>OX463295.1:38895771-40172704 GCA_949820665.1 Scrobipalpa costella
TGCCAGCTCGCAGTTGCATCGGTAGTGTCGGCACCCTAGTTATTGCCAGCTCGCAGTTGCATCAGTAGTGTCGGCACCCTAGTTATTGCCAGCTCGCAGTTGCATCGGTAGTGTCGGCACCATAGTTATTGCCAGCTCGCAGTTGCATCGGTAGTGTCGGCACCCTAGTTATTGCCAGCTCGCAGTTGCATCGGTAGTGTCGGCACCCTAGTTATTGCCAGCTCGCAGTTGCATCGGTAGTGTCGGCACCCTAGTTATTACCAGCTCGCAGTTGCATCGGTAGTGTCGGCACCCTAGTTATTGCCAGCTCGCAGTTCCATCGGTAGTGTTGGCACCCTAGTTATTGCCAGCTCGCAGTTGCATCGGTAGTGTCGGCACCCAGGTTATTGCCAGCTCGCAGTTGCAGTCGCCAGGGAACGAGTGGTCATTACACGGCACACCACTGGGACGACGGCGCATTTTTTTATGTATTATTATTCTATATTGCAGCTTAGGCATTATATACAAATAAAATACTGTATTTTTCAAACAACTTTTTCATTCAATACCTCATTTTAAAGTACAGTAGAATCCGTTTAGTACGACTTCGCATATAACGACCAACCGGTTATAGCGACGAAAGATAGACATTTGTTTGCTTTAATACAAACCATTATGAAAGTAGTTCCTGTTATAACGACTCCGCGTATAATAACGACTGACCGGTTATAGCGACGGGTTTCCATACAAAATTTGGTTTCAAAAGAAAACATGAAACATACCCCAAACATTTCCCATCCCCTCACCAGTTCAGTTAATTTATTTCACAATAACAGATTTCAAAATTAAATTGAAATATAATAAAACAATTTTGACATCCGTAATGTGATCGTCAAAAGTATACATTATTTAATCATATAACATGTCAAATAATAATAATAAAGGAAAACAGAATAATAATTAATAGGTTCCCTGTCCCAAAAAAAAAATGTTGGTACAAAAACTGTCACATGAATCAAATGTGATTCATCGGACAGGGAACCTGTTAATACACATTAAAAATCGGATCCCACTATAAATTTATATTTATTTATTGGAAAATAAATTTTACTGCATTACAGCTTAGCCTATGCACTGTTAAAACTAAGGTAACAAAATTATAGTAAATACAAAAAAAAAATTAAATCTTAAATAATATTAATTACGTTCTAATAAACACTGAATGAATTAATAATTAAACAAATTAAAAATTACAATTCATATATCTACACTTTATGGTGATGATAATAGACAAGTGGCGCCCCCATTAGTAAAAAAAAATCATAATTCACTAAAAAAGCAGTGATTCGAAAAACCGGTCCAACTGAATCGGTCCGCTACCGGTTCGCCGAAGGGTTCTAGTTCCGGCGCTTACACTTTTATATTGAGTCAAGTTTCGACGGACATAGTCTCAAAAATATATTGGGCATAATGTGTCATGATTTTATACTCTGGAAAAAACTTGCGGCAGGAATGCCTGTTTTATACCGGCTAATATGCGTTAAGCCCAGCGCACCAAAACATACCCCCGCGGGGCAGGGAGGGGAAGGGTTCACAAACATTTCCCTTCCCCCCTCTGCCCAGCGGGTATGTTTCGTGTAGTCTTTCAGAGCAGGAGTCAAGGCTTAATGCTCGCTTCTGCTTAATGAGCGGTCCCCCCTTCCACAGTTTCGTTCCTTAAACTATCAGCTAGTGCAAGTACGCAAAATAGCATTGTTTTAGAGCGTGAGGTGTTAAAAGCGTGTGCTAATGGAGCGCAAAGACGAGTCCAGTTAATGTACGGCCACGTATTGTACAGGCAGATATTACGAAGCCAATGTTATGTACATGTAATATCGGGCTGTGCATTATCTGCTGTTCAATATTTGGACTTCAATTATCATCACGTACTGATATTGTACAGCCAGTATATGGAAGCCAAGGAAAGCACAGCCAATAATTGAAGTACATGTACATGAAATATCAGCCCGTGCTTTCCTTGGCCTCCAAATACGGGCTGTACAATATCGGTACAGGGGATAAGGTACGCCCCGGATTACGTGTACATCAGGTGTTATTGGTCAACTCAAGGTCAGTTCATATCGTTTTCTATTGGTCACGACACCGTTCTTTTGTTTATGCTCGGAGCCTCGTTCAGACGCAAAAAAAAAGTACTCTTAAAAAGAAACGCAATTGAACACTGTCTATACAACCTTGTTTGGCGAGTTGTTTGGTTGGAGCATGGTGGGAATCCGCAGAAAACTAGCAAAACAGACAAAAAATTGAGTTTCTTTTGAATGAGGTAAATTAGGATTTGTTTCTTGTAATGTTTTTGTTGTCGATTCTAAAATGTAGATGTCACTGTTCCATTTATTAAGATAAAATAAGATAAGCGCCCATATTGGGCGGTTTCGCCTTTTTTGATTTCGCCTATTTGTTTTAGCATGTTGATAAAAATGCGTCTAAAGGTGAGTCTCCAGCGTTTTGTTTCGAAACAAAACATCGCAACAAGACAGAAACACAACATTGTATGATTTGTTTGCGTAGGAAAATGTTTCTGGCTAAAGCAAAACATTTGTGTTCTCTATTTTAGCAAACGCAAATGCAATTTCAAGGCGAATCGTGACAACCCATCAACAAAGCTATTTCATCAACTGATCCTATTTTAATGAGAATTAAACCAAAAAGTCATAAAATTTTATGGAGAAACCAGAACAATCGACCACCACCGACAACATTTCCCACGCTTTTTTGGATTTTTTGTTAGATAGAATAGAACACTATTTGCGTATTGCCACAGACAAAAACGTAGGAAATCGAGGAAATCAAATTTTTAATCATCTGTGTAGGAAATCAACAAAGCATGAAAGGTCCCGGAATTTCTTGTAAGAAAAGTTAGAGTGACCAAAATGAACCATCTAGTATGCCAATTTTCAAAACTACCGGTTTGATTTTCAAAATTCCGAATTACTGGTTTAGTTATGACGTTTTCAAAATCTTGATTACGCAGTGGAATTGGCAATGACGGAATTGATTTTTGCATGCATGCAAAGTTTTGAGCGTGATTTAAGATAGATTTGTAGGTATATAGCTGTAGTGACAGGTTGTCAGTCCATCGCCTAAATTACAATGTACAGAGAAACCCTCAGATCCCTTAGTTGGTTTCTACAGCATGCCCGGAAGGAAATGCAGCTGGCACATTCTATGTTTTTCTCTCGCTCCCAGTCCAGCATGGAAGAATTTAATAGGATAAATAATATGTTAATTTATGTTAGTAGGTATTTATGGTTTTGTTATACATATAGTCACGCCTTTATCCCTAATGGGCTAGGCAGAGCGTAAACGACCTAAACAAAGGTCGTTCCGCCGCGTCTGACAGAATTTTGAGGGTTATTTAAGATAGAATTGTAGGTATATTGCTGTAGTGACAGGTTGTCAGCCTATCGCCTTTATCCCTAATGGGGTAGGCAGAGCGTAAACGACCTTAACAAAGGTATAAATATATGTATGTATTAAATTGAGACAAGAATCACTAAATGTGCAGTTTTTTAAAAGACGTTAACTATTATATAAACTTAATACATAATAAAATATTTATAGAATACAAAAAAATACTATTCACCAAAAAAACTCTCGCTTAGAAGCTTTCTCGCAGTGCTGACGCTTGTGTTAAATATGTCAAGATCGAATTTTAGCGATAAAGTATTAAATTGCTTGCTGGCTCTCAACAAAAAACTATTATGCCTATAATTAGTACCTGCCGAAGGTACAATAAGTGGAATCTTATGTCTATATCTGCGAGGTGTATGAAAGTTGATTTTGAAAAGAAGTTCGGGACAATCCACAATACTAGTAGCAACTTTTAAAAGATAAATAATGTCGGCAATGTCCCGACGCTTCTCCAAAGATAGAATATGCTTAATTTTACATCGTTCGAGATATAGATCAGGGTAGTAGGGCAGTTTAAGGCGGAATGAGATGAATTTAATAAACTTTTTCTGGATGCGTCGAGTAAGCTTCATCCATCGAGTAAGAAAATCATTGAATAAGATCAGGTTCGAGACGGTCGACCTACCCGGGAGAAAACCGTGTTTGAAGTCGTTCAGCGACTGCCTGATACCTGTATATACCTGAGTGTGAACATTTTTTTCTAGTACTTTAGATAGTATACAAAGTTTTGAAATGGGCCTATAATTTAACACGTTAGTCTTGGGACCCTTTTTGTGAACCGGAGTAATGTATGCCGATTTCCAGATATCAGGCACAGTACATTCACTAAACGACCTCCTAAACAAAAACGTAACAGGGAGGGCAAGTGATTTTGCACAATTAATTAGGAAGACAGCAGGCAGATCATCCGGACCAGCTGCCTTATAGGGATCTAGGATCTATTTAGAACAGTTTGTTCATTTATACTAACACTAAAGATATCTGATACTGAAATAGAAGAGTCTACAGTAATAGGAGAAAACTTAAAGTATCTGCACGAAATTACCAAATTATTGTAACGATCACCCTTTTTTCTTGTTTAATATTAAGAAGTTATGTACCTTTGATTAAAATAAGAAACTTAGTTTTGGCCTTTAGTGATACGTCTACATCTACGAAGTGAAAGAGTAAACCCAGTCCTTAAAAAGGTAAGATAATATCCAATCCATCGAACGCGAGATTAAATCATTTTGTCAATAAGCCTTTCTTATTCTACTAAGTAGAGGTCGATAACGTTCCTTCCTCTCTCAAACTGTTTAACTAATTTCTCTGGAATAAATCTAAGTTGAAACAAAACGTAATTTTTTTAAGCCTTCAGATTCACACAAAACATCAAACATATTCATCTAATTTTCTACCCTGATAAGCATAAATTCCTCTATAAATTAGATTATTATAACGGTAAAATCGTCAAATTTACGAATTGATTTACTTAAAGCTAAATTATTTATTTCGCGACAATCAAAACTTACTTTGTACCCGTAGGGACTAATGTCCTATCTTCCAAGCTTAAACTTAAAACTGTCATCCAGTGTTGCCAAGTTAGCACTTTCGGTGCTAGATCTAGCGCTTTTTTGGCTCACTTAGCCCTTAAATTAATGATTTAGCACCTAGCACCAAATCTAGCTCTAAAACAAAACTGTTTTATTTTTTGTCTCGTTGTATCGCACACGATTTTTTTGGCAATATTTATACTGTGTGCCAGTGTACAATTTTCTTAGGCTGTTTTGAGCAATAACTAAACGCACTTTTGCGGGCAACAGTCGCAACACACATTGTCGCTATACACCAGGGAATTCCCAATTACAAATAAGATTTAGTCTGGTTAAATTTGATAAACATTGTTTTACATTTGATATTCCAAAAGATGTCCTAAAAAAAATTGGATCAAAATAAAAATACATTTTTTTATTGGACAAGGCCCATGAAACAGAAAATAATCCTCAACCAACTACTTCGCAAAATGTAAATGAAGAAATGTGCGTCGAGTAATCCTCCTCCGATGAGGATTTTAACTTTTAATGTTAATTTTTACTTGTAAAGTTGATTTTTATAAGTTTTTGATTAATAATAAGGAACCAATTTATTAACAAAACTCATATATTTTATTTATTTTAATTAAATAGCTATTTTCTTTATTTTTAATTCTTTGGCCCAAGTCTAGCCCCCATCTAGCACTTTTTTGAACTTCATTTAGCCCCAAAACCGAAAACTGAGTTGGCAACACTGCTGTCATCGACAAATTTAAAAAGTAATTTTCTTAACTCGAATTGGCGGCTTAGTTTTACAATGAAAAATACGAAATCCACTATAAAAAGGAAAGGCATGCGGCCAAAAGCTGCCCCTAGGTTCTACCAACAAGTTTTCTACTCCAGGAATCCCTTTCCAAGTTAACAGGTAAGAACACTTCTGCAATACTTTCCAAGTATCATAACCTCAGATCAAAACATGAACTTTCCCTTGCAACTATTTTGCTAAACTTGTTAGATTATGTATACTTACCACAATAATTTAAATTTCTTATCTAACCTATCATTACCATTTCCAGGAAAAACCCTGAAACTAGAAGATTTGCAGAAGATTCTGTCAACATAAGTAAGTCAACAAAACTATTGTTACCAACTCAAGAATCGCGGTTACAACTAGGATTCCTAGGTAAGTTTTGTTTGGCTAGTAATAGAAACAATATTTCCAGTCAAAACTACTATCGCTAATGTTCTAAATACCTAAATCACTGCATAACATTCTAACAGTAAAGATAATAAAATCCAATAACTTTTCTTACAGTCCCAGTCATTGCAGAGAAAGATCTTTTAGTTGTGAAACCTACAACTAATGCAGTCAGCGCAATAATTCTCTGACCGGTCTGCGCTAAAGGAAAAGCTTCTACGTCTGATCTCAAGTTCTCGTCAGGATGCCAACGGTAAAACATAATTTAATTTACTTCATAGTTACTGAGTTAGTTTGAATGTTTATATCACAAATTCCTTTTCTAAAGTACCACCCTAAGCTCATTCTACTAGAATTTAAAGTATGTACCTTACCTAACTATGTGTTTTAATTTCAGTTGTTCCTGCATTAATACAGAAAGAGGATATGAGATTAAACACAACAACAGAAGAACACCCACTATGGAAACCAATTATTTGATAAAATTATTCCTATGTCACAAATTAATATTCGGCTTGGATTAAATTCTTTCATGGTTTTAGTTTATTATTTCTGGTTTGTTTGAATTGAAAAATGTGTAGTAGAAGTTGCTATTCTATAAATATTACTTTATTTACATTCAGAGTCAGAAGTGAGTTTGTGAACATACAACCAGTTCTAATTAAATTGAATGTGCTATTAAATTAAGATACCATCCTAGATTTTTGATATAGCGTCACATACTAATGCTTAGAAACCTTTAGACATTTTTTTTTTGTTTGAGAGGATCATCTCCGGCCATACGCTGCATAGGTATTGATTTAGTTTGACTATGCCCTAATCTGTCAATTAATAATGAGGATGTATTGTATTTTATTATAACCTCTAGCCCTATTGCAGATCAGGTACCCTGTCTCCTTTCAACCATTGACTTTGGATAGAAGCCCACCACATATTTCCAATACTTTGCTCCTGCGCTAAATTTAAATCATTCATCTTTATTTTAAGTAATCAATATGTCAACATTCTTGTTGCTATTCTAATTGAGAGGACTTTATGGTATAAATACATATATATTTTATATTAAAAGCTACATAAGAAATTCCTTAATATCAATAAAGGTGTTGCAAACATGATTCTAAAAATAGCCAACTGTATTGGAAATCTCTTTTTCTGAATTTTACTTTTTAGTGAATTTATTTGGAACTTCAAAAATATAGGTAAAACTTGTCAGTTTAAAAGTCATGGACGAAATCTTAATCCAAAGCAATATTCTGTATTAACTTGTCACCCTAATTCAGTTTGTCTTACTTTTCCAAAAAAATCTTTCTCTGACTGAATTTATCAGAAAAATAACAAATCTCATCAACATAGGTACAATTTCCTTTCAAACAACCAGTTAAGAATATCCTTTATCCCAACATTGAAACTATTTATTTGTTATCATCAACATAACCAAATTGTGGGAAATCTAGAAAAGCTAGCCTAATTTGAGTTAGATAATATAAACTTATTTTTTTAGAGCAAAACTGCATTCATAACTCAATTTCAGTCATGGTGTGGGTTGATTTGATACATAAACGCTAAACACGGTCCCTATAACTAGCTTTGTAACAAACAACCCACAACTACTCGACACCTACCTACTGTTTTTTTTCTAAAATATTTGACCCTGTCATTCGCGTACAAGTAAAAGATTAACCCTACTAGAAAATACCTTCTTCTTCCTAGCCTTATCCCGTATCTCACGGGGTTGGCTACCTAATATAGGGGATTGAACGAGGGTACTGGTTTTTACACAGAGCGACTGTCATCTCACCTCCGCAACCAAGAAGGGAAACCAGACCCAATCCTAGATTGGGTCAAGAGTTTTCAAGCCGCCAATGCTTAGCACTGGCCTCTGATATGGCTTAACGACTAATATCTACGATATTAACCGGGACCAACGGCTTAACGTGCCTTCCGAAGCACGGAAAAAGCACCGAATAAACGTACATATGAAATTCGAAAATCGAAAAACACATGGTACGTGGTGGGATTCGAACCACGACCTCCCGCTCAGGAGGCAGCGGCCCTATCCACTACACCATCGGGCCCTAGAAAATACCATGTACCTATTAATAATCGTTAAAATATGGCCAATGTAATCGTGAAAGAACCCGAAACGTTGTATCGCAGCAACCCAGGACACCAATAGAAAGAATAAGGTAAGTAGCAGCTATCACCTAATCCTAATAATACATCCCCAAGTACTTAGTATCACAATGAAACGAACACGTATAAAATAATGAAATGAATGGCGCCAATTTTATAAAGGTAATTAAGATTAATACTATTAATTTAAAAAATCTAAGATCTTATACTATTAATTTGGCCTGTATACTTTTGATAGCAAACTATATAAATATCCTTCCTACTATTGAATTTACTAGTCATTTAAACATTTCCAACATTACGATATTATTATTCAGTGAATAAAAATAAATTAGAATTAAACGTTTTCCTAACCTTGGCTGCATAGCGGCAACCTACGCTAAAAGGATAATTTAAAAATCTACGACCGTCTGATCTGTCATTCCGTTATTTTTCCCTAAAGTTGTTCGACATAAAAACGTGATAAAACCCCTAATTTAAAGGTGTAAAAATACTAGCAAACCTTTAATCATAAATTCGGAAACCCCCCACGAAAGCTAGTAAAGTAATTCCTACGAAACTTGGATTTTTCACCTATAAACAAGGTTTGTTAACTTGGTATTTTTTTTCTGTTAGAGTTTACACTTTGTTGGACTAAATACTCACTAAAAGTCTACTTTCAACCGTACACGTATGATACTATAGTGATATAATCATTTCAACCATGCTTTAATAAAGTTCTGTCTTATTTTCAGAATGGAAAATTGACGCAACAACAAATCTTAACCTTGAGCATTACAAGCATAGTTGTCTCGTGAACCCACCTCTAAGCTGTGGAAATCTACAAGAGTACCCAACAAGATAGTATTAGTATTAAAAGTTGATAATGCTAATAAAGTTACTAACAGCATTTTGTTTGAAAACATTACCTCTTTCAAAAACCCATCACTACTAAATTTAAACTCCCAACTTAGTATACCCTAACAATGTAAGAAACATAACCTTATTACGTATTTTCCTGTTCCAGGCTTATCCCAGAGCAACCTACAAAGAATGTACTTCTATCATACAATCCAGTTAATTCAAAGAGTTTTAAATATCTGAGTAGAAACATCTAAATTCAAACTGCCAACTAAGTATACCCTAATAATGTAAGAACACAAACAGACATAAACATATAGTCACGATTTATCCCGAATGGGGGAGCAGAGCGTAATCGACTTAAACAAAGGTCGTTCTGCCACGTATGATCAAGTTTTGAAGGTTATTTAAGACAGATTTGTAGGTATATTGCTGGAGTGACAGGTTGTCAGCCCATCGCCTAAATTTCAATACACTGTAACCCTGGAATCCCTTTTGCTAACTTCTACAGCATGCCCAGGAGGAAGGGCAGCTGGAATATTCTATGTTTTCTATCTCAGCATGGAAGAAACATAACCTAAATAGGTATTTTCCTGTTCCAGACTTATCCCTGAGCGACCTACAAAGAATGTTCTTCTATCATACAATCCAGTTTATTCAAAGAGGTTAAAATATCTGAGTAGAAACACCTAAATGAAGAGCAATCTGAGTTTTGACTAATAGTATCTAATACTAACTTGGAATATTTACCTACATGAAGCCGTCCTTCGGTAAGTTACCATATTAGATTTAATCATACATACATACATATAATCACGCCTTTATCCCTAATGGGGTAGGCAGAGCGTAAACGACCTAAACAAAGGTCGCTCCGCCACGTTTGACAAAGTTTTGAGGGTTATTTAAGATAGATTTGAATGTATATAGCTAGTGACAGGTTGTCAGCCCATCGCCTAAATTGCAATATATAGAAACCCTCGGATCCCTTAGCTGGTTTTTACAGCATGCCCGGGAGGAAATGCAGCTGGCACATTATATGTTTTTCTCTCGCTCCCAGTCCAGCTTGGAAGTAGATTTAATCTTTCATAATTATAGTCTTTGGAAACCTTTTGTCTAACTATGAGATAATTCGTCATGCGGAATAGAATTATTTACTGCCAAAACAAAAGAAACTACTTGCAATCAAATGCTTGACATTAAATAACCTTATTTACAAAAAAAAAAAACTTAATGTTGAACCATAAATTCTTATTGTAATTAAAATAACTATTATAACTGTATTTATTTTGTTTCAGATGATACTTTTTTCAAAAAGGATATTTCTACCAGAAAATGGTCAAGCATCCCAATATATAATTTATTTCTTTGTTTAGTAATTAGACTTCTTTGCAGAATGTCTGTGATTTTTTATAGTTTCTCTATAGTATTGTGAATACCTTTAATAAGTTTGAGCCCGCAGAAATTCTTAATTTTAGAGTTATGAATTTATAAGTTTTGAATTTTAGTATTGTAATAAAGTTACTTTTTACACTCTAATGATAAAGGACAACTTTGCAATACTAATTAAGATAACTTAAACATTATGTAGCGCAGAATTAAGTTTTAAAACATTTTTAAAATAAATAACCTAATAGTTATAAGATACTACAAGGTGAGATAGTGAAAGATTTTCATATAAAATAATATGTAATAAAATATAAATATGTAAAATAGCCAGTTCTAAATCTGTCAGAATTTACCTAGACCTAGAATTTGTAAATTTTTATTTATCGCTATAAAAGCTCCTTCCCCGCTCTTTATAAGTGTTGAATGTTGTTGTTCTTATAGTTCTTCATTATGTTATTATTTTATTGTTGAAGAGGGTTTATTTACTTTGTTCACCTCTCTTTGTTTTCGTATCTGCAATGAAGACAGATGTAGCCAAACAACCTCCATACATTGGGCTAGCTCCCACGATAAGCTTTCAATACTGCACCTACATACTATTCAATTAAGCACCTTTGAATTAGCAAAGCAAACAACATAATAGCTGCCTAACATGCTGGCCTGGGAGCGAAAGAAAAACATAGACTGTGCCAGCTGCATTTCCTCCCAGGCATGCTGTAAAAACCAGTTATGGGAACCGAGGGTTTCAGTATAATTTAATTTAGGCGATGGACTGACAACCTGTCACTACAGCAGTATACCTGCAAATGAAGCTTAAAGTGACCCTCGAAACTTTGTCAGACATGGTGGAATGACCTTTGTTTGGGTCGTTTACGCTCTGCCTACCCCATTAGGGATGAAGGCGTGATTATATGTATGTATGTATGTAACAACATAATAGTTGTATCTACTAAGAGGGGTTTAGAATAAACTTACATAATATTACTAACAAAACAGCTTTCTACTGAGTGTTCCAGAATCTCAGTTTATCATTCTAGGTTTTCTGTCAACTATAAATCTACAAGGTGCTGATAATAATAAAATAAAAAAGTTATTTGTTGCCAAATGTATGAAAGCATTTTGCATATTATGACTACATAATTTACTAAACAAGTGACTCTAGGTGGAACAAAGCTTTAAGTCCATAAGAATAAATACTTGTAAACATATTTTTTTGTCTGTTTGTAAGTCTGCAATTAAAGATATGAAATAAATATGAATTTAACATAGACATTATATATTAACTTGGCAATTAAATATTTGAGCTGATTGAAAATTTACATTTAGAATATTAAGTAAATATTGGGTCGTTGACACTCTGCCTACCCCATAAGGGATAAAGGCGTGATTATATATGTATGTATGTTTATTATAAGTAGATTCTATTTCCACTTTAAACTATGTTTGTTTAGAACTGTTTGATATACTGTCTGAATCTTACAGTACTTTGTATCCAAAATGAGTTCTTTTATTTGAACCATGTATGAACACAGATATGTAGGCAGCTTTTATTCGCTAAAGATACATTTTATATTCATAACTTAGCATCTTCAAGGTCTCAGATTATCAAGTAAGTCTTACTTCATGAAACACTTGTGTTTGTATGATGTAATAGAAAACTCTTATCACTATGGTAAAGAAGCATTTCTACATAGAATGTTTTCATTCTATTGTTCAAGGTAATCTACTTACAAAATGTTTCATATCAGCAAATCTCTTTCTTTTCTAAGACATTGTTAATGCAGTATTAATTTTATTTTATTGCTCAGATAAAGCTATCTATTATTTTATTTTTCCAAAGATTTAGTTTTCTACAAAGCTCATACAACAGAATGAGAAGTATCTTTCACCATTTAATTTATCATTCTCTTCTCTATTAATTAAAATGTGCCTCTAAAATCTAAGCAGAAGCTAGAGTTATCTATATACAGCCTCTTAGAAAATTTATGTTTAATCTTATTTGAGTATTTTCTATCAAAATAGAAGTGACTTGTTCAACGGATTCTACGTGTAATCACGCCCTACACACAGGCTGGTTTAGCAGAGCATCAAACTAAGTATAAGTTTAATATTTTGGAATGGAAAGTTAGTTCTTTGAGAATTTAATTTAGGTACATTTATGGAATTTAATAATTTAAAATATATTAACTTTACTAGTTGAAAGAGGATAGAATGACAGAGTGTAACATTCTGATAGGAGATGAAAAGGTGGAGCAAGTGAAAGAGTTTGTTTATTTGGGTTCATTGTTTACAGCAGATGGAAAGTGTGATAGTGATATTGAAAGAAGAGGGAATGCTGGTAACATGGTGAATGGGGCGTTGCACACCTTTATGAACAGCCAGAGGGTGTCCAAAAAGGCTCGTCTGGCTGTGCATAGAGGAGTGTTAGTCCCAATACTTATGTATGGCAGTGAAAGTTGGGTATGGCAGAAAAGACGTGAAAGTAGAATAAATGCGGTAGAAATGAGAGCATTAAGAAGTATGATTGGTGTGAAACTGAGTGACAGAATAAGAAATAGCGTGATAAGGGAACGTTGTGGTGTGAAAGAGGATATAGTGACAGGTATAGAAAAAGGAATGCTGAGGTGGTTTGGTCATGTTGAGAGGATTGATGAAAAGAGATTAACCAAACAGATATACATGGCAAGTGTGAGTGGGAATGTTGGAAGGGGAAGACCTCGACGAACGTACCGTGATCAAATCGGGGACGTTCTAGGGAAAGGTCAGGCCAGGAGTACCCTAAACCGACGAGCGTGCATGAAAAGATTGATGAATGTAGATGAAGCGAAAGAAGTTTGCAAGGATCGTAGCAAATGGAAGGATGTGATCTCTGCCTACCCCTCCGGGAAAGAGGCGTGACATTATGTATGTATGTATGTACTAGTTGAATTTAAACACTAAATGCCTAGAAATGTTCTATATGGAGACCTTCCTCACTACGCGTTACCTAAAGTCCCTCCCTACTAGGTATAAAAGTGGAACTAAGTAAACCTAATACTTTCTAACTTTGTCTAACTCCTAACTTTTCTACTGTGATCATCACTGATGATTCAAGGCTAGGGTAAGGGCCCAATATTTAGAATTCTAATCGTGTGGTGTTTGAATGTGTGGCGTTCATTGCATTTTAGCCAAAATGCTTTGAACCCTAAAACTAGCTATTTGTACGAGATGTGTGGTCTCGGTTTATGGCCTATCAACATAGTAGAAAGAGGGGTCTACTATGCTAAAAGTCTTTCTACTATGCTATCAACCTATACTCGTGTGGCGGCTATTTACTTGCAAATCTCACGAATGAGATTAAGGAAGCAAGATAAATTGCCAAGTGTAATGTGAAAAGACTTACTTACTTGCTTACTTTTCTGCTGTTTGTATTTGTGTTTCTTTGTGCAATAAAGTATCTTGTATTGTATTGTAATACAGACTGACCATCTATATCTGAGCATCCCCTATCGCCTTGCGGGACGCTGTCCCTTACACCCAGTATTAATACAAAGAATCTGGTTTCATTTCTTCCATGCTGGACTGGGAGAGATAGGAAAACATAGAATGTTCCAGCTGCCCTTTCTCCCGGGCATGCTGTAGAAGTCAGCAAAAGGGATTCGAGGACTACAGTATATTGTAATTTAGGTGATGGGCTGACAACCTGTCACTACAGCATTACAATCTAAAATTTTCCTCAATTTATGTCAGACGTGGCGAAAGCGCCTTTCACGAGGCATTTTATGCTCTGCCTACCCCGTAAGAGATAAAGGCGTGATTTTATGTATGTATGTATCTGGTTTCATCTTCCATGCTAGACTGGGAGCGAGGGAAAAACATAGAATGTGCCAGCTGCATTTCCTCTCAAGGATTCTGTAAACACCAGTTAAGGGATCCGAGGGTTGTATACTGCAATTCATACAATAGGCTGACAACCTGTCACAACAGCAGTATACCTACAAATCTATCTTAAATAACCCTCAAAACTTTGTCAGACGTGACGTAGCAGAACGACCTTTGTTTAGGTGGTTTACGCTCTGCCTACCCCATTAGGGATAAAGGAGTGATTGAATGTATGTATGAAGGATCTGGTGAACCCTGGTTACACACATATTGTATGAAAACAGAGGTCAAGCGAAATGGCCGGTTAGAAATGACTAATATGTTACCATTTTTCGTTGGCCTCTACTTTCATACAAATTGTAAGTTGCTGACTTACAATTGGTGGGTGGCTCCCAAATCAAAATCAAATCATTTATAATAAAATAATATAGGTTCTTTATTCCATATCATAAATAATAAGTTTTGGGCTTAAATTAAATTTCTTTTTGGGCTTAGTTTTTCTTCCAAGTACAGTTGATCCTTCTGTCTACTTCTTCTTCATTGTTTCCAGGATTTAATGACATTTGCTTGCCTAGGTAGATATAATCATTTACATATTCTATCTAGTTTCCTGACACATATAAATCCTTTTTTACGTGATTTGTTATTATTTTGGTTTTGCTTGTATTCATGTGTAGACCAACTTTTCTGCTTTGGGTGTCCAGCAATTGCATCATTCCTTCGAGTTGACTTGGCGAGCCCTGGGAGCGAGAGAAAAACATATAATGAGCCAGCTGCATTTCCTCCCGGGCATGCTGTAAAAGCCAGCTAAGGGAACCGAGGGTTTCAGTATATTGTAATTTAGGCGATGGGCTGACAACCTGTCACTACAGCAATATACAAATCTACCTTAAATAACCCTCAAAACTTTGTCACACGTGGCAGAACGATCTTTGTTTAGGTCGTTTAAGCTGTGCCTACCCCATTAGGGAAATAGGCGTGATTTTATGTATGTATGTATGTACATCTGGATGACATGATGATGAACAGATGATTATATAAAAACTTGGATTCAAAGAGAAAGTTTAGTAGTTTATATTATAAATAAATCATTGATTATAGATCTACTTAAATGTCTTTCGAGAAGTGGGATGCAGTGCACTTGGCACCTTCCTAAAACTCTATTCTGATCACTTGAAAAATTTAATTGATGATAATCCTGGCACCTGGCAATACCTCTCAGTGTTCAGAAGTCAGAACTGTAAAAATAAAGTTATATTTATTATTACACATTAATATTAACTACATACCCCAGATCTACATTACATAAAATACACAGAGACAGTTATGTTTAGAGCTTATCTATCATACATACATACATATAATCACGCCTTTATCCCTAATGGGGTGGGCAGAGCATAAACGACCTAAACAAAGATTGTTCCATCACGACTGACAAAGTTTTGAGAGTCATTTAAGATAGATTTGTAACTAGGTTTGCTGTAGTGATAGGTTAACCCTCAAAACCCTTAGCTGGTTTTTACAGAATGCCCGGGTGGAAATGCAGCTGGCACATTCTATGTTTTTCTCTCACTACCAGGCCAGCATGGAAGAAGGACTCATCATAAAGTCACATAATCCCTTCCTAATACCTTTCATGTTTAAAGTTAGATAGCAACATAAACCTTATGAATGTTGAAAAATTGAACTGAAGGATAAATAGTAAAAAGTAAAATTAATAAATTGAGCAAGCAGTAATTGACATTTTGGGATTATGATGTCCACTAATTATTGGTTAATTTTTATTAATGTTACTTACTCCACTTTTAAATAATTACAAAGCTCACCTTGCCTTTGTGGTTATCTAGAAATCTATTACAAATACAGTCCGGTCTGCTGCTGCTGCGGGTTTCTTCTTGACGGCCGGCGGACAGACGCCTTCAGGGCTAAGCCCCCTGGGCGTTGGATCTACAGGCCGCCTTGCCGTATAAGACTCGGTTGTCTCCAGGAGGTTGTTTCACATCGCGGCGAGACTTGAGCCAGCCGGATGATTCCCCATAGGGGGAGGCCCAGCTAGCGAACTCCAGCACGCGATGGCTTGTACTCCTGCATCCTGTTATTTATTTGGTCGGACTCACACCATAATGTTATGTACTCCATAATAAATAATAAATCTAGTGCTTAACGGTTTTTGTGTTATCACAAATCTGTCTGTTTATATAAAAAAACTTTATAATCCTTTATCATGACTATGACACTCATGACACTTGTGTTTATGATGACGTTAATGAAGCAGAGCAAAAGCTGTAGAAGAAGATCGAACGATGACTCTTATCAATTCTTGCCTA
The DNA here is from genome assembly GCA_949820665.1 of Scrobipalpa costella. NCBI lineage: Eukaryota > Metazoa > Arthropoda > Insecta > Lepidoptera > Gelechiidae > Scrobipalpa > Scrobipalpa costella. Next base: position 38,912,475 of record OX463295.1, read on the forward strand.
TATTTTATCTCTCTCTAGCTTGTAGCTATCGCTACTAGCTTGGTAAATCTAAAAGTCAAAACAAAGCATACAGAGTTTATTGTCTACGATCCATTGCTTCTGATTGGCTGGTGGAATTTTGACATAAGGAATAGCCGCCATATTGGTTCCCAAATACGGGCTGTACAATACGGGTCGGACAATAACTGTCCGGGCTGATAATTCACGGCCAGATAAAGTACAGACAATATTACGTGTACCTGTCATTCAGGACGTGAAATATTGGTCGTGAAATATCTGTCCGGTCAAATATTGTACAGCCAATAATTGAAAGCCATGGAATGCACAACCAATAATTCGTGTACATGCCTGGACTCGTAATATTGGTGCGTACTTTATCGGGTCGTGCATTATCATGGTCGTACATTATTGGTTCCCGCAAAGACAGCGCTGCTCAACCTGGCGCAATGTGCTTTCACGTGGTGTTGCCAGTTCAGGTCTGAGTCAGGTGTGAACCCGAGAAATTTACATTGATCACACAACGGCATGGGATTACGAGTAGTGATAGATCGAGGTAAGTGTACTGGTCTTCCCGAAAATACCAGTATATTCGACTTATTAACGTTTTTTGTTTAAAACTACTGTAGGGTTTTGGGCCTTCTATAATCCCGCCAAACTCGCTGCGCATGCGCCAACATGAACGCCGCAACGAAATAGTTCGCGTTGCCACCGAACGCAGCGCCACTGTCACTTGAACGAAAAATCTGCGATCGCGCCGAAACTTGCGCCGCAGCAAATAAATATTAAACTATTAAACTAAATACAGCAAGATCCATAAAACTATAAAAGTCGACCTAAACATTGCTCGCGCAAACCTTCGTGTCGCACACACCAGACAAACATCGTGTTCCATTGGCTGGGAAGCTGATTGTGGCTGGACAAGCGGTGAGTGAAGGCCCATAGTTTTATTGGGGATAAATTTATATCAACAAATAATTCCACACTGAGCTATCGAGAATACAACTACATTACAGGAAATAAAATTACACTTTCATTTAGGACTGTAATTTTATTAAACGAAATAACTACAAAATATCCATACACGAAGTTACTGGCAACACTATGAACGACGAAATTTACTAATACAAATACATTTATTATCCACATTTACAAACAGAAACTAGTTACACACAAACACAAACATTTAAAACAAAAAACAAACAAAATCAGTACATTTACAAACATAATACACATAAGGAATGCCTATTATTATTATACACAAAACAAAGTGGATAAATGGCGTGGGCACAGCATTGCTGATTTTAAGCCCACCCAAAGTCAGACGGCTACCGTGAACGAGAAAATAAAATAAATAAATAAAATATAAAACGGAAAGTCAAACAGTATATCAATTAGGTACATACGAGAGGTAATTTATTGACAATATAAATTATTTTACTTAATTTTGTAATTAAATTTTACTAAAAATTAATTGTTAAAACTATCTGGCAGCACTATGTAACAGAATGGCGCGGAATCTGAAATATTTACGGATTAAACTATAAACGGCACATCACACCGCTATTAAACACTAATATTTCACTATTACTTCTACTGTTCTTCTTGTTCTTGCTGCTTTCGGAAATATTTGAAATTTGATACGAAATGAAAATGGAAACTGTTTCCAGAACTTTCACAGAACTGTCTATCAATAACTATTTACTAACTATCACGGAACACTGTACGAAACAAGCACGGAACTGTTTGTCGATAACTATTCACGAACTGTCACGGAAACACTGTACGTAACAAAACGATCACGGAACTGTCTATCAATAACTATTCATGAGCTGTCACGGAATCACTGTCACTGTAACTATTCTGTTCACTGTCCACTGCACTTTCTTCTCACTATTCGATTACTATGACCATTCGCTGTTCGAAACTGAAAACTGTATAACTGTCACTGTAACTATTCTGTTCACTGTCTACTATTATTTCACTATTCGATCACGATTCGATCACTGATTCGAAATTGAATGGCAGCGATTACACTAAGTATTACTGATGCGATATTCAATTTGCGATACTATGATAATATCACGATACGAAGTATCAAGGTTGCATCGATATTATTGAAGTCAGTACCGAGTTGAGTTCGTACCATGTGGTTGTATTTACACTAATCGTTATCCAGTCTGTAACTTAAACTCCCATGTCTTATCCCGTATCTCTCGAAGTCGGCTTCCTAATGTTGGTGATTACTGGTTTTTACACAGAGCGACTGACATCTGAACTCCGCAACTGCCGTCTGTATCTGAAACTGCTGGATGGATATGGATGAAACTTCGTATAAAGTTATGTCATAACCAGTAATAATACATAGGCTATATTTTGGCGCAAAAAAATAACGTTTTCCCACGCGAAAAAATAATGAGCTGGAACTAAAACCAACCACTACGTAGGTAGATCATACCAGTTAGATTTCAATGATTCGTTGTCTTAATCATGAATTTAAATAATTCATATGATTATTATTATTTGATGTCACGCCCACTGCACCTCAGGATCACGGAATCCAACAATATTACTGATGATACGTACGGTTTAAATCTTAAACTGGTTCACTGAACGCACCCCTGGCTCGTAACGAAAATGCAACTATAATAATTATTTCCTCAGTCATTGCTTAAAACTCGATCGTTTAATCGGCTCTTAACGCCCCCTGGTCTACCGTGAAAGTTTGTTGAGCATTGGAATATGAATCATCGGCGCTTTGGGCGCAATCTAATGAATTTTAGGTTAGCGTAGGTTAGGTTATGATAAATAAGGAATAAATACTGTAGAGGTAGACTAGGCTGCATGAGCTCATGCTCTTGCCTTCCCTAATAAGAGAATTGTAAAAAAAAAAAAGAATTTGTGTCTGTGTCTGTGATCAATGATCTGATCATCAAGCATAACCTCACTCACATTTTGTGAAAAGAAAATACAATTTCTTTCTTGGTGATTTCTGCTGGGTTTAGAAATGATCAATGTCACGTTTTGTTGTATATTTTGGTAGTTCGCAAAGATTTCCAAATAATCAGTTTGTGTACAAATGAGCAAATGTGTTATACCTTGAATCTGTATTTTCCGAATTAGCTTTCTAAAAGTGGTGTACAATTAGTGGGACTCCAGCTTAGCTCCAGCTTCGTAAGTATTTGAAATGTATCAGATTAAGTGGTACCAGGCCAACGAATAAGATTATAAGAATTTGTGGTTAGGGTAGGGTATTGCTGAGCTGCTGGTATGATTAGGCTAATGGCTGCTTTTGTATAGCCCAAATTTGTTGATGTTTGTTTTTTGTTATTGAAATTTTTAGTTGCTACCGTTCGTTAATGTTGATACTTTAATATTATTGTAATTGTTATTTTTGTCTCTCATCTTTCATTACATGGTATATTTTTCAAATGCTTGCTTTGTCATGTAGTAATGTGTCGCCTCTACACTTGAGGGGTTGGATCGTTAAAGAAGCTGCCTTGATAGGGTTATTCAGGAGAGGGGCATGGTGGGGGGGTTAGCTGGACTTTGGCCTTTAAGGCACTATGTAAAAGTAACTTAGATTTTTTTCATGTGGGGTCAATTTTGTTTGAAAACTTGTTTATTAATATCATTATTTTTAGACAACCTTTGTCAGTATTTGCACTCTTCTGGTCTTATACAGGCCATACATTTTCCCCTATGAGAAATCACACTACCACCTACCCGCAGTCACCGTGACCACTGGCAAAACAATTTCAATTTCCTGTGTGAAATCGCAGTAAGCCAATTGCAGGGATAAGAATATATTATTACTCATAGAAAAGGTATTCGAGAGTAACTTTCAAAATATCTCAATTTAAGAGGTTGCTGGGGTCGTTGTGACTGTGGGAAGGTGGTTAAGGATTAAAAGGCGATAGCAATTTTCATACTAAACTCAAAACTCTTATTGCTCATAACTCGAAAACTATGCAACTACAAAAATCTTTAAATGCAGTTTACTTCTTTTTAAAAATAAATACTTCACCAGGAGGACCGGTCTGAAAATTACATCCTGTATGTATATCCTCGTATGACTGATTTCATGGTGCGACTTCAACTTTGTTGTTGGCATTCAGCTGCTTGCATGTGGCATATAGCCAATATGGTGTATACACGGCAATCTTTCAATTCAAGTCAGTTTTTTTGTAAATATCCCCGCACTGCGGGCTGTGAGCACACCATTTAAATGGTTGTAATTGTTAGCCGCTGGTAGTTGGGCGGGATCTGCTAGCTCCCGCGCGCTAAGCGTGTTTTTCATATAAAGGCAAAGATCAGACAATAAGTAACAGACTTCCGCAGGCAGGCTAGCAGATTCCGCTCATACATGTGGAGAAGCATTATCAGTGTGTTCGACACTGTGTTAATCTGTTTTCTACAGCCTGTACATTTGAATATGAAGATTGTACAGTTTGTTTGACCGTGTGGTCAAACTGCATAGAGCATTATCATATTTTCAATGAGAATTGATTTTATCTCTAATTAGGCAATGCAAATATGTTTTATATATGTGGGATTTGATCTCTATGGTGAATGATCTATTTCTGAACGATGAAGTATGATAGATTTTAGACAAAGATGTAAGAATAGGACGAAGATAGAGTTTTGTTGTATGAATGTTAAAGAGTGAGCAAATTAGTATGGCAGTTGAGTCTGGATGGAGCAGATGGATGGTGAAGGTTATTTAAGAAGAAGTAGAAGAGCAGAAGCTGTTTCCTTGCATCCATGCTGCCCCCCCTTCCTACATTTATTCAATTATTTAGTAGAAATTTTCTAGTAAAAAGTAAATACATTTTAGTTCATAGTATTCTTTTAGTAAAGTAGTTATAATAACAGTTCTATATAAAAGTTGACGTGTGCTGTTGGGGACCACATTTAAACCTCGCTATTACAAAATTAGTCTGATGTCTTTGCTCCATTTTTTTATTTTTTTTGTGGTGTGAGTGACTACAATAAAAACCTCGTGGCTTATCGTATTTACCTTTTTGTGCCTTAATATTTAGTTTATTTAGCTTCACCTATTATTTCATAGATACTGTTAAATATATTTGCTAGCTTATAGTCACAGCCAATATTAAGTCTTTATACATCCTTGCCTTTTGGAACTCTGATAATATAATAGTTTCCAAGCAAGTTTCTTCGCTGCCAAGCTATTTTTTTTTGTAACCATTTAGTTAGTGCCCTAATAAGTTATTAGTTGCCTCAAAAATTATTAGTCTATATTAACGGTATGGAAAGCAAATTAAAAAATATTAAAATATCTTGAAAATTAAAGACTTTAAGTACATTCCTTTTTACTATACCGGGTGTAAGTGACAGCGTTCCTTAAACTGATAGGGGTTGCTACGTCAACGAAACTGAACAACTTTCACGGCGAAATTCTTTCAGGAGATGAAAAAAACTTGACTTTCCCATACAAAATAAACAACTTGATCAGACAATTTGTATGGAAAACGAAAATTTTAATTTTACTATCAGTTTGCGGGACACTGTCCCTTCCACCCCATATAAAATTGTCATCATCTCCCTAGCCTTATCCCGTATTTCACGGGTTTGGCTAAATAATCTAGGGGATTGAACGAGGGTACTGGTTTGTACACAGAGCAACTGCCATCTGACCTCCGCAACCCAGAAGGGAAACCAGACCCAATCCTAGATTAAGTCAGAGTTTTCAAGCCGGCAATGCTTAGCACTGGCCTCTGACATAGCTTAACGACTAATATCAACGGTATTAAACTATTTTAACCGGGACCAACGGCTAAACGTGCCTTCCGAAGCCCAGAAAAAGCGCCGAATAACGTATGCAATTCGAAAACCGAAAAACACTTTGGTACGTGACATAGAATGTGCCAGCTGCTTACCTACCGGGCATGCTGTAAAAAACAGCTAAGGAATCCGAGGGTTTCAGTCTATTGTAATTTTAGGCCATAGGCTGACAACCTGTCACTGCAGCAATATACCTACAAATCTATCTTAAATAACCCTCATAACTTTATCAGACGTGGCGGATCGCCCTTTTTTTAGGTTGTTTACAGAGCGTAAATACCCTACCCCATTAGGGATAAAGGCGTGACGTGTATGCATGTTTCGGTGCATTATTTAAACTGTTTCCATTATAACGTCGTTATTGAATTTTAAATTGCTGAATCGATTTTTCTTTTCCTCAGCACATGAGAATAATAATAATAATGTGGTAGATTAGGGATAAAGGTGTGATTATATGTTTGTATGTATATAATATATTCCTATGTTTATTAAAAAAAAAATCTTTTATTGCTTTCCATACCATAATAAGTAGGATATGTAGTCATTTCAGTAATTTTTAGTTAAAATATATTTATCTGTTTCTGAGCTGTAGGTCTTCAAAGTGGGAGTGTTTCAGAAAAACTTTAATTATTAAAAAAATAGGCGACTGGTACATATTTAAATATTGCATTTTCAGAATCTGCTCATGAAGACCTATTTGATATCCCACAAAATAATTAAAATACTTTTTCTTTTTCCACACTATTATTGCATGACGTCATATAACAGTGATGGGGATGGGTTCTCGAGCAGTAGGAACAATTCCAATCACAACCAACATAAAAATGGAATAGGGAATACTCATGATTTTTTTAAAGCTATTAGTAAGAATTATTGTCACCATAGATGAACGGATGTGAAGGAATTTTCGCAAAATATTCATTAGTTTAAGAGTTATAATGCCTTAAAGTGGTTAATTAAAAAGAGAGGTCCGAACTGTCATGTGACGTCATAAGACAGGAGCGCCATACTAATTCCATATAGATTGTCGTTTCAAAGAGAGAGATAGATAGTCTATCTTTATAATGGTATATTTCGGTGATTTTTTGATCAAATTTATTTCTGTTTTCACTGTTCTTTTCATAATTTAAGATGTTTTTAGACAATAGGTTCAGGAACTGAAAATATGTTATATGCACGTTCTCTATTATGTACCTTTGCAATGTGAAGCAAAATCAACTATTTCTACCTATTATTAGTTGGCGTTCCCTTCATTGTACACAACCGACAAGAGCTAGCTCTTAACTAGATGATGATGAATGGAGTGTATCGCTCGTAGTGAATATTTTATGTTTGTGTTTGAGCATGGTATAGATTGTTAAGGTGACGATACTAGCCAAGTGGCGCCTTTGTTGTAGTAGCAGGAAAGAAAATTGCTGTTGGTGGCCGTTATTCGCAATTTTTCTTCCTGTTACTACAACGAGCTATGAATCGCTAATTTATAAGGTTCTAAATTATCTTAATTACTTAAGTCTGTTGGGCCAGTTTTTCGATTCAGTGTGTTTTTAGTAAATTATGTTTATTTTTCTGATGGGGGCGCCACTTGGCTAGTATCGTCACCTACTTGCACGCTAGTTGTAAGTTACTTGTAACTTGCGCAATTCAGACCTTTAGTTAAACCGTGTTTCTGCCAAATCAATACCAATAAAAACTCTGACACCAGGGTTTATCGGATCGATCGACACGACACCCACACAACAAGAAAAAATACCTAATTGATAGTATTTTGTGTCTTTAATTGTCTTATGGTTTGTTCATTACTCATAAATTGTTATTATTTTGCAGATTAATATATCAACAAGACGAAATAAATAGAAGAATCATGGGAAAAGAGTAAGTTATTTATTATTTAATTTGAATAACTTTAAATCTCACAAATTCCAGATTAATGGTTTATTTTATACATCATAACATAACAGTATAATGGTATAAGACACATTTTGAATTCTCTATCATTCTGCAACTTGGTCCTACTTGTGTTGATGCAAAACCTTCTTCCTGAGATTGTTTCGGCTTGTGTCAACACCCTTCTTGGCTAGCTCTATGGCTTCAATAATCTGTCAAAATGGTAATTTTATCATTTTTTCGCAGTAGCCGAAAGTGTTATCAAAATTTAATATGACTTAAAATTTCAAGGTGTAAAAGTGGCCTTTGGCGGGGTGCGGCTACACCATGAATATGAAAACATCTAATTTAGCTATAGAGATCAGTATTGAATTGAACAATGTCCGCAACGTGAAAACCAGGTGAAGGTCTTGATGTGCAGTGCTCATCCGCGAGGAGGCAAGGTTTCAGAGTTTCAAATTTTTCCCCAGTTTGGTTAGGACAATCCAGGCGGCATTACCTGATTGTAGGAAAAAATATTCTGGGCTTTGGAGGGCACCTTGATATGTATTGTAGTAGAGGTATCTCTACATAAATGCATCAACAGTATCGATATTGGTTCATAGACCACTTTTTTTTGTTGCATATAGGAATACTACCTGACCCGGTGAACCTCATCCCGCCGACCACTGATAGTCTGTCAGACCGTGAATGTCTGTCGATCGATTGTGGAAAGTTATTTATTTGATCGCTAGTACTTTCCGTCCTTTCTTCCCTTCGTGGCTCCCGCCGTCCCGTTCCAACAAGACCTGGAAAGGTCCTGGGGCCCTTCCCCCATCCCTTCCGTCGTCTCGTCCGAACAAGACCAGTGCAGGACCTGGAGCCCGCCCCTCATTTCTCCCGTCGTCCCGTCAATTAAATTAAATTTCTTTTATATGGCGTTTTCATTTGTCGTCCCGTCCCAACAAGACCAGGGCAGGACCTGGAGCCCTCCCCCCATTCCTCCCGGCGTCCCGTCCTAACAAGACCTGGGCAGGTCCTGGGGCCCTCCCCCATTCCTCCCGTCGTCCCGACCTAACAAGACCTAGGCAGGTCCTGGGGCCCTCCCCTATTCCTTCCGTCGTCCCGTCCTAACAAGACCTGGGCAGGTCCTGGGGGCCTCCCCCATTCCTCCCGTCGTCCCGTCCTAACCAGACCTGGGCAGGTGTTGGGGCCCTTCCCCCATCCCTCCCGTCGTCCCGTCCTAACAAGACCTGGCCAGGTGTTGGGGCCCTTCCCCCATCCCTCCCGTCGTCCCGTCCTAACAAGACCTGGGCAGGTGTTGGGGCCCTTCCCCCATCCCTCCCGTCGTCCCGTCCTAACAAGACCTGGGCAGGTGTTGGGGCCCTTCCCCCATCCCTCCCGTCGTCCCGTACCAACAAGACCAGGGCATGTCCTGGGGCCCTCCCCCATTCCTCCAGTCGTCCCGTCCTAACAAGACCTGGGCAGGTGTTGGGGCCCTTCCCTTATCCCTCCCGTCGTCCCGTCCTAACAAGACCTGGGCAGGTGTTGGGGCCCTTCCCTTATCCCTCCCGTCGTCCCGTCCTAACAAGACCTGGGCAGGTGTTGGGGCCCTTCCCTTATCCCTCCCGTCGTCCCGTCCTAACAAGACCTGGGCAGGTGTTGGGGCCCTTCCCTTATCCCTCCCGTCGTCTCGTCCTAACAAGACCTGGGCAGGTGTTGGGGCCCTTCCCTTATCCCTCCCGTCGTCCCGTCCTAACAAGACCTGGGCAGGTGTTGGGGCCCTTCCCTTATCCCTCCCGTCGTCCCGTCCTAACAAGACCTGGGCAGGTGTTGGGGCCCTTCCCTTATCCCTCCCGTCGTCCCGTCCTAACAAGACCTGGGCAGGTGTTGGGGCCCTTCCCTTATCCCTCCCGTCGTCCCGTCCTAACAAGACCTGGGCAGGTGTTGGGGCCCTTCCCTTATCCCTCCCGTCGTCCCGTCCTAACAAGACCTGGGCAGGTGTTGGGGCCCTTCCCTTATCCCTCCCGTCGTCCCGTCCTAACAAGACCTGGGCAGGTGTTGGGGCCCTTCCCTTATCCCTCCCGTCGTCCCGTCCTAACAAGACCTGGGCAGGTGTTGGGGCCCTTCCCTTATCCCTCCCGTCGTCCCGTCCTAACAAGACCTGGGCAGGTGTTGGGGCCCTTCCCTTATCCCTCCCGTCGTCCCGTCCTAACAAGACCTGGGCAGGTGTTGGGGCCCTTCCCTTATCCCTCCCGTCGTCCCGTCCTAACAAGACCTGGGCAGGTGTTGGGCCCTTCCCCCATCCCCCCCGTCGTCCCGTCCTAACAAGACCTGGGCAGGTGTTGGGGCCCTTCCCCCATCCCTCCCGTCGTTCCGTACCAACAAGACCAGGGCAGGTCCTGGGGCCCTCCCCCATTCCTCCCGTCGTCCCGTCCTAACAAGACCTGGGCAGGTGTTGGGGCCCTTCCCTCATCCCTCCCGTCGTCCCGTACCAACAAGACCTGGGCAGGTCCTGCGGCCCTCCCCCATTCCTCCCGTCGTCCCGTACCAACAAGGCCAGGGCAGATCCCTCCAATAATTATGAAACTTATGCCTACTCGCGAAACGTGCCTGCTACCTAATATAATAGTAATAAAAAAATACACACTACTGATCCTCCAGTACCCTGTTGCAGAATTGTTCATTATGTTGTCAAAGAGAAGAAGAAAGGACAAGAGAAGGCCAAAGATGTTGTAAGTACAAGAACTTCCTATTTACTTGTTACAGATCAAAGGACTCTGAGAAGTCCAGTAACGGCAAAAGCTTAGAAGATGAAAGCAAAAAGAAAAAGAAAACCAAGAAGCATAAGAAAAGTAGAAGAACAGAAGATGACGACGAAAAGGGATACAAGAAAAGAAAGAAGTCGAGAAAAGACAAGTATAGAACCCGAGAAAAATCTGAAAGTGAAACTTCTCTGTCAGATGTAGAAGAATTAATTGAAAAAGCCGAAAAATGCAAAAAAGCTAAAGAGGCTCTTATTGAATCACCTTTGTTAGATTCGATTGATTCAACAAAGAAGACTAAAAATGGCGACTCGAAATCGAGAAGTAGCAGCAGAAATAATATGCAACAAGATGACGCTCTAGAGGTTATATCTTCAAACTCGGGGACTGAAAATTACCAAGAAGACTGCGCAAGTCCAGACCTCGTGATGGAAGACGACTTAAACCTGGACGAGCTCATGAAGCAGAAGGAGCTTCTCCAAGCGCGTCTTGTCGCGTACCATTCTGATAAAAGTGACGAGGACGACATCAGGGATAGGAGTGGCGTGATTTACGTTGACGGCGCCAGATCGCACGCGCATAAGAAGTCGCGACGTGACAGAGAAGCCGACTACAGGCACAGTAAACACAAATCTAGTACCGACCGATCCTCGGAACGAGATCGACGCAGACCCAAGAGACGCGAAGAAGATTTAAGAGATATAATTAATAGGGAGAGTAGGAGAGAAATGGAGAAGAGACTGGATGAACGGGAGCGGGAGCGGAGGGAGCGAGAGAAGCGAGAACGAGAGCGGGAGCGGGGGCGGGATCGTGAGAGGGAGCGAGATCGCAAGACGAGGGAGAGAGAGAGGGAGACTCGGAGATCTTCTGAGCTCAAGCATAGAGACGCGCGGGACTGGAACGCGATGCGGCGCCGGTCGCGGGAGCGGTCGGGCGCGCGGCGCGAGCGCTCGCCCGCGCAGCGCGCGCGCCGGCCCGCGGACCGGCACCGCCGGGACACCGACACGCCCTCGCGGCGACACCAACGGGATACACGGAAGGTACTCGGATACATTTCAACTTTTCTACTTTAATTAACCTGCTTATCTTACTTTTGACAGAAATATGTAACAACGGGTGTAAGAACTGTAAGCACTCCACATCTTCCTAGCCTTGTCCCGAATTTCTCGTGGTCGGCACTTATCGTTTTTAAAATAAACTCACATTTATTAGTGTACTAGCTCTCCCCGCGGTGTTATACCTGTAGATCCTGATCCTGTCTGGGAAATGGTCTCCCAATCCCGAGGTCCTGGGTTCGATTCCCCGGGTTGGAAACACAAAGTTGATATTTGTTAATTTATCACTTTGCGAGAAGATTTTCCTCAGTTTGATTAGGGTAATGCAGGCAAAATCACCAGATTGTCTGTAGGAAAAAGATTTAGTTCTACGGAGGGCACGTTGCACTCTTTGATAGTGGTTACTCATTAAATAAACCATGTCACAGGCCTATTAGGCGTTTTAAGAATTCGTCTTAAGTCGACTCGAAACACCCACACGAGAAGAAGGAAAATAAAAATATTTGTATTTAAAATGGTGATTGGTTGTCAGGCGTCGGACGAGGTGGCGCACATTGTGGCGAGCTCCAGCGACGAGGAGCTGGACATCTCCATGCACTCCGACGACGAGGAGGAGACCGAGGAGCAGATCATCGAGCGCCGCCGAAAGCAGCGCTCACAACTGCTCAAGGTAACACGCTCACAACTGCTCAAGGTAACACGCTCACAACTGCTCAAGGTAACACGCTCACAACTGCTCAAGGTAACACGCTCATAACTGCTCAAGGTAACACGCTCACAACTGCTCAAGGTAACACGCTCACAACTGCTCAAGGTTACACGCTCACAACTGCTCAAGGTAACACGCTCACAACTGCTCAAGGTAACACGCTCACAACTGCTCAAGGTAACACGCTCACAACTGCTCAAGGTAACGCACTCCCAACTGCTCAAGGTAACACGCTCACAACTGCTCAAGGTAACGCGCTCACAACTGCTCAAGGTAACGCGCTCAAAACTGCTCAAGGTAACGCGCTCACAACTGCTCAAGGTAACGCGCTCAAAACTGCTCAAGGTAACGCGCTCACAACTGCTCATGACAGCCAATGGAAGGTTTTCACTGGTACAAATTTAATTTAAATGTGTACATACATATAATCACACCTTTATCCCTAATGGGGTAGGTAGAGCGTAAACGATCAAAACAACGGTCGCACCGCCACGTCTGACAAAGTTTTGAGGGTTATTTAAGATAGATTTGTAGGTATATCTCTATAGTGACAGGTTGACAGCCCATCGCCTAAATTACATTTAAATGTGTTATGTTATTATAGCTAAAGTGGGACTGGGCAGGTCACGTATGTCGCATGCCAGACGAATTATGGGCTAAAACTACCACTGAGTGGAAGCCCAGAAAAGACAAGCGGCGGCGTGGCCGACCCAGACGGCGGTGGCGAGACGAACTCGATGCCTTCCTGGAGAACTGGCCGGAACAGGCACAGGACAGAGAGTCGTGGAGAGATCGGAGAGAGGCCTTTGCCCAGCAGTGGGACACTAATGGCTAGATAAGATAAGATAAGATGTTATTATATGCCTGTGTATTCTGTCTGTAGATGCTAGGCAGCGACAAGACGGCTCCGGCGCCGGGGGCAGGTGGGGAGGGGGAGGTGATGAGGGAGGGGGCGGGAGAGGGGGAGGAGGGGGCGGGAGAGGGGGAGGAGGAGCGCGGGGGCACTGCCACCAGCACCCCCCCGCCGCCGCCGGCTCGCGAGGACACCACCGCCAGGGTAGAGCAGAAGAAGCCTAAGGATCCGTGCGCCGACGAGGCCAGCGAGAAAGAGTTTAAGGAGGTACTCATACATATTTATTTATCACTACATAGTATAAAACAAAGTCGCTTTCTCTGTCCCTATGTATGCATAAATCTTTAAAACTACGCAACGGATTTTGATGCAGTTTCTTTTAATGGATAGAGTGATTTAAGAGGAAGGTTTATATGTATAATACATGCATAATATAGTAGAGAAACACTAATAATTTCCGTGCAAAGCCGGGGCGGGTCGCAAGTTTTAATTATTTAAGAATTTATTGCACACATGATCATACAGAGGACAAAAATAAAAAAATAGCACAACAGGTACAGCTTATCTCTAAAAAGAAATATCTTCCAGCTGACCTACTTTAGTGAGAGTGCATAAGTGAGGCAGATACGGCGTGTGCAATTCAAAGCCTAATATAATAAAATACAATGAATACAAATAATAATACATACACCTACATAAATAATAAATACATTACATATAGTTATAAATAAATAATATATAATATTATAATACATATAAATAGCACATAACTAGTAAACTTATAAAAATATGACAATAACGAATTAATTTGGAAGAGAAAGATAGTACTCCTTTACTCGTTTTTTGAATACTGTTTTTTACATACTTCACTACTACAGTGCAACAACTTGAGTTGACAAAAAATGATTGCGCCACCGGGATCATGACATCAGGTAACAATTTCCCGACCCAAAATACTGCCAGACATTGCTTGAAAACTGTACATTTATGTCCCGCGCATCTCTTCAGATAGCTTTATTAATTATTGCTTTTGGAAAACAATTTGGGCCATAAACAAATATTTAAATGCACCGAAAACAGAGAAAAATACGAATTGTTTACATTCTTTTTGCATGTCGTTGTCTAATTTTACTATTATGATAGTTATTAGGGATTGCCATTTGAGAGGATACTTTTAGTTTGTCTGTGTGACGTGTATATACATATCACGACAACGCGACGTAACATTCAACGTAATGTTGGACTTCGTCACGTCTTTATGTGAGGCCGCCCCAACGTTGGACGACGTCACGTCTTTATGTGAGGCCGCCCCAACGTTGGACAACGTCACGTCTTTATGTGAGGCCGCCCCAACGTTGGACGACGTCACGTCTTTATGTGAGGCCGCCCCAACGTTGGACAACGTCACGTCTTTATGTGAGGCCGCCCCAACGTTGGACGACGTCACGTCTTCATGTGAGGCCGCCCCAACGTTGGACGACGTCACGTCTTTATGTGAGGCCGCCCCAACGTTGGACGACGTCACGACTTAATACGACCCCGCCCCAACATAGCTTGTGTTTTGTCGCAGGTGAGCAGCGAGACGGCAGACCAGCTGATCCGGGACATGGACAAGGAGTCGCAGCACTCGCTCGAGCTGAAGAAGTCCATAAAGCCCGGCAAGTGGGACATGTTCTCCGACCAGGACTTCCTCGACAGCCTTGATGTGAGACAACCATTTACCTTTATCTTACCAGCTTAAGGTGGCGTCCCCAATAGGAATAAAATATATGTGTCCAAACTACAAATATTTTCTATTAAAAAAACACTTTTTACACTAGTTCCACTATATATTATTTATTAAAGCGACCGGTTTCGTTACACCATCATCAGGCAGTCTGTAACCGGTGTAACGAAACCGGTCGCTTTATTAAATAATATATAGTGGAACTAGTGTAAACAGTGTTTTCTTAGTAGTTTACTATGGAGTTCCATCAAGAAATAACAACACAAAGTGTAAAATACAAATATTGACATGAATATTTTACGTTTAGCGTAAATGGCAAGCACTTCTTCGTTTAATAACCCAAATAAACTTATCATGTAAGCTTTGTGTTACAAATGTTCAAAAAGTGGCCATTTTAAGCACTTTGCATTTTTGCACATTTTTTTAAAAGCTTAGATACTAATTATGAATTATAATATTGTGTGTTATAAAATGGAGAAATACTTACGATTTCCGCTAAACTAAAACTATTATTTTTTTGAAAATGATTGTATTTTGGACACAATTAATTTAAAATTGATGTCGCCACAGTTCGCCCCTTAACATGATTATGAAGCTGAAACCCGGCACACAAGTGGTAGCACTGCCATCATGTTCAGGACAAACACTCAATATCCTCATACAACATAGTACAGGAGATGACACGGGGTGTCTAAACCATGGCTGAGTGCGTGTTGGAGCATGTACACGACTTATGCGCATCGGATGGTGTTGGTCTGCCGGCATGGTGTAGGTTCGTGGTTTGAGCGAAGCGAGCGCGATATTTTATGAAAGTTGAATCGATACATTATGTTAGCGAAGCGAGCGCGACATGCTATGGAAGTTGAATTGATACGTTATGTGAGCGAAACGAGCGCGACATGCTTTGAAAGTTGAATCGACCGTGACCGGAGTGAGCGCGACACCCCACAAAATATTAATGAATACGATACGCGAGCGAAGCAAGCGCGACATACTCACCACAATCCAATCAACGATTTCCGTGAGCGATGCGAATTTCGTGTCTGGATGCTTATGCTCTGTGAAAAATTGTAAATGTTTTGTTTGTTCAGCTGCCGACAGCTGGCAAGCCGGGCAGCCGCCCCTCGCACGAACACGCCTCGCTCACTGACAACTGGGACGACGCGGACGGCTACTACAGGTAACTCATCATCACCAGCAGTCGTATGCGTCCCTGTCGATCGGCCAGAACCTACCGGAAGTAAACTGAAAAAAAACCCTTAGTATTTTACCGCTTGTGCCCGAAATCCAAAGTGATAGGTTATATAGTGCGATTGAATTATTCTGGTCGTTTAACTCAAAATATAAGGTCATTTTAAAATACAGAAGTAATAATGAATGCGTTTGTTCTTCTTAGCGAGTGGATTCTCGAGTCGAAGGACCCGATGAACCCTGGTGTCAGAGTTTTCAAACCGCCTAGTAGCACAGCTATTAGGCCTCTGACGTGGTTTTAAGTAATTAATGCGTTGTATTGTTATATTTATTTAATAGTGTGTAAATATTGTGTAAGTATTATATGTAGTAATATGCACTATCCCGCTTTCTGCTTGTACAATTCCTATACCCAAAGGTTACCTGCTAGAAATTGCTGCTTTAACAATAAGGCCGCCTATGTTGTACTGTCACGTTTTTTTCTTTTTATTTCTGTGGTATATCGATCAAGTAAAAGTATCAGGATACCAAAGGACTGGCCAATGATAGACAAAAATGGAAGTTGCTAAACCGACAAGAGCCCAGCTCTTAAGTGAAAGAATAAGAAGTATTTTTTTGTGCAATAAAGAATTTTGTATTTTGTGACACAGATATAATTTTCTTTGTAATAGACTCGCTTGTGACTTTCTAAAAGTGTTCTTAGGAATCTACATACATACATACTATCACGCCTGTATCCCTAATGGGGTAGGTAGAGCGTGAACAACTCAAACAAAGGTCGTTCCGCCACGTCTGACAAGTTTTGAGAGTTGTTAAAGATAGAACTGGATATTGCTGTACAGGTTGTCAGCCCATCGCCTAAATTACAATATACCCTCGAATCCCTTAGCTGGTTTTTACAGCATGCCCGGGAGGAGATGCAGCTGGCACATTCTACGTTATTCTGTCGCTCCCAGTCCAGCATGGAGGAAGTCTTAGGAATCTATTATTATATTATATTTATTAGTCTTAGAAATGAAATAAAGGTTTTATCTATCTATCTATCTATTTGGAAATAAATGACTTGACATTGCATTGCATGCACCTGTTTGATCGTTCCAGAGTGCGCATCGGCGAGACGCTGGACAGCCGGTACACGGTGTACGGGTACACGGGGCAGGGCGTGTTCTCCAACGTGGTGCGCGCGCGCGACCTGGCGCGCGACAGCACCGACGTCGCCGTCAAGATCATACGCAACAACGAGATCATGTCAGGCCACACGCTCTTTTATAAACATTATATATCATACATACATATAGTCACGCCTTTATCTCTAATGGGGTAGGCAGACCGTAAATGACCTAAACTAAGGTCGTTCCGCCACATCTGACAAACTTTTGAGGGTTATTTAAGATATAGGTATATTGCTGTAGTGACAGGTTGTCAGCCTATCGCCTAAATTGCAAAAATAAATATACGCTTTAAAATAATGAATGAAGCTATCTCCGAGCAAATGGGAGAAAATAAACATTACGAATGCATTTGCCTAGCAGTGGGACAGCTTAGGCTAGTCACTACATAGTATAAAACAAAGTCGCTTTCTCTGTCCCTATATCCCTATGTATGCTTAGATCTTTAAAACTACGCAACGGATTTTGATGCGGTTCCTTTTAATGGATAGACTGATTCAAGAGGAAGGTTTATATGTATACTACATGCATAAAATTGTAGAGAAACACTGATAATTTCCGTGCGAAGCCGGGGCGGGTCGCTAGTTTAAAATATAAGTATATTGCTATAGTGACAGGTTGTCAGCCTATCGCCTAAATTGCAAAACTAAATATACGCTTTAAAGTAATGAATAGAGCTATCTCCGAGTAAGTGGGAGAAATAAATATTACGAATGTATTTGCCCAGCAGTGGGACAGCTTAGGCTAGTATAATACATACATACATATAATCACGCCTTAATCCCTAATGGGGTAGGCAGAGCATTAACGACCTAAATAAAGGTCGTTCCGCCACGTTTGACAAGGTTTTGAGGGTATAATTCTTCTTCTGTCGAGTGGGTATCGAGTCTATGGACCCGATGAACCCTGGTGTCAGAGTTTTTAAACCGCCTAGTAGCACAACTATCAGGCGTCTGACATGGTTTTGTGTAACGACCACTATCAAAGACAGCGACCGGGACCGACGGCTTAACGTGCCCTCCGAAGCCCGAAATATTTTTCTTTTCGGACAATCAGGTGATTCAGCCTGCAATGTCCTACCCAAACTGGGGAAAAATTCACAAAGTGATAAATTCTCAAATATCAACTTTGTGTTTTACCCCCTGGGAATCGAACCCAGGACCTCCGGATCGGGAGCCCATGGCACTAGCCACTAGACCACGGGTATAATAATATGATAAACATTACGAATGCATTAGTTGTTCGGTTCCAGGCACAAGACCGGTCTGCGCGAGCTGGAGATCCTGAAGCGGCTGAACGACGCGGACCCCGAGGACAAGTTCCACTGCCTGCGCCTGCACCGGCATTTCTTCCACCGGCGCCACCTGTGCATGGTCATGGAACCGCTCTCGATGAACCTGAGAGAGGTACGCCACTTTTTACATACATACATATAATCACATTTCCTCCCGGGTATGCTGTAAAAACCAGCTAAGGGATCCGATGGTTTCAGTATATTGTAATTTAGGCGATGGGCTGACAAGCTGTCACTACAGCAATATACTATATAGTCACGCCTTTATCCCTAATGGGGTGGGCAGAGCGTAAACAACCTAAACAAAGGTCGTTCCGCCACGTCTAAAAAAGTTTTGAGAGTTATTAAGATAGATTTGTAGTTATATTGCTGGCGCCACCTGTGCATGGTCATGGAACCGCTCTCGATGAACCTGAGAGAGGTACGCCACTTTTTACATACATACATATAATCACATTTCCTCCCGGGTATGCTGTAAAAACCAGCTAAGGGATCCGATGGTTTCAGTATATTGTAATTTAGGCGATGGGCTGACAAGCTGTCACTACAGCAATATACTATATAGTCACGCCTTTATCCCTAATGGGGTGGGCAGAGCGTAAACAACCTAAACAAAGGTCGTTCCGCCACGTCTAAAAAAGTTTTGAGAGTTATTAAGATAGATTTGTAGTTATATTGCTGGCGCCACCTGTGCATGGTCATGGAACCGCTCTCGATGAACCTGAGAGAGGTACGCCACTTTTTACATACATACATATAATCACATTTCCTCCCGGGTATGCTGTAAAAACCAGCTAAGGGATCCGATGGTTTCAGTATATTGTAATTTAGGCGATGGGCTGACAAGCTGTCACTACAGCAATATACTATATAGTCACGCCTTTATCCCTAATGGGGTGGGCAGAGCGTAAACAACCTAAACAAAGGTCGTTCCGCCACGTCTAAAAAAGTTTTGAGAGTTATTAAGATAGATTTGTAGTTATATTGCTGGCGCCACCTGTGCATGGTCATGGAACCGCTCTCGATGAACCTGAGAGAGGTACGCCACTTTTTACATACATACATATAATCACATTTCCTCCCGGGTATGCTGTAAAAACCAGCTAAGGGATCCGATGGTTTCAGTATATTGTAATTTAGGCGATGGGCTGACAAGCTGTCACTACAGCAATATACTATATAGTCACGCCTTTATCCCTAATGGGGTGGGCAGAGCGTAAACAACCTAAACAAAGGTCGTTCCGCCACGTCTAAAAAAGTTTTGAGAGTTATTAAGATAGATTTGTAGTTATATTGCTGGCGCCACCTGTGCATGGTCATGGAACCGCTCTCGATGAACCTGAGAGAGGTACGCCACTTTTTACATACATACATATAATCACATTTCCTCCCGGGTATGCTGTAAAAACCAGCTAAGGGATCCGAAGGTTTCAGTATATTGAAATTTAGGCGATGGGCTGACAAGCTGTCACTACAGCAATATACTTACAATACATACATACATATAGTCACGCCTTTATCCCTAATGGGGTGGGTAGAGCGTAAACAACCTAAACAAAGGTCGTTCCGCCACGTCTAAAAAAGTACATACATAAATCACGCCTTTATCCCTTACGGGGTAGGCAGAGCGTTTAACGCCTTTTAAAAGGCGCTTTCGCCACGTCTGACAAAAATTGAGGGCAATTTTAGATTGTAATATGTAGTGCTTTAGTGACAGGTTGTCAGCCCATCGCCTCAATTACAATACACTGTAACCCTCGAGTCCCTTTTGCTGACTTCAACAGCATGCCCGGGAGGAAGGGCAGCTGGAACATTCTATGTTTTTCTCTCGCTCCCAGGCCAGCATGAAAATGCAACTTTTAAACATAATATAAAATACTTTATTACACATAAGAATACAAATCATACAACACAACAAAACACAAGTACAACAAAGGCGGCCTTATTGCTTAGGTAGCAATTTATTCCAGGCAACCTTTGGGTGAAAGAAAAATGCGTAGCGGGATAGTGCAAACCTAGTCAAATATGTAATAGTCCTCCCACCGATTTTCGGTGATGGCGGCCAATCTCCCGGAGATGGGCCAAATGCGCAGGACTTGTTGTTAGTGCCCAAGTGTTTGCGCTACAAACAGGTGCACTCTCTGTTCCCTCAATCTATTATTCTGATGGGACAGACTGACTGACACGAAAATCAGGCGCAGGACCGACTATTTACATGCCCATCCGACGGCATGGATTATCTTACTTTTCGGATAATCAGGTGATCAGCCTGCAATGTCCTAACCAAACTAGAAATAACAACACAAAGTCATTGTCTCCCGCCAGGAATCGAACCCGGGTCGAGAGCCCATGGCTCAGACCGCTAGACCACGGAGGCAGTCAAATATGTATCCTAAATACATTACATTACGTATAATACATAAACTAAGTACAATTTATTAGATTATATTTTTTTATAAACATTCTGTTAATTTAATGTAGGTCTAAGAAATTACATTCAGGCCTATCTCGCCATCAAACTTTTAAGTTTGGCGAATAGCTATAAGTTATAAAAACCTCAAGTTTAATAAATAATAAAAAAATACTGCCTCCGTGCTTTGGTTATCTGAGCCATGGCCTGAACTTGAGCCTCAAATTGATATTTGTCAATTTAACACTGAGAGATTTTCCCTAGTTTGCTTAGGACAATGCAGGCTGAATCACCAGATTATCTTCGTAAGGCTCTTGTGCTTCGGAAGGCTCGTTTGCCGTTGAACCTACCCAGACTAAAGTAATACTTTTAAAGTGGTTCGACAGTGGCGCCATCAGTTTTAAATTAATTGTGCCTGAAATACAAACATTTTCATCAATATTTTACGATTCGCGAGAATTGCAAGTAATTAACTATCATAAAAAATGGAAATGCTGGATCGTGTTTAGCTTGATACAGATTATTTTTCTGTTATAAGCATGAGAAGCGAATGATGCATTTAGGCATTTGGGGATATGAGTCAGGGACTTTTAAAAAAAATAATTACCTCATCACATCGGCACAGAATTAATATAGTCGTAAACATCGGGACAGCTCCTTACAGGGGTGTATATTGTTTTAATGTAATAAAGAATTATGCTCGTAATAGTAACTTGGTTGTTCATGGCGCAAACTGTGCTCAGAAACTGGCTTCTTTCGTTGAGTTACACAGCTACAGAAAATTTGCTACATCAAATCGAATAGATACAGTCATGAAATGAATCAAGATAGTAATTTATACATACATACATACATAAAATCACGCCTTTACTCCTTACGGGGTAGGCAGAGCGTAAAACGCCTCCTAAAAGGCGCTTTCGCCACGTCAGACATAAATTGGGGGCAATTTTAGATTGTAATGTGTATCGCTGTAGTGACAGGTTGTCAGCCCATCGCCTAAATTACAATACACTGTAACCCTCGAGTCCCTTTTGCTGACTTCAACAGCATGCCCGGGAGGAAGGGCAGCTGGAACATTCTATGTTTTTCTATCTCTCCCAGTCCAGTATGGAAGAAAATAGTAATTTATAATTTATGAAAACGCTCTCTCACTCTCACTTCCTCTATTTCATTAACACTCGCACTACACATACACTCACACTAAAATAATGAAAGTACTTTTCATGTTCCTAATATTGTTAGTCAGTTTGTTTGTTAGTTCCTAAAATTGTCACTTAATTTTATTTACTTAACTTCTCTAAAAAAAAATAATTGTGCGGTTCGCCTGATTGGAAATTTTTGATTGTTTGATTTATTCGGATTCCCGCGATACAGGATTTTCCTAGTGCGGGATCCAATGCAAATTTGTTATAGGCCTAAGTTTATTTTGTTCTATAAATTATTGGTATTTGTCCAGGTGCTGAAGAAGTACGGCAAGAACAGCGGCATTCACATCAAGGCGGTGCGCAGCTACACGCAGCAGATACTGCTCGCGCTCAAACTGCTCAAGAAAACCAACATATTACACGCAGGTAGCAACCGGTTTATACTACTTGTAACATAAAGGGTGTACCAGGTGTAAGGGGACGGCGTCCCGCAAACAACTAACCTAACCATTTTTGGAACACAAAACTTTATTATTTCCGTTACACTGGGAACTGCCATGCTGGACTGGGAGAGATAGAAAAACATAGAATGTTCCAGCTGCCCTTCCTCCCGGGCATGCTGTTGAAGTCAGCAAAAAGGACTCGAGGGTTACAGTGTATTGTAATTGAGGCGATGGGCTGACAACCTGTCACTAAAGCAATACATATTACAATCTAAAATTGCCCTCAATTTTTGTCAGACGTGGCGAAAGCGCCTTTTATGAGGCGTTAAACGCTCTGCCTACCCCGTAACGGATAAAGGCGTGATTTATGTATGTATGTATGTACACTGGGAAACATGCGCGCGCCATACCCGGTAAGCGTACACTCAATGTGGCCCACAATCCGGCGCGGAGTGTGACATACGTCGGACTGGGGAAGGGTGGTGAATGTCCATTCTGTGCTAATAGTTTAAAAACGTGATGCATATTCCGTATGGTTTAGATATAAAGCCGGACAACATCCTGGTGAGCGAGAGCAAGCTGGTGCTGAAGCTGTGCGACTTCGGGTCGGCGGGCCACGTGACCGACAACGAGGTGACCCCGTACCTGGTGTCGCGCTTCTACCGCGCGCCCGAGATCATCATGGGCGTACCTTACGACCACGGCATCGACATGTGGTCCACCGCCTGCACCATCTACGAGCTGTCCACCGGCAGGTATGCGAGAATTCTACCATGCTGGACTGGGAGCGGGAGAAAAACATAAAATGTGTCAGCTGCATTTCCTCCCGGGCGTGCTGTAAAAACCAGCTTAGGGATCCGAGGGTTACAGTATATTGTAATTTAGGCGATGGGCTGACAAGCTGTCACTACAGCAATATACATACAAATCTATCTTAAATAACCCTCAAAACTTTGTCAGTCGTGGCGTAACGACCTTTATTTAGGTCGTTTACGCTCCGCCTACCCTTAGGGCGTTGATGCTTTCTATCCGCCAAATAAGTATGAGACTAACTATACCTGGAATGTTCAAATTATACGCATAATCACAGATTAGGTCCTTTATATGGCGGCGGTTTCTTCCATGCTGAACTGGAAGCGATAGAAAAACATAGAATATACCAGCTGCATTTCCTCCCGGGCGTGCTGTAAAAACCAGCTAAGGGATCTGGGGGAGTACATTGTAACACTACAGCAATACCTACAAATCTATCTTAAATAACCCTGAGGTATGTAAAAAAATAGATTCCGTGCTTCGAGTCGTCCGTCATCTTACACGACAGAGTACGAGATGACGAACGACTCCGTGCTTCGGAGGGCACGTTAAAGGTTAGGCCGCACTAGGACGTAGCTCCAGCAGCGGGGCACTCGGTGACAAATTGATTATTTGTATGAAAATATACGAAATGTACCGAGCTGCAGCGGAGCGACAGTTCATACATTTTGACAGCTTTAGTCGCGCCGCTGCAGTGCCGCGCCGCGCCGTGCCAGCCTCCGCTGCAGCTTTACCGACACACTTTTTAGTTTAAATTGCCTTCAAAACTTGTCAGTGGTGGAATGACTTTTTCTTTGGTCGTTTACTCCCTGCCTACCCCATTGGGAATAGAGGCGTGATTATATTATTTCCCCTCCTTTTTTTTACACAGGATAATGTTCAGCGGCAAGTCGAACAACGAGATGCTGAAGTACTTCATGCAGCTGAAGGGCAAGTTCCCCAACAAGATCATCAAGAAGGGCATCTTCAAGGAACAGCACTTCGACGCCAACTGCAACTTCCTGTACCACGAGCTGGACAAGATCACCGAGAGGGTGAGACATTCTTAGGCAATCAGCGCTCATGAGTGACAGCGAGTTTGAGTTCGTATCAGAAATGTCATTTCAGTACAAACTGGCCTGTCAAATCCATAATTAATATTGGTCTCATCTTTGAGATCGCTTATACACGGAATAAAACATATATCTCACCGAACTTTACTGTGTGTGCCTACGGATGAAACAACTTCTCCTAAGGCACATAGCGACGATGAAGTACTATAACCTCCTAACTTACATTCCAATTATTTTTACTTTTTGATGTATAACCACCTTGTTCGCGAGGAACATAAATGAAAACTTCAGTTTTTATGCAATACAAACTGGAGCGGTTTATTTAAAAAGAATTATTGAATTTATAATATATTGGGGCGTCTGATCACCGCCATGTCTAAAGAGCAAGCGAGATCAAGCTATACAATGCTAAGACGTATAAAAGAACGCTAGAAAGTTATAGAATAGCACATTTACTTTATGAACGATTTGAAATGAAAACTATAGCAGGCGCTTAACTATTAGAATATTAATTAAAACAATAAAAAGCTACAATAGGCCGCAACACACCTAAATTGATATTCTTCGTGACCCTAGTAAAATATCGCTCGTGATTTCTAAATCTTGCTAAAAGCTTCTATCGCATCAACAAAATAGTACTGTTAAAGAATAAATCGTGTTTTTCGATTCCTATAAAATCAGCTTTTTGAAGTCAGGTGGTTAGTACTTCATCAACAAACTGCCTCCGTGGTCTAGTGGCTAGTACCATGGACTCTCCATCCGGAGGTCCTGGGTGCGATTCCCAGGGGGGAAACACAAAGTTGATATTTGAGAATTTATCACTTTGTGATTTTTTCCCCAGTTTGGTTAGGACATTGCAGGCTGAATCACCTGATTGGAAGAAAAAAAAAATGATTTCGTGCTTCGGAGGGCACGTTAAGCCGTCGGTCCCGGTCGCTGTCTTTGATAGTGGTCGTTACTCAAACCATGTCAGAGGCCTGATAGTTGTGCTACTAGGCGGTTTAAAAACTCTGACACCAGGGTTCATCGGGTCGATAGACTCGATACCCACTCGACAGAAGAAGAAGAAGTACATCATCGTCGATAGGTCGATGATATTAATTAAAGTTGGCCCTCGCATGCACATGCTAGATAGATAGAACGTTTATGGTGTCAGTGGATGTTATTTTATATGGAAAAACCTGTGCCAGGGGCAATTTACATATTATATCGACCTATGTTCCTTGGGTAGTTCAATTTAATTGTTAGGTTCACACGGAAAAGTTTGGTCAGCAATTATTTTTGCTCCCTGGGCTGAGTTTTTGAGGATTGCTGCACCACGAAATGGCGGCATACAGGGCGTCCCACGGCGATGCCACACGGAGGGAAAGTACCTTAAATATTAATGATAGGATATTTTACTGAAAGAAGACATCGTTTAATTTTTAATAATAAGTAGAACTGCACTACTTTTAAAATCGCCTACCTCAACCAGGAATCGAACCCGCCAAATGTGACAGTAAAATTACATGTATTTTATAATAGCGTCTGAAAGGGCTACTCATAAGCATTATTTTTTCCTTAATAACCTAGCATATTAAATGAAACTAAAAACATAAAACTTTACATTTTATTTAAAATTTTGTCCAGAGAAATTTCCTCTGACTTCGCCATGCTTCCAACAATTAACATTATCATTTCAAAGATCTACCCACTTGAGATACGAGATTTCCGTGGTATAAGTACATGATAATAATAAAGCGATACATAAAGTGTAGTAGGTACTTCTTCATGAGCTCACAATTACCATGCAACTGGCTGATATTAGTAAAAATAAATAATTCGAAAATGGAACTCACAATAAACAAAAGAACAGACGCTTGAAAATTTAAGTGTTCCATTTTCAGTCAGAGGAAATTTCTCTGAACAAAATTTTAAATAAAATGTAAAATTTTATGTTTATAGTTTCATTTAATATGCTAGGTTATTAAGGAAAAAATAATGCTTATGAGTAGCCCTTTCAGACGCTATTATAAAATACATGTAATTTTACTGTTACATTTGGCGGGTTCGATTCCCGGTTGAGGTAGGCGATTTTTAAAAATCTGTGAATGCAGTTCTACTTATTATTAAAAATTAAACGATGTCTTCTTTCAGTAAAATATCCTATCATTAATATTCAAGGTACTTTCCCTCCGTGTGGCATCGCCGTGGGACGCCCTGTATGCCGGGTGTAAGGGACAGCGTGTCGGAAACTGATAGTGGTTGCTCAGTTGACGAAATTGAACACCTGCAGGAGTTTTTTCTGGAAATGAAAATTGCTAATTTGCTTTTCCATACAAATTGTCTGATGGGAAGGTAAATTTTATTTTTAATGTCCTGAAAGAATTTCCTGCAGATAGTTATTCAGTTACGTTGACTGAGCAGCCCCTATCGGTTTGCGGAACGCGGTCCCTTACACCCCGTATATACTAAGGTCAAGTCTTACTAGGAAGTCAGGGAGAAGGCAGAAGAGCAGAGGCTTTCACTTCATTGTACTCAACAGACAAGAGCAGCTTTTAAATAACTTATGATGTTTCTTTGGTTGATAGTAATATTCGAAAGATAAAAGTAAGTAGATACTAAAAAATAGTATCTATGTTTTCAGGAGAAGGTGGTGATAATGTCAGTGATCAAACCGAGCCGGGACTTGCAAGCAGAGCTAGCGCCCCCCCACCACAAGATCTTGCCGGCCGAAGCCAAGAAGATCAGCCAGTTCAAGGACCTGCTGGAGCGCATGCTGATGCTGGACCCCGCCAAGCGCGCCAGCGTCAACCACTGCCTCGCACACCCCTTCATACAAGACAAGATATAAAGGACATCGACTTAAAGTGGGACAAAATACTGGCAGTTGGGACTACTTGTTTGTGCATCGTGGAAAAGAAAATAGCGAAATCGATCTCTGAGATATTTTTGATGAATAATTGAGTATTTTGGCTGTTATTTTGCGAGATCGGTTATTTTTACGAAATTATGTATTAATCTATAAATTTTATAAAAAAATCAAGTGCTAAGACATAAATTAACGTTGGTGATTCTCCTAAAAAAAAAACTCATTATTTTTTAATAGAACACTCACAGTTTGATTTCTATATTTTTGTTTTCCCATGAGTCACCAAGATCCCAGAAACCCGTTGGAAGGAGTTTCAACAAGTAGTATCCTTTGAACCACTTTCCATTCCATACAAAGATCATTGTTGTTTACACACGTTTTTGTTCTACTAGTGACTATGTGACTTCATAATGGTAAAAAATATTATTCGACATATGTAATAAAGATGTAAATTGAAAATTAAATTACTGACTTTTTATTGATAAAACAACATGACCAATAGCGATCGGACGCACACATAATTTAACTAAAATAGGTCTATACCTGTCCTTTTAGTTTTCTTTTCTGTCCTGATGTGAGTGAACAGAAAAGCTTATATATGAGTTTCTTACCCGACTGCGACAAAGCAAAAAGGAGGGTTATGATTTTGACTGGTATGTATGTTTGTATGTGGATATGTACGTTCAATATGTTGATCAGTTCCCTCATAACTTTTCATAACGTGGCCGTTGTTCAGTATCGTTGACTGAGCGCGCAACCCCTATCAGTTTGCGGGACGCTGTCCCTTACATCTGATGTATCTACGAGTATCTTAAAAGTACTTATCAAAATTTTTATTGGATATGACCATGATTCATGAGTACTGTCTTTGACATCACGAAACACTTCTTATTTTGCTCTTACGATAAAAGAACAGTAGCAATTAATTTTTTATCGAGTGGGTTGTAGAATTGAAGGGCTCCCCTTTGCTAAGTGGCGCCCTCATCAGCCAAAAAATTCCCCCTGTTCCACCTATCCCCCCTGGCCTATCCCCCCTAGGAGGGAAGAACGGAATTTATCATAATTCATTGCAATTAAGTTAATTTAAACCTCCTAACGTTGCAACTTATAGTTCGTTGTAGTTACAGATAGAAAATTTGCGAAAAACGGCCACTTTTAGCACTTTTGCTGCAACTGCCTCCGTGGTCTAGTGGCTAGTGCCATGGACTCCTGATCCGGAGGTCCTGGGTTCGATTCCCAGGGGAGAAACACAAAGTCGATATTTGAGAATTTATCACTTTGTGAATTTTTCCCCAGTTTGGTTAGGGCATTGCAGGCTGAATCACCTGATTGTCCGAAAAGAAAAAGATTTCGTGCTTCGGAGGGCACGTTAAGCCGTCAATCCCGGTCGCTGTCTTTGATATATCGCTGTCGTTACTCAAACCATGTCAGAGGCCTGATAGTTGTGCTACTAGGCGGTTTAAAAACTCTGACACCAGGGTTCTTCGGGTCGATAGACTCGATACCCACTCGACAGAAGAAGAAGAAGCACTTTTGCTATCTGTAACTGCAGTGAACTTTGAATTTTTAATTTATAATGCTTAAAATAAACTTCAGTAGCTATATTTAAATCTGATTTACCAGATTTTCGATTAATTGCGTTTTCAGTGAGTAATGATTTTTTTCTGATGAGGGCGCTGGCGTGCACCGGAGATCCCCTTAAAGAGAAGAGACACCTTATCAAAGTGAAAAGAGTTGATATTAGTAGCATACATACATACGTATAATCACGCATTTATCCCTAATGGGGTTGGCAGAGCGAAAACGACCTAAACATAGGTTGTCTCGCCACGTCTGACAAAGTTTTGAGGATGGTTTAAGATAGATTGGTAGGTATATTGTTGTAGTGACAGGTTGTTAGCCCATCGCCTAAATTACATTATGGTGAAACCCTCGGATCTCTTAGCTGGTTTTGGCTACCTGGGAGGAAATGTAGCTGGTACATTCTATGTTTTTCTCTCGCTCCCAGTCCAGCATGGAAGTAATCTTTAAGTTAGTAAGTTATCATTATATGTGGTCATCATAAATTTAAGAGCTTTGCTCTTGTCGGTGGAGTAATCGCCAACTTTAATCCTATTCATTTTACCTCCTCCTTTTTAAGGAAATTTTGTGTGGTGATTTCCCTCTTGCCTCCACACCGTAGTATATGAAGCGAACCTAGTCCGGGTACTAGCCCGGGTAGAGTCTGGACACGAGCCCTTCCAGAATCCATTTCCTCGGCCTCCTACCAGTACTGGCACAGAATATATAAAAGTGGTACTGGTGCCACCGCTGCCTGATACCAGGGGGATGCTTATTTAGTGGCGGCATTGACTCGCTACGTCACAAGATCTTTTGCGGACATTTGTGGCTTTTTTAACCCTTTCCACGCCAAGAGTTTTCGTCAAAAACGTTCACCACACGCCACGACAATAAACGTGGTTGATTTACTAGTGTTGGCGATATTAAGTATCGATTTTATTAATTTGTAATTAATAAATCATTTTAAAAATATATCTATAGTTATTTTCAAGTTCATGGGATTTACTTTATTATGTTTTACTCCTCGAAACATTCTAAAATGTATTGAAATGTCAGTGGCGTATTAATACAGTGAAAAATCGCACAAGTAATGATGATATTAATTGCATCACTACGTGTCTGATATATCAGACAGTGGCGTACGCTTAATATGAGTTTTCGGCGAGTTTTAGTGATGTGTCAACTTCCGGTCATAAACTTCGATACCTTACGAAAGAGTTACTTTTAACTTATTGATTTAATTATAGATTTAAAAATCCATACTTCCATACTAATATTATAAAAGCGAAAGTAACTCTGTCTTTCTGTCTGTCTGTCTGTTTGTTTGTTTGTTGCTCTTTCAGGCCTAATCGGCTGAACGGATTTTGATACAATTTGGTATGATGATAGATAGTAACCTGGAGACGGACATAGGTTATATATAATCACAACACCGTACATAGGGGATAGGTAGTAGGCAGGGAACTGAATTTAGTTAGTGATTTCATTCACATCTAAACGGCTAAACGGATTTTTATGAAATTTGGTATGGTGATAGATGGTAACCTGGAGAAGATAAAGGCTATATATAATCACGCCACCGTACTTAGGGGGTAGGTAGTAGACAGGGAACTGAATTTAGTTAGTGATGTTCAATCGTTTTTGATAAGACTTTTTCATTTGAACTAAGTGTTAAATAGGCAAAAGCTAAGGATACAAATAATCACGTCCCTGTGCTTGGGGGGTAGGCAGGGAACTGAATTAAGTTAGTGTTTTTAACTGATTTTGTTATTTTGATTATATTAACACAGCAACGCAAAGATGGTAGCCCACTAAATAACATGATTTTGCAAGGTACTTCCATAATTTATCGATAACTCCTACCGTCATTGTACAGCACTAAATAGATAGTTCTAGAAACATCTATCGCCTCTGACGTCACTTCCGAGTCTGATATATCAGACGTTGGCGTACGAGACTGATGCATGATCGTGTCTCTATAGTGTTGTGGCATACCATGCTATTTACTAGATGCGATGCAAAACATCATTCGAAAATAAATGCATTTTCTGTGGTAAAATTACGTCACACTGATATATCAGACATTGGCGCTGAGGGTTGAAGTAAAAAAAGAGTCGGATTTAGCTAATAAACACGGTTTTGTTTTTAATTATTTCTAATTAAAATAACATTATAATACATTGTGAAATTGTTATTTTTGATAAACCAAAGTATAAACTGTCTGAAAATGTTATGAATATGTCGTCAGGTACTATAACAATAAGAAAAAATAGAGTTTGATTGGTAAGATTTATTTGTCTGATATAATAGACTTTAGCGGCGAGGGCCCGAAACTTAAATGTCTGATATATCAGACTTTGGCGCTGAAAAGGTTAAGGAAGACATCCCGATGGTCTTGCCGCCGTTGCGTCGGGGACTGCTTATTCCATATATTGGTACTCTATCCGCCCGCTACCTGTGGACCCCGTTAGTAGCGTACAGCTAAGGCCTTACTGATTATGTGTGGTATAAAGAATAAAATAAAACACAATTACTAAAAGATGTAAAAATATATTACGTAGAATACATAACGCCATCGCAATGTGTTTAGAAGACGGAAGCGAATAAAGCGAGGGTTAGCCCAGTGTGACTGACTTTCTTCTCTCCTGACGAAATAGTGATGTTCAATCGTTTTTGATAAGACTTTTTCATTTGAACTAAGTGTTAAATAGGCAAAAGCTAAGGATACAAATAATCACGTCCCTGTGCTTGGGGGGTAGGCAGGGAACTGAATTAAGTTAGTGTTTTTAACTGATTTTGTTATTTTGATTATATTAACACAGCAACGCAAAGATGGTAGCCCACTAAATAACATGATTTTGCAAGGTACTTCCATAATTTATCGATAACTCCTACCGTCATTGTACAGCACTAAATAGATAGTTCTAGAAACATCTATCGCCTCTGACGTCACTTCCGAGTCTGATATATCAGACGTTGGCGTACGAGACTGATGCATGATCGTGTCTCTATAGTGTTGTGGCATACCATGCTATTTACTAGATGCGATGCAAAACATCATTCGAAAATAAATGCATTTTCTGTGGTAAAATTACGTCACACTGATATATCAGACATTGGCGCTGAGGGTTGAAGTAAAAAAAGAGTCGGATTTAGCTAATAAACACGGTTTTGTTTTTAATTATTTCTAATTAAAATAACATTATAATACATTGTGAAATTGTTATTTTTGATAAACCAAAGTATAAACTGTCTGAAAATGTTATGAATATGTCGTCAGGTACTATAACAATAAGAAAAAATAGAGTTTGATTGGTAAGATTTATTTGTCTGATATAATAGACTTTAGCGGCGAGGGCCCGAAACTTAAATGTCTGATATATCAGACTTTGGCGCTGAAAAGGTTAAGGAAGACATCCCGATGGTCTTGCCGCCGTTGCGTCGGGGACTGCTTATTCCATATATTGGTACTCTATCCGCCCGCTACCTGTGGACCCCGTTAGTAGCGTACAGCTAAGGCCTTACTGATTATGTGTGGTATAAAGAATAAAATAAAACACAATTACTAAAAGATGTAAAAATATATTACGTAGAATATATAACGCCATCGCAATGTGTTTAGAAGACGGAAGCGAATAAAGCGAGGGTTAGCCCAGTGTGACTGACTTTCTTCTCTCCTGACGAAGATCCTCGTACAGTATCGAAACGTCGAGGGCTAACCCTCCTTTCAATTAAAACAAGTAAGCCGATCAGTTTTCACTACGAATAACACTTGTTTATCGTTTATTATTAAAATGGTATCTTTAGTAGAACATACTTCTTTCACACTCTGTACTGTATATTGTAATACTTTGCATTCATTCCTCAAAATTGGTATCATTATGGAAGTTGTGGTTGACAGTTCGCAGCCCCTTGAACAGGTGCTTCGAGTTGAGTTTGTTGATCTGGTTGGGGTGGTTGGAGGGGGGCGAGGGCGGCCGCGGGGGGCCGGGGGGCTTCACGTCCTTGTCCCTCGTGCCCCAGATGTCGATGACCGTGCGGATCTCCTGTGTCGTATAGTCAACCACATATTAATGCATACACACATACATGTAATCACGCCTTTATCCCTGATATGGTAGGCAGAGCGTAAACGACCTAAACAAAGGTCGTTCCGCCACGTCTGTAAATATTTTGAGGGTTATTTAAGATAGATTTGTTGGTATATTGCTGTAGTGACAGGTTGCCAGCCCATTGCCTAAATTGCAATATACTAAAACCCCTGGGATCCCTTAGCTGGTTTTTACTGCATACCGGGAGGAAATGCAGCTGGCACATTCTATATTTTTCTTTCGCTCCCAGTCCAGCATGGAAGCCATTAGCACGTGGAACATATTATTACGTAGTTCATGAACTGCATGTCTACCGATACGCATCTCTCTCCTATGTTAAGAGGCCTCAGCGCGAGCGCTAGCGCCCGCACTCGTAAAAAAATCATAACTCGCAAAATATAGACAGACATTTTCAAAACTGTCACTTCCTTAGATTAACACGTTCCCTGCCAACTACGAGTTTATTCGTAGTAGCTGATCTGGCGCCCAGTGCCACCTACGAGCATATTCGTAGAGGTTTGAATGAGATTTCTAACAAGTTTTTTAGGATTGGCAGTGATAGGAGGGTTCAATTAAATTATTTGGCATTGGAAGTAAAATATAGTTTAATCAAAAAAATTGTAACATGTTTTTTTTTGGGTCTACACTCATTTGAAACCATGAATAAATTAAAATTTTTGAAACAATTTTCTACACATAGAGCAGTTTTTTCGGGATTTTTCGGGTCATGTTGGTCAGTAATAAACGGTTTCCTTGCGTTTTTTTTCTTTTGTGCAAACACGACATGGCTTCGTTGGTTTTTGTTTTTTTTTTGTGTAGGTGGTAGGCGATCTAGATAATGGAATGTATCTATAGTGGTGTGTATTTTTTTATGTGTTTCTTTGTGTCTAGCATTTTTTTCACCCAAAAGATGTTCAGCCACCTTTGAAATTGAAGACTATCCAGTTTTTCTTGCGGAGGATGAAACGCTTGGGTGTTGTAGATCAAACATGCATTAATTATCATCACGTCTATTGCAGACGATTTAAGTGAAATTTTGAATGATTCTTTTGTATTAATGTTATTTGTGTTAATGTGGAAATAAATGTCTTTTATCTTTTACCTTTATTTTTTACATCTTTTCTGATGGCTGTATAAGCAAATACGAGAGCGGCAGATTCTACCACACACAGGACAGGGAAACGTTACGCTGTTGCATGCATAATGTATGCATATTTCAAAGATGTGAATTGCTAGTTTCTTGTACCATAACAATGTTTTTCACAGTGCTGAATAGTAAGAAAGCATTTGATCTGAAAGATCGATACCGGACATTCCCTCATTATAATCATTAACCACATTTGATTTCATGGAGACCTTATTGTTATTTACTGAAACCCTCGGATCCCCTTGCTGGTTTTTACAGCATGCCCGGGAGGAAATGCAGCTGTCACATTCTATGTTTTTCTCTCGCTCCCACTCCAGCATGGAAGAAATATGTTTGTTACAATGTGTAATTAATTAACTGTTGGTGTACCTATTTTAGTAAATTAATAAAACAAATAAATACGATCGCAGCCGAAGTATCACGTGCGCCGACGCTCGCGGGATGCGTCCGGCTCTCATACTCAAATGTGCAGGGCAATAGGAAGCACGCGCAGCCGCGTTTTCGCGCCAAATTTGTCTACGATTATACTCGTAGTTGGCAGTGGGCAACAAAAATCATAACAAATTGCCAAACTACGAGTAAACTCGTAGTCTGTACTAAGTTTCCTTGCCAACTACGAGTATACTCGTAGCTGTCATTTTGTATGGTGGCATACACCATAGGAAATATTCACTACGAGTATAGTCGTATGGCAGGCAACGTGTTAAGACCTAAGGATATTTTTGAAGTAATGAATTGAGGAGACAATAGTATCAGTAGTGGAGTTACTATCATAATTACCGCCAAAAGTGGCTGTTTTTAGCAATAATTTCGATAATAACTGCCCGGTACTATTTGATCCTCAATTCGTTACTTCTGAATAATCCTTGGGTCTAAATCTAAGAAAGTGACAGAGAAAAGTTTTGAAAATGTTTACATTTTGCGAGTTATGATTTTTTAACGAGTGTTTGTTAAGATTATTCGATATACGGAGTCTTCAACGTGTATCATTCATTACTACAACTCTTTCTCGCCACGTGTCGGTCTAATAGTGTACCTGGTGCCCCTGCCACAGTGGCCTAGTGGTTTTAGCCGTGTGCTCCTGAATCTGAGGCCCTGGGTTTGTTTTCCAGGGGGCAACACAAAGTTGATATTCGCCAATTGATCACTTTGTGAGATTTCCCCAGTTTGGTTAGGACAATGCAGGTTGAATCAGGTCATCTGTATGGAAGAAAAAAGATTCCGTGCTTCAATTCGGATGGCATGTTAAGCCCCGGTCGCTGTCTCTAATAGTGGTTGCTACGCGAACAATGTCAGAGGCCTATAACTAATAAGTTGAGTTTAAAAACTTTGACACCAGGGTTTGTCTAACCCAGACGACAAGAAGAAGAGGAAGAGGTAGGTATACCTGGTAAGGGCCGGAGTGCAGCACTATCATCACCCCGCTGGTGTTGACGCCGCCGGCTGTGACCGAGGCGCTCGCCCCGCACGATTTGATCGCCAGGTTGTCCACGTGGATGTACCTTACAATTTTATTGGTCACTCTTACTTAATTTAGTAACTAATAAATACTTCATACATACATACATACAGTCACGCCTTTATCCCTAATGGGGTAGGCAGAGCGTAAAAGACCTAAACAAAGGTCGTTCCGCCACATCTGACAAAGCTTTGAGGGTTATTTAAGATAGAATTGTATTGCTTTAGTGACAGGTTGTCAGCCCATCGCTTAAATTGCAATATAGGTACTGAAACCCTCGGATCCTCGGATTAGGGATAAAGGCATGATTATATACGCAGAAATTGTTCCTTCCTAGAGAAAACAAAGGTTATTTGACCAAGATTATTGAACAGGTTTTGTACTAGCTTTTGGTAAATATTTATTAAATCTTCTTGAATCGAGAAAAATATTGCAGAAAATAGACACAAAAAAATACATGCTAAAAAAACACGGAAATAGTACCTACCTATAATGGTATCAATTCGTAGTTGCGAAAATCATGACTTTACTAATGTAAGTTTCTACCTGTCGGTTTCTGTCCAGAGAGAACAGAAAGGGACGTAAAATTTTAGTCAATATTTAGTTTAGTTGTG
The DNA here is from genome assembly GCA_949820665.1 of Scrobipalpa costella. Classification (NCBI taxonomy): domain Eukaryota; kingdom Metazoa; phylum Arthropoda; class Insecta; order Lepidoptera; family Gelechiidae; genus Scrobipalpa; species Scrobipalpa costella. The sequence continues at coordinate 38,948,487 of OX463295.1, forward strand.
TGCGCTACTAATCGATATAGCAACATGGATTCTTATAATATGGAATTTATAGTCAGTGGCTCAAACATCTTCAGCTACCCGTATTTAGTCCAATAAACGCCTTCAAAGTAAGTCTTCAGCCAGCGTTGTGGGTATTTCACAATTTTTTTTTTTTAATTTTTCTTTTCCTAGAAATTCTTCGCTGGCTGAACTTAGAAGTAGCTTTTTTCAAAAATGAAAATGTCACCTTGAACGGAATAAATTACAAATAGGAAAGCGAATACTGCTAAAGCTCCATATCATCGGTATGTGTAATTGAGTTTTATATATATATATATATATATATATATTATATACAGTACATAAAGTTCAATTTGACATGTTTGACAATTCGAAAGACCAAATACAAAACTAATTAACTTACACAGGTTCAGTCGCAGTTCATGCGCATGCGCAATCGCTGGGGGAAGTCACAACGACGTACCAGAAAATGATAGGGGTTGCTTAGTCAAGGAAATTGAACAAAAAAGAAAAAAAATCCTAAATGAGTTTTCGTTCAGGAAACTTTTACTTTTTCTTTGCCATACAAATACTCTGATGATCTCGATGATCATTTTGTATGGTAAAGCCATATCTTTTCGACTCATGAAAGAATTTTCTTGTGAAAATCGTTCAGTTTCGTTGACTAAGCCAGTAAGCAACGCACAGTTTCTGGTACGCTGACCCCTAGGGCGGTTTTGCATTGCTCGTATTCGTATCTGTATCCGTGAAAAACATATGGAAGGTGTCATACATTTTCGCGCCAGTCCATTCTATTTTTCACGGATACGAACCGAATACGGAGCAGTGCATAACCGCCCCTACACCCCGTATAGGTTTACCTACCGTATCGTGTTATTCGGAAAGAAGTTCTCGTACACGTAGAGTTGTCCTTCTAGCACGGAGACCGGCGGGTTCTCGATGGTGGCGGTGTCCATGTGGTAGAAGTCGCGCGACCATTCGCCTTGCTCCAGCGGCATCTTGCTGCGGTCGCAGAAGAGCCTCCCCGCGCGCGCCGCGCTCACCAGCAACACCAGCACCAACAACGCGTCCATTTACATTCACCGTTTCAGAGCATTTGACCATCAGTGCCGTCTTTACCACATGGGCGCTGGAGGCACGTGCCCAGGGCCCCCAGCGTCAGGGGGACCCGAAAGACTGACAACGTGCGCCCCGGTCACCAAACACCAAGTGGCAACATGATATCTTACTCTCGCAGGCTCACAGCTTAGTACCTACATTGACACTCCAGAAAAATACAGATTAGGTGCTTGGCTTTTTTCAAACTAGTAAACACGCTCGCTTCGCTCGTTTGAACCTCGCTGCTCTGCTCGCTCAGAAAGTGGTGGCTACTTGACCTTTTGCGATATAAAATTTCGCATGTCTAAGTGACGCGTGCCCACTGAGGGCCAATATTTTATTTATTTATTTAAATACAATTGCATGCCCTTACAGCCTATACGATAGTAACAACTTGTTTTCTTTACTTTCCAAAAGGGCCCAAAATTCAGTTTAGTTTAAACCGGCCCTGTTGACTATTGTAACGCCTAGATTTGTGATTACAGAACACTTGGCCCACCGCGCCATTGTTTCAACGCAGCTTTGTTATAGTGCATGCTTTTTTACTCGTTAGTAACGTAATCAGAAGTAAGGCAAAATAACATTTATGCAAGGCATTTACGTACTGGGATACTCGCTGCAATTTTAACAAGTATTAAAAAAAGAAATTCAGACAACCCGACTTATGTATAAAAAAAAAACAATTCATGCATTATAAGTTCTAAAACTAAGCTTTAACATTATGAACCATGTATATTTTTATTATGTCCTTTAAATTACCTTTATTTTCATACCCCACTCGATAGATTTTCATACCCCTCTGGATAGGTTCAGTCGAAAAAAGAATTGAAGACAATACGCCTCAAATCAACCATTACGAATTATGAAAAATGACACCTATCTAAAGCCGTGACTCCTGCTCTCAAACAAAACACGACACATACCCCCGCGGGGCAGAGGGGAAGGGTTTCACAAACATTTTCCTTCCCCTCTGCCCCGCGGGGGTATGTTTAGTGTACTCTTTCAGAGCAGGAATCACGGGTTATAAGCACTCGGGTCTACGAGACCAATCGAACGATTATATTAAGCAACGGGAAAATGTACGCAAATCAGCTTAAATCTTGAATAAGAAAGTTCTTCCATGCTGGCATGGGAACGGGAGAAAAACATATAATGTGCCAGCTGCATTTCCTCCTTGGCATGCTGTAAAAACCAGCTAAGGGATCCGAGGGTTTCAGTGTATTGTAATTTAGGCGATGGGCTGGTAACCTGTCTCTACAGCAATATACCTACAAATATATCTTAAATAACCCTCAAAACTTTGTCAGACGTGGCGGCGGAACGACCTTTGTTTATGTCGTTTACGCTCTGCCTATCCCATTGGGGATGGAGGCGTGACTATATGTATGTAATCATCTTGAAAGTACTGTCACAGTAGAGCATGTGGGCACAGAATATATAATTTAATAGTCTGTGGGTATACAAATACACTAACTAGTTTTTGTACCATTCAAACATCTTCAGTAGTTTGATTTTACTACTTCTAAATATCGTGCCAGCGCCCGCCCTCTTCCGAATTCAGTCTCCGATTTCTATGAAACAGCTGGGTCATCTGACGTCATTCGGCCGTCGTCCGGTACAAACTCATGATTCGGACTTGCACCGGGCAGCCGGTACCGCGCTCATTAAAAAAATATATATCTCGGTAACTAATAGTCGTATCAAAATAATTCCTTCATATTTTTTTTATTTTCAACAGATAATATTATGAGCAAGAAATCTAAATGTACGAATTTTCGTAATTGTCGAATCCCATCCAGCCGTTTCGGAGGTACGAGGTAGGTTTATAAAGAAATATTAAAACATACATAGCCTTCACCTTATTCATAATCATAACTGACTCCGTGGTCTAGTGGCCAGAGCCATGGGCTCCGTAGGTTCTGGGTTCGATTCCCAGAAGGGGAACACAAAGTTGGTTGATATTTGACAATTTATCACTTTGTTAGATTTTCACTATTTTGGTTAGGACAATGCAGGCTGAATATGAGTGTCTGGAAGAAAAAGTCCGTGGTTCGGAGGGTACATTAAGCCGTCAGTCCCGGTCGCTGTCATTGATAGTGGTCGTTACATAAACCATGTCAGAGACCTATTAGCTGTGCTTTTAAATCTAGACTAGATCTATGAACCTAATTTTGATCTTTTTCACTAAAAATGGTTACAATCGGTTGCGATTTGACGGAGGCATTAGATTCAAATTAGATTAGTTATTAATGTAGAGTTTTTGTATGAAAAACTGTACACGAAGCAGTTTAACACCGCAAAGAACGCATCATTAAGGGTCTCTCGTTTCAACAAATGTGGGTACGAAACCCTAAAAGCTACGTAGACAGTCAAAGCGAAATTACTGTATTTTCTACACTTTAATATCGGTAAATACTCTATAACTGTGAACTTGCAAATGTCTTTGGTTATTTATTAAATATTCAGAAGTTCCACGTCTTGCCACATATTGAAATTAGTACGTTGCGTAAATATATAAAAATGATATTTTGTTTGTTTATCTCACGTATTATTCCTTCGGAATATCTTCCTGTTCCTGATTTGTTTGGAACTGACTATTCCCATTTGTCCCCACATAAACGATGCACGTTGCTTGCTAATTTACAATGAGATTAGTGGTAGGATAGAAAATAAGTGAAACATAATTATTCTTCAGAATATAAAAAGGATTTATTTAAAACATTGTAAAATTAACATTAAAATTAAACATTATAATGAATATATACAGGGTGGCCAAGAAAGAAGTACCGACATGTTTCGCGATAATGGTGTCTGCACTGCACCACATCTAATACCAATAAAATGCTTGGTCCTAAATGACTGACTGACTGACTGGCGGATCAACGCCTGAACCGCTGATCGTAGAGACCTGAAACTTGTAGGGTGTGTTCTTTGTATCATGTAGGCATCCAGTAAGAAATAATTTTTCGAAATTCGTCCCCCAAGGGGGTATAAAAGGGGGGATAAAGTTTTTTGTGGGGACAACGTGATTCATTGATCCAATATACTTACTTCAAATTTTGCATAAACATTCTGTTTCGTATTTCAATGAAAATCCCCATGTTAATGTAAACATGTCGAGTGCCAGAGCCGAAGAAATATGAAGTGACAGTGACAAAATATTTGACAGACGAAATCAAAACATTAAATGAACCAGCTCTTGAGACTGACAGCAAGTTTGAGTCCGTATCAGAAATGTAATTACGCTTTATAAATACGACCCTAAAAGTTGAACTTGATTATAATCTAAAATTAAAATATTCTGTCGTAAATAAACAAAACGCGATAGAAAAAACCTATGGGACCAATAGACGCCTGGCAAGGTCTGCACTGTGGATGAGCAGCGACGGAAGAAAACAGACAAGTGTGGAAATCATTACGAAAGTAAAGTTATTATATATAGATATTAGCTCAACTTTGTGAACTAAATTTAAGTTAGTTCATTCATTGTAAACTTTTTATACAAAATAAAGAATATATAAGAATATGTCTACCGTTTAACATTATATATATAACGTTTTGTTTATTCAAGTTTATTTTCTACGTGTTGTATTGTAGTGTTGTTTACGATATGATTATTGTGGAATATATTATGTAGTTTAGAATCATTATAAGAAATCTCAATTTGTAGTTACAGGTATAAAGTATGTTACCTACAGATGTTATGTATGTTATATAAGTACTCCATAACTTGCCATCTTTGTGATAGCACACAAATACATTTTTTTATTAATATTGATTATAGGGTCTATCTGCCTATGTATTTTAGGTGTATACTTATGATAAGAACCTTTATTATTTTATAATTTTATAAAACTGTATATTAACTATTGTTATATAACTAATGAAATGAGATACTTTATTTACATGCTATAATATAATGTTATGTATGTTTAATCTAAGTTTAAGAGTATCGACTAAATCAACCCGATGAAACTTGGTGTCAGAGATTTTTAACCGCACAGCTAATAGGCCTTTGACATGGTTTGTGAAACGCCCACTATCAATGACAGTGTCCGGGACCAACGACTGAACGTGTCCTCCGAAGCACGGAATCTTTTTACATCCAGACAATCAGGCGATTCAGCTTGCATTGTCCTAACCCAACTGGGGAAAGGGGAAATGATAAATTGGCAAATATCAACTTTGTGTTCCCCTCCTGTAAATCGAACCCAGGACCAGGCCCATGGCTCTGACCACTAGACCACTGAGGCAGTTAAATGTAAGTGTAAGAATGTAAGATGTACAAGGGTTTGTCTGATAAAATGTTACCATGTCCCTCTAAAAGCTGAGTTCAGAACAACATAGTACAAAAGAAAGCCTAAGGACAGCTATGGTGATGGTTGCATCAGTGTGGACGTTCAGTCAGAGACTGACGTGAAGATTAGTATCTCGATGATGCTTTTCAGATAAAGAAATCTTGGAACTGTTCTTACCTCCCAATCTAAAGTACCTTTTTTAGCATGTAAAATTTACTTTTTATTACTCAATCACGCTTTAATTGCGTTTTAATCACTGGACGGATCGGGGTGAAACTACACATGTAGGATTTTTGTCCCTACACACCAGTACTCTAGGATCGACAGTTTCCGCAATACGGCCGTTTTAACTTTGACAGATATCATCCGAAATCTAGATCTCGCCAAGACCTATAATTTGTACGTATACTAGTACTCTAGAATCGATAGTTTACGTTCTACTCACTTGTTTGTTTAATGAAGGTGTTAGATCTCACCGTTTCGACTCTATACGAGAGTCTTCTTCATGGAGAGTGAAAATCACACAACACCGCCAGCCGTGTGTGACCTTCAACAGAAACATTGAGGTCTAAGAACTAAATTAAACAAACAAGTGAATCGCCATTGGTCATTGGTGGAGTAGTGATTCATCCGAAATGTACTCGATTGGACCCAATTTAGCCCTATCGTTTGTACCTAGGAAACATTGGTTTCGAGGTATTGCCGTTCAAATTTTGACAGCTGTTAATCGAAATGTAGATCTCGTCAAGACTTATCTTTTGTCTCTACGTCGGTAGTTTTCGAAATTTGACAGTTTTAATTTTGACAACCGTCATCCGAAATAAAGATATTCTCAATATCTATCACTTGTCTTAAGTCCTATCCTTACCAACGAATATCCGAAATAAATATATTGTCAAGATTAGACAGCACTATCTCGGAAAAAGAAGTCATTGTCCAATTTAATACTGGCCTACCTGCACAACAAATGAAAAGCGCTGAATACGCGCGTTTTCAGCACGTTTCATTTGAGCACGGAAAACGGGCGTCGTCGTTCGCGCATTTTCAGCGTGTTTGTCGCTCGCTTATAATCTGCCAAAACGCGTTGGAAACGCGCAGAGGAAGCGAGTACGTAAAATGCGCGCACGTAAAACGTGGTGTGAAAAGGCTCTTCAATTGTTGGCGTTAGTTAGATCTTGAAATAGGCAACTTTTTCTCGCAGGAAAACTTTTATTTCAATGGGAAAATTTATTAGAAGCGGGTGAAACCGCAGGCGGAAAGCTATTCACACATAATAACAGTTAACATAAGTCTGCCCATCATACGGTTGTTACGGAGCGAGAGCGCGAAGTGAAAGGTGTTGTTGCTCAAGACAATGAAATTAGCAATTTATCCTGAAGAAATTATTCAGGGAAATCAAATATAAACCAGTTCTCTTGATCAGAGGTAATTTATTTTAATTTTACTAAAGCGCAAAAAAATTACTTGAATATAAAAAAATTGCCCTTCAATACAAAAATACTCTTATTCTCTCTATCTATATTTTATTTCGAACTGATATTTTTGTGCTTTGGGAAAGTAGTTTTTATCATTACTTAATCTGTGGTTTAAAGTAACGCAATAGGTACTTTTTTCCACCCTTACTTGTTTCCTTTAGCAGGTCTCTACAGGATCACCAGTCGTCGTATTGTTTTGATATTTTGCTTCGGATGCATCCAAAATGGCCGAGAGTAGCACAGATAATATAAAAATAGATTTAGAATATGATAAGCTGTTTGCACCCGTGGTGAATTGTCTTAAGATGTGTGGATGTTTTCCAGCAGAAAAGAGACCACCTTCTTGGATAATGCACTTTGGGTTGATGCAAGGATTGTACACAGTGTATCTGGGCCTGCTGTGCTTCAGTCTATACACGTATGATATACATTCTGGTGATATGATAAACCTTTTCGCCAATGGAAGTTACGCTGTCGTATACGGCGTGATATCATTAAACTACTTTAGTATGATAAACCACCAGAAAATATTCTTTAGCATGATGAATATTACGAAAAGAGATTACGCAAATGGAAACAACCTTTTGCCTCGAGACAAAAAAATATTAATCAGATATGCGAAGGAGGGCAGATTGATTGTTCTGGGTTGGATGTTCATCTGTTTGTCATATTTTTTCGTAAGCGGAATTATTCCGCTGCTGTATATGATGTATCTTGCAATATTCAGTGAATTCAGGGTTATTCAAGTCATTATTATAACTCTACCAAGTAGATTTGATGGTATCGATTACAATTTGAAAATGTCTATTGTTGTGGCATTGTGTACATACTACATGTGGTATAGTATTGTCATGTACATAGCTGTGGTGCCTGTTGGGTTGATTTATATGCTCCACGCTTGTGGAAGAATTGATATTCTAAAAAATAAAATACTGGATCTTTTCGTTACACAAGACCACACAGAAGATGAGATGAGGGAGATGGTCAAGGAGATCGCCATAGAGTTACAAGACATTTACGAGTGAGTAATATTAATTTAGTTATTATTGCTCACAGAGCAGATAGAAGTTAGTACTTATTTGTGTTATTGTCAGTGCCAGTTAGTTATTAACTATAAATAAAAATATTGCCTGACTCACCTTATTTTAATTATGATGTGGCTTTAGAATGTTTAAAATTATCCTTGGAAATTTACTGTGGTTTTCCTGTGTTTTTCTTTTAAGTTTGCCCTTAACAATACCACTTGCAAGTTCCTCTGTCGCTCCGTAATCATGATTGCATGATGCATGAAGCTGCACTGTAATATCGGTTAATTCCCGTTTTTATTCAAAATTCTAATGTCCCCCCCTACACAACCGTGAAAGTTTTAAAATGACTAACTAGTATCTCTATCACTGTTCTATGCATACAATAAGATTTACCATTCACCAATCATTTATAAGGGCTTTAAAATAGGTATATAAAAAATTGTGAAGCTTCTGCAGTGAGCATTCACTCTAGCAGCCTCACTTCTGCAGTGAGCGTTCACTATTTACAGATCTTTAGCGATGAGCTACCTACTAATCATTCATAGAAATAATTATAATGTACATAATTTATTTCTTTTACAGTTTTGTCGAAGATGTAAAAGTTTCAACGAAACTTTCGTACGAAGTTACCTTAAGAGGATCTCCTATTATTATACCAATCACTATTTTTATCTTAACGGTAATCTATCTACTCTAAATAATTACTCAACAGCATTGAATTGCTCTGAATGTCCAAATAAGAAGTATATAATTTATTATCGCCTTAGGTATATCATTTTCGTCGTTGAATTTCTCTGTTGTTTGGTATTAGTTATCTTGTGATGAAACGGCAAAGTTATGGATAGTTTTTAGATCATTAAACGTGATCTAGTCATCAAAACAATCCATTAAAACAATTTTAATTTAGGAACACACTGATTAAATTACGGCAGTTTCTCGGTAGAGTTAACAAATAGTTTATTAAAAAAATATATATTTGTTTACTTGTTTACATACCTTAGACTGTACCTACCTTCTGACTTTGTCAGTTATATAAACTACTTTATTAGATAAAGTTAGTTACCTTAACTTAGGTTAGTTTAGTTTAATTTAGATAAAGTAAGATAAGAAAGTTAAAAAATAGAAATAATCGCTAATTTGATTTGAATGATTTTTCGTATATTTTAAGGTTGTTTAAGGTGTTTTTTTTTATGATTAGATACAAAACGTTTTTTGAACCAAAAGCTATCCACAACAAATTCGCAAACATCAGCAAAATTCAGCGCAGATATTTTTAAACAAAACAATTTGTTACCTCTTAACTGGCCACCCTGTATTATCCTGGAGTAGAGACAGGTTGTCAGCCCATCGCCACCATATACTGAATCCTCGGATCCCTTAGCTGGTTTTTACAGCATGCTCCGGAGGAAATGCTGTTAGCACATTCTATGTTTTTCTCTCGCTCCTAGGCCAGCATGGAAGTAAAACTGAGCTTAAATTTTTCAGGGATACACTGACAGCAGTATAAGATGGGACTCTGTGTTCTTATTGGCGGGAGCATTGGCTATTTGCAGTCTACCTTGCTACTATGGGACCGTGCTCCAGGAAAAGGTTATCTTTTTGTAATGTCTGTTTTTTCATAGTTTATATTTTTATTCGAGAAGCGATTAAGGAGTGAGGCGAAAGAGGATCGAGAAGCAATCAGAGGAAATTAATTAATTTAGAAGTGTTGTGAAGTTCTGCCCTAGAAAGGGAAGAGGAGACAAGGAACAACTCAAGTCAGGAGAAAATTTGTAGGGACAGATAAATACAGGTGTGCTTTAGCATAAGTTTTGTAAGTCCCCTGTACGTCCCGTTGTTTCGGTCTGACGAGGCCCTGATGACTGAGAGGTCGGTAGGACCATGGCAGGTGATGGGAATTTATATTTTTAACGTTGGGTTTATCGATACCAACGTATTTTTCTGTCCATCCACTGCTTTTTCTTTGCAACTCAGCAAAGGTTAAAATTGTTACAAATAAAAAAAATGGTATTTATTTCGCTAAAAGCATACATATACGAGGGGCGGGTGATATAAAATCTACTTTGTTAAAGAAAGTTTTGAAAATCGAACTGGCCATTGCAAAATCATATTCTATATTTATTCCTTTTTTAAAATTATGACGCTTATTTTTTTCGCTTGCTTTTGTTTTTTTGGCGCGGCTTTGATTTCACCATGTCGAAAGAAAATTGCAAAATGATGAAATTTGAGCATCGAGCAGTGATTAAATTCCTAAGTAAAGAAGGAAATACGCCTACGCAGATCAGAGAGCGCATGTTAAAGCTGTTTGGTGATTCAAGTCCTTCTGAATTTGTCATAAAGTTTTGGTCGAAGCAATTTAAACATGGCCGTGAGAGCCTGGAAGACGACACACGTAGTGGAAGGCCAATTTCTGCTGTTACCGCAGATAATGTTGAAAAGGTGAAGAACCTGATTCTTGCAGATCGGCGAATCAAGCAGTGGGAGATAGCCAGAGATGTGGGCATTAGCAAGGAACGAGTTCATGAAATATTCACGAACATTTGGGCATGTCCAAGGTGAGCGCGCGTTGGGTCCCTAGAATCTTGACCCTCTTTGACAAACAAAGGCGAGTAGAATGTTGTCAGGCATTTCTAGACCTGGTCAAAGGTAAAGAAGAAGAGACTATCTCTCGAATTGTGACCTGTGATGAAACTTGTATTCGCCAGTGGGATCCGGAAAGCAAACAAGAGTCAATGCAATGGAAATTTAAAGGAGAAAAGCCGCCAAGGAAGTTCAAGGTTCGGCCGTCGGCTGGAAAACTAATGGCCACCGTATTTTGGGATGTCGAAGGGATTTTGATGATAGATTATTTGCCTAAAAATACAACAATGAATGCTGAATATTATGCAAACTTGCTTGACCAGCTTCGTGAACAAATCAAAGAAAAGCGGAGAGGCAAACTCAGCAAAGGTGTTCTGATTTTACAAGACAATGCTCCTGTACACACAGCCTTAACGGCGAGGTCAGCCCTGAGCAAAAACGGCTTCACAGAAATTAACCATCCACCTTATAGTTTAGATCTGGCTCCCTGTGACTATTTCTTATTCAAAGATTTAAAGATTAAATTGAGGGGTCGCAGATTTTCGACGGACGAAGAAATGAAAGAGGCTGTGACTGACCATTTTGACGAGCAAAATAAAAATTACTATTATAACGGCATGATGTCACTTATTTGCAAATGTCATAAGTGTATTTCACTTGCAGGAGACTATATAGAAAAATAAAAAATAAACTAGCCATCAAAGTCTTTTCTTTCATAGTTAGGTAGATTACTTATCAGCCACCCCTCGTAACTGTGACTGCATAAATATTTTTATACTAGGTTTATGAACCCTGTCTACTAAACTAGGTTATTCACCTGTATCTCAGTAAGACAGTGTTCCTCCGAGGATCGTGCGACATTTTATTATTTATACAATCGGTTTGTTGATATAATAAGTTGATATAAAGTCTAAGCTAGTAGGTACAACTTAACTACGTGTGTGTATGGTTTGTAATTATGATTTTATATTTGATTAGATACCTGTTTATTCATATTCTTTTTTTACATTATGTTTTGGGGTTGACTTTCTTTCAAGTTGTAAATCAAAAACAGGTTATAGGTCGCAAAACACGTTGGTATCGATAACGCAATGTTAAAATCGGAGTATAAGTTGAGTCATTGGAGCCGATTCTGCTGTAGACACAACTGAACTTGTTTTAGTTTGGTCCAATCACTTCCTAAAATTATAATTCTATTAAAGTGACTTATAACGCTTTAAATAAAACACAATATTAAGACATTTTAACTGTGTAACGTTCTTTGACTGTATTATAATCAGATGTTGTATTTCTGTATTTATTTTATTAAAATTTTAGACCAAACCAAAATAAATTAAGTAAAGTGGTGTCTACAACAGAATCAGCACCATTTAGGCACGTTTCTTCCATGCCGGCCTGGGAGCAAGAGAAAAACATAGAATGTGCCAGCTGCATATCCTCCCAAGCATGCTGTAAAAACCAGCTAAGGGATCCGAGGGTTTCGGTATATTGTGATTTAGGCGATGGGCTGACAACCTGTCACTACAGCAATATACCTACAAATCTATCTTAAATAACCCTCAAAACTTTGTCAGACGTGGCGGAATGACCTTTGTTTAGGTCGTTTGCGCTCTGCCTACCCCATTAGGGATAAAGGCGTGATTATATGTATGTATGTATTAAGGGAACACATTACGCGAAGTACTCAACTACCCTGTTATGATAAAACACTGTATCATGGTAACTGTTGAAAATTTTATTACATTTTGCTTAATATTTCTTGAACTAAATGACCGAGAACGCTAATATTTGGCATAATTACAGGCTAAGGTATTATAAAACAAGTCATCAATAAAAACCTCCAAACTTCAGTATGAAGATGGCACCCCATGATGATCAATAAAAAAACCTCTTTTCCATTATTACAATAAGATTTCAATCCAGGTTAAATAAAAATCGGTCTCACTAATATGGTACAATACCTGTTTTCTATGGAAGCGTGGTCGAGCTGTTACGACAAATACTGTCTCTTATCTTATCTAGCCATTAGTGTCCCACTGCTGGGAAAAGGCCTCTCTCCGATCTCTCCACGACTCTCTGTCCTGTGCCTGTTCCGGCCAGTTCTCCAGGAAGGCATCGAGTTCGTCTCGCCACCGCCGTCTGGGTCGGCCACGCCTCCGCTTGCCTTTTCTGGGCTTCCACTCGGTGGTAATTTTAGCCCATAATTCGTCTGGCATGCGACATACGTGACTTGCCCAGTCCCACTTTAGCTTAGCTACTGCACTGGTTACATCCACTATACTTGTTTTGGAGCGTATTATGGCGTTTCGGACTTTATCCATCAGTTTTAAGCCGAGTATACTACGCTCCATGCCTCGTTGGCAGACCCCGAATCTGAATCTCTGAGCTTCCGTCAAAGACCAAGTCTGAGCCCCATATGTCAGTATCGGAAGAATGCACACGTCCATGAGCTTGCGTTTTAATGACAAAGGCAATTCACCTTTCATATGGTCCTTCATCGACCAATAACTCCTCCAGGCGTTTTCTATACGTCGCGCCACTTCTTTCTCTTGGCGAGCCTGGAAGGAAATTAATTGGCCGAGGTAAATGTACTCATGGACATATTCCATTCGTCCGCAATGGACTGCCACTGTCCTCTCGATGCTATTCGACATGAGTTTGGTCTTTGACATATTCATCATCAATCCAGCATCGAGGCTTGCGGTGCTTAGATCTTGCAGCATGAGCTCTAGTTCTGTAGCGGATGTAGAGAGCAAGACGATATCGTCCGCGAAGCGAAGGTTTATGAACTTCGCTGCGCCGACGTCAACGCCTCGCCCCTCCCATGCAGCCGCCACACTTCTAAATATTTCCTCCAAGGCACTGGTGAACAATTTTGGAGACAGTGGGTCTCCCTGTTTGACACCTTTTTGTATTTCAAAAGTTGGGCCTGTGGATTCTAGTTTAATGGCGGCTGTGCTCTTATTATAAACAATTTTCAGAAGATTTATGTAGGTTGGATCAATTTCTTGCTGATGGAGGGCGTCAAACAGGGACGAGTGCTTCAAGCTGTCAAATGCCTTCGAGTAGTCCACGAACGCCAAATATAGAGGCAAATTGAATTCAGTGTGTTTTTCAATAATTTGATTTAACGTGTGCAAGTGATCAGTCGTGGAAAGACCGGGCCAGAAGCCAGCTTGCTCAGGGGGTTGGTGTAGGTCAAGTTGAGGTGCAATTCGGTGCTTTGATAAAAAGTTTATAAACGTGAGATGTAAGGCTTATCGGGCGGTAGTTATTAATGTCAGATTTGTCACCTTTTTTATGTAGCAAAATGATGTTAGAGTGGCAAAAAATTATTGGTAATTTCCCTGTTAGTAAAATGGCGTTGAACAAATTTGTGAGATGGGGCAGAAGTGCATCTCTTCCAACTTTTAAAGCATCAGCGGTAATGCCATCCTCTCCGGGGCTTTTATTGTACCGCATCTTGCATAAAGCTCGATGGACTTCATGACCGGATATCAAAGGGATGGCTTCATCATACTCGTAATCCATAGTCGTGACGGAGATGGATGGGCAAGGGTCTGAATAAAGGTTTTTATAAAAAAATGTGCTAATGCTAACAATTTTGTCCCGATTTGCTTGTTTAACACCTTTATCATCTTGAAGGCAAGTTATCCATGGTTTGCCTTTTGTAATTCCCTGTCTGGCTGTTCTGAGAGACTGGTTTTGTTGTAAGGCGTTTTGTATCAGATTTTTGTTGTAGTGTCGTAAATCCCTTCGAATGCTTTTTTTAACTTCCTTGTCTATCTATAAATATTGCATTTGTTGTGTCTCCCCTGTATGTTTCTCTTTCATTTATTAATTTAGGTGTATCACTGACATTTTTCGTTTACTGGATTTTACTAGTTTCAATTTTGAATTTGCTGTTTTTATCGATTTTTTAATATTATCGAATAGTTTGTCTACGTCCTTGTCTTCTATCTCTCTGTCGGTCTGTAAGATGTCAAATGAATTATTTAGTTCTATATTGAACTGGTCGATATTAGCAATGAGTGCGTCTTTATTAAGTTTTCTAATTTTATGAACGAATAATCTTTTTCTATCAATTTGGCAGTCTAAATTTATTTTTGTGCGTAATGGTCTGTGGTCGGAACTAAATTTGATATTGTTAATAACTTCTACGTTTTTTAAAATAGATTTGTTAGAACAAAGAGCGAAGTCAATTTCGTTTTTATAGTTACCATTTGGTGACACCCAAGTCCAACGCCTTTGTGGTTTTTTGAAATATAAACTATTGCCTAAGATGAGACGCTGTCCAATGGCAAATTGGAGTAGTCTAGATCCGCGTTCCTTACGTATACCTAGTCCATGAGAACCGATAACGTTGGTATCATCCAAATCTTGCCTTAAACCGACTTTGGCGTTAAAATCTCCTATGACCAAATTCCAAGTTCCACGATGTTCATCTAAAGCGTTGTTTAATATGTAGTTGAAATCCTCGACTTCATCATCGGGATGATCCGAAGTTGGAGCGTACACCACCTGAGCGATAGTAAGGGTTTTTTTGTCCGTGACGCGGAATTTAAGTAAAGCAATCCTATCGGAGTAAGCTATAAACTCTTGTATGTTGGTTTTCCACCGTTTGTGTACAATGAAGCCAACTCCGTATAAGCCGCCAGCGTTTCCATAGTGATAAAAGATGTTGTCATCTCGCTCTAAGGTATTTTCGCCTTCTCTTCGAATTTCAGCAAGGCCTACGATATCCCATTTGATGTTTCTCAGGGAATTCTCAAGTTCAATTAGACGTTCTTCGGTCCCGAGTGTCATGACATTGTAAGTTAAAATATTAAGTTCGGAGTCCGTTTTAGATGTAGCCAAAGTCGTTCGATGGGGGGAGATCGCCGCCCGGGGATTCTTCGCACCCCATGTTCCGGGGCTGCCCCGCCTGCCATCATCGGCGGGGTTACCGCTGGAGACGCCGGGCACTAGGGGCCTGTCGTTAATGGGAGAGTTCATATTATTTGGAGAGGTTTAGACGTTTAACCCATCACGCTTGTCTGGAACGGGTTGATGGGTATGCAGTAGGCCTGCTGCTATGCTGCTAGGCTTGTGAGCGCCGCTGCTTATATCTAACGACAAACATACAACGCCGCTCTAAAACGATACCCTGCATTGACATCGTTTAATCCAGTAATACCTTCGAAGGACAATAAGGTTCCATGAGCTATTATTGGTTGACTTGGGTTTGATTTCGGAGTGGTCCTTCTCCTAGATGGGATGCAGTAACCGTGCTAAGGACGCCCATCCCGCCCTGTCGCCAGCCACTGTCTCTATGATTTTATAATGTCGGCAAAACATTGCACGACAAAGCACTTAGCAAAAATATAAATTAAGGAAATCAGAGTTACAGTACGTTGCACCCTTGTATATCTTGATAAAAAAAGGTCGTATTTTAATTATTTCTTAATTATAGATCCCATTAACACTGTATGATGGGATACAGTGTTTTGTCATAACTAAAAAGACAGTTTAGTGGTATAAAGAATTCAAGACAACGCCAATCGCAATTTAAAAAGGGAAGAGCGAGCCGGACAAGGCAGGTCAAACGCTTTTTTTTTTTTTTCGACCTACCTTAGGAAAAGCTGTTCGTTTCCATAGGCAGATTCAACTCCTCTAGGATGCATATTAGGCTCAATTTTAGATACCACCGGCTTAAACTAAAATCTGTGACACTTTCAAAATAATAAAATTGAAAAAGGGTGGACGATTTATACTCTATGGTTTTACACTTTATCCGCCAGATTGTGACGCGCTTTTGCACGTTTCTCCAGTATTTCTGTCAATTTTATGCGCCATATCATATGACGTCGGATAAAAATGACAGATAACGCATAAAACCATCGACTATAAGTCAAACACCGGAGAGAATAGATCTCCTTTCCTTTTCTAATGTTTTTAGTCTGAAAGTGACAAATAGATTTTATTTTAGTTTTAGCCAATAAATCTAACCTTTTTGTTACACGTTGTAACCTAACCTAGTCTCCCATTAAAACTTCACCAGGTCTATCTCCACAGGTAATATGAGGTACCCAGAGTAAGCAATTATTATGGCGACAGGACGCTCAAAAATCGTATTCCTTATTTGCTAAATACATACCTGCGGATATCAGACAAGAAAAAAATAGATATAAGTTTTCACCCAAGCCTAAAAAATATCTACTTAAAAGTTTAAGTAAAATAACTAAATTATGTATTTAAATATCCACTACTTCCATGCTGGTCTGGGAGCGAGAGAAAAACATAGAATGTGCCAGCTGCATATCCTCCCGGGCATGCTGTAAGAACCAGCTAAGGGATCCGAGGGTTACAGTATATTGTAATTTAGGCGATGGGCTGACAACCTGTCACTACAGCGGTATAGCTATAAATCTATCTTAAATAACCCTCAAAACTTTGTCAGACGTGGCGGAACGACCTTTGTTTAGGTCGTTTACGCTCTGCCTACCCCATTAGGGATAAAGGCGTGATTATATGTATGTATGTATGTAAATATCATATGAGAATAGTGTATAAGAGACTTATCGATCCCAAAGACAAACTGCGCAAGCAGTTTTGTGTGGGCCGGGCCTATTGTAATAGATATAAATTATTGTAAATGACAAAAAATAAAAATAGTAATTCAAATATTAATTTGTTTAGTCTATTTTACTGTAATTTATTTTGACATTTATTAATTAATTAAGAGACAAGAATTAAGAACAAATAATAGGTTAAGTTGTACTAACACCATGGACCTTGTATGGTGTTTGATTAAATAAATGATTATTATTAATAACCTACCAATACTCGATCCAGGGTTTAGATCTTCGTGAAGCTGTGTACTTCAGTGGTTGGGAAGGCGTGTGGGACAAGCGCACGCGCACCTCGCTGCTGATCCTGATGACGCGCACGGAGCGCTCCATCGCCATCCGCTCCGTGTTCCGCGTGATGTGCCTCGAGTCACTCACTGACGTAAGTAATACTATTATTGTATATTCGGTGGTAATGCGAAACTCTGTAAAAAACACAGCCGTTGGAAGAGTATCCAAAGTTGTCGTGTATTGAAAATGATTTTATATTTTATACAAAACTAGCGGCCCGCAACGGCTCCGCAAGGGGAAAATTTAATAATATAATAGAGAATATTTACGTAATGCAGTTTTCGGATAAAATTTTAAACTTAATAGAGCATATACATGCATTTTTTAATTGTGACTATTAATTTGGTATATAGCTTTTCGCCCCGCGGTTTCACCCGCGGCTAAATTAAATTTCCCATAAAAAATATTATATTCTCGTGGGAATGACATATTTTCCGCTATCAAAAGTATCTGTCGATCCCCCTGTATCTGTCGATATTGAGATGCGATGCGATCAACCATTTGAGCGCGACCTCTTGGAAGAAAAAGAAATCCCCGTTTGCCCATGGTTAAAAGCAATCTATGCCTTTTCCCTTATTGATATCTACGAGATGTAAGGGACAGCGTCCCGCACGTGCCCCCAGAACGGTATTTTTTTATACTGTAGAGGTTCCATCACAGTACACACACATACTGCTAGCACATTAAATATTTGTGCCCACACCAGAAATAATCCTGGATCCGCCCTCGCCTCCAGCACTAGCACTAAGAACATTAGGCGTATGGCCGTTAAGGTGGCGATATAGCCTAAGTGGCGCCTCCATCAGTAAAAAAATCATAACTCTCTAAAAACACGGTGAATCGGAAAACCGATATCCAACAGCCGGAATCGGAAAGCCGATATTCAAGCAATAGTAATTAAGGCCCGTAATCTATATATATTATTATATATATAAAAATGAATCCCTATTTCCCTTGGTCACGGCATCACGCCTGAACGGCTGGACCGATTTCGCTAATTCTTATTTTGTTCTGTTCGTTATTATCAGGAAAAGGTTCTTATGAAAGAAAAAAATAAGGAAATTGCGCGGAAAATTAGAAAATTTAACGTACATAACCACCATATAAAATTATTAAACTTTTTTAATGTAACCTTAAGACATTTGACATAGAATTGACTGAATGCGTGCTGCAAATATAGTCAAAGAGGATGAAGAAAAAAAAATGACGTTTAAAACGGATTCTTCTGTCAATCTTATTGTATTGATAAATATAGTCAAAGAGGATGAAAAAAAAATTACGTTTAAAACGTTATAAAACAATTAACTTAATAAAATCAAAAATCTGCTCATTTATGGCGTCTAAGGCGGAACAAAGTTCGCCGGGTCAGCTAGTTATAATTAACTCTCGAGAGTGACAGCGGGTTTGAGTTTCTATCAGAAATGTCTTTTCAGTAAATAATTACCTGTCAAATCTACACTTAATATTGCTCTCAATCTTGAGATCGCTTTATAAATATGAGCCTAAGGTAATTTAAAACCTTATATATTAGCGATTTATAGTTCGTTGTAGTAACAGATACAAAAATTGCGTATAACGGCCACCAACGGAAATTTTTCTTCCTGTTACTACAGCGAATCTAAGAATCGCAAATTTATAAGGTTCTAAATTATCTTTATAACTATTACTTGAGTCTATTGCACCCGATTTTTGATTCATTGTGCTTTTAGTAAAATATGTTTTTTTTACTGCGCCTTATCACGGAGAACCACACATGCAGTCTCTGTACGGTATCTTTAAGTAACATGACACCGCTGAAAGCTATCCGGGGTGTAAGGGACAGCGTTCCGCAAACTGGTATGGGTTGCTCATTCAACGACACTGAACAACGTCTACCAGGAATTTCTTTCAGGAAGTGAAAAATAATGGCTTTTCCATACAAATTGTATGATCGAGGTGGATATTTTGTATGGAAAAGACAATTCTTATTTTTACTTCCTGAATGAATTTCCTGGTGAAAGTTGTTTAGTGTTTTTGACTGAACAAGCCCTATCAGTTTGCAGGACGACGTCCCTTACACCCGGTATGCTGTTATAAAACATTAATAGAGAATAACTTGCGATTTCCGCTAAAAGTAAAATATTCATGAAAATGTTTGTATTTTGCACACAATTAATTTGTAACTATAGAGGGCGCCACCTATGCCCTGTTTCCACGTTAACGTTATGATGTGCTATATATTTTTTTTCATATCATAGCCGTATTAACAAGTGCATCTTGTGTTACAGGTTTTCCGTCAGGCGTATGCGCTGTTAGGCGTCATGAATGCTGCGTCGGGCTTGTAATCATACTTCACTTAGCAATTTGTTTCTACAATAGTTTTTTGCACTCACGATGCTGTTTTATAAGGGGTGTAATGTAAGGGACAGCGTCCCACAAACTGATAGGGGTTGCTCAGTCAACGACACTGAACAACTGGCACTAATTACGAGATTATTTCAGGAGATAATTTCGAAAATATTTTTGGGATTTTCATACAAATTGTCTAATCGAGGTGGATATTTTGATTTATCACTACCTGAAAGAATTTCCTGGTGAAAGTGGTTCAGTGTCGTTGACTGAGCAACCCCTACACCCGGTATAATACCTAATATGAATAAATAAATCATTTTATTTCAGGCAATAATTACAATATAGTAATAATTAGAAGATGTTATATAATGTAAACCGGAATTTTCAGACCTTTCCTGCTGGGCAAGTAGTACCCTAAATAATGAAATAGCAAATTTTAACTTAAAGGAAACATACATATAGTCACGCCTTTATCCCTAAGGCAGTATTGCTTCTTTTTGAAAATAAGCAAATGTTTCTTTTGAGTAAAATTTGCTATCTTCATTAGTTAGGGTACTTCCCCTGGAGGAGCGGTCTAAAAAATTCCAGCCTGTATGTATACCTTACGAATTAATTATTTTTTAAATACTTACTTAGGTACCTATTAGATATTTATTAATTTAATATGTTTGTATCTGTCCTTATTCGTAGGTTTTTATAAATTAATTGCCGCATGCACATATACGTATAATTGTTTCGAGCAATATGAACAGGGTTGCTTTATCACTACAAGAGATTTACGTTGTTTAATTTGTCGTTTACGTATTTAATGTACATTATTATTTAAGTATCGAAATAAAAACTATAAAATCAACCATACATTGCTTTATTTCCGGCCTCTCCAGTTGGTAATGTAGGAACTATTTTTGACCTTATTTCGTTTAATATTTTTTATTGGTACCGATTCCTTAAGGGTGTTGAGTAGAATTGTTCCTGTCCTCTCATGATAGAAAATGACAGGTAAAGACTTAAATTATGTAGGATCTAGCTCAGGAGGCCTAGTACCAGTATCAGATGTCAGAGTGGGCAGATTGGGTGCAGAAAATGAGAAATTCAAGTACAATCACGTAAGTACAGAGCTACTTTCACTAGCAACGGTAAGTACGCGATGGCAGTTTCTTGAGCGTGAGCTCGTAACGGATGCCTTCTTTTGAATGACCTGCCGCAGATTTCCCCGGTGCCTCGCCAAGACTCCGTCGAAGCGGGCGATCGGGTGACGTGACACGTCCAGCTTCACGATTGGTTCGCTGGTAGTTCTTCAAGCCACCGCCGAGGGCGCACCTGCGCACTTCCACTGTTATCGGAAGTATCAGCATGATGTCTGTGCTCATGACTATGCCCGTCTCCGACAAGTTAAGTCGTGATTTTTGCTACTACGAATTCCTACCATTATAACAAGTTTTAAAGTAGGTATTACATCTTAATAAGCTATAGGTAGGTAGGTAACCGCCATTACGAAACTACTTTACTTTTAATACCAACATCGTATCGTATTTCGTCTTTCCATGCTGGACTGGGAGCGAGGAAAAACATAGCATGCTTTTACCCAGCTGCATTTCCTCCCGGGCATGCTGTAAAAACCAGCTAATGGATGCGAGGGTATCAAAATATTGTAATTTAGGTGATGGGCTGACAACCTGTCACTACAGCAAATATACCTACATATCTATCTTAAATAACACTCAAAACTTTGTCAGACGTGGCGGAACGACCTGTGTTTCGGTAGTTTACGCTCTGCCTGGGGTAAAGGCGTGATTATATGTATGTATCGTATGTAACCTTGTGAAACTGGTAATGATGGTCTCGTGGATAGCCGCAGGCTTGCTATAGGGACTGATTGACATAGCGTGCGGAATTCTAAGGAAACTATACCGGGTGTAAGTGTAAGGGACAGCGTCCCGCTAACTGATAGGGTTTGCTCTGTCGACGACACTTAACAACTTTTACCAGGAAATTCTCGTAGGAAGTGTTTATTTTTCTATACAAAATGTCGACAATTTGTATGGAAAAGCCCGAAAAATATTTCTCTTCCTGAAAACCTGGTGGAAGTTGTTCAGTGTTGTTGACTGAGCAACCCCTACTAGTTTGCGGGTCGCTGTCCCTTACACCCCGTATATGGTGATTTCCAGTTACACAATTTTGCACCTTGCTTGTCATTTCCACATGCTCTAAGGTAGACTGGTAGATAATGCCTTTGGTGTTAAGTCCGCCCATGTAACATGTTTGTGCATAAAGTTAAGTAAATAAATAAATTTTCTATAAATCTTACGTAAATTATGTATGAATGACGTTTGATACATAAACAAATCACGCCTTTATCCCTAATGGGAAGACAGAGCGTCAACGACCTAAACGTCAGACAAGTTTTAAAGGTTATTAGTACATTTGATTATGTATATTGCTATAGTGATGGTGTAGAAGATAGCGAGTATTGGGACTGTAATTAGGATTTTCAATGAGAAAAAGGAGAAATACGACTTGGTTTTTGTTGGACAAATTCATGTTCTGACAGAACCTTTTAAAGATACATATTACATAAAAAAAAAATACAATGAAATGGTAAAAAAGAGGTTTTGCTGCAACTAGTTGCCAACATCCTCCGCCCCAGTGCAAGCACTCAGGCGTAATTGGCTACTGGCTGAGCCTCACTCAGCAGCGGCGCCAACTTCCTAGTCGGCCGACGTAGGACTCCACCCTTGGAAAACAACGTCCGCCACTCGAACAACGCCGTCTTGGCTAGGATAAACTTTCAAATCCCTTCCCAGTGGCCAGGTTCCCCTCGGAAGAGAGCCGTTCGCAATGAGTACGATGTCACCAATCTTTAATTTCGCCGTGGAGCTGCAGGTTGGGCGAGGTATCAGCGTGGGCAGGTATTCGCGCACCCATCGCGCCCAGAAGAAATCTGCCATGAGACGCAGAGTCCGCCTCCAGTCGCAGCGCCGAAACAGGTCACCGTCGTCTAGTGCAAGAGCCAAGCGTGCACAACGACAGCTTTAGCTCTTAGCGACAATTTAACGTCTGCATTTGGGTAAAAGAAACCTCCAATACGCTACCGCCACGAATGCCTGTTCGCTAGCGTCAGCGAAGACGTGTAGTTGCGTTTCTAGCGGGTCAGATCTAATCAAATACCAACGAGGTATGTGTAGCTCGGCTATAGCCGCCAACTCCTTGCGCCACTGGTACCACCAGAATGCCGCGTATTTCGCCGGAATTTCATCATCCTACCAAGGACGAAAATGTAGAAGATAGCGAGTATTGGGACTGTAATTGGGATTTTTAATGAGAAATACGACTTGGTTTTTGTTCGACAATTCATGTACTGACAGAACCTTTAAGAGAAACTTTAACAGAAATGGTTAAAAAGAGGTTTTGCTGCAGCCAGTTGCCAACATCTGGGTTGTCAGCTCATCGCCTAAATAACTAATACACGTTTAACCTAGGAGGAACTGGTCGAGCCTAACATGAATAGATAGGTACACTTCAGTATAAACTAGTTTGGCCTAGTCTATACTAATTTTGCTTAGTCAGAAATGTTTCAGTGAATGTAAGGGACAGTAATACTTAGTGTAAGGGATAGTAGTACTGGGTGTAAGGGACAATACAACTGGGTGTACGGACGGGACAGTAATACTGGGTCAAAGAGACAGAAAATTTATTACTGGTTGTAAGAGACATTAAAACTAGGTGTAAGGGACGGTAAAGCTGGGTGTACAGGGCAGAATTACTAGGTGTAAGGGACAGCTAATCTTCTTGTAAGAGCCAGTAAAGCTACTCAGCTTTCTCAGGGACAGTATCGTCCCTTATACCAAGTGTTTCTGTACCTCACACAGTTTTACTATCCCTTACACCCAGGTTTGCAACAGACTTAGAATAGTATTAGGGCAGTTTTATCATCTACGCCGGGTAGTAAATAACCTAACTATTCTAGTAGTATACTTGCTGAATTCTTTCTTAGCTATGGACTCAGTGTATATGGACGTACGTACTTTCAATTTTAAAACATACTTTCTTGATATTAAAGAATATACTAACTAGGCTTCTTAATTATTATTTTTTGTAAAGAAACCAAATTATAATTTGAAAAAATTGCAATAAATTGTTTTCCCATTGTATAAAATCTTACCGGCTGAAGAAACCTGTTTAGGCAGAATAAAATAAACACATATAAAGTTAAAATAGTTTTATTTAGATGTGTGTATATAGGTAGTTGTGTAAATATCCGTAATTACCTTTACAGAAAACTATTTTAGACGCGTGCGAAACCGCGGGGCAAAAGGTGGTAATAGATATATAATAAAATTAATAAATCATGTTACCTACCATTAAAGAACACTTAAATATTCTGTTTTGTCTCTGAATGTAAAAGCTCTATAATTATGGTAATCATCACGGATTATGACTGCACTAGGTGTTTTCCCATGGGAATTTTATGCTTTCCGCCGTTAGGTATTAAAAAAACATACATAGATACATAACCACGCCTTTATCTCTAATGGGGTAGGCAGAGCGTTAACGATCTAAACAAAGGTCGTTCCGCCACGTCTGACAAAGTTTTGAGGGTTATTTAAGATAGATTTGTAGGTATACTGCTGTGGTGAAAGGTTGTCAGCTCATCGCCTAAATTGCAATATACAGAAACCCTCTGATCCGTTAGCTGATTTTTACAGCATGCCCGGGGGAAATGCAGCTGGCATATTCTATGTTTTCCTCTCGCTCCCAATCCAGCATGGAAGTTAAAAAAACATATTGCATGCAAATGAAAACAACGACTGCGCCGTCTCCGTATGAAAACAGTTTTTTTTCGTTTATAGCATTTGGCACCTAGGCTGCCTATTGCTGCTGTTTCTCTTGCAGAAATACAAAAAATACAAATACAAAAATATTTATTTACCAATATTAAGTTACATGGGCAAGATTATCGGGTTCCCGCACTAAGCGAACCTGTGCCGCGGGCAACCTTTGAACACGGTTTGATACGTACAGTTGCGGCAGTGAGCTCAGAAGTTAGAAAAATAATAATAATTAATTACAAAACAATAAAAAACTAATTAGAAAAAGTTACAAAAATATTGGTCGGAAATATAGGGAAGGGAGAGGTCAGGAATGTTGCAGGGAAGGATAAAAAGGAAATAAATAATAACTGTTTCAGTACAAGAAGATCCTCAGTTCCTTTGTAATCAAGGGTAAGAAGCCACTTTGTGATAGTACATTTTGCGCTGCAGAGTCTGCAATGCAGACACAATTATGACACAACTTAACTAATCGTGGTTTAGCGTCTGTTTTCTTTAACTTAAAGGCTAGACCGCACCAGGACGTAGCTGCAGCGGAGCGGAGCGGCGGCGCGGCGCGGCGCGGTACGGCGCGCTACTGCAGCCTCGCGACAATGCACGACAACATGTATGAACTGAAGAATCATTTGTTGCGCAGAGCCGACTAAATAAGACAACAAACTGTCACAACTAAATAACATTATTTTTCAGTTGAGTATATTTTTTCCAGATGCAGAATGATAATGTTGAATTCTGTTATACGGTCGATATTGTTCAGAGGGTAGACTTCATGCACTTGTATTTTAGGTAACTTTTCAGGTATTTATCAATAAATAAGATTTTAAATAATAACTGACCTTGCAAATAAATACTAAGTGGATTTGGATAAGCTATCAAAAGATAACATATAATTGCATTAATCATTATAGCTGAACATTTTCTTAAGTGTTCATTAATTGGTGGGTTAACCCTATTTCATAGGTCATTGCAGGCTGAATCACCTGATTGTCCGAAAAGAAAAAGATTTCGTGCTTCGGAGAGCACGTTAAGCCGTCGGTCCCGGTCGCTATCTTTCATAGTGGTCGTCACTCAAACCATGTCAGAGGCCTGATAGTTGTGCTAGTAGGCGGTTTAAGAACTCTGACACCAGGGTTCATCGGGTCGATAGACTCGATACCCACTCAACAGAAGAAGAATAGGTCAGTAATGCTAATTAATGACAGTAAGTTGATCATAGATTGTAATACAAAGTTGATTAAAGAGTATTAATATAAACTTATATTTTAATGTTATATTATCCAAGTTATGATACTATAACATTAAAATATACAGGGTGGCCCAAAGAGTGACGTCCACAGGAAAAATTTTGATTCCTTAGGTCAAGGGGTAGCCAAATCACCCCCATGTATGTTCAGCGATTTTTAGTAGTTTAGGAGTTATGATTTTTTTTGCTAATTTTCTAAGAAAATTGACCTCAGTGGATTAATTATTTTTTATTATTTTTTTGGATAACTTTTTTTTATTTATTTTTTATTTTTGTGACATCCTCTTAAATTGTTCTTTTAACCATAAAAGTTTCAGCTTCCTAGCTGTAATGTAAGTTAGTTATTTTTTTATCGAAAGTTCGAATTTTACGATCGAGCTAGTCTGCTCTGAATTTTCAACTTGAAATTAAAAACTTAAAAAGATAATCTAATGGTCCCTTATTAATTTTAAAAACTCCGCAAAGTTTCAAAATTACATAAAAATAAAAATTAACTATTGCTTAATGGGGTATTATTTGCAGAAAACAGCCTTCAAAGGTACTTGGGTGGAAATTACCTAATTAGTAAATTGTTTCAGAAAGTTGAAAGATTCCTGTTATGTCATTACTAAGGACTAAATTAAGTTAGAAAATGTATCAAATTAAAGGGAAAATAAAATTATTTACTAAAAAATGTTATTTAAGTTACATTTTTGAATGAAACGTACTAACGAAAACATTTTACTAAGAATGTAAAATGTTTTAGTGTGAGTTGTAAGATTTATGAGACAATTGTATTATTAATAATAAGTAAATAAACTCGGATAATTCTTTTACACATTTACTCACAATAAATTTTCAAAATGGCGACCTCCCACAGCAATACAACAACCTACATCTACGCAAGAAATTTTCTTTAAGTCGCCTAAACGCTTCTCTGTTTCCTCTAACGACATTTCCGGCCTCTCCAATTCGCTGTCTTAGCTCCTCTTCATTTAACGATTCTCGGGCGTAAGCTATGTCCTTGTAATAACCCCAAATAAAAAAATCAATCGGATTTAGGTCAGGCGATCGTGGAGGCCATCTGATTGGACCGTTTCGTCCGATCCACCTGTTGGGATACGTTTCATTCAAATGATTACGCACTTGTGCTGCGTAGTGGCATGGTGCACCGTCATTTTGGAAAACCATGTGTCTTCGTAAATCGAGGTTGACTTCCTCCAATAACAAGGGAAGATCATTTTCGAGAAACAATTTGTATGTCTCGCCATTGAGCCTCGGCGGCAATTCGAACGGCCCGATCATTTCTCCGTTCAGTATGCCTGACCATATGTTGACGCTAAAGCGATGCTGGAACCTAGTATCTCTGGTCAAGTGGGATTCTCTACTGCCCAGTGGTGGGTGTTATGAATATTAAATATTCCTGTGCGCTTAAAACGCGACTCGTCAGTCCACAAAACTTTTTCGAAAAATCCCGGGTCGTCTCTCTCCATCCTTAACATAGTCTGGCAAAAATCAACTCTCTGTTGGTAATCAGCAGGCATTAGAGCTTGAACCCGTTGAATGTGATATGCATGGTACCCTTCGACTTTCAATATTCTTTGGATTGATGTTCTGGGGATGTTCAAATTGCGAGCCATTATTCTTGTACTTGTTGAAGGGTGCTCAGCTACTTCGTCCAATACGAGGTTTCGACGGCCCGGATCAACTATTGGGATACCTTCACGACTGCCTTCTCGACCAGGAATGCGGCCTGCCATCAAAGTGTTGTGTGTGTTAATAAAAACACGATGGTCGGGATACCTATTAGGCT
Source organism: Scrobipalpa costella (assembly GCA_949820665.1). Lineage (NCBI taxonomy): Eukaryota > Metazoa > Arthropoda > Insecta > Lepidoptera > Gelechiidae > Scrobipalpa > Scrobipalpa costella. The sequence goes on from OX463295.1 coordinate 38,976,060, forward strand.
GCCGTCCTCCACGGCGTTGAAGTTGCTCCCGATAAAGTCTTGCCGCTTCATGGCCGTTGCCTTGAGCAACTCCATAAAAATAATGCATTTCTGCATATTCGGCCAACGTGTAATTCATACTCGTAATAATAATAATCTGTGACTTGAAAGAAAACCACGACACGACTATCGATTTTACAAATTCTGCCTGTCTTTTTATTTCCTTCAAATTTTATTTTTCTAGATAGTATTTCTGTCCACCAGTCATTGTTTGCCAGCCAGCACCTCAGCCAGCCAGCGTCATTGAACATAAAAGATCACAACACTTTCCAAGTCATCAAAATCCAAGTTGATAAAGCAAAGTCTTAAATACAAGCACAAGTAATCTAATTACAAAAAGAAGGCAGCAAGGTCCGTGGGCAAAGCAAAGTTTGTTTTCGTGGTAAGATAATCACCAAGAAGCAAACAAACTGCTACCGGAAAAAAAACAGGGCATGATCAACTCGCACTTTTAAATGAGGGTAGTTCAACATGCTCACCTTACCGCTCCAGTAAATTCGCGACTGCGACTCTCATGCAACTCAAAGTAATGTCTCGGAGTGGGTCATGCATTTATTATCTTAATGTTATGTTATGTCAATCAAAACCATACGTGCTTAGACTCAACTTTAAACATAGTTGCTATCTCCCTCACACCTCTTCTCCGCTAATTGACAATAAATTTAAGTAAACCAATAAAACGAACGAACTGCAATAAATGAACTTTTGTAAATTCCACCCAAGTACCTTTAAAGGCTGTTTTCTGCAAATAATACCCCATTAAGCAATAGTTTATTTTTATGTAATTTTGAAACCTTGCGGAGTTTTTAAAATTAATAAGGGACCATGAGATTATCTTTTTCAATTTTTAATTTCAAGTTGAAAATTCAGAGCAGACTAGCTCGATCGTAAAATTCGAACTTTCGATAAAAAAATAACTAACTTACATTATAGCTAGGAAGCTGAAAATTTTATGGTTAAAAGAACAATTTAAGAGGATGTCACAAAAATAAAAAAAAATAAAAAAAAGTTATCCAAAAAAATAATAAAAAATAATTAATCCACTGAGGTCAATTTTCTTAGAAAATTAGCAAAAAAATTCATAACTCCTAAACTACTAAAAATCGCTGAACATACATGGGGGTGATTTGGCTACCCCTTGACCTAAGGAATCAAAATTTTTCCTTTGGACGTCACTCTTTGGGCCACCCTGTATAACAGAAGCGACCCGCCCTGGCTTCGCACGGAAATGATCAGTGTTTCTCTTTTTTGTTTGATGCATGTGCCACGACATAGAACAGCTGCTTTTCGTGGAGGTTTCAGTTACCGTGCAAATAAATGTTGGAATGATATTCCACCCCCCATAAGGAATATTTCTTCAAAATTTGTTTTTAGGAAAAAGTATAAAGAATATCTTCTTATTAACCAAAAAAAAAACAGGTAACTGAAGTCTATAATTTAGTTTTACATATATTTATATATGTTATATTATATTTAAGTAGTATATGTTTTTACATTATTTACCCCAATACCATATTTTATAATCGTACTTTCTTTTTATCTACCCTTCATACTTCTATTAATACCAAAAATAAAATAAATAAACTGCAACTACTATTGCAAATTGCAAACTACTAAATTGCAATTTGTTAATTTATTATATTTATTTTAATATCGATCAATATATTAAAGACACGACACAGAATTTGTTAGCAACTTTTAATTTAAATTTAATATCTACTTTTTTTTGCGTAACTTTGGTACTGACAGAATATCAGTGTTGCTTAGAGTTGTACTCGTTCTACTCTCTGCAACAAAATGCTGAGTCAGTCCCTTTTCCCTGGGCAGTGCAGTTTACATTATTCTATGTTATATTTTACAGTGTGGTGTTTTTTGTAAGCTTTTACTGTTTCCTGGGAATAAAATATATTCTATTCTCTACTATATTATGCTTGTATTATACATATAAACCTTCCTCTTGAATGACTATACATTAAAAGAAACCGCATCAAAATCCGTTGCGTAGTTTTAAAGATTTATGCATACATAGGGATATAGGGACAGAGAAAGCGACTTTGTTTTATACTATGTAGTGATTAATATATATGAAAAGGTATTTTGCGGATCAAATAAATAACTGATTCATTTACTTTGGCTTTATTCAAAAAAGTACATTTGGTTAGCACATATTATTTAAGTAAAGTTTGATTATATGATGTTAACGGCTTATAACCAATGTTTACAACTAACAGTTAGCTATTATGACTTGCTAATATTATAAACTACCAATACTTCTTAACATTTATATCCATATCTAACTTAAACTGTTTGATGAAACATGACTTTGGCCCGGCTTTGTTGTAGTCATATGTAACAATATAACTTTCAACATAATGTAATACGGGATGTAAGGGACAGCGTCAGTCAATGAAACTGTGACTTTCAGGAGGTGAAAAAAAAAACACTTGTCCCTACAAACTGTCTGATCAAGGTTGTAATTTTGTATGGAAAGTATTTTCTGCTAAAAAAAAATCCTGGTGAACGTATTTCAGTTTCGTTGACTGAGCAGCCCTTATAAGTTTGCGGGACGCTGTCCCTTACACCCGGTATATCAGTATGGGACAATAAACCCTATCCCTACGGGCGTTCCTCACTAGACGGCACGCCCCCGCGCCGTGGCTCTGCTTATCTGGGCCATTTCTTTTACAAATATTTTCGTTGGACCAGTGATTAATTTTTTATTCTTACTTATTGTTTATTGATACGAGACGACTACCGCTAAGAAAGCATGTTTGGTAGAGAAATTAATAAGCTTTCTGAAAAAACTGATGTTAAAATAGTCGAAAATCACGAGAATCTATCCAACCCACTTATTAAAATTAAAAAATGTGAGGAAATGACCCATCTACTGGGATGTTCTGGTCACCTGTTCCGGGGAAGTACTCACACTAATTTTATTTCACACATCTCGGTCATGACACGACCTTCAAAATACATATACAACATTTAGATTAGGACCTAGTAATCACTATGACCAATAATCAGGTCCTATGGGTCATTGGGTCAACATTATTGCTGGCTGGCTGCTGACCATGACTTTGATGACTAGGCTTGATTATTAAAATCAAAGAGGGTAGAAATATTTAAGGAGGAAAGTACTCTAAATCGGGCTAAACACGGTTCGTTATTTCAATTTGTTATGTTATGATAGTTAAGATATGAATTTTTAAGTTTCCCTAAAATATGAAGAACATAATGATTCAAAGATATAACAAAAAAAGTCTCAATGCCGCATTTCCACTAAAGGGGCATTTTTATAAGCTTAAAAACAGTCAATGTTACATCGAATTCACCGTATAGTTATGAAAAACATTATCATTATCACTAATTTTTTTTCAGTATTTTTATATGTACATCGAAATATAATATATGAAATCTGCGTGGAACAGTCCCATGCTAGACAAGGACAGCGCGTGCATTCATGTCACCAGACCAGACACCCTCAAAAGAGCGGCGAGTAAAAGTAATCTGTGCTATAACTAAATAGATTTTTCTCAATAGAAAAAGAGCTACTCGATATTTATTACGGTAAGAGTCCCAAGATCTAGGCTATAACAGATTTCGTACTAAGTGCGCCCGTTTACCATCTCTCTAGATCACTATGTTGTAAACAATTCGCATTCGCATATCACGCTTCGACCACAGAGCAAATGATTACGCCACAACAGAGAACAGTCGCCAGCAGTATGCACACAACAGTGAAAACACTGTGTCACGCGTGATTCGCATGAGATAGCCTAATCAACGAAGGCATTTACTCCAAAAATTCCTCCGTTGCTGTTGCTGAAACTTTGTAGGGTTACTAAGTAATACATTCAGAGTCTTGGGTGCCAAAAAGAAAAAGTCGATAGAAGGGATCTTTTACTATATCTACCGCTATAAAAAAAATGTGTGCATAAACTTTTTGTTTTTCATAGCAATTAGCAATAGCAAAAGACGCCTTTTATCGACTATTCTTTTTTGGCAAACTGTATAATGTACGTAGATTGCGGATTCACTACATGTAAACCCAAAGTCGATAATATTTTACACTTTTGAAATATTTCATTTTTATAATCTGCGTACTTTAATTAATCACATACATACATATTGTATTCCTAATGGGGTCGGCGAATGATTTGTCGCAGCTACCATGCACAAAGTTCGTCACTCTGCCAATCGGTGACGGAGGATTTTTTGGGGTTATTGATACAAAAGTGTTATCTTCGATTGGAGCAAACACCGGGAGTTACCAACTGAATGTGACGCACCGCGTGATAGATACAAAAATAACTTATTGCAGTTCCTCGTTCGCCGACAAGTGATAAAGAGGTTATCGGTAATAATAACTATGTAATATTACAACAACCTTTACAAATAAGTATGTGAATAATAAACATAATAGTTGCGGGCAGAGGTCGAAACCTGTAGCAAATATGAACTCTTCCGCATTTTCATATTTAAAGGACAAATACCAAACTTGTATGGAATTGGTGTTAATGCTACCGCGAGTTGAGCTAAGACCTCCAGCGAGTTCCTGACATTATTGAGTATCATGAACAAAATAACACTCACTAATCAATTGGGATGTTTTGAGATAAAACCTCCAAATCGAATAGTGAGTTTTTTAAAATTAAGTTTTGTAGTGTTTTCGTATTATTGCATTTTTATATAATTTATGCAAATATATAGATAATTTTGTAAAAAACAACTATGTTATAAAAATAACAGCCAAAATACTACGCTAGTTGGAATCGATCTGATCGGCCGCAAAAGTGCTACAAGAGATTTTATTGTATTAAATACCTATTTCCGTAATAGCCTTTTATTGTATTGATTTTATTTTTAATTCATCATTGGTGGACTTAATATAACGATGTTATATATTTTTATAATCAATAAAACATAAATAATAAATACAATAAAAAGGAAGACCCCCACTTATAACACAACTTCGTCAGGGTTGGGAAATTATGAGAGTCATATTGGGCAATAAATGAAGCCATTAATAATAAAGGGTAGCTAGTGCTATACAACAATTGCGTATGAGGCGAGGGCACTAATAGTACGAATATGCAATTAGGACTTATAACTTTATAAAATATTGTTTTGACATCTAGCGAAAAACAGTTTTTTTTTCATGTCATTAATGCCCTAAGGGAATTATGGCTTATTATAACCCAGTTTTAAAGGAAATCATTTTCATTTATAGAGCAAGAGATACGTAAAATCTCTTGTAGCAATGGGGGCTGAACGACTCCAACTAGTGTATAAACTGTACAAAACGAAATACATACCGGGTGTAAGGAACAGCATCCCACAAACTGACTAATGATAATAATGAACAACTTTCACCTGAAAATTCTTTTAGGATGTGTTTTTTTTTTTAATTTTGATACAAATTGTCTGGTCGAGGTGGACATTTTGTAAGGAAAAGCCCATTTATTATTTCACTTCCTGAAAGAATTTAACGGTCAAAGTTGTTCATTGACTGAGCAATCAGTATGTGGGATGCTGTACTCCGTATTTAATTATTAACTCTGGGCAGCATATTGAACTGCTTTGAAAAGACTTTGAATCAATTTCCTTTACTTAATTTCTTTACGATGGCTAATATATTTATGGTAAGTTAATTATTATATGGATGTTAATAACTACACATAAGATGCAAACATATTCTAGTTATAAACATTTATAATATAGAGATATTACTCGAAATTCACATTTCACCTCCCTTGTCTAAAAATAAAGATCTATATGAAAAACATCTGTATTTCTCAATTCCTTATTTTAATCCCCTTCTTACTTAGTATAACAGGTAATTAATCCGTTCGTTCTACGGGTGAGCTGGTTGCAGCACACACACTTCATGCTTCTTTCACTTGCAGGGTGGAGGGGCATCAAAGGCCTCCTAAATTGAGCTGCATCCTTCCAACTTTCACACACACTCAAACCGCCGCGACACTGAAAAGGAAATATATTAAAATAAGTTCTTGGTGATATCTTGTCTATCTAAACATCCATCCAATATTACAAGATTTGTATTTTTGTATGTATGTATTTTACGAATAAACTAAAATCGAGGGATTTTAATAAAACCGGTTAGGTCCCATTACGTCGCGCGAATCGACAGCATTCTCAGGTTTGCAACTATTGACAATATTTTCTTAATGAATATAGATAATAATGCAAAGCATGAACAAAAAAATCTTCTGTCACGATATTTGCATTCAAAGTTGCTGTTTGTGTCCCAAAATTGTGTGTTTTGAATTTTATGAAATTACATACATATAATCACGCGTTTATCTCTAATGGGACAGAGCGTAAACGACCTAAACAAAGGTCGTTCCGCCGCGTCTGACAAAGTTTTGAGGGTTATTTTACGACAGATTTGTAGGTATATTGCTAGTGACAGGTTGTCAGCCCATAGCCTAAATTGCAATATACTGAAACCCTCGGATCCCTCAGCTGGTTTTTATAACATGCCCGGGAGGAGATGCTGCTGGCACATTCTATGGTTTTCTCTAGCTCATGGAAGAATATTATGAAGTTGTGTGGTTAAATTGTTAGGCTTGTCAGATAGCACTCACGGTCTAGTCGACGTTGTGGAACTTGAGGATGGCGCGGCCGTGGATCTCGGAGTTGCACAGCTTGCGGACCACCTCCTGCGCCTCCTCCGCCGGGAACACGGAGTGCGGGGGCGGGTCGATCTGAACGTAACGAACATACACATACATACATACATAAATCACGCCTTTAGGCAGTAGGCAGAGCGTTTAAAGCCTCGTAAAAGGCGCTTTCGCCACGTCTGACAAAAATTGAGGGCAATTTTAGATTGTTATATGTATTGCTTTAGTGACAGGTTGTCAGCCCATCGCCTAAATTACAATACACTGTAGCCCTCGAGTCCCTTTTGCTGACTTCAACAGCATGCCCGGGAGGAAGGGCAGCTGGAACATTCTATGTTTTTCTATCTCTCCCAGTCCAGCATGGAAGAAAACATAACGAAACGTGGGGAATATAGCGGGTAGAAACGTTGCTGACCATATTTTAGGGTGTGGTTCTACCCAAGAAATGGAACAACTTTCCCCGATGAACATACGTCGCAATAAAAAAAAATATATTGACCTTCCATGCAAATTGACTCACGCCGCTGACACCTTTTGTATGGGAGGGCCAATATTTTATTTCGTCGCCTGAAGGAATTTTCTGGTGATAGTTGATCAGTTTCGTTGATTGAGCAACCCCTATCAGTTTGCGGGACGCTGTCCCGGGTATAGATTCCATATAAAAAATGGTCATTTTGAATTTCGCATGCACAATTCGGTTTTTCATATGCAAATGTTGCTTTTTCGTATGCGAATGTTGCTTTTTCGTTTGCGATTGTTGCTTATTTGTATGCGAATATTGCTTTTTCGTATGCGAATGTTGCTTTTTCGTATGCGAATATTGCTTATTTGTATGCGAATGTTGCTTTTTCGTATGCGAATGTTGCTTTTTCGTATGCGAATGTTGCTTTTTCGTATGCGAATGTTGCTTTTTCGTTTGCGAATATTGCTTTTTCGTATGCGAGTATTGCTTATTTGTATGCGAATGTTGCTTATTTGTATGCGAATGTTGCTTTTTCGTATGCGAATGTTGCTTATTTGTATGCGAATGTTGCTTATTTGTATGCGAATGTTGCTTATTTGTATGCGAATATTGCTTTTTCGTAAGCGAATGTTGCTTATTTGTATGCGAATATTGCTTTTTCGTATGCGAATGTTGCTTTTTCGTATGCGAATGTTGCTTTTTCGTATGCGAATGTTGCTTTTTCGTATGCGATTGCTGCTTATTTGTATGCGAATATAGCTTTTTCGTATGCGGATGTTGCTTTTTCGTTTGCGAATATTGCTTTTTCGTATGCGAATATTGCTTATTTGTATGCAAATATTGCTTTGTCGTATGCGAATGTTGCTTATTTGTATGCGAATATTGCTTTTTCGTATGCGAATGTTGCTTTTTCGTATGCGAATGTTGCTTTTTCGTATGCGATTGCTGCTTATTTGTATGCGAATATAGCTTTTTCGTATGCGGATGATGCTTTTTCGTTTGCGAATATTGCTTTTTCGTATGCGAATATTGCTTATTTGTATGCAAATATTGCTTTTTCGTATGCGAATGTTGCTTATTTGTATGCGAATGTTGCTTTTTCGTATTCGAATGTTGCTTATTTGTATGCGAATATTGCTTTATCGTATTCGAATGTTGCTTATTGGTTAAAAAGTAGTGCATCATGGTACGTCACCTCTCCCCTGGCGACGAGGCCGACCAGTTCCTTGAGCTGCTCGATGGAGCCGTTGGGCACTATGGCGATGTTCACCCCCAGCTCCTCGGCTTTCTTCGCGAACTTGGGCAGCAGCTTCTCGCCCACATCCTCTGTGACCAGCACCACGCCACCCTGACGGAAATATGTACTTATCAGTAATCACATCATGGAAATACATTTTTTTTTACATGGTGGACTGGGAGCGCGAGAAAAAACATAGAATATGCCAGCGGGCATGCTGTAAAAACCAGCTGAGGGATCCGAGGGTTTCAGTATATTTTTATTTAGGTGATGGGCTGACAACCTGTCACAGCAGCAATATAGTCAGACTGATTTTGTTTAGGTCGTTCACGCTCTGCCTACTCCATAAGGGATAAAACGTGGTTGTATGTCGGTACAAATCTATCTAAAATAACCCTCAAAACTTTGTCACGACGTGGCGGAACGACCTTTGTTTACGTTCTGCCATCAGGGATAAAGGCGTGATTATATGTATGTATGTATGTCGGTAGTGATGGTGATGGTGGGTGTGATGGTGATGGTGGGTGTGATGGCGATGGTTGGTGACCTGCGCCAGGCACTGCAGCGAGCGGTGCAGCGAGCGGCTGGTGGTGCCGAAGTTCATGAGCACGTCGACGGGCGCGCCGCACGCGTCCTTCGTGCGCTCGATCAGCTGGCGCTCGTACAGGTCCTCGCTCCACTGCACCACGTCCACCCTGACACCACACACAAACCACTGGTTAAGCTGAATATGGGAGCTATAAAATAATATCTTCAAAATATATTGTTTGTTTACTGCTGGGAATCAGTAAATAAAACAAAATTTACTAGAGCATACATCGTTCCGCCACGTCCGACAAAGTTTTGAGGGTTATTTAAGATTTACTAGAGCTCTTGTTTATAATGCAATCTCATGATTGCGAGCAATATTAAGTATGGATTTAACATTACTTACAAGCTGGACTGGGAGCGAGGGAAAAACATAGAATGTGCCAGCTGCATTTCCTCCCGGGCATGCTGCAAAAACCAGCAAAGGGATCCGAGGGTTTTAGTATATTGTAATTAAGACGACAATCTGTCACTACAGCAATATATCTACAAATCTATCTAATATATATTTAAAATAACCCTCAAAACTTCGTCAGACGTGGCGAAACGACCCTTTTTAGGTCGTTTACGCTCTGCCTACCCCATTACGGACAAAGGCGTGATTATATGTATGTATTTAAGGTGAAGATCCCCATCAGTAAATAAAACATAATTTACTAGGGCTCGTATTTATAAAGCAATCTCATGATTGATAGCAATATTAAGTAGGTATTTAACAGGGCACATTGTACTGAAGTGACGTTTCTGATATGAACTCAAACTAGCTGTCAGTCTCAAGTGCTGTTTATAATTATGGGCCTAAAAAAAAGAAAATCCGGTCCAACAGACTCAAGTAATAGTTTGCAAGTGCTTCGCTCTTGTGAGCTTAGCTTGCTTGGATCGGAAAGGAATTCAACTCCTCAGGAGCAGCCGTTAAGCATGATCTCCGTAGAGTGGTTTGTCAAGTATTAGTAATTCAAGTAATACTTATAAACATAATTTATAACCTTATAAATTAGCGATTCATAGTTCGTTGTAGTAACAGGAAGAAAAATTGCAAATAACAGCCACCAACGGCAATGTTTCTATATGTTACTACAACGAGCTAAGAATCGCAAAAACAAGTCAGAGGTGGCAAAACGACCTTTGTGTGGATCGTTGACGCTCGGCCTTCTCCATTAGGGATACAGGCGTGATGATATGTGTATGTATATGTCACCGGATGATGAAATCGTTTCTTTTTATCAAAACACTAGGATGTCGATCAAAAACCAGACTTAGTTTCCAGTTTAACCAGAGTTAGTCTGGTTTTTGTTCCAGCGCAAATTATTTCCAGTATTACAAATTATTCCAGTACTTTTATCAAAATCTTAGTTTTTGAAAAACTATTTCATCATAATCCTGCGACATATAAGTTGGGAAGTTGAATGCCAGAATTCAATTGCTAGCAATTAGATTGTTATTTTAAACGTTATGTTACTGCCTTCGTGGTCTAGTGCTCTGAGCCATGGGCTCCGGAACCTATCGCCGGGTCCTAGATTCGATTCCCAAGGGAGAAATACAAAGTTGATATTGATCAATTTATCACTTTGTGAGATTTTCCTAAGTTTGGTTTGGAATATGCAACCTGAAGGAAAATCCACCTGATAGTCTGACAAGATAACGAATTCCGTGCTTTGGAGGGCACGTTAAGCCGTCGGTCCTAATAGAGGGTTATTTATTATCGGACCCGCAACCCACAAGACATGAAGGAAGAAGGACTCACTGCTCGCACTCCTTGGCGACGGCGAAGCCCTCGTCCTTGAGCGTGGCGACGGTGACCTTCACGCGGCCGTGGTGCGGGCCGCTGCTCAGGTAGTGCGTGGCGATGCGCAGCGCCCACAGCGCCAGCCCCCCGGTGCCCACGATCAGCACGGTCGCCAGCTCCTGGACGAAACAACAAACAATTACACTAAGCTGAAAAAAATTAGCTTGTCTGTAAAGTTGGTTTACGGACGATAGTTTAACGTGACTACGTCGTTTGACATACATACATACATATAATCACGCCTTTATCCCTAATGGGGTAGGCAGAGCGTAAACGACCAAAACAAAGGTCGTTCCGCCACGTCTGACAAAGTTTTGAGGGTTATTTAAGATATATTTGTAGCCCATCGCCTAAATTGCAATATACTGAATCCCTCGGATCCCTTAGCTGGTTTTTACAGCATACTCGGGATGAAATGCAGCTGGCACATTCTATGTTTTTCTCTCGCTCCCAGGCCAGCATGGAATGTTGTTTGGCATTAGACATTTTTGACATTTCCTTCGACTTCGAGACAATAGTGTTTTGTATGGTATCGACTCGAGCGGACAATCTGCGTAACGTCACGTTGCGTCATATTTATTGTGCATGCGAAGTCACGTCAAAATTCATCGCATGTATATACATAGAAAACATTTTTGCACGTTAGGGATTAGGATTATATTACTCCAGTTGATTGGACAAATAAGCTTTCTCAAGACTGAGAGCGCTATTAAGTATGGATTTGACAGGTCATTTTGTACTGAAATGACATTTCTGATATGAACTCAAACTCGCTATCACTCTCAAGTGCTGTTTACAAATACGGGCCTTAGACTCGCCCCATTCCAAAATAGTTTTGAGAGATGGCGCTGACGACGGCGCAAATCCGTGTATACCCTTTTTCACATAGAATGAGCATCCTGACACGTGTCAAACGCATACATATTTTTTTGTCAGCTATAAAGACGTCTCCTTCGCACCTGCGATGTTTTATATTTCCTATCCGCTGTCAGGAGATTCGTGCTATCCCAAAAATTCTATAATCATCGAGTTGAATATATGGAGACGACATGCTAATGAACAAGTGTGGGTATGTGACACTTGATTGCTTCCATGCTGGACTGGGAGCGAGAAAAACAGAGAATGTGCCAGCTGCATTTCCTCCCGGGCATGCTGTAAAAACCAGCTAAGGGATCCGAGGGTTTCTGTATATTGCAATTTAGGCGATGAGCTGACAACCTGTCACTACGGCAATATACTTACAAATCTATCTTAATAACCTTCAAAACTTTGTCAGACGTGGCGGAACGACCTTTGTTTACGTCGTTTACGCTCTGCCTACCCCATTAGGGATAAAGGCGTGATTATATGTATGTATGTATGTGACACTTGATACTTGTGTTTTCCAACTTTTTAATCTATGATTGTCATTTACCAAAATGGCGTCACCGCGGGAGCTATAAAATAATATCTTCAAAAAATAAATTTGGTTAGTATTAGTGGCTATCTTGTTAAATTATCGATGATAACATAACAAGTATAATTATTCTGTATAATTATGTAACTATTATATTATTGCAATTTTCTGAATTGTACAAATATTTTTTCGATATTAGTATTAGTCAGTATTTTGACGCGCAATCGCATTGAGCGTTGGTGAGCGACTGGATGAGTTGAAGCTGATGAGTTCGGGGTCTTCAGTCAATACATCATTGAGTAGTCTAGTGTCAAAAACGCTTTTCTAGTATTTTTAAACTGATGGTGTTACTATATAGTACTTTTAAATCTCAGTAAGATAAGTGAGACATTCAGTAGCAAAATCCACTCAAACCCTGATAAAAATGACACGAAAAGTGAGGTTTCATTGCAAAACCCGCTAAAACAGTAGTCGTTTCAACATGCGGATTTAATGGACGGCAGCTATCCGCTGAATTCTGGGCCCCTCTGATGTAATTTCTCGTGTTCCATTGACACGCTGAAAACATGCGTGTTTTTTGTTTTTAATTTTGCCGACATTTATAAACAATCGTTTTAGCGGGGTTTGACAGTAGCCCCCTCAATTCCTGTATGAGTGCAGTTGGTGTGTTGTACCTTCGGGCTGGCGAGCGCCCTGCTGAGGCACTCGCTGGCCACGGCGACGGTGTTCATGGCGAGCAGCGCGCCCGTCGGCAACATGGCCGCCACGCTCAGCGGCAGCGAGTCCGGCACGGGCACCAGGCACTTGAAGTCCGGCACCACTATGTAATCCGCGTACCTGCCACCATACAACATACCACTCATTCTTTTGGGTTCTGTGGTCAACTAAGGGACGCTTATTATTTCGCTATGTATGTCTGTCTGTCTGTGTTATTATAATCTCATATTGGTAACAATTATTTGATGAAGTGCGTCAAATGTGAAACGATGCGTTTTTGTTTACAAGGTAAATTAAACGAACGAGTCTAAGTCCCAAAAATGGAAATCCACCCTAACTTAACTTAACTTATTACATATTAACTTATGACGATCTCTTTGTTGCTGTGACCTGCTAGGGTATTATTGTCCTGTACAACTAAATATGTAAATTATGCAACAAAACCTTGAACTTTGAAAAAAGAACTTGACAACAGTGTTAAAATAAGCGTTATAGGTAAACTTCCATGCTGGACTGAGAGCGAGAGAAAAACATAGAATGTGCAAGGTGCATTTCTTCCCGTGCATGCTGTAAAAAACAACTAAGGGATCCGAGGGTTTCAGTATATTGTAATTTAGGCGACAACCTGTCACTACAGCAATATACCTACAAATCTATCTTAAATAACCCTCAAAACTTTGTCTCTCGTGGCGAAACGACCTTTGTTCACCTGACGTATGGTGGACTTAAAAACAGCCAAGCTGTGTCCACACCTTTTTCCACTTCTGTTATAAATATCTATATGCCTATCTGTCCTGTTTGTTATGTTATTCTTGATTGCGTGTTTTTATTTTTTGTAATGAGTTTTGTGGAAATAAAAGTGATTTATATTTGTTTAGGTCGTTTACGCTCTGCCTACCCCATTAGGGATAAAGGCGTGATAATATGTATGTATGTTCACTAAGAAATCATAGCATTTTCAATCCCGGGAATTTAAAAATTCGCGGGATTGAAAAGAGTCTTTTCATACTATGCAGCCAGAGCCACTCAGCAAACTGCATATCACTACCATGTCACTTCCATGCTGTACTGGGAGCGAGAGAAAAACATAGAATGTGCCAGCTGCATTTCCTCCCGGGCATGCTGTAAAAACCAGCTAAGGGATCCGAGGGTTTCAGTATATTGCAATTTAGGCGATGGGCTGACAACCTGTCCCTACAGCAATATACCTACTAATCTATCTTAAATAAACCCTCATAACTTGGTCAGACGTGGCGGAGCGACCACTGTTTGGGTTTCCGCTCTGCCTACACCGTTCGGGATACAGGCGTGATTATATGTATGTATGTATATCACTACCCATTACGTTGTTTAAAGGAATGCAATGCTCGTTTTTACACACTTGAAATTATACATGAGCATGAACTGACGAATGCGCATTGCCAGTAAATAATAATAATAATAATAAAAAAACTTTATTTTTAACATGTACATAGTCTTACAATCAATAGTAACCCTAACTGCCTCCGTGGTTTAGTGGCTAGTGCCATGGGACTCCTGATCCGGAGGTCCTGGGTTCGATTCCCAGGGGGGAAACACAAAAGTTGATATTTGAAAATTTATTACTTTGTGTATTTTTCCCCAGTTTGGTTAGGACATTGCAGGCTGAATCACCTGATTGTCCGAAAAAGAAAAAGATTTCGTGCTTCGGAGGGCACGTTAAGCCGTCGGTCCCGGTCGCTGTCTTTGATAGTGGTCGTTATTCAAACCATGTCAGAGGCCTGATAGTTGTGCTACTAGGCGGTTTCAAAACTCTGACACCAGGGTTCATCGGGTCGATAGACTCGATACCCACTCGACAAAAGAAAGAATAGTAACCCTGAAGCCTGTGGTAGTATACACTGTGTTACAAACTTCAGTAATTCCTCAACTCATATACAAAAAGTTTGTGAACATGTTAGCGTAAAGAATGCTATAAAACTTAAAAAACCAAAGCAGAATTCTCTTAAATTAATTATATAATAAAAAAAGAAAGTGAAATCTAAATCTAAAGACTCCGTACTTATGTGTGTATGTGTGTGTGTATTTGTGTGTGTTTGTGTGTGTGTGTGTGTGTTTGTGTGTGTGTGTGTGTGTGTGTGTGAGTTACATGGATACATACCCATGCGGTACGCCCTCGTACGGGTAAAGGACGATGCGGGATCCCAGCGTGATGCCGTCCACGCATTCCGCGGCTTTCCCGATAGCATCCACCACTCCAGCAACCTGCAACAGAATTTATTTCATGTTTTTGAGGATATACCTACAAATCTTACTTCAATGCTGGACTGGGAGCGAGAGAAAACATAATTTGCCAGCTGAATTTCCTCCCGGGCATGCTGTTTAAACCAGCTAAGGGATCCGAGGGTTTCTGTATATTGCAATTTAGGCGATAGGCTGACAACCTGTCACTACAGCAATATAACTACAAATCTCTCTTAAATAACCCTCAAAACTTTGTCAGACGTGGCGGAACGACCTTTGTTTAGGTCATTTACGCTCTGCTTACCCCACTAGGGATTAAGGCGTGATTATATGTATGTATGTACGTACCTACAAATCTATCTTAAATAACCCTCAAAACTTTGTCAGACATGGCGTTACGACCTTTGTTTAGGTTTTTTACGCTCTGCCTACCCCGCTAGGGATAAAGGCGTGCCATATGTATGTTTTTGAGGATTTTAAGCACACACAATGCTATTTTAATTTCATATAATTAGAAAAAAGAAAATAATAATTTCGTTTCTGGCAGGACTCGAACCTGTGTCTCTGGAATGCTGGTCCATTACTCTACCAACTGAGCTACAGAAACGGTAGCGGGAGTGACGAATTTATCATAATATTTCTTATGCACACGTCATAGCGACGTTACCGACATCTAGCCATGTAGTTTTATGAACTAGGTACGTTTATTTCAAGTGTTGTGTTGTGATTGTAATGAATGGGCAATTATATGACGACATTATTTTTTTAAGTTTAAATATTTATTGTGTTTATTTATTTATGTATTGCGGATTATATGTACTATCAAAATGCTAAAATATGCATGCAAATATGCACAACAAAGGAAAAGAAATAAAAGACAAAATAACCTCTCTCTTCTTTAAAAAGGGCAAAATATACACATGTATATTGCTATAGTGACAGGTTGTCAGCCCATCGCCTAAAATTGCAATACACTAATATTGTAATACTTATAGCTCTCGCATCCCTAACAGATATGGGAAACAGCTATGGGATCCAAGGGTTTCCAGTATATTGTTATTTAGCGATGGGCTGACAACCTGTCTACAGCAATACATGTACAAATCTATCTTAAAATAACCCTTAAAACTTTGTCAGACGTGGCGGAACGACCTTTTTTTAGGTCATTTACGCTCTGCCTACCCCATTAGGGACAAAGGCATGATTATATGTATGTATGTATAATAAAATAGCACTGTGATGTGAGTGCAAAAGTGGTGAATAAAACACCGACCTCATATCCCGGGAAGAGCGCGCCGTCCCGCAGGCCGATGTGCGCAGGCGTGGCGGTGTGCAGGCCGAACGAGTCCATCTCGCCGGAGAAGCTGCCCACCGAGCCCACCGAGGAGGTCGAGCACACGGACGCGGAGCGCGTGCGGTTGGAGCGGTAGCAGGCGCCCGCGTACACCACGCGGATCCGCGCGCCGTACATCGGCACCTGTCGAACACACCGTTCAATCATTACGCTCAGCTTCTTCTTATCGAGTGCGTTTCCAGTCGATCGACCCGATGATCCTTGATGTCAGGTTTTAAACCGCCTTATATACAGGGTGTAAGAAGTACTGCGTTCCTTTAAACCACGTATTGTATTAGTGATATACAACACAAAACCACAAATAAAATAAAATAAATGAAAATGTTTAAACTTTACACAAGTGGGCCAACTGTAGTCACACACATTACGGCGTTCGTCATAGTCCCGCGCCCCGCGTCCCCCGGCCGCCCGCCGCCGCGCCTGCCGTAGAGTACATCACTACATTTGGCCTACTTTAAAATATATATATGTATGTGTGGTTTGTGTTGTATATCACTAAAACACTACGTGGTTTAAAGGAACGTAGTACTTTTTTTTACACTCTGTATGGCACAGCTTATAAGCACCTGACATAGTTTGTGCAAACACATTAGAAAGAATCCCCTGGAAAAATTCCCCACCCATCTGGGTGATCTCAAGGAAATAGTTGAGAGGAGTATTGCTTATTACCTCCGGCACTGGTACGTCGAAGCAGAACACCGTCTCCTTGAGGGTCGGCCCAGGAGACTCGATCGACACTTGCCTGCACAGCTTACTCATATTTACTGTTTTCTATAACTGCAACAAAGGAAAAACTATTATAGTGAAAACGTCTTTAGAACTTCCATACAAATTTGCATCCCCTATTTAACCCCCCCAGGGGTGGAAAAAACAAATATTCTTTCTCGCGTGGAGTTTACATCAGAAGACGAAACTGCTTTCCAATTTTCATCATTCTAGCTTTAGTAGTTTAGGTTCTCTATGATGCCGAGCTGGTCAATCACATTTCAGATTATCGTGTATATTCTTTACACCGAAACTTTTTTAGTATTGACGCTAGAAACAAGTTTGCTACGAAATGTAGATTATTTCTGTCCTTCACACTTTTGGGCTAAACCCTATAGTTTTGAAAATATATAAAATATATCGTCAAAATCCAAATTACAGTTTCCAAGTTTATCTAAATTCACCGATATTGGAAACTGGAACTTGTCTTAGCCTAAGTTCGTCTTACGTCACCTTTGAATACAAAAATGCATAAAATTTAGGTAGTGTAGGTAAAGTACGTCTTCTTGTCAATTCTCATACAAATTTTCTAGCTTTGTAAAGCACTACTTTGACTCTAGTTAATAGGTCGACTCTGAATGTCAGCCTTATAGCCTTGACGCTGCTTTGCCGTTCTGTAATTTATTTGTAGGACACCTATTGAAAATATTTGCTAACTCGCTCAAGTGGTGATTGACACGTATTCATCGCCCGATGATGTTATTGGTAGATTAATTGTTGTTGCTGCGCTAGGTTCGTATTTAGTCATTGCTATTTGTATTTGTCGATTTTTCGTTTTGAAGTTATTCTTTGACTATTTATTTACTATTGAGTACGTTGAGAAAAACATAGAATGTGCCAGCTGCATTTCCTCCCGGGCATGCTGTAAAATCCAGCTAAGGGATCCGAGGGTTTCAGTATATTGTAATTTAGGCGATGGGCTGACAACCTGTCACTACAGCAATATACCTAGAATTCTATCTTAAATAACCCTTAAAACTTTGTCAGACGTGGCGGGACGACCTTGGTTTAGGTCGTTTACGCTCTGCCTACCCCATTAGGGATAAAGGCGTGATTATATGTATGTATGCATTGAGTACGTTCTTAGCTGTCCTAGCCCTCGCGGTACGCCTAAGTAGCCGCATAGCGGGGTAGTGATAAAAATCAGGTTGAATGTTCTTTAGGCTATATTAATCGAAATTACCCGTAGCAAAAAAAAAGTTTTTTTTGTTTTAACATTTCCTTAAATTTAGGCGTTTTTTTTATAAATCTTTATTTGATGTGAAGCAGTCCTATAGCATAGCTCTAATTTGAACCCAGTTTTACCCCCGTATTGCAAAGGAAATGTGTTTATTTTTCATGTATTTTTTTGACATATATGATACACCTGTTGCAGTTTTTGAACATCACCAAATATAAAGTACAAATATTTCCACTGTCCTGCTACGAAGGGATTCCAAAATATATGCAACTTTAAAAAAAAAAAAAAGTACTGTTGTTGTTGAGAGGGTTGTTTTGGGAGATGAGGGGTTCGCGGGAGGCCCGAAGGAAAGCCAGGAGTGCAGGTTGTATTTATTCATACATCGCATGGTACAATGTTCACAGAGTAAGTAGTTCGTAAACCCGATGCGTATCTACACGACTTTCCAAAGTAAGGATGCTCCGGCAGATGTGGCATTAGCAATAGTCGATAATCAAAATAAAGTTAAGTAAATCTCAAGAGATTCCCGTCGGGATGTAGTTGCTGAGAGCTCACTACCGTACCAATTAGCAAAGTCGGGATGTTCTTCTCTTTTTGGGGAGACGCCTTCGGGGCTGAGCCCCCCGCGTGTGGGTTCTTTCGACCGGGCGTGACATGGACGTCGGCCCACAGTGGGCGAAGAGCGCCCCTTCATTGGCCAGAGTGTCCGTTCCTTCCGGTGACCGACGGCGAGTCAGCCCACCGAATGATTCCCTGTTGAGGCAGGTTCGGTGACCGCGACTTCCAAACAGGTGGTTGATGTTACTTCCGGTAAGGCGAACGAGCTTGACCCGAAAGTGTCGAGACCGCTCAGCCGGCAGAGTCGAGCCCAGTGATAATCTAGTCCGGTAAGAGTCATGTTAGAGTTTGCCACCGGCAAGGTCAAGTCGTCAGCGTGATGACCCCTCAAACCGGTGGCGTTGGTCAGTCCGGTTTCTCGGTACCCTCGTCGAGCTCCTTCACCCCAGCGGAGGAACGGTTTCTGGTCAGGGGGTCGCGTGTGATACGGGACCAGATTCCAAAGATGCTCGAAACCTGACCAGTCAGCACGCGCGGACATCCTGTTCGAGAGCTTGGACACGAACTTATCGAAGGTGTCGACTTTTAGTTCTCTCCGAATGATTTCGAACTTGCCGAAAAACATCAGCGCATCCTCGATAGCACGGAACGCCTACCGACTGCTGGGCCCGTAGTCTCCGGAGACAACGCATACCACGATTCAAGACCGTCAGGGGCATTAATGTTTCGTAGAACCACCGCGATGTACAAAAATGCTTCTACCGGTACAGCGACATCTATTGTCAACTACTGGCACTATTTAATAAGTGAGTAAACATAAAGCGGCTCCTGTGGTAGGTGTCCGAGCTCACGCGAATCCTGAGCCAACTTCTACACAATAAACGCTTCCAGGTCCACCTTCTCTCAGAGCCGATGGATATCTATAAAAAACGGTCTACCACAGGGTAGTGTTTTGGCGCCACTGCTTTTTAACATATATACAAACGACCAGCCTTATTGTCTAAATTTGTATTTAGACAATACCCAGTTGTGGTTAGGTTTGGTATTCTTCTTCTTCTTCTTTTTCGAGTGGGTTATCGAATGGACGAACGAAAGATGAACTCTGGTGTCCTGAGTTGTTAAGCCACCTATTAGAAACAGAACAGCTAATATCTATAACATGGTTTGTGTAACGACCACAATCCAAGACAGACTCCAACTCCAATGCGCATACGAATGAGCAAATTTCGCGTGCGATTTCCATACAATTTGCCATGCGAATGTTAGTCTTTCGTATGCGAATTCGATACAAGCGGTTCAAAAATACGACTCCAGACTATTTTCCGTAGATAAAAGTATGTACATAACTCTATACCTACTATACTATAGCAACGAATCCAAAACACAATAATAATATCTCATATCTAAAGTACCTCGTTGTGATGATGATAACGATTACAAACATCATTTATTTCATAAATATCTACTGGTTTATTTATAGGGTTATCTATAATCGTTAACGTCGGAGATCTAATTAGCTTCCATGTTGGGCTGGGAGCGATAGAAAACATATACAGCTGCTATTCCCCCGGGCATGCCGTAAAAACCAGCTTAGGGGTCCAACAAGGTGTTCAGTGTATTGTAATTTAGGCGACACACGACAGCAGAAAAGTATTTATCGTTCTCAATCCCGCTATAAAATTTATTTACCGAAGTAATATTAGTCAGAAGGCGACCCATTTTCAGTGTGATCGAGGCAGCTGTAGTTATAAAATACCTAAAGTAGGCCAATGTCTTGTTGAAAGTCCAGTCGAAAAGGTGGCTGAACCAATTCGTTATGCAAAGTTACAATGTCCATTCAGGAACGTTTCGAGATTTTAGAATATACACATACGTATCTTTAAAATTATCACTTCTGTAGGTCTGCTGTAAGAAATTTCTTTTTAGAAATAAGCAGTGCCTGTTGTGTCTTTGTTTTTTATGTCCTGTGTTTATGATGTTTTTTTTTTGTGTACAATAATATGTTAAATAAATACATACATACATATAATCACGCCTTTATCCCTAATGGGCTAGGCAGACCGTAAACGACCTTAACAAAAATCGTTCCACCACATCTAACAAAGTTTTGAGGGTTATTTAGGATAGATTTGTTGGTATATTTCTGTAGTGACAGGTTGCCATCGCCTAAATTGCAATATACTGAAACCCTCCGATCCCTTATTTTATAATATCTAGCAATATTTTTGAATTTTAAATGATAAAACTGTGGGATTACTTCTTTACTAGATTTTTTATAATACAGGGTGTAAGGAACAGCATCCCGCAAACTGATAGGGGTGACTCAGTCAACGACACTAAACAACTTGGTTTGTTTATTGGCACCAAATGTACCTAGCCCTAGACTGCACGATTCGTTGTTGTGTTTTCAAATCTGAAAGCCCAGTGCACCTTTATGTTATGTATGTATGACCCAAATTACTATCACTCTCTCAACCCTAAGTATATAGTACTATTATATATTTTGTGCCGTAAGTATGTCATTTCAGGAATGTTGGTCATTAGCTGGGTTTAAGCTATATTCAATTTGAGGCCGTTCTTTTTGGATACTAGGTACTCTTTCTCCAGCATTGTTTTTATATTACAATGATCTCGATCTTTTCCGAAACTAGAACCAGATTGGCAGCATTCCTCAGATTTGTAATAGATTCCATAATCGCACTTTAAGCTTTATATCAAAACCTGCTAGTCAACTATGCTACAGTTCTCTCTAGGAACCTACAGTTCGTTTATTTAATGTTTAGTTATCAATACCAACATGATTTGCAGCTCATAAACTGCTTTTTCTTAACTACTGTAATAATTGACTGCAAAACATATGTTTGTAACCAAGTTACATACTGCAGTTCCACAATTTGTACCTCTGCTGCGTTGCTAAGAAAAATATATTTACGGGCTGCAAAAAACGTTGTTATTGATAACTCAACATAAAAAAATGAACTGCCACGGAGAAGTCAGTTCCCAAGTATACTTTAGCATGCTTGCACTAGTCATTACAATATGACGTATTTGCTGTTGCCACTGGTTTCAGGACAAATTTGTAAAGATAAGGTCTATTTTAGTTGAAAAAAAAAAACTGTCCTATTGCGAGTCAGACTGGCACACAAAGGATTCCATACCATAATCTATATAATATTTCACTATTATTTTAACCATTTGTTACAATCACCGTTATTAATTTTATAAGGTCACAGGTATTAGCCACTTAAGAGGTATACAACTTATTTTCACTGTATCTTTCAATGAATTTCACAGTTATTTGGTATCAGGTTTCTTGTGAAGAAATGGCAAATTTGTTATGGATAGTTTATGACCAAATAAACATGCTTTAATAATTAATAAAATGCCCACAAATCAAATATGTTCAAAAACACTGTAAAATAATTTGATAAAGTTAGGCTAGGTAAGTAAGAAAGTCAAAAGATCTTTTTATTTTTCATAAGATTCTCACAGTGTTTTTACACTACATTTGGTTTAAGTGCATTGTTTTAATAATAACAACAAACAATAAAGTAAATTTAAAAAACTGACCACAATATATTATATTGAAGAGGCAGCGATCTTAAGTACTATGTTAAAGTCAAAATATGAATTCAAAATTATTAGATAAAATAGATGAAATAAGAAGTTATTCACATTAGCACCACAGCATGTTTTGATAACAAATACGGTGGGCCGTCAGAGCACGGGCGCCGGGAGCCGGAATGGCGCTCAAATGCCTACTGATACTGACCAAACAAATCCTGCTGCAAATTATATAAACATTCCTTACTGTGACCTTCCCTGCCATGAAGGTCACACACCACGAGAACAACATCCAAAGAGACCACCGCGACTTCGTGACCCACGGCCAAACTAAAAATATACCATACACATAACACAATCGGCGGCTACGAACTCATTCCAATTACATAAATCCCTTTTGTGCGAACTACTTCAAAGAAAAACATCACAGCTCTGCGAAAAGTAAATAAACAATATATCTAAGAATATAAAAAAGACTTACCACTTGTGTGCTAAAATACGTCTGGTTTATTTCACAAATTATTTCCTTGTGTTGAGAAGAATTTCAAAAATTGCGTTTTTATTTACACAAGGACAAAGAATATATATATTTATTTTAAAGTTCTCCTATGATGGGAAGGCAAAGAGCATGAAGCCCATGCAGCCTAGGCTTCAGTATACCTACTCAATACTCATTTCTGTAGTAAGATTAACCTAATCTAACCTACGCCGCTGACCATATATATAATCACTACGTTTTAACCTACGCTAACCTAAAAGTTATGAGAATGCGCCGGTGATTCACATTCCAATGCTCAACAGATTTCGCGGGGATATCAATACGGCTGACAGCTGACAGGGATTAATGGAAGAAGAAAACGTACTGCGCCGACCCCAAGTAAATGGGATAAGAGCAAGCTAATGATGGTGATCAATCCGAACCTTCTTCCAAGCACATAATTATATTAAATCCACCACATTAATACAACAAATACTGTAAGAAACTAATTTAGAAGAGCGATTTTTCATGTTCCCCGCGCATAACCCCAACCAAAACTAACCTAATCTAGAACTCATTAGAATGCGAGTGTGGCTCCCACATTCCAATGCTCTGTGAAGATTTACGTGGGAGTGTCGCCGAGTCAAACCATATAGGATTTCTGTTCTTTATTTCTCACTTCTACTACATTGTCTTTCACTACTGGCACATTATTATGCTAATCCCACAACTCTATCGCAATGATAGCCGCGAAAAACTAATTTAGAAAGCCAGAAATTCAGTCTAACAGCGTTTCGTTACGATTCCCGCGCAAAACTCCTACGGATATTTCTGTGACGTGCATAACGTTGTTTTCCATTTGAGCTGTCAATTCAGTTTTTTATTCATCATAGGCAACGTTCACACTGTCAGTTTTATCACGCGATATTAAGACTATCAAGTATATATATACGAAGTATCAAGGTTGGAGCAAGGGTGCATTGATATTATTGACGTCAGTACTGAGTTGAGTTTGTGACTGATAGACGCTCGCTGCTATTCATCCCTCTCGTCATGTGTTACTCTACTGTCATTCCTTCGTTCCGATGGATAATAAAAACAAGACATCGCTTACAATTATTCTTGCACATGCTCTTAAAAAGAAAGAGAAAATGAGAAATGCTATCGATATCGTCTTCTAAAGAAAAATCTTCTCCCGTACTGTTCGTTCTGGCAGAACTCAAACACCCAATTTCTTTTTCTATACTAGATCTTTGCCCCAAACCATAAAGGTAGTATTTTGACACATGGTCACACCAATGATTTTTTACTTCCGGTGCGCCTCTGAACGGCCCTCTGAAATTTTATCTGACAAGCGCTTCTGAACGGGCAGTATAATTTTTAACCTGGTTAAAACTCGATCGGTTAAGCGGCTCTGAAGACACACCCGTATCACGAAATCCAACAGTATTATAGCCCAGCGGGGAATTAAAAATACCTGTCAGAGAAAAACGGACAAAATAAGAGAGGGACTTATGCATTTCCTATAAGCCTTTCTCTATGGTACCCCTGACTAGTATTTTTAATTCCTTGCAGCGGTATACTTGATGATACGGTGATCCATCAGTAATTTCATGATATTCGGATCGTAATCCAAATATCGCGTGATAATACTGACAGTGCGAACGATGCCAAGGTAAAGGTTTCAACCAAATATTTACAGATGTTCGTATTTCGTCCGGACTGGACAAACCATACCTAACTCGATGGCATCACTTACATTATCAGTAATATAATACCGATGCGACAAAAGATCTCTTATTCTTTTTCTATTCTTCTCTATGACAGGTCTTTTTTTCCGGATTGGGCTATTCTTTGGATCACGTATCTCATCAGTATTACTGATAAATGTAAACGCTGCCATATAAATTTTAATTTTATGGCAACACCCATCGGCGTGGGTTTTGGTGGAAATTGTTAGCGTGGGTTTATTGTAATTTATTTTCATAATCGTAAATTGTTCTAAAAGTGTACTGTGTACGCCGTTATTATACCAGAATCACAGCATGGGTGAGTCTCACTTTGATCTGTGACAATTTGCTGAAGCGCGATGACGGCATTGTTATTGATTGATGTCATTCTGCTTGCGGACTTTCGTCATCGTTGAGATTTTGTACTGTGCTTGATCCGAGCAGCTGCGTGTTGCGAGTTGTGTTGCAGGCCGTGCGAGTGCTGCGGGGCTCTGTGATTGATCTTTCAGGGCTGCCGTGATGTGTTAAGACACTAAACTGGAGAGTTGAAGTTGTTGTTATTGTTGTGTGCCTTTGTGGCTTCATGCGGCGAGTGTGTCAACGGACATGCCCGCGCGACGCGACGCGAACGCAACCTCCTAACACAACTCAACTCTTTCCCCCCCTATAAAAACCTAGTCTTTATGTTCCCCCCTCAAAAGGTAGGTATTCATATCATTTATTTGCTATATTACATTAACACAGCATCTTGTTGTAAGAACCTGATTATAATTGTGACCAAAGTAGCTCAAAGTGTTATTATGCCACCTGTATTCACTGAGATACATGGATAGAGAAGACGCTAGTCATTTAGCTATGTCCCATTCAACAGAAGATCATTGTATCATGTGCGTTCATTTACTCACTGGATGTCATACGCTGAAAGGTTAAGACAATTATTAAATCTAAAAGGTGCTTAAAAGTTACGAAAATGCCGCACAGTATCTTGCAGTATTCCACCAATAACTCCAGAAACACCTTGACAAAATTTTTCGCCGTTGTCATATTGTACATTTGATGACAATAAAGACAAAGAAGAAAAAGTTTTTTAGGTACAAATGGTGTAATTGTGTATATTAGGTATAATTGTCTAAAGTTTTGTTGTATAGTGAAAAATTACATTACAGTTTATAAACTAATAAATGCTAGGATGACAGTAAAATGTGCCTTCTAAAGCACAAAAAAGGCTGTAGTGATAGGAGACCATGTCGTACTAATATTGTTTCATTAATAGTAAAAATTTCCTTGAAATTTTGATTCCTGTTACATAAAACATATTTGTTTTTTTTTTAAATTAAAATTGGTTCAAAAGCACTCTAAATTGAAATCCCTGCCTTCCCCTTAAGCAAGAGGGTGTGACACACGAAATGTATCCTAATCCAATAAATAACATTAATCAAATCTCCATTTTAAATAATACATACTTAAAATTATAGTTCAGGTAGGCAGATTTATTGAAAGATGCATCTGTTTCTTAATTTTATTTACTCTTTGTATATGTTTGGTCTCCCGCCACTTTTCCCGCGCGGCTTTTGGGTACATGATATTTGACATTTATCTGTAGTAATGTCTGTTTCATATATGCTAGTATAATAGTAGTTCAGTGCCTGTATTACTAATAATACACAATAATAAGGAAAATCATCTTAAATAAATTAATCTTATATTAAAGTCAATTGTTTTAGCCCACCAAGTACATAATCATTATAAATGCAATAATTTCAACAGCATTTTTATGTAAATATGCAACTTCCTACATTCCTTGTCTTTTTTCCTTTCTTTGAAAACTTCAAATTTCTTTGAACTTCATTGCTCAATTCTTAACCTAGAATTTTTGTTTATACTCTATGTCACACTATTTTGTCACTGGCATATTATTTTTAAATTTCGAACATGATTTTATAAAAGTTTTATTGCATTCCATGTTTGAATATTTGTCAATTATTATGAAACAAAAAAATATCATTTATTGCAATTTTTCATAATGGAGTGGACTTTGAAAGAAAACCGAATAGCAGTTTTAGCATTGCACCGCTGTGGGCACCCTGTAGCATGTAGGTTTGTGTATCATACTATTAATAGATACAATGAAGTCTCAAGTGTTATACAATGAAGTCTCAAGTGACATACTATTTATATACGAAACAAAAAAAACGATAGAAAAAAAGTACAATAAACAGAATGGAGTGTACGCTGGGAGCTCTAAAGAAGTAGCAAAAAGAGTTCCGCTGGTGCAACATGGGCATCATCCATCTTCAGTGATGGTCAGGTTAGGATTCTCCTACTTTGGGCCAAGTGAGGTTCATTTTTGTGAAAATGAGGTCTAAACCAGTGGCATAAGAGACGGTTTATTATCAGGATGTCAAAGACCTGCCCAACACGCTATTTTCAGGACATCACTTTGTGTTCCAGCTGGAATCTGCACCTGCACACAATAAAAATCCAAAACCACTCAAGCCTGGTTCGAGTGTCCAAACATCGACTTTAAAAGACACGAACATTGGCCTTCCTCCAGTCTGGAAATGAATCCTCTGGACTATAAAATTTGGCAGGTCTTAGAGAGGAAGATCTGTGCTAAACCCCATAAAAATTTGGAGAGCCTGAAGTCAGCTATAATAAAAACCGTCACTTAAATAGACAGAGATTTGGTGCGTGCTGCGAACGTCGCTAAAGATTGCAAGAGGCCGCGCACTGAACCCGCAACGTGCGCAAACTGTGGCGGACCCCACCCCGCCAACAGTCTCGATTGCTCCGTGCTTCGCCGCGAAGTGCGGAACAAGAGAGCGGGCACAGCGCCCCTCACGAAGCCCGTTGAGCCGAAAAGGAAGGAGGCGGCACCGCAGGGAGAGTCGAACGCGGCGACCACTCTCATGGCGGCCGCCAACGACCCAGCCGGCAAGACGAAGCTGAAGAGGAGGCCGAGGAGACGGAGAAAGCAAGCCGCTCCTCAAAATGACGCGGGAAAACCGGACCAGCCGCGTCGCAAGCCACCCACGGGCCCACTGGAAGTGGTCGGCGCCCCTCAGGTTATTCCTCAGGGGGAGATGCCGAAACACCAGCGGGCTCCAAGACAAAAGAGCCAACGAGCAGCCGTCCCAGAAAGGGACAGGGTCCTAACAGAGGCGGTTAGGATCCTCACGGAAGTCCTGGTGGCAATCCGCATCGGCGACGATGCCACCAGCATAATAGAGAGGGGCCTGAAGGTTCTTTCCTCCATGACCGGCCAGCCGGCCGCTCTGGAGGACCTCAGACCCCCACAGATGGCTGCTCAGGGTGGTGCTGCAATGCAGCGCTGACGCGGCCAATACACTGCCTGCCCACATCCACTACTCCACGTCGAGTAGTCAGGATCGTGGGCTAGACTCAAGGACTGACCCCAGGACGAGCGAGCCGCCGTGAGCTTGAGGTCGCTAGCTGGGCCTCCCCCCACGGGGAATCACCCGGCTGGCTCGATCTCGCCACGGCGTGAAACTCTCCTGTGCACCCGGACATGACACCGAGCTACAAGCGCCCCAACGACCTGCCTGTCGTCACAGGCAGCGTATGTGAGACCACGCTCGTGAGGCTCTGCCTCGATAGCGTCTCCCCGCCGGCCGCTTCGCGGCCGACGTGAAGAAATCCGAAAACGGCGTGCTGCGATAGACGACTGGCCTCGGCGATTAAGGACCTGTATTCAAAACAAGGAGGCTATTTTGAATAATTTAAAGTTATTTTGATTCCTTAATAAGTGTACTTTGAATTGGTGTATAATTTATTTATAACTGATTGGTACTTTTTTTTTCATAATTATTTTTATATTTCATACCTTTTGAGTTAGTTTTTTTTATATCTTTTATATGATCCTTTTACGTTACTGAAATACTCCCTAAGCTATGGCACGCAATTAAATTAACACCCTGTAAAATAAGAAGTACCCTGAGTGATACGAGATCAAGCTAGGGAGACGATGATGATAATAAGAAGTACAACATTTCTAGACTTTTGCAAGGAATAGTAAATAATAGTCCTCCCAACCGATTACGGCGACAGCGGCCATCTCCCACAGATCGGCCAATTGCGCGGGATTAGTTTTTAATGGCCAATTGTTTGCGCAACACACAAGTGCACTGTCTGTAGAGATTTGAGCCTTCAAAAATCCCGCCATACTCGCCGCGCAAGCGCTAATATGACCGCGGCAACGAAATATTTCGCAACTTGTACGTGAAATCTGCGATCGCGCCGAAACTTGCGCCGCAGCAAATAAAATAGGAAGTGGTTAAACAGCCACTATATAGCGGTCGTTTAGCTTCACACTCTAGCCGGGGCCACCGGTGTTCGATTAACCAGTATTGCTATACAGCCACCAGAAGTTAGCTATGTAAACTTGTTTCTTAATACAAAGGAATAAGGCAGAATTTTCTATGTTCATATTTAAACGTAGTGAATATAGTTACATTAACGGCAGCATAACAAGATGTCAGACACAGGAATATAAACCGTATTTGTATTAGATGAAAGATTTTTTTTTTCAATATACGTTCATGTCAATAATGCAGTGTAGTACCCATATAAACAAATCTTAGCTTGTGGTGTATTATTTGCACGAGTTTGTACTTTCTTGCGAAATTTTAAATTTTTGCGTTATTTTACTTGAAATAGAAATTAAAACAGTGTGCAACTATAGAAAAGGGAGGCTTATGTTCCGTCACGAAATATTGTTAACAAACCTCAGATTCGGATTCAGCATCGCAAAATGACTAGGATTGAAAATTAAAATGCCATCCCCAAAACTTTGCCAAAGTCCCAAGGGCATAATAAACATACCTATTTCATTACAAAAAAAATATAATTTAACAAAATATTCCTTCGGGAAATGTTCAATTTCATCTGAGTTTCATGGATTTTTTTTCATCTATACAGGGTGTAAGTGACTGCCTCCCGCAAACTGACAGGTCAATGAAACATTCACAACAATCAAAGAGTTATAAAATACTTCTCCATACAATATTTTACAATAAATAACCATTAAACCACCTCTAACAGTCAATTTGTATGGAATACAAATATTTTTTTATTAATTAAAAGAATTTCCTTGTCAGTTGTTCAGTTTCGTTGACTGTGCAACCCCTATGAAGTTACGAGAGGAAGCTGTCCCTTATACCTTTTATAAAAATAAATAAAATAGAAAGAAATGCTGTATTATTAATCAAAATGTCAAGGAAAACATATTAAAATGTATAAATATTTATACAGGAAAAAAAACATATCTAAGTCATTTTGTGTGGGCGCAACTTTAAATGCACATAGACTTGACTGGTAGCTGTATAGCAATACTGGTTAAACGACCACCAGTGGCCACTTCCAATAAAATATTTATCTATCAAACTAGACACAACAAGATCCCTAAAACTATAAAAGTTGTCCTAAACAATATTTGCGCAAACCTCCGTTGTCGCACACACCAGACAGACATCGAGTTCCACTGCCTGGAAAGCTGATTGTGACTGGACAAGTAGTGAGTGAAGGCCCATAGTTTTATAGGGGACATGTTGTTTTTTCCATACTTGTATTACTAAATCGTTCAGTGTTACAACACCACTGCTAATAGAGTTTGACATGCAAGACATCGAATCACTTAATGATGAGGTACTACCTGGTCCTCAGTTACAAACTGACATAAATAAATTACTTATTAATTATCGACTTCATGCGATCAGTGTGTCAGTTGACATCTCCAACATATACAGAAATATTTCACTATATAAAGATCAGCTAAGTCCTGTGCCACAGACTCACTACCAAATTCGATAATTACCAACCTGTCGAACAAGCTGGCTTTCGGAGTGGATACTCGACTATGGACCACATTCATACCATCAAGCAGCTGATCGAGAAGTACAAGGAGTACGACCGCCTTCGTTGACTACGAGAAGGTATTCGATAGTGTCGATCACTGGGCCGTGTTTCACTCTCTATCGCTGCGATATTGACAGACGATACGTGGATATCCTCCGGGAGCTGTAAGGGTCCGCAAAGATGCAAGCTCAGGAGAAAGAGATCGAAAGTCGCGTTGGATTAGGGTGGGCTGCTTTTGGGAATCTGGATGTCTTCTAGTCGAAACTACCCCAATGCCTGATGACCAAAGTATATACCCATTGTCTTGCCAATCCTCAACTACGGTGCCGAAACATGGACGTTCACTAAGCAAAATATGCACAAAATAAAGGTTGCACAAAGAGCAATGTAGCGTTCCATGTTAGGAATCACTGTCGTTGATTGCGTACCCAATGTCACGATTCGACGAAAATGTAATATAAGCGAGTAACGAGATTAAGGTGGAGATGGGCGGGAACTTGGCTAGACGGGATGACGGACGGTGGACAAAAGCAGTGGGCAGAACATCAGCCCGATGGTCCGATGACATAGTCAAACTAATAGGAAAGAACTAGATAAGACTGGCACAGGACCGTGGGAATTGGCGTAATAGAGAAGAGGCCTATACCCAGCAGTGGGTGGATGTAGGCTGAAAATGATGATGTTGATGAAGATCACCGGTTATATCAACATGTCTTGTGGAGAGACTCAACAGATCAACCCATAAAGGTTTATGAGCTTAACACTATCACAAAAACGGTGACCAGCTGTCGCTATCTGGCAATCAAGGTGTTGAACACATTGGCGGAGTGCGAGGCAGAGAAGGAAACTCTGGGCTCAACAGCTAGACTTGGACCAAAGTTTGCCGGCACATCTGTAAAATGAGTGGCTGGCGTTCGTGCAGGAACTACCTTTGCTGTCCGAACTACACCACGAACGACATGTCATGTTTAAACAAAATACCTACTGTCGAATATTAGGATTTTGCGACGCATCAACGCGCTCAGCTCGGCTATGCAGCTGTGGTGGAACTTACCTACACATTGCGAACGAGAATAATGAAATTAAATCAGTTTGCTAATTGCGAAGTCCAAGGTTGCACCCTTGAAAACATTTTCTGTGCCTCGACTTGAGTTGATGGCAGCTCATCTACTAGCCAAACTTGTCAAGTATGTAACATCCATACTACAAGAGCGTGATATGACTATCGATGAGACACTGTTGTTCACAGAGACTCCGTCCTTAACGTTGTGCACATTCTGTCATAGGTTAGCACGGGACAACGTAAAGGATGGAGTGCACATTCAGTCATAGGTTGGAAAGGGACAACGTAAAGGACGGAGTTCACATTCTGTAATAGGTTGGAAAGGGACAATGTAAAAGACGGAGTGCACATTCTGTCTTAGGTTGGAAAGGGACAACGTCAAGGACGGAGTGCACATTCTGTCATAGGTTGGAAAGGGACGAATGTGCTGCCAGTCTTTTTCGGACACTCATACAAAAATTGGAAACTACGTTAAATTTCCCGTTTTTAATCTTTACAAAACTGTGTTGCCATCTCGTCGCTAAGTAAAGTAATGCATTTTTATGATAATTATTATCGAGATATCGCCGGATGATGTCGACATATTTTTTCACGAGTTTTCGAAATTGCTAATCTCGACCCTATGTTTAACACGCGCGATCTCGAATTGCTAATCTCGGCACGAGTGACATTCTTGGTGTTCATTTCTAATGTTCCCTGACTTACATACACACAGAAGCAGGTATATCATCATAATGTTTTTACTATACTGCATAGTGAATCTTGTTTTATAAATATTATGTATGAAACCCTGAGTGATGTCAGGTATGTTGTAAATCTAAGCAGTGTTGTTATCATGACTTCATTCAACATCTTACATGATGCTATGAAGATTCGTTTAATTATTTATTGTGATTGTGACGATGTGGTTTAACTTTCGAGTGTATAGCAAGTAGGTCGAAACAGTTTGTTTTTAAACGTAGTTAACGTATAAACTTACGTTACGACGTCGTGACGGGTCACGTTGTCGCAAAGTAAAACGTGTCATCGCGCACGAAACAAGTTATTTTTTTAAAATTCACCTAAAGATATTTTTTTAAGGATAGGTGAAATTACTCCATGAAAAGGAAGAACCATATAAGAGGCGTAGCTGCACCCAAGATAGGTCGATAAAGCAATTTATCACTGTGTTAGGTTAAATAATATTGGTTCTAAATTTTTTTAGTTGAACATGACCAGGGAAATATTTAATGCTATTCGTTAATAAAAAAAAGTCTAGTCTTAGGCAAAGCTCATAGAAAACCATAGTTGCAAAGCGAATCTGCATTATGCGAATTATCAATTTATAATTTATAAACTTACTTTAACTGACTTATTTTGTACGTACATACATATAATCACGCCTTTATCCCTGATGGGGTAGGCAGAGCGTAAACGACCCAAACAAAGGCCGTTCCGCCACGTCTGACAAAGTTTTGAGGGTAATTTAAGATAATTTGTAGGTACATTGCTGTAGTGACAGGTTGTCAGTCCATCGCTTAAATTACAATATACTGAAACCCTCGGATCTCTTAGCTGGTTTTTACAGCATGCCTGAGAGGAAAAGCAGCTGGCAAATTCTATGTTTTTCTCTCGCTCCCAGGCCAGCATGGAAGTAGAGAGAGACTTTATTTTGTAAATA
The DNA here is from genome assembly GCA_949820665.1 of Scrobipalpa costella. NCBI lineage: Eukaryota > Metazoa > Arthropoda > Insecta > Lepidoptera > Gelechiidae > Scrobipalpa > Scrobipalpa costella. The sequence goes on from OX463295.1 coordinate 39,009,382, forward strand.
CATTTATTAGCCATGATACGGCATAAACCAGATTTAACTAAACTAAAACTATATCAGTCATTTTCCGTGTTGAGCAAACAGGATGGTATTGTGAATTATGAGAGACAATAACGTGGATTTTTTGCTTACAGTAAAGGAGAAGCCTGCTCAACGGATTAAAGCAAGTAATTAGAGGAAGTGAAAAATATAAAGGTAATAAAACAATATAATACTTAGTTAATCATTTTTCTTAAACATGCGCGAAAATATTGTCTTTATTTTTGAATAAAGAACACGCGAAGTATCATATTTACGTAGACTGAAAAATCAAAATCACTTCCCGGCGCGTTTTTTGAATTTGGAACGAAGAGCGCGCCTGCAATGTTGTATGAAACGGCGTGCTGTTTGAATTTAGAACTCTTTCATCTATCGTACACATTGCGTTCTCGTGGCTGTATAGCCACAGATGCGTTTACCTTTCGGACCTTTCGGACTGTAAAATAAAAAAATAAGTTGGCGGTAACGCTTTACCGACGAGTTCGTTGTTAATTATTTTGTTAATAAACATAAATTAAAATGAGTTCCGATGATTCTGAAAGTGAAAATGAAATGGACATTGACTGCACTCCACCAGATTTAAGATCAGAAGCTAAATTAGCGATGGAAAACCTGCTTCCAGCGAAATCAAAAGAAAAATATATAAAAGTATATGAAAAACAATAACATTTTCGTTCAATAATTGTCCTAACATGAGTAATGTAACTTTTAATATTAATTAAATTTATTATGTAAAAGGTCCTTTTTTATTTCCTTGCATTTTTTATAGAAAAGCACTATATGCCTCGGCCGAAATGGCAATTGCCTGTCTCGTATCATTGAAGTCCTCGCCTGAGGCTCGGCCTTCAAACTTATACTCGACCTGCAATTGCCTATTTCGCTGCCTTTGCAATAATGTGCTATTAAACTGTTCCTTGGGAAAATTGTCGGGCATAAAATATACCTTGTGTGTAAAGATTTCTGAAGGGCATTTTCTATTTCTATTAAATATTATGACATTTATTACTTATGCTATGAGCATACAATAGTAAAACATTTGTTTCTTAAGATGACGATACTAGCCAAATGGTATAAACCACAATGGTAATAATACCATAGGGCGCCACCTATGCTGTTTCCATTTTAAGTGAACTTTGTCTTGTGCAGCTGGCGAAAATGACGCAACAATACAGCCTGCGATGGAACAACCACCAGCCCAACTTCATATCCATGTTCACGTCGCTTCTGAACACCCAGACGCTGGTGGACGTGACCCTGGCTGCGGAGGGCAAGCATCTGCAGGCTCACAAGGTGGTGCTCTCGGCCTGCAGCAACTACTTCCAGGTGAGCTGTAGGGCTCCAGTGTTCATATCCATGTTCACGTCGCTTCTGAACACCCAGACGCTGGTGGACGTGACCCTGGCTGCGGAGGGCAAGCATCTGCAGGCTCACAAGGTGGTGCTCTCGGCCTGCAGCAACTACTTCCAGGTGAGCTGTAGGGCTCCAGTGTTCATATCCATGTTCACGTCGCTTCTGAACACCCAGACGCTGGTGGACGTGACCCTGGCTGCGGAGGGCAAGCATCTGCAGGCTCACAAGGTGGTGCTCTCGGCCTGCAGCACCTACTTCCAGGTGAGCTGTAGGGCTCCAGTGTTCATATCCATGTTCACGTCGCTTCTGAACACCCAGACGCTGGTGGACGTGACCCTGGCTGCGGAGGGCAAGCATCTGCAGGCTCACAAGGTGGTGCTCTCGGCCTGCAGCACCTACTTCCAGGTGAGCTGTAGGGCTCCAGTGTTCATATCCATGTTCACGTCGCTTCTGAACACCCAGACGCTGGTGGACGTGACCCTGGCTGCGGAGGGCAAGCATCTGCAGGCACACAAGGCGGTGCTGTCGACCTGCAGCACCTACTTCCAGGTGAGCTGTAGGGCTCCAGTGTTCATATCCATGTTCACGTCGCTTCTGAACACCCAGACGCTGGTGGACGTGACCCTGGCTGCGGAGGGCAAGCATCTGCAGGCACACAAGGCGGTGCTGTCGACCTGCAGCACCTACTTCCAGGTGAGCTGTAGGGCTCCAGTGTTCATATCCATGTTCACGTCGCTTCTGAACACCCAGACGCTGGTGGACGTGACCCTGGCTGCGGAGGGCAAGCATCTGCAGGCACACAAGGCGGTGCTGTCGACCTGCAGCACCTACTTCCAGGTGAGCTGTAGGGCTCCAGGGTTTGTATCCATGTTCACGTCGCTTCTGAACACCCAGACAGGACCCCTGACTTATTAGTATTGCTTTCAATCTTGAGAGCGCTGCATACATACGCCATCATAATCACGCCTTTAACCCTAATGGGGTAGGCAGAGCGTAAACTACCTAAACACGTACTGTGCATGACTATGTTTGGCCTACTTGTTTCTGTTTTATGAATTTAATAAAATTTTAATATTTTCATTTATTTTATGTGTTGTATATCACTAATACATTACGTGGTTGAAAGGAACGCAGTACTTTTTTACATCCTTTATAATCAGTTGTCAACAGTGAGAGTACACCGTCTGCCAGGAGAGATGGTGCGCGGTGTAGTTGTTTAAAATTTATGCAGCGCATGCATATCTTCCATGCTGGACTGGGAGCGAGAGAAAAACATAGAATGTGCCAGCTGCATTTCCTCCCGGGCATGCTGTAAAAACCAGCTAAGGAATCAGAGGGTTTCTTTATATTGCAACTTAGGCGATGGGCTGACAACTTGTCACTACAGCAATATACCTAAAAATCTATCTTGAAAAGCCCTCAAAACTTTGTCAGACGTGGCGGAACGACCTTTCTTTAGGTTGTTTACGCTCTGCCTACCCCAATAGGGATAAAGGCGTGATTGTATGTATTATATATTAAAATGACGTTGTAACAGTAGTAACTTAACTGCCTCTGTGGTCTAGTGGTTAGTGCCATGGACTCCCGACCCGGAGGGCCTGGGTTCGATTCCCAGGTGGGAAACACAAAGTTGATATTTGAAAATTTATCACTTTGTGAATTTTTCCCCAGTTCGGTTAGGACATTGCAGGCTGAATCACCTGATTGTCCGAAAAGAAAAAGATTTCGTGCTTCGGAGGGCACGTTAAGCCGTCGGTCCCGGTTGCTGTCTTTGATAGTCGTCGTTACTCAAACCATGTCAGAGGCCTGATAGTTGTGCTACTAGGCGGTTTAGAAACTCTGACACCAGGTTTTTATCGGGTCCATAGACTTCGATACCCACTCGACAGAAGAAGAAGACAGTAGTAAGTATTTTTACGCAGAGGCCAGCTATTTTTGTGCATAGCAAGTCAGTGTCTTTCATTGACATATAATTAAATGTTCCTTAAACTTTGTTAGATTAATTAATCCAATTCGTTGCACTATTAAATATATAGTGCATTAAGCATTATGTATTTATTGTCCTTAGATTACTAACGTCAGAAAGCGTTAGTTTTATACAATATCGGAATTACATATAATTCCTAAAAAATATATAGATTTCTTAGGTTATGTGGATATTAAAAAATCTTTTTAACAATATTTTATACTTTTCCTATAGAGCCTCAGCATTGTATACATTTTCTAGGAATTGTAGATACATTTCTGGTAACATATATATGAATGTTTACAGGCGCTGTTCATGGACAACCATTGTATACATTTTCTAGGAATTGTAGATACATTTCCGGTAACATATATATGAATGTTTACAGGCGCTGTTCATGGACAACCCGTCTCGGCACCCCATCGTGATCCTGAAGGACGTGACGTTTGCTGACCTGCGCACCATGGTGGACTTCATGTACTACGGCGAGGTTCACGTCACCGAGGAGCAGCTGCCACAGGTCAGCTCACTGATAAATTACATATATTCCTTCCTCTAAAGCAAAAATGAAAGTAATTTTGTGGTAATTTCCAATTTTTTTTCTACCGAATATTAATTCATTAGATTTTAATTTTTTTTTTGTTATTATTATTATTGTGGCTATCTTATTTCCTTCTTTATTTTATTTTCTTATCCTGAATTAATGTAATGTACTGTATATGAATTTTTATCTGAAATAAATAATTTTAATTGAATTGAATTAAGTATGATAGGAATCACATACGCCTATTAAAAAAAACTAATGTACTTTCCGAAAAGGTGTAGTATAAAAATATTTTTTCACTTCTCATGCTCTGCTATTTAGCCGCCCCTATTTAATAAACGAGGCAATCCCACAAAGTCAGTTTTGGACAAATAAGTAAAGTTGTTTCGACAGGCGCAGTTTAATAAACGTGTCAATTTTATCCAAACGCAACTGGTACAAAGTATCAAAATTGACACACTAATAACCACGTTTAATAAGAGCCTTTTCACACCACGTTTTTCGTACGCGCTGAAACGCAACGCCTCCGGGAAATTTTACCCCTTTTCACACTATACTTGCAAGTAAAATTCAATTTTGCTATTATAGTTGGAAGCCAGGTGTTAAATTGGACCATGACTTCTTCCCTGTCTAATTTTACAAATTCAAGAATCTAATAAATCTGGCGGATCTGGTAGAGATCTACATTTCGAATGACAGCTGCATCAGAAATGTAGATCTCGTAGAGACCTGTAAATTGTCCCTACTCACCAGTACTCTAGGATATGTTTTCGAGATATGAACGTTTTAAGTTTGACAGCTGTCATCCGAAATGTAGATGTCGTCAAGACCTATCATTTGTCTCTATGGATCCTAGAATACCAGTATTACACCTGGACATGTTTTTCTTTTTTTTCTTTGGCTGGTCTTGGTCCGGCGTCTATTTAAAGACTTCCAAATCGGGACAAAGGGTGTTGGTAGGCTTACTTTCTCCTGCCAAATATTGCGTCGCTAGCTTGAGTTCTACTGCTAGAGGATTGACACACAACTATTTCGGTCCTTCTGACGTTGTTGCACTGGATTGTGGTTGTGCATTGGATGTCGTGTTTCAATATCATAATCTGAGATAGCCACCGCTCTGCGCACAGCTGGGGGCGCAATAGCAACACCCAGCTAGTTGCAACTCACTGACCTGGCTCTGTTTCAGCCAACCAGTTATGATCCGACAATTTGTCGCTTGTAATCTACCAAAACAGTTTGGAAACAGACAGCAGAGGATGGGCGTACGGAAAACGTGATGTAAAAACGCATTTATCAGTTTAGGTTAAGTTGTCCCTCACACCTGATTCAGTGAATTCGGCAATTGCTGTTTCGTGTTTGCAAGTCCTCGGAACGTTTTAAAACGCTCAATGGCCGAAATGAAACGACGTCCCTTTTTTCCGGCCAATGAGCGATTTCGGGGATTGTGCGTAACATATATATAGATTATTAACCATTTACTGTTATTTGTTATGACTAGGTGCTGGACACAGCGAAAACACTCAAAATCAAGGGACTGACTGAGATGCCGGACTCGACGTCAGTGACGCGCTCGCAGGGCACGTCAGCTGATTTCCCATCAGGCGAGCTGCAAGAGCAGCGCCACCTAGCGTCGCCGGCGCACTCGCCACGCAGGAGGAAGTGAGTACACCCTACTGCGCAGCTGACGTCAGTGACGCGTTTTTAGTATATAATAGTTTTAGTATTGTTATATATAAAATTTCAAGTCTATCTATCACGGTTCATGAGATACAGCCTGGTGACAGAGGGAAGGACAGCGAAGTCTCAGTAACAGTGACCCGTGTTCCCTTTGGGTACGGAACCCTAATAATAAATTGGGCACTCACGTCAATATTTCACGAAAATTTCTCAAAACGCTCATAATGTACAAAGCCCTCGTAGAGAGTATAATTTCTTACGGCCTCAGCAGTTACGGCCGAACTTTTAAATCATACCTAAACGAAATATATAAGCTTCAAGTCAGATTATTAAAATTAATTCTACCTAAGAAGGTAAAAAATAAAATCAATAACGACGTTGACGTGTTTAAGTATTACAATGTTTTGCCAGTATACGATAAATTTAAACTTCTAATACTTAGGAACAATTTTTCCGTACCGAAATTCAACACCCTATTAGGCACAATATCATGACAAGGCAGGTAACAAATAATGTACTTATCTTACCTAAATGGAATAATTATTACGGTAAAAGGACTTCACAATATATTGTTCCTAATTTAATACATTCCTTACCAAATAATATTAAAACAGAAATAAATGATAAGAATATAACGAGACTTTTACGAATCGAATTAATTAAAAAATTGGAATATTAATCGAACTTGCTTCATTGGTGGCCTGGGAACGAAAGAAAAACGTAAAATGTGCCAGCTGCATATTTATCCCGTGCATGCAGCTAAAGGATCCGAGAGCTAAGGGATAAGAGGGTTTCAGTATATTGCAATTTAGGGGATGGGCTGACAACCTGTCTCTACAGCAATATGCCTACAAATCTATCATAAATAACCTTCAAAACTTTCAGTTAGATCTAAAACGAAGGGGAGGCGACAGACGAGAGATTATCGACTACGCTATTTTTCTTTTTATTTAAACTTAGTATTTAAAAAAAAACTGGAGTTTGAAGTTGATACTTTTTGCAGAAGCTTAAACTTAACGTGAGCAAAGTCGCGGGCGAAAACTTGTACAAAATTTCGCAAATCCTCGAACTTGAAGAATTCATTCCAGTTAGTAATCAAGAGAAGCTGATCGGAAACCCTTTTCCCCAGACGCAGGAAAAGTTCGACTGGCTCGCTTCAACTGACGACCGGCGAGGAGGGGCGCGGGGAGGAGTGCGGGGCGGAGGAGGCGGGGCGCGGCCCGGCCGAGCTGGTGCGGGGCGACGCCATCACGCTCAGCTCTGTGCCGCGCCGCAGAGACTACCACGATCACCAGGTACATACACACAGCTGACGACTGGGGAGGAGGGGCGCGGGGAAGAGGCGGGGCGCGGCCCGGCCGAGCTGGTGCGGGGCGACGCCATCACGCTCAGCTCCGTGCCGCGTCGCAGAGACTACCACGATCACCAGGTACATACACACAGCTGACGACCGGGGAGGAGGCGGGGCGCGGCCCGGCCGAGCTGGTGCGGGGCGACGCCATCACGCTCAGCTCTGTGCCGCGCCGCAGAGACTACCACGATCACCAGGTACATACACACAGCTGACGACCGGGGAGGAGGCGGGGCGCGGCCCGGCCGAGCTGGTGCGGGGCGACGCCATCACGCTCAGCTCTGTGCCGCGCCGCAGAGACTACCACGATCACCAGGTACATACACACAGCTGACGACCGGGGAGGAGGCGGGGCGCGGCCCGGCCGAGCTGGTGCGGGGCGACGCCATCACGCTCAGCTCTGTGCCGCGCCGCAGAGACTACCACGATCACCAGGTACATACACACAGCTGACGACCGGGGAGGAGGCGGGGCGCGGCCCGGCCGAGCTGGTGCGGGGCGACGCCATCACACTCAGCTCCGTGCCGCGCCGCAGAGACTACCACGATCACCAGGTACATACACACAGCTGACGACCGGGGAGGAGGCGGGGCGCGGCCCGGCCGAGCTGGTGCGGGGCGACGCCATCACACTCAGCTCCGTGCCGCGCCGCAGAGACTACCACGATCACCAGGTACATACACACAGCTGACGACCGGGGAGGAGGCGGGGCGCGGCCCGGCCGAGCTGGTGCGGGGCGACGCCATCACACTCAGCTCCGTGCCGCGCCGCAGAGACTACCACGCTCACCAGGTACATACACACAGCTGACGACCGGGGAGGAGGGGCGCGGCCCGGCCGAGCTGGTGCGGGGCGACACCATCACACTCAGCTCCGTGCCGCGCCGCAGAGACTACCACGATCACCAGGTACATACACACAGCTGACGACCGGGGAGGAGGCGGGGCGCGGCCCGGCGGAGCTGGTGCGGGGCGACGCCATCACACTCAGCTCCGTGCCGCGCCGCAGAGACTACCACGATCACCAGGTACATACACACAGCTGACGACCGGGGAGGAGGCGGGGCGCGGCCCGGCCGAGCTGGTGCGGGGCGACGCCATCACACTCAGCTCCGTGCCGCGCCGCAGAGACTACCACGATCACCAGGTACATACACACAGCTGACGACCGGGGAGGAGGCGGGGCGCGGCCCGGCCGAGCTGGTGCGGGGCGACGCCATCACACTCAGCTCCGTGCCGCGCCGCAGAGACTACCACGATCACCAGGTACATACACACAGCTGACGACCGGGGAGGAGGCGGGGCGCGGCCCGGCCGAGCTGGTGCGGGGCGACACCATCACACTCAGCTCCGTGCCGCGCCGCAGAGACTACCACGATCACCAGGTACATACACACAGCTGACGACCGGGGAGGAGGCGGGGCGCGGCCCGGCCGAGCTGGTGCGGGGCGACGCCATCACACTCAGCTCCGTGCCGCGCCGCAGAGACTACCACGATCACCAGGTACATACACACAGCTGACGACCGGGGAGGAGGCGGGGCGCGGCCCGGCCGAGCTGGTGCGGGGCGACGCCATCACACTCAGCTCCGTGCCGCGCCGCAGAGACTACCACGATCACTAGGTACATACACACAGCTGACGACCGGGGAGGAGGCGGGGCGCGGCCCGGCCGAGCTGGTGCGGGGCGACGCCCGGCCGAGCTGGTGCGGGGCGACGCCATCACACTCAGCTCCGTGCCGCGCCGCAGAAACTACCACGATCACCAGGTACATACACACAGCTGACGACCGGGGAGGAGGGGCGCGGGGAGGAGGCGGGGCGCGGCCCGGCTGAGCTGGTGCGGGGCGACGCCATCACACTCAGCTCCGTGCCGCGCCGCAGAGACTACCACGATCACCAGGTACATACACACAGCTGACGACCGGGGAGGAGGCGGGGCGCGGCCCGGCCGAGCTGGTGCGGGGCGACGCCCGGCCGAGCTGGTGCGGGGCGACGCCATCACACTCAGCTCCGTGCCGCGCCGCAGAGACTACCACGATCACCAGGTACATACACACAGCTGACGACCGGGGAGGAGGCGGGGCGCGGCCCGGCCGAGCTGGTGCGGGGCGACACCATCACACTCAGCTCCGTGCCGCGCCGCAGAGACTACCACGATCACCAGGTACATACACACAGCTGACGACCGGGGAGGAGGCGGGGCGCGGCCCGGCCGAGCTGGTGCGGGGCGACGCCATCACGCTCAGCTCTGTGCCGCGCCGCAGAGACTACCACGATCACCAGGTACATACACACAGCTGACGACCGGGGAGGAGGCGGGGCGCGGCCCGGCCGAGCTGGTGCGGGGCGACGCCATCACACTCAGCTCCGTGCCGCGCCGCAGAGACTACCACGATCACCAGGTACATACACACAGCTGACGACCGGGGAGGAGGCGGGGCGCGGCCCGGCGGAGCTGGTGCGGGGCGACGCCATCACACTCAGCTCCGTGCCGCGCCGCAGAGACTACCACGATCACCAGGTACATACACACAGCTGACGACCGGGGAGGAGGCGGGGCGCGGCCCGGCCGAGCTGGTGCGGGGCGACGCCATCACACTCAGCTCCGTGCCGCGCCGCAGAGACTACCACGATCACCAGGTACATACACACAGCTGACGACCGGGGAGGAGGGGCGCGGCCCGGCCGAGCTGGTGCGGGGCGACACCATCACACTCAGCTCCGTGCCGCGCCGCAGAGACTACCACGATCACCAGGTACATACACACAGCTGACGACCGGGGAGGAGGCGGGGCGCGGCCCGGCCGAGCTGGTGCGGGGCGACGCCATCACACTTAGCTCCGTGCCGCGCCGCAGAGACTACCACGATCACCAGGTACATACACACAGCTGACGACCGGGGAGGAGGCGGGGCGCGGCCCGGCCGAGCTGGTGCGGGGCGACGCCCGGCCGAGCTGGTGCGGGGCGACGCCATCACACTCAGCTCCGTGCCGCGCCGCAGAAACTACCACGATCACCAGGTACATACACACAGCTGACGACCGGGGAGGAGGGGCGCGGGGAGGAGGCGGGGCGCGGCCCGGCTGAGCTGGTGCGGGGCGACGCCATCACACTCAGCTCCGTGCCGCGCCGCAGAGACTACCACGATCACCAGGTACATACACACAGCTGACGACCGGGGAGGAGGCGGGGCGCGGCCCGGCCGAGCTGGTGCGGGGCGACGCCATCACACTCAGCTCCGTGCCGCGCCGCAGAGACTACCACGATCACTAGGTACATACACACAGCTGACGACCGGGGAGGAGGCGGGGCGCGGCCCGGCCGAGCTGGTGCGGGGCGACGCCCGGCCGAGCTGGTGCGGGGCGACGCCATCACACTCAGCTCCGTGCCGCGCCGCAGAGACTACCACGATCACCAGGTACATACACACAGCTGACGACCGGGGAGGAGGCGGGGCGCGGCCCGGCCGAGCTGGTGCGGGGCGACGCCATCACACTCAGCTCCGTGCCGCGCCGCAGAGACTACCACGATCACCAGGTACATACACACAGCTGACGACCGGGGAGGAGGCGGGGCGCGGCCCGGCCGAGCTGGTGCGGGGCGACGCCATCACACTCAGCTCCGTGCCGCGCCGCAGAGACTACCACGATCACCAGGTACATACACACAGCTGACGACCGGGGAGGAGGCGGGGCGCGGCCCGGCCGAGCTGGTGCGGGGCGACGCCATCACACTCAGCTCCGTGCCGCGCCGCAGAGACTACCACGATCACCAGGTACATACACACAGCTGACGACCGGGGAGGAGGGGCGCGGCCCGGCCGAGCTGGTGCGGGGCGACGCCATCACACTCAGCTCCGTGCCGCGCCGCAGAGACTACCACGATCACCAGGTACATACACACAGCTGACGACCGGGGAGGAGGCGGGGCGCGGCCCGGCCGAGCTGGTGCGGGGCGACGCCATCACACTCAGCTCCGTGCCGCGCCGCAGAGACTACCACGATCACCAGGTACATACACACAACTGACGACCGGGGAGGAGGCGGGGCGCGGCCCGGCCGAGCTGGTGCGGGGCGACGCCATCACACTCAGCTCCGTGCCGCGCCGCAGAGACTACCACGATCACCAGGTACATACACACAACTGACGACCGGGGAGGTAAGCAAAGCGTAAAAGGCACGTCTGGCGGACATTGAGGACAATAGGGTATGTGCTGTTTTTAAAAAAAAAACAGTAAGAATTGTTGTCACCACCATAGGAAAATAAATGTGAAAGAATTTTCGCAAAATATTCAATGTTAGTTAGTTTACGGATTATTATGCTTTAGAGAGAAAAACTTAGAATATGCTAGCTGCATATCCTCCAGGGAATGCTGTAAAAACCAGATAAGGGATCCGAGGCTTTCTGTATTTTGCACATCAGGCGATGGGCTGACAACCTGTCACTACAGCAATATACCTAATAATCTATCTTTAATAACCCTCAAAACTTTGTCAGACGTGGCGGAACGACCTGTGTTTAAGTCGTTCACGCTCTTCCTACCCCATTAGGGATAAAGGCGTGATTATATGTTTGTATTTTCTTTATATTTTTTGTAAATAAAAACCAAAAAAAAAATGTTCTATTTTAGATTCAAAACTGTATTGCTATATTGACCAGTCGTCCGGCCATCGCCATAAGTAGTACAATACCCTATAACACTCGAATCTCCTTAGCTGACTTGTACAATGTTTTTCTATCGCTCCCTGTCCAGCATACATTCCGGTCATAATTAAATGAAAGAGAAAATCTAGTGTTCAAGGACTCTGTCCCTTACACCTTTCCAATAAATATTACAACTGGTGGTCTAGTGGTCTGTCCCTTACACCTTTCCAATAAATATTACAACTGGTGGTCTAGTGGTCTGTCCCTTACACCTTTCCAATAAATATTACAACTGGTGGTCTAGTGGTCTGTCCCTTACACCTTTCCAATAAATATTACAACTGGTGGTCTAGTGGTCTGTCCCTTACACCTTTCCAATAAATATTACAACTGGTGGTCTAGTGGTCTGTCCCTTACACCTTTCCAATAAATATTACAACTGGTGGTCTAGTGGTCTGTCCCTTACACCTTTCCAATAAATATTACACCTGGTGGTCTAGTGGTCTGTCACTTACACCTTTCCAATAAATATTACAAGTGGCGGTCTAGTGGTCTGTCCCTTACACCTTTCCAATAAATATTACAACTGGTGGTCTAGTGGTCTGTCCCTTACACCTTTCCAATAAATATTACAACTGGTGGTCTAGTGGTCTGTCCCTTACACCTTTCCAATAAATATTACAACTGGTGGTCTAGTGGTCTGTCCCTTACACCTTTCCAATAAATATTACAACTATCGGTCTAGTGGTGTGTCCCTTACACCTTTCCAATAAATATTACAAGTGGCGGTCTAGTGGTGTGTCCCTTACACCTTTCCAATAAATATTACAACTGGTGGTCTAGTGGTCTGTCCCATACACCTTTCCAATAAATATTACAACTGGTGGTCTAGTGGTCTGTCCCTTACACCTTTCCAATAAATATTACAACTGGTGGTCTAGTGGTCTGTCCCTTACACCTTTCCAATAAATATTACAACTGGAGGTCTAGTGGTCTGTCCCTTACACCTTTCCAATAAATATTACAACTATCGGACTAGTGGTGTGTCCCTTACACCTTTTCAATAAATATTACAACTGGCGGTCTAGTGGTCTGTCCCATACACCTTTCCAATAAATATTACACCTGGTGGTCTAGTGGTCTGTCACTTACACCCTTCCAATAAATATTACAAGTGGCGGTCTAGTGGTCTGTCCCTTACACCTTTCCAATAAATATTACAACTGGTGGTCTAGTGGTCTGTCCCTTACACCTTTCCAATAAATATTACAACTGGTGGTCTAGTGGTCTGTCCCTTACACCTTTCCAATAAATATTACAACTGGTGGTCTAGTGGTCTGTTCCTTACACCTTTCCAATAAATATTACAACTATCGGTCTAGTGGTGTTTCCCTTACACCTTTCCAATAAATATTACAAGTGGCGGTCTAGTGGTGTGTCCCTTACACCTTTCCAATAAATATTACAACTATCGGTCTAGTGGTGTGTCCCTTACACCTTTCCAATAAATATTACAACTATCGGTCTAGTGGTCTGTCCCTTACACCTTTCCAATAAATATTACAACTGGTGGTCTAGTGGTCTGTCCCTTACACCTTTCCAATAAATATTACAACTGGTGGTCTAGTGGTCTGTCCCTTACACCTTTCCAATAAATATTACACCTGGTGGTCTAGTGGTCTGTCACTTACACCTTTCCAATAAATATTACAAGTGGCGGTCTAGTGGTCTGTCCCTTACACCTTTCCAATAAATATTACAACTGGCGGTCTAGTGGTCTGTCCCATACACCTTTCCAATAAATATTACAACTGGTGGTCTAGTGGTCTGTCCCTTACACCTTTCCAATAAATATTACAACTGGTGGTCTAGTGGTCTGTCCCTTACACCTTTCCAATAAATATTACACCTGGTGGTCTAGTGGTCTGTCACTTACACCTTTCCAATAAATATTACAAGTGGCGGTCTAGTGGTCTGTCCCTTACACCCTTCCAATAAATATTACAAGTGGCGGTCTAGTGGTCTGTCCCTTACACCTTTCCAATAAATATTACAACTGGTGGTCTAGTGGTCTGTCCCTTACACCTTTCCAATAAATATTACAACTGGTGGTCTAGTGGTCTGTCCCTTACACCTTTCCAATAAATATTACAACTGGTGGTCTAGTGGTCTGTTCCTTACACCTTTCCAATAAATATTACAACTATCGGTCTAGTGGTGTTTCCCTTACACCTTTCCAATAAATATTACAAGTGGCGGTCTAGTGGTGTGTCCCTTACACCTTTCCAATAAATATTACAACTATCGGTCTAGTGGTGTGTCCCTTACACCTTTCCAATAAATATTACAACTATCGGTCTAGTGGTCTGTCCCTTACACCTTTCCAATAAATATTACAACTGGTGGTCTAGTGGTCTGTCCCTTACACCTTTCCAATAAATATTACAACTGGTGGTCTAGTGGTCTGTCCCTTACACCTTTCCAATAAATATTACACCTGGTGGTCTAGTGGTCTGTCACTTACACCTTTCCAATAAATATTACAAGTGGCGGTCTAGTGGTCTGTCCCTTACACCTTTCCAATAAATATTACAACTGGCGGTCTAGTGGTCTGTCCCATACACCTTTCCAATAAATATTACAACTGGTGGTCTAGTGGTCTGTCCCTTACACCTTTCCAATAAATATTACAACTGGTGGTCTAGTGGTCTGTCCCTTACACCTTTCCAATAAATATTACACCTGGTGGTCTAGTGGTCTGTCACTTACACCTTTCCAATAAATATTACAAGTGGCGGTCTAGTGGTCTGTCCCTTACACCTTTCCAATAAATATTACAACTGGTGGTCTAGTGGTCTGTCCCTTACACCTTTCCAATAAATATTACAAGTGGCGGTCTAGTGGTCTGTCCCTTACACCTTTCCAATAAATATTACAACTGGTGGTCTAGTGGTCTGTCCCTTACACCTTTCCAATAAATATTACAACTGGTGGTCTAGTGGTCTGTCCCTTACACCTTTCCAATAAATATTACAACTGGAGGTCTAGTGGTCTGTCCCTTACACCTTTCCAATAAATATTACAACTATCGGACTAGTGGTGTGTCCCTTACACCTTTTCAATAAATATTACAACTGGCGGTCTAGTGGTCTGTCCCATACACCTTTCCAATAAATATTACACCTGGTGGTCTAGTGGTCTGTCACTTACACCTTTCCAATAAATATTACAAGTGGCGGTCTAGTGGTCTGTCCCTTACACCTTTCCAATAAATATTACAACTGGTGGTCTAGTGGTCTGTCCCTTACACCTTTCCAATAAATATTACAACTGGTGGTCTAGTGGTCTGTCCCTTACACCTTTCCAATAAATATTACAACTGGTGGTCTAGTGGTCTGTTCCTTACACCTTTCCAATAAATATTACAACTATCGGTCTAGTGGTGTGTCCCTTACACCTTTCCAATAAATATTACAAGTGGCGGTCTAGTGGTGTGTCCCTTACACCTTTCCAATAAATATTACAACTATCGGTCTAGTGGTGTGTCCCTTACACCTTTCCAATAAATATTACAACTGGCGGTCTAGTGGTCTGTCCCATACACCTTTCCAATAAATATTACAACTGGTGGTCTAGTGGTCTGTCCCTTACACCTTTCCAATAAATATTACAACTGGTGGTCTAGTGGTCTGTCCCTTACACCTTTCCAATAAATATTACACCTGGTGGTCTAGTGGTCTGTCACTTACACCTTTCCAATAAATATTACAAGTGGCGGTCTAGTGGTCTGTCCCTTACACCTTTCCAATAAATATTACAACTGGTGGTCTAGTGGTCTGTCCCTTACACCTTTCCAATAAATATTACAAGTGGCGGTCTAGTGGTCTGTCCCTTACACCTTTCCAATAAATATTACAACTGGTGGTCTAGTGGTCTGTCCCTTACACCTTTCCAATAAATATTACAACTGGTGGTCTAGTGGTCTGTCCCTTACACCTTTCCAATAAATATTACAACTGGAGGTCTAGTGGTCTGTCCCTTACACCTTTCCAATAAATATTACAACTATCGGACTAGTGGTGTGTCCCTTACACCTTTTCAATAAATATTACAACTGGCGGTCTAGTGGTCTGTCCCATACACCTTTCCAATAAATATTACACCTGGTGGTCTAGTGGTCTGTCACTTACACCTTTCCAATAAATATTACAAGTGGCGGTCTAGTGGTCTGTCCCTTACACCTTTCCAATAAATATTACAACTGGTGGTCTAGTGGTCTGTCCCTTACACCTTTCCAATAAATATTACAACTGGTGGTCTAGTGGTCTGTCCCTTACACCTTTCCAATAAATATTACAACTGGTGGTCTAGTGGTCTGTTCCTTACACCTTTCCAATAAATATTACAACTATCGGTCTAGTGGTGTGTCCCTTACACCTTTCCAATAAATATTACAAGTGGCGGTCTAGTGGTGTGTCCCTTACACCTTTCCAATAAATATTACAACTATCGGTCTAGTGGTGTGTCCCTTACACCTTTCCAATAAATATTACAACTATCGGTCTAGTGGTCTGTCCCTTACACCTTTCCAATAAATATTACAACTGGTGGTCTAGTGGTCTGTCCCTTACACCTTTCCAATAAATATTACAACTGGTGGTCTAGTGGTCTGTCCCTTACACCTTTCCAATAAATATTACACCTGGTGGTCTAGTGGTCTGTCACTTACACCTTTCCAATAAATATTACAAGTGGCGGTCTAGTGGTCTGTCCCATACACCTTTCCAATAAATATTACAACTGGTGGTCTAGTGGTCTGTCCCTTACACCTTTCCAATAAATATTACAACTGGTGGTCTAGTGGTCTGTCCCTTACACCTTTCCAATAAATATTACACCTGGTGGTCTAGTGGTCTGTCACTTACACCTTTCCAATAAATATTACAAGTGGCGGTCTAGTGGTCTGTCCCTTACACCTTTCCAATAAATATTACAACTGGTGGTCTAGTGGTCTGTCCCTTACACCTTTCCAATAAATATTAAAACTGGTGGTCTAGTGGTCTGTCCCTTACACCTTTCCAATAAATATTACAACTGGAGGTCTAGTGGTCTGTCCCTTACACCTTTCCAATAAATATTACAACTATCGGTCTAGTGGTGTGTCCCTTACACCTTTCCAATAAATATTACAACTGGCGGTCTAGTGGTCTGTCCCATACACCTTTCCAATAAATATTACACCTGGTGGTCTAGTGGTCTGTCACTTACACCTTTCCAATAAATATTACAAGTGGCGGTCTAGTGGTCTGTCCCTTACACCTTTCCAATAAATATTACAACTGGTGGTCTAGTGGTCTGTCCCTTACACCTTTCCAATAAATATTACAACTGGTGGTCTAGTGGTCTGTCCCTTACACCTTTCCAATAAATATTACAACTGGTGGTCTAGTGGTCTGTCCCTTACACCTTTCCAATAAATATTACAACTGGTGGTCTAGTGGTCTGTTCCTTACACCTTTCCAATAAATATTACAACTATCGGTCTAGTGGTCTGTCCCTTACACCTTTCCAATAAATATTACAACTGGTGGTCTAGTGGTCTGTCCCTTACACCTTTCCAATAAATATTACAACTGGAGGTCTAGTGGTCTGTCCCTTACACCTTTCCAATAAATATTACAACTATCGGTCTAGTGGTGTGTCCCTTACACCTTTCCAATAAATATTACAACTGGTGGTCTAGTGGTCTGTCCCTTACACCTTTCCAATAAATATTACAACTGGTGGTCTAGTGGTCTGTCCCTTACACCTTTCCAATAAATATTACACCTGGTGGTCTAGTGGTCTGTCACTTACACCTTTCCAATAAATATTACAAGTGGCGGTCTAGTGGTCTGTCCCTTACACCTTTCCAATAAATATTACAACTGGCGGTCTAGTGGTCTGTCCCATACACCTTTCCAATAAATATTACAACTGGTGGTCTAGTGGTCTGTCCCTTACACCTTTCCAATAAATATTACAACTGGTGGTCTAGTGGTCTGTCCCTTACACCTTTCCAATAAATATTACACCTGGTGGTCTAGTGGTCTGTCACTTACACCTTTCCAATAAATATTACAAGTGGCGGTCTAGTGGTCTGTCCCTTACACCTTTCCAATAAATATTACAACTGGTGGTCTAGTGGTCTGTCCCTTACACCTTTCCAATAAATATTACAACTGGTGGTCTAGTGGTCTGTCCCTTACACCTTTCCAATAAATATTACAACTGGAGGTCTAGTGGTCTGTCCCTTACACCTTTCCAATAAATATTACAACTATCGGTCTAGTGGTGTGTCCCTTACACCTTTCCAATAAATATTACAACTGGCGGTCTAGTGGTCTGTCCCATACACCTTTCCAATAAATATTACACCTGGTGGTCTAGTGGTCTGTCACTTACACCTTTCCAATAAATATTACAAGTGGCGGTCTAGTGGTCTGTCCCTTACACCTTTCCAATAAATATTACAACTGGTGGTCTAGTGGTCTGTCCTTTACACCTTTCCAATAAATATTACAACTGGTGGTCTAGTGGTCTGTCCCTTACACCTTTCCAATAAATATTACAACTGGTGGTCTAGTGGTCTGTTCCTTACACCTTTCCAATAAATATTACAACTATCGGTCTAGTGGTGTGTCCCTTACACCTTTCCAATAAATATTACAACTATCGGTCTAGTGGTGTGTCCCTTACACCTTTCCAATAAATATTACAACTATCGGTCTAGTGGTGTGTCCCTTACACCTTTCCAATAAATATTACAAGTGGCGGTCTAGTGGTGTGTCCCTTACACCTTTCCAATAAATATTACAACTATCGGTCTAGTGGTGTGTCCCTTACACCTTTCCAATAAATATTACAACTATCGGTCTAGTGGTGTGTCCCTTACACCTTTCCAATAAATATTACAACTATCGGTCTAGTGGTGTGTCCCTTACACCTTTCCAATAAATATTACAAGTGGCGGTCTAGTGGTGTGTCCCTTACACCTTTCCAATAAATATTACAACTATCGGTCTAGTGGTGTGTCCCATACACCTTTCCAATAAATATTACAACTATCGGTCTAGTGGTGTGTCCCTTACACCTTTCCAATAAATATTACAACTATCGGTCTAGTGGTGTGTCCCTTACACCTTTCCAATAAATATTACAACTATCGGTCTAGTGGTGTGTCCCTTACACCTTTCCAATAAATATTACAACTATCGGTCTAGTGGTGTGTCCCTTACACCTTTCCAATAAATATTACAACTATCGGTCTAGTGGTGTGTCCCTTACACCTTTCCAATAAATATTACAACTATCGGTCTAGTGGTGTGTCCCTTACACCTTTCCAATAAATATTACAACTATCGGTCTAGTGGTGTCAGCCACGGGTTCTCTACGCGGTGGCAACGCAATACAAAGCTGATATTTAATCTCCTATTTATATGTATGTTTTCAGGCACAAGAAGCACAGAACATGAACGTGGAACAGTTAGGGTTAGAGGCGAATACAGCGGGAATGACGCAAGGTAAATACTTTCATATTTTTATCCAATCTCCTAAGCGAATGATTCATAATAATTTTATAAATTTAAAACATAATAAAAGGTCTTAAGTCACTGGGATATAAATTGATAAAATATAACTTTTACCAAGAATTGGGCATCTGGTCCACTCTAAACTATTTAATATCAATTTATATCCCAGTGACTTAAGACCTTTTAGTAGATACCAGTGGTGGAGGGTTAATTTATCGATAGGGCATCTATTAATTCAGTTTTGCTGGTAAATAAAACAACAAAGATAACTTTTGATATGTGTGTACAGAAACTATTGTTACGTGGGTATTACGTAGTAATCACGTGTTAGCCCTTTCATAAAAAATATTGTGGTTTCCTAGATACTGGTACACAAGATTGTTACTCTCATACACTGAGTAATAATCCGAGAGGGCACTGCGAGGATCACTCGTGACCAGATACAAACACCAGACTCCTGGCAGCAGATGGGAATTAATGTGCTGATCTCGGGAAAAATAAAAAAAAAACCTGAATTGGCACAGTGTACTAAAAAAATTGCTACTTCCGGTTATTTCTGACCCCCGTAAAATTCGTAATCTGATACAAGAATGATAACTCATGGAAGCAGCTAGGAAATTATGTACAGGAACAGGAAAACATTGCTTAGTTGCTTCGAATCGGCTGAAAGACTTCGAAAAACCGGTTCAAAGGTCTAATTCGGACCCTCGTAAAATTCGTAATCTGATACAAGGATGAGGAGGTCTTAGTATCTTGTTACGAGGGATCCTTGCAGTGCCCTCTCGATTCATAAGTCTGCATATTCCTATAACACGCTGAATGTGGATTTGAAACAGTTTGTTACACACTTAGACTAAAAACAATATTGCCAATTTTCCATTTGTCAACAATAGTGATGTTATCTTACGAGAACCAACAAAAATATCGATATCGGTATTTAAAGCAAAATACCACAGGGGTTCCACTTAATATATATATATATTTACGTAGTTGGTCCCAAAGATTTGTCACTGGCATATTATTTTTAAACTTCGTTATTTTTTTTTATTTTTTTTTAAATGTTTTATTGCGTTCCTTTTTTTTATGTTTGGCAACTATATTAAAACAAAAAATATCATTTTCTCTCGTGAAAAATCGTGATAAATGATATTAATTAAATCCGAATAGCAGTTTTAGTGTTGAACCGATGTGGGCACTCGCCGAGTACCATTTTCAATCTGCTCAAAAACTTTAAAAAAATAAGGCTTAGGTTTGTGTATCGTACTAATAAATAGGTACAATGAAGTCTCAAGTGTTGAGGACAAGAAAAGAACTGGCCGGCCTCGCTCCGCAAGAACACCAGCAGTGATCAAAGCGATCAAGGCGCGCATACGAAGAAATCCTGTCCGAAAACAGAAGCTGATGGCTTTGCAGGTGGGGGCCAGTAGGAAAACAGTCAAAAAGGTTATAATGAAAAAAGGAGTGGGCACCTAATGCCCGTCTAAAAGTAATAAGACTCAAAAGATCCCGGGTTTTGTTAAAATGTTACGCGAAAACCGACTCTGTGATATACTCTTTACGGATGACAAAAAAACGATTTAGAAGAAAAGTACAATAAACAGAATGATAGATTGTACGCTGCGAGCTCTGAAGAAGCAGCAACAGGAGTTCCGCGGGTGCAACATGGGCACCATCCATCTTCAGTGATGGTCTGGTTGGGAGTCTCCTACTACGGGCCAACTGAGGTTTATTTTTCCGAAAACGGTGTCAAAACCAGTAACCAAGAAGCGGTTTTGGATCAGCATGTCAAAGACCTGCCCAACACGCTACTTTCAGGCCATCACTTCGTGTTCCAGCAGGATTCTGCGCCTGCATACAAAGCCAAGACCACGCAAGCCTGGTTCGAGCGTCAAAACATCGACTTTATAAGACACCTTTCTCCAGTCCGGACCTTAATCCTCTGGGCTATATTATTGTCAGGTCTGAAAGAGGAAGGTCTGTGCTAAACCCCATTAAAATTTGGAGAGCCTGAAGTCAGCTATAACAAAAGCAGTCGCTGAAATAGACATGGATATGGTGCGTGCTGCGATAGACGACTGGCCGCGGCGATTAAGGGCCTAATTTTAAGTTAATTTGTTTCCTTATTAAACGTACTTATTAATATATAATTTATAAAAAAATATTGGTTATTTTTATTTTATCATTATTTTCATATATGACAGAACTTTGAGACCGACTACGTATCTATATATATATATATTATCTTTATTATTTAGAAGGAAAACTTAGTACATTTGTTAACTACTAATACAACTCTGACGTTAATTTTTTATTATAGACTGTATACAATGGAAAATGCAGTTACAGTTATCAGTTATTTCTAAGAAACATACGTACATAAAATCACATCTTTATCGCTAACGGGGTAGGTAGAGCGTCAACAACATAAAAAAAGCTCGTTCCGCCACATCTGACAAGTTCAAAAGGATATTTCTGATAAGTAATGGGCCGGCCATCCAGACCTTCCGATGCTACATCCTAAATCAGATGTTGTGACCATCTCTAAAATTATAAATCTGCAGAAAAACTGAAGACTGGGCAAAAAATCCGTGTTAAAAATTTAATTCATTGCATGACCGACAGACAAAATTTTGTTTCAAAATCTTACACTCAGCAGAAACTGCCACGAATGGTAATATTTAATCCGATTTAGGATGATCGAAACGGTAGGTCTAGATGGTCTCCTTTATCCCTAAAAAGTTATGCTCTTAAACGTTGCGCTAATATATACATTTTAAAATAATAATAGCACGCGAACGTAAATTATTCAATTTTAAAATAATGCACCTCAATATGAAATGCTGTGCGATTTTATTAACATTAGCATTAACCTCTTCAGTTACAATAAAACTTTCATTTATGATCTGACACTGTCTGTTTATTAATAACCACAGGTAAGAGAAAATAGTTGCTTTAGAACATTGTTTTCATGGCTGTCGCAGGAAAACCATTGTACATTCATGTCGGTAATCATTTTCGTAATGAATTCTGCCCCCATATTGGCTCTGTGCTAATTTTGAACAAAATGCTCTAGAAAAAAAATTAGTGCTTGTTCAAATGCGGCACATCTCAATAGTAGGGTAGGTTAATGATTTTTTGGCCACCCACCATTCCCTTAACTGTATATAATTGTGAATAGGATGATTTTGCTTGCACTCTTTAACACTTGGATGTTTACAAAATAAGCAATCGTTATTTATTAAAATACGATAAGCTAAATATCCACTAACATACACAATCGGTTGTTTTTTTTAGTTGGGTCAAATTAGTTTCAATTTGATACTCTTCTGATGTTTCAGGGATTGATAATTCAGGCAATGGCTCATACTCATTAACAATAACGATTTCAGAATTGTCATTGCCACTCGTAGAAGGTTTGAAGCGTCTTTAATTTTTTCCAATAGATTGAACAGTAATGTATTACTGTCTTCTTCACAATTGTAACCGCGGCTGTGAGGCGTGGTGAGCTGGGTCACTATTGCAGATTTAAAAGTGGCCACATGTTGGATTTCTATTAATCGGGCTATTTTGTCTTATGATTCCAAATAAATTTTCCAATGAGTCTTCATTAAACTGTCGAAAATATTTAAAGCCAGACTCCTTACCATACCATCATATATGTTTAAGGGGCGTGATAGTTATTTTGTAACCATGACCTTACTCGATGGTATTCTATTTTGGAGTCGGATTTTAAAAACGATCATCACGGGCCGTGCACCGAGGAGCTTTTCAGCACTGAGACTACTCTTGGTTTACGTTTTCGACCTACACTAGTTGCATCAGAGGAGGAAAAAAAATACCCAAAAATATTTTTTTATCTGATGACTATCGGGACGAATTTTTCAGCGCCTAGACAAAATATACCCAGTTCTCTGAATACTTTTGACTTACACTAGTTTTATTAGTGGAGGAAAAGCAACTCCAAAAAATATATTTTTATCTGTTAGCCACCAGGACGAAATTTTCAATGCCTTAACAAAATATACTCAGCTTTATCAATACTTGCGACCCACACTAGTTTCATTAGTGAAGGGAAAAAACACTAACCTGACCTTCCGTCGCTAGCAGTTTGTATGAAATGGGTGCTCTGTCAATATCTCAGGATCCTTTGCGAAAAATGCTCATTTTGGTCATGTGTTTTATTTATTTATTTATTGTTTTATTTCAGGCAACTGAGGCCCATATCAATACACAAAATACTATACATTATAAACTAAAATCTAATAAACAATACTATAAATACACTACAAATAAATTAGACCTAAAAAATAAAATAACATAGCACTATTAAAACTATGCTGACTCATGAGCTGTGCGCCGCCGCGTTTTAGGACCAGCTAGTGAAATGACAGATAGAGCTGGGTGCAATGTGCCCTAAGCTATAAAAGGATCACCTTTATACTTTCTAGTTTTTTAAGGAAATAATTCATGTTCTCCAAATGCGATGTTCTCAAAGACACATTTTCTCTCTGACCTTTTTTACATCATTAGGTGATGCTGGCCCATTGGTACAATCAAACACTTAGTCCAGCTGCTCTAATACATTGCTGTTTCATAGATAGCTTTTGCATATTGCGAATTTTTATTATCTGTAATCATTTTTAGTATTACAGCAAAAGTATTGCTTTGTTTGCTCAGCGTATTTCAGTTTCATTCTCTACATCGGCTTTAAACCTGCGCCGAGCCACAGATGAGCACATTCGTTTTAAGATATACGAATATCGCCCGAAATACCATTCTTCTTCTTCTTTTCGTATCAATGACAAAAGTCAAACAGTCGATCTCCAATAGTCGGCGACGCCAAATACCATTGGAATAACGTTTATATTAGCGCGCGCTACGGCGTGGCAGTTATGTATGCGGTCGCGCTTCGCATGTGCGAAAATCGCAGTAAATCTAGTTTTTTTTGTTCGAGATAAACAATTTAAAAATAAAATAAAACATATAACTACTATAAAATCTCGATACGTTCTTCTTCTTTTATAGCCGTCATATAGTGGTTATTACAGAATTATTTTTTATTTTTAAACTATTCTAGCTATAATAGGCGAATATCGTCACGAATCAAGACAAGGAGGCAACTTCGTGTTTTTTTTTTTCTATCAAGGAATGATCAATTAATCGTGTTTCTAAGACATATACCAATTAGCTTCAATAATCAACTATCTTACATGTTAATTTCACAAGTAACACTTGATCAAGAACGACATAGCATGCGTACAAATATGTCGTAATTTCGTTTTGCTCACACGATGGATCCTTAATAGCAGCGGGGATATTTTGTGCAAATATAACAATCCACGAATAACTTCTTCACCATCTTCAAGATGTTTCCATTGTGCAAATTTTCCATCGATTCATCGTCTTCTTCTTCTTCTGTTGAGTGGGTATCGAGTCTATCGACCCGATGAACCCTGGTGTCAGAGTTTTTAAACCGCCTAGTAGCACAACTATCAGGCCTCCGATAGGGTTTGAGTAACGACCACTATTTTGATAGTGGCAGCCATATAGCGACAGCGACCGGGACCGACGGCTTAACGTGCACTCCGAAGCACGAAATCTTTTTCTTTTCGGACAATCAGGTGATTCAGCCTGCAATGTCCTAACCAAACTGGGGAAAAACTCACAAAGTGATAAATTCTCAAATATCAACTTTGTGTTTCCTCCCTGGGAATCGAACCCAGGACCTCCGGATCGGGAGTCCATGGCACTAGCCACTAGACCACGGAGGCAGCATCGTGGAAATTCGCTATGCGAATGATTCTTGTCAGAGAAAAACTTTTCGCGTTTACGTCAAAACTTCCCAAAGCTGACGATGCCAAGGAAATAGAGAACGATTTGCAAGAGGATTCTCGTCAAAGCGTGTCGACCGGTTCTTCAGGAGAGTGCGTTGGTATCCAGAGGGAAACTAAAGCCAAATACGATCAAAGTTCGCTGTTTTAAATGTCGAAAGAAAAAACATAAGAAGCTTGTCCGATGCTGGACTGTCCTCCTGCTAAGTCGAAGAACTTCTGCTTGATGACTTTATTTAGCGTGGGCAATTATTTCAATCTGCAGAACTAGTTTGTGGATAGTTGTGCTTTAAAACACATGTGTATTCAGCAAAAATGGTTTAGAAACTTTGACTTTGGCTATACACAGAGATAACGACGTGACATGTGCAAAAAAAAAGGTGAGGCGATACTTCACACCGGGACAGCTATTGCAGTTGTACACAGCTCAAGTCCGATCGTGTATGGAGTACTGCTGCCACCTTTGGGACGGTTCAGCTAAATACCAGCTGGCTGCCTTAGACTCAATCGAGAAACGCGCTAAGAAGCTCATTGGAGACTCAGCACTGGTTGAGGCAAAACTACAGAACCTTGAGCACCGTCGCAGAGTGGCGTGCATGTCGGTATTTTACAGGATACATTTCGGGGAGTGCGCGTTAGCACTTCATGACCTTATACCCCCCTCCCCTTTCCATCTCCGGAGCACGAGGCGTGGACAGGGGTTCCACCCTTATGTCGTGGATATACCACAAATTCGCACGAAGCGGTTCGCTTCCACATTCTTAATGCGAACGGCTAAGGAGTGGAACTCCCTGCCGGCGGATCTGTTTCCGGAACATTATAACCTGGGCCTTTTCAAGGCGAGAGTGAATAGGCACTACATAGGTGAGTATGTTTCAACATAGTCCGCATCGTCACTTTCCACCAGGTGAGATGGCGGACAAATGCTCGCCTATATATATTAAAAAAAAAAAAAAAAAAAAAATGATGAACAGTTATCTAGCGAGGGCAAAGGTAATATCGAGGTTTGTTTGGAAGGAGTTTCGTTCACTAGGAAAGATGTTTATTTTGTACCCGGTCTGAATCTACTTTCGGTAAGCAAGTTAGTTAAAAGTGGATGGATGGTGAATTTTGATAAGGATGGTTGTAAGCTGTATCACAGTTCGATGGGGAGCCGTAACGGCGAGGCGAATCAGCTTGTAGCTACTGTAACTGAGATCTCAGGTATCTATAAACTTACCTGTTTTAAAAGAGGCTTTAACGACAGTTCAAGCTGGCAATTCGTTATCGCTGTGGCATAAGAGGCCTGTTCACGTGAATATTCATGATTTACGCAGCTGTCCGGGCATTGACACTGGAAAAGAGGTAATGGAACTCTGTATATCCTATAATAAAGGTAAGGCACACCGATTACCATTTCCCGTTGGTCAAGCTGAGAGAACAACGGAGAAGCTCGGCCTACTTCATGCCGATCTGTGTGGCCCGATGCCAGAGCGTTCGTATGGTGGTCATTGTACTAGGAAACACTTTGAATTCAAAATCGGAAACCTTTGACTGCTTCAAACAGTTTGTGGGACATATGGAAAATGAGGCAGGACTTAACGTCAAGTGTTTACGAACGGACAACGGCGCGGAATTTGTTAATAAAAGATTTAATGATTTTCTGGGCAGCAGAGGGTTTAAAGACCAACTTTCTGTACCCTACACACCAGAACAGAACGGAGTCGCAGAAAGAGCTATGAAGACGATAGTAGAGATGGCTAGAACAATGCTGCTGGAGAAGATCGAGAAAGATTCCGGAAGAAATGTGGACAGGAAAAGTTCAAAGTTTTGGTCCCTTTAGAGTATTTGGTACAACAGCATACGTTCACGTTCCAAAAGAAACTTCGAAAAAGTAAAGAAATACTTTATTCTGGGTTACTGTGAAGAAACCAAGGGTATCGTTTCGCAGATCTGAACAACCCACGCTCTATAGTGAGAGGAAGAGATGTTATTTTTACTGAGGATGATCATGACAGCAATAGTTCAAAGGCTCCTGGAACTTAAAAAAATACGTCTACATGCAAGGATTTTTGTCAACGTTCTGATGTAACTTGGGAGCTCAATAGACCGACTACATTGGTTGATGTTTACATACATACATATAATCACGCCTTTATCCCGAAAGGGGTAGGCAGAGCGTAAACGACCAAAACTAAGGTCGCTCCGCCACGTCTGTGAAAGTTTTGAGGGTTATTTAAGATAGATTTGTATGTATATTGCTGTAGTGACAGGTTGTCAGCCCATCGCCTAAATTACAATATACTGAAACCCTCGGTTCCCTTAGCTGGTTATTACAGCATGCCCGGTAAGAAATGCATCTGGCACGTTCTATGTTTTGATTGATGATTCCAGTTCTCAAACTGTTGCGGAAGACACTCTTGTTGTTGCTGACGCTGATAAGAAAGACGGTGATGTAAATCCGAGTGTAAGCAGCGTACCCGTTCAAGATTCCGTTGCAATGCCAGTTGAGATTTTTCGTAATCCATCGAGGAGCAGAATGCATCAAGATGACAATCAAGCCCTTTACTGTTTCCATATTGAAGCGGAGGCAGAAATTTTAATAATGAAGGAAGCACTGATTCGTGAGGATAAATCGCAGTGGAAGGAGGCTATAGCCAACGTGGTGGGCAACAAATAGATCTTTCTGTCCAGGTTTGATGCCGACGGAAACAAAACCTACAAGGCTCGTTTGGTCGCCAAAGGTTTCACCCAATCCCCAGGTATCGACTACACTGAGACGTTTTCACCCGTCGTTCGCAGATACACACAGAATGACGTACTTCAATCAATTGGTTTGACAAGAAGCAAATATATATTGTGGAAACAATTTATATATTTGGCTGTATATTCTGGGAGATTGGCCGCCATCACCGAAAATCGGTGGGACTACTTAATAGTAGTCCCACCGAATAAAAAAATATTTTTTTATTAATCGAATTACACAGAAAAGGACACTACTGAAGAATTTGCGAGTGCACTTTAAAATCAACGATATAGGAAAAGCGCGCTAATACCTTTGTATGCGAATAAGTAAAGAGGGTGACAGTTTGTACTTAGACCAAACTACACTTTATTGAAGTTACATGGTTTCAGTGAGTGTAAACCAGCGAACACATCGTTCGAAATCAACTTTCACGCAGTCGCTTTTAGGGGAGGTAGTGCTGGAGACGAGCAGATGCTCAGCAGGGAAAATCGTCCGCGATATCAGTAGCTGGTAGGTGCTCTCAACTACCTAGCCTGCAACACGCGCCCAGATATTACAACAGCCGCGAGTTAATTATCACAGTTTAACTCCTGCTGTACGGAACTACACCCTGGACTCTCGTAAGAAATGTTTCGTTTTGATCAGACATCGACAGGCGGCATGTTGCACAGGCGCTGCGTTTGTGTGTATGCTGTAAAGGTTGACAAATGTCATAGTTATTTTCACTTGCATATACAGATACAACGTGATTGGTAGGTAGGCATTTAATAAACATCATGTGAGATACTGACCCTCACAAATAAATAGATCCTTTTCAAATTCGAACGAAAATACTATGTGACGCGGAACAATCACGTTATATCTATTATTTTACCATAACACACATAAAACAAATTGTAATCGTATCTTATTAGTCATTAATGCACATCATCGTAATAGTTCACAAATTTTAAATCTCACTTCCCTCTACTCGGGGACGCAGGAACACACGTCACATGACCTCGCGCATGACTTATCACAGCGGGCGGGATGAGGCTACTACATCGGGGAGGGGCGGAGAGTGGCCATTCTGTATGTAGTACTATATTAATTCTTTGACGGAACTATACCTAAAAGCTTCCAAGCGCGTATTGCTCTCCGCGCGTAGTCCAACGTGAACATTGTGGGTCATGTAGATGCTGATTGGGGAGGAGACATAAAATACCGTATGTCTTACTCACGTTTCGTCTTTCAATTATGCAGCAATCTCATCTCCTAGGAGTGCAAGAAGCAAAGTTGTATTTCACTGTCTTCGACAGAACTCTCAGATAGCAAATAAGCTGTTTATCTAAGAAATTTGATTGGGTCTTTGGGGACTTCATATCCAAACAATGTCATGATAATCAAAACGCGATTAAATTTTCCTAAAACCCGATAGCCCATAAAAGGACGAAGCATATACGTAGACATTCGTTATGATTTCGTTAGGGACTGTATGCAAGATAGCTTAGTGAATATACCGGGTGTACCGTAATGCATGAATGATGCATGTCTGATTGCTGATGTTCGGTTGAGAGGTCTAAATAATTTAGGTTTCATAGATAGTGGTACACAAGATTGTTACTCTGAAAAATAAGTACAACCATCACATTAACTAAATTAATTAATTCTCTGCTATAGTTGAAAAATAACAAACCATTTTGCTAAGTTAACGTCTACTACCAGAGGATTTCTCATACTAAAAATATTAATACAAAGGATAATGAAAATATTTAAAAGTGTTGATTTTCTTTTGTTATCTAATAATAGGACGAGCACGGTTTAAAAATAATTATAGTAATAAAAACGCAAACCGAGACGCACTAAGATTTCAAAACATTTTTGCTAAAAATGTCGTAATACTTATAACGATAAAATAAAAACAAATAATCTATTGTATTCTTCCATGTACCAGCGGCATTTCCTCCTGGGCATGCTGTAAAAACCAGCTAAGAGATCCGAGGGTTTCAGTATATTGTAATTTAGGCAGTGGGCTGGCAACCTGTCACTACAGCAATGTACCTCCAAATCTATTTTAAATAACCCTCTAAACTTTGTCAAACGTGGCGGATCGAACCTTGTTTGTTTACTCTCTGCTTACCCTATTACTAATAAAGGCGTGGTTGTATGTATGAATGTATGCAATAGTATCAAATTAACACTCACACAATTCAAAACATATCATTTATCGAGGGGTAGTTAGTAACGTGGAGTACGGATAGAAATAGGCTGATATAGATAGATAGTTAGTATCGCGAGTTATTATGTTGTTTTAGTATTATGTAATTTTCCATGATTTAAAAAGGGAAGCCGACGAAATCGTTTATATGAACCCTTCTCCACTGGTTGGTATAAATGCTCATGCCTCAACAATGTGCATCCTTTAAAAACCACAGTGGTGCTGAAGTCGGAGATTTCACGGATGCAAGCTCCTCCATCCGAGAGGTCAGCGTCCGTGAAGAAGTTGAAGGAGAGGCCGGGGCCCGCGATCCGTCAAGAGACGCAGCTCGCGACCATACCTATGCCACCTGAGACCTCAGAATCCATGACGCCTCCGTTGTCGGAGCTCGGAAGCATTCCTTTGCCACCATCATTGAGCTCAGGACCCATGACGCGGCATTTGACGGATCTCGCAAGCATTCCTATGCCACGATCATTAAGCTCAGAATCCATGACGTGGCAGTTGGACGAGGTTGCCCGATTCCGCCATATGAGAGGTCAGGGTCCGTAACATGGGAGTTGGATGAGGTGGCAAGGATCCGAACTCCGTCATCCGAGGGATCCGGGTTTTTGACTGACACATAAAAAAAACGAGACGAAACGACGAACGAAAGTATTATGATTATGTAAAATTATAACGTAGTTTTTATGGAATTGTTTTTTTGTTTTTTTTTTCCGTTTTTCGCTCATTTTTAGCCACAGACGTAACCGCCGCGCCGCCTGTAGCGCGCGCTGATTTGAACGATATTCTAAGGTATTACGGGAAATGGTTGCATAACTTGGTGGTAAAAGGGACTGTCAAAGTGTCGGCACATTTCTTTATTCAATTTGGTGGTATTTCATCTATACCGAAAGAATTCATTTTTTTTTACTATTTATTATAAGGTTTACTTCTATGTATTCTACAGGGCTAAGAAAAAATGTGATTATCACTATATTTGTGAAATTAACATCCTTCCGTGGGTCTTCGTTTTTGTTTGAGTTTCCGATTCCGTTATTGAATTCTGTGGGATTAATATTGAATGTTTTTGGTCAGTTTATTTCTTCTTCTATTTGTTTGGTTTTTTATAATATTCCACGTTCATTTCATTTTGTTTTCAGTTGCTTTAAATCTATGCTTGTTGGAGATTTTTTTTAAGATCTGCTAACAACTCTTTTTAGTATTTTGCAATTTTCCCGGTAGTTATTTCGTTATTTTTAAACGCTTTGAGAGTAATTTAAGTGAGTCTTTTTTTCCGGCATGTTTTTTTTTAGCCCCGGGGTCAAGAACGTTTCCTTTTGTTTAGTTTTGTATTGCACGGGTATTTTTGGAAAATGGATTATGAGCATTTTGAATAATGTAATTGAATATATTGTAATATTATTATGTGTGTTCTACCATATCTCGGGACTATAGAGTCCCGGACTTTTGAAAGGCGTGCGTGGGGCCGAAGTCAACACGTAGAAGCCCCTTTAAACAACTTTAATATTAGTAATGTGACACTATTATTAGTAATTATTATTGATGTCATTATAAGGATTAAATTTAGTGGACCAGTTTATTGTGGCTATTTCGTTTTTGAACAATTATGGATTATAATTATTAGAAATGATTTTATTAATTGTAAACTTTTTTATGTTTTTAGTTTTCAATGGCGCTGTAAAAATTTCCGCCTTATGGTCCGAATATCCGAAATTGTGTACACTAGTTGTAGTCCTTTTCATTAAAATGTATAAATACTAAGTCTATACATCTAGCGGTAGTGTCAGTAATTCTTGTAGGTTCCGTAGCCATTTGCTCGAAGTTTAAACCTTTTTATCTAGAAAATCAATGTTTGTAATTCCTGTTATTACAATATTTGTATTACTATCTTGTTTCTTTAACATGTCCAATCGTTTTTCTAAAGACTTATAAAAACTGCTATTAGGCCAATACAAATTATCAACATCAATCAGCCACAACAGTCCACTGCTGGACATGGGCCTCCCCAAAATTGGGGGTATATGCCATACTTACCACGCTTGGCAGGCGGGTTGGTGAGCGCAGTAGAAGTTTTCCATTCACAGGGAACGCTGCTGCCCATTCTTTGGATTTATCCCTTAGTCCCCTTATACGACACCCACGGGAAGTTATGGGGTGATGCTATTCTAACCCGGCACCACACACAATACAAAATTAATAAGTAATAATAGTTGGTATGTCGATTGCGCATATTTAAAAAATCATTTCAACTGATAGAGATGATTTAAATATAACAAGTGCAAACAATATATAATATCAAATACAATATCCATACATACTA
This sequence comes from Scrobipalpa costella, assembly GCA_949820665.1. NCBI lineage: Eukaryota > Metazoa > Arthropoda > Insecta > Lepidoptera > Gelechiidae > Scrobipalpa > Scrobipalpa costella. The sequence continues at coordinate 39,041,598 of OX463295.1, forward strand.
TACGTAATTACATACATACATGCAATATTTTCATACACAAATGAATAGAGATACTCGTAAGTTTACTCTGACGAAATTACAAAGCGTACCCACATTCCTGTTCATAGTGACGACGCAGTAGGTTTCTAAAACTTCCCAGTGTTTACACACTCGGATTGAGGATAGCAAACCATTCCATAAGCTGACAGCATGGATGACAAACGACTGGCTGTAGAATTCTGTTTTGTGAGTAGGACATTCAAGAAGCATTGCAGTACAAGTTCGAGGTTGGCGCCCGTGCATATCAGCACGGGTGAGATAATGGTCTTTGAGGTAAGAAGGAGCGGTGGGACTATGAAAGATCTTTTATAGAAGGGAAAGGATATATGAATTGCGCCAAAGTCTGATGGTTAGCCATTTAACCTGTGCACGATACTCTGATGCCTGCTACACACTATGCCGGCGGTTAGACGCCGGCTTAAGTTGCGCGTGTTGCCCGGTAGCGTGCCGCCCGTTCAGCCGCGCAACGTCGCGCAACTTTTCATGCCGCTGGCATGTGTCGCAGAAGCCGGAGGGCAACATTAGTGTTGGTTCGGTCGATAATATGCCTATCGATAGTATACCTTGAATAATTTCGCCATGGGGGCTTGGGTGTGCGTCGGGTAGAGGATATCTGCCATGGTCTGCCAGCATTCCTCGCGTCGGCGCATGGGGTTGCGGACCTCGTCTCTAAAATTTTACTCTCTAATGGAGGCGTGGTCAATATACCCTTTGCAGCCGATGCGATGACAGCTTGGACAACCATTTACCCGAATGCGGCCTTACCTAAGCTTCCACAGGTCCAGCGAGCTTGGGGGGATTTGGTGGCCAAGAATACTCTAGACCAGCTCATCTCCGGTTCGGTAGGGGTAGATCTGGCGAGACTTAGAGCGGTATCAAGGTCAGAATCAGGAGCGTGGTTGCAGGCGTTGCCCTCACCTTACTTGGGAACTTTTCTCGACAATAGTTCTTTGCGTGTGGCTGTTGCTCTCCGCTTGGGCTGCGATGTTTGCTAACCTCATTCATGCATCTGCGGCGCCACAGTGGAGGCGAACGGTCATCATGCCTTGAGCTGTTGTCGATGTTCAGGAAGGTTTCCTCGTCACCACGCTCTCAACGATATCGTCCGGAGAGCACTGATCTCGGCAAATATACCGTGTATCTTGGAGCCACCGGGTCTTAGTCGGTCAGACGGCAAAAGGCCGGACGAGCTTACACTGGTGCCGTGGCAGAGGGGAAAGTGCCTTATATGGGACGCTACGTGCGTCAGCACTTTTGCTGCTTCCCACCTGGGTAACACCGTACGATTGGCCGCCGCCGCAGCTGAAAAACATACAAAATATGCGGAACTGGAGGGCCAATATTACTTTGTTCCCCTGGCAGTGGAGACTTTGGGTTGTTGGGCATCGGAAGGGATGTCATTCCTTAAGGAAATTGGGCGCCGCCTTCGGGAGAGAGGTTGCGACAACCGCGCTGGGGCGTTTCTGCTGCAAAGGCTGTCTATTGCAGTTCAACGTGGTAACGCAGCGAGCGTAATGGGCACCTTTGCACCGGGTATGACCCAGGGCGGGCTATTCGTTTAGTTTTTAAGTTGACCTATTGTATTAGATTTTTATGAAAATAAGTAAATATTTATAAAATATTATAGTGTACATAAACTATTACCAAATTAATAAGTAAATAAACTTGAATAATAGGAACGATTCGATACCTACCGTAACCGAGTAATTAGCAATACTATCGATATCGGGCTATACTATAGAGGTAGATTCGCTTAAATATCATACTTTCAATATTCGATTGATATAATTGATAGTTTAAAAACTTCATATAATACTATTGATTATTTTCAAAACACAATCGTATCGTATCAGAATTTTTATTCAACTCGCCACTGCTTTTAAGGAATTTAATGTATTTTTTAAATTAAAATTCAGTTTACTACTTCGCTTGTTTAGACCAAGAAACTGATAAAATTTGTCTATGAAACATTTACGTCGAAATATGGAAAAAATATTGCTCCCAAAATTAGTCGAACAGCTCCCACTTCTTGTATGGTTAGTTTACTATGTTAACCGATTTTTTATAGAGAAAATTGTTCAGTCCATAGTCTCAACAAACCCAACCCCCTACATTTACCCATTTTTGTGAATGATACATCTCGCTGCTGACGAAGCCAGCGCCATCTAGCGGATGTACTCTATACTACGTGGATGTGATCAGACTAATAAAAGAAGGGACAGATAAAATAATACTTCAGTTGGACGGTTCACTGGTGGCTGTCATACAAAATAAAAACTCAAATATCTCCTAAAGGATGTGATGTTAGAAAAAAATATAATAGAGGACGATGTTAGACAACTGTTGGTGGGCATCGTTTAGGTGATATTTAAGTTTTTATTTTGTATATCAGCCATGTAGTTATTAGCAATTTTGTTTTTTTTTTTACACCTGTATGTACCTCTGTTTAGGGTGTGTTCTAAAGTTTGTTAGAGGACCCCTCTTGAGAAAAGGAGTGTTCTTTCAAGATGGCTGCATATTTCCTGGGTCTGACTATTTTTATTTTAGGACATGGTAGAGGGACCCAAAATACATATGTATACCAATTTTCATTTCTGCTCATTCGATTCCCACCTCAAAATTCATATTCAGAATGATGCAACTGTTGAAAAGTTGGTCAGAGGTATTTATCACTATCTAAAAACAATCGGCCCTATAACAATAAAATAACACATAAGCTAATCAGCAATGTACCTATATCAAATCGGATCCGACTACTGGGTATGTTTTAGCATTTGAACGAGGGATGTAAGGGAGCGCGCTTAATCTAGACATTTGGTAGGTTTTTTAATCTACTAGCTGTGCCCGCGACTTCGTACGCTCAGTTATGCAAAAACACGCTGGATCCAAAATACTAAAAACGCCTCTCCGCACGTAGGAGCCGGATCTGCTAGCCCGAGCGCGGATGCGTATTTTCCATACAAAGGCAAAGAGCGTTTCTTACACTCTTACGTTTCTTACTTTTCAGATCTGTCTTACTGATGAAAACACGCATCTATTCGTGGGCTAGCAGATGCGACTCCAACCCCCAGCGTGTTTTAATCATAAATACCGCGAGGTTTCCATACAAAGCGCGGTACTTATTTGTTTCATGTTTTTGTTTAGGCATCCTAAAAAAGTACCATAAAAATCGGTTAGAAAATCCAATTTCTGCCTACTCCCTAAGTCAGGTAGCGTTTAGATGTTCTACGTTTCAAACCAGGTACCACTCAGTTGAATAATAAATAATAAGTACAAAAAAACTGAAACCCGCCTAAAAAAGTATGAAACAAGAAAATATTCTCATCTAGTGATATAGCTAGTAATGTACTAGACGTTCGATAACCTTTTAAAGGAAAGGAAGAATGGGAATGGGAGAGGGTTGTAAGCTTACTGATTTTCGGAATAGGAATGACAACTGCTTTTTTCCAGGCAGTTGGGAAGGAGGAAGAGAAGAAGGAGAAATTGAGGATGTGTGTGATGACAGGACGGATAATGTCGAGGATAGAAATAATCTTATTGCGACTGATCTCATCATTACCCACAGCATTTAAAGAAATGACGTCATGTGTTTCATCACATCACTTTCCGAAACTGAAGAAAAGGAAAAAGATTCATGGTTGGAAGGGATGGTTTCGGCAATATGTTGCAAGGTCTGAGCCGGACGTGAAGTAATTATTTAACTCATTTAGGTTAACATGTATCCTGGACTCTTTGCTTCACCTTACCAATTCCAATGGAATTAAGAAATTTTCACACTTTCGCGGGCTCCCCATCAGATACTGCGGCATGGATATTGCGACGCTGGGCATCTCGGCAGGCAGTGTTGCAGTTGTTCCATGCTGACCTGTATTTATCTTTATTTTTGTCACATGCATTAAACTTGTAATGTGCTTTGGCGGCATCCTTCTTAGCCGTAAGTTTATGAATCTCAGGGGTGAGCCAAGGTGTCGGAAGTGCTTAATGCGGATAGGTCGACTTTGTGCATGGCGCTCTTAGAGGTCAATGAGCATGCTACCAAACACAGTAGATTTCTCGTCAACCGTCTCAGCTTCATACACCACCTCCCTATTTTTATCGGCTGCATTTAGCTTAAGTAGATCTGAATCGATGTTTTTGAAATATCGCTGCCAGACAACTGTAAGCTTAAATTTAGGCGGACGTATTTTTTGTGACATAAATAGTAGATCATGGTACGAAAAGCCATCAGTATTTAACTTACCATGGGTCTCCACGAGCGTTGGAGAACAAACAATGCATAAATAAATAATGGAAGGTACGCAATCCAGGAAGTGATATGTGGTATTAGATGAAAGAATGTGAAGGTTTGCACTCTCCACCATAGAGCATAGTTTATGGGTTTGGTAATCATTTTTGATCAGACACGTGTTGAATTGATCCATGATGATCTGGTGTGGATACAAAGGAGTAAAGGTTTCCAGGAGGTTTCGGCTTCAGGCCAGGTTGTGATCGTGGCCTTGACTCCTCTCCTCCACACGGCAGCTTCTCCCTCTAACAACATGGAAGCCCCTTCAGGGCGTGTTGGTTACTCACATTTGTGCATTCTTTAAACGTTTCAACTGCATCTAGGAAAGCTTCGAGAACCTCTGGGTCGTTTTTAGATTTGCAGAAACGTGCCGTGCACGTACAAATGCAGACGGGCGACATGATCCCCACTGGAAACGACGCTGCCCGCTGCGGGTTAAGATGCTGATCAGTAGAACGTGATGCCAGGAGAGATTCCACCAGTTGTCGGTTCGACTTGCTTGGATACTCGCAAAGCTGTTCATCAATTCCTCCATACCGCTTAGATTATCGGAATCACTTTCGTGCTGTCCACTCTTACGTCTAGATTTCACTATTTTTACGTGTATTAAGTCACGAACAAGAGACAAAAACGAAAACACGCGCAATACTAACACGCGCGGTTCACAAACTCCAAATATGGTGGAACGCGTCGCGGGGGCGAAGCCTCAATGTCCTTATATGGTAACGACGCGGGCCTCCGCGGCCATTTTTTCGTTTAGTCCGTGAATACGTGCCTGAGTTGTGCGCCACTTGTAGGAGGTGGGCAGCATTTAATGATAAGAGTTTAGTTATGATTGACACAGTCTGGTGGCGGCGTGTCCACTGCTGAGCCACAGTGTAACCGGCGTGCGGACAGAATGTATGTACGCACTGCCAACATTGACAGCTAGAAATACGTTCGGAAACATAACTTTATAAGTGGCTACTTCATAGTGTTACAAATTACTATTAACTACGGAAATATCGATAAAGTCCTTAAATTTGGAAATAACATTTGTTAATCACGCGTGTCTTGACGCGGGTCGGTGGAAGCGACAACGCGACGCACGTCTATCTAACAGGTCTCGACCGTCACTGTCGACTGTAACGTGCTAAACTAGCAGTTCCCTGCCTACTACCTACCCCTAAGTACGGTGATGTGATTATAAATAGCCTATGTACGTCTCCAGGTTAGAGTCCGATGGTGTAGTGCATAGGGCCGCTGCCTCCTGAGCGGGAGGTCGTGGTTCGAATCCCACCACGTACCAATATTATACTCGGTTTTCGAATTTCATATGTACGTTTAAGTGGCGCTTTTCCCGTGCTTTGGTAGTCACGTTAAGCTGTTGGTCCCGGTTAATATCGTTTAATATCGTAGATATTAGTCGTTAAGCCATATCAGAGGCCAGTACTAAGCATTGGCGGCTTGAAAACTCTTACCTAATCTAGGATTGGGTCTGGTTTTCCTTCTGGATTGCGGAGGTCAGATGGCAGTCGTTCTGTGTAAAAACCAGTACCCTCGTTCAATCCCCCTAGATTAGGTAGCCGACCCCGTAAGATACGAGATAAGGCTAGAGAGATGAGTCCGTCTCCAGGTTACCTTCTATCATCATACCAAATTTCATCAAAATACGTTCATCCGCTTAGGTGTGAAAGAGCAACGACTGTAGCTGACTTCAGGCTCTCCAGATTTTAATGCGGCTTAGCACAGAGCTCCCTTTCTAAGACCTGCCAAATTTTATGGTCCAGAGGATCTATCTCCAATCTTCGTGTCTTTTAAAGTCGATGTTTTGACGCTCGAACCAGGCTTGACTGGTCTTGGCTTTGTGTGCAGGTGCAGAATCCTGCTGCAACACAAAGTGATGTCCTGAAAGTAGCGTGTTGGGCAGGTCTTTGACATGCTGATCCAAAACCGTATCTTGGTACACTTTTGCACTGGTTTTGACCCCTTTTTCGCAAAAACGAAACTCAGTTGGCCCGTAGTAGGAGACTCCCAACCAGACCATCACTGAAGATGCCCATGTTGCACCCGCGAAACTCTTTTTGCTGCTTCTTTAGAGCTCGCAGCGTATAGTCTATTATTCTGTTTATTGTACTTTTTTTCTATATCGATTTCTTTTTCTTTCTTTAATAGTATATCTCGGTGTCAGATTATCGCGTACCGTTTTAACAACACCCGGGATATGGTGTAGATGCCCACTCTTTTTTGTATGCTCGCGTCTTGAGATATTTAAACCTTTATGACTGTTTTTCTACTGACCCCCGAAAACGGAAGCTGATGACCAGCAGTGATCGCTTTGATCACTGCTGGTGTTCTTGCGGAGCGAGGCCGGCCAGTTCTTTTCTTGTCCTCATCACTTGAGACTTCATTGTACATATTAATACATAGTACGATACACAAACCTAAGCGGTTTTTTTTTACATTTTTGAGCAGCTTGAAAATGGTACTCGGTGAGTTGTCACAGCGGTGCAACGCTAAAACTGCTATTCGGTTTTCTTTCAAGGTCCCTACTTCATCGTGAAAAATCGCGACAAATTATCATTTTCAAAATAATTTTCAATCGTTCAGAAACGGAATGCAATAAACCTTTTATAAAATCATGTTCGACATTTAAAAATAATATGCCAGCGATAAAACTTTGGGACCAGCTACATAAATAAGTATGCGCAAAAAAAAAAAAACATACTTTTAAATATTTTAGTAATTACAGACCTTACAGAATATAATTTATAAATTAAGAGAGCCCGATGGTGTAGTGGATAGGGCCGCTGCCTCCTGAGCGGGGGGTCGTGGTTCGAACCCCACCACGTACCAATGTGTTTTTCGGTTTTCGAATTTCATATGTACGTTTATTCGGTGCTTTTTCCGTGCTTTGGAAGGCACGTTAAGCCGTTGGTCCCGGTTAATATCGTTTAATACCGTAGACATTAGTCGTTAAGCCATATCAGAGGCCAGTGCTAAGCATTGGCGGCTTGAAAACTCTGACCTAATCTAGGATTGGGTCTGGTTTCCCTTCTGGGTTGCGGAGGTCAGATGGCAGTCGATCTGTGTAAAAACCAGTATCCTCGTCCAATCCCCTAGATTAGGAAGCCGACCCCGTGAGATACGGGATGAGGCTAGGGAGATGATGATGACAGAATATAATTTATAAATATCATAGGATGCAAATAAGGTTTCAAATTACATCAAACAACGAAATTGTTGCAATAGAACGTGGTAGGGTTTTGTGCAAACCCCTTTGGGGGAGTACAACCCTCGTGCTTATTTCTGCCGCCAAGCAGAAGTGTTCGCACTTCTGTATTTCCGTCTGATGGCCAAGAGAGCCAGTGAAATTACTGGCACAAGAGACAAGCCACCTTCTGTCTCACAGTGTGCAACGCACTCTGCTTTTTCACTAGGATCTAGCTAGTGGGATAGTAGCGGGTGTTATAGACTACGGTGCTGCTTACTATCAGGTAGGTCGTATGCTTAGTTGCCACTGTATAACATAAAAAAGATCACGAGAAATGAAAGACTACTTATTTAGGTCGTAGTATTATAGTTACTCTGTGGTTAGGTCGATCGCCATTTTTGTGACGTCACCATAGAATTAATATAGTACCACACTTGGACACTCCTAACTAACTACCTTATCATTTTTATCATACATTGACTGAGGCAGACGTTGCACTTGCCCTGCGTTTGTGTGCAACACGCACACTATATATATGAGGGTTAAAAAATTCTGTTATACCGGTCATAATCAACACTTGATTTATCTGGTACCTTTTTATGTACCTAATTGATTGGTAAGCACTTACTTAATCAACAATAATGTTTACATAAGTATAAATAACAATAATCAACAACAAGCACTTCGTAATGTCACATTCACATGGAATCGTGGAGGTAAAAAAGAATACCTAAGCAACACCCTTGGACGACACAACCTCAACACCTAATTTCACTGATCACATAAATATCTTCATTATAATGTCCATTGTCCTTACTACATATAATTCTAAAATTCATTACCTTTAACCAACGTTTTTAAGTAGTGCACTGTAACCAAATAGTTAGAATAGGTTAGGTTAGCAGCAGTTAGTTGCATATTTTGTATGAAGTTACCGTCTCTCATCACTTGGGAAACTAAAAAAGTTATTATTGGAGTCATAAATCTTGAGGTAGAAAGTTATCCGTACATGGAACAGTACCTAACCATCTTTTGAACACAAAACTTTACTATTGCCGTTACACTGGGAAACATGCGCCATGCCCGCTAAGCGTACCCTTCTAGTGACCCGCCAACCGGGGTGTGAGGTAAATCGGACTGGGGAGGGGAACTCAACCTCCATTATGTATGTAGTACTATTACATATTCAGTGATAATACTACATACAGAATGGCTACTCTCCGCCCCTCACCCGATCTAGTTGCCTCACCCCGTCCGCCACGAAACGTCATGCGACAGGTCACGTGCCGTTGAGGGCAGTGAGATTTAAAACTTGTGCATTATGACAAAAACTTTTTAAGGCAACGACTGCTCCGCATTACACGCACACGCGGCTGAGTGCGGCCGCGTTTGTGTGACTGAGTATTTGTGACCTATATTCCAAATATGTTTTCATCCAGTTTAAGAGGGATCTACAGATACCAGCATCATATAATTTATTTAAAAGTATAACGTGATCTACTTTGTCAAATGCGCATTTGAAGTCAGTATATATAGCATGTACTTCATTTCCGTCATCCATTACACTACAAATATCATATACGTAAGTTGCTAAATTAGTTTGTATTAACCGTCCGCTATAAAATCTATGTTGGTTTTTGGAAATACAGATTCTTGGTGTTTGAGGTTGTTTCGTTTAAGTGTTTGACACACGCGAACATGTTACATACAGCTCACTATGAAAGAAGCATGCAATAAGCATTAAAGGTGATAGGTTGTGATTGCATTTCTGATACATACATATAATTACGCCTGTATCCCTTACGGGGAAGGCAGAGCATCAATGGATTACATAATACCATTTCCGTCACATCTGACATTGAGTGTAGGAGCGTGTCGCCTATTCCGTGAATTACAATTCACTTAAACGATCAAATTCTACTTTTAGCTTATATAATATTAGAGAAGAAGACCAGCTGGTCTCTGGCCAACCCTGCATGTAAAAATACAGATACATTATATTTTCCTGTATTTTTGGTATAAACACTAATGATCAAGATATTTTGACGTTCCGTTCATCTATAGCACCGTGGTTCGTATTGTAGAATTGCAATGGCGCCACCTAGCGGTATTTAATATTGCAAAATATTTTATTTCTGCGCAAAAAGTAGCCTATGTCGCTCTCCAGCCACCAAACCATCCCCAGAAAATCATGCCATACTGACGCTCTGTTGCGACGTGAACGAAGGACAAACAAAAATATTATTAAGTAAATTAAGTAATAACTAATTAAGTATATAAATTATAACTAACCTATTAGATGTTAGGCAAATAAATCAATATATATATAATCAAACAGCAGATAAATCTCACATATTTTATTATAAAATGCGTTACCGTATTTATAGGTGTAGAAAAATACCTTGAACCATTTAAATATCTTTTCATGTATGCCTCATTTTATTATTCAGTAACAATTTGTCAGCTACCAAAATACTTCGTAAGATTACGGGCTCTTAGTCAAAAATGCAGAAACAGTTGTGATATTAAAGTTTACATTTACATGCCGGATAACACGTTTAATTTTCCAGGGAAGGGAGATCAACGAACCGTAGTTTTATTTGTCCAAAGTTTATAATTATTTTTTGAGTGTAGAGATCCGTTTATACAAAATCGTTTATCTCTCTTCCCAGGCGGGCAGTGGAGCGTGATGGAGCACACGTACGGGCGGTACGGGGGCTGCGGGCTGCAGCCGGACGGCGTGTTCGTCGCGGACCTGGACCAGGTGGGCGTGGAGCAGTTCGCGCCCTCGCTGGGCGCGGCCGGCCCCTCGCCCGGGCCGTCGTGCGCGCCCGGCGCCGGCGCCGCCGCCGAGCAGCCGGCCGCGCATCACCCGCCCTCGCACCAGGCCCCCGCCGCCGCCGCGCCCGCGCGCCGCCGCCGCGCCACCAACCCGCAGGCCGAGGAGAACTTCCAGCGCGCGCTCGAGGCCGTGCGCTTCGGCGGCATCGGCTTCTGCAAGGCCGCGCGCATGTTCGGCGTCAACAACCGCACGCTCTGGCTCGAGTACAAGAAGAAAGGCTACCCGAACACGCGGCCCAGCATCAAATCGCGGATTAAGCGCGAGAACAGCACCCCCCCGCCCGCGCTCAAGGAGGAGCCCCCGCAGCAGATGGCGCTCGTGTGCCCTCCGCACGCGATGCCCGTCGGCTTCGTGGACTCGCGCCCCCTCGACTTCCAGCAGGGCTTCCCGCACTCCTCGCCCCTCAACCTGCTCGGCGTCAACTTCAACTCGCTGCAATAGAACGCGGCGTGCGGCGCCCGCGCGCCCCAGGCCTGCTGCTTGTGACCCGAATGGAGCGGCGCGGACCCTCTCTCGCGCTCCGCAGCGGTACGACTTATACATGCACGTGTTGTTCTAAATGTTAGCGTTTAAACATACCCCTGAACAAAACGAAATCATCAAGAGTCGGCAATTGATTCATTTTCCTCGCTATATCATGGCTTACTAAAAATAAAGCTAAATGTTTTATGAATTATAATTATGTATAACTTTTTAAGTTTTAATTTAATCATCGTCGATTAGAGTCAGTGTGTAGGGGTCGTTTAACCATAACTTGTAAATATTAGTTTACGTCGTCGTCCAGTATTATTGAGACGTACAATTGCGGGAACAGCTCTTTGAATAAAAAAAAAAGAAAGTAATACGTGATTGCAAATCACAGTGCAATAACAACGACATACTATTACAAAATTACTTTTGTTTGTATTTAGATATTTTTGCACAATTTTATTACTACACCAAAAATGGGTGTATTCGCAAAGTAGAAATTTTTCAAATCAGCTGCGCTCACGCAATGTCCATTAATAATTTAGTCAATAAGCGAACTTTGACGTCGCGCCAACGATGGCTCTCGGCGGCGTCTGCCATAATCAGTAATGTAAGTATATGTAGATCTCAATAGGTGTAAACTATTTGGTGTTCGCGATAACCGTTTTTATATTTTTTGCACAATTTATAAGAGGTAAAGAAATGTGATAGCGAATTTAAACCGTAGCATGTAATAATATTGCCCACTTTTGAGACTCGCAATACGAAATACGAATACTAACTGTTCTGAGAATTTATTTGATATATTAAAAGGTATTACTTTTAGAAATGCTGTGGTAAGAATATTTTAGTCGTTTGAACTAATTCCTCTTTGAAAATGCATTACAATATCATTATAAACATATCATTTTCTCGAGGAAGCCTGTATTATTTTATAGTTGAATGTATTTGCGCGGTATTTGCTCAGAGGTTAGAAATCAAAAACCCCATTAATGATTTCGCTGGATAGTGTCTGGCTTGCGGGTTACTTTGTAACTACCTCTAGTTATAAGTATTTTTTACAATTTTGTATTCTATTTTGCAAACACCAAAAATATTAGTATTATTTTTGTATTACCAGTGAATATAATCCCCTCTCCAAGTTAGTTCTTAACGCGTAGTTTAGCCTCGAGGGATTTTTTCTCGCATTTATATTGCTATTTTATATCACCAGTATTCTGATGAATTGCATTTAAACCGCATGTTTTTGTAAGTTTATTTTTTAACATTACTCGCGCTGTGCGTTTAATGTTTTGTACATGCGTTCTTAAAATCTTGTATTTTTTTTGTCCGCCCAATCGATGTTAGGTCCCCGTGAAGCGCGCGACACGAGCAGCTCAATCTTATGAACAACAGTATCTCTTGATCTCGGTTTGTGTTTAATATTTGTTAGATTAGTTTAGAGCACAACTGTAACGATCACATGCATTTTTTACTATTAAGTTTAGACTTTATAAGATGTTTCGTAAAGGGCGCGTCCGAAAGTGAACCTTAGTATGGCATTGGTAATATCTATAAAGGTGGCTCCAAATTTTGAAAGTCTAGAAATTAAAAGATCACTGAGGTCATATTTAAATTGAAAGGCGTATGGCATACTGGAAGAACTGAGGCGGCAGCGAACAAACTTTCTATAGAAAACGCCTGCGCGGCGCAACTTTAATTAAATCTGCAGCGCGGTTATGTAAATGAATATGTAAAATTCTAAATAAAATCTGTCAAAAGCGACTGAACCGCCGCCTTGACGCCTCCTTGCCTCTTAAGTATGCCATGCACCTTTTTTTTACGACGCGAGGGGCATAATATTTCATAAACATAATATTTGTATATTTTTTACCAATGGTGCCATTTTATCGTTTAGACGTGACATTATAAGGTTCAGATTGGGGCGTGATGTGCGATGCCAGTAATGGGATGTTGGGTTAAGGGATGCCGACGCGTGGCTTGGTTTTGTAGATCAAGTGAAGCGCCTTCCGCCTTCAACCTCGCTCTAGAATATTGTTCGTGACACAATTAAGCCTTTCGCAGACAGGCGCGGCCTGCGGTGGCAGTGGCGGTCAGTGTTCCTTCAAAATGTATGAAAGATCGCTAACACGCGCGGTAAATTATATGTATAAATAAACGGTTGGTGTCCGCCACCGAAATCGCAAGCCGCGCCTGTGAGCGATAGCAGAGATCAATCTATAGACTCATAAACATACGAAATTATTATCACACCAAAAAACATTTCAAGGTTTCTGTATCGCTGTAGTGATTGATTGATAGGATATATTTAATCGTTCAGCAAAAAACTTAGACACCATTTAATGTCAAGTAATTAAATATTTTTACAGCACTCAAATTACTTTACTGCTAAAAGGAACCATTGATCTAAACTACTAATGCAAAACAGTGGACAATTAGAGTCACCATCATTTAATATCTTTTCCTCTTATTCCGGCTAAATACTTAGCTGATGTACCAAAAATATATTTATATAGCATAAATAATTATTGTGCAGCAAATTATCCCGGAAGTTTATAAAAAAACTTACTCTCGTAAAAACTTACCCTATTTTGTATCTCAACAATTGCTCAATATTTAAATCGTAAAATTTTGGACACCATACATACATACGTATAATCACGCTCTTATCCCTAATTCAAATTCGAATTCTCTTTATTTTAGGCATTCACATCATCCATATAACAAACACATTGCAATTAAATATATAAATTAAAAAGAGAACAAACATATTACAATGAATTTGTTGAAAGGTGTGGCAGGCAAAAATGTGGTAGGCAGATTACTAATTTTGTAATCTTGCGTGCTTTCACTGCAATTTCAACGGTCGCCGGCGACTTTGTTTTACACTATCTCTTTACTTATCTTTGTGTGTATAGCTTGGGAAACGAATGATTCTGGATGGAAAACTTGGAAACAGGAATTTGGAAATTTGGAACTTTGTTTGGACTAGTCCTTTTTTCCGATCTTTAATTGATCTTCAATGTTGTTGTGAATATTTACCCTATAATACAATTTATTTGCAACACTTAACAGAAAACAAATAAAATAAAATTACGGGAATATCGATAAAGTCCTTAAATTTGGAAATATACACACGTGTGTTAACGCTGGACTGGGAGCGATAGAAAAACATAGAATGTGCCAGCTGCATTTCCTCCCGGGCATGTTGTAAAAACACGCTAAGGGATCCAAGGGTTTCTGTATATTGTAATTTAGGCGATGGGCTGACAACCTCTCACTACAGCAATATACCCACAAATCTATCTTAAATGACCCTCAAAATTTTGTCAGACCGGCGGAATGACCTTTGTTTAGGTCGTTTACGCTCTGCCTACCCCATTAGGGATAAAAGCGTGATTATATGTATCTATGGATGTGTTGCCGCGAGTCGGTGGAAGGGACAATGCGACGCACGTCCGTCTAGCAACAGGTCAGAAGCCGTATTTTTTAATCACTCGAATTCCAATGCGCATACGAAAGCGTAACTTTCGCATGTGATTTTCATACAAAATATCATGCGAAAGTTAGTCTTTCGTATGCGCATTTCGATTTGAGTGATTCAAAAATACGGCTCCTGGACCTTCACTGTCGAATGCAACGTGCCTAACAAGGAGAGTAGATTTGAAGTTGCTTGGAATTAAAAACGTAGCGGACATAAGTTAAATCATGAATTAAAATTACATTGATATCAAAAAATATGTGTACGATGGATCAAGTTTAGTATGTTTTATGTTTCAAGTAAACTTAGACGTTTTAGTAACTCGTTTGCCTTATTCATTAAAAACTGTAAGTGTTTCGAAGACCTGACTTTACGATTTTTTTAAAGATAATGAATCTGTTATTATTGTGTTTACGAGAAATTAGATAAACGAAAATTATCTCCAAGATCAATATCATATTTTTGTCACCAAGAGTAAGGGTAATACTTTTGCTAGAAATCGTTTAAAGCAACATCAATAAATATACAAAGGGGCCTTAATCACGTAAAATTTTAAATTGTCATTCCCCTTTTCAAGTTTTAAAGTCTTTTTGCTTATAAAATATTTTAAGGGAAATATTGAACTGGATAAATGGTGACTGGATTTGTCCCTTTAAAAAAAACGTCTAGGCTATAAGGGACTGTGTCTACCGACGCGTTATCTATTCGGGAAATCATTCCTGTATTTATTGATGATTACGATAAATAAAACGATATTTCGTTGTTTTAAAAACTTCTGCACACAACAAGGTTAAAAAGAGATTATCTTTAATTAATGATGATATAATAATGGGTTTGTTGTGCGCTAGTTATTATAAGATTCATAATAATGCATTACTTCTATATATTTAGCGATACATCTCCAACTTTTTATTCTGCTTGATATAGAATACTTTGAGAGAGAGAAACAATTTGCTGCAACATAATTAGATTAATATAATTTTTTGCTATAAAATATTTGTATTTACTGGTGGATTCGTTTTACGCTCTACTCACCCCGTATTTATAGATATACAACATTATTCATACAGTAAAACTAATAAACCTGTCGTCCATCATTGGTATTTGTGTGTTATTGTGCACAACAACCAGGGCCTACAATGTAGTCTTGTCTATAGATTTGGTTTTGCTTCTAACTCATACTTTGAGATCATGGGCGTTTCGGAATCTGTTTTTTTTTATGGTATCATGTGTTGGCAACTGTGGTTTTTCAATTTGAATATGAAATAAGACCTTGACACCCGTGACCTCCACACGAACAAAGACATCGGTCATTTAGAAGTATTATTTCTTACCATAGAGAGTATTATATTTTTGTAATCGTAGACCGTTGTGTAGACTAGGTTTACAGCAATACTTATTTTGAGTGCGAGGATCTCTAATATCGACTGATTTTTACCCTGATTCTAAAAGCCTAATTCGAATGGAGCCAATGTAACATGGCATCATAGCTGCTATGAAATGGTCGTCAAGCTATCTGTATAAAGACTGTGTACCTATGTTAGTTTTTAACTACAGTGTAAGACAAAACAGGCAATTTGTACACCTCGCGAAGTGTATAGACTAAACTCAAATATTTGGAACAGATAAGCCGGTAATATTTTTTTTGTATCACAGTACGGAACTTAACGAGGGAAGTACCATAAATCTGTCCAAACACGGTCCTCAATGCCGCATTTTCACTATAGTGCCATTTTTATAACCTTAGAAAACAGCAAAAGTTATATAAAATTCACAATTCATTATAAGTACAGAGTTTGGTTATGTTTGGTTTTACCGTTTAAGAATAAAAGTGAAACTACGTTTGTGTGGGATTTCGCTAGTCCGGGTGACCGTTAAGAGAAATCCGCGCGCGGTGGCGCCCTCAGTCGTTAAAAAACCATAACTCGCAAAATATAGACATTTTCTTAATTCCTCTCTGTCACTTCCTTAGATTTAGACAATTTATTACTTCTAAAAAATCCTTAGGTCTAAATCTAAGGAAATGACAGAGATATGTTTTAATGTCTATATTTTGCGAGTTATGTCGTTTTAACAACGTGAGGGCGCCACCGCTTGCGGAGAGGCATCTTAAAGTATTATAGATAATGTAAAAACGATCATTTTTTGATTGGCTTTTGTATGTAATGATTCGTAAGCAATAATGTTAAACCCCAGTAGGTATAGTAAAAAGAACATAAGTGATTTATTTTATTACTAGGATTATCTATCATTTGTGGACCATTCACAGCCAACATGTATTTTATTAAAATAATTTTTAGTCCTTAAGAGTGAACAGTGGCGCGATGGTGGCGCCATCAGTTTTAAATTAATTGTGGCTAAACTACAATAGTTTTCATGAATATTTTACGTTTCGCGAGTATTGCAAGTAATTCTCCATTTTTGATCCACTATACAATTTTATTCGCACTAAGCAGCTTAGCTTTGTTTTACAAATGTGCTAAAAGTGGCTATTGCAGCACATTTATAATCGAAACTTAAATACTCAATATGAATTATTAAATTATGGATGATAAAATGGAGAATTGCAAATAACGCGAAACGTAAAATATTCATGAAAATATTTGTATTTCAAGCACAATCAATTTAAAACAATGTTCACCCCTTAAGGTGGCGATATGGCCTAAGTGGCGCCCCCACCAGTATAAAAATCACAACTCATTAAAAACGCAGTGAATCGAAGAACCGGTTCAACAGACTCAAGTAATAGTAATTGAGATAATTTATAACCTTCAAATTAGCGATTCATAGTTCGTTGTAGTAACAAGTCGAAAAATTGCGAATAAATGCCACCAACGGCATTCTTTTTACCTGTTACTACAACGAATTAAGAATTGCTAATTTATAAGGATCTATATTATATTTATAACAAATTCTTGAGTTTGTTGGACCGGATTTTAGTTTCATTGTGTTTTTAGTGAGTTACGGTATTTTTACTGATAAGGCACCACTTAGCTTATATACCTTAAGCAATATATTTGGCTGTCTGCATTTATATGGATTGTAGATTACATACTTACTTTTTTCTCTTTTTTATCAAATTAATGAAGTGGGCTTCTGTTGCCTAGTAAGATTTAATGCCGTATAGTTAGGCGGTTATCCGAAAGAGCTTGCAAACTGCGTGATGGGTTGAATGTGTGTCGCACTGGTAGTACGCATCCTAATGTCACTTTTAAGAAGTGTTGCACTGGACAGGGTTAGGTTACTATAGAAGCAATTACAGTATTTCAATCCAATCCAAATGACCCAATTCTCGTCGCTGTAAAAAAATAAGCGGAATACAAGATGGCTGCAATACAAAATAAAATGTCTACCAGTGTAAGACCCATCACACCAGTTTGCAAGCTTTGTCTTGATTTTGATCCTTAAACGCCGTTCTACTACTAGAACGGCGTTGTCATGTATGTCACTATTCAATAGCAAACATACATCAATTTTCGTTTTTTTTTGACATAAATACAACCTATCTGTATCTATATCAAACGCTATATTAAATGGAAGGGAACGTTGCACGTTATTTACATGAAGTCTTATTTTTTATGTGCAATGGCGTAAAACAGCTGTGTACGAATTTTATGATAGGCTTATAATTATTATATTTACCAATTTTATAACTTTCTAAAATCAGTACCATCATTTTAGAGATGGGTAGTTTTGTTTTTAATCAATATGCAGTAAACATAATATAAAATAATGATCTTTACTTATATATGAAAAAATATATTACAAGACAGATCAAATAAGTTTCTCTTATCTTCAGTTTTGTCGGAATATATTTATTTTTAGTTTATCTGATGAAACGAGCCTAGTGTTCTTAATATTTTAAAAACACCTGGTCGTTTATCGTTTTAAGCGTTTAAACATGTTTAAGCAATAGTGTAATTGTAAACAATAGTGAATATATTTTAATGGAGCTACATACCATTAAAATATTTTTCGTTACCAGACATTTTTATAGTTATAGTGTCTTTTAGCTGGGGTACGGGTACATGTTGAAATTATATAATGTAAAACAAGTTGTAAGTGAGACAATATACTTACGAATAAAATAGTATCCATGCCATTGTGAGAATGGCATGGATACTATTGGATACGCAAGTAATTGCAGTAAAATCGCCCTCCCTCAAATTCATGCCGTCCGTGCATGCCGCACTAACTCCAAGAAAGAGCCTTTCAAACAACGCTGCTTGTTTTATTTCATTTCAACATATATTCGCCCTTATGGTATAGGTATGAATCCTTTATTGGGAGTAACAAGTCATGTTAATGTATAATATTATTGGATATCTGTTCTTTAAGGTGATCTCAATCAGTCTTGACCGGTGCCAAAGTAGGACTTGAATGGCCCCAAAATGGCGGCCATATTTTATAAAAAAAACTGTTTATTCCGCGATAACTTTAAAACTATAAAGGCTAGAGAAAATATTTGTAGAGAAAATATGTTCCTTATAAAATTACCTACCACCAACTTTGCCTTTTACGGTTTACTGACAAAAGGAATAGTTAGCGAGAAGATAACCCCGCAATTTTGACAAAAAGTATTTTTACTTCTGTTGAAAATCAGTAGTTTCGTTGCCCTCCATCGTCCCCAATGACATGTTTACATGCTAACACTCCTCTACTATCTCTCGACATTTATCTTGCTTTCCACATTTTTTACATTGCGATGTGGCTTTTCTCAGGGCATGCTTCCATAGTTAGTTCAAGCGCACCTATACCTACCATACGGTAATTGATTGCCCCTCTAGGACTCTATGAAGCAACCTACCCAGCACGCATACTCCGTAAGTCTAGGCAACATTACACTTCTTAAAAGTTACCTTAATATGCGTACGACCAGTGTGCAATGTGGTCCTTCGTTATTTGCTTGGACATACCAATGCTCAATAGAACAGAAATAGGAACAACAATATTTTTTGACAAATTGTGAGAAAATTTTCTCGCTAACTATTTGAGTCACTAAACCGTAATAGGGAAAGTTGTAGGTAATTTTATAAGGAACATATCCCACTACAAATATCTTCTTAAGCCGTAATAGTATATTTTTTATAGTTTTAGTTAGCTGATAGCAGATAACACCGTTCTTTTTTTTAATATAAAAATGACCATTTTGGAACCATTCTAGTCGTACTTTGGCACTGCTCAGGATTTATTGAGATCAGCTTAGAGAACAGATATCCACACATATTGTTAATTTAATGTCTCTTGTTAGTCCCGATTTGCATATGTATCGGAATTCATACGTACTATAATTGATAACACCAGTATTTATCTAATATAAATTTAAAAGCGTTTTTACTGTAAATAAGTATTTTTTTATTATTAAATTACCGATATAAAATGCAATAATTTTGAAACGCTAGATTAGCTGAATTATAGTAAAAACGCTACTGGTGTAGCTATAGAAAAATAAAGAAATACCTACTATAATAATAAATAACACGTGATGTGCGTAGCACTTCATTGATGATGTACCATTTATAGTTAATAATAAAACATTGATTATTTTGTAACTGATCTTTTAATTCATCCAATAATTCATCTAACATGATGCTAACGTGCTTTAAGGTGGTAACAGATTGCGCAACCCAATTGGCTGCCATTTTGAATTTTGAGCAAGGAAGTCAAAATTCGGCTGGGTAACATTCTGAATCTGATTAAGCAGGCTTCTTTATCGAGGAAAACAATGCCCAATGAAATGGCTCAAAATCGTGTCGGTTTTGACCGAGTGAGCCACCCTTAAAATAATGTTTTTTTTTGTGTGCTAGTAATTAATTAAAGTTGAAAAACAAATCTCGCAATTTTGATCGCAAGGCTGATTATTTTTGAGGCGTCCAACTAACTACTAGGTTACAATTAAAAATAAATGCTTGGCAACTATTATATTATCTGACTAGAAGAGGCAAGGATCTATAAAAAAAAAACAAAATAAGGGCTGCTATATTTAAGGTAGCAAATATATTAAACCCATCAGTTTAAAAAATCATAACTCACTTAAACAATAAATTGAAGATCCGGTCCAACAGACTCATGTGATAGTTATGAAGATGATTTAAAACTTTATAAATTAGCAATTCTTAGCTCGTTGTGGTAACAGGTTCAATAATTGCCGTTGGTGGCCGTTGAACGCAATGTTTCTACCTGTTACTACAACCAACTATGAATCGCTAATTAATAAGGTTCTAAATTGTCTTTATTACTATTTGTTAAAATAATACGTTAGTATTTCGGGATAACTAGCTAAAGTGTAAATAAAAGTGTCCATTAAAAATGTCCACCCCTAGGCTAGGGGAGAAATAAGTACTATACTAGTCTGAGCCGAAAACGCAATATATGGTCTCGTCTGCGTGTCGGCCTCCCAAATTTACTCGACCATATATTGCTTTTTTTTCGACTTCTAAAGTAATGTACTATTTTCTTTCACATGCTCTGAAATAGATCCATCATTTGGAAGAAAATAAATAAATCATACATTCATTCTTTTTAGTGCTCAAGTTCGTAGCGGCCAGCAATTTCACCAAACAATAATGCTATCGATTCGTTGAGCCCACGACTTAACTAAATCTTGACTAAAATTATTGCCGTACCTTCCTGTTCTCTCATGATAGAAAATGAGAGGTACCTAAAGACTTAAATTAATTAAGTCGCGATTTTAGCTACTCTAATTTTGACCATTACCGACCGCTACACGAAGTTTTTACACTATATGTATGGATAAGGTGATTTTAAGTTCACAATATATATTTTTTATAGGCAGAATGCGAAAAAAATAAAAAAAATAATGAATGAATGAATAAATGGAAAGTGTGGCTGTCAAGGGCGCCATGAAAATAAATTTTAAATGTCAAAATATTAAAGAGGAATCGCAAGTATGGTGTTAAAACTCTCCTATGTTTATCTTCCAACGATCATAAACTTTTATCTTTTTTGTTTAACTATATTCATTTAAATGATATACAATTATAACTAACTACTTGTTCATAATATTTATGTAAGCCTTCCAAATTTACTCAACCGTACATTGTTTATTTTTCGGCCTCTAAAGTAATGTACTATTCCTGCAGAGTCATCGAGCAGCAGCAGTAGGCTTATGTCGTCGCTGAAGCTGCGGCGGTCGAAGTACTTGAAGAGACAGAGTCGGGTCACGCCTGAGCAGGGGGGGGCGCTCCGCAAGCAGGTGTCGGAACCCGCGCCCCCCTCCGCTGCGCCACCCTCCGCCGCGCCGCCCCTGCAGAAGCACGAGTCCTACCCACAGTATAAGGTAACAACACTGAAGAGTGGGTTGAGTAAAGGAAACGACCGACTTCGAAGAAAGCTATTTTATTATTGAAGAAATATATCATCCAGTACACATAATAAGCATAATAGGCACATACGTACGTATAGACTGGTCTTAATGAAGACCACACATACCTACACCACTCTTGCTGCGCATCGTGTTCTCTCCCATCGGAATAAGAGACATACATAAAATCACGCTTTTATCCCTTACGGGTTAGGCAGAGCGTAACACGCCTTGTAAAAGGCGCTTTCGCGACGTCTGTCAAAAATAAGAGATTGAAGGAATAGAGAGCATTTGTGTGTTGCGCAAATAATCACACCCGTGCAATTAATAAATTTCATACAGATAATTAAATGTTCAATTTATTTCTATGCTGAAGCCACGCACACTAAGCCAATGTGCGTGTAGGTGTAGGAATAGGTATACTTACTTACACACACAAGTATGGCTCAGTCGTAAGATAATGAAATCGTAAGTCTTAAAATGTCTTCTCATAATGTACCTTTGTATTTTTTCAAAGCATTTTAGTAGGCCTACTATTTTAACTACATACATATAATCACGCCTCTTTCCCGGAGGGGTAAGCAGAGACCACATCTTTCCACTTGCTACGATCCTTACATACTTCTTTCGCTTCATCCACATTCATTAATCTTTTCATACATGCTCGTCGGTTTAGGGTACTCTTGACCTGACCTTTCTTTAGGACGTCCCCGATTTGATCCAAGTACGTGCGTCGAGGACTTCCCCTCCCAACATTTCCATCCACACTCGCCATATATATCTGTTTGGTCAACCTGCTTTCACTCATTCTCTCAACATGTCCAAACCATTTAAGCATTCCCTTGTCAATACCTGTCACTATATCTTCTTTCACACCACAACGTTCCCTAATCACACTATTTCGTATCCTGTCACTCAGTTTGACTCCAATCATACTTCTTAACGCTCTCATTTCTACTGCATTTATTCTGCTTTCATGCTTCTTCTGCCATACCCAACTTTCACTCCCACACATCAGTGTTGGAACCAACACCCCTCTATGCACAGCCAGACGGGCCTTATCGGACACCTTCTGACTGCTCATAAAGGCGTGCAACACTCCATTCACCATGTTACCGGCATTCACTCTTCTTTCAATATCACTATCATTCTTTCCATCTGCTGTAAACATTGATCCTAAATACACAAACTCTTTCACTTGCTCCACTTTTTCATTCCCTATCAAGATATTACACTCTGTCATATTCTCCTTTTCAAAAACCATTGCTTTCGTCTTACTAACATTTACTTTCATTCCTTTCTTGTTCAAAGCTTCATTCATAATATTTACCATCTCCTGCAACTCTTCTGCCGACGATGCAAGTAAGACTTGATCGTCAGCATAGAGCAGACATTTGACGAGTAAATCATTCATTCGTAATCCCCGTTCACTTTCTTTTAAATCTTCCAAGCAACTATCCATGAATAGGTTAAAAAGCCATGGCGACGGTACAAATTCCTGTCTAACACCTTTTTCGATGCTAAACAATTCAGTATACGCCCGTTGATCCTGACACAAGCACTAGAATCTCTGTATAAGGATTTTAGTGCTTGTATCAAAATACTGCTTACCCCATGCATGGATAGTGCTGACCACAATGCATTCCTCACCACTCTATCATAGGCCTTTTCCAAATCCACGAATGCGCAATAGAGTTTTTGGTTTTTAGCCAAAGATTTTTCAGCTATGCACCCGCAAGGAAAATACCTGATCCGTACATCCCATTCCCTTTCGAAATCCTGCCTGAGCATCCCATACCTTCTCATCAGTTTCTTTCGTCACTTTTTCAATCAATATCTTTGCGTACAGTTTGCCGACAACGCTGAGTAGGCTTATTTTAACTAAACCTATTTAAAAGGGTAATTTTGCGAAAGCGACATTATGGGGAAGATACATACTGCGGCGTAAGAGTTAAAACAAGTGTACCTAATGTAAGAGTAAAGCCGTGACTCCAGCGCACCAAAACATACCCCCGCGGGCCAGAGAGGGGAAGGGTTTCACAAACATTTCCTTCCCCTCTCTGGCCCGCGGGGGTATGTAGAATTAATGTAATGTTTGCAGAACCGGCGGGTGGGGGCGCTGGATCAGGAGGTGGGTTCGGTCCGGATCCGCGCCGTGACGGTGATCGACCGCCAGGCCACCGTCGGCGCCACCGCCACCACCTCAGCGGAAGCCACGGAGGTGACTATTTATTACCGCCATTTTTTTCATATTGGTTCATCAACATTTAAGTTTTTACATATTTCGACATGAAATATTAGGCTTGGCAGCCCAGAGCTATACAGCCTATGATTAAATTAATTTTGTAATGATAAATGAATTTCACTATCATATTTGAAATTAAATTTTAATATCAGTTTATGTCATAAAAATAAATAAAAAAATATTTAAAGTAAATATTGTAAATGCAAGTTCTATCTGTGAGCTTCTTATTGGCGGCGATTATATACGCACTATTCCTTAACTAATACTTAGCTAGCGCTGTCACTTTCTTAACTTTGACATAAGAATGGGATAGCAAATGAACACATGACTTTGACATTCCTAATTTGACGTAAGACGCTTTAAATAAGAACTGAGCATAGAGCATGCTTCCTTATTTTCCGTCAAATAAGCAGTCTTATGTCAGATTAGGAATGTCAAAGTCATGTGTTTATTTGCTATGCTGTTCTTATGTCAAAGTCAAGAAAGTGACAGCGCTAGGTAAGAATTAGGATTACGTCGCGGAAATCGACGACAGTGTGTTTGGCTGTATCGCCTAAATTTCTTTGCCTTTCGTGTTTGCCGTTGTGCACAAAATAGAACTTTCAGAGCATGAGAAGTGAAAAAATATTTGTGTTGTGTTTTAGGTGACGACGCGTGCTAGTCACACACCAGCCGTGCGGTCCGGGCCGCCGCTTAGCTGTAACTTTTGCTGGAATACAGTAGACGAGTGCGGGCGAATACTGCGCAGGTAATAACTGCCTCCGTGCTGTAATGGTCGGAAGTCCTGGGTTCGATTGACAAAGATGATATTTGACTATTTATCACTTCGCGAGATTTTCCAAGGTTGGCCAGGTGAAAGCAGGCTGAATCACCTAATTGTCTGAAAGAAAAAGAATTCCGTGCTTCGGAGAGCAAGTTAAGCAGTTGGTTTTGGTAGCTGTCTTTGATAGTGGTTGTTACATAAACCATTGTTGTTAGGCGGTTTAGGAATATGTTTTCCTATGGACAATCAGGTGATTCAACCTGCATTGTTCTAAACAAACTTGGGAAACCTCACAAAGAGATTTTAGAAAACATCAACTCTGTGTTACCCCCCCCCCCCCCCCCTGTGGGAATCATGACTTTCGGATCGGGAGCTCATGGCTCAGACGACTAGGCCACGGAGATAGTTAATCCTTCATTGACCGTATATTATACAACAATTTCATAAACTACTATTATAGGTATTTTCTCCTACTTGCTCGGAAATAGCTTCGTAATTTAGCAAAAGCAAACCGTACATTCACTCTTTTCAGTCCTCAAGTTCGTAGAGGTCAGTAATTTCACCAAGCGACATTAATATAATCATTACACGATGCACTCATTGCGCTGGGTTGCACGTTACGTCACTTAGGGCAGATATTGTTCAAACAATGGGAGCATAGACAATTACACGCTTCGTCGCGTGGCGTATTAGCCAAGTGTGAGATACTACGCCTTAACGACCGCTACACGAAGTCTTTTAAGTAGGTAGACACTAGTATGGATTATATGTTTTTAAGATCAAACAATTTTTACCCAACTATCAAAGTAGGGTTATGTTTTTCGCAAGTATCTTGTAAGTATGAATGTATGTTTGATATTTCTTTATTACCTCGTAACTCCGAAACGGATGGATGGAATTTGAAAATTAGGGTATCGTTCAGTTGGTCTTAAGAACCCGGGTGTTCTTATATAGATCTTATTTTTCAAAATTCTAAATTCTGAGTTTAATTTTTTTTTCTTTACCTATCGAGGGGTATCATATAAAATTAAAAAAAGAAGTGAATTAATGAATGGAACGTGCGCCTGTCAAAGTTTCTATACTAATTTTAAACATATTATGGCGGAATTGCAAATCAAAAGTTTATTTTTAAGTGAAAAAGTATTTATTTATTTTTAAGTGAGTTAGAAATAGCGATGTATGGTCTCGTTTACCTGCGTCTCGGCCTTATAATTTTACCCGACTATACGTTGCTTAATTTCGGACCTTAACAGTAATGTACTATTATATGGACTGGTACGTAAGTGAACTATTTGTTCTGTGCAGGAAAACGCAGTACCACTGTCCGGAGTGCCGCACCAACCTGTGTATAGTGCCTTGTTTCCACGAGTACCACGACGGGGCGGAGAGCGACGCGGCCAGGTGACGGGCGCACTACATCGCGCTGTGTGCCGTCCGGTGAAGCGCGCTCGCGGGGCACGGGGCACAGGGCACGGTTGACGGAGCACGGGGCAAATCTTAGAAAGCAGCTGTGACAGATGCTATTCCTACTTCAGATACAGTGCTGTCGATTCTGTACCATTCCTTAAGGTGGCAATATGGCCTAAGTGGCGCCCCGATCAGTAGAATAACTTACTAAAAACACATTGAATCGTCCCAAGCACGCTGCGATCCAGCATCCCGTGGCAATGTAGCGCCCGGTTTACTGGTAGACCAGGCATTCAAGGCGCTTTATTGCGCCAGGATCAACCATTTGATTAGGATAAGTTTAGTTTTAGGTTACATTTTTATTTGACATGTTGTTTTAATTATCTTAATTACTGTTACTCAAGTAACAGTAATTAAGATAATTAATTAATAATTGTATCTTGACATGTTGTTTTAATTATCTTAAATACTGTTACTTGAGTGTGTTGGACCGGTTTTACGAATCACTGAGTTTTTAGTGAATTATGTTTTTTTTTTGATGGGGGCGCCACTTAAGCCTTATCGCTACCCTAATGTTGTTGGGGGAAGCTGCGCCCCCTTACACCACGTATTCTGGTGTTTATATCGTGAATGATCACAGGGAAAAGGAACTATCCCCGCGTAGACTCATTAAAAATCTGAATATTCTCGTCCCTCTAGTTCGCTTTTCAGATTTTTGATCAGGCTAGCGCTTAGTAAGTCCCAATGGACTTAGTATAGGGACCTTGTTAAAAATTATATTTTTGATGTTGGCTTATGTTATGATATGATAAAATTATGCTTCGTTATGTAAGCACATGGTGTTTACAGAGTATACACATTCAATGAAGTTTATTTGTATTTTATTATTATTGACAAGGTGTATGACAAGTATATATAGGGAAATGACGGAACCAGGGATTTCACAAAAGAACAAGAATTGAAAAAAATAACTGACTTTTTTTTTGTGGTATTGAGTATGTTTTCCTGAACACTGAAGTTCAATGTTGACAAACGTTTCAGTATTTAGGAAAACATACTCAATACCACAGAGCAGATATAGTAGTAGAGCAGCCTATTTCGCCACTAATCGGGGGTGAAGGCGGAGGGGCGCGGCGGTTGAGGCGATGCCACCGCCATCTAGTTGCCTTATAAGTATTTTTAACTGACACTAGATGGCGCTTCCAACAACATGGAATGTTCTAGAATGAAGATTAAATCAAATAGTAAATCAGTGATTTACGCGTGAAAGATTCTTTCTTTTCTTGTAGATTTTTTGTCTCCAACTACAAATATTCGATCATCACTGTAGCTTTTATATTCAAAGATCCAACACTACATTTTGCACCGCGGAACACAAAATGAAATTGTTGCGAAAGGCTAAGCGTGCACTCGGATTAGAACTAGTCACGCACTGATGACAGCGCGTCTCGCGTGGAGTTACTGAACTATAGAACGTATGACGTCAGGCCACAGAAAGATTGTTGCAGGACTTAGTTGCTTCCAACATCAGCTCTACTGTGTGTCTGCTTTTTGCTCAATAGGTAAATACCCAGGTTGTTTAATATCGATTTTTTAAGAAATTGGTATCGGTCTATTATATTTTTTTTGTAGTGGAATCGTGTTTCCCATACAAAAACAAAGAACAGACAATGCAAAACACGCTTCCGCGCGCGGGTTAGCAGATTCCGCTCCTACGCGCGGAGAAGCGTTTTCAGTATATTCGACACTGCGTGTTTTCCATACAAACCATGCGTACGAAGTCATCAGAATTATTTTGTTTAATTTGAAACTAAACATTGTATTAAAAATTTATAATTTGGATTTATCGAACAATCATACTTAGAAAATGTTGAAGTCATGTACATCTTTTAAAATTCTTGTGCTATCTAGTATTGTTATTAACAATAAATAACAGTGAAATGACAAACCCTTAAACATTTTCAGTAATTCAATTACGCCTTCTTCCGGGATTTCGCGAAATCCCTGGTATTCTTATTTCCCTGTATTGAGACATATACACATTCAATGAAGTTTCCTTGTATTTTATTATTATTATACAAAGAGTTAAATGTCTTTTGCCATCATGTAGTTAGACTAAGAAAACTTGTAAATATAATATTTATCTTAAATAAATTTTATCTGTAATTGTTTAAAGACGTTAAACGTTGATAATTTGTATCATAATTATTTTATTTTACGTGATTAAGTATGAAAATAATAATAAAAAATATGAATTTATGATGTTTCTATGAATATGTGTTTTTATTTATATAGTACTTTCGAACATGTACCGAAATGTGTACTTATTATACGAGGTGTAATGGACAGCGCCTCGCCTCGCAAACTGATGGGGGTTGCTCAGTTAACGACACTAACAACTATCATTATTTCTTAAGTTTTTTTTTAGGAAGTGAAAAAAAAATGGCTTTTCCGTATAAATTCTCTGATAAAGATGAACATTTTGTATGGAAAAGCCAATTTTTTATTTCACTTGCTGAAAAAAAAAACCTGCTGATGATTGTTTAGTGTCATTGACTGAGCAACCCCTATCAGTTTGCGGGACGCTGTCCCTTACACCTGGTATGTATTGAATACTTTCTTTTTTTCCCCACCATACCTACGGATTGACCTATGGTTTGCTAAACCACCGTAATTCGCCTGTTCTCTGATGACAAGATCGTGTTCCTGCTGAAAGCGTACGGGCTTAGTTAAAATTTAAGTAGCATGATTAAGTGAAAAATATGTGTTGAATAAATGAAAAGGCGGTATACAATTAAAAAGAAAACTTTATTAACCAAATCATTAGCAGCTTGTCTACTGAGTCACAATGATGATAAAGTAGGCAAATATCAGTTGTACCCGTTACTTTTACAATATCTGAGCGGAAACATCTAGCTTTAACCTAATGGTATTTAAAATTAAAATACTTAAAATAAAGCCGTTATACTTATACTACAAACAGAGACCGTATACATTTTATTTTGTAATCTAATTTAAAATAGGACTCTCCTGTCACAATTTTGCGTCGTGTTTCTCACATATGGTTTATCACTGTGGGTTTTACGCGTAAAGTGATACGAGTATTGTCAGTATTATCACGACACGAGTTATGCATACTTTGTGTAATACCCACCGCCGATGATGCGTCAAGTTCGTGAAGTTAACAACATAATATTTCAGACTTCAGCATCGATCCAAAAGATAAACATATTTTCAGATTCAGGTAGGCATATAACACATTGCATTTCTACCGGCCGTTTGCAGTAATAACATAACGGAATAAAAAATAGAGGTATATTTGTTCAAAAAAAAAAAAGCGTTGCAAATGACACGACTATAAGGCTGCTTTTCCACCAGAGATGTGCGCGAGGAATGTGTTGCGAGGTTTGTGACATGTGTACCAGCCAGTTCACAGGCTAGCAACGCATCCTCGCTCGGCTCGCACCTCATATTAATGCACATCACACATTTTCCTCGCACAGCTTTGGTGGAACACCCACACATTTTCACACATCTGGTGGCAAAGCAGCCTTATATATTTACTAATAAGATAAGACAATACGTATCATAATATGTATAATCTTCTATCATGACATTCAAAGAAAGATCAGAAAAAGACGGTAATAATTTGAGTTAGTTAAGCAGTCTTCTTAGCGAATTCTCTCAATACCACGGTTATGTATTATTTTTTTAATTGCCTATTCATACAGCATTCTTATTCGTTGCCTACATCTTTATTTTCAGAAAACAGACACCTGGTATCGGCTTCGATACGATACGACCAACTTTAGCCGATGGAGAGTACATGCATATAAATATTTTCGGAATCTGAACATATTTTCAAAAACTATCCATAATTATAATAACATCAGTGAAAACAGAATTAAAATTGATCAAGAAATCAAGAGAGATATATGATTATAAAGCTAGTCTATCTAACTGTCATTGAAACATTTTACATATGACGCTCCTGTCATCTGACATCACATGCTGGTTCGGATCTCTCATTTTTTTTAAATTATAACTCGTAAATTAGTTATTCTTTTACATTTGTTTATTAATGGCGATAATAATTCTTATGAATAATTTTGAAACCGTCATGCATATGCTATTGAGGGCAATTCAGTGCGGAAACTGAGAACACTTTATAAGGCAGTGGTAAGCGTGTTAGTTTATCTACCCGCATTATTATCAGACCCCCAGAATGGCCGACCCGCCGACCCTTTCTCTGCTCTCATGACGCATGATTGATCACAATAGAAAATTACAGGTATGAAAGTCGTGACATTTGCGACGCCGAGTAATAGATTAAAAATGAATGTATAATAATCATACTACTTGCTGAACATCATACTCGTAAAAGTCACACTTAAGGGGCGAACAGAACAGAGGTGGCGCCACGATTCGTAATATATTACATGTATTTCAAATACGTACATTTCTATGAATATCTAAAGGTTTGCCATAACATTAGGTCAACTAATATAGATAAAATGAAGAATAACTTCATGTGCTAGCAAATCGACATATTTATCAAAATGATTGTATTTGAGATAAAAAATAATTTATTACGAATGGTGGCAGCACTTCAGGCCTGTTTTCCCCTTGAGGTGGTTCGATGAGCTCAGTGGCGCCCTCGCAAGTAATCTGAAATACAATCATTTTCATGAACATATTACGGTTTGCAACAACACGAAGGTAATTCTTTATTTTGTAATTCATAAAGTCTCAATCTATACATATAATAAATCTCTAGAAGGGTCGTGTCTGTACATTGAATATTTTTACAAAACAATAATTGCAGCAGGCATTATTAACGATATATAGATCAAAACGATTTTTTTTAGAATATTTGTCTGCCTGTATGTTACCACATCATGCCAAAACTACTGAAACGATTTCGATGGGACTTTTTTTATTCAACTGTGTGTTACCCGGGTTGCAACTTAGGATACCAAAAAATCACGCTACCTGACTTAGAAGGTCGTCAGGAAATTGAAATTTTGCTGTTTCTTAACCAACTTTTATGGTCTTTTTTATTCGACTGAGCATTATTTAAAATCAAAGTTACGATACAAATAATCACGCCTCATGCCTTAGGAGAATTTCGGTCGTTTTTAACCGATCTTAAAGGGACTTTTTATTTGACTGAGTTTTTTAATTATTTGGTGTACCAGCCTAGGTTAGAAATAATCACGCAAACCATTCTAATATTGAGGAAGTACCCCAGTTTGTATGGAAAACACGCAGTGTCGAACATACTGAAAGATCAGACAATGCGAAACACGCTTCCGCGCGCGGGTTTAGCAGATCATGCTCCTACGCGCGGAGAAGCGTTTTCAGTATGTTCGACACTGCGTGTTTTCCATACAAACCGGGCGTACGAAGTCGCGGGCACAGCTAGTTTACACTAAGAATTTAAGCATTGATGGGTAGTAAAATGAAGAAATTCTTAATGTTGTGACAAACCGTAACATATTTTTGGAAATGTTTGTATTTTTGATATATCTCTGCTTTGTTTCGACCTTAAAGGAATGTTTTTATTATTTGTTAATAAGATAAGGATTATGAAGGAACTCCTAATTACTATTATTATTACATTAACATTATAGGTCCGAACGTACTAGGACGTAGCTGCAGCGGAGCGGCACTGCAGCGGCACGACACGGCGCGGTAACTATTGTCTAAATGTATGAACTGACATTGCCGCACCGCAACGCACCGTGTCGCGCCGCGCAGCTCCGGTGCAGCTCCGGTGCCGCTTCAGAGCGGTATATCTCATACATATAATCATTTGTATTGTAGCGCAGTGCCGCGCCGCTGCAGCTACGTTCTATTGCGGTCTGACCTTAGCGTATATACCGAGCGATGGCGCTTTCGCTCGTTAAAAAATATTGACATTTTTAAACTCAAGTGTATTCTATGCTATTTATGATTTTAAACGTGTGAAAGCAGCACCGCTCGGTATAAACGCTCTTAATTTATACTTAAATAAGTTTATAAGTACGAACCTTGATAGATTATCTAATCCAAATAGTATAAAAAAACATTCGTAGAAAAGTATTTAAATTCGATATTTCTATAAAAAAAGTACGTAAAAGAAAGTGGATTGTTATTATGGTTTGGTTCGTATACTAAGTACTTGCAAGGTGGTCAGGGGAGGGGGGGGGGGAGGGATTCGGGCACTACATCCTGATGATATTTACCGGCAAGCCGCTCTATTGGTATGTCTAGGGAAGTATAAGGACAGAACACAAAAAAAGAAGTTTATCTTACGAAGTGTTCACAAGACTCCACATGCTAGCTTAGTAAATATGTCGCAGGATTATGAATTTGATATAATACTAGTCGAATTCCTATACTGCCGATTCATTGTCGCAGGACTACTATGCTGACATCGGTTTGTTGATCATATATCTAGGATTTTGATCAAAACGAGAAAAGTCTAGTATTTTGTCAAAGGCCTGGTTTTGATTACATAATTTTCGGTTTTATGATAAAATTAATATCGGTTGCTATTTTATATTTGAATAAACATTTTGAAACGTATAAAACATCACAAATATTTTAGAATAGTTTTGAAAGTGTGTTATTTTAACTTAATTTCGGAATTTCGAAAACCAACTAAAATTCTATTTATTACCTACTTCTTTTGATAACTTTGCAAAAGTCGTCATATATTTGGATAATTGAAAGTATTCAAATATTACAAAAGAAGTTTGTCTGTATACATACATACATATAACCACGCCTTTATCCCGAATCGGGTAGGCAGAGCGTAATCGACCAAAGAAAAGATCTTTCCGGCACGTCTGTCAAGTTTTGAGGGAAATTTTAAACTTTTAAATGTGTATCGCTACCGTGACAGGT
The DNA here is from genome assembly GCA_949820665.1 of Scrobipalpa costella. NCBI lineage: Eukaryota > Metazoa > Arthropoda > Insecta > Lepidoptera > Gelechiidae > Scrobipalpa > Scrobipalpa costella. The sequence continues at coordinate 39,074,536 of OX463295.1, forward strand.
TGAAAGCCCATCGCTTCAATTGCAAATATTGCAATATACTGATACCCTCGAATCCCTTAGCTGGTGTTTACAGCATGCCCGGGAGGAAATGCAGCTTTATCTGTACGAACTGTGGATTTAACCTATATTCATGAATGATGCACTTAAAATTACATTAATTTGAAACTAACCAAAATTATTATGTGCATGAAAAAAGTAAGCCTGTTTACCTTATCATTTTATCAAGCACAAGCTAGCATTTGATCTGAGTAATTAAATCAAATCAAATTATTTATTTGTAAAACACAGGTAGATAAAAAGTCAAGATCTTGAATATAAATTAAAGAGCGCTGTGAACAGCCGTAGGGCATACAAATAATACAGAAAACACAAAATTAATGAGAAATATTAAAATCAATAGGTATGTCAAATTAGAGAACCCGATGGTGTAGTGTATAGGGCCGCTGCCTCCTGAGCGGGAGGTCGTGGTTCAAATCCCACCACGCACCAATGTGTTTTTCGGTTTTCGAATATCATATGTACGATTATTCGGCGCTTTTTCCGTGTTTCGGAAGGTACGCTAAGCCGTTGGTCTCGGTTAATATCGTTTAATACCGTAGATATTAGTCGTTAAGCCATGTCAGAGGCTAGTGCTAACCATTGGCGGCTTGGAAACTCTGTCCTAATCTAGGATTGGGTCTGGTTTCCCTTCTGGGTTGCGGAGGTCAGAAGGCAGTCGCTCTGTGTAAAACCCAGTACCCTAGATTAGGAAGCTGACCCCGTGAGATACGGGATAAGGCTAGGGAGATGATGAGGTACGTCAAATTAATAATATCTAAATAACAATTTAGTAAAATCATTAATTATGGCAATATATAAAATCAAATGAACATCATATTACTATACTACATACATGGAGCATCTCACCATGAGCATACAGACAGCCGACCAATCATCTACTTAGAAAGTCCTCAACACTATAGAAAGCATCCTCTAGCAGGTAGTTGAACAATATGTGTTTAAAATTACATAAGTTAACACTTAACAGTTAACACGTAACAGACAGAAATAAAGGTAATCTAAGCTACATTTCGTTTCTTTTATCTATATTTTCTTTACTTTTTATTTTCCATCACTTTATGAATTACAAAAACAACGTAAACGCTGATATACAAGAAATAAAAGATACAATGCTATAATACTATATCAACCACTTATTGTGTATTCAGTCATTGGAAGAAGGTAATATTGTATGTAGGGCCCCATCTTCCATAAGACCCATATTTTGTGTTCCAATCAAATGACTATTAATAGCATTCGATATTAAAAAAATAACACATTCCTTCAACGGTATCATTTCTAAGATTTAATCGAAACGTTTACTAATGTTGCGCAATATTTAAATTATTATTTGGGAAGTGACGAAATATTTGCAGTATAAGATAGAAGTAGGAGGATGATAAGATAATGCGAAATCTTTAAAAGCACTGAACGCAGGTTTAGTGTCTTAAACACGAAATATTATTCTTATGATTTATCTAATTTAATTACATGATTTTATAATTATAAATTGAATACTTAGTCTACGATGGATGAGGTTTCAGATGTTATGCACCCCTCCAAGTATCACTCATCAATCTTATCTTATCGTTCATCTAAGAAAGAATTCCTATATCGCTCACGTAATAAATTAACAATACCTTATAATATTTAAATTAAAACTGTAAATAAAGTTAAGAGGTTATCTATTTTTGATCTTGTTTTCACTATTTGTTAGTTATATTATTTACTAGCTTCCTGTCAGCGGTGTCACCCGCTGCTAAATAAGTTTTCCCGTGGGAATGGTCTACTTTCCCGTGGTAAAAAGTAATCTATGTTACTCAGGGTGAAAGTAGTTTATTTTTTAAATATGACCAATAGTTTTTGAGTTAATTCGTTACAAACATACTAAAAGCCAAAAATATAGATATTTCCTTTTTTATAAAGATAAAGCCGTGACTACTACTCTAAAACAAAATACGAAACATACCCCCCCTCCGCGGGGCAGAAGGGAAGGGAAATGTTTGAGATACCCTTCCCCTCTCTGCCCCGCGCGGGTATGTTTCGTGTTTTGTTTATGTGCTGGAGACTCGGCTTAATATTAGTATAGATTATGATTACAACTTTTTATTTATAAAATGAATTGGATAAAGTTTATATTAAGGGCAAAATTTTCGTTCTGTTAAGTTTTATCAACTCTGGATCATCACTGGATAGCAAATTTTCTATTTTTTTTTTATGCATGTAGGTTTATTTTTAATTGAAGAATAATTAAATGGTGTTACTTTCTCGGATTTTATCTAGTCCTGCAGTTATATTATGCTTGCTTTAAAAAATATAAACATGATTCTATTAAGAAAAATAATTCGATCTCCAGTATTAGAAGTTTTCCGAAAATTCCACTATGTATATTTTAATAACTATTACAAAAGTTGCTAAATATAAAACTGTATTTGTACTCAGTCCAAAAACTATAGAATTCTTCAGACAACCACATGAGTCGGTGCAAATATATAAATCGTATATTTCATCAGCAGCGTTATGGTTTCTGTTTAATTTAAGAGCACATCCGAAGGCTTTATAAGATCAGATCACTCATTTGTTTATAACTAACTATTTCTAGCTTCATGCACTGGAATCAGATATTTTTCCTGCTGCGGTAAAAACTAGCATCAGGCTTTTAGCTTTCTTATAATAAACGAATTTTAAAATTGGTTTAGTAGTTTCGGAGTTTATTCGATACTTACAAAAATACAATCGATCCCTCCGTATAATATTAGTAAGTGTAGATAAATTCGTGGCACTATTTCAAACGTATATGTTTGATAATATGAATTATGATAGAACAAATTTAATCGAGAAAAAACAGGTCTTTTGTGTTGTGATCGTGGCTTGCAATAAACGATTAAGAGTGGTTCGTCATCCCGCACGGCAATAAACCCGCACGGCCGCACGAGATGGTGACATTTAATTTTATTTATTTTACTATTCCCCAACTCGCACGGTCATACAAAGTACAGTCAGATGATAAATCTTTTTTACTCAATGTTATTAAGAAAATATTTTATTATAGAATAAGTGACTTTTTTATATTAATTGAATTAAAGCTAGCTGTGGATCGATCGACGTACACTAAAGGTGCACAGAAACATCAGGTATATTTCGGGTATTGAGCGGTTCTAAAAATACCTTATTTATTACATATAATAAATCCATATGTATTTTATCATGATATTTTTATGTTTTATGCAAAAAACCAAAAAAAGAACATAAACATCTAAATGTATTCTGTAATTAGATATTTGCATCTGACTGTACAAAAGTACCTCAGTTGTTTATGAGCGTGTGAGATGGGGAACAATAAAAATAATAAAATTGGTTGTCACCAGCTCGCATAGCCGTGCGAAATTTTAAAACTAAAACGAGTGTCCTGTAAATTAGTTTCATGATCATAAGTTCATTACGCACGGCCCTACGCACTTCAGACTCACTGTTATATTATTATACAGGTATTTAAAAATGGCTGAGTTTTATTATAAAGCAATATTTAAAGTTGGACGACAATCCTTTCAGCCAATAATCTCCTTCTTCTTTCAGCATTTATTTTTCTCGATTACTGAGCTTAAAATATTAGATCAATTCTTATAGATATTTAGGAAAGCTTACATTCGTGTTAAATTGATTTCTCATCGACACCTCGACTGCGTCCCGGCCTTCCAAATTTACTCGACCATGTATTGCTTTTTTTCGAGATCTAAAGTAATGTATTATAATGGGCCGCAAAACGAGTTGGTATTGATAACAATAAAAGAAGTTTAGTTATTGACATAGGGCTTCAAAAGGCTGGCGGTTTACCTGTTGTCATTAAGGGTTCAAAGGGCTTATAGACTTCAAAGGGCTGGTGGTTCACCTGTTGTCATTAAGGGTTCAAAGGGCTTATAGACTTCAAAGGGCTGGTGGTTCACCTGTTGTCATTTAGGGTTCAAAGGTGGGGATGGTGTCGAGTTTCTGCTTCACTTCGTCCGAGGTGTCGTCGGAGAGCAGCAGGCTGTGGGAGTAGCCCATCGCCACCTGGCTGATGCTCAGGCCCTCCATCTTGGTCACCTCTTTGGGTCGCGCAGACGATTTGTTTATTTCACCAGTACCCTGCAAATATTTATAATATTTATATTTCTTCCATGCTGGCCTGGCAGCGAGAGAAAAACATTGAATGTGCCCGCTGCATTTCGTCCCGGGTATGCTGTAAAAACTAGCTAAGGGATCCGAGGGTTTCAGTATATTGTAATTTAGGCGATGGGCTGACAACCTGTCACTACAGCAATCTACCTTCAAACCTATCTGAAATAAACCTCAAAACTTTGTCAGACGTAGCGGAACGACCTTTGTCTAGATCGTTTACGCTCTGCCTACCCCATTAGGGATAAAGGCGTGATTATAAACCCTCATATCCCTCAGCTGGTTTTTACAGCATGCCCGGGAGGAAATGCAGCTGGCACATTCTGTGTTTTTTTCTCGCTCCCAGGCCTGCATGGAAGATGAGATGTATAAGATGCCGAGGGGCAAAGCCGTCACAACTTGTTGAAAGGACTCTTGCAGGCTGAATCATCTGATTGTCCGAAAAGAAAAAGGATTCCGTGCTTCGGAGGGCACGATAAGCCGTGGGTCCCGGTCGCTGTCTTTGATAGTGGTCGTTACTCAAACCACGTCAGAGGCCTAACAGCCGTGCTAGTAGGCGGTTTGAAAACTCTGACACCAGGGTTCATCGGGTCGTTCGACTCGAGAATCCACTCGCTAAGAGGAAGAAGCTGATAGCGCATGTAGTATGGGCAGATTTTTTTTTTTTCGACCTATGTTCTTTGGAAAAGTTGTTCAGTTTCATGAGTAGATTCAAACATATCACGATATATATATTTCATGTTAAGTACTCGTATATGAGACGCCGCGGGGCAAACGTTACAATTGGATAAAAGGAAGTTGCCGCTCTTGCGGTGTGCAATGAGGGTTAGGGTGGGCCGATGATGTATGGAATTTTTTTTTCGCTTTCGCTTACCCAAGAGGTACGAAAAGTTGCGGTTACTCATGTAGACTTTATATATGATTGGATTTTTAAAATATATATAACTTGAGCCCTCTACCAGCCATCTAAAAAATATCAATTTCAAGTAAAATCGAAAAGAACGTAGTCGTTTTTTTTTTGTAATTTGGCGCTTTTTTTGGGCCCGCCATATATTAGTGAAAACTATATATTATAGTAAGATTTCTGCAAACTGCTTCACATAGTAATTTTGCTCCGGACAGCATCTCAAAATTCAATTTGTTTTATCTCTTAACAGGTCTAATCTTGCTGTAATTAATTTACTCGTAAACACTAGGTCTGTTACATTTTATAAAGCAATAAAAATTTTAAATCTTAATAGCAAACCAGATGTAACAATGACGGAAAAGTCGGTATTTTTTTCAAAATAAAACTGCTGGTAGAGCGCTAAATCTAGTACAGGTGATTGTTTTTTGTATTTTTCCTGTTATCTACGTAACCTTCCGAAACTTTTAAGTAGTCTTGTCAAACGAAAGTCTGAAATCAGTGAAATCGGCCCAGCCTAATGAGGGTGAGGTGTGTGTGTGTGTTTGTACCGACCAGCTCTCCGTAGGTGGGGGACACGCCCCACGCGATCAGCGAGTCGTCCGCCGCCACCACCACGGACGTGTTGCTGCACCCGACGCTGCGAATGTTCCAACCTGAGGAAAACACCCATACTTGTTTCATCTCAGATCTGCCGCCGCTTTGCCATACTTGTGTGTGAATACACTCATTGGCGGCAATTTTAGTCGCACCATTCCTCAGCTAGCGCTGTCACTTACTTAACTTTAATAAGAACAGGATAGCAAATGAACACATGACTTTGACGTTCCTAATTTGACGTAAGACGCTTTAAATTAGAACTGAGCATAATACAGCATGCTTCCTTATTTTACGTGAGATAAGCAGTCTTATGTCAGAGTAAGAATGTCAAAGCCATGTGATTATTTGCTATCTTGTTCTTACTCAAATGTTTATTGCATTCTTATGTCTATACTTCCAAGCTAGACTGGGAGCAAGACAAAAACATAGAATGTGCCAGCTGCTTTTCCTCCCGGGCTTGCTGTAAAAACCAGCTAAGAGATCCAAGGGTTTCTATATATTACAATTTAGGCGATGGGGTGACAAGCTGTCACTACAGCAATATACATTCAAATCTATCTTAAATAACCCTCAAAACTTTGTCAGACGTGGCGGAACGACCTTTACTTAGGTCATTTACGCTCTGCCTACCCCATTAGGGATAAAGGCGTGATTATATGTCTGTATGTATATATGTTGTTCGTATGCCAAAGTCAAATTAGGAATTAGGATTATGTATGTGGCGAGAATCGACGTCATTGGCTAGTGTGCGTGAGGGCGCCATAGCAAACGTGCAGTAACGCACACGAGGCCGAGTATCCAACCACAATATGGCTGAGCGGCCTCCAGATATACAAATACTGTGGCATTATAGGATAGCACCGAACTACAATTGTATTTTTTTAAATGACAATAAAAAGTAAGTATTTTTTGTTGCATAGTACCTAAATTACTGTTTACTTTTATAATAAAAAAATTCTTTGTAGAACATCCAAGGAAAGGAAAAGGAAAACAGAAAAGGAAACGGTGCAAACTTCTTTATATTTCAGTGTTATCGATTCGTTGAGTGCACGACTTAATAGATGGAGAGAGCACCCCGCAATGATCCCTCGTGACAAGTTACAAAACCAGACCTCTGGCAGCAGATGGCGATTTATATGCTCATCTCGGGAAAAATAATTAAAAAAATATCGGCATCGGCCGGGTGTACCACAAAATGGCTAGTTCTTTATTTTCCCGAGATCAGCATATAAATTAACATCTTCTGCCAGGGGTCTGATCTTTGTATCTTGTCACGAGGGATTCTTGCGGTGCCCTCTCCATCTATAACTAAATCTTGACTCACATTATTAACATCTCTTTTTATTCTCTCATTATATAAAATGTGGGGTCGCGTATTAAGCAAGTACGAGTTGCTACCAATTAGTTTCCACGTTACATTGTGTATGTGCACTCACCGTGTAGGTCCTGCACTGGTTTGGGGTACATGTTCGCTTCTCCGGTGCGTTTCGTTTGCCCGAACATAAACAGCGCTCCTGAAACAACAAGTTGATGAAAATGATAAACCCACATACCACAGAATGCCAGGGTCTACTGGTCTGAACCTGCTACCGACTCGGAGGTCCTGGATTCGATTCTCAGGGGGGGGGGGGGGGGGGGGCACACAAAGTCGATATTTGTCAATTTATCACTTGGTAAAATTTTTCCCTAGTTTGGTTACGGCTGGGTTAGGCTGAATCACCTGATTGTCTGGAAGAAAAAAAAATCTGTGCACGCACGTGAAGCCGTCGGTCCAGGTCTTAGGTATTTAGTGATGTTTGTTTAGTTTATTTATTTCACAATGCAACATACAGAGACGTAAATATTTTTATCAATCAAAACTAAGAAGAACACATATATATAAAAAAAAACAATTACATAATACTAATCAAGTAGCCCGCCACGGATCATATCTGGTTCAAATGTCCCCATCACGCCGGCCGCGTCCCCGCGTTGAATGGCCAGCGAAATGTGCTGAACCAGGTATGATCCGGAGCGAGGGTCACATTCGCGCTCCCGTAGGCGACGCCCTGACTCCCTGATAAATGTTTTTACCTCCTCACACCACGGCCCACCAGTTTCCACCGCGAAAGGCACGAATAAATGAAAAAATATTCACTATTTGCTCCCGATCCGCATACTTTTTTTTTTTTGTCTCGCCGCATGTTCGGCGGCGGAGCCAGCCTTCCGAACAGTGTGTGGGGTGTGGGACGCTGCGAAAATGCTCATACAGGTGGCATCCCACAAAAGGGAACGGCCTCTCTCCTAGGGAACCAAGGCCGTCCGGTCGCTTGCCCGTCAGTCCTGCTAACGCCCGGAGTGTCTAGTACACATGGCACATTTGCAGACACCAACGCCCTACGAATTATATCGTTAAGGGCGTGGTGTCTAGGGAACCTTCCCGCACTTCTACCGCAGCTGAGTCCGTGGTGGCCGCTTGATGCCTTAAAGGCAAGCGATGGATCTCGCAAACTTTGCACCCTAGCCTCAGCGCGACCGATACCCGTAAAGAATTGTCATCTAGGTGCGTTCCGAGCTGAGGAGAGGGCAAAGCTTGGAGCCATAAGCCCGTCTCTGGACATGGTCCATTCCTGTGAGCGATTCAGACCACTCCGACAGGAGTAGTTTCGAGCTAAGGTCGTCCCAAGCTCTCTGCGAAGGTTTTTCAATGGCTAGACATTGGGGCACATTGTTCCCCAAGCTTCCATTGTGTCGGTCTGAAAACGGATGCTGCATCTTCCTTCCTGAACCCTCAGAATACTGGCAACAAGATCGGCTACCCTGTTGACCGACGCAAGAAATGCAGGCAAGCCAATGGCCTGGACACATCTCACGCCCACACCACCGTACCTATTATACAAGTGGACATTTAAGATGTTTTCTAGGATAGCCTGGATGGTGTTATCCACCACAGACTTATTCGAGAAAAAGCCATGTTGGAGTGGTCCGAATCACGTATGTTAACTTGGGGAGTGAAAAACAAGTGCGAAAGAGAATCAAAGCTACATGAGCCGATAGCTGTTCTAAGTGTTTTTCGACCTTCGCAAGCATTTGATACTTGTCCTCCAAGGCACAAGGGACTGCGTTTGGAAATATTGGAGCTCCGAGAAGGGCAAGGGTGTTTTCAGTTAACATCCTCACTCCTGGCATTAAGGAATAAAAAGTCGAGCTGCATTTGTTTTGCATTCTCACTACATGGGAAAATTTCACATTTGAAAGGGTTAACATTGAGGCCCTTTTGCTCCTAACCGCTAAAAAGGGTACGCAAATCATTTGTCACTGATTCCGGAGTTCCACCGATCGTGCCGTCGTCAAGGTACCATACGTTCAGCTTAGAAGCTAAAGAAACAACAACCTTATGAATGGCCAAGCTAAGGATTGGGCCCCTTGTTGCGCTCCAACTAGGGACGGAATCTGATTGCTATTAAAAGATAAGTTGCTTGGTGCTGCATAATATTGGTGTAGAAAGGGATACAAGGACGGAATTAAATCCTTAACTTCTACTAAAAGACTATCCCTTTCGACACTGTTGATGGCGTTTTTCAGGTCTTCCTTAACGACGACACAATCTGCTTTTGCCGGGTCCATAACAAAAGCTCGCGTAGCGTGAACCGCCGACTCACAACCCTGAGCGGTGCCAAAGCCTATTTGATGCGGTTGCAAATAAGCGCGGCCATCGGATCTCGCACTTATTCCGCCGTCTTTTGTAAGAGCGTACTGCGTCGCCCCATACAAATAACACACTTGGGCACACTTCCTGATTGAGAGACATACATACATATAATCACGCCTTTATCCCTAATGGGGTAGGCAGAGCGCAAATGACCCAAACAAAGGTCGTTCCGCCACGTCTGACAAAGTTTTGAGGGCTATTTAAGATAGATTTGTAAGTATATTGCTGTAGTGACAGGTTGTAAGCCCATCGCCTAAATTACAATATACTGAAACCCTCGGATCCCTTAGCTGGTTTTTACAGCATACCCGGGAGAAAATGCAGCTGGCACATTCTATGTTTTTCTCTCGCTCCCAGGCCAGCATGGAAGAAACCAGCATGATTGAGAGAACCCTTCAGTAAAAAAAAAAACAGTCTCGTAATCATCTTCAGCAGACGTAACCCATTGTTGTTGTTTGTTTAAAGGTGAACAAAGTTTAATGTCATTATATTCAAAAACACATTTTAAAATAAATTATACGTGTTGGTAAATTAGTTAAATTACGAAAACTACTATTTTATTACTTCCATGCTGGCCTGGTAATATACCTACAAATCTATCTTAAATAACCTTCAAAACTTTGTCAGACGTGACGGAACGACCTTTGTTTAGGTCGTTTACGCTCTGTCTACCCCATTAGGGATAAAAGTGATTATAGGTATGTATGTATGTAGGAGGCCTATATTCAGCAGTGGGACATGTAGGCTGAAATGATAATGATGTATTTATTATTTCATTATGTTGTCATATCTAAGGACATGAAACTTTGTTTACCTTTATTCTAAATCTGATTTAGAAATACTACAGGTCAATCTAGTCGATGGACTCGAAACCCTCGCGTCATCATTTAATAACAATATTATCGCTTCTTAAACATTCGAAGCGATATTCAAAAAATGTATGTATATATATACACTGGCTTTCCATGGGAGTTTCCCCGTAAACTGCATTCGACAGGACCAGTAGTTATATGTCGACGGGAAACACAACGATAGCGCGTTTTAAAAACCTTGAGGCGCCATCTATCCATTTCATTGTGAACTATTACAAACAAGGTTTAGTGTGCAGTACGACAAGTTACCTGTCTCCCGCAGTGCCGAAATCCCATACAAACGTAGTTTCGCTTTTATTCTTGAACGGTGAAACCAAACTTAGCCAAACTCTGTACAGATAATCAATTGCAAGATATAGATATTTCTTATTAGGTTTAGTTTAAGTTTGGCGGGTGCCATTCGTTATTTATTTTTTTTACAAAAATTGCAATAAATCGAAACACCGGTCCAACAGAATCAAGTTACAGTAATTAAGATAATTTAGAACCTCATAAATTAGCGATCCATAGTTCATTGTAGTAACAGGAAGAAAAATGCGAATAACGGCCACTAACGGCAACTTTTCTTTCTTTTAACGTTTGTATGGGATTTGGACAGTCCGGGGGGCGGGGAAGCCTCCCAAGAGAGCAACACAAGCGACTGCTGCACTGTCCTCTGGCTGGACCTCGCAGCAAATGAAAGACATACGATAAATAAACTCACGGGGTTTCCGGGTTTTTCCGGCATGTTAGCGTCAATAGGTTTCCTAACTCAGGTAGTTTTCATAAGGGACGTATTGGACTAGCATTTCCATTTTGATAGAAAACCTAACTCAGTTGGTCTCCGTAGAGGGCGTATTGAAATATCATTTCTATTTAAGCGTCACAGCCGATTTGGTATTTTGTCCCGGCTAACATAAAACAAATCACTACATAGTATAAAACAAAGTCGCTTTCTCTGTTCCTATATCCCTATGTACGGTTAGATCTTTAAAACTACGCAACGGATTTTGATGCGGTTTCTTTTAATGGATAGTGATTCAAGATGAAGGTTTATATGTATAATACATGCATAATATAGTAGAGAAACACTGATGATTTCCATGCGAAGCCGGGGCGGGTCGCTAGTTAAAAAATAAAATAAAGAAAAACGGTAATCTTTACTTATATTTTTTAAGTTATACATCTACAACCCAGTCATATCAATTTACATGACTGGGTTAACGTGATTTAGGGCCGCAATTATAAAAGTCACTCAGATCCGCTCTCGAGGGTCGATCAAGCAGGTCGTACTCAAACTTTTACTCAGTACTCGAGTAGACTGTTAATTTATAAACGCAAACACACTCAGATCAGGTTATAACTCATGAACTCGTATCAGGAATCAGGATTTACTGATACGAGTTCACATGTTTGATACTCTCCCGCTTTTTTCCGGTGTTGCGTTCCGTTACAGGAATTATTTCAAGTAGGTACGTATTAAAAATAAAATATATGTTTTAAATGTCATAAATTCAAAAGGGTATTTAATTTTATTACACATATCATATAATAAGGATTATTTTATTAAAAAAAAATATTATCAAAATTTAGTGCAATTTAATGAAAATTACTGTATGTATACAGTAACTTGAAATGGAACTCAAAAAAATAAACAAATCAACGATGGCGCGGCGCGATATTAGTGAATGACGTCTCTTGTTTTGACAACATGTTTCGGTTGAGATTATTTCATATTTCTATGGTTACATTCAGTGGAAAATCGCAAAGAATATCTTTGGAAATGCGGTATTGCCCCAGTATTGTGCTGTGCAGCTTCTAAAGGTAAAGATTTAACATAAGGTTTATGAAGTTGTGGTGGAAGTTTCGACTTCACTTCTCTCATCCACGTCTAAAATATTTTTCTTGCTAAATTGAGTAATTAAATTCCTATTTAAAGTCTTATTCCAGGTCTTGCCCCTCCGCCTGAAGTTCACTCTTCCTATGTGTTTTATTTTGGCCATTGTGTGTGTCAAATATATTACAATAATTTCTATTATTTTTAGGTGGAAAATCTACAATGCTGTCTCAAAAACTCATTGCTTGTTTGAATGGGAACAAACAAGCTTTATTAGAAATACAGAAACACAGAACATCAAAATGATTTGAGCTAAAGTAGGTAAGTAGTAAGTTATTATGTACATACCTATTCTCTCAAAAAACTTGAACATCCCTAATAAACTGACAAAAAACTTACATTTAGGGCACATTAATCATCAAAAATCCTAAAAAATACATGGCCCTGGTGGTGCTAAGAGTGCAACACAACCATCTGTCACACTATCCTTTCCTATACTCATAGAATATAATAATTTGTTTTTGCTTTTCAGATTATAATTGAAGAACAAGGACTCCTGCTCATACCTTGTTTTGCTGCAACAGGTACCTGACGGGCTTACTGAAACTTACACAATAAATGTGAAATATGTATATCGTTTACTATGATAGAAGTATATTTTTAAATAAAATAAGTTTATGTGTTTTGTAATATAAGTTAATAATCAATAAACCATTAATTGTTATACTGTGCTACTATGTTTCTGAATCAATAAATCTTTAATTGTTATTTTTAATTTAAAGTATTTATTACAAAATATATATGTAGGAATGTACGTTTTTGTACATCTTTAGTGCAATAAAATGGGTTGGTATTTGTGAGTTTTATTTTCCCTAAACAAAATCACTGAAACAATTAATTATTAATATTATTATTCTGGCAGTAGGGAAATTACTAAGTTATTAACTGCTTCCATGCTCTAGTGGTCTGAGCCATGGATTCCCAATCCGGAGGTCCAGGGGGAAAAAAAAGTTGTTTTTTTTCAATATCGGGTGTAAGGGACAGCGTCCCGCAAACTAATAGGGGTTCCTCAGTTAGTGTAAGATTTTTCTCAGTCTGGCTAGGACAATGCAGGCTGAATCACCTGCTGTCTTGTAGATAAAGGATTTCGTGCTTTGGAGGGCACGTTTAGCCGTCGGTGCCGGCCGCTGTCGCGATAGTGTTCGTTACACTAGCCATGTCCGAGGCCTATAGGTTGTGCTATTAGGTGGTTTGAACACTGATATCAAGGTTTATCGGGTCGATCGACTCTAAATTTTCACGACAAAAGAAGAATCTAAATGATAATAAAATCGTTATTATTAGTGTACTGTACGGGATTCATCTGTGAACACTGTAAGCAAAACTATAGTGACGACTGAATAAACCAAAATGGCGTAAAATACATACATAATCCATACTTAATTCACCTCCAGACCACAATTAACTGATACGTCCTCAGGAACGCACATCGAGTGCGCGCCCGCGTTCTTAGTTTGAAATATAACGTTTATAAATAATCAGTCACTCAGCTGAAGTCTGAATCGTGATGGCGTACCTAAGTTGGAACTACAAATAAGACTGAGTACGACAGGCAACTTAAAACTCTACATAAAACTCGTATCAAATTTGAGTGACCTTTACAAATACAAGCATAAGTCGTGTTCGCTTCGCTCGCTTCTCATATCTATTTACTCTTCGTGAGGTGTAGTGTAGATCTCGCGTCGCTCGCGCTACGTATAGATTCAACGTTCGAGTGTCCTTAAAAAAATGACGATTTTACCTGAATGTACTACCGCTTCTGTCCCGGTTTTGGGATTCATAATTGATGGTATAGCCTGACCGCTGACTACAAAGAGCTGTCATAGAGGTGCCATAGAGAAGGGCTCAATAGGAAGTCCTTCTGTACTTGTTTGTCTGTGTTTCAGTCGGTGGTTAGGGTATAAGAGTTTTACTTACCGAACTCGTTGACGGCGAGGCTGTAGGTGGCGCCGCAGTGCACGGAGCGGACTCCGCGCGCTGACGTGTCGAAGTACTTGATCAGTCGCGGGACGCTCTCGTCCTTCTGTTCGGCGTGGCCCAGCCGCCCGAACCCGCCGAAGCCCCAACTGAACGCACGTTTCTTAGAGTCTATTGCCACCTGAAATTCATAGTGTGATTCTAAATTACACGGGCGGGCAGTGCATGCTCGGGAAAACCCACTCGGTAGAAACAAGTATAAGTAACCTCTTACCACTCCACACAGCTATTTTGTTCATTTTCATTTGTTGATTCGCAGGGAATTTGCATGACTTTTTTCAAATAATTAATAATAATTATTATCATAATGAACAAACAAATGTGAAACAATTTTCGTTAAATATTAACTAGTTTCCGAATTATGATGCTTTAAAATTAGTTAAAAAGAGAGAACTATCATCTGACGTCACATGACAGGAGCGTCATACTACAGTGGACCCGAATCCTAAAGTTACGTATGACAGCTGTCAATTTGGCATTACTAGTAATGTACCTAAACATACTCTATACTTGTATCGCTGTGACTATTTGATACTAAGTACGTAATTAACAGGTTATTTTAATTTATTTGGCTTAACGGACGACTGAGAAGCATGCATGGATCTCCCCTCGCTCCGCGCGTGCGCCTGTCTGCTATAATTGGGGTGCAGTGGCGAGGGGTTCATATAACACGATTCCTATCGGGTTCCCTCTTGAAATTATGCGACATTATCATATTACTAAAACAAACAACCCAATTAGTCACGACGCTAGCAACATTGCAGGTAGTTTAAGGGCTAAAATCTATTAAGATATGATAAAATAATCTCAATACTTAAATTTTTGTCAGGCGCTTATGCTTAAAAAAAATTGCATAAAACAGCCTCACGTTTTGGAAGCGAATTGACAGTGGCGCTATCTTTTGACATGAACAAAAATACATCACTAGCAATTAAAAATATATGTATCCGAACGGTATAACCTAGCAGGAGCGTATTACAGAATGAATAATAAAATGTTTTCTAGCATTTCAAATGATATTAAAATAAGGAAATATTTGTTTTTGTTTAGAGTTATGATAATGTATATCTTTTGTTTGTAATTAATAAGGCAGATATGGTATTATTGAATTTTGATTTGAAAAGATGCGACGTAACAAGGTTATAGCGACCTGTGGTTGAGCTGTCATACGTAACTTTAATATTCGGCTCTACTGTACTTTCATATTAAATGTCGTTTCGAAGAGAGATATAGATAGTCTAGCTTTATAATGGTATATCTCGGTGATTTCTTGATCAATGTTATTTCTGTTTTCACTGATGTTATTATAATTTAGGATATTTTTTTTGAAAATATGCTCAGATACTGAAGATGCATGTACTTCATCTATTGAGTATAAACAGTATCTTAAAACCCGCATTTGGGGTTTGACACTATTCTCGTACACTTAGCGTAACTTAGCTTGTTTCCATGGTCTTACCGTGTGGTTATTCCCGCACGAGAAGTCGACGATATCGACATCTTTGACGGGCGTCACGTGGCCGTCCTTGGACTTCTCGAAGAACAACGCCACGTGTTTCGGAACCATCTCGAAGTGGTACGACAGCTTGGTGCTCGTCACAAAGTACTTGCCGTCCGTGTTGTGCCCTGAACACACCACAGAGTCCAAATATTAATAAGGCGAGTCTGTACAGGACAATGCCATTGCTGGCAAAGCCTGCACATGATGGAACCTAGCGGACGGGTTGTGAGGGCGCTCGCGGGTGCGAGACGAAGAGATCATGATTCAGTCTCATTTATTGTATAAAATGATAGCTATTTTATATAAGTTATCTTAAACACACAGTGAAAGATTTATGAATGTATAACATGCGTGCAAGTTGCAAGCTCAGCATGTCACGCAGTATTGTCAATAATATGTAGTAAGCAAGTCGATGACCTGCGCGACATGCTGAGTAAGATGATTCGAGTTGGCTCGAGCAGTCCCAAAAGTGATTTGCCTGTTAAAAAAAAATTACAATGATGCCGATTCTATTGCAAACCGAACTTAACTTATTTAGTCTGGTCCTTTCACTTTCTAAACTTTTAATAAAATAGAGACAAAAATTTAAGAGCTAATTATATTTCTGTCAAATGCGCATGCCAAATTATTTAAGGCGAGTAATGTCACTTTGTTACAAAACAAATTGTCACAAAATTATAACCAGCTATTGTATTTCTGTCTCTACTTTATTAAAGTTTTAGAAAGTGACAGGATCCAACCAAAATAAGTTAAGATGCCTCCTCGCGAGCGGTTACGCCTTTCTTAGTTGCATACAATAAATGATTGAGCTTTTAAATTGCATACAATAAATGATTTAGCTTTTAAATTAAAATCGCTTTTATGAGTTAGGTAAAAAATCTTCTAAAGTAACAGCCCGGCGGCAATGTCCTTGAACTGCGGCACGCAATGAACATTCACAGTTCGCCCGCAGGTATAAGATACAATTTAGTTTGCAGGCGGGCGGCGCTGGGCAGTGTAGGTATCTTTTCATACCTAAACTTGTCGTTTGTTAGGGAGTGATTCTTTTGTACGGTAGTACTATTATATATACTGTGCTCCAGGGTACTATTTGCTCCTCAATTCATTACTTCTAAACATCCTTAGGTCTAAGGAGTAGTATCTAAAAAAGTGACAGAGAAATAGTTTTGATAATGTCTATATGTATATTGCGAGTTATGACTTTTTAAACGAGCGAGCCACCGCTGTGAGGCATCTTAAGTTCAGATTGCAACAGAATCGGCACCAAATCATCTATTGAGAAAATTATAATTTACTAGCTGTTACCCGGGGCTTTGCCCGCATGATCTCTGGGAAATAAGCAACAACGCATGCAACTGAGCTACCCCCTATCAGTTTGTCCCTTACACCCGGAGAGAACGCGCGTGAAACTTACCGAGTTGTCCGTACTCGGGCAGGCCGAAGGAGTGCAGTCCTCCGTGGCAGTCCAGGATCATGGAGAACTCCGCCCCGCAGCCCACCTTCACCACCGGAGCGCCCCTGCGACACGGACGGGTAACGATCAACCATTTATACATACCTATATATAATCACGCCTTTATCCCTGGGGTAGGCAGAGCGTAAACTACCTAAACAAAGGTTTTCACCACGTCTGACAAAAATTGAGGAGCAATTTTAGATTGTAATAATGCAAAAATAAAAAGTAGGTAGTTATTAGTTTAACAGGAACAAATAATTAGTCATCATTTAACAATTTAACAGGAACAAATGATAAGATAAACTTTATTGCACGTAAGAAACCAAATCATACAACAGAGATAACAACAAAAGATAAGTACAACATAGGCAGCCTTATTGCTTAGGTAGCAATTTCATCCAGGCAACCTTATTGTAAAAGAAAAATGCGTAGCGGCAAGCGGGATAGTACAAACCTAGTCAAATAAGTATCCTAAATACATAACATATAATACATAAACTAAACAAGCTACTACATAGCATAACTACATAGTATAAAACAAAGTCGCTTTCTCTGTCCCTATATCCCTATGTATGCATAAATCTTTAAAACTACGCAACGGATTTTGATGCGGTTTCTTTTAATGGAAAGAGTGATTCAAGAGGAAGGTTTATTTTTATAATACATGCATAATGTAGTAGAGAAAAACTGATATGCGAAGCCGGGGCGGTTCGCTAGTATATTTATAAAATAAACGAATACATAAACTAATGGAAGATAGGTTAATGCAAACTACAATCAGAACTAGACGAAGAACTAGAATGGTTGTATTTGACAGCTTACTCCTCCCAAAAAATCAATGATAAAATCTAAAAAAAAAAAAAAAAAAAATTGACACTGGCAGAAAGTAGTCTAAAAAATAAATAAATATGCATCTGAAGAATTAGTTCATGGTCTCCAATTGCAACATTGACAACATTTTCTATATCGTTTTCATACATACATACAAATCGATAACACATCGTTAATTCGTCATAATTACCATTTTGGAAACGGTGTGATTAACTTGACAGGACAGTCCCTCGAGCTTTACTTTTAAGAAGAGATTGAAAGACCATTTCATGATCTCTCTATGACAATTATAATTAGACATATAATCACGCCTCAATTCCTAATGGGGTAGGCAGAGCGTAAACAAAGATCGTTCCGCCACGTCTGACAAAGTTTTGAGGGTTATTTAAGATAAACTTGTACGTTTATTTCGGTAGCGACGACTTCGACGTTTCGGTACGACCTTTGTTTAGGGTGTTTACGATCTACCTATTCCATTAGGAATAAAGGCGTGATTATATGTATGTATGTATGTATAAATAAATAAATAATAGGGCATTGAGGACGATCGTTGCATATGTTGAAACCTAGCAGTGGTACTTACGCGTGTCGGACGCGCGTGGGCTTCAGTATCTGTGCGGCGGAGGAGCCGACGCCGCACTGGCCGCTCTTGTTGTCGCCGCACGCGTACACCGCGCCCGTGTCTAAACAAAAACAACTTTATACTACCATTCGGAAAGTATATGAGTTCTGACTTGAAAAGGGAAGAAAGTACGTAAATCCAAGTGAACAAATATTCGGGCGGCAAAAATATATGGGATTTGCTGCGGCGAGTCACTGAGTAGGTTATCACTAGCGTTTTACAGCGGGTAGAAAGTAAGCACTTTCTGTTTCACTTCTTTTTTTAATTCATAATTTAAGACTAGAAACAGGCGGATGCCAAACTACGCACAAAGTTTGTATCTCGCGCCCACAAAATGATACTGGCCTCTTATTTTTTTTGGCATTATGTGCTTTTTTTCATTTGCCTCTTATATTCTCAAGTAAAAGAATAGTAAAATCAACAAGTCCGCGCGAATTCTCTTTATTTCTTAATTTATTTAAATAAGTGTTTAATGTTTTTGATGTGTAACTTACTGTATATAATATGTGTTTAGTTTGTGTTCTGTTTGGATGGAGGATGACAATTCAAATGTACTTAAGATATCTTCTTATGAATGGAATGTGCGCCTGGCAAAGGCTCCATGCAAATGTTTAAAATGTCGATAAATTCTGGAGGAATCGCAAGTATGATGTTTATTTTTAAGTGTTTTGTGGTTGTTTCCCCGCAAAATTTGAAAAAAGTACTATTTCACTTCTCATGCTCTGAAAAGTACTATTTTAAAACTGAATTTTGGGCATAAGGGTAAAATCTACTCATAAATGCATGTCTTTTAAGGCAAAAAAAATTTAGGCCATAAAGCCAACCACCCAAAATAAGAAATTCATATATGGAACTTGTTATATTAAAATATTTACTTAAAATTATTTGCCTTTTCTGTTTTTATGACATAAGACGATATTTAAATTCAACTACGATAGTGGATTTGATTTATTGTTACAAAAATCATGTAATAATAGGCTGCAGCCCAAGCCTATTATTTCATGTCGGAAAATTTTAAAATATAAATGGCGGGAATGAATTGTTTTTGTTTCGCAAAATTTTTGAAGTGAAAAGCAGAGTTTGTAATTCGTGCATAAAACAAATCTAAATTTAAATGCTTTAAAAAATTATTTAAAAGCTAAAAATCTCGGCAAAAAAACTACTTGTTTTGTGCACTTGTACTACACATATCTCAGCCAAAAAAGCAATGTATGGTCTCGTTTACATTGGAAGGCTTTGACGGTGTCACAGAATATATAATAGTACTACATACAGAATGGCCACTCACCTCCCCTCCTCAGTACGATATACGTCACACTCCGCGCCGGATTGTGGGTCACATTGTGGGTACGCTTAGCGGGAATGACGCGCGCATGTTTCCCAGTGTAACGGAAATAATAAGGTTTTGTGTTTCAAAGATGGTTAGGTACTGTTCCGTGTACAGATGTCTTTCTACAAGATATGACTACAATAGGAACTTTTTTAGATTCCCAAGTGATGAGAGGCAGTAAATAACTTCATACAAAATATGCAACCTAACCTATTCTAACTATTCAGTTACAGTGAACTACTTTAAAACGTTGGTTTCATCAAGAACCAGATTAATCAAGTGATGATTATGACTGGTATAACAAAATTTGTCAACCCTTATAACACGCACACAAATGCATGGCAAGTGCAACATGCCATGCTGTGGTCACTGCTCGGATACTCCTAACTACAATGTCATTTTGGTCATACATCGACAGATGGCATGTTGCACTTAGTATTTGTGTGCGTGTAATATTGACAAATTTTGTTATACCGGTCATAATCATCACTTGATTAATCTGGTTCTTGATTAAACCAACGTTTTAAACTAGTTCACTGTAACTGAATAGTTAGAATAGGTTAGGTTGCATATTTTGTATGAATTTACTTACAGTCTCTCATCACTTTGGAATCTAAAAAAGTTCCTACTGGAGTCATTCATATCTTGTGGTAGAATGACATCCGTACACGGAACAGTACCTAACCATCTTTGGAACACCAAAGTTAATTATTTCCGTTACACCGGCAAACATGCGCGCGCCATACCCGCTAAGCGTACGCTCAATGTGGCCCACAATCCGGCGCGGAGTGTGACGTATGTCGGACTGGGGAAGGGAGGTGAACGTCCATTCTTTATATAGTACTAGTATATATTCTGTGCTGTGACTGTGTCTCGGCCTTCCAAATTGACTCGACCATAGATTGGTGGCTACTTACCGGTTACGAACAGCGAGTGGTGTCGCCCCACTGCCGCGTGTATGATGTTCTTGCCCTGCAGACCCGGCACTGGCTCGGGAAGGTTGCGGGTGTTCGTGTCGCCGAAACCCAGTTGACCGCACGAGTTGCGACCTAAAACGTACATTTGTGATACACTACTAAATAATCGTTAAGGTGCTTCTAAATAGGCATATTTTTCACAAATATGGCTGGACAAACATTGTAAGTATTGCCAGTCATACTATGAAATGTAGCAGCTACAGACCTGAGATAAAAAAATCAATGATATGCTCGCCACACATTGCACAAAAATATGGCGTTTTTAGCTCTGCCTACCCGGTAAAAGATCAGGCGTGACTTTAAGTGTGTATGCATGTGGTTTTTGTGATTGCTACAACAACAAATGAAACTTACCAAAGGTGTAGGCAGTGCCATCTTCTCCCACCAGGATGGAGTGGCCAGCGCTGCAATGACTCACCACTAGGCGAAACTGATAATAAACAAACATTATTTTAATAAAACCATACAGCATCACAAATTGAAGTCTAAAGGCAGAACTTTGGGAATTCCTTAAAAATAAACAAAAAGTCTTAATATTTATTAAGGAGATAGCCAAAGACCCCTTTTAACGACCATTATTTTTTGTCAAACTCCCTCATGTTCGACAAGTTTTCCCCCATCTGTACATGAGTCGATGATCATCAAGAGGAACAGTGCACTCACCCTGCGGTCAGTGAACTTGTGGAAGGTGTAAAGGTTGGGATGGATGCGGTTGGTGACATTGTTGTCTCGCTTGGCCACCAGCTCCCAGGACACGCAGCCGGCGATCAGCAAACGCCCTGCAGTCTTGTAGAAGCTCTTCAGCAGCTCCTGGGATACAATATAACAAGCGTAAGGGACAGCCTACCAGAAACGGATAGGGGTTGCTCAGTTAACAAAAAAACTGACTTACCCATAAAAAATCTCAATTAGACAATTTGTATAGGAAAGCCAAACATTTGTTTTTTCATTTGACCTGCTAATTACCTCTGGAAGCTTGATGACAGACTCCTCCATGGGGCTGGGAGTGCGCGGCTTCTCTAGCGGCTGCTCAGAAGGCAGGGAATCATTGCTGTCCTCATCATCGGACACGTGCTTCTTTGGTCGCCGGGCCTTCGCGCGCCCTGACGCAGCTGGGGCTGATCGCTTCCTACCATTGCTCGACATTTTCACCAATTACTGGAATAACACACATTGGTATTATTTAGTCAGTATACAAACTGATAGGTGTTGATTAAACAAAGAAATTGAACAACTTTGAAGAAATAAAATTCGGATAAAACGTAAATTAAATTCAGTACTTTATTAAGATATTATAGCCATTTAAATTTCGTCTAAATATTGTGGCCCTCTAACGAAGTATGCCTACAATTGCTAAGAAACAGCCACACACGCCAGTGAAGTCAATGTCTGCCAGCAAATATTAAAAATAAAATTATACAACATACACCAAAATATAGCTTTTTAAAGATAGATAGTATATCTCTCTCTTCCAAACAACAATTTATCTGTGATGACTCATGACAGTTTGAACCTCTCTTTTTAACCAATCACTTTAAGGCAATATAACTAGTAAACTAGTGAATATATTGCGAAAATTCTTTCACATCTTTTTAATTTACAGAGACAATAATGAAAATGAATAAAAAGAAGTACTTTCGGGACTCTAATTATTTGCTTTTTATTTGATATTTGTGAATGCTTATCTTGAGTAATTTCAATTTAAACTGATGATTTAGCTCTTTTTTCATCAGAGGCTGATTTTAATAAGGAAAACATTGCGTAATTTTTATTTTATAACTGGAACTGGACTTACTTCGAACTGATAAAATATCAACTAGGTATGGATGGTATCCTTTGGGTCTTGTTGTGTGATGATAGAAGGGAACTGGTGGTACAAGCTAGTAGAGTAGCCGAGCACTCACTGAAGTACAATCTGTAGGTAGAAGACCGACCGTTGTCTGCTACAACCTTGCAGTGATGTTGAAGGCTATGGAGCTTGGTATTTACCAGTTTTATGTCAGCAATTTGACCCCGCAAAAAAAAAAACAAACAAACTATTTCTTGTCTAAAATTATCACTTCACATTTTCTATCCTACAATAACAAAAAGGGTCCACAATAATTTTAATTAAGATTTAGTTAAGTTGTGCTTTTACAGAATCTGAAGCCATGATTCTCTTAGCTCTGCTTTGCAGAGTCTAGTGCTGCAACTTGCATTGGAACTTGGCTGAGTGTTAACTTTGAAGGGATATTTTGCAAAAGGGACATTATGATAAAGGGACATTTGGTGACCAAGGGCCATTTTGGAACAAAAAGGGGCTAAGCTTTCCCAGAGGTGACAGTGCCTTGTCAATTACTTAAGTTGTGAATGCTTTAAATTTAGCCTTAGGGATTGATTTGACACATATTTTATTATTTTCACATTATGTTTTAAAAATCCCAAAGTTACCGAAAATCCCAGGAAATCTTGGATCGGACATTGATTGGTACCAAAAACCCTGGTTCTCGAGTATTCAGTACCGAGAACTGGTCCTGTATCTGACCGGTTCTTAATACCCTATTTTGCATGTGTCAAATACGGAATCAGATTTGAACCCAATTTGAAAGTGTACTCAAGAAGAAATTAATTAATCACACAGAAACTGTTGTCATGTACCAACTATGGATGGAGGACCTATCACAGTAACATTCAGGTGTAAGGGACAGCATCTTAGGACAGCATATTGATTGCAAACTGATAGTGGTTGGTGGATTTTTCTCCTAGTCTCGCTACCAGTAGAGATACTTACACCAAACATTCAGAAACTTGCATGTATAGTCGCTTGGGAAACTTTCTAATGTTCAAACTGTATTTTTTTTTGTTTCCATATAAAATGACCAACATTTTAATTTCCTAATAGAATTTTGTAATAAAAATTGTTCAGTTTCATAGACTGAGCAACCCCAAGGAGCTGGAGAATAGGCAGGGCACTATGAAACGGATAAAAGTTTTTTTTTTTAAACAAGTCCTTTTTCCATAGTGCCCCAAAGCCACACTCCAACCCAGTAGGTCCATGCTATGGTGGTAATTGTCAATTCGCTGAAGCTTGAAGCTCGATGGCGTGTCAGCCAGTGCCAGCTGACAGACCGACAGCGCGCTAGCCGTCTTAACAATAGGCCGCAAGTACATACCGAAAACCGTTAACACATTCCCAACAAAATCATTGAAACCCAACTAAATTATGGTTACCAGCAATAGTTTACTAAAATAAACACTTATTTAAGTGTAAAAACTTACTTAAAAAACAAATGAATACTACAAATTACACAAAATCACGAATACTGGTGAAGGGGCAGAATGCGACACGTGTATCTAGCGAATCTCTCATTATTTATCACAAAAACTACTCGTGCAAGTAATCACCGTAAACAACACAATATTTCTCTGTAAATAATCAACTTACCGGTTTAGAGATAAAGGAATTTAAATTAAAAATGGTCAAGACAAGAACTAGGTACAGTATCAAACAAAGCTTGAAGCGTTATTTGTTTGACAATGGGGATGCCGCGGAAAAAATAATATTAACAGTTTGTTTTATATCATCTTTATTGAAAAAACGACACATTATTGCCAATGTTGCCAGCAAAAGTTCTCAAAAAACAACAAGTTATAATGCTATCTCGTTCTTTGATTGCCAGTTGGCATTAAGATAGACTAGGTAAGGTAATAAAATAGGTAGTGGGTAGACGCAGTACAAGATGTGTCTGATTCTGATCCGATGTTTTGTTGTCTTGTCTTGTCGCCTCTGGCAATAAAATATTCATATTCGTTTATTTGCTTCATGTGGTTTACAATGGGTGGTACCGTGGTTGTACTTATAATATTTTGTGCTTACATGACATTTTTGTTCATCTATGCACATGACTCTGTTAGGGCACGTATCTTCGCGCTCAGTTCACGCGTTAAGTGTAGAGCGGCCTTTAGAATTGTATAAAGAAGCGATTTATTATATATATAAGCGATATATTCGTTGTAGCAACCAAAGATATACCTAGTATTTAACGTTTAAATACTATGGTAGCGACAGATAGAAAAACTGCTGTTGGTGGCCGTTATTCGCATTTTTCTTCCTGTTACTACAACGAACTATGAAATTTATATTATCACGTCTTTAACACAAATTTATTAGGTTCTAAATTATGTTTATTACCATCACTTGAATCTGTTGGACCTTGGTTGGACCGGTTTTTCGTTTCACTGCGTTTTTAGTGAATTGTGATATTTTTTTACCGATGGAGGCGCCACTTGGCTGCTATAGTCACCTTAAGGTGGCGATATTGACCTATGGCTCAATTCACACCGGAATGGCAGCGGCGCGGCCGGCAGAGGAACGGATGGCAGTGGCGCAACGAGGCTGGAAGAGCCCGCGCCGGAGCAGGCTCGCGTTGTCGTCGGCGGCGGGGACCTACCGATTGTATAGCCTAATAACACGCCGCCGCGCGTCGTTTTCGAACTCTTCAAACGATACTAAAGTATGTAGACAATGTTTAATATTAACACCGCTGCCCGGCCTAAGTGTCGCCCCCATGAGCAACTAAAACGCAGTAAACCGAAAAACATTGATTTTGTGTGTTGTTGGATCGGATTTTCGATTCATTGTGTTATTTTATTAGTGAATTATGATTTATTAAATGACGGGGGCACCACTTAGCTTCTATAGTCACCTTAAGGCAGAATACTACGTATGGTACCTACTTATACTTACAGCTTAGGAAATAAATAATCCTCATTAGGTTGGCTGGAAGAGATCTCTTATAGAGATAAGCTCGCCTATTGTTTTAATTTTTAAGTTTACTTTTATGTTTATTTCTTAAAACCATAAAGAATTTAATAATAATAAATAGAGGAGTTAGAGGGAAACACTTGCAATTTAATTGAATTAAATCGAAATATTTAAAATAATATGAAATTAATTAAACAATACATTTTAGACCTACGCGAAATGGTAAATAGTCCTAAAAAATAAAAACTGTAAAACGGACGGTTTAAATTAATATTCTTCGCCACCTTCTCCTTCACCTTCTCCAGAGTCCATACCGACTTCCTCGTAGTCCTTTTCAAGAGCCGCCAAATCCTCACGGGCCTCTGAGAACTCTCCCTCTTCCATACCCTCACCGACGTACCAGTGGACGAATGCACGCTTGGCGTACATCAAATCAAACTTGTGGTTTAGTCGGGACCATGCTTCGGCGATGGCAGTAGTGTTCGACAGCATGCAGACAGCGCGCTGCACCTTAGCCAGATCTCCACCGGGGACCACGGTCGGCGGCTGGTAGTTGATGCCCACTTTGAACCCGGTCGGACACCAGTCAACAAATTGGATCGTCCGCTTAGTCTTAATCGTTCCAATAGCCGCGTTCACGTCTTTCGGCACCACGTCGCCGCGGTACAGCATGCAACACGCCATGTACTTCCCATGCCTCGGATCGCACTTCACCATCTGGTTCGCAGGCTCGAAGCAGGCGTTCGTAATCTCCGCCACCGACAGCTGTTCGTGGTATGCCTTCTCGGCCGAGATCACCGGCGCGTACGTCACCAACGGGAAGTGGATACGGGGGTACGGCACTAAGTTCGTCTGGAACTCCGTCAAGTCTACGTTCAAGGCACCGTCGAATCTCAAAGATGCTGTGATCGACGACACTATCTGCCCGATCAATCGATTCAAATTGGTGTAGGTCGGTCTCTCGATGTCCAAGTTCCTTCTGCAGATGTCATAGATTGCTTCGTTATCGACCATGAAGGCGGCGTCGGAGTGCTCCAGAGTAGTGTGGGTAGTCAGGATAGAGTTGTAGGGTTCCACGACAGCCGTGGAGATCTGCGGCGCCGGGTAGATGGCGAACTCTAACTTGGATTTCTTCCCGTAGTCTACTGAAAGCCGTTCCATAAGTAATGATGCAAAGCCGGAACCAGTGCCGCCCCCAAACGAGTGGAAGATGAGGAATCCTTGCAATCCTGTACATTGATCTGCTAGCTTGCGCACTCTGTCCAACACGAGGTCCACGATCTCTTTTCCAATTGTATAGTGTCCTCGTGCGTAATTGTTTGCCGCATCTTCCTTGCCCGTGATCAGCTGTTCTGGATGGAATAGTTGACGGTACGTGCCTGTGCGCACTTCATCGACGACTGTGGGTTCTAAATCTATAAACACTGCTCTAGGTACGTGCTTGCCTGCTCCAGTTTCACTAAAGAATGTGTTAAAGGAGTCATCTCCACCTCCCACTGTTTTATCCGAGGGCATTTGCCCGTCGGGTTGGATGCCATGTTCGAGGCAGTACAACTCCCAGCAGGCATTTCCGATCTGGACACCGGCCTGGCCACCATGTATAGATATACATTCACGCATATTTATATATTTTCACTATGGTATATACTACAAATAAAAATAATTTCTATCGCCTTTTTTACGGTCCCGTTTCTACCTGGATCAACTCCGAAATTCGAACTAAAATAAAAGAACACTAGATTTCTTTCAATTTCGAAATTTGAAATAATTTGGTTTTTATTTTCGACAGCAAGGAAATTGTGTTATTTTATTTATACTGAATCTCAGAATATAATCTCTTCACGGTTTTTTTTTTAGTATTAATAAGATTTATATGCGAGAGCTTGGACATTGACTATTTGCCTTAGAGAATGGGAAATTTATTTAAAAAATACCCCATTAAGTAAAACCTAAAATCAACACGGCAACGCCAAATAACACAAAAAGTGGCAAAGAAGGAAGGCAAAGACTTTTCATGCGTATGGAAGAAATAAAATTGCAAAGATTGTATTGTAATTGAATTAAAACTTAGTGCGATTTTGCGCGGGAATCGTAACTTATCGCTGTAGGACTGAGTTTTTGGCTTTCTAAATTAGATTTTCACTGCTATTATTGTGATAGTGTTGTGGGATGATCATAATAATATACCGGTAGTGAAAGACAATGTAGTGGAAGTGACAAATATAGTACAGAAATCCTATATGGTTCGACTAGACACTCTCACGTAAATTTTCATCGAGCATTGGAATGTGGGTTACCACACTTGCATTTTAGTGAGTTATAGGTTAGGTTAGGTTGGGCTTTTGCTCGGGGAATATGATAAATAAATCAGACGGACTTTGTTCCTCGCTCTTCTCAATGAGTTCGTTGTTTATTGTATCTAATTTAATGTGGTGGATTTATCATGATAATCTGCAGCAGATGCTGACTAAGAACAATATGGCAGGAGCAAGAAGCAAAGGAAGGCGCTACCGTATCATTCGGATTGATATCCCCGTGTAAAAGTCTGTTGAGCATTAGAATGTCAATCACCGGCGCATTCTAGTATTGGGTGAGCGTAAGTTATTAAAGTTAAGATAACTGAAGAATTATACTCTGAAGACTAGGCTGCATGGGCTTACGTCCTTTGCCTTCCCATATCATAGGAGAATTGAAAAAGAAAAGTTGCGATGTTGTGGTTGTGTGTGTGACGATTGTTCATAGTTGTCTAATAGTTGTAGATATGTTGAATGAAATATCGTAGCCACAGATTACCTAGTATATGTCACAGTGACTGATATGACCTATCCTAACGGATCCTAGCAGTAACGTGGATATTTCCATTCCAAAATTACTTGGATCTGTCTGGGCCTAGGCTGGAATCTTTTAAAAGTGAAGATATTTTTGTAAACTCAGAAGCGTTATGTCAGAAGATGAGGAAAAATGGACAAAAGACGTGCATAGTAAGGGTAAGTAATTGGCTATGCTAGAGATAGGCTAGAGAATATCTATTTGTGCAGGTACAGTTTTTTCCGGAAAATCTTGGCTATCGATATTTTCAGACTATTTCACTTTATATGTTAAGCTGACGATGTTTCTTGCGACTGTACTCAATAATTTAAAATTCCATTTCGTTGCATATCGCGGCCATCATGATGCGTACGTAGGTGGCATGTACATCGGTACATAGGTATTTAGTGTTATTGTTTTGAGTATTGATATTTTCGTCGAAGCTTTTACGCAGTTGCATGCACAGGTCATGCGCTGTGAGAGCTAAAAACTTGCGATATAAAGTACATTGGACACCATTGCTTTACACTACTAAAAAAATCTGATAGTGAGTGATCCGGCAGTTTAACACGTATTCTTTCCCTTTTGATCACATTTCTTATTGTTTTGTTTAGTATTTTGCTAGTATTTCTGCATTATTGAGTGCAAAATCGATAATCTAGTGTGAAGTGGTGCAATACACATGTTTGCAGAGATGTGATTGGTAAGCTTTTCTGGGGTTTTCTAATGGGTTTCTCATAGTATTTCCAACTCAGTTTTAGAATAAAGGTGAACAGTTATTCATGTCTTTTAACCAATGATCTTGTTTCTAAAATATGTTTTAGCTATGAGACAACAACATATGGAAATAGTAGTTTTAGTAATTTAACTAATTTGCTAACACATATCATTCATTTTTGAAATGTATTTTTGAATAAAAAGACATGAAACTTGGTTTACCTTTATTCTAAAACTGGGTTGGCAATAGTAAAGGTTTGCTTACAATATTCAATAATTGACAAAACCCATTCAATTGGGGTTGATAATTTTTTTTTAGACATGAGAATAATAAAATGTTTAGAGATATTTAGATGATATATCATATTTTCATATGTATGTATCGAAAATGTCCAAAATCATCATAAAATATCCAAAAATTATGATGACTTTAACTTGACCTTTGTGATGTCTTTGTAAAATAGCAAACTTTATATTTCTGAATGCATCACTCGCTAATATCTAAATGCATGCTCATGTTATTTGGCTTTTGATTAGGTAAAACATGTTATGCATACCTATCTTTAGTAATTTCCATAAATAACTTACAACCATTTGATATAAGCAATAATATTGAAGATATTAAGAATTATAGGGTAATGTTTACTTGCTGGCAAGAGAACTCGATGGTGTAGTGGATAGGGTTGTTGCTTCCTTGTATTTTTCGGTTTCCAATTTCATATGTACATTTATTCCACACTTTCTTGTTTCTCGTTTAATACCGTAGATATTAGTGGTTAAGCCATGTCAGAGGCCAGTGCTAAGCATTGGTGGCTTGAAAACTGACCTAATCTAGGATTGGGTCTGGTTTCCCTTCTTGGTTGCAGAGGTCAGATAGCAAGTCGCATACATACATACATACATAAAATCACGCCTTAATCCCTTACGGGGTAGGCAGAGCGTCAAACGCCTCGTAAAAGGCGCTTTCGCCACGTCTGACAAAAATTGAGGGCAATTTTAGATCGTAATGTGTATTGCTATAGTGATAGGTTGTCAGCCCATCGCCTAAATTACAATAACCCTCCAGTCCCTTTTGCTGACTTCTACAGCATGCCCGGGAGGAAGGGCAGCTGGAACATTCTATGTTTTTCTATCTCTCCCAGTCCAGCATGGAAGATTAGCAAGTCGCTCTGTGTAAAAACCAGTTCTCTTATTCAATATCCTAGATTAGGTAGCCGTCCTCGTAAAAAAATAGAAGTGTGTAGCGGGCGTATAGTAATGTCGGCTGACGGCCATTGACAAGGCTTTGAAATTGACACTTAGCATTGAAAACCTCAAGAAAACCAAATAATTAAAAAACATTGTCCATGACCGTGTCGGACACGCCCATAATACCCATATTTAGGGTTCCGTAGCCTTATATGTTCACTTAAAACAATTTTATTATCCTCAAAATTTGATTTCAATCTTATGCAAAGGCTATAAGCATCATTTCACATAGGCAGTTCAAAAAAAGAAAATGCAATCCTTATATTTTGTAACAATTATTGTGGTTTAATTTGTTTCCATTATACTATTTACTACCTTAAGGGCTTAGAATTCGAATCAATTAACCATTATACCATTTATACCTACCTATAGGGCTTAGAATTCGAATCAATTAATGTATGTAAGTGAAATTCGAATACTAACTGCCTCCGTGGTCTAGTGGCTAGTGCCATGGATTCCTGATCCGGAGGTCCTGGGTTCGATTCCCAGGGGGGAAACTAAAGTTGATATTTGAGAATTTATCACTTTGTGAATTTTCCCCCAGTTTGGTTAGGAAATTGCAGGCTGAATCACCTGATTATCTGAAAAAGAAAAAGATTTCGTGCTTCGGAGGGCACGTTAAGCCGTCGGTCCCGGTCGCTGTCTTTGATAGTGGTCGTTACTCAAACCATGTCAGAGGCCTGATAGTTGTGCTACTAGGCGGTTTAAAAACTCTGACACCAGGGTACATCGGGTCGATAGACTCGATACCCACTCGACAGAAGACTCAGAGTAACTCAACTGCGGAGGACTAGATTTCAGTACCCAAATGTTTGCGCAACACACAAGTGCACTCTCTATTACTTCAATCTCTTATTATGATGGGACAGATTGACTGACACGACTAGAGAGAAATCAGGTGCAGCAGCATGACCAACTATTTACATGCCCATCCTACAACATGGATCATCTTACTTTTTGGAATATCAGGTGATCAGCCTGCAATCTTATCTTAACTTATCAATGTTCTAACCAAACTAGAAACAAAACACAAAGTCATTGTCCATCATCATTCATCTCCTGAAAGAATTTCCTGGTGATAGTTGTTGTTTCGTTACTAAGCAATATCAGTTTGCGGGACAGATGTTGTCATGTCTGTCTGTCCATCTGTATGCCACTTGCCAATACACTTGCTAGCACTGGCCTGCTCATCACTGATGATCAAAAAGATTTTCAAAATATTTATTTCCCTAGATTTATCCCCTATCTTACAGGGTGGGCTACCTAATCTAAGGGACTGAACGAGGGTACTGGTTTTTCCACAGTGCGGCTGCCATCTGACCTCCACAACCCAGAAGGGAAATCAGACCCAATCCTAGATTAGGCTTTTTGCTAGGTTAGTTACCAACCCAGCTTTCAGAGTTTTCAAGCCGCCAATACTAAGCAATGGCCTTTGACATAGGTTAACAGCTAATATCTACTATATTAACGGTAAATGCTCGAGGTATCCTATCTCACTACCGGTCACCCATCCATGGCCTGGCTATGCAGATGGTTGCTTAACATTCGTTATCAGAATGAATAAGCACTAATAATTTTCATTAAGAATCTTTAATAAGTATAGATTGATATTATAGTAAGAATAATACAGAAGAAGTAGTCTCTGCGCCAAACGTCTATGCGTTAGCATTTAAAAACAAACTAGATGCACACATAAATGAAAATAAGAAAAAAAAAAGTTTACTAAATCAACAGGATACAAGCATTATCTGTTGTCTATCGACTGCCTCAAGCTCAAGAATAATAACAATAATAAGAAACTAAATATGTCTTTCTCAGAACATAAAATATCATTGAGTTGCTCCAGCTTCGAAGTGTTGGAGCCCCACGACCCGGTCATCAGCCGCCTGGCAACAAATCTCTTCAAGAAGACTAACGACTATATCCAGGGAGAAATGGCTGCGGGCCAGGTATAGTACATTGCATCTAGGGGAGTATGTGAACGATTACCAACATACATACATACTATCACGCCTGTATCCCTAATGGGGTAGGCAGAGCGTCAACGACCCAAACAAAAGTCGTTCCGCCACGTCTGACAAGTTTTGAGGGTTGAGATAGAACTGTATATTGCTGTAGTGACAGGTTGTCAGCCCATCACCTAAATTACAATATACCCTCGAATACCTTAGCGGGATTTTACAGCATGCCCGGGAGGAAATGCAGCTGGCACATTCTACGTTATTCTATCGCTCCCAGTCCAGCATGGAAGCTGTAGCCACTGAGGGTGTAGTTTGGGACAAGATAGGGCTGAGGGCATCAATACACGGGAGTTGGGAATTGGCGATCCGAGTGATACATAGTGCTTTAGGGTTAGACCCCACTAAGACGCAGCTGCAGCGTAGAGGCACGGCGCAGCACTTCGCGACATAATATTCTTTGTATGAGATGTAATGCACTGCAGCGGCGCGACCCGGTGCGTCCGCGGCTATACCTGACAAAATGTATGGATTGACGTTGCCGCGCCGTGCCGGTCCGAGACGCGCCGCACCGCTCTGCTGCAACTACTTTACGTTTTAGTGCGATCTGACCTTTACGCTACACCTGTGCTATGAGTAAAATACACATACATACATAAAGCCACGCCTTTATCCCTTACGGGGTAGGCAGAGCGTAAAAACGCCTAGAGAAAAGTGCCTTCGCCACGTTTGACGACAATAGAGGGCAATTTTTTTATTGTAATTTTTATCGCTATAGCGAAAGTTTGTCAGCCCATCGCCTAAATTATAAGACACTCTAACCCTCGAATCCCTTTTGTTGACTTCTACAGTATGCCCGGGAGGAAGGGCAGCTGTAACATTCTATGTTTTTCTACCGCTCCCAGTCCAGCATGAATGAAAATTTTAAAATAAGTTAAATTAATCAAAAACGAAAAGAATAATCGCGCGTAAATGTGGATTGATGTAGTATGGTGACTTGTCGGCAGGGTTATTACGATCTAATGGAGGAGGTCAACCGTTTGGCGATCGACAAGTACATGGACTTGCGCGACCTGGCTGTCAACTTAGGCAAGAACCTGAGCGACCACAACAACATGTGTGAGTACCATTATACAGAATATCCCTCCGTTTGGCGATCACCAAGTACACGGACCTGCGCAACCTGGCTGTCAACCTGAGCAAGAACCTGAGAGACCAGAACAACATGTGTGAGTACCATTATACAGAATATCCCTCCGTTTGGCGATCACCAAGTACACGGACCTGCGCAACCTGGCTGTCAACCTGAGCAAGAACCTGAGAGACCAGAACAACATGTGTGAGTACCATTATACAGAATATCCCTCCGTTTGGCGATCACCAAGTACACGGACCTGCGCAACCTGGCTGTCAACCTGAGCAAGAACCTGAGCGACCATAACGACATCTGTGAGTACCATTATACAGAATATCCCTCCGTTTGGCGATCACCAAGTACACGGACCTGCGCAACCTGGCTGTCAACCTGAGCAAGAACCTGAGCGACCATAACGACATCTGTGAGTACCATTATACAGAATATCCCTCCGTTTGGCGATCACCAAGTACACGGACCTGCGCAACCTGGCTGTCAACCTGAGCAAGAACCTGAGCGACCATAACGACATCTGTGAGTACCATTATACAGAATATCCCTCCGTTTGGCGATCACCAAGT
The DNA here is from genome assembly GCA_949820665.1 of Scrobipalpa costella. Classification (NCBI taxonomy): domain Eukaryota; kingdom Metazoa; phylum Arthropoda; class Insecta; order Lepidoptera; family Gelechiidae; genus Scrobipalpa; species Scrobipalpa costella. Next base: position 39,108,558 of record OX463295.1, read on the forward strand.
ACACGGACCTGCGCAACCTGGCTGTCAACCTGAGCAAGAACCTGAGCGACCATAACGACATCTGTGAGTACCATTATACAGAATATCCCTCCGTTTGGCGATCACCAAGTACACGGACCTGCGCGACCTGGCTGTCAACCTGAGCAAGAACCTGAGCGACCATAACGACATCTGTGAGTACCATTATACAGAATATCCCTCCGTTTGGCGATCACCAAGTACACGGACCTGCGCAACCTGGCTGTCAACCTGAGCAAGAACCTGAGCGACCATAACGACATCTGTGAGTACCATTATACAGAATATCCCTCCGTTTGGCGATCACCAAGTACACGGACCTGCGCAACCTGGCTGTCAACCTGAGCAAGAACCTGAGAGACCAGAACAACATGTGTGAGTACCATTATACAGAATATCCCTCCGTTTGGCGATCACTCAGCACGCCCACATGTGTGAGTACATGCTTTTTCTTTTTAAGGAAATGCGTTGTACACATTATTATTTAATTTAATTAATCGTATGGCATTGTATACTTGGAGCGTCGATATATTGGAAACCCGGAGGATCTCTATCATAATTTTACACCGGAGGCTGTCGACCGGCTGAGTGGCCTTGATGTAGATCTCCAATTGCCTACATATTATCATACATACATACGTACATAAAATCACGCCTTTATCCCTTACGGGGTAGGCAGAGCGTTAAACGACTCGTAAAAGGCGATTACGCCACGTCTGACAAAAAATTGAGGGCAATTTTAGATTGAAAAGTGTATTGCTATAGTGACAGGTTGTCAGCCCATCGCCTAAATTACAATACACTGTAACCCTCGAGTCCCTTTTGTTGACTTCTACAGCATGCCCGGGAGGAAGGGCAGCTGGAACATGCTATGTTTTTCTCTCTCCCAGTCCAGCATGGAAGGTATCATAGTATTATAATATACCGTATCTAGGTCTGAGTGCGACCAGACAGCTTGCGACAACGATTGATACAACGCAACAATCTATTAATAGGTACCAATAGCGCTAAGATACAATACCGGGTGTAAGGGACAGCGTCCCACAAACTGATAGGGCAGGGGTGGCCAAGTCGACCGCGGTCGACCGGTCAACTACCGCAACAAATTCGGTACCCCGCAGACATATTCCTCTTTTCTTTTTTTATAGCCTAAATAGAGACAAATTCAATGCGACATATTTTTCAAAACAAGGGTACTAAAAAGATGCTGGCCGGCCATGCAGTAAAAACCAGCTAAGAGATCCGGGGGTTTCAGTATATTGCAATTTAGGCGATGGGCTGACAACCTGTCACTACAGCAATATACCTACAAATCTATCTTAAATAACCCTCAAAACTTTGTCAGACGTGGCGGAACGACCTTTGTTTAGGTCGTTTACGCTCTGCCCACCCCACTAGTGATAAAGGCGTGACTATATATATATGTATGTTTATATGTGTGTTCCAGATGTTGAGCAGATCAAGCCGATGCTGCAGCAGATCGAAGTGATTGACGCGCAGGTAGGGTTGTTACTACGTCATTTCATTACTTTGTCATTTCGACGAAAACCTAACATATTGATATTTTCGGTAATTTTTCATAAGGGTCAAAATTATCTTAATTACTATTACTTGTGTGTTAGACCGGTTTTTCGATTCACTGCGTTTTTGGTGAATTATGTTTTTTTACTTCCATGCTGGACTGGGAGCGAGAGATAAACATTTGCCAGCTGCATTTCCTGGGCATGCTGTAAAAACCAGCTAAGGGATCCGAGGGTTACTGAATATTGCAATTTAGACGACAGGCTGAAAATCTATCTTAAATAACCCTCAAAACTTTGTCAGACGTGGCGGAACGACCTTTGTTTAGGTAGTTTACGCTCTGCCTACCCCATTAGGGATAAAGGCGTGATTCTAAGTATATGTGTTTTGTTTACTGATGCGGGCGCCACTTAGGCCCTATCGCCACCTTAAACAACTACTAAAAAAATGCTACAGCAGGATTGTGTATTCATACATACATACCAAGTCCCGGCTTTTGTACATACATACATACATATAATCACGCCTTTATCCCTAATGGGGTAGGCAGGGCTTAAACGACCTAAACAAAGGTTTTTTCGCCATGTCTGACAAAGTTTTGAGGGTTATTTAAGATAGATTTGTAGGTATATTGCTGTAGTGATAGGTTGTCAGCCTATCGCCTAAATTACAATATATTTAACCCTCGGATCGCTTAGCTGGTTTTTACAGCATGCCCGGGACGAAATGTACCTGGCATATTCTATGTTTTTCTCTAGCTCCCAGGCCAGCATGGAAGTAAAAAAATAATAATTCACCAATAATGCCGTGAGTCGAAAAACCGTACCAACCAACAGACAATAATGGTAATTAAGATAATTTAGAAACTTATAATTATAAATTAGCCATTCATAGTTCGTTGTCTTACTTACAACGAACTAAAAAACGCTAATTGATAAGGTCATTTAGAATCTTGATAAATATTACTTGATTCTGTTGGACCGGCTTTTCGTTTCATTGCGTTTTCAGTGAGTAATAATTTTTTTTACTGATGAACTCAACTTATATGGTCACTTTCCTTAATAAGTTTTTTCCTAAGTACTATTTAGAATATACAATTTTACGGCTAGTTCAGATTATTTACCGCTTCATATCTTCCGCAGGTGTATAAGTTGGAAGCGTACGCTTACCGACTGGACGTGTACACCAAGAAACTGCGCGCGCGCTACAAGGAGTTAGAGGAGAAGTAGGAATTGCTGAGGATGATCATCGCGCAGTTGACCGAAATGTACAGGAGCTCGGGTCGCGAGATGCGCCTAAGTGCTGCGGACAACAAAGCATGGGATGACATCCACTAAATACACGTATACACATGCCAATGAAAAACTGTACCCGCGGAGTTGTGACATTTGACAGTTGTGCATTCCTACTTTTTAATCTATGATTGTGATTAACTCAAAATGGCGGCACCGCGGGATCTATAAAATACTTAATTGCTACCAAAAATATATTTGGTTAGTATTAGTGGCTATATATCTTGTTTAATTATCGATGTTGTGCCTCGTTAATAAGTTTTGTCTGTATAATTGTATAACTATTGCAATTATCTGAACTGTGTGTTTTTACAGTTCAGAAAATTGCAATAGTTACAAATATCTAGTATCTGAACTGTGTAAATATGTTTTCGACATTAAAATACTTTAATTCTGAAAACATATTTGTACAGTTCAGAAAATTGCAATAGTTACACAATTATACAGAAATTAATAACGAACATATAACCTCATAGAGATTATTTCAATTCGATAATGGTGCCGATTCAGTTGTAGACACAATTTATTTTAAACAAGTCCTGTCACTTTCTATAATGTGAAAAGACTCGATCGTATCGCGAGTCGGCTCGTGCTCGCTCATATGCCCATTTTAAAAAAGGGTGTAGCGCATATAGATGGCGCCACACCAAGAAATACATGGCGCCACACCAAGAAATACCAGTCCTGAAACGCGGTATCGAAGTTTCCTCAGCGATGTGCATATATATAACTTCCAAACTAGTCCATTTGGACTCCCCAACCTGCGACTCGTTACAAACGAAGATCTAGGCATGTCCTTACCGACGGCGATGACCAAATTACCCTTGCGTTTAATGCTGCCAATATTAGTCGAGCCACACTCTGCATAAGCTCTTCCAGCAACCGCGCACCCCGCCAGCGGGGTCGCGGAGGTCCCTCCTTTGCTCCCCACTTTGGGGTTTACCGGCACGTACCGGGCAGATTCTCTCCGATAAGGAGTCCCCAAGGCAACGCCATAAGCCGAGGTTCGAGCCCTAGTGGGCGCCCTTAGGCAGTTGCCATTTCATTAAGGGTGTAGATTGCGTATAGCAACTCCCCGCCTTAGCCCGGTGACGCATTAAATACACTTTGTAGTATTTTGCAAACAGGTCCATTAAAAAAAAAATTCATTTGGACTACAGTCCCCTGGTCACAACACCCGACCAGGCGGGTAATTACCCTTTTCCCATCCGTCATCACTCGGCCAACTGGCCTCTAAAGGAAATGCTCCTAAAAAGGTTTGTCAGAATTAATATTGGCTGTTATAATGTGCCTATATAGTTTTTTTTCACATTATCGAAAGTGACAGGACTTGCCTAAAGTTGTGTCTTCAACTGAATCGGCACCATTATCGAATCGAAATTTCTATGAGGTTATGTGTTCGTTTTTAATTTTGCCCGGAAATGACAGACAACATTTCGCGGACGACGCGCACGTCTGTTATATAGGGTACTTCACTTTTATATATTTTCTCTTACTAATATTTATTAATAAAGAATAAGTATGTAACAAGAAGAATATTGCGTTCCCAAGATAATAGGACCGTTGCCTCATTGCACTGTTAAGCTGACCCTGTGATAAGTACCAGCTAGCTCTTGGGTCACCGGTTGCCTCGATGAGACGTGCGAAGATGTCCTTTTATCATTAAGTAACAATAATAATTTTCCGAGCAGGGCTTCAAATCGGTTTATGGAGAAAGGGGGTGAAACGTGAAACTGGCATAGTGTGGGGTGTACCCTTTAAGGGATTGGATCTTTTCGGTAAAAGATTAGTTTCTGAACGATGTGGTATGATGATATATAGACGAAGAAGTGAGAAAGAAGTGATGATAGAGTTACATTGTATAGGTGCGAAAGAGTGAGCGCTTCAGTATGGAAGTTCAGTTTCGATGGTGCGGGCAAGAGCAAAGGATGTGGTTCTATATTGTAAAAGAAAATAAGATAAAGACGAAGATTATATACGGTGTTTCGTCCTATATATATATTTTTCTAAATCTTTCGGCGCACGATAGGCCTAAACTATTCGATTCTCGAAATTACTATATCTTTGATTTAAAATATCTCGGTAATGTGACGCTTAAGCTAAAAATCACAAAGATTTTTGATGTCTATTTGTGTGCAGAATCGAATGGTTTAGGTTTGATCTAGCGGCGCGTTGTGTGGGGAAGTAATTTTTATTTTCAATGTTGTTCAATTTCGTTGTTCAGTTTGCGTACTGTCTAAAATGAACCCAGTATAAATAAAACCGGTTTAAAGCCCAGGTTCCTTCAGAAATACTTTAGTAGATATAATACCGTGTTTAGTAGGTATAATACCGTGTTAATCATAAGTAATTTTTCAAAGTCATTCAAATATGTTTCATACTAAATGTTTGAAGTGATAAATACACTTGGAATTAAAGTATAATTTAAGAGTTTCTACTTCGATTTCTTATTGCATCGAGTTCTCTTTGCGGTGACTTTTTTTTTAGCCAACATGTTTTTTTCTCTTCTTTTTACAGTGAAACTTGCTGCAATTTTTCTAATGGTGTGAGGTACAATCGGAAAGTAGAATCGATCTTAAATCAAGTAGGTACTTATTTTAAACCGTATAAATGCTTGCGTTGAAAATAGGGACGTTTTTTATTCAACTGAGTGTTACCTAGGTTGAAACTTAGGATACCTAAAATCAAGCTTCCTGACTTAGGGGTAGGCAGGAAATTGAAATTTGTCTGTTTTTTAAATCGATTTAGATGGACCTTTTTTGACTTAGTTTTATCTTAAGATACAAATAAGCCACCGGCCATTGAGGGTCCACACCAACAGTCTAGGATGCATAGTTTTTGAGATATGGCCGTTATAATTTTGACATCTGTCATTTGAAATGAAGATCTCGTTGAGACCTATCATTCGTCCCTGCACACCAAAAGTCTAGGATCAATAATTCTAAAGATTTTTCATAGTTTTTTGTTTTCCAAAAGATTAATATAATCGTGGTAATAATGCGTTGACTGTACAAAAGTTTATAAAAACGACACAGAGAGAACGTAAAACGTGATGATTTTAAGGTAACTGATTGTGTCCGTTTAATTGCAAAGCCAGTAATCGCTCAAGAAGTCACTGCAGAGAGATCTCGTTGCAGTAAGAAATCGAAGCTGTAGTATTTCCAACTCAGTTACACATAGAATAAAGGTAAACATAGTTTCATGTCTTTTTATTCAAAACCTTTTGTTTACCTTTGTTCTGAAACTGAGTTGGAAATACTATAGGGTATTTTCTTGTGTCAAACATTCCAATATGTGTAAGTATTTATTCTAATTATTATACGGGGGTAAAAGTAATCACCCGATGTTCTTTAGCTGTTTAATGTTGCCATTTATTGAAAATATTTGGTTCTGCTTGTGAAATATGTTTAAATAATAGTCAAAATAACCACCTAGATCAGGCAATTGGTATGGAGAAGCCTTTGATAAACAATAAACTAACTAGATGCACAATCTCACTCAAAAAGTGTCCGAGGCAAAAATCTGCCCATCACTTCAATCGGGGAGAATTTATATTCAGTATCTATCATCACCTTGCTCGCTCGCGGCTTTTGACGTGCCACAAGGACGAAGTGCTCAGTCAAAATGATAGTATGTGCGAGTGCTATTGATATTGTTAAGGTCCAAATTTGAATGAATATTTTTATGTTATAAATATAACAATAACTATACGTATGTGCAGTGCGGCTCGGACACTTCTTGGTCGGGGTTTCTTCGTGATTGTGCATCTAGTTTCTTTATTGTTTATCAAAGGGACAAGCCATTGTTTTTTTCATGTCTAAAAGAAACCCGCAATACAATCTTTGTTTTTTCGTACGCTGTAATTTACACCCGGTATTCATTAATTTTGTTATAATAATTTAGTTCATGAATGACTATTGAAGATCGTATATAGTAATTATTATTTAGCAGTACCTATATTATGCGTTACCTATATTTTGAGGTAGTATTTAAAGTACTTATAATTACCTAACTGGTAGTAGTTAAGACAGTAGTTTATATTTCCATTTTTAGGATTACAGATTAATCACTATTTTACAAAACTATGTACACAGTACTGAACTGTACTGTAATAATAATAATATCATTATGATTACTTAGTATCATTAAATAAAGATAATCTATGTGTAATGAAGTTTTCTGATTTATATATAACCTTCATGTGCTGGTTTAAAAAAATGGAAATGGGTTTGCTCTTTACTCTAAACACTAGGTCAGGTATGACCGTGACAAAGTCGACGGCGGAGCAAACTCACCCAGGACATGCCTGTTATGGCACTTGCAATCTCACGCACCGGCGGAACACAGCAAGCTGTTTTGCGCCGGACTTCTGTGAGAGAGTGGTCTTGTCAGAACTTAACTTGACGGAGGCGGTGTACATTTGGTAAGGTAGTTTTTCTAAGTTGAAAGATAAACTAAGAAGAGATAAGATAAGGAATGAGTACATACATAAGAGGAAGTCTGAAAGTTGCGCCCATAACCGACAAAGTATGAAGAAATCTCCTCGCGTGGTATGGACATAATTATGCGGGGGGATGGAAATCATTTAGGCAAAAGGGTATTGAATTTGAATGATATGTTGGGAGAGAACTACCAAAGAAAAGATGGATGGACTCCTTGAAAAATGATAATATGTCTAAAACAGGTGTGAGTGTTGAACTGACGGCTGATAGAGACGAATGGAAGAAGAAAACTTACTGCGCCCTTAGCAAGTGGAATAAGGGCAAGCGAATGATGATGAGTTTTGTTTCACCTGTCCCGGTGTCTGTCCACAAATCTTGCACGCCTTACTTGATCTACTTCTCTGTGTTTTTGAGCTGAAACTTTGTATATTTAGGTAAATCCAGTGACAATGCAATATTAGGATACCATAAAGCTGATCTCATGATGGACCCAGTAGATATGCACTAGAACTCCTAAGTCCGATCGTGTATGGAGTATTGCTGCCACCTTTGGGACGGATCTGCCAAATACCAACTGGCAACCTTGGATTCTATTGAAAAACGCGCCAAGAAGCTCATCGCCGACCCGTCACTGGTAGAGGAAAAGCTGCAGAGCCTCGAACATCGTCGCAAAGTAGCTTGCTTGTCTGTGTTCTACAGGATACATTTCGGAGAATGTGCAGCATCGCTTCATGACCTGATACCCCCCTCCCCATTCCATCTCCGGGGTACGAGACGCCGGTTGGGATTCCACCCTTATGTTGTCGACATTCCAAGTTTTCGCACAAAGCGGTACGCTTCTACATTTTTAATGCGAACGGCCAACGTGTGGAACTCCCTGCCTGCGGATCTATTTCCGGAACGTTATAACCTGGGCCTTTTCAAGGCGAGAGTGAACAGGCATTTTCTAGGCAATCATGCTCCATCATAGTCTACATCATCACTTACCATCACGTGAGATGGCGGACAAATGATTGCCTATCAAATATATATAAAAAAAAAAAGCTAAGGTGGACAAATTTGGGCCGATTGGCATTGTTATCTTAAGCACATTACACATGACGAGGGTGTCATGATGGAGCCTACAGATAGCCATTGGAACTCCCTCGTGGAAAGTGCTAAGATAAACCAGTTTGGTCTTATATGTTTGAGCACTTCCTATTCTATTATATTACACATAATGATGAGGGTGTAGTGACTGAGCCTTCAGAATTCCTTTATTGAAAGTTGAGTTCGAGCAATTTTTTTTTTGTGTTCAACCGATTGAGCTTTTTATAAGCTCGTACTATATGGTAACTATAAAGTAAAAATATAATTTAAAAGAAAGGAGTAAAAACAAGCTTTTAATTAAGTGTCCTATAAAGAACAAAAAAACTTTAATATCCACTTATAAAGTCATCAATAGGTACACAGTTTATATTATACCTATAAAAGCTTAAAATACCTAAAGATAGGCTCGCACCGCTTGGAAGGATGACCTGAAAGGTTCCGCAGCAGAACTCGTCTATCCACTCCACGTCCACTTCGTCTGCCTGGAGATTTTATTCGCTGCAACTGAGATCATGAACACTGACGTCACTAATTTTGCCATCAGACTTCGTCAGCACATTTCAAAACTGTCATCCGATCCAGCAAAATGACATACCAGCAAGCCTTTCTACATCCCCAAAGATTTGTCCACAGCAGAATATATATTTTTTCGGACAGATGCAGTTCGGAGATCGCTACAGCCTCCATACACAGGACCCTACAAAGTCTTAGAGAGAGGGTCAAAAACCATCAAGATTGAAGTGAAGGGCAAGACGGAAACTATATCAATTGGCAGGCAGAAAGCGGCGCATGTAGTCAGAGAAGAAACTGCTCCTGCCAGTCTGCCTCCAGAGACAGCCTCAACCGCTAGGACTCAGAGTGGCCGGGTCGTACACTTCCTCATGGACCATCGACCGTAGCCAGCAACGGTCTCAATGGGTGGGTACTGTGGCAGCACTAGCTGCGTTATGGCAACGCAGGAAAACTTAGCCGTCAGTGCCGTGCAATTTTCTTGTGATTTGTTAATTTATTATTTTTCATCATTTCGATGCTTGTGCTATGTCTGTAAATTGGATATAATAAGTGGGCAATAAACCTGCCGTGATCTAAGGCCCAGCACACACGGCGCAACGCATTTGCAACGAAACTGCGACTTCTAGTTACTTTTGAGTTTCAGCCATAGACTCCTTTGAGAGACCGCACACGACGCAACCTGTATGAAACTGGTTGGAAACGCGTTACAAATACAAACCAGTTGCATTGAAACTAAAACGTAGTGATTATATGCTCAGTGATTGAAACCGGCGTGCAGGAAACTCGTGTTTGCGTTTCTTCGGATTTCGCGCCTTTTTCATCAACAAAATGGCTGACGATGATAATCAAAGCATTGAATTTGTGTTAGAAGTAGAAAAATATCCTTGTTTATATAATAACACATTACCTAGCTACTCTAGGAGAACTGAGACTGATAAAGCATGGGCAGAAATTGGAAAAAACAATGAAAATGACAGGTGAGTTATCTATTTATTTATTGATACGATTAACATTAGGTACGATAATTACAACATTCACCAAAAAAATGAAATCACATATTAAAACAATTATTTAGTTTATTTTATTTAAAAAATCTACACCACGCCAGGGCAAAGCTGTCTGTGGTGTCAAAAAGTAATTATTTAAATATTTTCTTAAAGATAAAGGTGAAGGATTGGGTCCTAGGGCCACATTATGTGGAATTAAATCAGTAGGTCGTTGATGGCTTCCTTCACCAATGATTGTTGACTTATATGGTAATCCTTCCTTGGATCTCACAAAATTGTGCAAAACACAAGCGCTTTTTATTATATTATTGACCACCCCAGGGGTTCGGCAACGTATTGGTGATTCGAATAACATACATTTTTCTGTTAACATACCAAAAGCGCACTCTACACTTTTTCTAGCACGAAATAATCTATAATTAAAGATGCGTGAGGTGTTGGTGGCAGTTCTTCCTGGAAAAGGTCTCATTAAATATTTTTTTAAAGGGAAGGCTTCATCTTCAACAAAGTAGAATGGAAACGAGTAATTATTTTCATCAAGTGGCAAAGGAACTGGTGCAGGAATATTAAGTGCTTCTTCCTCAATAAGGCGCTTCATAGCTGAAACTCCGAAAATACCTGCGTCACTATTTCTACCTGCATATCCTACTTCTATCATTGTAAACATACCATCAGCATCGGCACATGCCATTAAAATTACCGAATTATAATGTTTGTAATTAAAATCACTAGATCCTCTATTAGGATAATTTTTTATTTTAAAATGTTTGCCGTCAATTGAGCCTAAACAGTTAGGCATATTCCACAAAATATAGTATCGTTCAGCAATTTGCTTCCACTTTTTTGTGTCTGGAACCGGCATACATCTATTTTTTAAAGAATCCCATATTTTTTTAGTAGTATCAGCCACGATCGCTGCAATTGTGGATTCTCCTCTGGCGAAATGTAAGCCCAATGCCACATATGTAGGAGATGTACCTCCCAAATACCTGAAAACAAATAAAGCTGGGTATTAGTAAAACAAATAAACATAAAAAGTCAGAAACACTTAATTAATTAAAGTGAATAGATAGTATGCTCTACACAGGACCTCCGGTGTGCAGTGCTGCAGTTTTTGTATGCAAATCAAGATGGTTAATAACTGCAGTACCGAATACCGAAGCAGTGTCCGGTGCAGTGTTAAATACGCCTATTATAGATTACTATTTTTTTTGTTACAGGCGCTGCTTGTAAAGATACATGGCGAAATTTGCGTGTTGTTTTTATGAGACACTTGAAACCTTTGCCAAGTGGTTCTGGAAGAAAAAAGAAAAAGCCGTACTATTTACTCGACTATATACAATTTTTTACGCCATATGTAAAACCGGTGAATCCGCCCGAGGCAGGGAATTTGCCATCCACTTCAACAGACAATACGGAAACAATAAATACTAATGATAGGTCAAACGATGTTCCAGACAATGTGCCTACCGAGACCGAGCCAGACCCAGACAGACCCAGACCCACAGACCCTCCTATCCCTAATGATAATCCAACTCAACATTCTTCTAACCCAAAGCGAAAGAAATCTTCATTGCACGAGACTGATAAGCATTTCATTAATTATTTAAAACAGAAATCTGCTAACTTAACTAACTCTCCTTCCACGGACTCCGTCATGCCGTTTTTGAATAGTCTCGCACCTGAGTTAAGAGAAATGAATCTACAACAATTAAAGATATTCAAGAGACATGTACTAAGCCCTATCGATGACATATTGAATCCTTCTTCTACTACGCCTGAAAGTGCAGCAAGTCAATTCATTACATTAAGCAACGAAACGTCCCGACAAACAATATATTCTCCGATATCGCAGTATACAGAATATGGTAGTCCTTCATATGCGCAGCCAGTACCAACACCTAATCCTCTAGACTTCAGCGGAGTATCGACAGGAACCCCATTAAATTCTATGGAACCAGTACCAACACCTAATCCTGTAGACTTCAGCGGTGTATCAACACAAATTCCATCAAATTCAGATACAGGAGACACTCCTGTGAACCAAGCCATGTTTGGAAATTTCTTCTGATTAGGTTACTTCCCTAAAAAATTACTTCACTCATTTAATTTTCAAATAAGTAATAATTGTTGATAAACATTTATGTTCTTTATTCAAATAATTGATAAAAATAAATATTTTAAAATACTTACACAAGTGTTATTAATAGCCGTTCTTCAGGACTCACACATTCCCTCATATTTGTATTCTGTTTCTGCAGCTGAGGTGTCATTATTTCAACAAGCTCAAGGTATGTAGTTTTGCTCATACGATAACAATCCATGAATTTTCTATCAGTTTCTTGCAATGCTTTGGCAGCCACAAACATACGACAGTTGATATTAATATCAATGTAGGGATGTTTCCACATAGTTCTTCTTTTACGCCTTTTCCTTTGTCGAAGATATAAATACATAACCACAACTTCTTCATCACTTGAACTAGACATTTTGCAGACTTCTATTCTCTCAGAAAACCGAACTGATTGTGAGCCGTGTGGTTGCTGCGTGTGTGGAAATCGATTGAAACGAGTTTCAAACTAATAATTTCAAAAGGGTTTCGTTGCAGTTACGTTGCAGTTGCGTTGCGCCGTGTGTGCTGGGCCTAAAACGTAGTGATTATTTCCTCATTGCCTCACACATTGTCTCAGACACTGATTAAATCGTCAGTCAAACGTATCACTGAGTTAGTGTTTATACGTATGAGGTCAATGATGACGATAAAAGCTTGTTGCGAGATTGGCATCTGTGTAGATTAATTAAATAAAAAAAATAATTGTTTTTGTTTTTTACAAAGTATTGATTTTTTTGTATTTATACGAACGAGGAGGTATTTTTTTTATTCCTATCGTGTGTACCATTTTAAGCTAATTCTAAAAATATATAACATCATTGTATTAAGGTCACCAGTGGAATTAAAATTAAAATTCAAAAAATGTATATAAGTAAAACTTTGAGGTGCTCACAGATATAATACGAAACTGTTCAATATGGTTTGTGATATTCAGGGTGCTTGGAAGCCAGGCGCAAAGCCTGATAGGTTATACAAACATACATATCACGCCTTTATCCCTAATGGGGTAGGCAGACCGTAAACGACCTAAACAAAGGTCGTTTCGCCACGTCTGACAAAGTTTTGAGGGTTATTTAAGAGAGATTTATAGGTATATTGCTGTTGTGACAGGTTGTCAGCCCATCGCCTAAATTACAATATATTGAAACCCTCGGATCTGGCTTTTACAGAGGAAATGCAGCTAGCACATTCTATGTTTTTCTCTCGCTCCCAGGCCAGCATGGAAGAAATGGGTGATAACTGATACCCTTTGGAACATTATGAGCCATACATGCCTTAAGTATCACCTCTTAATACCCAATTTTAGGTATTGATCCTGTGTCTGTCTCTAACAGCGTGTAGGAAAAGTCGCGTATGCAGAATTTTATTTCAGGAATGCTTAGTAGGAGTAGTATTTAAAACTTGGGTGGATTTCTGTCACCTAATTAGTTTTCCAGCTATGACGTCATCAATATTTTGGAAAATTAAAAAAAGTCCTTAGAGACACATCAAGTGGGACATCTAATGAAAGGGCTTTGTGAGCTGAATCCAAAAAGTACCACACCGTTACAGTATAGCTGCTGTTCCCTAAAAAATAAAAAATATTATTGAAACACACCCAAGTTTGGGCCCTTCCTGACAGGAAACTACTGAATTAATATCTCTAAAATATAAACTAAATGACCCGCTATATCCTCATATATAAAAACTGATTGAGAATATTGAATGAATATTTATTTTTTAAAGTGCAAAAATGCCCCTGATGGAAAGCAATTTATGAAGATTTAATAAATTATCCAATCTCCGGATATATACATGCGTACATAACAATCACGCCTTTATCCCGAATGGGGTAAGCACAGCGTAAACGACCAAAGAAAAGGTCGTAACGCCAAGTCTGACTAGTTTTGACGGCAATTTTTAGACAAGAATGTGTGAAATGTGGACATATACACGATTTTTTTTCCACTAGATTGTTGTCGACGGTTCATGCCATGTTGTACATAACATACATAAATATAAGCATACCTTTATCCGGAATGGGGTAGGCACAGCGTAAACGACCAAAGAAAAGGGCGTTACGCTAAGTCTGACCAGTTTTGACGGCACTTTTAGACAAGAATGTGTGAAATGTGGACATTTTTACACTAGATTGTTGTGTACTATTTTATATCCAGATGAGTTACCTTGCACTTTTTTCAAAATAAATACATAGTAAGCATTACATATTTAAGTTTTTCGTTAAGGGGGTATAGTGGGTCATTTGGTCTATATTTCAGAGAAAATCATTTAGTAGTTTAATGTCAGGAAGGGCCCAAACTTGGGTGTGTTTAGAAAACCTTTTTCTGTTTTTTACGGAACAGCTGGTTGTTGTGTAACGGTGTAGTACATTTTTGGATTCAGCTCACAGAGAGCCCTTTCGTTTGATGTCCCACTTGATGGGTTTCTAATTTTTTATTATTTTTAAATAAATTCTGCATAACGACTTTACCTACGAACTGTTAGACAGACACCGGATCATATTGAAATGTGCCCAAAGTGGAGTAGTATATTTATTTATCTTTTATCTGTAGTTATCTTAGATGTGTACCTAATCTTATTAATTAGTTTACAAGCCTCTAAAAAACACTTTAAGAAAATGTGAATGTGTATGCCAATTAAAAATAAATTGCCTCGGCAAAACCATTATTTAATCAGTGTCACTTCTAAAATAAAAACAAGTTACGTAAATTTGACAATGTGTCGTCCTACGTACATCTAAAGTACGGTCTAGGTACATTCGCTACGCCAAAAAATTGATATCATTGCCAACAAGTTAATACTTATAGACAACCGCTTGTTCTTCGCTAGAAAATGCAATCATTTTTACAGCACCATGTCAATTTAAGGGTGAGTAATAGAACTGATCTTATTTTAAACACAAAATTTTAAAAATTGTATTGACAATAGCTCTCGACTCTCGTTGAAGTAAACTTAAACTGTAAGTAGCATAGGCATAAATAACATTTCAAAATTGACGTAACTTGCTTTTTTTTTAGAGATTAAATATATCAACAATCAGAAAGTTTTAAAGCGTTAGTTTAGACTAAAAAAAAATTAACTTCGTACTATGTTAAGCAAAAACTTAGTTTCATTTGTCCATTTAACTGTCGAATTTATCTTGCCTCAATTTGGTTTGTAAACTCTAATTCTGACAATTTGTAAGATATCAGCTTACATAATACCTACCTTAAAAAAGGCCCTGAATTGAGCATATCTTTAAAAATGTTTGAACTATCATACTTTTATTTATTCAAAAACAATATGAAATAGAGCAGGTAATGGGATAAAGAAAACGCAGTCATATTTTTTTATCTTTTTATAACAAGTAGTTCCAATAAAATTTTACAAGTTCCTTTTGTACAAGAACGGAGTACGCTCCGTCGTTAAACGTAAACGTCTTTCAGATAATCGTGGTTTAACTGTTTGAAGTGCTTAGAAATTAAGGGCTTTACTAGCGGGGCCTCACGGGCGTCCTTGGTCCACTTGGGGCGTCGGACCTCGGATCTCGGGCTTTCTGGGTCCACGTGGGGCCTCGGCCGGTCACCTAAACGGCTTGCTAATGCTGATATTGACAACCAAAAAACCAAAAAGTTGAAGGTTTTGACGAAAGAAAAATATAGTCTACCAGTTTTGTCGTAGGTTGGTTAAGGCTTCGGAAACGTTCTCCTTCTCTTTCCAACAGCAGATTTAGGCGACATTGTTTTCCGCATGTTTTACTAGGTACAAAAGCCTGCTAAATCCGATTCTGAATGTTGCCCAGCCGAATTTTGGCTACCTTGCTCAAAATTACAAATGGCGGCCAACGTGGACCCTAAACATGCCTAAACCGTATTATTACGTACCTATGTGTCCCTTGATTATACCGGGTGTAAGGGACAGCGTTCCGCAAACTGATAGGGGTTGCTCAGTCAACGAAACTGAACAACTTTTACCAGGAAAATCTTTCAAGATATGAAAAAAAAATGACCTTCCCATACAAAATGAACCACTCGATCAGACAATTTGTATGGAAATTTCACTTCCTGAAAAAAAAAACCTGCGGGTAAGTGTTCAGTTTCAGCAACCCCTATCAGTTTGCGGGACGCTGTCCTTTACACCCCGTATTATAAAAAAGAACACTATTGAACTCCAGAAGTTGTTCCGAGAGCTTCGAGGCTAAGAAACTTGAAAAACGTCACCAGAACTAGGCTACAGTAAGTGAAGTAACAGACCGAAAAACGGTAGAATTTACAAATTAAACAGAAAAAAAATCAAAATTTCGAATTAAACAGAAATTTTCAGTTGTTTATTAAAACCGAATTAACATCATTATACCAAACAAACCTAAAAGTGCTCGATATAGCACATCCAGGGACAAGGTACAACGAAATGAAAAAGGAAACAAAATGGCGGAAAACAAGATGACCGCCATACAAAATAAACAGTTAAAAATCTCCAAAACCATGATGGGAAGCAGGTGTTCGAAGAAATGTAGTAGAGGGCGATGAGATACATCTTTTGGATATCACGATCGATATAAAATCAGAATCTAAATGGTTAGATCCAAAATGGTGACTTAAAAAAAATTGCTTCGATCGGGTTGTAATTTTGCATTCATTGGAGTGCTAAATTGATATATATGATTTACTTTTCGGTTTCGTCATTAATTATCAACATGACAGTCATAAAAAAATCTTGTATTGGGAGCTTTGATCGGTTCGAAACAGTTTTATTAGTGAGAGGTACGTACAATACGTATTGTAGATCTAGGGAGCACCCTCTTTTAGGTTATGTGAAAAATCCGGTTCCTGAGATTTCGACTTTTTAAATTGTAGATATGACTGTCATTTTGGTTTGATTTTGGATGATTTTCATGTCATTGTGCCTTGTTCCAGGGTGTGCTCTAACGTTTGTTCTGGCACTTTCACGCTTGTCTAGTTGTAATGAATTTAATCCAGTTTTAATAAAAGTCAGGAAAATGCTGTTTATTATGAAATCTTGTACCGATATCCACTTTTTTTTATTTCGTGACTTCACTAAGATTAACACCCGGTGACCACTACACCTTAGAGTAGAATAGTGTTTTATAATAATCTTGTTTGCGTCCACTTCCGGTTATCAAAATTGTGTTCAGCGACCCCATGGCCATTTTGAATTTTGAGCAAGGAAGCCAAGTTTCGGCTGGGCAACATTCAGAATCAGATTCAGCAGGCTTGTGTAGGTACCTAGGAAAGCATATGTCGCCTAAATGGTTAAAAATCTGCTGTTTAATCTGTCCCAACTCCCTGTCTACGTTAGCAGCTACAAGATGTAGCAAAACTATTAAAAAAATAATATTTTATATATTCCCTGCCTCTTCTTATCAGCTGATGTTACTTTAATATGTATTTAAACTATCATTTACGTGTACGTTCGGAGCCGCTTAACCGTTCGTGTTTTAGCCATAAAAAATATCCTACTCGTTCAGAGGAGGTTGTCAGACGAAATTTCGACTAGGTATTTATTTTTCGACCCAGTCAGAGACACACCGGAAGTGAAGTTTTATCTGACAGCGGCGAAGGTGTACGTTCAGTGCGTCCCGGTAGTCTCATATTCATACGATTTGAATTTTATACTAGGCAGTCTGAACGCAGCCATAGAGGTTTAGTCTAAAAGCTCAAATTATTGACACCTACAGAAGCACTCAGATCTGGGATTGACACACCAAGCCAACCACAAACCCAATCAAAAACTGTACAAGCACGAGAACACGACACGACCAGAACATTTAGCGTATGTCCAAAACCGCAATTAAGTATAAAACCAATCCCAGGCGTCGAATGTTCGAGCTGTGGGAAGGGGAAATAGCCGTGACGCCAAGCAGCCCAAGTCGCCCGGAGGTTTTCTAATCTGTCCGTCCTTGCATCTGCCGTCGCGGCCAGACGAGACAAATACATATACGAACATACAACACTACCGAGCCTCCTGCTCCCGCCCCATCGTCAAAAAAACAAAAAAAAACAGAATGGCGTCTTCAAGCCCATTTACACCGCCAGAGCCAGCCCGACGCTTTCATCATCTATCAAACTTCAATTCCTAGCATATACTTAGTTTAGCTTTGTACGATACAAGGGAGACCAAGAGGCTCGCAATTACCTACCAATTAAAATAATTAAATTATTTGCATATAATGTAGACGATGGCAAGATAACACTATTTTAGAATATCGTTATTTACACTAAGTATAAGTATAATGGTCGGTAATTTAACAAATTGTTGAATGAAGGTTAAAAATAACATCGAGTATTGCTTAATAATTACAATAACTAATGATATCTGTGCACGCACCACCAGTTGCAGGTTTTTGACAGTACTAGGTACTTTTCATGGATCCGTACCAGTATAGGATTTTAGTAGCCAGTTGACGTCAAAGATGAAGGAAACATACAGTACAGGGCGATAAATGTTGTACATCAATTCGTTTCGGCTTCGTAGTATGTTATATTTATAAATATGGGCGTAGCCAGGTTTTAGGGGCAGGCGCTGTTTTTCACAGCAATTTTTGTTGTTCAAATACCGAAACTAAGTTCAAAAAAGTCACAGAAGGATATGTCCATATCCATAAAAAATACCTTAAAGGTCGTATCGTTATTAAAAAGTTTATTTTTGGGGTAGTTTTCCTGGGTTCCATAATATTTAAGATATAAAATAAATGCTTTTACACCTATCAATATTTTAGCATAACATTAAAAAGCACAACTGTACCTAAACGCATAATATTTTTAAGCACAACTGGAAGTAGAAAAACGTTATAAAAGCCCAAAGTTCGATAACAAAGCATTGTATTTAAGGGCATAAATATAGAGTGCCATAACAACTGACCCCTCGATTGCTTAAAGCGAGAAGACCGCCATTGCGCACTTTGTTATTTTAAAGCTTGTCTAAACTGTACAGATTATGCGCAATAAATACTTTATCTATCCGTCTAACTCCTGAGCAGCGATGCAAAATTACGTAATTTTACCAAATACGTCGGTAAAATACGGGAATTTTACGGTCATTTATATAGATTACGGTAAAATTACCGGCGACTCATGACGTTTTAAGAGGAACTTTTATGAAGTGACAACTCGATAATTAAGTGAAAAATTGTTTAGTGTTTAGAAAAGGTATTCAGATTTGATAAAAGTTGATCAGTTTTGAGAAAAGTTGTTTAGTTTGTTAAAAGTTGTTCAGTGTAATAAAAGTTGTTCAGTTTCGAGAAAAGTCTTTTAGTTTGAGAAAAGTTGTTCAGTTTAACGTAGTCACTAGGTCATACTCAGGGTATGTATCTACGTCTAAACACAATGCTGTTATATTTCAAGTAGTCCTGTATACGTGTTTACTGAATCTTACCGTATTTTATAATTTTATAATATTTTACGGTAAATTATGTTTTTTACTGTATTTTACCGGGGTAATTTTGCTGCTTCACATCTCTATTCCTGAGTGGGTAAGATTCTTTTGCACAAATTTATATTTTTTTTGGGTGAATTCAATTCAATTTATAATATTTGTAACTATGCTTTATAAATATTTTTGCGGCTTAACCTACTGTTAGGAATCGCTTTTTGGTATTCGATTAGAGCTTTTCCATACCAAACAACAGTCAGAAATCAAAAGAGCACCTATCTTGTAACAGAGAAAGAAACGAAGACTAGAATCCAACTCTCCACCCTCAGCAGATAAACAGGATGGAAATAGATTCTCAATTCTGCCAACTGATACAGATGGCGGTAAACAAAAAAGAAAATAAGCCTCCACCACTAATCCTCTACGGTATTTTGGACACAGGCAAGCTTACTGAAACAATTGAAATTTTCCTCGAAAATAAAGACTACACCTTCAAAATAGTAACAAAAACGCGACTAAGAGTAAAATGTGTCAATACAGAGTCTTACAAAAAAACTCATACAACTCGTTCGTAAACAAGGCCTAAAAGGTCATACATTCACAAGTATGGAAGACAAATGCTACATAATAGTAATAAAAAATATACACCACAGCACTCGCCACGATGCTGTAGTCGAAGAAATTAAAATAACGGGGAACACGGTAAAGGGAGAAATTATAAATAGGCCCCGAGAAAAAAACATCATCTAATTTCTTTGTGAATATAGAACCTAGCCCTAACAACAAGGAATTAAAAAAAATATCCGGTAGGTATATCTACAACACCGCTGTGGTAATAGAAGACCGCAGAAGCCAAAAGACTATCGTTCAATGTACTAGGTGTCAACAGTATGGACACACCAAGAACAACTGCCTACGGCCATTCCGTTGTGTTAAATGTGCAGAATCCCATAGAATACCCAAAACAGACTGCAAAACCCCAGCAACATGTGCCTTGTGCCTTGGCAGCCATCGTGCCAATTATAAAGGATGCGCAGTGTACAAGAAAATCTTAAATAGGAAAAAGAATACAAGAAAATTTATGCCACCTACAACCTCTGAAAATACAACCACAAAGTTAAAGATTACCGTGTTGGGCTTGAATATCGGACCATTTTCAATTTTGGAATTGGGTTTCGATATTGAGCATTTCAATTCCGTAATTCTGGAGCTCAAGCCCTATCACCGTGTAATCTATAATGCTACTAATACTAAAGAGACAACTCAAGAACCTATGCAAATGTTCTTAAAAATGACCCACAGCAAGACCATATTACTGAATCAACACAAGTCACACATATTATTAATAAAACAATCCCAAAAGATGGCCGTATTTATACAAAAAATGTGCATGCTAATGAATTTGCGCACAACACTCATATAGAAAATGACAAAATGACTGCCCTCAAAATAGCAACGTGGAACATTGACGGCTTGGCGCCAAAAAAATATGAAGCAGACACATTACTGAATATGCGTTAACTTGATATTCTTCTTATATCGAAAGCACATCTAACTAACAGAAGCCAGATCAGAAACAATAATTACAACATATACTTCACAAGCCACCCAAATGAAACTGCGCATGGTGGAACTGCGTTCATTGTTAAATCCACAATAAAGCATCATGAACATCCAGCATACCAAACAGAAGAAATTCAAGCCACCACAATAGGAATAGAAGACAAATGAGTGATTTTAATATATCATCGGGTTATTGCCCACAAACTTATAGAACAATTGCTAACTAACTACTTTCTCACCCTGGGCAACAGTTTCATAGCCAGTGGTGATTGGAATGCTAAGCATACTCATTGGAGATCCCGTTTTACTACTACTAGAGGAAAAAAACTAAAAGTAAGCATTGACAATAACCATTTAAAAGCACTTTCCACATCAGAGCCCACACACTGGCCTAGTGACCAAAACAGGCTACCAGGCCTCATAATTTTTTTTATATGCAGAGGACTTAACCGTCTATTCTTTCTCATAGAGCCGTGTCTCGACTGTACGACTAAGCGGTAACTTTAACAGCTAGCACGGTTGCAATTAATTTTGAGAAAGATAATTCACTCTCTTACGCTAAAACAGACTGGTACTGATTCCGGGACGTTGTGGAGGAGAGGCTCAAGTTAAAAATAGCACGAGAAACATCAGAAGTCATAGATGAAGCAACAAAAGATTTTAACAATATACTCGAGATACCATGGCTTAGCACACCCGATCTACAAAATTGTTCAAATATCAACAACAACTTACTACAAGATATCAAACAAAATATTCTAGAAAAAAGACATCTAAGACGTGGATAGCATCGAAGTCGACATCCCTCTGACAAAAAGGTCCTCAACTCGGCAAGCAGGAAGTTAAAAGAAATTAATAGAGAAGCCACAATTAATACATTACAATCCAATCTAGAAACTCTTACAGCGAACAAAGCCTCTAACTACTCCTTATGAAAAATAACAAAAGGCTACAACCAGCCACAAGAAGTAAAACCTCCTATTAAAATTGGCCTTAACATATGGGCTCGTACACCTCAAGAACGAGTAGACACGTTTGCGAAGCACCTGGAATCTGTCTTCACGCCAAATGAGGTTACTACCCAGCTCTATGAAAGGCTTCACAAATCATAATATACAAAGCAGGAAAGCCTATACATGAAGTAACCTTACATAGACCAATAGCTCTACTTCCAATATTATCTAAGATATTTGAGAAACTACAGCTTAACAGAATGTCTGTAGTACAAGCTGAAAGACAAGTCATACCTGACCACCAGTTTGGCTTTTGCCAACAACATGCCTTTATAGAGCAAGTACACATAGTATGCAACACAATAATAAAAGCATTTGAGAAAAGGAAGTACTGCTCGTCGGCATTTCTAGACGGTACAATCAATCGATCGCGTATGGCATAAAGGCCTATGTACAAAATAAAACTCTGCTTCCACACTCTTTTACCTTATTCTGGAATCATATCTAGATGAGAGGATATTTCAAGTAAAAGATAGCAAAGAAATTCTGGCTTCTTTAAGATAAATGCATGTGTACCACAAGGGTCAGTCCTTGGACCGGTGCTGCACACTATATTCACCTCAAAACCAAGCACTTCTAGCATAACAGTGGATACCTTTGCCGAAGACACAGCCTTGTTAGCGTGCAACATAAACCTAGCAATGGCATCAAAGGTAGCAGCAGCGAGGTCTTGGCGATGTAGACTACTGGCTTAGTTAATTGAGAATAAGGACATGCGCCTCCAATCTATTCAAGTGACCTTTACGCTACGCAAAGAAAACTGCCCAGCTGTAAAACTTGGAGATAAAATCTTACCACACAGTAACTCTCTTAAGTACCTAGGCATGCACCTTGATCGAACACTAACATGGAAAAAACATATCCAAGCCAAACAACAAAAACTTAACTTAAAGTACCAAGGATTGTACTGGTTGCTAGGGAGAAACTCGAAGCTTTCCATTAACAACAACAAGTTGCTGATCAACTGCACGGTCCTGAAGCTAATATGGATGGACATATGGTATACAGTTGTGGGGGTCTGCATGCAACTCCAATATACTGATAATGCATAGAATGCAAAACAAGATTTTAAAATCACTGTCCTATGCACCATGGTTCGTAACAATCCCTGAACTGCACAATGAACTCAAAATAAAAACGATAAAAGAAACCATAGAAATTCAGGCTGCCAAATACAAAACTCGATTTGTAAACCATCCAAATGAGCTAGCAACACAACTAAGCACAACGCTTGAAGAGGCGCAATATTATAGATATGTCTAACTGATGGACATTACCAAGGAATAAGCACTCCCACTGGGGTGTGCTCTATGCAAACCAATTTAAATTACAAGCCACCTGTTTAAAGTTGCCAAACTGATCGCAGATAATAAAATAATAATAAAAAAAATCATAGAGTGAAGTCACCCAACTTGTACCAATGAACTAGTAGACTAAATAACATGCCTAATGACTGTTCTGCGACTGAAAATAAGTCCAATTCAATATAGTACAACATATTGCGTTCTGCTTACAATATAGTAAGTACCTATGCCAAAATATAATTATGTAAAAGTTTCATTTGATCATTATAATATAGTAAATTAGGAATTATTAAAAATTATGCCATTAAAATGTTACCCGTTTCCCTGACCTGCCCTCAGCCCTGGCTACGTCTATGTATCTCGTTCTCGTGTTTGTTTTTGCAACGGGGCTTTTCAACTTAACGGCACGGCACCGACAACTGCTCGTTATGGTAGTGATGGAGTGTTTTTGAACCATAACATTATAGATACTCGCAGAGAATCAAAGCGAGCCTGTAAATGTGCTCAACGATCTGACCCAAGCCTCTCTTGCAACAAACGGCCACCAACGGCAATTTTTCTACCTGTTACTACAACGAACTAAGAATCGCTTATTTATAAAGTCTAAATTATCTATATAACTATTTCTTGAGTCTGTTCGACCGGATTTTCGATTCAATGTGTTTTTAGTGAGTTATGATTTTATTACGGATGGGGGCGCCACTTAGGCTATGTCGGGCCTCGGGTAATAGGCAGGACACGTATGTCGTAGATATGATGACAGATGGAGCTTTAGTGCTTTACTGGAGATCCAGTGAAGGAAGAAGAAGAAGTGTTGGTAGACCACCAGCCAGATAGTCAGACGACTACATAAATAAAACAGCTGGACCGACCTGGACGAGAATCGCCAGAAACCGAAATGGATTGAGAGGACATCAGGAGGCACACATGCAATAGTGGACAGATTTATGCTGAAAAGGAAAGCAGAAGAAAAATGATTTTTGGTTCCCCGGCAGCCGGGCTCGTACGGTGCCAGTGCCGTGCCGCCTAGATACAATTCACATGATTTGATTTTTCGATAGGTTCAGTACCTATCGAAAAATTTATATAAATATACATTTTCGAAGATTTTTTTATGCGTAACATGGTACATATTGTTTTGGATTTTTTAACGTAATTTCAAAAGTCTCTAAAATAGTGATAGTCTATCCATAAATCAATTAAAAGTTTAACGTTAAAAAAGAGAATTGTAATAAACTCGTGAATTAGCCGATTTTTTCTCTAGAAAGATCAATGTGCAATATTTATCCCAGGTACTGGTAAAGATATAATGGAAAATCACTCGTGGGTCCAATGTTTTTGAACATTACCTATAATGTTCCATCGCATTGGTTTTGCAGGCACATGTGTGAGATTTGTTTTTAACACAGAATTTATAAAATTCTTGCATCATGCGGTGTTAACACGGGTCGATTTTAGCCTCGCGATCAGGCCACACGCGGTCACCTGCGCACGGCTAGAATCGACAGTCTAAATGGCAAAGCGACTAAGGCGCAGGTGACTAAAACCGCAAACCCCATGGTGGACTTGTATTTGACTTTGTAAGTTTGTAATGACTAAAATCGACCATGTAAATGCTGAGTCGCGAGCGATCTTCCGCCGGATGCAGGTGTGCAAATGACCAGTTGCTTGCGGTTTTAGCCAACGTCGTGTAAATAGGGTAACGAGCGATGCTGCTTTCTGATTAGATTGTCGGATTGCAATATCCTTGGATTGTCGACAGATTGTCGCACAGTGGAAATCGAATGTAAAATACCCTTTACACACGTTGCCCGCCGCGTACTTTTTACTATAGTTTCATCATTTAGATCTGTTTCCCATCTTTCCCGTCCTCTGTCGACGAGGCAAATTGTAAATATATTTAACACCACATAGAATTATTTCACTATGTTTAAAATATTATCTTGTCAAAAATACATATTGGTAACAGCAAAAATATGTTCGTCGTTATATGTCGCATGCACGGGCTATAATAATGCTTCGTGCGTTTGTTTGCAGTCCTGAGGGAAAGTGATGTTTTCGCGCTGTAAAAAGTAACATATACTCTTTACGTCTAACGTAGCTTTCAAATGCCGAAAAGATTTCCGAAAACGGTCCAATATTTTTCGAGTATTAGTTATGAGTATTATATATAGAAATACAAATATTTCCTTTTAATAATAAGTATATTATTAGTACTTATCTTCACCGTTTTCGGTGACAGCGACGTCAGGTTTTCCTATCATGGGCCCGCACATGACTCGCTCGCAGATTATTAATTTCGCCTTGCCTTATAAAGTGTTCGATTTCAACCTGTGAGCAATATCGATTGTAACCAGTGCATGTGGCATTATAACACGTTTAACGGTTACGCTCTAAACCAGAATTCGCTTATTGACCAAAATGGACATTTGGCGAACTTCGCGAAGTGTTCGTTTAACATACAGACGGAAAGCCAAATTCGGTATTTGAGCGTTTCAATGCACAGTTTGCGAAATATCCCTATATTCGGCCAATAAGCGAATTCATATTTTGGACGTAACCTATCTAATACATACGAAATCGAATGGCAGTGATCTTCCATCACTTGCTTATTGCGCATGTTTATTGTATGGTGCTTCACATATAATCTTAATGACGCGGACTTGAACACTGAACACTACTCTAGCCTTTTTAAACACATATTAATTTGTATAAATATCTTACAAATTGAGTTTTCTATTCCACATCAAAACTTTAAATAATATGACGTAAGGTTCTGTCTTAGGAAAAGATTCCGACCCCGTTCTCACATAATACGATCGGCGCGGGATTCGTCTCTACCAACACTCTCACATTAAACCAGAGCGTCCTTTATTACTATAAATAAATATGTATGTATATTATATATTTTTCATTATTTAAAATATTTCAAGATGACGATGACGGCTCGACTACATAAATATTGATTATAATATGTATAACATAACTTTGGCGTATAGATTCTGTTGTAACGACATTAAATTATTGCGCTCTGATAAGGCATATACATGTGAGGTTCTCGTGATAAATAACACAAACGGCGCGAAACGCGATTCGCGACTCTTGTGCAATGATGTGCGTCGGTCGACACTTAGGCCCGTATTTGTAAACAGCACTTGAGATTGACAGCTAGTTAGAGTTCGTATCAGAAATAACATTTCAGTACAACGTGGCCTGTAAAATACATACTTAATATTGTTGTTAATCTTGAGTTCGCTTTATAAATACGAGCGTAAGTGATAGCCTTTGAAGATTTTAGTATGGAACTAGGCGTATATATATTTTTTGAATATATAAATAATTAAAACCACGCGGCTAATGATGAAACTTTTTCAAAACAACAAATCATCATATTAGAAGAAGCAAAAGACCCTCAGAAAAAAAACAGAAGTACTAGCATAAAAATGTATACGTATCTAGGTATAACTTTATAACTTTGTTCTGCATCACTCTCAGAGATTTCAACATCCAGTATTTTCTATTTCTTTTATGATCTGTCGATTGGCAAGTTATTGATAAGTTTCAGCAATGGCCCCGAGAATTTTTATTTAAATAATACCAAACTTTACAAAAATCTTCAAAGACTTTGACAATGTCTCCAGTCTCAGTTCAGGTATTTTGTACTCTTCGACATCCAACTGAAATCAGTGACAAGTTTTGAAACTCAGTCTGTGCCGTAGGTTTGAAACCTGCGTCAAAGCACTCAATCTGTGCTGTAGGTTTGAAACCTGCGTCATAGCGCTCAGTCTGTTAACCTACGGCGGCGGTTTGAGTTAAATTTGAGCTACATCGTGTGTGTCATTACATTACTGGTACCAAAATTGTCACTCATTCCATGCATAAACTCAACACTTCTAAAAACTGTTTCTTACTTTGCAGCTTAACAACACAAAACAATTATACAATAATATCACCCTTTGTAACAATCAAAACGATATTAACCTAGACATAAAAACTTTACTATTACAACAGATTTATGATATTACAATATTTTAAATATTATTGCACTGTGAATAGCGAAGCAAGAGCAAAGAGCAACCCACGACTACTAGTATAAGCAAATAAACAGTAGAAAAAAAAAACTAGTAGGTACTATAGGTACTGATAATATATAGCATGTCCAAATCATACTTAACAGCTTATATAGTTGACTTATTTACTTATTCGACGACCTATTATTAATTTAATGATAAACATCTGGTTTAAGAGACAGCGACCCGCAAACTGTTAGGGGTTGCTGAGTCAACGAAACTGAACAACTTTCACTGGGAAATTCTTTCAGGAGATGAAAAAAAAAGTCCTTCCCATTAAAAATGAACAACTCGATCAAACAATTTGTATGGATAAACATTTTTTTTTCACTTCTTGAAAATAATAATCCCGCTGGTAGTTGTTTAGTTTCACTGAGTGAGCAACCCCTATCAGTTTGCGGGACGCTGTCCCTTACACCCCGTATAAATTAGGTACAACTATGACAGTAATAATATCAGCACAATTTAATATACATTGATATCTCATATTGTCTTCGTATCTATTAGGTCCTTACACATGAAATTGACTTTACTTTATACTGTCAACTATGAAAGACAATTTCATATGTAAGGACCCAATAATTATTTAGAAGAGTATAATATTTACCTACCTACAGAGATCAGTTACTTTACATTTAAATGTGGTATTGTATTTGTCAGTAGGAAGCCCTGTTGTCTGTTGCTCGCTATCCGCGGTGGTCTGCACAGCCACGGTCAGTCCAAAAATGATGCCTTTGCACGAATTCCATTTTCACATTGACATTTAAGAACATTTAAGTATGTGCCAATAAAAGGCCTCAAGTTATAATATAATATTTATCTCATGGTTCTCTCCCTTTACAGAACACATAAACGAATTTGATATGTTGCAAACTGAATGTCATTTTATCTATAAGTACCTACATAATAATAATAAAACTCTAGTCGATGTTCCGCATTGAATATTCATTGGAAAAATCGCCTCTCACACACGTAAAGATATTTAAAAATAATGTGGTTTTTTAATTTATTGACCGTTTTACACAAAAAAACCGCCAGACCTTTTAAAACATTTTGGATTTAAATGGTTTAAGCTTCTTCAATATAATATTACAGGGGGGACGCAATGAACGAGAGGGACGCAAGTGATAAGAGGAAGGCAAAGGGCAAGACAGACAAAGGGGCACAAAGAACAAGAGAGGAGAGGCGAGGCTTACAAGGGGCGAAAGGATCGTAAGAGACTCCATAGACAAGGGATACACTAGAGACGGGAGATATCAGGTTTAAAATTTAAACCTCTGAAGTTAGTAAAGTAGAACTTTAAATATGGCGCGAGCAAAGTCGCGGACAAAAGGCAAGTTTAACAATAGGTACCTACTTATGATATCGCAACATTCGTTGTTTAAAACTTTCCAAGATATCGGTTTGTCGCGATTGTGATCTTTATAGGAGAGATTTTGCTGTAAATATTTGCGGTAGCTATACCTGAGTCCATTTAGTGCACTTACCTATATATATTAAAACTGTGGTATTAAAAACTATGGATTTAAATAAATATTGCTTCCGAACTGACTGATAACCTCACACTTGTTCTCATACATTCTCTATACGAATCGAAACGTTTTTATTTATACCCAGTCATTATATTCATTATATCCTTTTGTAATTATGGCGGATTTGAGCATATTCTGTTTTATAGATACTGACGGTGATATTTGCTTCGATTCTTCTACCTAAGACATGGATTAAAAGAAACATCATTGGCACAGATAAAATATTAACAATTAAATAAATTTTTAATTTTACAGAGTACTATGGTACAATAGCACTATATTCTAATAATTTAAAAAATATTACGGGACACTACGAATACATTTAGCACAGGTCAACCCCAAAAGACATTTAGTTTGCAGCCTTCTAGCGTTTGTACATTCATGTTATTTACAATCAATTTATTTTCCAAACACAAAATACCTATTTTCTTAAGGAATGGTCTTATAAGGAGAAATGTGTAGGTTTCGGTATCGGGAACACTTATTTGTTAAGCGTTTTTAGCCTGCATTCAGACATGGCGGTAACAGTAGTAACAATACGTGAAGAAATACTGACCACCCACACCAGGGCTTAGGATCTGAACAATCAGTGTATGCGAGGTTTCAACCGATCCGGACTAACTGAAATGTTAGTCCAGTCCTAAAATGTGAAGATTACGCTTCTAAAACAGTTCCTAAAGAAGGAGTTGGTAAATATTTTGATGTAATGAGAATTTAGGGTATAGGTATTTGGTAATATTGGATGTGCCAAATTGTAACCTAACCACCCTGCCTGAACACCAAGCACATGTTTGCGATCTGCCTGAACCATGGTCTGAATTGAACGCGGGCTTATTGTAGGTTGGTTTGTAGTTTTGGGTCACATTTGTTGTCTATTGTGTGTGGTGTGTATGTCATTGGTTATATACTTTGTTGTGTACGTCGACGACATCCTGACTCCTGACTATCCACACACGAACTAGTTAGTATTAGGCCGAGCTGCTGCAGAGTTAGCTACGAACCGTCTAGTCTTACATATTGAATTGAGCAGCGTTCAGATGCATGGACGAACAAATTGACTACAACCCTGTAGGTACTACAGAACCCTAACTAATAATGAAACGTTTCGTCGTCTGGGGGCGTATAAGTTTAAAAGCTTTACATTCTTAAAAGTCTTCACAAAATTGTATAACTTACCATATTATTCTATTCTTTTCTTCAATAATGTTTTATTATCTCTTAACGCTACAAATAAATCATACTCTATACGCAATAGTTAACAAAAGTAAATAACAAAAATAATCATCACAAAGGTGTAAATAATGTATAATTGCTAGTAGATTGCTCTGAATAAATTACAATAGGTATTTACTTTATATAATCAATTCCCGCACTCACATAAGCGTGACTTCTGGGTCCAGGATTCTCCGGTACATCACACACGCACCATGTCCAGGTCTCTTCAAAACATCATTTTTTATTAATAATAAATAACTTAACGATAATTCATAAAAATTGATAGATACTCTCTGTCACTTAGTTATTTACCATTAGGTGTAACAATAATAATTATTAAGAGTAAAAAGATAATAAAACATTTGTAAAATAATATAATTATACATATTATATAAAAATTAACAGTACAATAAAGTCACAGCATGGTTTATTTTGTTACACGCAAAACCAAATTCTAACATTGAACGAAAAGGGTCACTTCGCAAACAGCCAAAAGCCGCGCTATAACATATCAATCCCTAGCCTAGAATTTTGAAATTTTAACGATTGGTACTTCGCCAAATGGTGGTTATCACAAAGGCCAAACACCTAATTTCGGCTTTTGGATGCACAGTTCGCGAAGTGTTCCTTTTTTTGGCTTAGAGCGAATTCAGGTTTTGAGTGTAATATAAACATATTTTTTTGTTGGTAGTGACGTAATTGTTTACGTCTTTTTAATGTAGATACTAAATCGTACCCATTTTATATGAATATATCTCTACATAGATCTGTGTGTTGCTGTGGGGCGAGATGGCCGTCTAAACTCGTACCACAACATGCAGGTAGCAATAAAATCTACTATTTTTATATGAGTATTCTCGTGTCAACATACTTATAATAACGATAATATAATATCTGAAGCTAGAATCTGTGACCGTGAAGTCAGAACGTCTGAAGGAGCCGTCGTCTTAGTAAAATTTTCACATTGTATAGCTCTGTCATTAATAGAAATTTATGGAGACCTAATTAAAATGGGTACAAGAAACTGATGGCACTTCAGAAGGTACCAATGCAGTTCATAAATTATGTCATAAAATGACAGACTAAAGAACTATCATAATTTTAACGCCGTGACATACAAGCTAGTTTCGTTTTAGTAACCTAATCACATTTATTTAGAATGTTGTGTTGTAGTAGTGATAGAGGCGCGTCCCGCTTGGCGCTTCAGTCCATGAAACAAGAAGCTGGCGGCGGCCTTGAGTGGTGCGACGAGTGGCGCACGCGCAGCTGTCTCCCATTGTCAGACATTGCCGGGCTGCGGGAAGCGCGGCGGCGGCAGTGGCGGCGGCGGCCGGCCCCCCTCCCCGCCCCCACCCCCGCCGCCCGACGACTGCTCCGACACTGAAACGTACGTATGTCCACACATTAGCTACTAAACTTTGAGATATTATACGGTATTTACAATTTTTGCTGAATGACTAGGCCGAATAGCTTGAATCGACCGTTTGATAGCAAAGCGACTAAATAGGCCACTTGTCTTGTCTAGCTTGAATCATTCCATTGCTGGGCAAAAGCCTCCCTCTTATTCCTTCATTCTTCCTTGTTTTGGGCCTCAAGTTGCCAGTCTTTTGCAAATATGTCTAGATCATCGCGCCATCTGCGGTGGTTTCCACAGAGTGCATTTTTAGATCATCTGCAATACGGCAAACCTGATCAATCAGCTGCAGGACTAGCATACTACGCTGCATAGCTCGCTGGCAAATCTTCAGGCTGGACCTCTGTGCTTCCGTCAAAGACCAAGTTCGAGCAACGTAGATGAGGATTGGGACAATGCATATGTCCATGAGCTTTCGTTTAAGTCAGAGTGGCGGTTTGCTATTCATGAACTTTTTCAAAGCAACTCACAATTCTCGCATAGCAACTTCTTTATCTTGTCATGCCAAGAAAGAGATTGTTTGGCCTAGATATAAGTACTCAGCGACATATATTACATTCTTCCATTATCCAAAATCATCAATCAATTGTATTTTGTGTTATTTCTCATAATGTTGGTCTTTAACATGTCCAGTCATCAGTCCAGCCGTAAGACAGGCTGAGCTCAGGTATTGCAATGTGTATCAGTGAAGCGAAGATTAGTCAGTCTTCTGCAACCTAGGTCACTCTCCAAGCATCAATCAGCCAGCTCTCGGAAAACTACCTCGAGTGCAATAGTAAAAAATATTTCGTGAAAGAGGGTCGCCTTTATTTAAAAAGATTAGACTGAGTGTTAACCATACAATAATATTATAAATGTGAAAGTAAATCTGTCTTCTGAAGTTCTTTCACGCCTGAACGGATTTTGATGAAATTTGGTGAAGTGATAGATGATAGGTGAAAGATTTTTTTAAATCGACCCAGTATTATTTATTTATTTAAATTATGGCTTATAAAATGGAGAATTACTTGCAATTCTCGCAAAACGTAAAATATTCATGGATATTTTTTTTATTTCAGATACAATTAATTTAAAACTGATGGTGCCACTGTCGCAGCTCTGTTTGCCCCTCAAGTTGCATATTGGATTTTATGGACTATAATAGCTAGATATTACTAGTTACTAGTATTAGATATCCAATCATATTTTTGTACTTGTGCTTAAAAGTAATTGCAATTACTCAATTATCAAATACTTTACCTGTAATTGTAGAAAAGTAATTGCAAAAGTACTAATATTCAAGCAGTTTTCTACAATTACTTTGCATATAATCGTAGGAAAGTGATTGCTATTACTTTTTGCTCAACACCATGTATTATCATTAAGATGGTTCTCCGAATAGGATGCAGAAGTGACGTGTGTGGAGGTGAGGCCGTGAGGCGAGATTTAGTTTATGAGGCGAGATTTACGTGAATCATGTTTGTGAGGCGAGATTTACGTGAATCATGTTTGTGAGGCGAGACTTACGTGAATCATGTTTGTGAGGCGAGATTTACGTGAGTCATGTTTGTGAGGCGAGACTTACGTGAGTCATGTTTTTCGTCGAGGGGCGCGGGCACCGCGGGTGGTGGCGGGGGCAGCTGGTGCTCAAGCGCGTTGACGCAGTTCATCATGCTGCCGTACAGCCGACTGTCTCGGAAACTATCCCTGGACATACGTCACCTAATGTTTTTGGCTCTCATTTTCATTATCACTACAATAATTATCATTCTCGGTTACACAGGAAGCTACGGTGTTCTAAAAAATTGTCTACTCTACATAGTCAACTAAATATATGTGGCAAATTTTCTTTTCCACATGTTTAATTCAATTTCTTAATCTGCGGCGTTTTAATAACGATTGCGCTAGTTTTAAGTATCTCATATGATAAACTATGGTCTTAAGGTAATCATTATTTTTCATTCATCTTGGCATGACTTAAGTTGCACCCTGCTTACAAACACCATATATTAAAAATCAAAAGGAGTATATTATATAAGCACCGCAGTCTTTTTTAATCGAACTTCATAAAAAATAAACAATAAGTTACTATGGCTATTTTCAGAGTAATATTAAATTATAATACAAGTTACTTGTTATGTAGAAAATTAAGAAATAGAGCAGTCTCAGTATTCAATAATAAGAACGGGTTTATTTTACAATATTACTATTTTAAATACGATATTAGCTATAGCTAATCAAAATTTAACCCTTGTCTCAGCCCTGGGGACAAAAATTAAGGTACTCCACGCGTCAGGTTTTGATAAGGGATTGACAATTTGTAGTATTATAGCCCTCGCGGTACGCCTAACTTAGCCACATAGAAAGTTAGTCAACTTAAAATTATGAGAATCTGTATGAATTATATTTAGGATATATTAATTGAAATGACCTGTGGCACTAAAAAGAAATATTATTTAAAAGAATATCCTAAAGCTCATAGATGTTTTTTTTTTATTTGCTTATATTTCGGACACCTTTTGTAGCTGGAATGTTTTCTGTGCTTATAAAGCTTGCTTCGCTTTATATTTGGTGATGTTCAAGAATTGAAACAATTGTTACATATGTCGAAAAAAAAACATGAATCTAAAACAACTTTTCTTTTTTTTCCCTCTAACTATCTTTCGTTAACTATGTGCAATACGGGGGTAAATCTGGGTTCAAGCCCGAGTTAAGCTATAGGACTAATTCATATAAAATAATGATTTTAAAAAAATGAACGCCTGAAACAATACACTTATATAAAAGGAGAATAGTTTTTTTATTGCTACGGGTCATTTCGATTAATATAGCCTTCAGATCATTCATACTGATTATCATAAGTGTAGCTCCCTATGCGGCTAAGTTGTGAATTTGGGCGTGATCCGCCAGCGGTAATATTGTTGTATCGTCGGATCCTCGTGCAACGCGTGCCGATGGTAATGACTGGATCTTGAAAACCAACTTGTGCTATGTGACTGTGATATCAGATGTAGAAAAAATGTGATTTGCGTCCATAGTGTTGAACACTGGAGTGCCATATTTTGAGAAAAATAAAATAAGCATTTTCTCTTACCCGCCGTTGGAGTTTCTGAACAGTGCAAGTATCTCTTCGAAGGTCTTGTTTTTGGTTTCAGGAACTTTTTTATACGTAAATATCCAAAAAATTGCAAGGAATACACTAAAAGGCAGGAATGTATAGTTTTCCAGTAATGCCTGCAATGGAAAAACCTGGAGTTAAAATTACGTTCTTATAACACAAATTGGTAGATATTTAAAGTTACCGTATAAAAGATAGTTAAGTTATACCGAGTGTAAGGGACAGGATCTGATAGGTATCAAGTTGCGGGACGCTGTCCCTTATACCTCGTATAGTTAGTTAAATACCTTCATGCTGGGGAAGCCGATTCCGACGACGAAGTTAGCCATCCAGTTGACGAGCACGGCGATAGCCATAGCGCTCGGTCGCGGGCCCTGCGAGAACAGCTCGGCCGTGATCAGCCACGGAATCGAACCCGGGCCCACCGCGAAGAACACCACGAAGCTCAGCGTCGATACCACCGACAGGTAGCTCATCCAGTCGATCATTTCCTGCACATAGCCGAAGAACTCCTATCAGGGGGTAGAAGAGGCGTTCTTTCCCATCGCCGACCGGAAGAAATGAAACGCAAACAGATGCACATCACGCACTATCCGGCGGCGCCGGCGCTGCCCCAGCCATACCGGGGGCAGCGCCGCGCCGCCGCCGTGTCAGTGTGGTAACCGTGCGCCGTGAAGTATCGCGTGGCTTCCACCACGCGTGTCAAGCGTGAAGTAGTTGCCCTCTTGACTATCGCCGTTACTGCGAATGCTAGAGTGAAAAGTGCCATCTGCTTCTGGGCAGCGTTGTGTG
Source organism: Scrobipalpa costella (assembly GCA_949820665.1). NCBI lineage: Eukaryota > Metazoa > Arthropoda > Insecta > Lepidoptera > Gelechiidae > Scrobipalpa > Scrobipalpa costella. The sequence continues at coordinate 39,143,924 of OX463295.1, forward strand.
ACCTCGCTCCTTTAATCGCGTGCTGCATATTATATAGGAATGCCATCCGGCCGGGTGTTCCCGGTTGACTCCTAGCATGGGATCCTTCAATTTGTATAGAATTTCGGATGTCCAACTGTCCCCCTCGTTCGTGAATAGTTCTCAAAGTGCGTAAGTCAAATCAAGAGTGGTTGTTGTCATTGTTATAATCATTATCAATTTGTGTCAGATCAGTTAAGTTCTTCAGATGGCAATCCTAGCTGTAATTAGTTATCCCAATTTTCACGTTCTCGTGTTAAGTGGTAAACAAAAAAGTGTTAAGTGCTATGTGAGTGATGTACCTAAATTTGAGAATTCATTTCTTTTTATTGTCACTTTCCTACCGAGAGTCCGGCTTCGGAAACAGGAAAGTCGCATGGGGAGGGGACATGGCGAAGCTTAAGCAAATAAAAGTGATGTGTGGAAAAGAAGAAACAACCGGAATGCGGTGCATGCATTGCTATACGACACTGCGCTCCAAACTATACCGATTACTGGACTAACAAAATTACGATACACTAGCTTTCCGCCTGCGGTTTCACCCGAGTTACAAAATTATTTTGGAAAATGTTAAAAAGTACGAATCTTTCTAAAGTAGTAAGTATATTATAAAATCATTTAAAGTCCTACTTACTATTATCCACTTTAATAAAATAATATTATAAACTTAAAAGTTTGAATGTTTGTTATTCAATCATGCTTTAATTGCGCTTTAACCATCGGATGGATCGGGATGAAACATGGAACACATTGAAAATTTGGATGGTCTTGGAATACTACATATACTACTTTTTACCGCAGGAAAAATTTAATTTTCATTATCGCCGGTGAAACCGCGGGCGGAAAGCTTGTAGCTAATGTAAGCATTTTTTTAAGCAACTTAAATAATTGTAACTGTAGAAAAAGTAATTGCGATTAGTTTTAGCCAACAGTCCTGGCCTTATGTTATTTTTTAGTTTGTTTGTCCAATAAGTAAGTACATAGTTTCACCCGGAACGTAAGGAGCTGCTCTTAACATGAATGATTTAAGTGAAGAAGACATCGAGTGAAGGTAGAAAAATGACGATAACTCAAAGAGAAGCAATGTAAAGCGTGCCCAAGCGGCTTTATACCTTAACTTAGACTAGACTAAAACTAAAAGGTTACAAGGGCCGTATTTATATAGCTGTCTTAAGATTGAGAGCAATATTAAGTATGAATTTGACAGGTAATTTTATACTGAAATGACATTTTTGATTCGAACCCTAGCTATAATTCTCAGGTAATGATTATAAATACGGGCCTAAGTAAACTTGAAGTACCAAGCTAATTTCTTAGGTATAAACATACATTTCACATGCATAAAGAATATTTTTTATACTTATTATTATGAATGGTTTTCATTGGGGTACTTTAACATTTTATAAAACTTTTTCATTACCATCGGCCGGACGATAACGCGATGCGATTTGATCGTGTGACAAAAATATATTTGAACGGTATAGCCTACTAGTATCTTCAATAAGATGAATTATCTATTCAATAGTTGTAAGTATGATTGATTCGCATGATCGTACAATCATTTTCGTTGGACGGTCGCACCATCGCACGACCGTTGATAATAGGACAGTACCTAATGAACAGCTTCCCGAAAATAAAGTTTTTTTATATATTTATTTTCTGGGGAACCCCTTTCAGTTAGCGGGAAGCTATATATTACGCACAATCCCTGAAATCGCTCATTGGCCGGAAAAAAGGGTTACTTCGCGGATTGTGCATTGCAAAACGAGCAATCCCTGAAACGTCCTTTCATTTCGGCCAATGAGCGTTGTAAAACAACCATTTCGCGGACTGGCAGACACGAAAAAGCCAATTGGCGAATTTGGAGTTTGGCAGGTTTTTAAAACGACTAATCCACCGCGAAGTGAGCAGTTTTTGATTCAACCACACCGCGAAATGGCATAGAAGAAATGCCAGAGACCGAACTAAATAAAAAAATGTTGCCATTGGTTTCTGTGTCAACATGTGTCGTGTCGTGTCAAGTCATATCGTGTCAAGTTAAATCCTGTCAAGTCCGGTCAAGTCCTGTCACGACACGACATGACCCATGTTAACCCAATAACCTGTGACAGCGCTTTTTAATTTAGTTCGGTATCTGGTATTTCTTCTGTGCCATTCCACGGTGTGGTTGAATTAAAAACTGCTTACTTCGCGGTCTGTCATTTCGTCAATCCACTCCAATCCACTCCGTGGATTGGTAGTTTTACATACCTGCCAAACCCCGAATTCACCAATTAGTTTTTTTGTGTTTGCCAGTACACGAAATGGTTGTTTTACAACGCTCGCTCATTGGCTGAAATAAAAGGACATTTCGGGAATGATGCGTTTTGCATTTGCCAATTCGCGAACTGCCCCTTTTTTCGACAATGAGCGATTTCGGGGATCGTTAAAAAAATATTTTTTATTCCAGAATAATATATAATTGTAAAAAAATATATATTTTTAAGTTTAGAATGATATAAAGAGAAAAAGAAAAGACAATGATTTATAAAAAAGTTAGGTACATTGTTACCTTTTCAATAACTAATTTGCACAAACCATTGACTTTCTATACTCTACAGTCAGATCTAAATAGTTTATGATTCTATTTAGCTACTTGCGAAGTTAAATTTATTAAGTTCGCATTTAGCAAAATTCAGTAGACAAGACACATATATATGTACTTACCAAAAAAGTGTAATTGATGGCAGAATAATACACCGTTAAAGATTCTATGAATCTAATAGTAAAATGGTGCAATTCTTACTATCCATATCATGCCATAATAATAGGTTATTATACATTTGAAAACATACGCACACGATTTTCTTGCGCAGATTCTTCTAGTAACTAGATAACTCTAGACTTATATGTACATAATTTTTTAAATTAAATTTTCATTGTGTAGATTCATCTGACATTCAATAAGTATTCCATGGAATTTATGTTGAAGTTTAAATTATTCATTATTTCATTCATTATCATCCATCATTATCATTGTTCTTGGAAAAAATAAACTACCACGGGAGACCTCCACCTCAGCTATGATATGAGATGTTCCGCCATGTCGGGTTTTGGTTGCTTATTTACACGATCTGGCATTTTGTCATGCTACTTCGCGAAATGATCTAAAGTATAACAAATCGACCAAAACCCAAATTCGACAATTGAGCGTTTTTTGTTTGTTTTTTCGCAAAATGGGGCGTTTTTAAATGGACAATGGATTTGCAATTCACATGTCTTTTTTCGCACAAATACGTGGCCTATTCTAGAACAATTTAGCACTGGAGGAATACTTTTACTTTGAATGTTGGACTTAGGCCGTGTTTTGCGCTATTTACAACATACTTTTTCTATCATTTATTGTAATAAGAGGATAGAAATACGGCAGTAGGTATAGATAGAGGACGGACCTATCATAAATCATCAGTTCAAGTTCAAGAGTCTATTAAAGCAAGGAAGTCGTGATTTCAACATTAAACTAATATTATATTTATAAGGAACATCTATTACGAACATAAGGCTTTTCTCCAGAATTCTATACGGCGTTCTTCTTCTTCTGTCTACGAGATATATTGTCCGTATTCAATTTTAAAGCGTTTATATTGCGGTAATTACTAACATAATTCTATTTATGTACAGTGCAGCATATTTCCCACATTTCCTCTCCTTTTTATTAAACTGAGTGACTGATATAAGCACCAGCCTTAAATGGGACATAAAGTGCTTGAATTATGTCTTTAGCTCAGTGGATGTGAACGCACTAGGATTAAAATAATAAGTTCATCTTACTATCGTCCATGGGGGGCACATGACGTATGTGTGTATGTGACGGTATTTTTGGTACTATGCAGATTCCATCACAGTCTATATATTTGTGCCCTCCCAGAAAACCCTACGTACCTCAAACGATACCAGCAGTACATAAGACACACCTTTATTAGGAAAGAGATGGTGATGAAGATTGAGAAGATGAACATGCCGCCGAGCCCGTAGAGATGCAGCGTGCGCCTGCCCGTGCGGTCCATGAGAGGCAGGGAGACCAGGGTCATGCCGACCATGATCGCCCCGATGCCCATGGTCGCAAACTTCGCCGACTCCTCCGTCAGACCAGACGACGTGAACAGAGAGGTGGAGTAGTAGAAAACCTGCAAATAGAATAGAATACGAATATATTTACATATCTCTTGTTCTAAATGTGGACATTGCTTCCCTAAAAGCTGGCTTGTTATAGGCCATAATTGCCCTAGGGCATTAATGACATTTGAAAAAAGAACTGTTATTTCACAATTTCAAAACTATATTCTAAAAATTAATACTCCTATTCTACGTATTGTTCTTCTATTCTTGGAATCGCATATTTCCTCGAATCGAAATCGAAATTCAAAACGCATTTCCGAAAATAATTTTTATGTCGCATGAAATAAGGCAACAAAAATAAGAAACATGGTAAGTTCTTGCTCGTAGGGTAAATGAAAATGATGATAAATCTTTAATAAGTAAATCTTTTTATAACTTCAAAATTAGAGTGCGTCGATTATTATGAAACATTAAAATAATTAAACAATCAGTATGATGTACAAAGTGCCTACTGCGAGTTAAATAAAGTTTCTTACGCGAATGGAGATGTTTTGTGATGGATGAAATCCTTCATAGTGAGTTCGTTTTGCTTACTCGTTTAACCTATTTTCATACTATAATTTTCGTAAAATTTTCCTTTATTTGAACTCATCTTTCACTCGATATGTAGGTAAAGCATACTGATAACTTCGGGTTTAAGCATCAATTGCATACTTGTACTATTAGCGCCCTCGCTAATGCAACTGATGTATAGCAACCCTTACTAATGTACTATTATTAGTCACCAGTCTTCGTTTTGTCGTATGGATTTCTATTTAAACGACCTGATGATCACTTTTGTTTGGGTTTTAAACAGTTAATAAACCTCCGACATGGTCTGTAACTAACACTATCGAAGACAGCTTAGATAGCTTCCGGGACCGATGGGTTAACGTGCCCTCCGAAGCACGGAATCTTATTTTCTTACAGACAATCAGGTGATTCAGCCTACATTGCCTTAACCAAACTGAGGAAAATCTCACAAAGTGACATGATAAATAACGAATATCAGCTCTGTGTTCGAAAGGAAATCGAACTTAGGACCTCCGGATCGGGAGCCAATAGCTCAGTTAGTTATCCTTGCCCTAGATATTTTACAGTCCTTCGCCCTTGGCTTTTCGTTTGGTCCCAGAATTTTCAGGCACACTGTCAACGCTATTCAATTTCACTTTGAGATGGTTTTAAGAAAATTGTAGCGTCACTACGTTTTTCTATTTAATTAAAATCTGTTAAACCTACAGGTTCAAAGTGGAAGTATTTAAGGTGTGTGTTTGTTTGATTTTTTTTTGACTACACGACCATAAAATAGGAGTGTATTAGTCTTTTAGAATCTACTTATGATAAGCTTTCATGTGATACCCCACACAAATTAATGATATCAAATTAAAAAAAATCAAGGATCTTGACAACTTGTGTGTCTGGTTGTGTTTTGTAAGAAAACAAGATGATTAATAACATAGTAAAAGTTGGTACCGGTTTCCAAGACGTAAATATCAAAATGATAACCCAAGACACTATAGTGCTGGCTGAGTCATCTGATAAGTACAAGAAAAGGATTTCGCGCTTCAGAAGGCACGAACATGATACGCCGTCATTCCTGGTCGCTGTATTTTATAGCGATCGTTACACAATCCATGTCAAAATAAAATTCTCTAAAACTTGCGAGTTCAATATTAAATGTTAAATTAAAGTCAATTGTTGCTCCGAGCCGTAGGCATTGTTTTAAGTTTAATTTAAATATTGAGTTTATTTAATGAATTCTACATTTTAACCTTTAAAGACTATGATAAATCGGGCACAGCCGCCATGCCCATGGTAGCTCAGTTGGCTAACCGATGGAACGGCATTCCGAAGGTCGCAGGTTCAACTCCTGTCCGAGATTCATCAATTGTTTCTATCTCACATATTTATAATTCTACTTTGTGTTTTAGATGTAGCTTGCGTAAAGTGAACTGGATTGCGTAATGTATTGATTCGGCTTTGTATAGTTAAATGTCGCGCTAGCTTTGCTCGAGTAAAGCGTAGTTGCCGCGCTCGCTTCACTCGCATAACGTGTTGATAAAAAGATATGACTGAAATAATGGGCCCGTGCGAAGTTAATCCGGCTCTGTTGAGCCCGCTCCTCTTACCGCGTTGATGCCACTGAGCTGCTGCGAGAGTTGCATCACGACGCCGATCAGCAGCGGCGCGCGCAGTGTGGGCGAGCACAGCAGCTCGCGCATCGAGATGGAAGCCTCCGCCTGTTGAGCCCGCTCCTCCGCTCGCATCTCCTCGATGTCTTCCTCAACCTATGGACAGGATCCGCTTGTATATCATAATTTTCAGGAAATGATCAGGCATCTTATCTTATCCTCAAATCAAAGTGGGAGGGAAGATACTGAATAAGGTAATATACACATGACTTCTTTTTTATTAACAGAAAGAATTGTTGTCACCATACAAAACTAAACGCAGAATAAACGAGTTATGGTGCTTTAAAGTCGTAGACAGTTTAAAGTCGTTTTAAAAAGATTTAGTACGTCATTTTGATTATGAAACTATGGTAACACTGAAAAGGATTTCATACATTTCCGGTTGTTATTTAGTTGTTTAGGATATGTATAGATTTCCTAGGACAAGTATCTGGATGGTTTTAGAAATTATATACTTTTCCTAGGAATTGTATACAAATTTCATACATATGCATAGACTCTATTGCGATTGTGGAATAATTAGTATTTGTACTGATTTGAATTCTCCATTCGTGGGATCATTTGAAGCGGACTGGTACATTTGTGGTTTTCTAGTCGATTTATTGTTTGTCGGTGGACGTGGTATCGTTCTGATTGCATTCCTACCTGGTTGCTGGCACGGAGCCGGCGCAGAGCCCGCCTCGCCTCTTCTTCCCACTGGCGCGTGATGAGCAGGTACCGCGGAGACTCGGGACACGCCGGCAGCAGAAGCAGCTGCAGGACCGCCGGGCAGATCGCAAGCCCTACGCACATACTTCATTGGTTAGTACAATAATAGTAAAAGTGCTTCCAAGTGAAGGAAGCCTATCTCTCAGAGATCATACATACATGCATATAATCACGTCTTTATTCCTAATGGGGTAGGCAGAGGGTACACGACCTAAACAAAGGTTCGTTCCGCCATATCTGACAAAGTTTTGAGGGTTATTTAAGATAGATTTGTAGGTATATTGTAGTGACAGGTTGTCAGCCTATCGCCTTAATTGTAACTATACTGAAACCCTCGGATTCCTGGTTTTTACAGCATGCCCGGGAGTAAAAGAGGCTGGCACATTCTATGTTTTTCTCTCGCTCCCAGTCCAGCATGGAAGACGATCTCTCACAGATCGTAACGTGTTTAGTGCTGGGGTGTTGCAACACACAAGTGCACTCTCTGTTCCTTCAATCTTTTATTCTGTCTGAGACGGAAAAGCTGACACGACCAGAGAGAAATCAGGCGTAGGATCGACTAGATATACGGGGTGTAAGGGAGATCGTCCCAGAAACTGATAAGGGTTGCTCAGTCAACGAAACTGAACATCTATCAGCAGGTTTTTTTCCATGAAGAAGAAAAAGAATTTTACTTTTCCATACAAATTGTCTGATCGAGGTGGTAATTTTGTATTGAAAGGTCTTTTTTTTCATCTCCTAAAAGAATTTACTGTTGCAAGATGTTCAGTTTCGTTGACTGAGCAATACTTATCAGTTCGTGGGACGCTGTCCCTTAGACCCGGTATATGCCCACCCGACGACAGCGAAACAATACCATAGGGTTGCACAAAGTCGTTGTCTCCCACCGGGAATCGAACTCGGGACCTCTGGATAAAGAGTCCATGACTCAAACCAAAAACCAATTTCAACATTTATCTAATAAAACGACGTTCTGACATTTTAGCTTAGAAAAAATCACTTCGCAAAAATCGAGATAAAACGTTGGAATGTTTAAAAATACCAAAAACGCAAGGTTGTTTGCAAATTCCATTAGTTCGCTAGTAGATTGGAAACAAAAACCAATGATGAAATCGAAACCAGCAAAACTCGTTAGATACAGTTGCTTTGACGTGAAGATAAAAAATGTGCCGATTTATTCGGTAAAAATTTAAAGGCTTACATAAAAATACAGTTATTTTAAATTCAGCGTTATTTTCAATGTTCCAACTGGGTACTAAGCCGAACCACGATGAAGGTTAAATTTATTTTGCACTTGTTCGTAGATTTTGCATTATTTCGTATTATGTCAGTTCAAAAGCGGGCTGCCGATCCGGAGGTCTTGGGTTCTTTTCCTACGAACATAAAGTTGATATTTATTAAATTATAACTTTCCGTGATTTTCCCCAGTTTGGTTAGGGCAATGCAGGCTGAAACACCTCAATCACCTGATTATGCAAGAAAAAAAATCTGTTCTTCAAAACATTACACAAACTCTTCGGGTCGATCAACTCGAAACCTACACGAAATGAAGAAGTTATGCCGGTTCAAAAGCAGAGCTGTCGTATGCTTATGCTCGAATTTATGAAGCGATCTCAAACTTGAGAGCAATATTAAGTATGGATTTGACAGGCCAATTTGTACTGAAATGACATTTCTGATACGAACTCAAACTCGCTGTCACTCATGAGAGCTGATTCCAAATACGGCGCTTATAGATTTAGCTGAACTTGCCTAAAAGGATTGGCCAGCCGTCGTCGGTGCCAAGGATCTGTTCGATGCCCAGCACCTGGGACAGCAGCAAGCCCACGGTCACTGCCAGCTGGTTCACCGTGCCGAGCCCGCCGCGGAGGTTCAGCGGGGCGATCTCCGATATGTACATTGGCACGAGAGAGGTGTTTAGTCCTGCAACAACAAAATTGTACAGTTTCTTTACAGCAATAAGGAAACGCTAGATGCAAAAGGGTCCATTAAGGTATTTCTCCCGGAAAAAGTTGTTTTTAAGAGCTTATTTCTTCTAAACGAATCATTGGAAAAATTTACAATAATATACATTAAAAAAATTAGTTCATGGCCTGCAATTGCAACATTTGAAAACATTATAGTTCATAAATAAGTATGCTAAAAAAATCTGGAAGTAAAGCTGTTTTATCAGTAAATTTAATATTCCTCCTAAACTATTAAGAGCGCTTTCATGGTTCCTTCGGAAAATTATCCGTATTATGAGTATCTAAAATAGCAACACAGATTTTTGTAAATGTGAAATTAGCATTTTTTTGTGCGTTTACGCAAAATTTTCGGACGTAACCGCCATGCCGAAGCCCGCGCTGGTTTGAACGATATTCTAAGGCATTACTGGCGATGGTTGCATATCTCTTAATCTATCTATCATCTGCCGGCAGGCTACACCTCAAGACTTACCGCAGTTGACGCCGATGATGAACCTGCCGAAGAAGAGCATCTCGTAGCAGTGAGACATCTTGGTGAAGCCCATCAGACTCGCGCCGCCGATACCGAGGATGTTGTTCAGCAGGAGCCCACCTTTCCTGCAACGCCAATGGGAATACAGTGTTACTTAACTGCCTCCGTTGTCGAAGCCATTAGCTCACACTCCGGAGATCCTTAATTCCATTCCCCGCCACACAATAGTCGATATTTGTAAAATTATCACTTTGTGAGATTTCCCCAGTTGCAGTTCCGGTCGCTGTGTTTGATAGTGGTCGTCACCGTCAGACAAATGTCAGATACCTACTCGAAAAACCGAAAAACTGTAAAATGGTAGCTACAACAGATGCAGTTGCAGATACATTCCCAAGGAAAACAAAAGAAAACGTAACTACCTAAATACCATGAAAATCGTATCTACGGGCGCAGCTACCTTCTTACACGAGGTAAAGCGGTTATTATAGCTGTACTATTAGGGCTACAACACACAGGCGTCACCTTACGCTCTTCGCGCGAGTACTGCGTAAATTTTAATGAAAATCCGAAAAATGAATGGAAACCTGACAGTTTCACAACCAAACCTTAATAAAATGATCATCTACTTTACAACAGCGTCGGAAAAACGTTATTTGTTTTAAAATGCAAATATAAACTTCGTTGCTCAGTGTGAGATAGTATGTCAATTATTGGAAATGGATATCTGCCAGGAACAATGCAGCGTTCGAGAAGTTCAAATAAATCAATCATACTGTCCGTCTACGTACCTACTGTGATTGCGAGTCAATCACGATGATCACATTTACCCAGCGTACTAACGGAATAATAACTGGGAACTTTCGTAATACCGGGTGTAAGGGGCAGCTTCTCGAAAACTGATACAAAGCATCTCCATTGTCATTGCACTGACTAACTGACACCAGGATATTCCTTCAGGAAAGGAATAAAATGGCTTTTCCATTATTTTCCACTATTTGCTAAAAGTGAATCCGAGTTAGTTTAACGCGAACATACTACACATCCTTATACTACATATCCTTGCTCATTCACCTTTACCTGAAATAAATCATTAAAACCTCTTTATTTGTCGCTTTCTGTGACAAAGCTTAAATAAAATGAGACCGAAAATACGATTTTGTGTGAAAAAATCCTAATGGGTAATATTTTCAAACTAAGCATAATTAGAAGAATGGCTATGTAGCATTTTGATTACGTGTCAGGACAGAGTTTAACTAAGTTTGGTTTTACGGTTTAGGAATAAAAGCGAAACTTCGTTTGTACCTATGGGATTTCGCTAGTCCAGCAGATCCTTAAACTACGAGCCTATTTCTTATGACTGCTTTTTTGTATACCGGGTGTAAGGGACAGCGCCCCGCAAACTGATAGCGGTTCCTCAGTCAACGAAACTGTCAACATCCACCAGGATCTTTTTTCAGGATATAAAAAAAATATACCTTCCAATACAAAACGACCAGGACTTGAAAAAAAAACCTGCTGATAGATGTTCAGTTTCGTTGACTAAACAACCCTTAGCAGTTTGCGGGACGCTGTCCCTTACACCCTGTATAGGAATGACATTTACTGCAAGGTCGTCCATTGTATCTGTCACAACTGTAGTTTAAAAGTGCTGGTGTTTTGGCGATGCTGTAAACCGCATGTTTTTGAATAAATAAATAAATAAACTCACAGCCACCATTCCAGATAATTTTCAGGATAAGATGAATTAATAGTCATATTGGCTTAAAAAAATAGAAAGAGAACTACTAGAAATAGAGGAGAGCCCGATGGTGTAGTGGATAGGGCCGCTGCCTCCTGAGCGGGAGGTCGTGGTTCGAATCCCACCACGTACTAATGTGTTTTTCGGTTTTCGAACTTCATATGTACGTTTATTCGGCGCTTTTTCCGTGCTTCGGAAGGCACGTTAAGTCGTTGGTCCCGGTTAATATCGTTTAATACCGTAGATATTAGTCGTTAAGCCATATCAGAGGCCAGTGCTAGGCATTGGCGGCTTGAAAACTCTGACCTAATCTAGGATTGGGTCTGGTTTCCCTTCTGGGTTGCGGAGGTCAGATGGCAGTCGCTCTGTGTAAAAACCAGTACCCTCGTTCAATCCCCTAGATTAGGTAGCCGACCCCGTGATATACGGGATAAGGCTAGGAAGATGATGATGGCTTAATAAAATCATAACGTCTATACCCAAAACTGATGGCTCAAATACTGTGGCTCTCACTCACCATTAAAAAAACCATGCACATTTATAGTTGTAAGTAAATCAGTAACTAAAAACAATTTATTGTATACAAAAGACAAGAAATACAAAAATAAACTTAATTAATGTGCACAAAGGCGGTCTTATCCGGTGGCGGTGTTTTACCAATACAATATACGTATATGTTATTGATTTGTGAAGTCAGTATTTACAGGAGTGACGTCATAATTATCTATTTTCATACAAAAAGCGTTTTTGACATTTCATAAAAAGTTGCTGGTTTGACATACATACATACACATATAATCACGCCTTCATCCCTTATAGCGTATGCAGAGCGTAAACGACGTAAACAAAGGTTGTTCCGCCAAGGTCGTTGCTGGTTTGACTAGTAGGGAAAAAGCTTATAATTCAAAATGGCAGATGGAGCAGCTCACCTGCCGAACCGGTTTGCTATCATGCCGCCAGAGAAGCCGCCCAGCATGCCTCCGATCGCGAAGATGCTCACAGCGATGGAGTAGAGCCGGTTCACCGTGTCCTCGTGGATGTCCTTGCCGTAGCGGTCCTTGTACACATCCTTCATGAAGTTCTCGATGTTCTGAAAAGGGGATGCTTACATTTAATCACGCCTTTATCCCTAATGGGTTAGGCAGAGCTTAAACGACCTAAACAAAAGGCCACTCCGCCACAATGTTTTGCGGGTTCTTGTAGGTATATTGCTGTAGTGATAGGTTGTCAGCCTATGGCCTAAATTGCAATATACAGAAACCGTCGAAATTCTTAGCTGGTACAGTATGCCCAGGAGGAAATGCAGCTGGCACATTCTATGTTTTTCTCTCGCTCCCAGGCCAGCATGGAAGAATGAGGATAGTTCTTCAGTTTATTAAAAACGCTACGAGTGTTTCACCATGAACAAAGGCATTGTTTTTTAATTATTATGCACCATATTAATCGATATCAAAGTTAGTAAGTAGTACTTAGACCTCGAACGATGAAACTTTTGTAATTATTAGCAAAAGTTCTTTTGATTACCCTGTATCGCTCGTTCAGCAATTAATAGTTTCACAACGTCATTGGTTTTATTGAAAAAATATTTTATTATTTTTATTAATTTATTGTCATGATGTCTTATATAATGATAGTAGTATACTCTAGCGTTTCCGTACCATATACATGAAACTGATAAATTGCATCTCCAAGGAACATAACAACATAAGGAAAAATATGAATAAGAATTGGTAAGTTGACAGACTAAGGTTTAGTCAGCGTTTTATTACACACAACACTGTAGTCGACAGATGGCACCACATCAAGAAACACAAGTTCTGAAACGCGATATCGAAGTTCTCTCAGCGATCTGCAGAGATATACAAGTTAAAAACTTGTCCAGTCGGACTTCTTTCCCCTGGTCACAACACCCGACCAGGCGGGTCTACCCTTTTCCTGTCCTTCATCACTAAGCCAATTGGCTTCAACATTTAACTGCTAAATTGGTAATCTCGCCAAAGACTGCAATCATGGATCACGCCACCGGACATCATCATCGCAAGCTTCAACTTGGACTTGGCGACCTCAGCTCTCGACACCACAACATCGTAGTGACAGGCATGACTCACACTTTCCGCCTGACTACACCACACCGATGACGCTCGACTCACTGATTAGACAGAGCCGGAGAATAATAAACAGTAGCTAACGGTACAGAAATAGCACTACCCTACAACCCTCGCTCAAAAAGTCAAAACATATCTAGAATTATACATTCATATCAAATACCTTACGCGTAAAGCGGAAAATCGAAATCCTTTAATTACTCAAAATCATGCACACAATTACACGTGTTAGGGTTAGCTAACGCGCGACACAAATTCGAAGTAAAGAGAGGCAGACGACGGTGTCTGTTCACCGAGGTGATGGACAACCTGACCGCCTTAGCCGTCGTTAACGGCTGCGGGTGGTGACGGCAGCCGGTTTCATCCCCAAGGTCGGAGTGAGATTGTCCTGACAGGGCACCAAGATGCCCGACTCAATGGGTGCAGTAACAAGACGCCCGACTCACTGGGTGTATAGCAACTATGGTATCGATCCCTAGTCTAGAGGGGAGTACTGTAGCCGACAGATGGTGCTACATCAAAAAACACAAGTTCTGAAACGCGGAATCGAAGGTTTTTCAGCATAGAAGCAGCATAGATTTGCAGATATAGAAGTTCCAAACTTGTCCGGTTGGACTTCGGTCCCCTGGTAACAACACCCGACCAGGCGAGTAGCTATCCTTTTCCTATCCATCCTCACTAAGCCAATTGGCCTTGACATATAACTCCTAAAGTACTATATGCTTCAAACTCAAATGGGACTGGGTCAGGATTTCAGGACCCGTCAGCCGGAAGCAATCGTAGTGGAGGGCTCGGATCGTGACAGAATTGGCACCTCAGGATGGAAATGTCGACGAGATCGTCCCCCGTAAAAGATGGAGTGACGATCTTAAAGTTCATCGCGAAGACTGGTGGGAGAGCGTGCACTGGACCGCGATAAATAGACTCAAGAAGGAGATGGACAGACACAATGGGTGGGCTAGTTATAATAAGAATGTGTTTAAAATGCTTACTCTGCCAGGTGCGTTGATGACGCCGGTGTTGTAGCCAAATTGCAGCATGCCGAGTACCGCAGCCAAGATAGCGTAGGACAGGAAGAAGGTCAGCCCCTGCAACAAACAGCATCATCACATAATAGATTCAGGACTATCCTAGCGTTAGCTAATATTAATTTTCTTTGCCATAGGCGCCGAACGATGCGCAGGTATGTTGTTGCCCTGAGTCAGGCCTGTATCACTCCACATTTTAGGTATGAAACCAGTTGCCGCCAAAAGCCGCCCTAAATAGCGGCTCAGGCGGTCGGGTTCTAGATCGGCTCGAATGTCTCGACGAACTTACAATCGTTTTCCTCTCTTTACTTCGAATGTGTGTCGCGCGTTAGCTAGCTCTAACACGTGTTAGCTAACCCGCGACACAAATTCGAAAGAGGATTTTGACGTTCTGCGTTACGCGTAGGGTATAATTTACGTACGTACGTATAATTTAACATGAATTTATAATTCAAGGTATATCTTTAGCTTTTTGAGCGAGCGTTCTAAGGGAGTGAAATTTCTGTACCGTTAAGGTACTATTTATTATTCTGTGCCTGAGTGTATCGATCTAAGTGTAGCAACACACAGGCGTCACTAACTGCGCGCAAGGTAACGCTAAACACGCTGTCAATGCTTTTTGCTGTGTCGATCTAAAATTATGTCGCTATAAAGTAAGTTGACCTACAGTTATGTCGTGAGTTAAAATAATTATTTTCCGTGCTTTGGAGGGCACGTTAAGTCGTCAGTCCCGGTCGCTATGATAGTGGTCGCTACTCAAAACCATGTCAGAGGCTTAATAGCTTTGCTACAAGGCGGTTTGAAAACTCCGACACCAGTGTTCATCGGGTCGTTCGACTCGAGAATCCACTCGCTAAAAAGAAGACTGTACCGGACTAGGTGCGGATGTTTGTAAGGAATATACTGAAAAACTTCTTTCGCTACTAGAGAGCTACTAAAAAAAGTCAAATTGTATTCGGTCCTTTAGTTTGGGCAGGGCAGGCACTCCATACTAGCCGCGGATTTTCGTACTAAATCCGAGCTCGTACAGGTTTGAAGTAGGTTTGTTTGCGTGCTGCCGCCCAGGCGAAACGGCTCGAGTACTCAGCCACAGAAGAGTAAAAGCTATGACTTTTCAAATCAGTGCGCGTACCCATTGGCGCGGGGGAGACGAGTTTAGGTAACATTTGAGATCGGGGATGGGAGTGCTTCTTCTTTAGCGATAGCTAATATTATATTTTCTTTGGTTTGCGAAGGTTTTAGAACTCGATCTTTTTGTAAGGAATATACGTTTTTATTTTCTGAGTGAATTGCTAAGTGATAGTTGTTCAGTGTCGTGGACTGAGCAACCCCTATCAGTTTGCGGGACACTCTTCTGCACCCCATATACCTATTAGTCCCGAGTTTTAAATAAAAAATAAAAACATTGTCAAAACAGACAAAGTTTGGTTATCTTCATCTTTGGTCGTCATCATGATATTTAAGAGAGATGTAACTCTTGTCGGTGTAACTATTTATGAATGTCTCTCTATGTGTTTGTCAAGGGCATTGGGACACATATATATACCTCGAATATATGGAATATGCCTCGAATGAAACTGCTGCTGCTGCTTTCGTGTAGGTATCGAGACAATCGACCCGATGAACACTGGTGTCAGAGTTTTTAAACCGCCTAATAGCACAGCTAGTAGGCCTCTGACATGGTTTGTGTAACGACCACTATCAAAGACAGCGACCGGGACCGACGGCTTAACGTGCCCTCCGAAGCACGGAATCTTTTTTCTTCCAGACATTAGGTGATTCGGCCTGCATTGTCCTAACCAAACTAAGAAAAATCTCACAAAGTGATAAATTTACAAATATCAACTTTGTGTTCCCCCTCCCGTGGGAATCAAACTCAGGACCTCCGAATCGTGAGCCCATGGCTCTGACCACTAGACCATGGAGGCAGTTAATGAAACTTAACATCCTCATACTATCTCAAATGTACCATATTCTTGTGCAATTAAATTCTATTCTTTGCAATGACACTTTAAAGAACCGATTTGGAAAATATTTACATGTACTTAGTTATTTCTCTTATTTCCATCGTATTTTTTTTTACTATTAGTAAATTTGTGACTGATAGTGATGATATGACGCTGGCCTGGGAGCGAGAGAAAAACATAGAATGTGCCAGCTGCATTTCCAGCTGTAAAAACCAGCTAAGGGATTCGAGGGTTTCAGTATATTGTAATTTAGGCGATGGGCTGCCAACCTGTCACTAAGCAATATACCTTCAAATCTATCTAAATAACCCTCAAAGCTTTGTCAGACGTGGCGAAACGACCTTTGTTTAGGTCGTTTACGCTCTGCCTGCCCCATTAGGGATAAAGGCGTGACTATATGTATATGTAATATATATATCTATAAGTGATGATGTGATATATTTTTAGTATCAGCTCGTAACGCCCTTTCATTGAATACCACACGATAGCAGTTGGTACTATATTAATTCAGTGCAGGTACCTCAACCACGTGGTAGATATGCACCTAATAAACATTATGTCAGATATTGGGGGCAATTCGTATGCGCACAAAATTACTAAATCTTAACTAAAATGGGCACCTGCCATTGTCTATCCTGAGAGAACAGAAAGGGATAGCAACAATTTTGGTTAAGATTTAATTAAGTCATGCTCTCCACGAATCGATAGCACGGCTCACGAATAAATTGTAACTTTGCATATTTGAACGAAAATACCACATAATCACTAAAGGCTGAAACACATAACCGCGTTGCGGTGCCGCGCCGCTAAAATACGCCGTTAAAATACGGGAATTTTACGGTCATTTATATAGATTACGGTAAAATTACCGGCGATTTATGACGTTTTAAGTGGAACTTTTATTAAGTGAAATCTCGATTATCAATGGGATCCCCGGTGCCCTTATCAGTTAAAAAAACATTACTTACTGTAAACGCAAATAATCGAAAATCAGTTTTGAGTAAAGTTGTTCAGTTCTGAGAAAAGTTGTTCAGTTTTGAGAAAAGCTGATCAATTTTAAGAAAAATTGTTTGGTTGGAGTAACGCTGTTCAGTTTGTGAAAAGTTGTTAATTTTGAGAAAAGTTGATCAGTTTCAAGAAAAGTTGTTCAATTTCGTGAAAACTTGTTCAGTTTTGAGAAAAGTCTTTTAGTTTGAGAAAAGTTGTTCAGTTTCACGTAGTCACAAGGTATCATACCCAGGGTATGTATCTATGTCTGTAAACACAATGCTGTTGCGATATTTTTTAAGTAGTCCTGTAATACGATTTTTACTGAATCTTACCGTATTTTAAGGTAAAATATAATATTTTTTGGTAAATTACGTTTTTTACTGGGGAAATTTTACCGTTTCACATCTCTAGTTACCTCTAAATTTTTGCGACACAAAACCCAACGTTATGACAATGATTTAGGGAGCCCACGGACATAGCAGATAATCTATACCGAGATTTTAAAAAATGCCGGCCATATATTATGGTTTGAATTTACCCATGAAACTGAACAACTTTGGTCAAGAAACATAGGTCGAAATTTGAAAAGGTGAGGCGGAGAGTGGCCATTCTGTACGTAGTAGTAGGTTCCAGAACAAAAAAACACACAAAGAAGGAAATTTTTAAATATACCTACTCGTAATATGTTGCGTTACGAAATTTTGTTAACAAAGCTAAGATTTTGATTCAGCACCCCAAAATCAGCTAGAATTGAAAAAATATTGTTGCTTCTCCACAAATTTTCTGGCCAAAACAAATCTTAACCGAATTATACGTTCATCGGAGTCTCTTTAATTTGAAGAAGAAATCATGGCGATAAACTAATTATGATTGGACGCCTACATACACTTATACATGCACACACATACACTTATACATGCACGTACGTAAGATATCTATGTCCAATATCTAACACTGAATGGCCGTGTGCAGTGGCAGACGTTAATATCTTAAGCCCAATCAGAGTCTGCAAATTGCATCTTGAGCTGAGCAACTTGAGTGACGCCATTGCATTGTCTTGGAGAAATAGGTGTTGATTTCATCTTATCGAGCGGCTTTTCGGGTCGAACACCCAATGAACCTTGGTGACGAAAGTTTTTAAGGCCTCTGAAATGGTTTATGTCACGACTCTGTCAAGTTAGCGACCGGGACCGAACCGGGACGTACCCTTCGAAGCACGGGTTATATTTTCTTCTGTCTGGTCTGGGAAAAACTTGACAAAGGCAAAGTGATAAATTTACAAATATTAACTTTTAGTGTTCAGCCTTGGGAATCGAACCCAGGACCTCCGGATCGGGAGCTATGGCTCAGACTTCTATATCACGGAGGCAGTTGACTACGTTTTGATACTCCACTTAGTGGACAGTGTCAGTGTGCTGATCCTGAATGACCGCGACGCCCACTGACAGATTCAGGCTGCAGTAGATAATGCTTTCAATGTGGTTAGATTGTTGATTTGGTTGCCTAAAATTAGCAACTATATTTCAAGATATACGTAACCATCGCCCTCAATGCCCGCCTGGGGTTACGTCCGTAGCCGCGTCAACATTGTGGGAAATACGCACATAAAGCTAATTCCATAATTAAAAACTACAAGTTAAATTCAGTAACAGCTATGTAAATGTGAAAAAATATATGTATTAAAAAGCTATGTATTTTAAAATACGGATATTTTCCCGAAGTAGCCGTGAACCGCTTTTCATAGTTTAGGAGGAATAAGAAATTTATACGTCGTTTATTTAATGTTGAGTTATCGATACCGACATATTTTGCGGCCCATAAACACTTTTTCTTTGCAACTTAGCAGAGGTTAAAATTTTGGAACGGCAGATAATAACCTTGTTACAAACATATGTTTTGCAGTTGACTTTCTTTGAATGGGCTGCAAAACAAGTTGGTATCGATAACTCAACGAATTATATATGTTATGTTTTATTTATTTTCATTAATGCGTTTCTTGTTTTGTTTAGTATACCTGTGGTTTACTGAAAAAAAAAAACTGCTTTGCCTCCGGTTTTAAGTACAATACAGGGTGTAAAAAAAGTACTGCGTTCCTTTTAGCCACGTTATGTATAAGTGATACACAGCACAAAAAACGCATTCAAGAAAATAAATGAGAATATTTACACTTGAATAAATTCAAAATACAGATACACGTAACCCTATCTCTAATGCACGCACGCAGTGTGGCCGGGCAGACGCGGGACAATTTAAATGCAGTACATGCAGATATAGAATAGTATATAATCTTTCCCCTTTACGAGCAACCTTTTCCACGCCAAAGCCGAACAAAAATTCTCCATACGAAAAATCCTTGATTGGCAGCCATCTTGAAAAATGGTAGAATCGGAAAAATAACCAAAAATATCGAATCAGTAGCTAAAAGGCCTCTCAGATACCTCTCTACCTTTCAGAAAATGCCTTCACCATATTACATAATACTGAATGAAAATGCTTCACATTTTACTAAAAATATTGAAATCGCCATAGAATTTGAGTTCCCTTCATTCCTCATACCATTATTAGATCGTATTGCGATGATCGTGGGACTAGCTACCTACTCTTTCAAACAAACAAACACAATTTTTCATGCCGGAAGTGTTTTTGCAATAATATTAATTTTTTGTATATCATCTCTGAAAGTGCTCGTCAAACTTGATATAGCATATTTCGCTATCGCGATTTTTACTGATCGTTGATAGACTAGCCAGGCTCTTAAGGTTTCACATCCGGTAATCCAGACCGTACATATTTACCTATCTAACATCAGAAAGTGTTTGTCTGTGTTCTCATTTTAATGCTAAGTTAGTTTTATCGTGTTTGTACATTGTAGGTATACAAGTGAACCAAATAAATAATATTAAAAAAGACATCAGAAAGTGCTTGTCACACTGGATATTTCTTCCTAGCACGGCTTTTACGTGTCTTGAATTTTTATATTACATCAGAATGTGTTATAGCACTAAGGCTCGTATTTATAAAGCTATCTCAAGAGTGAGAGTAATATTAAGTATGGATTTGACAGGTCCTTTAGTACTGAAATGACAATCTGATACGGAATTAAACTAGCTGTCAGTCTCAAGTGCTGTTTATAATTACGGGCCTAAATATCGTTTGCTAAAGTATGTCTAACTTAGCTAGGTTTAGCTAGGTTATTTGCAAGATTATGTGGTTCCAAATTTTGCTCTAGGTTTCAGTTCATCAGATCCACTTCACCAAATTGTATATTCTTAATGTAAATGCTTGATATATTACTAAAGATATTGAAATCGCTTTAAGTGTTCCTATTTTCTCCTCAACTCTTCATCAGATCCTGACGAGATTATCATGGAGCCACCTTTTAAGTATACTTACTCTTTTAACAAAAAAATTTTTTTCAAATCGGTCCAGGCGTTTCTGAGTAACTCGTGAAAACAGTTGTTAGACCCATCTAACAACTCCGGCACGCGGGCTGCTACACTACGTAGCTTTAAAATACATACATACAAGCACGACTTTATCCCTAATGGGGTAGGCAGACCGTAAACGACCTAAACAAAGGTCGTTCCGTCACGTCTGACAAAGTTTTGAGGGTTTTTTAAGCTATATTTGTAGGTATATTGCTGTAGTGACAGGTTATCAGCCCATCGCCTAAATTACAATATCCTGAAACCTTCGGATCCCTTAGCTGGTTTTTAAAGCATGTCCGGAAGGAAATGCAGATGGCACATTCTATGTCTTTCGCTCTCGGTCCAGCATGGATTATGTATTAATAAGCTTTAAAATATGTATTAATAAGTCGTATGACGGCAGACAACCTGCTTTGCGAATTTCAATAATAAAATAAATGCGGATCGCGTAATTTTTCTGACATCCGTCCATGTTGACCTTTCGCCTCCGGGCTGTAGGAATAATCCTCCTGCCAAGTATACTTCCACGTTTAATCCGTACGCTATTTCCACGAAGGATTACCTTATATTGGATATTCGCTTTAAAGTTACTTCACAGCTTCCAGAAATTCGAACTGAATAATACAACTTATTGCACAGGTGGAGAGCATACAGAGTGTTATAAAGTACCTCGTTCCTTTAAACCGGCTGTACTTTTTCAATACTTGTTTTAGTTTACGCTTCAGTCTGCCACAAATGTAAATTATTTCCTTTCATTAGGCTCTATGGCTCTTTGTAACTTTTGTAGATAAATAAAGATTTTGTTATTATGTACATACATACATACATATAATCACGCCTTTATCCCTAATGGGGTAGGCAGAGCGTAAACGACCTTAACAAAGGTCGTTTCGCCACGTCTGACAAAGTTTTGAGGGTTATTCAAGATGGATTTGTACGCATATTGCTATAGTGACAGGTTGTCAGCCCATCGCCTAAATTGCAATATACTGAAACCCTCTGATCCCTTAGCCGGTTTTTACAGCATGCTCGGGAGGAAATGCAGCTGGCACATTCTATGTTTTTCTCTCACTCCCAGTCCAGCATGGAAGTAATCCAATGCAAAAAACTGCTGCTACTAGGCGGTTTAAAAACTCTGACACCAGGGTTCTTCCGGTCGTTGTTCGATTCGAGAATCCACTCGCTAAGAATAAGAAGATTGAATATTTCCGATCGGTCGATTTGGCTGAATTTTTTAGGAAATTATTGTATATGTATTCTCAAGAATGGCCCGAAGTTTATCTTATCACTGACACTGCCATGGAATATGGTCTATCCATTTGAGTTTGAGTCTGTCTCTATATATATATATATATATATAGATCGGCCGCGATTTT
Source organism: Scrobipalpa costella (assembly GCA_949820665.1). NCBI lineage: Eukaryota > Metazoa > Arthropoda > Insecta > Lepidoptera > Gelechiidae > Scrobipalpa > Scrobipalpa costella. The sequence goes on from OX463295.1 coordinate 39,166,050, forward strand.
CGTTCACCTGTCAAGTCATTGCTTCAACCGTTGTCGGTGTAACCTAGACAAAATTTAGTTTCTAATATCGCTGCCTAAACTGTGATGAATGATGGTCGCACGTTAGATACCTAGTATTTAGTTTTAAGTTGCCAGCACTTATATTAAAGTTTTGATTAGTTTTCTTTTGCGATTTAGCAAGGCGTATATAGCTCCTAGGTATAAATCACATAGAAGTTTCAGCTACAAATACACAAAACCACACGATTTTGCTTCAACATTAAAACGATTATATTTCAAAATGGGACATTATTGAATGCAAATTTAAACTTTTCAATAATGACAATAATTTACGACGAAATGGTATTGACGAATTGCCCGACCGCGAAGTGAGCAGTTTTTGATTCAACCACACCGCGAATGCCGGATACCGAACATGGGTCTATGGGTCAACATGTGTCGTGTCGTGTCGTCTCGCTCACAGGATGACTATGATGATGATGTTGACTATGTAATGATGACTTATGATGATCAAGACGACGATGGTGATTATTTTCATGGTGATCATGATCATCATCATCATCAATATCTTCATTCATCATTAATCATCATCATCAAAGTCATCATCCAAGTCATTATCATCTTTAGTCATCATCTTCACTAAGATCATAATCATCATGACAGGATGATCATCATCACTCATCGTCATGATCAGCGTTATCATAGTCAACATCGTCATCATCATAGTCATCCTGCGTGAAATTCAGCCATATTTTATTGACGTCTGGTTTTGGTGGCTTGTTCTGTATTTAAATTTGTTAAGTAATATTATTTTTATGGTTCTTTCCGCCTACGAGGAATTGTTTACTCGCCAGAATCGATTAAAGTTCCTTTCAATACAACGGTTTCTATATGGGGAACTTTGACCAGCTCTGGCGCGAAAATATTTCCTCGTAAGAGTTGTCACATAGGTAATATATTTTTTTTGGCATGTAGTTATTATTTTTTTACAATCTTTACCCCTTGCGAACAATTGTTCCGCGCCAGAGCTGATCTAAGTTCCCCATTAATAATAATTTGTATTTTGATAAACTTCAATCGATTCTAATGCAGAAACAGTTGCTCAAAGGAAAAGAGGGGACCACAATAATAATAAAACAACACATTTAAATAGCGAATAGTACTTTTCTGCCTACTTCGAGGAACCGCTTCCACACCACAGCCGATCAAAGTTCTTCTTACAAAAATCACTTGTATGGCAGCCATGAAAAATGGTGGAATTGAAAAAGAAACTATAAATATCGAATCAGTACTTCAATGACCTCTCACCTCCAAAATTTCAGCCTGAACGGAGCATTTTTTTACTAGGCGCCGTTTTGGATACGCCATCTTGGATTTTCATGATCACCGGAAGTTGCCCACTATCACCCCCTATGACATTTATTGGAGCACTTCCCACCTAACACTTATCGTTTAGGAGATGTCCGACTTTTTGTTTTGTGTGGCGGCCATCTAGCTTTCCGCCATTTTTTTTTTTTCCACCACGATGTGAATTGGACCAGGTTGTGCTCCAAAGTTTGTTCGAGCACCGATCCTATATCAGTGAATTACTGTAAATTGTTCCTATAGTAACCTAACCAACCCTGCCCGCACTACCAGGGCAACACTTCTTAAAAGTTACCTTAGGATGTCTTCTACCCGTATGTGAGTGACCCATTCATCCCATCACGACAGTTTGCAAGCTTTTTTTGGTTAACCGCCGTACTACTGTCAGTTTGCGGTACGGTGTAACTTACACCCGGTATAATGTAAAAATAAAACATCTAAAATAAAGATAAGCATGCATTTTATGTTTAACATACATACATACATACATATAATCACGCCTTTATCCCTAATGGGGTAGGCAGAGCGTAAACGACCTAAACAAAGGTCGTTCCGCCACGTCTGACAAAGTTTTGAGGGTTATTCAAGATGGTTTTGTACGTATATTGCTGTAGTGACAGGTTGTCAGCCCATCGCCTAAATTGCAATATACTGAAACCCTCAGATCCCTTAGCTGGTTTTTACAGCATGCCCGGGAGGAAATGCAGCTGGCACATTCTATGTTTTTCTCTCGCTCCCAGTCCAGCGTGGAAGAATATTTAATATTTAAATATTATTTTTATGTTTAAATATTTAAATAAAATCATAAATAAGGAATTATATATACTACTGTTTCTAAAACAAATGAAATTTTGTAAATTTGTTCGGCGTCACTTTTCGAAATTTTATCAAGAGGCATTTTTTATTTCTATTAAAATGCATGATCTGTTGATTGGTATAATCCAGGCCATTGATTAAGGCCACGAGAAATTTATTAAAACTATTGCGAAAATCTCACAAATTGTCAGTTGTCGAGTTGTCGGTAAATAGCAACCCCCACCCCCGTCCCTTTGAATGAGAACTGCGTCGCAGGTACCGTTATGTATGCCAGATTAATTTCCAATAGTGGTCAGTAATGAATTATGACAGAAACACAGTCCGCTTTGATGTTAACTGCGTAGGTGTAACGAATAATACCTTCGTACTGAACGACTATTAAACAGGGTGAATATGGAACAGGTATTACGAACATATTTTATGACATGTTTCCCAGATGTTAATATAGCGTTTGCAAAATATTGCGTTCTTATTAATTTTATAGCGTTTATATTAAGGTAATTCCTTATAAAAAGTTAGTATAAAAAGTTGTTCTAGTTATATTAATCCCTCCAAAAACATAAATGTAAAAATGGAAGCCGAGTTTATGTTGGTGTAGTGGTGGCGGTGTTGGTGCGTGAATTGCACAAAAAAGTTGTGAGTTCTAAAAATGGAGCCAAGTTTAGGGCTTATTATAGTAATTCTTAGCTCTTCAACAAGGTTAATTTCTTGTATCTTCGCCGTTGTATAGAATAATGCGACGTGCTACATACAACGCTACTTACTCTACAACGGTCACCAACTCACATGAAGTGAACCTTATTGAAGAGCTAAGAATTACTATAATAAAGCCTAGACTTGGCTCTCTTTTTAGATCTCAGAACTTTTTTGTGCAAACCATGCACCAACACCACCATCAGCTTGGTTTACACTTTTACATTTATGTTTTTGGTGGGAATATAAATACATTTTGTATGTCAGTAAATAATTTAATTTATAAATATTTAGTTTCCTAAATTTGTAAATTATTATCTATCTTCATACTGAATATTTACTTTCTATGACACTCCACTTATTTTAGTAGACAAAAAAAGCTTTTGTATGGGAAGGGGTCTATTTTTTATACTTTTCTTATTATTCCAATACCGTATCATTATAAGCTATCTTCCCACCAAATTTTCTTTTTCTAGGTCAACTCAATGTAGGTTAGTTAGGTTTATTTATGATTCCACTTTTGTTTCTGTTTGAATCTCGACTTTAAATCCAAATAGATAGGCATTTCAAGGAACATAACAACATACATGCAAACATACTTGCAAAGAAACCTTTACTTAATTTTAGAAGACCTGTCTAACGATACCCTACTTAAAATAGTAGTTAAAAAAAATACACTTTCACTTGTGCGGGAAAAGAGTCCAAATTTTATTTTATTTTATGTTAACGTAACCTTTTTAACGCTTCATCATTATAATCTATCATCATTCTAAATATCAGATTCCTATGTCATCTAGAAGTGGGCAAGGTTATTGATTCCTTGGGTTTTTGATTTATTTGTCTCTATAACGGTTTAAGTCATTTATATTTATAAACTTGTAGATACTTGTTTATCTAAGGGGTTTAGATACATACACCAAATTTGGTGTGTTTACGTTAAATAGGTAGTATTTGAGTTCGTGTAAAATACACACGGCTGCCCGCCGCCTGTTCTCTTCGTTTGGCTTGAACTTGGCTTGGATTCGTTATCGCGGTATGTTTGTTACCCTTCTCCTTCTTTTTATAAAAAAATTGAATCTAAAACGCTGAAAACTAGTATGAAGACTGGTGTAAACACCAGTTTCAAATGGGACATAAAATGTTATACATATAGCTCAGTGTACCCTTCTAGAATATAATAGAGAGATTATTTCATTTTCCACTCGCTCAAATGAATTCCTCGTTTTGAAAACAAAAAAATAAAGTCATATTTTTATCATAGAAAATCCTGCGATATTGAAATGAAACTATTAGCTAATTAATCAATTCAATTCAATTTATACGGCGCTTTCATTATGACCGCTAGTGTCAAGTGCGGAATATTTGCAAATCTAAATTCTATCTATGTACATTGTAAAGTAGGTCAACGTATCTGGTTCAAGTTTATTTGTAAAATACAACACAAACGTTGTAATTTTTATCCTCAAGTGGTGTAGTGGATAGGGCCGCTGCCTCCTGACCGGGAGGGAGGTCGTGGTTCCAATGCCAACTCACCACGTGCGAATGTGTTTTTCGAATTTTATATGTACGTTTATCGGAGCTTTTCCCGTGCTTCGGATGGCACGTTAAGCCGTTGGTCCCGGTTAATATCGTTTGATACCGTAGATATTAGTCGTTAAATCATGTCAAGCCATGGCCAATGCAAGTGCTAATTGGCGGCTTGAAAACTGACCTAATCTAGGATTGGGTCTGGTTTCCCTTCTGGGTTGCGGAGGTCAGATGACAGTCGCTCTGTGTAAAAACTAGTACCCTCGTTCAATCTACTAGATTAGCTAACCGACCCCGTAAGATACGGGATAAGGCTAGTTGTGTTTTTCCAGCACAGAAGCAAACATATTAAAAGTTAAATTTAGATTTTTGTTCCGATGAAAATCTACTGGATTTTAAATTCATTACTTCGTAAGTCGGGAGCGACTCGGTAGCGACTCGGCAAATGTTGACATGCGGTTTGGTTCCAATCAGCGAACGTTTTTGGCACCGATTCGGGAAAAATGCGACTTAAATAAGTCCGTACCTGTCATTTTCTGTCATGTTCGCACAGAAAGGAATAGATAGGGACCTATTAATTTATCCTGTCCGTTCAAGACTCTATAGATAGATATTTAACTGCCTCCGTGGTCTAGCGGTCTGAGCCATGGGCTCTCGACCCGGAGGTCCCGGGTTCGATTCCCGGCGGGGGACAATGACTTTGTGTTGTTGTTTCTAGTTTGGCTAGGACATTGCAGGCTGATCACCTGATTGTCCGAAAAGTAAGATGATCATGTATATAGTCGGTCCTGCGCCTGATTTCTCTCTGGTCGTGTCAGTCAGTCTGTCCCATCAGAATAAGAGACTAAAGGAACAGAGAGTGCACCTGTGTGTAGCGCAAACACTTGGGCACTAAAAACAAGTCCTGCGCAGTTGGTCCATCTCCGAGAGATTGGCCGCCATAACCGAAAATCGGTGGGAGGACTATTATTAGATAAATACGGCGATAGCATCCCTAAAATTTGCAACTGGATTTCACGATATGCAGCCATTGTCCGTGGCCGCGTCAAGAATTCGCGAAATACGCACAACAAAGCTAATTCAATAAAAACTGTGAGTTGGATTAAAAGGTATGTTGTGATTGTGAATTGTCCTTTCTTTCATGCTGGCCTGGGAGCAAGAGAAAAACATAGAATGTGCCTGCTGCATTTCCTCCCGGGCATGCTGTAAAAACCAGCTAAGGGATTTGAGGGTTTTAAAATTAGTATGTGACAATTTTTTTTAACAAGAAAAATGTTGCGAAAATACTCTCTCACAAAAAATAGGTTTTTTTTGTGACAGAGTATTTTTCTTGAAAATTACTAAAAACGCTCACAACTCGTAAACTACTAAAAATCGCTGAACATACATAGGGTTGATTTTAATACCCCTTGACCTAACAAACCTATTTTTTTCCTTTGGACGTCACGCTTAGAATGTAAGTTCGTTCATGCATGACATAAAGTAACAGGTATGGACTGCTGTTATTGTGTAGTTAGGTCGTGTCTTTAACCGAATGGGAACCTTTTCAAAACTTCTTACGAGTGGATTTTCGAGTCAAACAACGATCCGATCAACACTGGTGATTGAGTTATAGAACCGCACAGCTTTTAGGACTGACATTGTTTGTGCCAGAAGAGTAAAAGCTAGCGCTCCCCGATAGAAGGACGCTGTAAGTTTGACAAGCGAGCCACTAATAGGCTCTCCAGGCCTACATCTGTCAAAGCGCTTGAAACCTTACCTCAGTTATGCCCGAGTTTGCCCAATTTCGCCACTAAGTACCATTATATATATATCTGAAAAATAGTAAAACTAGTACCTTGAGTAAAGACGGAAATGTGGACTTAAACGCAAAATAATTTTGATAAATCACAAGTGTTGCTCCATGATCAATTTATTGAATTTATCGATATCAATATTTGTTTAGCGGGAAATTTTACATTCATTTAGCGGGAAATTTCTAAAAAAACGAATATTTTTGTTACTTACTTTTGCCTGCGTATTCCTGATATGTATAAAACTTTGGCCTAGACTATAAGTACCAACACAATTCTATTTTACATATCTCATGCTTTGTAAGTGGTTATTGTTTCAATAAAAGCCACAATCCGGCTATGATGCATGCTGTCGGATGGGCATGTAAATAGTCGGTCCTGCGCCTGATTTCTCTCTGGTCGTGTTAGTCAGTCTGTCCCATCAGAAAAAGAGATTGAAGGAATAGAGAGTGCATTTGTGCTGTGCAAACACTTGAGCACTAAAAACAAGTCCCGCGCAGATGGTTGAGATCTGAGATTAACCGCCGTCACTGATAAATCGGTTGGGAGGACTATTTCATTTTTGAGTTAATTAAAAGCTCAATCAGTTGAAGACTAAAAACGAGGTTGTTTCGTCCAAGCTAAAAACTGAGTCTTTACTCAGAAATATCTACCCACTATTAGATTGGCTGAATTTCATGAACAACTTCAAGATGATTGCCTGAAGTACCACTGGCGATACAGATAGGGGCAAACTTCTTAACCAGGGCGTGACTTGAGAGGGGGAGGAATAATAATCCAACATTTTATCAAATGTTTGCTTAACTATTTAATTTGAATGTTTGAACCGTTTGAACAAAAATGGGCTCGATTCTAGTTTTGCCAATTTGTAAAATCTATTTTTTAAAAATATTGCAAAAGCTCTAGTTTTTGATTTATATCCGGTGGTTTAAAGCGTTATCTGTATTTTTTATCCACTTTTATATGATATGGCGGATAAAATTGACGGAAATACTGAAACGTGCAAATTCTTTTTCAATTTTATTATTTTGAAAGTGAAAGATACATTTTAATCTTAGTTTTGGCCTGTGGAATCTAGAATCGAGCCCTATACCTATGTAGGTATTCTAGCTATGTATGCTAATCTCGTCCAAAGCTAAACTTGAACTAGAACTTGAAACGTGTTCTCCGAATTCACCACTAACCATATACAAATGTTTACTGTAGTAACTTTGTGCATCTTGTACTAAGTAATTAACTAAGTTCTTACCTCAAACGCTGATATGGAACACTGGGCGCACATAATCTTCTTATATTAAGATTAGGCACCCATAATGTCAAGTCATATAATACTAATAGGAAATTTTACGACTAGTGCACAAAACAAGTCTTTTTTGTCAGAGATTTTTAACTACCCAACCCGGGCTCGGGCAGTTGGCTGATATTAACTCAGGGACAAAAATGGTTTTTTGCATGAGTTATAACTCTGCCTTGCACTTCGATTGCGAAGAAAATTGAAGAAATTCTACAAAAATATTGTAAACTACAGAATATTCATTCTCGCCATTTAACTTTTTAGTCCCATCGACGCTATAGATCATCGACTGATTTTCACTGTAATTGGCTTAAAATTCACCTAAAACTTGTCTCAGGTATTTCGTATTTTTTGTGGTTTAATCAACTGTCTGTCGAGTTGGAGAAACCTTATTTTTTTTCTAGAGTATTTATATACCTATATAAAGAAATACACATTATTATTTACCCCAGATTGACCTACCGCGGCGTGTCCCAACGACGAACAACAGACTTCATTTCAGTAATCATATATTGACTATATAAGCTAATTTGACGTGAGTAAATATAAAAACGACCACATTATAAATATTGTAAATATAGCTTAATATCTGTTTGTTCCAGTGACTTAGTTGATTTCCGTGGGATTTAAAAAATATCGCGCAGATTACTAACCAAAGGAATTAGGTAGTTTGTGTACAGCTCATCATAAACAGTTTGTCGTGTTACAGACATGGGTGTGAGAGCACACGAGCCAAGTTTTTGCAACTTTGAGAAAAAACAGATATGAAACTGTTCTCCTGGGTTTGGTTCACCTACATATTAACTTCGGTGTCGCTGTAAATAAATGATAGTTTTTATACTATCTCAATTTGCGTAATTAAAAAAAAAACTTGATAAAGAGGATGTTTATCCACTGTGGGATCCCGTGAGTTCCGTGAGAAAGTGTGTTTTCGATATTTACTTTAAAATATTTACTTTTTGAATTCCGTGGCGTTGATTTCCCCGGTTTCGGTGGAAAAAATGCCACAGAAATCAATAAAATGCCAAATAATTCCAGTGGGAATGATATATTTTCCTAAAGTTATAATGGGTAGGTTGCTTATTTTATCATTTTTGTCGTCGTCGTCGTCTCGCCCGATAGTCGTCCACTGCATGTTTATCGAGCAGTTTTCCGCAAACGTCACCTGATCGTCGGGTCACCATGTGCAGAGCCTACTTAAGCTGCGTCTACCATTTGGTAGCCAGAACTAAAGAACAGAAAAAAAGTCTTGTAGTTTTTATGGAATTAGCTTTTTGTGCGGTTTTCGCGCATTTTTGACGCGGCCACGGAAGTAACCGCTACGCTGTAACGTACGCTAATTGGAACGATATTTCTAGGGTAGTACGAGCGATGGTTGCATCTTGAAATCGACTTGCTTATCTACCCGCAGAATACACCTTAAGGCACTGACCTGCTCAAGAAGCCGCAGTTTACGGCGCTGTGAGTGTTCCTCCAGCCGGTCCACGTACTCCCTCAACTCCTCGATCTCTTCCTTCACTTGTTGCACCGTGTCCAGCTCCTGCTTGATGGCAACCATGTCACGCTTCACCTGACAAAAATATGCTACTTTTAGTCATCATCACCTGTCTAGCTAATGAGCTTGATTCTAGATTTGCCGGCTAAAACTAAAATCAGACTTTCAGACTAAAAACATTGGAAAAGCACAGGAGATCTATTTTATCCGGTTTTTTTATTGTCGGTGGTTTTATGCGTTATCTGTCATTTTTATCCGCCGTCATATGATATGGCAGATAAAATTGTCAGAAATACTGGGGAAACGTGCAAAATTAAAAACCATAGAGTATAAATCGCCTGTCTTTTTTCAATTTCATTATTTTGAAAGATACAGATAGATTTTAATTTTAGTTTTACCCGGTGGTATCTAGAATCAAACCCTTTATTCCGAATTTCACGTGGAATCGGATCTTCATTATCTAGGTAGACTAAACAAAGATACGTCACTATACTAGAACTATAAGTTAATAGTAGACTTTACGACAAATGCACAAAACAAGGTATTATCATCCGACATTTTTAGCTGATGTTAAGTCGAGAACAAAAATGATTTTCTACACGAGTTATAAACTCTGCTTTTCACTTCGATTACGAGGAAAATTGAGGAAATTCTATAAACATATTGTAAACTAAATAATTCATTCCGGCCATTTAACTTTTAAAATCTTTCGACATGAAATATTAGGCTTGGGCTGGGTACCTATACTGCCTAATATATTAATAAATTAAATAAACTATCGTACTTGAATTTAAATTGTAATATCGTTTTATTATGTCATAAAAGACACAAAAGGCAAATAACTTAAAGTAAATATTATAAAATGACAAGCTCTTTCAATGAACTTCTTATTCTGCTTGGCCTTAATTTCTTTGCCTTGGAAGAGATGCATTTATGAGAATATAGCGTTTTTGCCTTTGTGCACATAATTCAATTTTGTGTAGCCTACATCCTCCACAAATAGCACTTTCAGAGCATGAAAAGTGAAAAAATATTTTCTGAAACAATAGTCATACTCCATATGAAATACCTACAATATCTGACATTTCATATTTACAAATATTCAAATTGAAAAATAAGAACGCGCCTGCTATGTTGTATGAAATTCCATTACTGATTGCCGTTTTATTTTTTTAATTTAGAACAGCTATACGCGTCGGCAATGTAGTATGCCAATCCATTATTGTAGTCTTTTTTAAACTTTGGTACTGAACGCGCCGGTAATGTTGCATGAAATTCAAACTGATTTTCCATGCCAAGGACACAATGTACTATTGCAGCAACTAGGTATATTCTACATCTCCTTTCTAAATTTCACTCGCCAAGATATTGATTTGCTGTTGAGCCGTTTCATGGTTCAATAATTGTATACATTCATATAATTACGCCTTTATCGCTAATGAAAGCAAAGACATAAACAAAGGTCGTTCCGGCACGTCTGACAATGTTTTGATGGTTGTTTAAAATAGATTTGCAGGTATATTGCTGTAGTAAAAGGTTGTCAGCCCATCGCCTAAATGACAATATACTGTAACCGTCGGATCCCTTAGCTGGTTTTTAAAGCAAGGGAGGAAATGCAGCTGGCACATTCTATGTTTTTCGCTCACTCCCAGGCCAGCATGGAAGAAATAATGTTTGCTTTATATATAAAATAAATTATTTAATATCTAAAGCAAACAGAAGTAAAGGTAGCAAGTTCACGAGAAGTATATGTCCTTTTGCTTTTACTCTGTTAACTTTCAAGTTGACATGCACTTAGAAACGCAACACCGAAAGAGAAGCCCGTGCAATGCGCATCTTGAAATAGAAATAACCTTTCGCTCAAAACATAGTAACGATTACGAAAGTTTAGTCTGGATTTCTAGAATTTTATGTGGTATCGATTGGATTGGATGTTTATACATTACAAGTTGCCAATAAGTTCAGTATTTATGATTTTAATAATTGGCAATAATAAAAAAACACGATCACACTCGTAATATCCTTTACATATATGATCTAGTAGTGTCTTTAAAGCTAAATGCCTTATGGTTTAATTTGTACTCTTTTCTTTATATTTATAAAGCGAACTCAAACTTGAGAGCAATATTAAGTATGGATTTAACAGGTCAGTTTGTACTGAAATGACATTTCTGATAAGAACTCAAACTCGCTGTCACTCATGAGCGCTGATTATAAATTTGGCTCTAAATGACATTTTAACCAATTTGACCACTGTTCAAGACGACCAAGAAGCAAATCGTCCTCAATTATAATAGTCCATAGAGAAAAGGTTTTACAAAAAAAATACGGCAAATCAAAATGATCAACTTCAACTTTTATTTATATGGCCATTGCCATATAAATATTCCCATTGGCCGCCTTATTATACAGCCATTACTGCCAATGTCAAAGTGGACAAGAGTACAGTCACAAAGATTGACCGGTTTCTTAACTTGTCCTAATAATAAAACGAATTACCACTCTTACATACATACAATCACGCCTTTATCCCTAATGGGGTAGGCAGACCGTAAACGACCTAACCAAAAGTCGTTCCGCCACGTCTGACAAAGTTTTGAGGATTATTTAAGACAGATTTGTTACCTACAAATTATTGCTGTAGTGACAGGTTGTCAGCCCATCGCCTAATTTCAATATACTGAAACCCTCTAGCTGGTTTTTACAGCATGCCCGGTAGGAAATGCATCTGGCACAATTCTAGGTTTTTCTCTCGCTCCCAGGCCAGCATGGAAGTTTCTCTCGCTCCACTTTACTTACCACTCTTAAGTATACATAATATTATGTACTGACCAGTAGATGGTTGACTGCTAGTGACATAACAACTCGAATTTCAATTTCAATTTCATTTTCAATTTTAAACTCAGTCGGATTCCGTAAAGGACGTCGTAAAGTACCATTTCTACTTAGGTGGTCTGGCCGATGCAAGCGTGTTTACGCGTATGTTTTAAATTGCGGACTTTCTGCTCTCAGCATGTGTTTCATTGTGAACGTTCAGTAATAAGATTCTTTTGCTTTGTAAACTAGCATACCTTTTAAATTGCGGACTCTCAAAACGTTTTACATTAGCCTCCAAAGACATAAAACATTAAAAGCATCCCGCGCACAAATCTAATAGCGTCTTTCTACAAAACAAAATTGAGAAAGCGGTTAATTTTTTTGTTATTTTAAATTATTTCTAGTACAGAAATTTACATCCGTAACTTCAAATTACGTAATTTTTATTGTGTGCAGGCTTTGAAAGTAATGAATAGTCCTGTACTAAAACAAAATGGTTAAAGTGGAAGTGACCCGAGGGCTGGCAGTTTCTTTGACCAAAGAATAAACCTAGCCATCCAGTGAGACAATGCTGCCAGCCTCCTAATATCAATTAATTTGAAGAACATCGACATCTTCCTGACGAGTAGTAAATGAAGTTGGAGAACGTAGACTTCTTCCTTGCGAGTAGTTAATGAAGTTGGAGAACGTAGATTTTTTTCCTAGCGAGTAGTAAATTTATTTGAAGAACATCGACATATTCCTGGCAAGTAGTAAACTAATTTGAAGAACATCGACATCTTTCTGGCAAATAGTAAATTAAGTTGAAGATCATCGACATCTTCCTGGCGAGTAGTAAATTAAGTTGGGGAACATAGACTTCTTCCTTGCGAGTAGTGAATGAAGTTGTAGAACGTAGACTTCTTCCTTGCGAGTAGTTAATGAAGTTGGAGAACGTACATTTCTTCCTAGCGAGTAGTAAATTAATTTGAAGAACATCGACATCTTCCTGGCAGAAGTAAATTAAGTTGGAGAAAATAGACTTCTTCCTTGCGAGTAGTTAATGAAGTTGGAGAACGTAGATTTCTTCCTAGCGAATAGTAAATTAATTTGAAGAACATCGACATCTTCCTGGCAAGTAGTAAATTAAGTTGAAAAACATCGACATCTTCCTGGCGAGTAGTAAATTAAGTTGAAAAACATCGAAATCTTCCTGGCGAGTAGTAAATTAAGTTGGAGAACATAGACTTCTTCCTGGCAAGTAGTAAATTAAGTTGAAAAACATCGACATCTTCCTGGCGAGTAGTAAATTAAGTTGAAAAACATCGACATCTTCTTGGCGAGTAGTAAATTAAGTTGGAGATCATCGACATCTTCCTGGCGAGTAGTAAATTAAGTTGGGAAACATAGACTTCTTCCTTGCGAGTAGTAAATGAAGTTGGAGAACGTAGACTTCTTCCTTGCGAGTAGTTAATGAAGTTGGAGAACGTACATTTCTTCCTAGCGAGTAGTTAATTAATTTGAAGAACATCGACATCTTCCTGGCAGAAGTAAATTAAGTTGGAGAAAATAGACTTCTTCCTTGCGAGTAGTTAATGAAGTTGGAGAACGTAGATTTCTTCCTAGCGAATAGTAAATTAATTTGAAGAACATCGACATCTTCCTGGCAAGTAGTAAATTAAGTTGAAAAACATCGACATCTTCCTGGCGAGTAGTAAATTAAGTTGAAAAACATCGACATCTTCCTGGCAAGTAGTAAATTAAGTTGAAAAACATCGACATCTTCCTGGCGAGTAGTAAATTAAGTTGTAGAACATAGACTTCTTCCTGGCAAGTGGTAAATTAAGTTGGAGAACATAGACTTCTTCCTGGCGAGTAGTAAATTAAGTTGGAGAACGTAGACTTCTTCCTTGCGAGTAATTAATGAAGTTGGAGAACGTAGATTTCTTCCTAGCGAGTAGTAAATTAATTTGAAGAACATCGACATCTTCCTGGCAAGTAGTAAATTAAGTTGGAGAACGTAGACTTCTTCCTTGCGAGTGGTAAATTAAGTTGGAGAACATAGACTTCTTCCTGGCGAGTAGTAAATTAAGTTGGAGAACATAGACTTCTTCCTTGCGAGTAGTAAATTAAGTTGGAGAACGTAGACTTCTTCCTTGCGAGTAGTTAATGAAATTGGAGAACGTAGATTTCTTCCTAGCGAATAGTAAATTAATTTGTAGAACATCAACATCTTCCTGGCAAGTAGTAAATTAAATTGAAAAACATCGACATCTTCCTAGCAAGTAGTAAAGTAATTTGAAGAACATCGACATCTTCCTGGCAAATAGTAAATTAAGTTGAAGATCATTGACATCTTCCTGGCGAGTAGTAAATTAAGTTGGGGAACATAGACTTCTTCCTTGCGAGTAGTAAATGAAGTTGGACAACATAGACTTCTTCCTTGCAAGTAGTTAATGAAGTTGGAGAACGTACATTTCTTCCAAGCGAGTAGTAAATTAATTTGAAGAACATCGACATCTTCCTGGCAGAAGTAAATTAAGTTGAAAAACATCGACAACTTCCTGGCGAGTAGTAAATTAAGTTGGAGAAAATAGACTTCTTCCTTGCGAGTAGTTAATGAAGTTGGAGAACGTAGATTTCTTCCTAGCGAATAGTAAATTAATTTGAAGAACATCGACATCTTCCTGGCAAGTAGTAAATTAAGTTGAAAAACATCGACATCTTTCTGGCGAGTAGTAAATTAAGTTGGAGAACATAGACTTCTTTCTGGCAAGTGGTAAATTAAGTTGGAGAACATAGACTTCTTCCTGGCGAGTAGTAAATTAAGTTAAGTAGTTAATGAAGTTGGCGAACGTAGATTTCTTCCTAGCGAGTAGTAAATTAATTTGAAGAACATCGATATCTTCCTGGCAAGTAGTAAATTAAGTTGAAAAACATCGACATCTTCCTGGCGAGTAGTAAATTAAGTTGGAGAACATAGACTTCTTCCTGGCGAGTAGTAAATTAAGTTGGAGAACGTAGACTTCTTCCTTGCGAGTAATTAATGAAATTGGAGAACGTAGATTTCTTCCTAGCGAATAGTAAATTAATTTGAAGAACATCGACATCTTCCTGGCAAGTAGTAAATTAAGTTGAAAAACATCGACATCTTCCTGGCGAGTAGTAAATTAAGTTGGAGAACATAGACTTCTTCCTGGCAAGTAGTAAATTAAGTTGGAGAACATCGACATCTTCCTGGCAAGTAGTAAATTAAGTTGAAAAACATCGACATCTTCCTGGCGAGTAGTAAATTAAGTTGGAGAACATCGACATCTTCCTAGAAATTAGTAAATTAAGTTGGAGAACATAGACTTCTTCCTGGCAAGTTCGCCTGTCGCCATTGCCCTGTCCTGGGTTAATCAATAGTAAAAACATTTCTAAAAATAAAAAAAAACACTCACCTCAGATACCTCACTCTGGCATGACTCCACACTCTTGGTGAGTTCCTGAAGCTGTGTGCGGATCTCGCAGAGTGCCACCGTGGTCTCCAGCTGTCTGTCCCCTCGCTGCAGGTCGTCCAGCTTGGCGGTCAGATTCATACTCATCACGCTAACCTGTCTCTGAAGGCTGCCGACAAATCAAACCGTCAATCACATTGCACTTCACACCAGGTTGGCAAACAGCTGTTCTACCGCTCCCAATGTCTAATTCGGGCGCGGTAGTGGACGAACCTGTGTAGCGATTCGATTGTTTTATAAAAGTGCACACATGCGTTTTCCATGGCGTTTTCGAATCAAATCACTACCCAACTTCGTGGCAGCAAGAGGTGTATTGTAAAATGAGGTCACGTGGCTACAACCTGTAGACTCCATCAAGTCCGTAGGCAATACTCGTTGCGCGGGAAGAGGGCGTGGAGGGCGCGTGTTCGTGTAGCGAGGCGGTGCCGTCTTCGGTGCGCGCGCGCATGCCCCGTCCCCCGCACACCTCGCCCTGCATGCTGTGAGGAAGTATCGCCTACGGACTTAACAGACTCTCGAAATTTTCAAATTTAGACCTTACGATTCAGGTGGCATTCGAATTTGAAAGACTTTCCGAAACTTAGGATTTGACACTATTGTATTAAAAAATCACTGCATTTTATAGGCACCCAATAACTTCAAACTACAGGGGCGGCGTTGCAAGTAAAGGATTTTTTTGTTATAATTGTTCCTTTTTTTGCCACTATAATTTAAATTCGATATATTATTTAATAAAGAGTTTATTTTTGTACGTCTTCTATTCGAATGCCACTCGAGACGAAAGTATTACATCCAATTCGGTAGTTTTAGAACAGAGTTATAAATTAGAAGAGATATTATTTACATGGGATTTGGAAATCTCTAGTTTTTTTAAAGCACTTATCATCATAATACAAAATAAACATAATAACAGATTTTCAAAAATTCATTTAAAAGCAGAAGTAAAGGAGTTAATGGTAGTAAAGATGATAAATACGATGGTATAAATACTGATGGATAAAAGGAATGATTGTAGGTGTGATATAAGAAATTCAGAGGCACACATAACGGGTGTAAGGGACAGCGTCCCGCAAACTGATAGGGGTTGCTCAGTCAACGACACTGAACCACTTGCACCAAGAAATTCAATTGTCTGATTAAGGTGGGCATTTTGTTTGGAAAACACAATTTTTCTTTACACTTCCTGAAAGAATTTCCGGGTGGAAGTTGTTCAGTGTCGTTGACTAAGCAACACCTACCAGTTTCTGGGACGCTGTCCCTTACACCCCGTATAAGAGAATAAAATAAATGCTTAAAATAAACTTTCAGTTTATTGAGTTTTAAATGCTCCGTCTAAAATGAAACGGAACGTTTAAAAAAAAAGTTAGCATAGAGTTTGTATATGAGGAAGGTGGTCAACTTTTTATGAATAAACAAAAATTAACTTTGGGAGATAAAATATAATAAAAAAACGATTCTTCAATTCATTAATTTAATTAATTTTGACAATAAATTACAACCAATTAACTGTAATAAAAACACAAAATATAAATTTACTTTATTAGTAACAGTGTCTGTTTTTGTGCCATTGCCTTAAAACAGTGGTGAAAAAATGTTTGCAATAAATTTATAAAGCGTTCCAGGTGAGTGAGATGTTTACTGGTCCAAATATTCGTAGGTTTGAACGCAGAATTCCTCCTAAACGGCACTCACTCTTGCAACTGATCGCTCGAGATCTCAAACAAAAAAGCGCCGATGCGCGCGCATCGCTGATTTGTGAACAAGTAAAAATTATTACGCGCTCTTTTCCTTTTCGATGTATTGTTGGTTTTTTTTTGTTTTTTTTTACTGTAACCAACCATAAAAAATACGAAAAAATTCTGTAATTGCGACCTTTTTTCGCTGAAGCTTACTTATCTTTTGACTTTTTTACTTATTTAACCTTGTTTATTTGTTTGTTTTATATTGTATGTATGTTACTTGGATAGCTCAGATTAAAGGTATTTTATTATTTTTTGAAGTAACATTTAGTGATGTTTGCGGATTGGTGCAGCGACAAACTTTTCTAAGTTTAACGGCCCATTTATATTTTAGTATGTTATGTTTTTTTTAATGATTATTAAAAATGTTAATTTATTACAGGAAAACGTCCTTTTTCATATGGCGTCACCAATTTAGAATGGAATTTGATATAGAATATATTTTTATTTATTTATTATTTATTGTGTGGGGTTTAAAATGAAAGCTCATCATGAGTAGATTCGCACGGTTATTAGCCCGCACGGCCATGCGAGATGGTGACAACCAATTTTCATAATTTTACTGTTCCCTATCACACACGCTCATAAAAAAACTACGGTACTTTTGTACAGTCAGATACAAAAATCTTATTGCAGAATTAAATACATTTAGGTGTTTAGGAAAAAAAGCTTTTAAAACTAATAAAATAATAATAACTACAGATAAACAGATATTATACCTACATGCGGTAAAGACGTATATTTTGGACAGCTTAATACCCGAAATATATCTGTTTTGTCTGTGGGCACCTTTAGTGTAGGCAGATCTACAGCTAGCTATAAAATAAATACTTATAAAAAGTAAATTATAAATATTTGCTTAGTAATAGTGAGTTCAAAAAAGTTTGCATTTTTCTGGACTTTGTATGACCGTGCGAGTTAGGGAATAGTAAAATAAATAAAATTAAATGTCATCATCTCGCACGCCCGTGCGGGTTTATTGCCGTGCTAGATGACGCATGACTCGAAAGACCTAACCTAATGCCCACATTAGGTCCCAACCCCTCCGGCAGCCCACCTAAATATTGGAATTTTTTGTTTGCTTTCTCCCTTAGCACTTTGAACAAGTTTTTGCAGAAATATTTCTCTACCCCTTTGCGCACTATATTTTTTATTTAGTTATCGCACTATAATTGTCTTCAATAGATAGAGATTCACCTCCAAGGTTGAATCTCGATACTGCACAATAATTGTATTTCCGATATAATTTGACTGAATTCAAGGGAATGTCGAATTAATTGAGATAGAAAATCATTATTCCAACATGAATTCCAATAGTATCATAGTATTAATTAGAGTGGTACGATATTACAGTATTTAGCTATTCCCCGAATGGAGTGATATTTCAAATTATCGGTGTTCTCTCCAAATTAGAACAGAATTTAGTGCCAATCTTAGTACGAAAACAAATTGAAATATATTATGTTTTCAAACGCTTAAACTTGACAATAGAGTCTTCCATGCCGGACTGGGAGTGAAAGAAAATCATAGAATGTGCCAGATGCATTTCCTCCCGGGCATGCTGTAAAAAACAGCTAAGGGATATGATGGTTTTAGTATACTGCAATTTAGGCGATGGGCTGACAACCAGTCACTACAGCAATATACCTACAAATCTATCTTAAATAACCCTCAACACTTTGTCAGACGTGGCGGAACGACCTATGTTTAGATTATTTACGCTCTACCTACCCAATTAGGGATAATGGGGTGATTATATGTATGTATGTAAACTTGGCAAAGCTGAGTGAATTTCATCACGGAGATAATAAATGGGGAGAAGTAAGATGTTACCGCACATCTGGTATCGTTTACAGATAGTTAATACGGGGTGTAAGAGACAGCGTCCCGCAAACTGATAGTAGTTGCTCTGTTAACGACGCTAAACCTTCCACCAGGAAATTCTTTTAAGATGTGAAAAAAATGGCTTTTCCATACACATTGTCGATCGTGATGTGATCGAGATTTTGTATGGAAAAGATAATTTTTATTTTCACTTCCTGAAATAATTTTGTGGTGGAAGTTGTTCAATATCCTTGACTGAGCATCCCCAGTTCAGTCAGTTTGCGGGACGCTGTCCCTTACGCCTGGTATAAGAAAAAGGAATTATTTTTTGAAATTCCCGTGCTACACGCCATGTGGCTTTTGATAGTTCCGGGGTGAAACCCGCTCTGTCAATATAGAATGTTCCAGTGCCTTGCCTTTATTCCCGATGAATTAGCACGAGATGCGAAGCTGCTGGTACAAGTTATTTTATTATTCATGAAGTAAGTACTTAAAGCTGTTTGAAATGCAAATTCAAACAAGCATATTTAATTTGTAGTCATAACAAGTATTTATTTTGAAATACGGCAGTGAACTTGAAAATGAAAATGTATCGATCGGTTTTACTCTCGTCTGAATTTCGTTTGCACACAAACCATATTTGCAGCTACAATGTCATGTAAACAACACAATATAATTAAATTAATTTTTGTTTGATTGCCCGAATAAAAACGGTAAATATTTGTGTTTGAATTCGAAACAATAAACTCAAGGTTAGACCGCACTACGACGTAGCTGCAGCGGAGCGGCGCGGCACAGCACGGCACGGCGCGGCACGGCAATGTTAGTTCATACATATTGTCAGTTTTTGTCGTGCCGCGCCGCGCTGCTCTGCTGCAGCTACGTCCTAGTACGGGCTAACTTTAACGAACGAAAAGCGTGTGTTTACAAAATCAATTTTAAGATAGCGTTATTACTTTCCGAAGTTTGACATAAGAACAGGATAACAAATAAACATATGACTATGATATTCCTAATCTGAAGTAAGACGCTTAATTTAAGAAGTGAGCATAAAGCATGCTCTCTCATATAAGCAATCATACGTCAGATTAGGAATGTCAAAGTCATGTGTTTATTTGCAATCCTGTTCTTATGTTAAAGTTGAGAAAGTGACAGCGCTATCTTAAAATTAGTTATAAGGAATAGTGCGGCCAGAATCCAGAACAATACAGAACTTTATTCACTATACAGAAAGGTAGACAATTCATTGACAGGACTCTTCGAGTTGTGCGCGGGTTAATCTTTGAAGACACTACACTCCGAAAAGAATGGTACAGCGTGAAGTTTTTTTAAGTTCTTTTTTTTGTGGAATAACGACATCGATAATATTCAAATACGAGCCAATCCGAAGTCCGCGATTATGATAGATATTTTGTTTCCACCGGCGCTATTTTGACCCGATTGCGCAACGCAATGGAGGGTAATATGTATAACAGAATGACTGACTGACTGACGGATCAACGCAAATCCTAAACCGCTGATCGTACAGACCTAAAAGTAAAGATGTAAGGATCCGATAAAGATTTTTCGAAATTCGACCCCCAAGGAAGCAAATAAGGGAGACAAAGTACGGGGCAACGTGATTCCTTAGTTCGAGATACTTCAAATTTTCATAAACTTTCTTTAACAGAATTGATGGAATACATGTTCCGTATTTTACTTAAATTCATCCCCTAAGGGGGTTACAAAGAGATAGAAACTTATTTTGGGGGTGATTTGCTACGAACTTGATAACAATACTCCTTAGTGCACGTCAAAGTGCCACAGTAGAAGAAAGATGGAGTGACTATGGCAAAATGTTTGACAGACGATATCAAAACAAAAATCAACAAACAGAGCACAGAGTAAAAACTAACGAGTTGGATGGAAAAAAGCTATATTACCATTTTAGATAATCATAATACGGATAATTTCCCGAAGGAACCGTGAAAACTCTCCTAATTGTTTAGAAGGAATATCAAATTTACTGATAAAAACACCTTACATTACTTCCATTTTTTTTAGCATTCTTATTTATGAACAAGGATATTTTTAAATGTTGCAATTGCAGGCCATGAATTAATTTCTGAGATTTAATTTTCCTTTGATTCGTTTAGGAGAAGTAAGCTCTTAAAAATAACCATTTGCCGGGAGGAATTACCTTAAATAACCTTCAAAACTTCATCAGACGTGTTCGTTCCCTTTGTTTAGATCGTTTAAACTCTGCCTACCCCTTTAGGTATCTTGGGGCCGGACCAATACGGTTTCAGAGAGAAAAGAGGCACAAGAGAAGCAATTCTGGCACTGAGACTGATTGTGGATAGGAGAATGGATCTAGGGCTTGAAACATGTATCGCCTTTGTGGACTTGGAAAAGGCGTTCGATAAAGTCAGCTGGACATACATGATGAAGACCTTGTAAAGAGCAGGGCTTGATTATAGAGATAGAAAAATACTTTACGAGTTATACAGGAAACAAGAGACCATATTTGAAGTGGGAGAAGAGAAGGGAAAAGCCAAAATCAACCAAGGAGTAAGACAGGGATGTCCGCTCTCTCCACTCATATTTAATACATTCATCGAAGAAGCGATTAGGAAGATAATAGATCAAGAAAAGGGAGGTGTCATATTCAACGGAGTAAGAATTCAGTTCATCAGGTTTGCGGATGACATAGCCGCCATAACTGAAAGCGAAACCGAACTACAAGACCTAGTTAACATAATGGATACCACCTTCAACGAAGTGGGAATGAAGATCAACGCCGCGAAAAGGAAAATCCTATTTGCTTCTAAAACACCAACCTCAGGCACACAAGTCAAATTGAATAATACAACCTTAGAACAAGTCAACAACTTCAAGTACCTTGGCAGCACTATCACTAATGACTCCAGATGCAACCCAGACGTCGTCGCAAGAATAGCCATGGCAAAACGGGCTTTCAACAAAAAGAAACATTTTCTCAAAGCCAAAATAGCAAGGCAGACTAGGAAACGACTTATAAAAACATACATCTGGAGCATTGCACTCTATGGTAGTGAAACTTGGACCTTAACAAAAAAAGAAAGACAGAAACACGAAGCATTTGAAATGTGAAGAAGAATGATGAAAATAAGCAGGACAGAAATGAAGTCCAACGATGAAGTACTGAGTGTGGTTGGAGAGAAGCGGAATTTACTGAAGACCATAGAAAACAGAAGAGGTAAAATGATAGGTCACCAGATGCGACATGACAACTTCTTTAAGACCATCTTGGAAGGAAAGGTAGAGGGAAAGAGAGGAAGAGGAAGACCGAGACGAACTTACATGGACCAAATAAAAGAAAAAGCTGAGGTCGTGTCGTACCAGGATGTCAAGAAACTTACACAAAATCGATCCGAATGGCGAATACTTCACAGACAAGAGCCCTGCTCTTAAATTTAAAGAAGAAGACCCCTTTAGGGATAAAGGCGTGATTATATATATGTTTGTACTACGTCTAATAAATTGATGGGCTGGCTGTATGTACGAAAAATGATGACGCAATGTCCCGTTACGCTGTCAAAAAAGCCAATGTTTTGCGCCGAATATTTAATGTTAATGTACCTATGACGTATGAGAGCCAGATGGTGTAGTGTATAGGGGCGCTGCCTCCTGAGCTGGGAGGTCGTGGTTCGAATCACACCACGTACCAATGTGTTTTTCGGTTTTCGAATTTCATATGTACTCGTACGTTTATTTGGCGCTTTTCCGTGCTTCGGAAGGCACGTTAAGCCGTTGGTCCCGGTTAATATCGTTTAATACCGTACATATTAGTCGTTAAGCTATATCAGAGGCCAGTGCTAAGCATTGGCGGCTTGAAAACTCTGACCTAAACTAGAATTGGGTCTGGTTTCCCTTCTGGGTTGCGGAGGTCAGATGGCAGTCGCTTTGTGTAAAAACCATTACCCTCGTTCAATCCCCTTGATTAGGTAGCCGGCCCCATAAGATACGGGATAAGGCTACGGTGATGATGTACCTATGGCGTAGTGACGTTATAAACCCACTGTACAGACAACCATTTGTTTTAAATGACTTGTGTGAATTGAAAACTCGCGATGGGCATCGGTTCCCTGCCTGGAAGCCAACAATAGATGAATAAAGCTGAATATTCCCCAAAGTTCGTTACAGGCCATTGATTATCCGCAAACTAATAGGGGTAGCTCAGTCAACGAAACTGAACAACGTTCAACAGGAAATTCTTTCAGGAGTTTAAAATCAAATGACCACCTTGATCCGAAAATTTGTATGGATAAGCTATTTTTTTTTTACTTCCTGTGTTACCGCGTTAGATCGCAAGGCTAAGCCTTTGCGACACCTCGATGAGACGCGCTGTTAGTTAAGAGATACATTTTTAGGCCTCGGGGCCCCAGGGCCTCATTGTCTCGAACCCAACCGGCACGAACAAGTAGCCGTTCAGAAGGTCCTGATATTTTCAAGTCTTCTTCAATTCCTCTCCCGCAGCGGCCGAGCCTGTGCAGGCTATCACGCGAGGAATTTACCTTCCCTCCATGCCTCACGTATACCCCGTCGGGCCTCTTCCCATCTTAGCGAACGACTCAGTGTGGTTCTGACGTAGCCGCAACGTTCGCCAAGGCAAGTGTCCGTCGAAGAACATCGTTTAGGGTGGTGTGGTGGGGAATGCAACCTACACTTCTACCTGCATGACGTGCGTGGTATCCCTAATCGCTAACACTTGCCTCCCACCAGGGGCGGATCCAGGACACGTGTTCTCGAGCCCCACCAAATCTGCCCTTGCTCCACACACATACGAAGATGTGGCTGGACAATTTCTACACAATGTATCAAGCCAACTATAAGGGAAAGGCTGGTGTGACACTGGCTCCATGCCCTGTCATCATCGTCAATTGATACGAAAGAAAGGCAGGCACTAACACTTCAAACGCTTTCCTTAATCCCCCAAATATCATCGGAACAGAAGCCAGATACCAAGGTCTCCCAGTAAAGTTGACATTTAATACTTTAAAGAGTATTTCTGAATCACTTTCACTACGTAGCGTAGCAAGGTAATATCGATATTTAATAATCTGCAACTACAGCAGTGCTACGAAGTCGCTACAAAGTCATACCAACGTCTACAAAAGAGCTACGAGAAAGCTACTAAGAGCGTGCTTCATCTTCATTCGTATTAAATATAACGATTCATTTTTTTTTCAATAATAGTTATACAGGGTGTAAAAGAAAGGGTAAAACACTATGGATGTGGTCCTGTCCATAAAACTATACAAATTTTCAAAGAAACATAGTTACGTATACATACATAAATTCACGTCTACTTCGCTAATGGGGTAGGCAGAGCGTAAACAACCTAAACAAAAGTCCCGCCACGTGCGACAAAGTTTCGAGGGTTATTTAAAATAGATTTGTAGGTACATTGCGGTAGTGACAGGTTGTCAGCCTATCGACTAAATTGCAATATACAGAATGCATCAGATCACTTAGCTGGTTTTTACAGCTTGCCCGGGAGGAAATGTATGGAAGACTCTATTGTCAAGTTTAAGCGTTTCAAAACTGATTCTATGCTATTTTCTTGCTCCATGATCGATCGAAATTAATAAAAAAAACAACAACTCTTGTATGAACTGAATCAGATAACAAATAGCGTTTTCGTATACAAAACTTTTATAATTAAAATTCATATGTTTCAAAACATAGTGGATATCATTCACAACGAAATAATGAAGTTGTTGGCAACTAGCTGCAGTCAAAGCTCTTTGTTACAATTCCATTGACTTTTTAAATATAAATGTAACTTAGATATGTTTCTGTCAGTAAATGAATTGTCGACCAAAAATCAAATCGTATTTCTCATTAAAAACCCTAATTGCAGTCCCAATACTCTTATATTCACAGAAATAATGAGTAATTTATTCTTCAACATAGATGCCATAGAATACTTATTGAATGTCATATGAATCTACACAATGTATATCTCCGAGTGTAAGGGACAGCGTCCCGCACACTGATAGGGATTGCTCACTCAACGATACTAAACAACTTCTACCAAGAAATTCTTGAAGGAAGTGAAAATTAAAATTGGCTTTTCCATTCAAAATGTCCATCCACCTCGATCAGACAGTTTGTACGGAAAAGCCTTTTTTATCACTCCCTGTAAGAATTTCCTGGTGCAAGTTGTTCAGTGTCGTTGACTGAGCAACCCCTATCAGATTGTGGGACGCTGTCCCTTACACCTGGTATACTTATAAAACCGTTCATCCTTACTGACTGATTCATCAACGCAGAGCCTAAGCTACTAAAGCTAGAATCCTATTTTTTGAACTGGTGATTCATTTTATAATGAAACCAACTACTAAGAGATTTTTTTTTTCTTTTTCACCCCTAAAGGGGTAAAAGGGGTTTGAAATTTGTATAAAAGTCCGTCAATTTTAAAGTTCTGATCTTCTATTATCGTTTTTTGGCTAATAATGAAATAATAATGAACACGTGTAACAGCGTTTTTAAATTCTCGACCACCAATGGGGTTAAATAGGGGTTGGAAGTTTGTATAAAAATTCCGTCAATTTTAAACTTAGAATCTTCGTATTTTGTATTTAGGCTAATGATTAAAAATTAATGGACACGTATAACAGCGTTTTTGGATTTACGACCAAATTTTGTTAATTTTGCATTGAGGATTATTTTTACTAGCTAAGGCTTAGTTTAATGAAATTGGCTTCTTCATATCGCATGAAAAAAAGTTATTCTCGCGGGAGAACTCTATTAGCTATATATATTAAACTATATTAGCTGTGGGGAACTCTAAACCCCAGGGCGGAAACATGTACTAAAATAAAATAAAAATAAATTATACATTTACATCATATAAGTCTAGGGTTATCTAGTTATTAGCGTTGCTTTTTTTATACCCTGGTTACTACAAGAATTTGCGTAAGAAACACACACTGCAACACGCCCGTTTAGAATTACTTTGATTTACTATTTTACAACCCTGTGCAAGTTTATTGTTTTATAAAATGCATTTTTAAATTGTGCGAAGAAAAAACCATGAACTGTACGGCAAATTACCGGAACAAATAGTTTTGTGGTGAATGGTGACGCACTGAATAGAAACACCGCTTTTATTTAGTTTTACCTGTCCCGGTGTTTGTATGTCCGCCGTTCGTCCACAAATCTGGCACACTAAATTTGACCCAATTCTCGGTATCCGATTAAGATAAAATTTTGTATGCATATGTAAAACCGGCAACAATGCAATATTATGATACCAATAAGCTGATCTTATGATGGAGCCAGCAGATATGCATTGGAACTCCATCATGGAAAGTGCTATGTTGGCCAAATTTGGGCTCATTAGCTTTGATACCTTGGGCACTTTTTATTACACGTGATGACGAGGGTCTTATGATGAAACCGACAGATAGCTATTGGAACTCCCTTATGGAAAGTGCTAAGATAAACAACTTTGGGCTCATTAGCTTTGTTATTTTGAGAACTCTCTATAACACATGATGACGAGGGTCTTATGATGGAGCCGACAGATAGCCATTGGAACTCCCTCATGGAAAGTGCTAAGATAGACAAGTTTGCGCTCATTAGCTTTGTTATTTTGAGCACTTTATATAATACATGATGACGATGGTCTTATGATGAAGCCGACAGATAGCCATTGGAACTCCCTCATGGAAAGTGCTAAGATAGACAAGTTTGGGCTCATTAGCTTTGTTATTTTGAGCACTTTATATAATACATGATGACGATGGTCTTATGATGAAGCCGACAGATAGCCATTGGAACTCCCTCATGGAAAGTGCTAAGATAGACAAGTTTGGGCTCATTAGCTTTGTTATTTTGAGCACTTTATATAATACATGATGACGATGGTCTTATGATGAAGCCGACTGATAGCTATTGGAACTCCCTCATGGAAAGTGATAAGATAGACAAGTTTGGGCTCATTAGCTTTGTTATTTTAAGCACTTAATATAGCACATGATCGCGAGGGTCTTATGATGGAGCCGACAGATAGCATTAGCTCCCTCTAACTTCATGCAAATCTTCATTAAATAACTCCCCTTAGAGTTCGATAATCCGGTGGACAAAACGCTGTAATGATTATATTATAATCTAATGATTAGTGACATTGTCAAAATTGAATTTAGATTTCACACTAAAATAAATCCCCTATTAAACGTAAGGAGATGTAAATCGAAAAACGCTGATACATATATTCATATTTTTTGTTATTATTAGCTGAAATACAAAGTAAAATGCTAACTTTTACATAAAAACAAACATAAAAACTTTTAGACAAAATTTACATAAAAACTTTCATCTCCTATTGAACCCCCTTAGGGGTGAGAAATCCAAAAACGCTGAAACACGGTGTCATAATGGAGGTTGTATAATAAAAAAATGAGTGTGTTTATTTATAGAAGTTGTACTTTTTTTTCATTTTTACGTTTTTAATATTTGTAATTTTTAATAATTTTGGTATTATTGACATTTTTTTTGATATTATTTAAGAATTTTTTATTTTCGTAATTTAAAATTTTTATCACTATTCATTTTGGACATTTTAATTTCATTTTTACGTTTTAATTTATCTTTGTCATTTTTTATTCCTGACATTATTATTTTCTTGATATTTTTGTCACTTTACATTTCCGTAATTTTTTAACTTTGCTATTTTTAAAATTTTTATTTATCGAAATTTTTCATGAGTCATGTGTGTCTATTACTATTTTTAATTTTTGATATTTTCTTTTATATATGAGTGTCAACACTCAATATTATTTTCATTTTTCATTTCTGACATTATTCATTATTGACTTTTTTCATTTAAGTATTTTTTAGTTTTGCTATTTTCTACATTTTTTATTATTGAAATATTCCATTTATGTCTATTTTATTTTTGCCTTTTTTTTGACATACATCAGTTTTGTAATTTTTTGTTTTGACTTTTTTATTTTTGACTTTTTTTACTTAAACATTTTGTTCGTGTAATTTTTCATAATAGAGGTTCTATGTCTATTTTGTAGGTAGCTTTTTTTCGAGACTTACCGCCAAATTCAACCTGCACTTTTTACAAGTATTTGTAACAACAAGTTCCTTTCATTGGACTGATAGTAAAGTAGTGTATTAAATAAGTAAATATCTATTGTGACTTATTTTATTTAGATATAGTAGGAAGTAATCATAACTTAATGAATGAATTGTCAAGCAGAAGAAGACAATGAATGGCGAATAGAAGCATTATTATAGCATTATATTATAGCAAACTTAAGTTGATGGTTTCATTTGTTTTCTACATACATACATACATACATAAAATCACGCTTTTATCCCTTACGGGGTAGGCAGAGCGTAAAACGCCTCCTAAAAGGCGCTTTCGCCACGTCTGACATAAATTGGGGGCAATTTTAGATTGTAATGTGTATTGCTGTAGTGACAGGTTGTCAGCCCATCGCCTAAATTACAATACACTGTAACCCTCGAATCCCTTTTGGTGACTTATACAGCATGCCCGGGAGGAAGGGCAACTGGAACATTCTATGTTTTTCTTTCTCTCCCAGTCCAGTATGGAAGTTTGTTTTCTATCACGATGAAAAACAGAAAATAAGTATAATATTGACAATCGTCCGAAAATAATGCCAATGTAGAGGCACTTATATTATTTGCGTTTTAGAAAGTTCTCCCAAAATAATAAAATAAGAAGGTACAAAATATTTCAGGTGTCCGGTGGCAAATTTAGATATTTAATTCAAATAACAAAAAAATGCGGATTTTATTTATCACTGCTTAAATATGGGGGTTTGACAGCTGCAACAGTGCATCAGTTTTAAATTAACTGTGGCCACTTTTAGCACATTTGCAATACGTATGCTTAGTGTGAATTATTATATAATCGATTCTAAAATTGAGAATTAGTTGCGATTGTCGCCAACCGTAAAATATTCATGAAAATGTTTGTATTTTAGACACAATTGATTTATTACTATTGAGGGCACCACCTATGCTCTACAACTACTTTAAGCACACCAAACCGGCCTTCTGGGACTTTTGAACGGCTGTTAGTGTTTCCGGCGTAGGTTTGATTCGGTCCTTTAAAAAAAGCCACAACGTAACAACTTCGTTCGCGAGGTTTAATTAAGGGCATCCCGTCGTAACTTCTCCAGCGGAAACTGCGGAGATTGAGGTCAGAATTCAAGGGTATGTTTTACTAACGGACAGCATTTAGTCAAAATATTTATTATAATTTAAAACCCTAATGCTAGAGAAGGGGTTCTCTGTAATAAATAAATAAATAATTTTATATTTATTGTAGTTCTTTTGTAACTGAAATTTAAAATACTAAATATGCCACCGGTCACCCTTTCTGTAGTTTATTAAAGAGTGAGGAAAATTAAACAAACACAGATAATTTTTAAACAAACTGAGAGAATTGATCAGAAATGGACATTGGAAATTTCGTGAATTGAAATAACATAAAGGCGAATTATTATTCCACGTGATAGTTCACGAGAGTGCTTTTTTCAGATTAATTTTGATTTTACCGGATATTAAATATATTTCAATATTTATTGATAAGTACTACGAATGACAAATATTTTAGGTAGATAGTAAATAACGGCACCAGGATACAGAATTAATGGGCTACGATGCTCTAGTTAAAACAGACACGTTAACAACTAACGTTCTCAAGGACAATCGAATAATGCAGTCTACAATTGAAAATCACATCACAATCACACACATGCAAGCAGCCTTTCTTCCCATCTCTCTACATGAAAAGTATCAAAACTTCTCAATTGCTGAGTGCAAGCAAGAACGACAGGAATCGTGTTAAGTTTAAAATGTCATGGCCATTGATGCTAATCGGTGGTATGGTCCGACGCAATGGTGGCGGGTGCAGGCCGGCCCGCCTCACAGCATCATATCTGCAATACAAGATATTTGGATGCCAAGCCAAGGTGAGAAATGTAGATATAGATACATCAACACACAGACTCGTCAATGATGCAGTAAAGCCAGAGTAAAGGCGGAAAGCTAGTGGTCACTGTGGTCCTAAAGGTAACACACGTACCTAATGAGAAGCTCCCTGAGTGTGGCTTCGTCCTCTTCCGTCGTCCCATATCGTGTCAGCTTGCCGGCGCTCTCCCTGGCATGCTCAGGCACCACTGTGTGAAAACTCCGTTTTATATTTACTTAGCGAGCGAGATTGTGGTTTACTTGGGGGTTGGAGAGTAAGTCCGCAGCGACGCGACGGTGCGTCTCATTAGTTCAATATGACGGGAAAAGCAAAGTATGGAGTGGCGGTATGAGAGGAGCGTGTGGCCCGATGCGCGGCCGATAACGACCAAACTCACACTCACTCTCGTCGCCGCAGATGTCACGAAAACCCCCAGATCATCACAATACTATATTCCGTGGCGCAATCATTTTAGTCATTCGTTTTTATTTTATGTCGCGTACGTGCGCCACGCGTGGCGCGGCAGGTCGCGGGAGGGAATCGAACCGGGTTGTTCCCCGTATTGCCAATTAGTTTCAATGGCCACGACATGCATCCTAACAATTTTGTGTAAGCGATCTTCACAATCAGGAGGGGTGGAAATAATGAGCGGATATAATAATTAGGATACGCATAGTTAAATATAGGTGTAAGACTGCTTTCTAATCAAATAGTTGTATCGTTACCGGCGGCGCGGCGGCGCGTTGGCAAGGGCGGGTTTCAAAGAGGCAGTCTCTAGATGGCTGTGTGTTCATGGGCACCATGGAAATTGTTGTCAACCTTGACATCTAGTGGACCGAGTGGTCCAGTTATAGATACTGCTCCTTTGAAATTCACCCGTTGGAGTGACGTCTCGTCGAACGGAATGGACCAGTGGACGAAGAATTCTCTACGGTCCTTTATACAGGACGGATTGAAAACTTGATTAAAAGGTAGTCTTTAATAAAAGCTTATAATATACATATATTGATATATGCGTAGGTACTTACATACATGTTATATTTACATATACCTACCTACATACATGAAATACTTAGACAAAAAATGAATAACATTATACATAAAATTAGGTATGCGATTCTCGAATCATTTAAAAAAAAAATATGCGCACATTTAAATTTTAGAATATTGACAGTACATGTATACTTATTTTATTGTTTAATTAGTTAGTTACTTAAATTTAATATCAGATCATACAATTAAAGCTGTTGTTCATAAAAGTCAACACATAATGCTATAAAATTATTGGCGTCACTTTCTGTTCTCTAATGATAAAAAATTACAGGTATAGACTTATATTAGTTAAGTCGTGATTTTTGCAACTACGAATTGGCACCAATACCTAGTATACCATGAATAACCATAATTTGAAAATTAACATCCATACCTCGTTGATATTCCACAAATTCGAACTAAGCGCTTCATCTTTTATAATGCACTGAGCTAAAGAGTGGAGTGGACTCACTACCTACGTCTGTGTTTCCGAATGCATACAACCCTCAACACTTTAAATTTAGAGTGAACTGGCATTGGTCGACTCTGTCTCAGTGACGTCTCAGTCGTCCCTGCCCTGACTTGGACTAGAATAAATGTTTACATTTGAATATAAAAATAACAAAGCCAAATCTAAGCTAAGTTTTAGAAAATTTGCGCTACTCTCAATAAAATCTAACCAAAATAGTTTTTATTATCTATACGTATAAAGATTTGACTTGCTTGCATGGCAGAAAAAGCCATTGAAGATCTTTTAGTATTGGTGTTACGCCAACCCGCTAATTCGCTAATTGGCCGGAAAAAAGGAACATTTCGAAAATGCAAATGCAAAACACACAATTCGCGAAATTTCCTTGTATTTCGGCCAATGAGCGTTGTAAAACAACCATTCCGCAGACTGGAAAACACGAAACGGCAAATTGCCGTCGTCGTTATAACTCATTGTTCAGTGTCGTAAACTGAGCAGCCCCTATCAGTTCCATTAAGCTGTCCCTTAGACCTGGTATTGTAATGTCCCTTACACCTTATATTAATTCCACGATCTTATGTACTTGCACAAAATGTTGCACTCTTATATTTCGGTTAAACTTAACCCTAAACACATTAAAACTTTCATTCTTGAGGTGTACAAAAATAATACTTCTTTTTATAATCCACTAACCAGATTGGCACAACGACTTAGTTAAAACAAATAGGCCGATAGACATTTTCAACCCCAGTCCTTCAAAGTTTAAGAAGTCTGCCTTGGAGGTCACTAAGAAAACTAAATCCCTGTTACCTCAAATTTATAATTACTACGTATATATTTCGACTTCCATGCTGGACTGGGAGCGAGAGAAAAACATAGAATGTGCCAGCTGCATTTCCTCCCGGGCATGCTGTAAAAACCAGCTAAGGGATCCGAGGGTTTCTGTATATTGCAATTTAGGCGATAGGCTGACAACCTGTCACTACAGCAATATACCAAATCTATCTTAAACAATCCTCAAAACTTTGTCAGACGTGGCGGAACGACCTTTGTTTAGGTCGTTTACGCTCTGCCTACCCCATTAGGGATAAAGGCGTGATTATATGTATGTATGTATGTATATTTTCACAGCTCCATATTCCCCTCTTCTTTTCTTTGTATTCATTTTTATCAATTATATAACATGGTTTGTTGCATGTATACGTTCACTTAATTGGTTAGCTTTATGTTCTTCTTTGGTTGTTAACTGTTGTGTTGTGATCATCGATTCAATAAAATAAAATAATAAATATTTTAACGAATCCGGAACTTGGCCGTTTGGTGTTTGCTTGTCCACGGAAAAGTTATTTTACGACGCTCATTGGTCGAAATAAAAGGACATTTCGAGGATTGTGCGTTTTGCATTTGCCAATTCGCAAAATGTCCCTTTATTGAGGCCAATGAGAGAATTTGGGGATCGTACATAACATTGGCATACGAACATTCCCCGGGCCACTGATGAAACCTATCGCAATCGATAAAATTCCTTTGTGAAATCACGGAAAGTGACACTTAAGTATTTAACATCATGTAGGTATTTAGTATGTGTTGACTCTTATAAAATTCAGGGAAAGAGATCAGCAGGCAAATTTCTCATCCACGATTCTAAGCTGAAGATCAGTCTGGAAAAAATCTTCAAAAACGAGTCCAGTGTAAATCATGTCTGTCCTGCGGACGACTGGTAAGTATATGTACTTATTTAGCATGTTTTCCTGAACACGCAAGTGCGGTAATTCATTGGTAAGGTTATGCGGGAGGGGAGTATAACGCCGTCAACAATTATAGTTATTATTTTTCTTTTAAAAAGTAATTGGGTTTCAAATGAAGGGCTCAATGAGCTTTTAAAAAAATATACCACACCATTACATTACAACTAGATGTTATGTTACGTATAAAATTATTATCGTAATACACCAAGGTTCGGCACTTTCTGACAAGAAACGGTAATCTGTTTTTTCGAAACCATACGCTGAATGTCTCATTGCTTCCTCATAAATTAAACATTTTCAAATTTGCCTGCTGAAATCGGATTTGCTGTGTGGCAGCAACCGCCGGGTAGAGACTACCGGGCAGCTGAGATTCAAATGGTATGACAGTAAGGAAGGGGGTTACCTGAAATTTGGTCGATGGGCACGTACAAGGGGGGCTCCTCGCTACCTGCTTGCTGGTGTTCGAGCAGGCGATGGCACGATTGTCTCATGAGCGGTCTCGACACTAAACACAAAGAACATATTATAGAACAAAATCACAAATGATAAATATTCATCAAATGCTTTTAAAAAAAAATGCTGATTAATCTTTACATTATGATAATACTCCTACTTAGGAAACTGAACAAATTTGAAAACGTTAATTAAATTAGGTCATAGGTACAGTAGAATCCGCTTATAACGACGCCCAAGGGACCGGCGATTTTACGTCGTACTAACCGGACGTTGTCGCACTAAACGAACAGACTATTTTAATTATGTTTTTTTAAATATCCTATTTGGTCCACATCTTTATTACCCGCTAATTACGCAAAATAAAAAGTCTCATATCTATTATCATGAAGTAATTTCATAGTGGTTTATATTAAAACCAAACATATGCCTTTGCTTGCGTTGCTATAACCAGTTTTGGTTATTATATGCGAAGTCGTACTAAACGGATTAAACTGTCTTACTATCTTGCATTTACCCACTCGATATAGTTGGGTATGCAGACAACATAAGACGGCATGATACGGCTAAGAGGGATGACTACATTTCCTTTGGCAGGATTACTCCTTAGAACCTAAGGATTGATTTTCAAAGCTCGGCCACCTTGAATTTCGAGATGGGTTTTTTAGGGGGTCCGCTTTCCATTGAACCATGGTGATGTCCCTAGTTAAGCTACTAAATCGAGTATAGCGTATTTTTTGGTATAAACAAAGGATGCTGAATTCAATTCTAAAATCAAACTTGCATGATTTTGAAGTAATAGCCAACAATATGATATTATAGTAACATTGAGTTCACTCTTTTTTAACTTAAAATGTTTTTTTTTTTAACTTTTTTAACACTTTGAATTTGGAAAGAATATAAATAGCACCTCATAGCCTATTTGATAAGGTGATATGTATCAAAATTAACGAAATATTATGTTTATACAAAAATGATACCATACTCGACCTTGTTGCTTAACTAGGGACATCACCAGGATTCAATAAAAAGCGGACACCCTTCTAAAAATTGATCTCAAAAATCAGTGCTCAGGGTCTAAAAACTAGTCCTGCCAAAGGATATCTAAGAATTACTCTCAGCCGTGTAATAAGGCTTCCAGAGCCTCGTGTGTCGACCTTGAACCAAAATGAGGTGGTTTTGAAGGTGGCCCATGTCTAGCAATTTCTATCCCCTTTCAATTTCGATCCTAAGCTGGAAGAGCTAAAAATCTCATCTTTAATGATCTTATAATAATCTAAGATAAATCTAGTTGTACTTCTTTTGATCACTGACACCTACTATGAAATAACTCACTGGTTAAAATGTTGCTTACTGCCTCTTGGATATACTTGTGTTTGTGCGTATAGACACAAAACGTTGCCATAGTTTACATTTGAATAATAACCGTCGAAAAATAAATGGTAGCTTTGTACTGAAGCGTACGCAATCTCAAAGTATTCGTACACAGTTTGTTGACATCTTACACTAATACTTACGAAGTTAGTTAAAATATTAGCTCACCATAAGAAGGCTCACCATAGGGATCAGATTTTGATGTACTTGGTTGGCTCAATTCATAAATATTCGCCATGATGCTACAAATCAATTATATACTGTCTCTGTGAGAGCAATCTACGGAGAAAAAGATAATTGTATAATTCGTCAAACACGCTATTTTAAAAAAACATGTTCAAATACATATATACGTATATAACGGGTGTAAGGGACAGTGTCCCGCAAAATGATATGGGTTGTTCAGTCAACGTAACTGAACAACGTTCACCAGAAAATTCTTTCAGGTGATGAAAAAATAATTTGAACTTCACATACAAAATTACCGCCTCAATCAGTTTGTATATATATATTCTTATAGCGTACAAAAAAATTACAATAAATAAACAAATTCCAATTTAGTTCACAAAGGTGAGCTTATCTCTATAAAGAGATCTCTTC
The DNA here is from genome assembly GCA_949820665.1 of Scrobipalpa costella. Classification (NCBI taxonomy): domain Eukaryota; kingdom Metazoa; phylum Arthropoda; class Insecta; order Lepidoptera; family Gelechiidae; genus Scrobipalpa; species Scrobipalpa costella. Next base: position 39,201,552 of record OX463295.1, read on the forward strand.
CAGCCAACCTGTAAAACTGAATACTTATATGGAAAACTTGTATAAAAATTCAAAACTTTGTTTTACTTCCTGAAAAAGAAAATCCTGCTGATAGTTGTTCAGTTTCGTTGACTGAGCAACCCCTATAAATCTGTCTCTTACACCCCATATATACCTATATATATTCTGCAGCAAGTGGCCAAGTTAGATCTCGTTCAGGAAGACGCGGGGCGTTGTGCGGGGTTTCGCGCGGGGCGGTGAGTATAGCAGTGCGTGAAGGGGCACGCACAATGACACATATAATGCAAATGTGTATTGCGTTCATAGAGACGCGGGGCGTGGTGCGGGGTTTCGCGCGGGGCGGTGAGTATAGCAGTGCGTGAAGGGGCACGCACAATGACACATATAATGCAAATGTGTATTGCGTTCATAGAGACGCGGGGCGTTGTGCGGGGTTTCGCGCGGGGCGGTGAGTATAGCAGTGCGTGAAGGGGCACGCACAATGACACATATAATGCAAATGTGTATTGCGTTCATAGAGACGCGGGGCGTTGTGCGGGGTTTCGCGCGGGGCGGTGAGTATAGCAGTGCGTGAAGGGGCACGCACAATGACACATATAATGCAAATGTGTATTGCGTTCATAGAGACGCGGGGCGTTGTGCGGGGTTTCGCGCGGGGCGGTGAGTATAGCAGTGCGTGAAGGGGCACGCACAATGACACATATAATGCAAATGTGTATTGCGTTCATAGAGACGCGGGGCGTGGTGCGGGGTTTCGCGCGGGGCGGTGAGTATAGCAGTGCGTGAAGGGGCACGCACAATGACACATATAATGCAAATGTGTATTGCGTTCATAGAGACGCGGGGCGTTGTGCGGGGTTTCGCGCGGGGCGGTGAGTATAGCAGTGCGTGAAGGGGCACGCACAATGACACATATAATGGAAATGTGTATTGCGTTCATAGAGACGCGGGGCGTTGTGCGGGGTTTCGCGCGGGGCGGTGAGTATAGCAGTGCGTGAAGGGGCACGCACAATGACACATATAATGGAAATGTGTATTGCGTTCATAGCGACGCGGGGCGTTGTGCGGGGTTTCGCGCGGGGCGGTGAGTATAGCAGTGCGTGAAGGGGCACGCACAATGACACATATAATGGAAATGTGTATTGCGTTCATAGAGACGCGGGGCGTTGTGCGGGGTTTCGCGCAGGGCGTTGAGTATAGCAGAGCGTGAAGGGGCACGCACAATGACACATATAATGTAAATGTGTATTGCGTTCATAGAGACGCGGAGCGTTGTGCGGGGTTTCGCGCGGGGCGGTGAGTATAGCAGTGCGTGAAGGGGCACGCACAATGACATATATAATGGAAATGTGTATTGCGTTCATAGAGACGCGGGGCGTTGTGCGGGGTTTCGCGCGGGGCGGTGAGTATAGCAGTGCGTGAAGGGGCACGCACAATGACACATATAATGGAAATGTGTATTGCGTTCATAGAGACGCGGGGCGTTGTGAGTGGCGTGGGTAATAGCGATATCCGGCCCGGTGCCCGGACCCAGCTGCCGCCCTGTGGCCGGCTGGCCGCATCCCACTGCTACACGTCAGTTGTCTTATCTCACACCAACCGGCTCGCATCATCGGCCCGACTCTGAACGGATCAGTTTGTTCTATGATTTAGGTACGAATAACATTATATTCTATAGTATCTGGAATAGAATACTCTCCAATCCTAATAACCGAACCGCTAAATATTTTGACCACAAGAAATCCCCTAAATGATTTTTCATGTGAATGACAAAGTGAAAGGACACTGGACTGGTCAAGCCTTTTTCCTTAGTCATTGGTCAAGCCCTATGTAGTCCTTAAAATTCATGGCTAGATGTCGCTAACGTCACTATGACGTGTGCATAAATTAATTCCGCTACCGTTTCTGTAGCTCAGTTGGTAGAGTGATGGACCGGCATTCCAGAGACGCAGGTTCGAGTCGTGCCAGAAACGAATTTATTATTTTCTTTCTTTCATACTATATGATACTGTTGTAACACTATGGTGCGGCGCGTCAGTCCCCCCCCCTACCCCCCGCGTTTCCTGAACAAGGCCTTAGTGATTTTGAAAATGTAACAAACAATAATTAAATAAATGCGTATTTGTCGAGTTATTTTTATTTGACAATGCGACTCCAAGCATCACATCAGATGATTATAATAAATATTAACATAATAATTACCTTTAATCTAGTTATTGTCATTTGACTACAACCGATTGCAGTCTGATCGACGGCATTATGTCTGTAACAATAAAAAAATGTTAGAATGTTTGTAACAACAAATAAATATGTATAGATAATAATAACATAGAACATTTATTACCTAATTCGCCAAGCCAAGCCAAGCATTTCGATTTTCGCTACAGCAATTGTTTAGCACATAAATATCAATTTTACAAGAAGTAAACAAAATCGTAGACAAAATAATAAGATTCCCTAAAGTCACATGGGTCAATTCAAACCAAATTAAGAGACCCCCTGAAGCGCTCTCACTCGTCAAAAAATCATAACTGCATAAAATAGACATTTTCAAAGCTTTTCTCTGTCACTTCCTTAAATTTAGACCTAAGATTTTTTAAATGTAATGAATTGAGGAGCAAATAGTACCGGGCAGTTACTATCGAAATTATTGCTAAAAGCGGCCACTTTTCAATAGTAAAGCGAAAGTTTCAATAGTAACTTCAGGGTACTATTTGCTTCTCAATTCATTACTTCTAAAAAATCCTTAGGTCTAAATCTAAGGAAGCGACAGAGAAAAGTTTTGGAAATGTCAATATTTTGCGAGTTATGATTTTTTAACGAGTGAGGGCGCCACCGCTCGTGGTGAGGCCTCTTAAAAGCGACGAGACTCAACTCGAAGCGCAATTTTCAAGAGAGCGATGCAAAATAGAACTGTATTTACTAAACAAGAACACAGACATTTCACTGACAGATCTCTACAACGAGAAGAGAGAAAAAGTACGTAAATTGGCTCGCAAGTCCTGTCACAGTCTACGAGCACAGAAGGGCTGTGGGTGGAAATACAAATGCACTATCACTCAGTTTTGAGAATAAAATGTAAACAAAGTTTCATATAATCAAAACTACATTTTAAAAATAAATGATACATGTTGGCAAATTAGTTAAATTACTAAAACTACTATTTCATTATGTTGTCATATCTCATAGCTAAAACTTATTTTAGTAACAAGATCTTCGATTAAAAGACCTGAAACTTTGTTTACCTTTATTCTAAAACTAAGTTGGAAATACCATAGTTTTTATTTTATTCCAAAATCTTCAGTAATTAGACATTTGAACTTCTCCATCTCGCTACCTCCATCCCGCTACCGAAGTAAGTCTAAGGCCCGTAATTATTATCCGCACTTGAGATTGGCAGCCAGTTAGAGTGCGTTTCAGAAATGTCATTTCAGAACAAACTGGCTTGTCAAATCCATACTTAATATTGCTCTCAATCTTGAGATAGCTTTACAAACACGAGCCTAAGATTTCTATGAAACAGCCGGGGCATCTGACGTCATTTGGAGTTCGTTTGGTACCTACTGTGATCGGACATGCACCTCGCAGCCGGTGTCCGCGCACATTTTATAATCTATATATCGGTAACTAGTTATATATATGAGATAATAAAGAAATATTAATAAATACAAACATAACCTACAAATACAAGATACGCGCCAAGTACATAACCCTTCCTTGAAAATAAAAATAGGTAAAATAGGTAATAGGTAAATAGGTAAAAATCTGTAAAGGAAATCCAGAAAACTCCTACGCAATGAATGAAGTTTTTTTGTATTACTGAAGGTCTAACTTAGATACTCATGTGTCGTTTATTTTGAAATTTTATCAGGAAGTCGAGATAAAAAAAAATACTGGTGATAAAAAAAAAAGTTTTTGCTTCTACATCCTATAGGATAGATACCATACCAGGTGTAAGGGACAGCGTCATGTCATTTCAGTACAAAGCGGACTGTCAAATCCACACTTAAGATTGCTCCCAATCCTGAGATCGCTGTATAAATACGGCATTCAAATGTCGTACATAATTCATAATTCAAATGTCTGCTCCGGCCGGGAAACGAACCTGGGACCTTCTGTGTAGCAGGCAGAGCAGGCCGTCATATTATAATTTGGTCCCACTCGTGCATAGAAACTACAATAGTTTAAATCTTAACAATCGGGCGGGAGAAATATAGGTCAAACTTGATACATTTTACCATGAACTGGTTTCATCTGACGCTAAAGGATTAATTGTTTAACGTTCGAACATTTCCGCTCGGCCGTTCGGGCTCAAGTTTTGGGAAATAAATATCTGCCACTGCCTAAATAATTACCAGTTTTGCCACATAACTAGGTTTTTTATTTTAGAAGCATACATTATTAATTGTTTACTTTTGGCTAGAACTTGCAGGTAAAAGATTTATAATACTACCATTAATTTTATACTAGTAACCTGAGTACTTGAAATTTTGCACATAGATGCATCCACTGAGAAATAATTTTCAAAGGTTGGGGGGAACAGTAGGACAGGGGTACCGAAGGATTTAGGGGAGTAGTTACACTAGACGAGACACTCGGTTGGGTCGGTTGGATGGGGACAGGGGAATGGGACGACAGGGGCTTACGGTGGGACGGCGGACCATGGGACGGGAGGACGAAGACTCGTGCTAACGCTTTACTTACGTAAGGGACTTGCAAAACAAACAGAAGGGATGTGGAACCAAGGAATAAAGGATGCGGGCCGAGAAAGCCATGAGAAACAGTGACGGCAGGGTAAAGAGGGACGGGCGTGAACGTGACGCGAGGTATGGGAGGGACGTGCGGGATGCGGGAATGCGAAAGACGAGAAAAACGGGTGAGAGGGGCGTGAATAACGCAGACACAGATTACAAAGATCGACACGATAGATTTTTTAAAGTTCAGCGTGCAGATAGCATCGAAACTGGGAGTTAAAATATGTAAGTACCAATGTAGAACCTCAAAAGTGGCGGGAGCGAAGCCGCGGGCATAAGTTCATATAATATATTCCTTGTAGTGAGTGTTATTTGTAACCCCGCCCGTGAAGAGGAAAAATCATTTTGTATAGGATAGAGGATAACCGACTTAATTTGATAAAATAAAGATTATTAAAATACTAGTAAATAATACAAGAGTATTGTCATAGACACTTTTTACATAGTTCACTTTACACGGACTTTAATACAGGGTGTAAAGGACAGCGTCCCACAAACTGGTAGGGGTTGCTTGTTCAACGAAACTGAACAACTATCACCAGGAAATTCTTTCAGGAGATGAAAATAAATTAACTTCCCATACAAAATTACCACCACTTTTGAATTAAATCCTGCTGATACTTGTTCAGTTCCGTTGACTGAGAAACGCCTATCAGTTTGCGGGCCGTGCACTCCGTACAAAATATCGCGCGAGGACTTTTGTTATCGAACTGTTATTTAACAACAAACAACAAACACCACCATCAATAATAGTGAAAATGTTTACCTTTGACACTCGTACTCACGTGTTTTGCAGCACACCGTGGAGCCTCATTAGTAAACAAAACACTATTTACTTAAAACGCAGTGAATCCAAAAACCGGTCCAACAGAAGTTGTAGTAATTAAGATATTTAAGAACCTTATAAATTAGCGATTCATAGCTCGTTGTAGTAACACGAGGAAATGTTGCCGTTGGTGGCCGTTATTCGCAAATTTTCTTCCTGTTACTACAACGAGCTATAAATCGCTAATTTAGAGCTTCTAAAATATCTTAATTACTATATCTCGATTCTGTTGGACCGGTTTTTCTATTCGCTGCATTTTTAGTGAACTATGATTTTTTTACTAATGGGGGCGCCACTTGGCTAGCGTCGTCACCTCGCGGCGAAAACAAACTACGCCGCCATCATGAGATTTGAGATTGGTTTGACAGTTCTCTTTATTCTGCAAAGCCCTCAGTCCTCACCCACGTCCATTGATAATTTATTCGAACTACTTATTCTAAGCTACTTATAATATACTTACCGGCAGTTTTTTAAATTTAGATCAAGTGGCTAGAGTCAAGAGCAAACCCATTTCTAATTAATATACAGATAGATGATATATACGTGGTGTAAGGGACAGCAACCCGCAAACTGATATGGGTTGCTCAGTCGCCGATACTGAACAACTTCCACCAGGAAATTCTTTCAGGAAATGAATATAAAAATTGGCTTTCCCATACAAAATGTCGACCTCGAACAGACACTTTGTATGGAGCGGCCAATTTTTATTTTCACGTGGCCGTAATGTTCTAAAACATACTCGTAATACTCATTTTAATTATGTCCCTACTTTGTTGGCAAAATTAATGTAGAACTCAAAGGTTTAGAAACCACAATTTCCACATTTACCAAGGTAAATTTTAGGTAAGTAATTAATATTTCAATTCGAGGAATTTTAGGTACAATAAGAGTTAATACTATTGATAAAAAACAATCTGTTTAATTGAATTTGCTTACACTGCATGAAAATCGATGTCCGTAAGGATTGAGGAGCCACATCGGATTTTTTAAAGCTGATCTCATCATTATTTAGCAACAAAGTAGCTGATTTTGCAGCACGAATTCTGGATTTATCAGCAAAATATATAACTAGGTATATTAATTTGAAAGTGGCTCCTCAATCTAAACATCTGAATTGAGGACCCACCTGGAACTCGTTGAGTAATAGGTAGATGAATATTTGAAAATTTCGCATAATTTAGCAGCAAATATAATACTTTTAGTACGGCTCCTCAACCTCTATAGAGGTGAATTTCCATTGAAGTGAGCTATCAATTAAAATATTCGACCTAATAATCGTTTAACAGGTGGTGTGTTTTATTTTGCAGTATAGAATTAAAATAGAAAAACAGTAAATTTTGTAGGTGAACGAATTTTCTTTGGCTCCTCAATCCTAACGTTCTACTTTTATATGATTGACTGTAGCCACCTGAGATCTCAACGGAATCAAAAGTCAGAGACACCAACATTTAGCAGAAATGTCTTTTACATATATCTGTACAGTTCAGCAGTGCATATAATTTTAATTTTGAAATAACAATACATAACTATATTCTTATAAATTCGCTGTGAAGGGTGACCACATTTTTTTACCTTTAAGTGTGGATATTATCAATCTCCATCATCAGGTTATGATATGCTATGATGTTACATTGTTACGCGCAAGGACGTTAGAATAGAACCTAGCCTAGTTACTTCTAACGTCCTTGGCGCGATGTACATTTTAAAATATTTTGAACAAGAACGTCAGAATAGATCTAGTAACATAAGTTATAGAATGAATATTAAAGCCATGAGTTTGGCACTTCGAAAGTTTATATTTTATTTAAAATCAAGGACGATAAGGATATTATATATATATATATGTTGCTAAACAATTTAAAAATCCAATGTGGCTTCTCAATCCTTACGGACATGAAAATCGTGGGTCTATTCAGAATTATACATACATACATATATTCATGCCTTATCCCTAACGGGATAGGCAGAGCGCAAACGACCAAAACAAAAGTGGCGGACTGACATTTGACAAAGTTTTGAGGGTTATTTAAGATAGATTTGTAGGATGCTGTAGTGACAGGTAGTCAGCCCATCACCTAAATTAAAATATACTAAAACCCTCGGATCCCTTAGCAGGTTTTTACAGCATGCACGGAAGGAAATGCAGCTGGCACATTCTATGTTTTTCTCTTGCTCCCAGCAAGCATGGAAGTACAAATCAGAACAATAAACTAAATTAATATGCATATATAGTTTTCCTTATTTTAATTGAGGTAATTTCTCTGAATTCCCTCAAGTTTTGCGATCACCCTATTGAAAAGCTAGGCTACAGCTTTTGTGACGTTCTTTGTCATTGTCAATACAAAAGAAATTGTAGGTAAAGCTGGAAGCCACACTGCGAACTAAGACTTGAAGAAAAGAAAGGATCACGAGCACAAATGTATTGACCGGGCACCCAGGACCTTCAGCACGAGACTACTATTGGTTTGATGCTAACATAGGAAGGTAGCCCTCTGTCATTACGCATCAAAATCGGACTACTCATTTTCGATATATTGCATAGAACTCCCATTTCATACTAATTGCTAGCAACGGAAGGTCAGGTTAGAGTGGTTTTTTCTGAACTAGTGTCGGTCGAAAGAACTGATAAAACTGAGTAGGTATTTTGTTAAGGCGCCGAAAAATTCGTCCCATCAGATAAAAAAAATATGTAGGTGTTTTTTCCTCCAGTAATGAAACTAGTGTAGGTCAAAAGTATTGATAAAACTAAATATATTTTGTTAAGGCACTGAAAAATTCGTCCCGGTGGTCTAAAGATATAAAAATATGTTTGGGTGTTTTTTTCCGAACACTAATGAAAACTAGTGTAGGTCGAAAGTATTGTTAAAACTGAGTATATTTTGTCAAGCCAAGGTCAAGGCACTGAAAAATTTGTCCCGGTAGTCATTAGATAAAAAATAAGTATGTTTTTTCCTCTACTACTGATAATGGTGCAGGTCAATTTATTGATAAAACTGAATTTTTCAGCGACTGTACAAAATAAACTCAGTTTGAACAATACTTTTGACCCTAACTAGTTTCGTTAGTGCAGGGAAAACCACTCTAACCTGACCTTCCGTCGCTAGCAATTTGTACGAAATGGGAGCTCCCTCAATATCTCAGGATCCATTGGAGATATGTTTTTACCGTCATATTGAAAAATGCTCATTTTAAAACACATGTTTAGGACCAACTAGTGAAGCGACAAATGGAGCCGGGTGCAAAGTGATTCATTCTTTGGCCTTGAAACTTTTTGTCATTCCTCGTGCCCTCACATTTTTATAGGATATTTTTATCCGACATCGCAAAGCAAAAAGGGTTATATTATAATATGATTCGTTGGTATAGTAGGTAATAAGGTATGCGATAAGCCTCAATTATACCTATGGCAGGCCTGTCGCACTCCTAGGGAGACAAAATTTTACGGTCATTTATAGATTACGGTAAAATTATGGGCGATTTATGACGTTTAAGAGGAACGTTTTTTAAGAGGAACTTATAAAATGAAAACGCGATTATTAGAAGAAAAATAGATCAGTTTTCAGAAAAGTTGTTCAGTTTTGTGAAAAGTAGTTCTGTTTTAAGAAAAGTTGTTCAGTTTCAGAAAAGTTGTTCAGTTTTGTTTAGATTTGGGAAAAGTGGATGAGTTTTGAGAACAGTTGTTCAGTTTTGTGAAAAGTTGTTCAGTTTTGGGAAAATGTTGTTCGGTGTTTAGAAGAGTTGTTCCTTTTTAAAAACAAACAGTTTAAAGTTAAATTGTTCAGATTTGTGAAAAGTTGTTCAGATTTATGAAAAGTTGTTTAGTTTTAAGATAAGTTGTTCAGATTTGAGATGTTGTTCAATGTTTTGAAAAGTTGTTCAGTTTGAGAAATGTTGTTCAGTTTTAAGTGCAGTTGTTCAGTTTGAGCAACGTTTTTCAGTTTCGAGAAAAGTTGTTTAGTTGTGAGATAAGTTTTTTGTTTGAGAAAAGTTGTTCAATTTTGTGAAAAGTAGTTCTGTTTTAAGAAAAGTTCTTCAGTTTGAGAAAAGTTGTTCAGTTAGAGAAAAGTTGTTCAGTTTTAAGTTAAGATGTTTAGATTTGGAAAAAGTTGATGAGATTTGAGAACAGTTGTTCAGTTTTGTGAAAAGTTGTTCAGTTTTGTGAAAAGTTGTTCAGTTTTGTGAAAATGTTGTTCGATGTTAAGAAGATTGTTCAGTTTTAAAAAATCAAACAGATTTAAGTTAAATTGTTCAGATTTATGAAAAGTTGTTCAGGTTTATGAAAAGTTTTCAGTTTTAAGATAAGTTGTTCAGATTTGAAAAATGTTGTTCAATGTTTTGAAAAGTTGTTAAGATTGAGAAATGTTCAGTTTTGTGAAAAGTTGATCAGTTTTATGTGCAGTTATACAGTTTCGAGAAAAGTTGTTTAATTTTGAGATGTCTTTTATTTGAGAATAGTTGTTCAGTTGAGACTGTATAACGAACGAACATCTTGCTGTATTGCTGGTGTGTCAACAGACGTAGTTTTGACCGTGAAGGATTATTTTCTGGTAGATTTGTTGTATTACGCAGAGAACAAAGCGTCTGTAAATTGGTAATATTGCAATAAGTAGGTAATAATTATACTTATTAGCACCAATATACTGCGAATAAAAAACTACTACAGAAAGAATATATTAATTTTATATTAACTGGAATGTAACTGATAGGTATCTTCAATAAGACGTATCGTAACACTACCGTCGTTTTCTGCATTTGTTTCTAACTATATCGAACAGAAATTACTACCAATTTTTTCTTACTCTTTCATTCATTATCCGGCGAAAACCCACATTAATTTCAAGTAATTACAAGTCATGTCAAGACCGGTAAAACTAAGTTTTACATCCGCGTGTGCGTTCGTCCGTGTGGGTTGACAAGTCGACGTATGACCCAAAAAACCCTGATGACAGAGAATTAATACTGCCCAATATGCACAGCTACTAGCATATGCATCTGACATGGAAATGTAACTACATACCATTATCACAGATACTGACACCGATGGACAGTTTAACGTGCCCTCCATAGCGCAGAATCCTTTTTTAAAAATACAATCAGGTGATGCAATATCGTAACAAAACTGGTGAAAATCCCACAAAGTAATAAACTATCTAATATCTACTTTATGATTCCCCCCTTGTGGGAATCGCACAGATGACCTCCGGATCAAGCTTAGTGACTTTAAGACAACGAAGGCAGATTACAACTCAGAATAATAAAATAATCACATAAAAGAAGTATTCCTCCATGCTAGACTGGGAGCGAGAGAAAAACATATAATGTGCCAGCTGCATTGCCTCCCGGGCATGCTGTTAAAATCAGCTAAGGAATCCGAGGGCTTCAGTATATTGTAATTTAGGCGATGGGCTAACAAGCTGTCACTACAGCAATATACAAACAAACCTATCTTAAATAACCCTCAAATCTTTGTCAGACGTGGCGGAACGACCTTTGTTTAGGTAGTTTACGCTCTGCCTACCCCAATAGGGATAAAGGCGTGACTATATGTAATATGTAACAAATATGCGTAGCTGCGTACAGGGACGTCATACTCAGAGAGACCGCGAGCACCCGGAATTTCAGAAATTGTTTAAAAACATTCACCAACTTTTTGCAGTCATATCTCTGCTAATACTGCATGTATCGAGTTGAAATAAAAACTAGGCTAATGTAAATAATCTAAACAGTAATATTAGGTATGGCACGTGATATCCGAAGGATACTTTTGTCCATTATTGATGATTTCGTAGGGTATTAAAAAAAAACTTTTCTAAAAATTAATGAAATCTTTTCTATTTTACGGTCAGAACAACCCCTTTTTTTCTGTATTGAATTCAAAATCACCTATAAATTTTGAATAAAACACAAAAAAAATATCTAAAAAATTGGCAAAAAAATATCAACTCTACAAACTTACCCCCAGAAATCCGCGGGGAAACTTTTCAAAACTTTTTGAACAAAATTTTTAAATTCCAGAAAAAAATATTTTTATTTTTTTTCACTTTCAGGTGAGATTTTCTGACTGATCAAGTGAGGGTCAGGTCAACTCTCTAGAGGTACCTATAATAGTATCGCGACAACTTCTCCAAACAGCGTCACTATTATAACTGAACGTCCGCTCTGAAGGGACGGCTGAACATCTTGTTGCACATGCGCTTTAATAGTGCCCCTGACATTGGGAGGCAAATCGGCAACAACTCGACTTTCTAAATCCCAACTTTCCCTTTCTGTTCGTTTACAATAAATAATTACAGGTATGCACTTATAACAGGTGTAAGGGACAGCGTCCCGTAAACTGATAGGGGTTGCACAGTCAGAGTTGCACACACACTGAACAATTATCAGCAGGAATTTCTTTCTGGAAGTGAAAAAAAAAATGGCTTTTCCATACAAATTGTCTGATCGTGGTGAACATTTTGTACGGATCATCAGTTTACGGGACGCTGTCCCTTACGGCTGTTATAACTTATAAGTCTATACCTGTAATTATTTATTCTTGACCTGATATCAGTTAAGTCGTGTTATTTGCATCGCCGAATTGACCCTATTGGGGACTGGTGGGTAACTAAAGGTTGACTTTCGAAGCAAATTTCGACGGCGTTTCGACGGCACGGCTCCGCACGGCACGGCTCCGCTCGGCACGGCTCCGCTCGGCACGGCTCCGCTCGGCACGGCTCCGCTCGGCACGGCTCCGCACGGCACGGCTCCGCACGGCACGGCTCCGCACGGCACGGCTCCGCACGGCACGGCTCCGCACGGCACGGCCCCGTACGGCACGGCTCCGCACGGCACCGCACGGCACGGCTCCGCACGGCACCGCACCGTCACCACCGTTTATATATCACTAGCTGTGCCCGCGACTTCGTACGCCTGGTTTGTATGGAAAACACGCAGTGTCGAACATATTGAAAACGCTTCTCCGCGCGTAGGAGCGGAATCTGCTAACCCGCCCGCGAAAACGTGTTTTTCATTGTCTGATCTTCGTTTTTGTATGGAAAACACGCTTCCGCGCGCGAGTTAGCAGATCCCGCTATTACGCGCGGAGTAGCGTTTTCAGTATGTTCGACACTGCGTGTTTTTCATAAAACCTGGGGCACTAACTTAATATTAGAATGGTTTGCGTGATTTTTTCTAACCTAGGCTGGACACCAGGTAATTAGAAAACTCAGTCAAATAAAAAGTCCACTTAAGATCGGTTAAAAACGACCGAAATTGGAGTTCCTACCTACCTCATAAGTCATGAGGCGTGAGTATTTGTATCGTAACTTTGATTTTAAATAATACTCAGTCGAATAAAAAAGTTCCATAAAAATCGATTAAGAAAAAGCCAAATTTCAATTACCTACCTCCTAAGTCAGGTAGCGTGATTTTAGATAACACACAGTTGAATAAAACATGTCCCATCGAAATCGGTTCAGTAGATTTGGCGTGATGTGGTAACATACCGACAAACAAAAAAAAAACGTTTTGATTTCTATATCGTTAATAATGCCTGCTAGATTTTTCTTTAATGTAAAAATATTTAATGTACAGACACGAGAGAGATTTGTTATACTTATATATAGATTAGTTTTTCTTTTCGTATAAGGGGTTTAAGGAACAGCGTCCCGCGTTGTTTGGGTCGTTGACGCTGTGCCTACCCCGTTAGGGATAAAGGCGTGAATATATGTTTGTATGTATGTTCCGCAAACTGATAGGGGTTGCTCAGTCAACGAAACTGAACAACGAAACAAACAGAATTTTCACGTCAAACGTTTCAACGTTTTTATTCCCTTTTGTTTATCTAAAATACTGGATTGTTCACCTATTTATTCCCTTTTCTTCACCTAAAATACTATTTTTTTTATCTATATTAGTTGCTTTTGGTATCGGCTCTAAGAGTCGAACTCTTGGGTTAGCTAGATCGACGTGGTTCGTTGGGACGACGACGGCCGATGGGTCGACGTGGTTTCGTGGTTCGGTTGAACCATCAGGTTTTGGTGATGAGTACCACCGGTAGTGCACTTACTTTTGCTAGTCTTTAGGCGAACGATTAGTATTTATTTTGGATAAATAAATATTTTTATACGTGAACGATTGGTTTATTAGGTGAACGATTAGATTCTTAGGAGAACGTTTAATATTATAGATGAATATGTTTAGTGCCACATTTAGGAATTTTAAGTGCGACAAGACATTTAGTTTAATAGGTGAACATTCAGTTTTATGGGTGAACAATTAGTAAATAAGGTGAACCTGTATATATTGAACAACTAGTTCAATAGAGCGACAGTTATATTACCGTTTACCTTGTATTCCTTCGCATTTCGCATTGTAAAACACTTGACTACCGATTGCAAGCTTTGTTCGGTAATGTCGGTATGTAAAAGAAGTATTGAAGAGCTATCGATGCCGTCACAGACGCCCGCTTCGGAAGTGCATCTTTACCCAGATAATTGGCAGCATAATCATTATTGGCAACATGAGCTGGAGCCTGAGATAACTACGCTAATTATTACTGACATTTAATAGTATGTAATTAACTCCGGATGGACGCCGCAAAGCCAACCTGGAAATCCTAATATATTTGAAGGTCAAAGGAATAGAGAGAGAGAGAGAGAAAGAGAGAGAGAGAGAGAGAAAGAGAGAGAGAGAGAGAGAGAAAGAGAGAGAGAGAGAGAGAGAGATGCAGCATGAGTCACTGTCACTTCCCACCGGGAAGCGATCCGGCGCGACGCGGCATGAAGCTGATTAAAGATGCATCCCGCGTCGTACCACGAAATTGATCGTTAAAAAAGTGTTGGCCACTAAAACTAAAATTTAATTGACACACCCACTTCTTCTGCCGATTTTGGATTATGAACATACATATAATCACGCCTTTATCCCTAATGGGGTAGGCAGAGCGTAAATGAACTAAACAAAAGTCATTCCTCCACGTTTGACAAAGTTTCGAGGGTTATTTGAGATAGATTTGTAGGTATATTGCTGTAGTGACAGGTTGTCAGCCCATCGCCTAAATTACAATATATAGAAACCCTCGGATCCCTTAACTATTTTTTACAGTTTGCCCGGGAGGAAATGCAGCTGGCACATTCTATGTGTTTCATGATGAATGTGCGGGAGAACAGGACACAGCGGCTCTAACCAATACACCATTGAATTTGTTGCTTATCAAACAGATGAAAATCAGGTTCTTCCGGACTGGTCTGAGCTGGGAGTGAGAAAGAACGCACAATAGTCTCATCAGGGGTTAGATACTGTAACATCCAGTATAAAGAATCCGGAGTATTTTCATCACGAATCTACAATATTTTGTCAACCCACACTAACATACATACATACATATAATCACGCCTTTATCCCTAATGGGGTAGGCAGAGCGTAAACGACCTAAGCAAAGGTCGTTCCGCCACGTCTGACAAGTTTCGAGGGCCCATCGCCTAAAATTGTAATATACTATAACCCTCGAATCCATTAGCTGGTTTTTACAGCATGCTCTGGAGGTGATGCGGCTGGCACATTCTATGTTTTTCTTTCACTCCCAGTCCAGCATGGAAGAAACACCCACACTAACCCCTCCGTAAAATCGCATCTGATTGCGTCAATTGATACATACATATATTCACGCCTTTATCCCTAATGTGGTAGCCAGAGCGTAAACAAACTAAACAAAATGTCGTTCCGCCACGTCTAACAAAGTTTTAAGGGTTATTTAAGATAGATTTGTATTGTATTGCTGTAGTGACAGGTTGTCACCTAATCGCCTAAATTGCAATATACAGAAACCCTCGGATCCCTTAGCTGGTTTTGACAGCATGCCCGGGATTAAATGCAGCTGGCATATTCTATGTTTTTCTCTCGCTCCCTGTTCAGCATGATATAATCTTATTTGTATGTAGCAAATAAGGTTCTATTTTGCACCGCGCTCTTAAAATAACTAGTGTGCGTCGTGGGATGCGGGTAGAATAGCCGCTAATTGGGGGTAACAAAGACAGATTGACAAGGACAAAACATCCCGAATGTATATTTGGCCGGTTCAATTTGCACGAATTTCATTAGCTACCTATTTTGGACTCACTCTGTTGTTTAAATATTGATTACAGAAAGTTTATAATGTTGTTCTTGCATACTGGACTTCCGCGAGAGAAAAACATAGAATGTGCCACCTGCATTTCCACCCAGGCATGCTGTAAAAACCAGCTAAGGGATCCGAGGGTTTAGTATATTGCAATTTAGGCGATGGGCTGACAACCTGTCACTACATCAAATCTATCTTAAAGAACCCTCAAAACTTTGTCAGACGTGTCAGACGAGTCGGTCCGCCACGACTTATGTTTAGGTCGTTTACGCTCTGCCTACCCCATAAGGGATAAAGGCGTTATTATATGTATGTATGTATAATGTTAATCCTTTATGTTAAAAAAGACGGACCTCGGATGGTAAGCTCGTTTAATGCAACTCAGAATCGGTTTTAAATGAACTGAATTCTTCATTTTATAATCAACTAGCTTCCGCCCGCATTAAATGAGTAATCAATATAATAAGTACTTTATTGCACAAAAAACAGAAATTACAAATTGCTAAAAAGAAAAGTAGTACAATTGGCAGCTTTATTGCTAATGTAGCAATATCTTCCAGACAACCAGTTATCCCGTGCGAATGAAGTGTTTTCCCGCTATAACAAGTAGCCTATGGCCATGTTACCGTCTATCACCATAGTAAATATCACCTAAATCCGTTCAGCCATTTAATGAAATAGTAAAATTTAAAGTTACTCTCTTTTTTCTAATAGTTTTTGCACTCACTGTGCTATTTTATTTCTGAAAATATTAGAAATAACTAATCAATAATTCAACCGCTGACAAGATTTGTAACTGTGTCTTCGGAAAACCAGGTGTGGAATTTTTTATTGGTTAAAATTTCTATATTTTCAGAGTTACTGTCGCATTTATATTTATAATTAGCTAGCTTTCCACCGCGGTTTCAGTCGCGATAAATAAGATTTACCATGTAAATGAAGTCAGTCTATGTCCTATTCCAGGGCCTAATATATGTGTGCGAAATTTCATCCCCAAATTAAATCTTGTCCAGCAGTGTGTCCAAGCGTGATTGCGTAACACAACATTCAATCATCTACTTTTACAATATTAGTAAGAAGTAGGATGTTGATGTTGGTGTTAATAAACATTTTATGTAGAATAAGATGGGGGGCTGGGGATTTTCTTCCATGCTGGTCTGGGAGCGAGAGAAAAACATAGAATGTGCCAGCTGCATTTCCTCCCGGGCATGCTGTAAAATCCAGCTAAGGGATCCGAGGGTTTTAGTATATTGTAATTTAGGCGATGGGCTGACAACCCTTCACTACAGCAATATACCTAGAATTATATCTTAAATAACCCTCAAAACTTTGTCAGACGTGGCGGGACGACCTTTGTTTAGGTCGTTTGCGCTCTGCCTACCCCATTAGGGATAAAGGCGTGATTATATGTATGTATGTATGTATATGTAAGATGGGGGGCGGGTAACAGCAGTCTTCTATCATAATCTTTATTTGAAGAGTATCTTCAAGATCTTTATCTTGACATCCGTCGCTAATCCGCGCTACCAACTAACTATCCAGTCTGAACTCCCATGCATAATTGCTCCCTCTTTCGCACATCGTAACTTTCTCTTCTCTCAACTTTGTCTAAAATCCATTATTCAGCCTGTACTGTTTGAAAGTTGGCCATTCTTATTCTTAGTTAACGGCAAGTTAAAATCCTATCTTAGATATCTCTAACCCAGTAATTGGCAACCATCACTGCATTTTCTGTAGTTTGCATTAACTGCTCTCCTGTGCAGGTGGTAAGACATATGGTCTTTCTAACCTTTGAAGATCATTATATCTTCCGGCCACCATTTTGGGGAATGTTTTCATGAAAATAAGTGCAATATTCACGCCGTCTTCATATCATGATAGTTCTGCTTGACTCTGATCTCTCATTTCTCAGTTTTTCTAAAAAAAATACACTCTAACCACGCGTGTCACGCAGTCCGAAATATCTCGCTTGATGGTAATTTGCGACCTCTGAATCAATCAATTAATCTTTTAGGTTATGGCGTTTCCACTATGACTTCGCCAGTATCTAGTTGTTATAAAGTTGGCTCTGCGTGTAGACGAAAGGCTTCGTGAAAGAACAAGGAGTTTCTTATTAATTGGCTAAAGAATCTCCATACTACATTAGGGGGACATTATCTATGACAGTCTATGACATTGACACAACCATGGACTTAGTTACTAATAGTAATACCCTACTAAATTTTAGTTCTTAAGGTGTTAGCCATAAACTTCATTATCAGTTATACCAGGTCGTTAGTTGCAGTTGAAGTTTGAAGTCGAAGTTCTATGTATGTGTCTATCTATGTTAGGTGTTGTTTACCTACTCTTTGTTCTGTTTATATTAATAAAATTGTAAAATTATTAACTTTACGCATAACATGTGCGAAACTGTAAAAAATGGGCGTAATAAGATGCTGTGTCCCTAATTGTTCATTCAAAAGCAGGACTTCCATGCTGGACTACTTTTTCTGAGAGCGAGAAAAAACATAGAATATGCCAGCTGCATTTCCGCCCGGGCATGCTGTAAAAACCAGCTAAGGGGTCCGAGGGTGTCTGTATATTGTAATTTAGGCAACGGGCTGACAACCTGTCACTACAGCAATATACAAATCTATCTTAAACCGCAAAACTTTATAAAACGTGGCGGAACAATCTTAGTTTAGGTCGTTTATGCTCTGCCTACCCCATTAGGGATAGAGGCGTGATTATATGTATGTATGCATGAAAAAGCAGTAGTGGCATCATAATGCATTATTATTATCCGCGACCGCAAAATCGGCGGAGTTTGTGGCTGAAGCGAATAAACTGTAAGTAAATATTAAATTTTACTTAATATATCAATTAATGATTAAAAAAATATTTATCTTCATCATCTTTGTTGAAAATAATTTATTAATGCTATGAAAAAACAGAGATGACAAATATTTTATACATCTTTAAAAACGCAATCAACTATGTAATCTTATTTTCAATCAGTATGCGTACATAATCATTTACCTAGTACGTATCTATTAGCTAGTGTCAGGTATGGGCGAAACTTGATATTGAAAACTAAAATTTTACCAACCATCTGTAATGTACTTCCAAGCTGGACTGGGAGCGAGAGAAAAACATAGAATGTGCCAGCTATATTTCCTCTCATGCATGCTGTAAAAACCAGCTAAGGGATCTGAGGGTTTCTATATGTTGCAATTTAGGCGATGGGCTGGCAACCTGTCACTATAGCAATATACATTCTAATCTATCTTAAATAACCCTCAAAACTTTGTATGACGTGGCGCAACGACCTTTGTTTAGGTCGTTTACGCTCTGCTTACCCCATTAGGGATACACGTATGTATGTATCTGTAATGTTTTAGGTGTTGAACTGTACAATGTATGTAAAATACCAAATTTATTTTATTCATCTGTGTTTGCGACTAAAGGTCATCCGGATTTATGTTCGAAACGCTGGCCTTTGGAGTGCATATATTAATAAATTATATACCTTTATGAAAACATACCTTGCATAAAAATAAGGATGAATCTGTAATCAACATATTTTTAGCACTATTTAGTTTGAAGTGAAAGTAATATCATCGTTCGTTGTCAAATTAAACTTAAAAATGTGGTTAGAAACAGAACTAAAAAAGACCTTGATGGTTTGACAGAGTGTAATCAAATCAAAACGTCATTATTGACTTTTAATCGAAGTAGTGATGCCACCACAAGAAAGTTGTTTTTAAATTACGTCTCTGTCACAGATTTGGTCGAGATTGCCTACTGTGCCTAGCTGTGCTAGCTGTGCTCGCTACTTTGTACGCCCTGTTTGTATGGTAAACACGCAGTGTCGAACATACTGACAACGCTTCCCCGCGCGTAGGAGCGGGACCTGCTAACATTGTCTAAGCGTGTTTCGAATTTTCTGATCTTTGTTTTTGTATGGAAAACACGCTTTCCGCGCGCGAGCAAGCAGATCCCGCTCCTACGCGCGCAGAAGCGTTTTCAGTATGTTCGACACTGCGTGTTTTCCATACAAACTATGGTACTTACTCAACATTAGAATGGTTTGCGTGATTATTTCTAACCTAGGCTGGACACCAGGTAATTAAAAAAACTCAGTCAAATAAAAAGTCCCTTTAGAAATTCAATTTTCTACCTACCTCCTAAGTCATGATTATTTGTATCGTAACTTTGATTTTAAATAACGCTCAGTCAAATAAAAAAGTTCCATAAAAATCAGTTAAGAAACAGCTAAATTTCAATTTCTTGCCTACCCCCCAAGTCAGGTAGCGCGATTTTATGTAACTCGGGTTGAATAAAAAAAGTCTCATCGAAATCGGTTCAGTAGTTTTGGCGTGATGTGGTAACATACAAACAGACAAACAGACAGACAAAAGTTCTAAAATAAAATATTTTAGTCTTTATCATCTCCCTAGCCTTATCCCATATCTCACGGGGTCGGCTTCCTAATCTAGGGGATTGAACGAGGGTACTGGTTTTTAAACAGAGCGACTGCCATCTGACCTCCGCAATCTAGAAGGGAAACCAGACCCAATCCAAGATTAGGTCAGAGTTTTCAAGCTGCCAATGCTTAGCAATGGCCTCTGATATGGCTTAACGACTAATATCTACGGTATTAAACGATATGAACCGGGACCAACGGCTTAACGTGCCTTCCGAAGCACGGATGTTTTAGTCTTTATATCGTTAATCATTTCATTTCAGTTTTATTCAATTAACAGTGAGCGAATGTTTTTTACATAAAAGTATTTCCGATTAAAACTAAAATAATTACATGTGTTTCCGAAAGTTAGTGTGATAAACTATATTGGTGAACGTTTTCTACAAAAACTGAAGTGTATTTCAGCCAAAAACTACATCAATAAAAATGACGCCGTAAACAAACGATTTCAAAACATTCTACAGAAACTTACAAGCTATTAAGCTTCGAATATAGTGTAAAAAGTGATAAAAACTAGTGATTATCCATTATTAGTTATGTTTTGATTAATTTTCAATTGTAATCTAAATTCTTTGTTTTTCAAATAACTTCGTAATAAAGTCAAAATTTCGAATTATGATTTTCGCCGTAACGAACTTTCCCAGTGTTAAATATTTTCAAGGAACTTTGTGATTATAAGTGTCAGTGCCTTATTAAATACTGAAAGGCATTTTAATGCTTTTTAAAGACGTGCAGTGACTAATTTAGTATAATTTTTTGCATTAAAAGACACTTTTCATAAATTAACTCGACACAATTTTTCTCCGCAACGAACAGCGCCATCTGTTATCGAGTAGCAGTACCTCAAAACTCAGATTTGGCCGTATGACCTTCAAGTTTGTTTCCACTACTCACTCATAGATGTCACTATAATCGAATAATATGTCGACTACCAGAAAACTTACAATCGCTTGCTCAGCATGCAAGAATATAATATTCGGTAGACAATTTCTAAAATGCTTTTCATGCAAAGGAGAATACTGCGCCAATATAAATTGTGCCGGAATACCGAATAAAGTCTACTATTTAATGGACAAAGATAAAAAGTATAATTGGGAGTGTTCTCACTGTAGGACTAAGAAGAAAAATATATCTTTAAATAAACTGAAATCTAACGAGTCTATACGATAATCTCTAGCTCAAAGTTGAATACTGCAGGGAAAAATACAACTAAGAAAAACGCCAAAAATATGTCCAACTTAATAAATGAAGAAGACCTTTCCATCCTAGATGATACTATTATTTTCCAAAATAAGGAAAAAGATGACGCTGAAATATTTTTTCAACATTCTTCATCAACCCCTGAAACAAAAAACCAAATAACTCAGTGGGAAGAAATTCTTGACAAAAAACTGAAAAATATGATAAATGATCTTATGGATGAAATAAAGTCACAAATAAATACAGTTACAGTGAGTGAAATATCCAAGCTAAGAACAGACATCCTACAAATTACCAATCAGCTGAGTTCTAGTCAATCTCAAATAAAAGAAGAAATAAAAAGAATGAACATAAAAGTTAAAAATTTTGAATCCGAAAACTTAAAACTACACAAAGATCTAGAAGAAATACAAATAAAATTAAATAGCGATATAAAGAAGCCTACTGAGACAAAGAACGTAACTATCGACAACAGAAAGAGGATCGTTTTATATGGCGTGGATGAGCATAAATGGGAATCTGAACAAACCCTACATGAATGTGTGACGAGAATCTTCCAAGATATACTGAATATAAACACAAATAACTACATAGAAGACGTAAAAAGGCTAGGAAGAAATAAATACAGGAGACCTATAGTTATAGAACTATTAAGTAAAAATATTACGAAATACATACTACGACATAAAGACTGCTTCATGCACACAGGAATAACAATGTCACCATTTCTAGATGATACAGCCATACAAGAAAGAAGGAAATACATTGAAATATTAAAAGATGCACGCAAGCAAGGACACCGCGCCAATATAATAAACAACAAACTTATAATTAATGGAGAAGAATTTCCCCCGACTAATCGAAAGCCCTTAAGCCAATGCCAAGATACGAACTTAGTAAATAATAGACATAAAGAATCACTGATAGCAGCACCTTCCCCAGCACAAATTACAGAATATAGCTACAGGCCAATCCGGTCCCAGTGACCTACTAAAGATAGAAACAATTTTTTTTCGTCAGTAATTTCCACATACTATTTCAAAACCTAAAAAGTCTAGGAAATAAACGACATTTATTAGAAGCTGCAGCAGAAGAAGATAGATATATTGGTGCATTTTGTCTCACAGAATCGTGGATGTCTGAAGCTGGACGGGATTCTATGCAAGTAGAAGGATTTAAATTGGCATCATCGTTTTGCAGAGTTAACCAGAAGGGTGGAGGATCATGTATATATTTAAAAGAAGGAATAGAATACGTAGAAAAAAAAGAATTTGTAGATTTATCTATTGAACCTATTATAGAAATAAGTGCTATAGAAATACCAAAAAGAAGTTTCGTTATAATATGTTTATATCGGCCAGATAGCAATAGAATGCCAGATACTTTCTTTCAAACACTATCAAAACTCCTAAAGCTTGTACAAAAAAAATACTCACATAAAGATGTCATCATAGGTGGGGACTTTAATGTCGATACTCTCAAAAACACAACTGACGTTATTTAACTGACCTCATGAAAAGTCATAATTTTTATCCACAAATAAGAGAACCTACACGAATATCGGAGACTACCTCAAAATGCATAGACCACATATACATAAACTTTCAAAACAAGAATATAAACATTAACGTCATTGAATATGGTTTCTGCGACCATAAAGGATTATTACTTGAAATGCCAACACCAAAATTAGACTCTCGAAAAATTTGGTACATAAATAAAAGACAATTTACGGAGAAAAACATACAAAACTTTAAAAAAATGTTAGGCGAAATTGATTGGAGTAAAATAATTTATAATAACCAAAATGCCGAACAAAATTACAATTCATTTAGTGCAGCTATTGAAAGTATTTTGAATAAAACAATACCCAAAAAACAAATTAAATTAAAAAATAAAACTAGAAGATATTGGTTAACAACTGGAATCAAAAAATCTTGTAAACACAAACGTTTGTTAAAAACTTTTATCTCATATAATAATAACAGCACTATTCTAAATGATCATTATAAACAATATGAAAAAATATTGAAGTGTACGGTACAGACATCAAAAAAGCAACAAAATATTAAAAGAATGAAAAACTCAAAAAACAGCATTATAACTATGTGGCACATAGTAAAAGAAAAAACAAATAAATTAACTGAAAAGAAGAAAAATAACATTAAACTATGTATAAATAAAAAAAATGTTGATGACCCAAACTTTGTCGCAAATGAATTTAATAAACTCTTTGCATCTATAGGTACTGCGTAAGTTGGTAAAAATCCACCTTTGGCACCTAGTCAGCCTGTAATATCATCGTTTGAATCAGGTTTATTAAATTCAATGTACCTACGACTTGTTGACGAAAATGAAGTTTTTAATATAATAAAAAACCTAAAAAACAAGAAAAGTTTTGGCCATGATGAAATACCAGCACTATTAGTAAGGAACTGTGCAAAGGAACTGGCTCCAGTTTTATCATATCTGATTAATCAATCTTTTCAAGAAGGTACTGTCCCGAATGCTCTAAAAATTTCAATTATAAAACCAATATATAAAAAGGGTGAACACACTGAATGTAATAATTATAGGCCTATTTCATTGTTACCAACCTTTTCAAAAATATTTGAGACCGCAATGACAAAACAATTATATTCATTTTGTGAAAAGTTCAATATTTTCAGTAACCAGCAACACGGATTTCGAAAAAACCATACAACAACGCTAGCTGTCTTTAAATACATAAACGAAATATTAAACATCATTAATGACAAAAACGCTGTTGGGATCCTACTGGACATGAAAAAAGCCTATGATAGAGTGCCATACAAACTATTACTAAAAAAACTTTCCAACATAGGTGTGAGAGGTTCAGCTTACGAATGGTTTGAGTCTTATTTACATAATCGCATGCAATTTGTAGAGGTTGAAAATTACGATAATATCACTGGGAATATTGCTAACGTAAGATCGCAGATCCCCTATCTTTAACTCTATTCCCCAAGGCAGCGTTCTCGGGTGTATTCTGTTTTTAATCTTTATAAATAACCTACCTAAAGTAATAGAGAATGATTGTATGTGTACATTGTTTGCAGATGATATTTCGATTGTAATATCATGCCAAAATAACCTTCAATTAAACTCCGCCATAGACCAATTATTAAATACAATCGTAAACTGGCTAAATGAGAACTACCTCCTACTTAATTTCGACAAAACAAAAATAATACAATTTCACCCTATTCAAAAATCTCCCTTAGAAATCCAATATAATTTTCATAACACAAAGCTAGAAGTTGTTGATAACTATTCACTGCTAGGAATTAGTATAGACTCGAACTTAAACTGGAAAAGCCACATTCAGAAAATTATCTCAAAGCTTTCAAGTTTCACATATGCTTTATATGAATTAAAAACCACTACAGATAAACAAACTGCAATAAATGCGTACTATGCGTACGCCCATGCATGGCTACAGTATGGAATAGTAATGTGGGGAAATAGCTCAGATATTATTCTTCTATTCCGGTTACAAAAGAAATGCATTAGAATCATCCAAAATATAGTAATACTAGAAAGCTGTAAACAACATTTCATAAATTTAAATATCTTATCCCTCCCTTATATTTATATTCTAGAAGTCAGCAACTTTGTAAAAAAAAAAAAAGACCTCTTCCCAGAATATACCAGACCCGTTAATCTGCGACCTGCAACCAGACTTGATACACCCTTTTCCAGAATGGAATTGTTTCACTCAGACCCCTTTTCAATGGCAGTTAAAATATATAATAAACTTCCAGACAACATAAAATCAATTGAAAAGCCTGATAAATTTAAATATGTCCTTAAAAATATCTTATTAAAGAAATGCTATTACACAATAGATGAATTTTTAGAAGATAATTTAGATACTAAAAACTAGCATTCTATTGTTATTTTTAAATTATAAGTACCTGTGTACCTAGCATAAAAAACTTTATATATGTTACCTACTTTTAAATTGCCATACCCTTACAGGGTTCATGTTTGTTTCTGAATCTATTTATAACACCTTTGTACAACATGAAAGCAAATAAAGAATTGAGAATTGGGAATTGAGAAAATCTATTAAAACTATAAACAATAAAATTACACTTATACTAAAAATAAAAATAAATAGATTACATTATCTATCACAATACATAATCATTTACTTCATTTCATTAATTAATTCAATAAATTAATCATTCAAAACAATAATCCAAAATATATTTATAAGTCTTCAATGTTATATAAAACCTTATCTAACATTTTTTTTTTTAGTTTAGTCTAAATACTACTATATTATTAATACATTTTAATTCATGTGGCAACTTATTAAATATGTTTACAGCTTGGTAGCTAGGGCAATGTTTGACTATGTTGAGACTCGGCTGTATATCACAATTTAAATCTAATCTACGAGTTTTTAACCTTTTTATCATGTGTTCTTCTGATTCGTATTTGTATCTATTTTTACAATGTCAACAATTAGCACTAAAACATAAAGGCTAGGCACGTTAATATTTCATATTT
The DNA here is from genome assembly GCA_949820665.1 of Scrobipalpa costella. Taxonomy (NCBI): domain Eukaryota; kingdom Metazoa; phylum Arthropoda; class Insecta; order Lepidoptera; family Gelechiidae; genus Scrobipalpa; species Scrobipalpa costella. The sequence continues at coordinate 39,227,435 of OX463295.1, forward strand.
TTGGAAATATTCTTTACATGAGTCCCACGGAGGGATGCGTGCAATAGCACGTATAGCCCTTTTTTATACCGTAAACGTATGTAGTATGTCCCCAATATTTAATGCTATGCGCAGCTTTGTTTCTACTAGAGCTGGGTAAACTATTTTAAGCTGATCGAGATTAAGAATGTCTCGCAGGATCCTTAAGGCACAACAGGTAGAGCTGATAGAACTCTCGATTGAATTTAATTCCTGTTTCCAGTTTAACTAACCGTTTTACTTCTACGAACTGTTTACGATTTCTTATGTATGACTCACATAAAATCAATGATGACCCTCTGATTCCGCAATGCTCTAGTTTGTTTAATAAAAGGCAGTGATCAACCATATCAAACGCTGAACTTAAATCTAAAAATATTTCCGCTACTTTCATCTTATCATTTAATTTACAAACTACGTCATTGAGAAATGTGTCCATTGCATCCGATGTACCAAGTCCACTTTGGTAACCGAATTGTCTGGAATTTAAAATTTGATATTTCATTAAATGTGCTAAAAGTCTTATCTTTATACGTTGTTCAAACAATTTGGAGAGTGTGGAAAGCAAATAAATTGGCCGATAATTTTTGGGGTCAAGATGGGAATCCTTTTTGTAAACTGGGATGATTTTAGCTGTTTTAGCTGCTCTGGAAATATTTCAATTTTTAAACAGTTTTTGAATAGATAAGCAAGAGGTATAGCTAAAAAATCAATATTTTCTTTAATGGTGGAGACTGGAATTTCATCGTATCCTGTTGATGGTTAATTTTCCATTTGTCCTACGGTTTTGCGAATATCTTGAGGTGTTATATCCCTAACAAACATATCATCTGAGATCCTATCAGAATTTTCCTTTAAAATTCTTAACGCCTCTAAACGGTTGCCAAAAGATGGTAAATTGCCGTGATTAAATTGTTCCGAGAAAATATTAGCCAATTCAGTAGGTTCATCTATAATTTTACCATCAACTTTTAGCACGAGTTGTTCACGAGAATTGACAGAGTTTTTGGAGCGTAATTTATTGACAACCTTCCATATACCCTTTTTTTGTATCTTTCTTTATTAATTTCCCATTGAGTCGCCATACATCTTGCCTTTGCCAGTACCTTTCTGTATATTTTAATGTATTTTGTTTTGTATTCGAATATACATTCCAATTTATCTTAAATAACCCTCAAAACATTGTCAGACGTGGCGGAACGAACTTTGTTTAGGTCGTTTACGGTTTAGGGTTTCTTTAGTCTGAGGTTAAGAAGAATGTTCGTTGAAATTTAGAATTTAAATTATTTCACGTAAACACAAGTTTATTTATGTATTTTTTTTTTTTGCATTTAGTAATACTACAGGTCCCAAGGATTATAGTTTTATAAAGTGTTCTTGAGTAAAATGTTTATTTAGCCACTTCACTAAGTATTTTTAGATTTGCATTTTTTGACGTTTATTAATGGTCAATATTCTCACAAACACTTTCACGCACTATTTAGAACCAATGATATTATATATAGGTAGACCAACGCGTGAAACTCGTGCCGTCAAATGGTCCTAATTGTGATCATTTTATCCAGTCGAACTGCGAGCTGCCAAGTGAGAAAAAAAGTTAAATTATATTCAAGGCTGCACTGATTACAAATAGCTATCTGTTTCACTCTTACGCTTTGCCTATTTTGTGTCGCACTCAGCGTTTGTTTAGATATGCAATGTTATAAATATGTATGTATATGTGTCGCGGAACTATTAAAATGTGGGTGCAGTATGAATGTAACGTATCTTTCTTAAAATATCATTGATTTGGAACACTGTCAACAATATTATTACACTTTCATTAATATTTTCCACATATTTTCGAAAAAAATATATGTTCTTACTAAAAGTTAAAAGAATAAGAATAATTTATTAGGTCAAAATTATGATTTACATGTCATATCTAGTTGCAATCATTAAAACTAAACTTAAAATATAACGCTACATTTGTTTTCATAATTACAACCAATGATCATGCTTTAAGCATTCAATCGAAGCCTGTGTTATGTTATGAACTTATGACCATTTAATGTTTACATATCATACTTATTATTTTATTTCGACACTTTTCCATTTGCAATATATATATATATATATATCTAATAAGCACTTACATTAAATTACATACATATATTTATACTGTTGTATTTAAACGTTGCATACCTACGTAGAGCTAGACAATATACATATTTATAGGTAAAACTAAAAGTTATTGTTGTAATATCCATTTAATATACTATGCGATTATATCTAAAAGTTCTTCGGTCTTTTCATAAGTTAAGTTAAAAAGCTACTCGGTGGCTGTTTTCTTCAATTCCAATTTACATTTTCCATAAATACATATTATACAGAGCGATTGTTTGCCTTACAGCGCCACCTGGCGACCATGGCAGATAGTGCCTGTTGCAATAATTTTTTTGTAAAAATATTCAATGACACGCCCCTCCTAGAGATTTATTATATGTATAGATGTTGTGACGGCTAGTTTTACTTCTTCTAAAAGTGTTCTTAGGAATGTATTTGGAAATAAATTATTTGACTTTGACTTTGTCACTGTCATTTAATATTTCAACAACCTCGCAGAGTTTTGTTATATGTACAGATTCCCGTGGGAATAAGATATTTTCGTAAAAAGTAACCTATGTCCTATTCCAGAATCTAACCTATATATGTGCCAAGTTTCGTCGCACTCCGGCCAGTGGTTAAAGCGTGATGGAGTAACAAACATCTAAACATTTCGCATTTTTAATATCAGTAAGATAATAACATAATTACTAAGTTCCATGCAAATACTATTATACTTGCGTATATGGAACAAACATAACCACAGATAACTGTCAAATATACATACATACAAACAAACATATATTTATTATTTATCCCTAATGGGGTAGGCAGAGCGTGAACGACCCAAACAAAGGTCGCTCCGCCACGGCTGACAAAGTTTGGAGGGTTATTTATGATAGATTTGTAGGTATATTGCCGTAGTGACAGGTTGTCAGCCTATCGCCTAAATTGCAATATACAGAAACCCTCGGATCCCTTAGCTGGTTTTTACAGCATGCCCGGGAGGAAATACAGCTGGCACATTCTGTGTTTTTCTCTCGCTCCCAGTCCAGCATGGAAGTACTGTCAGATATCGTGTACCCAAAAGCCGCGCGGGAAAAGTGACGGGAGACCGAACAGAATTAATATTGATTTACAGTCAAGTTTGCAGTTAAGTACCACCCATTAGAAAACAGATGCGTCTTTTAATAAATCTGCCTACAATTACTTTTGAACCATATTAATTAAAACGGAGATTTTATTAATGTTATTTATTGGATTAGGATACATTTCGTTCGTCACGCTCTGTTACCTAAGGGGAAGGTAGGGATTTCAATTTAGAGTGTATTGAACCCATTTTAATGAAAAACAACTTCTATGGTTTAGGTAGCAAGAATCAAATGTTTTACGATATTTTTACTAAAAATGAAATAAAATTAGTAAGACATGGTTTCCTATTACTACAGCGATTTTTGTGCTTTAGAGGGCACGTTTTACCGTTTTACCTAGCATTTCTTCGTTTCTAAAGTGTAATATCAAATAAAAAGCTTTATTATTATTATAAAGTGTAATATTACATACATACATACATATAATCACGCATTTATCCCTAATGGGGTAGGCAGAGCGTAAACGACTTAAACTAAGGTCGTTCGGCCACGTCTGACAAAGTTTTGAGGGTTATTTTAGAAAGATTTGTAGGTATATTGCTGTATTGACAGGTTGTCAGCCCATCGCATAAATTGCAATTAACTAAAATCCTCGGATCCTTAGCTGGTTTTTACAGCATGCGCAAGAAGAAATGCAGCTGGCACATTCTATGTTATTCTCTCGCTCCCAGGCCAGCATGGAAGAAAATAAGTGTAATATTATATTTTTAATATTGTCTTTTGAAGGTGACCCGAATACTTTACGGTGTAGGGGACAGCGTCTCGCAAACTGTTAGGGGTTGCTCGGTCAACGATACTGAACAACATTCTTTCAGGAGATGAAAATAAAATTTGATCGTCCCATGCCTACGAGATGAGCACCTCGTTCAGACAATTTGTATGGAAAAGTATGGAAAAGCAAACGTGTTCGTACAGGTTTGTATGTGTGCTAGAGTTGTCGGCGCCGACAATATATCCACTAGCCGTGAGTTACAGTTTATAATTTGGTTAACACAGGTTAGCCTTGTATATCTCTCGCTCTCTTTCTCTCATGAAATGATGTTACAACGTTAAGGGATAGCACAACATGCAACCAATCTTTCCGGCTACAACACAAAATAAACTGTATTTATTTATTTTGGCTCATACCACTAGACCACGGAGGCAGTTAAAAAAATCATATCATACCAATTTTTAAAATGTCTTAGCTCAAAACGGAGTTATAAATGAGGTAATTGATCAAACTGTAATTAATCTAATACACTTTCAGAATGTGAAACATATAAAATAACAAATACCTAAGTACAGTATTTGAATTAAACATCAATAACGCAGTTTTGTAACCTTTCAAATCAGTGGTGCTTCTTGTTTAGCGTTAGCTTAATTTTCTTTGGTAGAACTAAATATTGTGATCTGGAAAGAAACATAGGATACTTTTTACTGCGGGAAAATACCTCATTCCCATGATAAAAGTCATGTATACATACATACATACATATAATCACGCCTTTAGCCCTAATGGGGTAGGCAAAATGTAAACGACCTAAACATAGGTCGTTTGCCACGTCTGACAAAGTTTTATGAGTTATTTAAGATTGATTTGTAGGTATATTGCTGTAGTGACAGGTTGTCAACCCATCGCCTTAATTGCAATACACTGAAACCCTCGGATCCTTTATCTGCTTTCTACAGCATGCCCAGGAGGAAATGCAGCTGGCAAATTCTATGTTTTTCTCTCGCTCGCAGTCCAGCATGGAAGTAATGTATCTGTTAGTGAAACCGCGGAGGTGGAGCTAGTACATCAATAAATTAGAGTTTATTTGAAAAACTATAAGTCCTAATCTATAAGACTAAATCCTAGAAACATATGTCTCATACATTCTTTAATTGTAAAATGTAAAATGTAGAAAACTGAAATTTTGGACACAAAGGGGGAGAGGAGGTTTCAGTGACGGGACAACCCCTTCTGCGATTAATCAGCTAAAATAAACGGGAAATCTTTAATTGTCGTTCTATTAAAATAATTGTTCACCTAAACAGGTTCACCTAATTTACTAATTGTTCACCTATAAAACTGAATGTTCACCTATTAAACTAAATGTTCACCTAACCATGTCGCACAAAAAAACTAAAACTTTGCACTAAACATATACACCTAAAAATCGAATTTCTCACCTATTAAACTAATCTTTCACCTAAAAAAATATATATTCATCTAAAATTCTAATCGTTCACCGCTGGCACCCGCTGCCTAACTGGCAAACAGCTAGTGCACCACCCACATAACGTACCTCACGACGTACCCATGACATACTCGTAACGTACCTCATGACGTACCAATGACATACTCGTAACGTACCTCATGACGTACCAATGACATACTCGTAACGTACCTCATGACGTACCAATGACATACTCGTAACGTACCTCATGACGTACCAATGACATACTCGTAACGTACCTCATGACGTACCAATGACATACTCGTAACGTACCTCATGACGTACCAATGACATACTCGTAACGTACCTCATGACGTACCAATGACATACTCGTAACGTACCTCATTACGTACCCATAACGTACTTATGACGTACTCATGACGAACACATGACGTACCCATGACATACCTTTGAAGTACCCATGACGTACTCATAACGTACCTATGACGACTCATGACGTACCCATGACGTACCCATGACATACCTATGAAGTACCCATGACGTACTCATAGCGTACCTATGACGACCCTTGACGTGCCCTTGACGTGCCCATGACGTGCCCATAACATAATCATGCCGTACCCATGACGTACTCATAACGTTACCATGACGTGCCCATAAGGTACTCATTCCGTAACGACGTACACATGAGGTAGCCATGAGTTACCCATGATGTGCCCATAACGTACTCATGACATACCCATGACGTAAGCATAACGTACACATGACGTACTAATGAGGTACTCATAACGTGCCCATGACGTACTAATGATGTCCTCATGACATACACATGATGTACCCATGACATACCCATGATGTACTAATGACGTACTTATGAAGTACACATCACGCGCCCATGACGTACGAATAACGTACTCAAAACGTACTCATGCAGTACCTATGACGTACCCATGACGTGCTAATGACGTACCCATGACGAGCTAATGGCGTACCCATGACGTACCCATGACCTATCGTGACGTACCCGTGACGTACCCATGACGTACCCATGACGTACCCATGACGTACCCATGACGTACCCATGACGTACCCATGACGTATCCAAAACGTATCCATGACGTACCCATGACGTACCCATGACGTACCCATGACGTACCCATGACGTACCCATGACGTACGAATAACGTACTCAAAACGTACTCATGCAGTACCTATGACGTACCCATGACGTGCTAATGACGTACCCATGACGAGCTAATGGCGTACCCATGACGTACCCATGACCTATCGTGACGTACCCGTGACGTACCCATGACGTACCCATGACGTACCCATGACGTACCCATGACGTATCCAAAACGTACCCATGACGTACCCATGACGTACCCATGACGTACCCATGACGTACCCATGACGTACCCATGACGTACCCATGACGTACCCATGACGCACCCATGACGTACCTAATGACGTACCTCATGACGTACCCATGACGTGTCCATGATGTACTCATGACGTTCTTAAACGTACCTCATGACGTACTTATAACGTACCCCATGACGTACCGATGACGTACCCGTTACGTACCCGTGACGTTCCCGTAACGTTCCCGTGACGTACCCGTGACGAACTCGTAACGTACCCGTGACGAACTCGTGACGTACCCGTGACGAACTCGTGACGTACCCGTGACGTATTCTTGACGTACCCGTGACGTACCCGTGACGTACACGTGACGTACCCGTGACGTACTCGTTACGTACCCGTGACGTGCCCGTGACGTGCCCGTGACGTCCCCGTGACGTACCCATGACGTACTCATAACGTACCTCATGAAATTCACATGACGTACTCATAACATACCTACCTCCGTGTGCCTCCGTGGTCTAGTGGCTAGTGCCATGGACTCCCGATCCGGAGGTCCTGGGTTCGATTCCCAGGGGGGAAACACAAAGTTGATATTTGAGAATTTATCACTTTGTGATTTTATCCTCAGTTTGGTTAGGACATTGCAGGCTGAATCACCTGATTGACCGAAAAAGAAAAAGATTTCTTGCTTCGGAGGGCACATTAAGCCGTCGGTCCCGGTCGCTGTCTTTGATAGTGGTCGTTACTTAAAACCATGTCAGAAGCCTGATAGTTGTGCTACTAGGGCCTAGTAGTAGTAGTCAGAAATAACGGTTGCTAAAATATCGGCACTCATTTCACAAATGCGACTTTGAATAGTAGTGTTTGAGAGTGAGATTTGTTTAATCTTAGCTACATGTTGCTCACCAATAACAAGTGTTACTGCATCTAACAAGCAAGGTTTGATGAGGTCCTCTCCTATAGTGTGTGGTTTTTTGAACGTGCAATGCGATAAGCAATTTTGTATGAAGCTTGAAGGCATGATTCATTTGCTTTCTGTGTATTGCCTGTAGAATCCATGCGCTTCAGACTTAAGAATCTCCTCTTTTTACTTAAAAAATCTATATTTTTATCTGCGAACTCCTTGTGAACTTTAGCAAAATGTTCTTTTAATTAGCCCGGTTTCATGCTTTCTGGATTAAGCACTTTATTACATAAAATACACTGAGGCTTTTCTATATTTTTGTCTACGATGCTTGTGAAACCCCATTGTAGAAATGCTTCTTTATAAGTGCGCTTTTTGCCAGATGAAGTAGAAGCCATGTCAAAAACACCTGTAGGTACCTAAAACAAAAGTCAACTAATACATACCTACGTAAACAAATCACTCGTATATAAGAATATTAACGTGACGATATTAACAAACGCTGCTTACCTTTGAATTTAAACAATTCAAAAATACGATTTCTGCAATGCGTGGCGGAACAAATAAAATGCGTGTTCTTCCTAAGCTTAGGTAAACAAAATGAACATCGCCGCGCGTCGCCGCCGAAGCCGTGCTTCACCCCTCCCACACCGCCGCTCACCCGCCGCCGTAGCAGTCAGCCGCGTGCATGAGAGCGCCGTGCTACCGTTTACTGTATTTCGGGCCATCCCGTGTTACCTCCCTAGAATCTCCGTTTTACCCCTGCGGGGGTAATTACCCCCAGGTTAGGAACCACTGTACTAGGCGGTTTTAACTCTGACACCAGGGATCATCGGGTCGATAGACTCGATAACCCACTCGACAGAAGAAGAAGAAGAAAACATACCTACGACGTACCTATTACGTACTCATCTCGTGTTCACCACGTACGCATGACATACTCTTAACCACATTTAGATGAACTATTTAGTATTATATTTATATTCAGATTATTCAGGTAAACAAAAGAAAATAAATAGGTGACACATTTGAGTGAACAATCTAGTTTTTAAGGTAAACGTTCAGTTTGATAGGTAATGCATTAAATAGTGCGACGAATTTGTTTTTTTAACCTAACCTAACCCAACGGGAATAAATAGGTGAACGTTTAAATGTACCTATGCCAAATAAAAACCTTGTGTTCGTATTGTCACGTTGTGATTTTTGATTTGAAGCGCCCATTTAGTCATTTAATTTTCGCGCGCTTCAGCTACCTATCTTCGTGTCCTTTCGACATTTTCTGTCTCTTTTGCACATGCGGGGTTTACATGCATGCAGGCAAACGACTAGCAAAGTGATATCAATCGATGGACGTTTCCGCCAATTTGGTAGTTTTTATTCCCATCCATAAGATGGTATTTCAATAGTTTTTGTAATTTTGGATCAATATTTTAATTCAGTTTTATTAAACTTTCGTTTAGAGAACGTTATATTACGTTAGCATAATTTTCAGAGGTATATTCGAATAAATATTCAATTCTATTTTACGTCATGACATTTAAGTTTTGGTAGGATTTTGGTTCGACACTGCTGTCATACTTTTAGCTATTCTGGACTCTGGTCTTGGAGTAAAAAGTAATGATTTTTATTCTCTCTGGTCTTGGAGGTCCGAGTTTGTGTCCGCCATTTTATCCACTGAGTCCTAATCACTTGCTTTTATCTGGCACCCTGAACGGAACCGGAGTCCTAGGGCTCCAAAGTTGGTGCACGTGTTCAAGAGAAGTGGTAAGTACAGTGGTTTACCAAGGTTTTAATAGGTTTACTTGTCATTGCGTTTTTCCCTAAGTGATTTTTTTCTTTTCGTAGAGAAGCTCATGTTCGTAGGCGGGTGGGAACAAGCTTGCTAGCAGCGCAGCTTGTGTGCAGTTTTATAAGACTTGGTAAGTTTCCATTATCTTTTCATAGCCTCGTTTTCCTTTGTGTTAGATGTTCATGTCAGAAATTTTCTCTCAAGACTACATTTGCTTTCTCCCCTAACCAAACCAAAAGGTTTTAAGGCGTATATTCTAAAGCAGCCATAATTTTCAAACCCTTTTTTGGATGGGAATCAAAAATCAACATGTTTTTGTTTGCTACGAGCGAGTCCTCGAGACAGTTTTGACGTCCACGTGGCTCAGCGCCCATCCGTATGCTTGAAGCACGTGGCGCATTTTGTATATACAAAGCTTTAATTATAAGCTTTCTGCTAATTTTTGAATGGAGCCAATTTAGATGTAATTTTATAACACTTAACTGCGGTGGTATATTCTTGTTAGGGTGTATACTTTCTAGATATCATTGATGTATATGTAGTCTACCTATTTCTTAGTCTCATTTTATCAAGACTGAAGTAAGAACTCATTTACAAGTGTTAGATCTAATATTTGGTGTATATCCGTCTAACCTCCTTATTCCTTGTAAAAGTATACATATAGTTTAAGTTGGTATATAGGTAATCAATTAACTAACTGAGTTTATTAACAAATAAGTGATTGTACATTGTGATACTTCCGAAACCTCTTGAACTTTCCATTTGAATAAAGTATCACCAATATAACTATCCAATGATTCATTTACTTAATATCTTATATTTTTAATTTTGCACGCTGTGTTAAGCCGGAGAAGTACTCGTAGGTACCTAATAAGTCCATTAGGTACTAGGTAAAACGCCAGCGTTGCAGTATACCCTAAGTAAATGTCTTTTCAAATCGTCATTGGAACAGTTTCATTTTAATGAACTCGATTGAAAGGGGAACCCATTCATTTGGGTTCGGGAAGAGGGTATCAAAGGGTTTTGAAGGGGTAGCCTTGAAAGCTTAGTGTCAATTTCAACGTCAAAGCCTTGTCAATCGGCGTCGGCCGACAAAACTATACGCCTGCTACACATTTCTATGTTTTACCATATAATGAGGACCATGAAGGTAAAATTTGTCGTCGTGTTTTGTTAACCCTTATTAACAATCATTTAAAAACTATAATTGAACGGGTTCTGTCAACTAACGAGTCTGGTAACCAAAACTTTATTAAAAACCCATTCAAACTGGGCTTACCAGTCCTGTCCCTGCTTTCTTATATTGAAGTATATGTGTATAAGCATATAAAATTTCATGCTTTTATCCCGATGGGGCCATACCTATTATCTAATATTACTAATAATAAGCTCTATAGAAATTTCATCTCTCGAGTATACCTAAATAATAGTCTATTTTCGTACTAGTAAAATCAGAAACTTTTTATGAAATGTAAAAACTCATAAAACATATTTTTAATTCGATAATTAAATCTAAATGTCCTTCTTTTAAGATAATGATTTAGTTCCACAGTAATTTTCGCCATCAGTTTTAAGTATAAACGTATTGAATTTTTAAGCCACCCTGTTAACATGTCTATGTATCATCACAAATAAATAGGTAACGCGTAAAGCTTTGCTTCTTCGCCGAACGTCATATTTTGTGGTTCTTCGCCAGTAGCACAGAATAAACACATAATATTACTTTCCTACCCAGTGGCATTACGCCATGCCGGTATGCCAATAGAGTCCGCTACCGCTACCTATTGATAACTTTCAGAACTAGTTGCCAGTAGAGTGCGCTACCGCCGCCACCTATACGTAACTTTTGGAACTAGTAAGCGCTTACAGCGGATGAGGAGGAGAGAGACCTCACCTACGGCTTTTCACCTTTGCATACCCATAGGTGAGTTTCTTCTGCACTGCGTTAGTTTCAACGTTCTGGGTTACAAGCTAGATGGCGTCAGGTCAGCATAAACTGACTTGAAGACTCCAATTACCACCCGCCGCTGTATAGGCTAATCAGTGCTTCAATCAAGAGCAAGTTTATTGCCAGGAATCTAAAGTTCTTACAATATTTTGTAGTTGTTTTTTTTTGTTGTTGTATACTATTGAGTGAAACGCAAATAATTCTTCAGCATCTAGAGCTTTGCGGAGTGGGTGTGGGTACCAGGAGCAAAAATATTAGCTGACCATATTTTAGGGTGTAATTCTACCCATGAAACTGCTTGCATTTTTGTCAAATAAAACAAAGAGGGGTAAATATCGATCATCCGACAAAAATATTGCAAATTGCATAGAATATCCTTGTTCACAAATCTTTTGGAGGTAATTATAAAAAAATCAGCCACTAGCGCACGTTATTTTTTTTACAGCTTTTAAACTAAAACAAGAGAACGCAGTCCTGTAAAGATGGGGAAAACTGAATTTCGAGTGTTCAGTCTACGCATTTTTTTTGCGCATAAAATCCATTTTGGAAATGAAACAAGGACTTGTTGTATATAATAAGGATCATGCTGCTTCGATTTAAATGATTATTAAGTGGATTACAAATTTCCAATGTGGTCATCCAAGAAGGCCGTTTAAGGCCCCTACTCCAGAAATGATCGTTAAAATCCATGACACAGTATTAAACGTCCGAAAATTTAAATTAAACGCGATAGTTGTAATTAGTAGGCATCTAAGACGAACGTGAGCACAATATTTTAAACCAACATTTAAGTATTAAATAGCCCTCCACCTAATGGCTGCCGCGATTGCTGACTTCGCGAGTGACACCCGCGCAATAACTATTTATTTATTTTCATACATACATACATCAAATCACGCCTTTATCTCTTACGGGGTAGGCAGAGCGTAAAACGCCTCGGAAGCGCCTGTTTCGCCACGTCTGACAAAAATTGAGGGCAAATTTTAGATTGTAATGATTTGTATTGCTGTACTGTCAGCCTATCGCCTAAATTACAATACACTGTAACCCTCGAATCCCTTTTGCTGACTTTTACAGCATGCCCGGGAGGAAGAGCAGCTGGAACATTCTATGTTTTTCTACCTCTCCCAGTCCAGCATGGTAAAAGGTATTTACAATATATATATATTAGAAATTTATAGAAAAATATATATATATATTTTGTAAATACCTTTTTTACGAAAAAATGTTTTTCATTTAACAACAATTCTTATATATATATATTAGATTCTTGCCAAACTGCGAAAGCAGTATGTTGGCAATGTAGCATTCGTTACATAATTGTTAACAAATACCTATCTTATATTCTATTTTAAATTGGAATGACCAATTTCCGTGCGTTGCGCTATGACTTTCTCAATCGCCATTATTTGAAAGACTAAGAGCCCCTTGCGTCTATTTTCTGTTCCTGGAGTATTAAAATATGCTTGAGAGAAAAAGATCTGGCTAAAAGAGATCATGCACCAGATTAGTGCCAATTCGAAGGGTTAGCCTAACTCATATTTTATTGAAGGCATCGAAAACCTAGGGAAACTGGATAAAACGCATTGCGTAGAGAAAATGGTGTTTAGAAATCAATAATAATTACACGCTTTCTTTAATTTTAACCGAACTTATCACTCCACCCTCGTAACATACCGACCAAAACACAGACTTTAGAACGTTCCCTCGTAACATACCGACCAAAACAAAAATTTGACTTTAGAACGTTTCGTTTGGTGATTGCCACTTCACGTTTATTGCAGTGCACAGTTCGCGAGATGGCCTCTCTTTCGGCCAATGATCGAATTCGGGTTTTAAGCTCAACACATAGGTACCTACGAAGTTTCCTACCTACATACAAGGTTACTTTTTAATCAGTACTAAAGGGGTTGCTAAGATAACAGAACTGAACAACTTTACCGAATAAAAATATTATCCAAAAAATCTTCTTTCTTTACTAAATTTAATAACATGAGATCACAAGTGTGTCTCAAATAATCGCAAGTAATTCTTCATCATGTAATCCATAAGGTCCCAATTTATATCTACGTATAAACCGATTGAATGTCAAAAGTGCTAAACGTAGATTATCTAATCGCACACTATTCGCGAGTGGCCGTCGCCACTTCAGCCATTCGTGCAACAATATCGTTGGAACCGACCAAATACACGATTATCACGAGGCCTTCCAGCTTTCTAAACTCGTGGTCAACTGGCTTAGAACACGAAAGGCAGATAAAGACATAGAAGATCTTTATTCTACGGCGAGATTTTTCATTCTTCCTTTGAGCGAGAGAAAAAGTGCCAGCTGCATTCCCACCCGGGCATGCTATAGAAACCAGCTAAGGGATTCGAATGTTTCAGTATACTGTAATTTAGGCGATGGGCAATATACCTCCAAATCTATCTTAAATAACCCTCAAAACTTTGTCAGTCGCGGCGGAACGACCATTGTTTAGATCGTTTACCCTCTGCCTACCCCATTAGGGAGAAAAGCGTGATTATATGTATGTATGTATAAGATTTTTCATTCACCAAAGATATTTTTGAGTCTCCCGGAGGCACGAAATTCCATATAAACGTAGTTTCGTTCTCATATGTTGATCAGTAAGACCAAACTTCACCAAACTTTGTACATGACATCATATCTATGTTAATAATTAGGTTTATAAATATCATCCACGAACAAAACAATGGCGGTAATACGATTCGTGAAAATGGCCGCCTACAATTGAATACTATCTCTTCTGTTGATTTTCTATTTATTTTGATACTAAAACTTTATAATGCTTACAATAAACTTCATTATCTATACTTTAATCTAATCTACCGGGTTCTCGATTAATTTTGTACATACATACATAAATATAATCACGCTTTTATCCCTAATGGGGTAGGCAGAGCGTAAATGACCTAAACAAAGGTCATTCCGCCACGTCTGACAAAATATTTGAGGGTTATTTAAGATAAGATTTTTAAGTATATTGCTGTAGAGACAGGTTATCAGCCCATCGCCTAAATTGCAATATACTGAAACCCTCGGATCCTTTAGCTGGTTTTTACAGCATGCCCGGGAGGAAATGCAGCTGGCACATTCTATGATTTTGTTTCGCTACCAGTCCAGCATGGAAGAATTAATTAATTTATTAATTAGGTAATTAATTTTGTTTTCAGTGAATTATGATTTTTTGACTGACGAGGGCGATACTTAACCCATGGAAGCCTCTTAATAGTCTCAACCACAGTTGAAGACCTCGCCACGCATCTAGTTGTCCCATCTTCTTCCTCGATGTAAAATTATTTCAATCTGTTTCGTAATTTTCCAACTGAATCACAACTGAATTTTCTAGTATTTTTTAAATTGTTCTATGATTTGGGAAGGCAAAGGGCGTAAGCCCATGCAGCCTAGTCTTCAGGGTATAATTCTTTAGTTATCTTACCCTATCCTCACCTACGTTAACCTAAAAGTCATACGAATGCGCCGGTGATTCACATTCCAATGGTCAACAGACTTTTGCGCGGAGATGATAATCCGAATTATACGGTAGCGCCTTCCTTTGCTTCTTACTTCCGCCATATTGTTTCTCGTCAGCAGACTATAATGTTAAATACACATATAATACACTAAACACTGCAAGGAACTAATTTAGAAGAGCGAGGATCAATTTCCGTCTGATTTTTCATGCTCCCCGCGCACAACCCCAATCTAACTTAACCTAATCTAGAACTCATTAGAATGCTAGTGTGGTGCCCACATTCCAATGCTCAATGGAGATTTACGTGGGAGTGTCGAGTTGAACCACATAGGATTTCTGTACTTCATTTCTCACTTCCACTACATTGTCTTTCACTTTCGGCACATTATTATGCTAATCCCACAACACTATCACAATAATAGCCGAAAAACTAATTCAGGAAGCTAGAAACTCAGTCCTACAGCGATTCGTTACGATTCCCGCGCAAAAATCTGACGTTTCCATGAATTTGCTCAATGTTTTGATTATAGGAAAAGAATAATATAATAGTACTACATATCATAGGTTTTGATATCGTCTGTCAAGCTGTCAAGTATTTTGTCATTGCCACTTCAGGTTTTTTTCTGTTGTGCCACTTTGACATGCAGTAAGGAGTATTAATATCAACTTCGTAGCAAATTAACCCCAAAATATTTTTCTACCACTTTTTAACAATGTTAGAGGCCGAATTTCAGGAGAATACGAAAGAGAGCGCCCGATGGTGTTGTGGATAGGGCCGCTGCCTCCTGAGTGGGATATCTTGGTTCGAATCCCACCACGTACCAATGTGTTTTCGGTTTTCGAATTTTATATGTACGTTTATTCGGCGCTTTTTCCGTGCTTCGGAAGGCACGTTAAGTTGTTGGTCCCGGTTAATATCGTTTAATACCGTAGATATTAGTCGTTAAGCTATGTTGGAGGCCAGTGCTAAACATTGGCGGCTTGAAAACTCTGACCTTATCTAGGATTGGGTCTGGTTTCCCTTCTGGGTTGCAGAGGTCCTATGACAGTCGCTCTGTGTAAAAACCAGTTCCCCTTGTTCAATGCCCAAGATTAGGTAGCCAAACCTGTGAGATACGGGATACGGCTAGGATGATGATGACGAAACACGACTTCCGTAAATTGGATTAAAGAACGCTCGTGCAAGATTTGAAGTATGTTGAACCAAGGAAACACGTTGTCCCATACAAACTTTGTCCCCCTTTTTTACCCCATAGGGGGGCAAATTTAGAAAAATCCTTTCTGATCACATCCTACAAGTTTGGGCTGAGAGTTATCAGTCATTCAGTCAATCATTCAGGACCAAGCATTTTTATGGTGAAGTTTATAAAAAGTGCTATATTTCTATTTTCTTATGTGTACCTAATTAACAAACTTTGGGACATTTCTTTTAGTAAAATATACTTGTGTTAGAATGCCCCGCTCCTTCCACGGGTTATTGTAAAGACGTGTTACAATTAAAATACAATCCAAAATAAAAATAAATGAAAACGAAGAAAAGTATATATTAAAACTACTTTAGCATGATGTTTTATGGGTAGTGTAGCAGTTGTGTAGTGTGTGTGTGAGAGACAGTGTGTGTGTTTATCTCATCCTTTCTTATCTTTCATCAAAACTTGAATGTTGAAGATATTGCGTAATCACCTGTTTACAATTATGGTACGTCATAGGGTAAATATGCAGCTTTTAATTTAGGGAGTTGTATAAATAAGCAGATTGCCTATCAAATTGACTTCTTGCATATGAGGTTTTGACAGGACGAGAGGGAAGCAACCCTGCCCACCATTTGTCTGTTTAAAAGATTACTGTCAAGTGGGAGAGACCTATGAACCTTTTAAATAGTGAATAATATATAAACTATCTAACAGAGCAAAGATTATATAAATAAGATGTTAGAAATCTGGATGGTTTCAAAAGCATAGCTTTTAACACAGATCTTTAGGCTCTCTCTAGTTCCAGGAATTTAGTTTTTGCGCTACCGTCCCAAACAGCAATACAATATACTAATACTGATTGGGCAAGTGCCAAGTAAATTTTCTTTATCAGTGTAGGTGCCGTAATATAGTGCCTATATGCCGTAACGTTTTGAATACCCACATTAGCTATCTAACTCGTTTTGTAACCAATTCTATTTGCAAATGCCAGGTCAGCCTTTGATCGATAATGATACCGAGATATTTAGTGTTACAGATCTTAGTTATTTGGGGGCAGTTACAATTTCTATTCCTAAGATAGTCGTTACACTTATGAATTCCGACTCCTAAATTCCTAGAGGGTTGAGATGCCTTATAAATGTAGAAACACATATAATTCGTCAATGTCCAATGTGACGAGATAACTGTGAAGCCAAAACACAACTTTATCTAGACTAGTCTCAGTAAGCATTCAATTTTTTTCCCACGATTTGCCCGAAAAAACCAATGCAGTATCATCAGCATACGAGCATGTTTGGTTTAACTGTTCGAAAAATATAGCATAAGTTTTGTGTAGCGTAAATTATAACGTAAAATTCCACGAAAACAGGGACCAATGTTCCACACAACACTCTAAGTTTATGATACACTAGCTGGTGGCCGAGACTTGGTTCGCGTTGAACTATGTGATAGTAATGATACAACTATAAATAACTTTTAAAATTAAAAAATATCTCTATAAACTACATTAGTAAGTAGCTGTTCTTCTTTTTCTGTCTCTTCATTACGCGTCGCATCCACCCTCAGCCGCTCATTTTCTAAGGAAATGTCATTATTTTTAAGTAAACGTTCATAATGTTCTCTTGTTTCTTCTAATCTCTGTTGATGCTGGTTGTCGCTTTGTAGAGATCTCGCCCTGTTGTGCTGGTCTCAATCATTTCTCGTTCTTCGTATTGAGAAAAGGTTTCAGATGCGCGTGATAATGTGTGACGCTCACGATCAGCTGTCAATCTAGAGTCCCTTTCTGGAGATGTTTCGGAGGCGCGAGACGATGCATGCCTCTTGTTATCAGCTGTTAACCTAAGGGACCTCTCTGTAAAGGTTTCAGATTCGCGTGACGCTCACGATTAGCAATCAACCTAAAGTCTCTATCTGCAGAGGTTTCCGAAGCGCGATATAATACATGGCGCTCGTGATACATATCTGGAAGAATTATTGAATACTACATTCATTTCAATACTACACTATTTAAATATGTCTACAGATATTACGTGGAAGTATGAAAAACAATGCGTTTCGTGCCCCATGCCCCAACTACAGTTTGTACGTGATTCGATTTCCGTGGCAGCCTTAGTGATGAATCTGAACAACTTTCTCTATGTAAAATAGGTCGAAATACGAAAAAAATTGTGCTCCCACAAAATAACGCCTTAGGATATATTATATTTTTAAGGAGCATATTTTACAATAGTGAGCGTGTAAGCTGTTTCTTACAAAAATATAATCTTTTATCTTCTCTCTACCCCGCTATGCAGAATAACGATATGAAATGTATCGACTACACACACCATCCGTTAAAATGAGAATTTAAACAATCAAAATATGTATAATACATAGTTGTGCATTTAAAGCGGAGCTCAGGTCGACCTTCAATGGGTAGTCAATGAAGTAATGTCAATGAAACTTCCATTTTAATTAATATCAGAGGTAATATTTTATCTGATATTATTGTGATGGTATTTACCGAGCGTGTATTTTCACACTTCGATAATGATTAATTAATTTATTTTACGACCGACATTTAATTTTACGAATTCCATTCAACTTTTTGCCGTGGGTTTCGAAACGATGAACCCGATCTTCTTCTTCTGTCGAGTGGGTACCGAGTCTATCGACCCGATGAACCCTGGTGTCAGAGTTTTTAAACCGCCTAGTAGCACAACTATCAGGCCTCTGACATGGTTTGAGTAACGACCGGGACTGACGGCTTACAGTGCCCTCCGAAACACGAAATCTTTTTCTTTTTCGGACAATCAGGTGATTCAGCCTGCAATGTCCTAACCAAACTGGGGAAAAAATTCACAAAGTGATAAATTCTCAAATATCAACTTTGTGTTTCCCCCCTGGGAATCGAACCCAGGACCTCCGGATCAGGAGTCCATGGCACTAGCCACTAGACCACGGAGGCAGGATCAACCCGATGACCCCTGGTGACAGAGTTTTTATGCTTTTATGCTTCCAAGATATATAGACGGTGGTTTTGGTGAAAGACTGACAACCTACCAATACTCAGTCTAAAATAACGAACCTACGACCTTTGGATAAGGAGCGCATGGCGCTGACCACTTATACCACAAACAGGGGCGGTTAAACTTCTGTGAAGATGTCCTTTCACTTGTTGTACAACTTGTCTTAAGCAAGTGGAAGTTCTCCTAACTAGGTCGCAGGTATACGTACTCGTACACGTGTCCGATAGTTAGTTGTTTCAGAGACAATAGACAGTTGCAACAATGTTGCACTTACAAATTTAATACTGTTTATAACTTGTTAACTTGTCAACTACCCAAGTTCTATGGACGTGTATTTGTAGGTACACTTGTTACTTGCATAATGGAAACCAATCTCACCAAGAAACTACATAGTTACCTAGTTATCTATTCTAATGTAAAACCCGAAGTACCTAATTAGAAACCGAATCTTTCCAAAGGTTTTCAAATTATACGCATTTTTATTCAATTCTTTCGAGAAAATATACATGTACATCTGGAAAAATCCATTCACGATAAACCGTCGGTCTCGGTAGCTGCTTTCTTTGATAGTGGTCGCCGCACAAACCACGTCAGAGGCCTATTAGCCGTGCTATTAGACTGTTTAATAACACTGAAACCAGTGTTAGTACTAGTTCAATTTGTTTATCATCTGTGGTTCATCGGGTTACGAAAGAAGCAACAGAACCAACTTCAACCAAGCAGCATTCATTTGTCGATTTTGCATTTAAAATTCCGATCACAAATGAAAATAAAGCATTAAAAACTCTACCGTTATTGTTTTATTTTAAAATGAAAACAATTATCTCTGCGTGAAGTCCGACAATAATAAAACATAATTCATTTTAGAGCGTAGTATACGTAAAATGTTTTTCCATTTCATTCATATTTTTAAACTAACGTAAACATTTCCCATTGACTAGTTTGCTACGCTCAATTTACTACTACTATACGAGTACTATACACCAGGTCGACTGAAGTTCAACTCCATCATTTCCTGGAATTCAGTCTGGCTGCAAACGTCTATTTTTAGATCCTATAAAGCAGATTACACACTGATGGAGAGATATATTTTTTCTGATAGTTTACTTTTTCGCTTGACTTCTACAACTCATTAATACACATTGATGCTTCTAACCTAACCTAGCCTAGGTTAGGTTACCCAACTTCTGACAACAAGGTTCGTCGGGTCGTTTGAACACGTCGCAAAATAAAATCTATATATAATATAAGAAAGAAAGAAAGAACGTGTTTATCCCTGATGGTTAGGCATAGCGTCAACGACCTATAAACACCGTTCAGCCACACACGTCTGACAAGTTTTAAGGGTTATTTCAGATGGATTATATTGCTATAGTGACTGGTTGTCTGCCCACCACCTAAATTCCAATAGACTGAAACCCCGGAATCCCTTAGCTGGTTTTACAGCATGCTCGGGAGAAAAAACAACTGTAACATTCTATGTTCCCATTCCAACATAGAAGTTAGCAAGTAACAAAATCATCACCCCAGACGATGACCACGAGGGCTATAAGCATTTATTAGCATAGGCTTACGATCCAGAGGTAATGAGTTCAATTTTCAGGGAGGGAACATAAAGTTGATATTTGTCAATTTATCACTTTGTGAGATTTTCCCCAGTTTTGTTAGGTCAATGCTGGCTGAATCCACCTGATTGTCTGAAAGAAAACGGATTCCATGCTTCGAAGAGCACGTTAAGCCTTCGGTCCCGGTCACTGTATTTATTAGTAGTGGTAGTTACAGGTCGATGTTGCTCCACGTCAGTAAGTAGGTCCTACGCCCTTAAAAACCCTACACGTGACCCCGGGTGGTGCGAAAGGTGCAACAAAACCGGCTGCTGTACTGTCGTCTGGCCCTCGCAGCAAAGAATGCCATAAGATAAATAAATAAACAAAGCATGTTACAAAAAAAAGTATTCGTCAATTGTAAACTGTCCGTTATTTCCTCTCAACGCGCTCTTGAGCGTGAATTCTAGGAATTTCATGAATATACTGCGAACTGAAACTGGCGCCGCCACCGGCAATGGTCGGAAATGAATTTCCAATGTTCCGCCAGATAGTTTATTCAGAATTTCCCTACTGCAATTTTATTGCGATGTTTGTTATTGAATAAACTTATTTTGTGAGTGAACGAGTATTTTGTAAAAACTTGATAATTTCCTCGTTATTTATTATTCTCTGTTCATTTTATAATTATTATTGCGGGCGTTCTGAAAGTTTATTTTGATGTTGGAAAAGGATTTAAACTTTTGTACTATGCCGTATTCCACGTGGTGCCTTGTGAAATTGTTTGTACATACATCTGTCTTAGTACAAACTATCCTAGTCTATGGTACAAACTAAGGAATTCGAGGGTTACAGTGTATTGCATGTTAAATTGTCACTACAGCAATATACGTACAAATCTATCTTTAATAACCTTTATAACTTAGTCAGACGCGGCTCGGTAAATACCATAATACGATCTTTGTTTATGTCGTTTACGCTCTGCCTACCCCATTAGGGATAAAGGCGTGATTGTATGTATGTGTGTATGAATGCTGTAGTGATTCGGATTGTCAGCTCATCGCCTGCGGTAAACTGAAAATCATACAAATACATGGGGAAATAAGAAGATGGATGTTTTATATTTATCCCAGTCTAACCATGTCTAACACTGAAGAAGCTGACAGTCTAATTTCATACGTACAAAGTCGCGGGCAAAAGCTAGTGTATGTAGTGTACGATATTTCATAGAACTTTCATTTTCTTCTGAACACGAGTACAAAGGTCAAGAAACAATTCCTGTCCCGTATTTATGATCACTTTCTACAACTTTAAAAATGAATTCTTATTTATTAAGAACTTATTCTTGAGGCTGAGAAGGCACTCGGTAGAAATACCTAAAGCTTCGTACAGACGAACAGCTTTTGCGAACTGCAGACGTACGACTGTATCCGCCGACGTCAGTATAGTTCGTTGGTATGAAACCTAAGGGCAGCAACGCACAGGTGTCACTTACTGCGCGCAAGGTTTTGCTCAACACGCTGTCAATGCTTTTTGAGTAGTCTAGAACGCACATGCGTCACCTTACGCACTACGCGCACGTAGCGAAGAAATCTACGTCGGCGCATCCCTGACAGACATGTGTGTTGTAGGCAATGCAAAAAGCATTGTAGAGCGATACCTTACGTGCAGAAAGTGAAGCATGTGTGTTGCTGCACTTAGGTAGCCGTGACAGGTCGTCGCGTCGTTGGTCTAGTGGTCTGTTCCCGAACCAGAGGTCGTGGGTATACGATACACAAAGATGGTATTTGTTAATTTAGCACTTTGTGAGATTTTCCCCAGTTTGTAGGCCGAACCACCTAATTGTCAGAAAAAAAAGGATTCCGTGCTTCGAAGGACACTTTAAGCAGTCGGTATAGGTAGGTCGTCGGTGTCTTCGATAGTGGTCGTCACACAAAAACCAAGACAGAGGCGTATTAGCTGCGCTGTGAGGTGTTTCAAAAGCTCTGACCCCAGGGTTCATCGGAAAGTAACTCGACTCGAAAAACCCACTCGATCGGAAGAAGGCGGCAACTATCGCCCGACGACTCGCGACTGTCCACGGCTACAGTCGTACCTGCGGTCGGCAAGTGCTGTTCGTCTATATGAAGCCTAAGTCCCCCGTATATCGGTCGGTGTCAAGTTCAGTGTTAGAAGGGGAGGGGTTCGGAGCGATTCAAGTCGTGTAGTGCGAGCGGGATAGAAGCGGCGATCGGTTCCGATCGGGAGGGCCTTGACAATCTATGTCTTGTTTTGAACTATGCGCATTTTAGTGTTGCCCAGTGCGGCGACATTTCACTAATTAAGAAAAATATATGTAGGTACGTACTTTTAGATAATTTTAGCTCATCATCATCATATTTCCTACCGAAAACAAAAATTCATATTCGAAACCTATGTGAAAGGATTTTTTTCAATACGAAGAAATTCAAATGGCTATAATGTAAATCATTTTTCACTGACTTCAAAACAAAAAAGAGGAGTTTCTCAATTTGGCTGTATGGTTTTTGTGTGTATACTACCTTAAAACTCCGTCATTTATAAACCGATTTGAATATTTTTATATTAGGAAAGATATACTTCCAGGACGGTTCCGTTTCCATCAAAATCCAGTTCTGACGGTGGGATCTATGAGGAATTGAGGGAACTCCTTAAATTGTAAAGGCATAATAGCGATTTTTATATTTTAAGTAAAATTTGATTATTTACATTCAGAATATACAATTTTCTGATGTGAAACTGATAGATAGATCGATGATCTGGAGCACTTAGTGTGGAACTGAAGATCCCAGTTAAACAACCAGAGATACAGAGAAGCCACTTTATCAAGATTAAAATATTCGAATATCTGGAGTACCTGATGAGGAACTCTAAGGAACCACGTTGAAAACAGATGTTCGTTGAAAAAAAAAGAAAAAGTACAATCTTTGTTAAAATAAGTGACCAGAGTGCTTGCCCTTAAAAAGATAAAAAAAATTAGTTGTACACTTCGGAGGGCTGAAAAAACTTGGTCCCCTTATAGAGAAGGAAACAGGTATACTTTTTAACTGTTTGAGAATAACTTAGTTACCACAAGTAATTAGGCATCCATAATGTGGGGTTTAGGGGTATACTTTCCCGCCACAAAAATAAAGAATGAACATTATTTGCCAATTATACATTGAGCTAGCACAAAAAACCCTTGAGAAGGCGGTCATTTATTTTGTTATTTAAAAATATTTTGTATGTCAGATTCGAAGCCCGATGGTGTAGTGGATAGGGCCGCTGTCTCCTGAGCTGGAGGTCGTGTTTCGAATCCCACCACGTACCAATGTGTTTTTCGGTTTTCGAATTTCATCTTCTTCTTCTTCTTCTTAGGCTTCTTCTACCATTTTCTTGGTGTAGGCCTCCTTTCTGTCATCCCAGTGTCTTCTATCCTGAGCCACCTGTATCCACATTGATCCGGCTTCTCTCTTGATGTCGTTACTCCATCGCATTTGCGGTCTTCCTACCGGGCGTGTCTCTCCCCATGGTCTCCACTCAACAACTGTCTTACACCAGGAGTCATGTTTACGGGCGACGTAGCCTGCCCATTCTCACTTGAGTTTCGCTACTCGTTGGACCACATCTGTAACTTTACTCTGCTCTCTTAGCCACTTATTTGTCATGCGATCTCGAAGTGTTACTCCTACCAGTTTTCTCTCGAATTTCGTATGTACGTTTATTCGGCGCTTTTTCCGTGCTGCGGAGGCACGTTAAGCCGTTGGTCCCGGTTAATATCGTTCAATACCGTAGATATTAGTCGTTAAGCCATATGAGAGGCCAGTGCTAAGCATTGGTGGCTTGAAAGCTCTGACCTAATCTAGGATTGGGTCTGGTTTCCCTTCTAGGTTGCGGAGGTCAGATGGCAGTCGATCTGTGTAAAAACCAGTACCCTCGTTCAATCCCCTAGATTAGGTAGCCGCCCACGTGATATACGGGATAAGGCTAGGGACATGATGAGGATGTCAGATTTTAGCATGAAACAAAAAATATACTGCGTACTTTCCACATTCTCAATTAGGATCTCCACCTGCACCTTCACACCAGCGGATTTAATGGACGGCATCTGCAAGGCAAGTCGCTGAGTTCTGGCCTCCTAGGATGTAATTTCTCGTGTTCCATCAACACGCTAAGAAAAAGAAGAATTAGGATTTCTGGAGTTTGCTGCTGCTTTAGGCTACGTCGAAACGCAATAACCGATAAAATTCTTTACATACATACATATATATAATCACATCTTTATCCCTAATTTACAAGGCATTAAAAAATGTTTCCATCTCCGCGGCAAAACCACAAGCTGGAAAATGAGCTTACTACTTTTGTGTTGCAGTTTAATTTAAATTTAAATGCGCAGTAAATAAATACTACATTTCAGAGAGAAACTTTAAAACGATAATATCGTAAGCTCCTTTGTAGTTCCACCGACAGTTTTAAAAGAGCAGCGAGCAAACTCAAACAGGAAAATATTGACGGTAAAATATTACAAGTTAATATTGTGATACAGTTTTATTCTTCAAAAGGAAAAATAGAACAATTATTGTACTTAATAAATGTTGTATCTATTAATATTGCAACGATTAGTTTTACTAGCGTCATGTCAGCTTTTTAAACAACTTCAAAAAAAATGAGTAGGATCTCAATTTGGTTGTATTTTTTATTATTTATTATCTTATCTCATAACTCCGTTATATATTAACCGATTTGATTATTTTATTATTATTTGAAACAATGTAATTCCAGTTTGGTCCCGATTTGTAACGATCTTATTTTTCTGATGATGGGTTTTATGAGGAATTGACGGAACTCGTCAAATTACAAAAGCAGACATATAGAAATTTTAATATTTTATGTTACACGTCAAGCACTTACATTTAGAATATGAAATTTAGTGACGTGGAGTTGGTTGATAGAAGATCTGGGGCACATGGTGTTTAGAGCTACAGAACCCAGCTACATACATACATACATAAAATCACGCCTTTATCCCTAATGGGGTAGAACCCAGCTAAAACGTTAGAAACGAAGAAGTTACTTTAGCAAAAGTTATTTAGTTTTATGAGTACTTCCTTTCTAGTCTTAATTTCTTTCTATCTATCTATACATATAATAAATCTCTAGAAAGGTCGAGTCTGTATATTGAATATTTTTACAAAAAATAAATGCAGCAGGCACGACAAAAACGTTTTTTTTTAGAATTTTTGTCTGTCTGTATATTACCACATCACGCCAAAACTACTAAACCGATTTCGATAGGACTTTTTTATTCATCTGTGTGTTATCCGGGTTGCAACTTAGGATACCTAAAATCACGCTACCTGACTTAGGAAACTGAAAGGAAACAGAAATTTGGCTGTTCTTAACCCATTTTTATGGAACTTTTTTTATTCGACTACGCATTATTTAAAATCAGAGTTACGATACAAATAATCACGCCTCATGACCTAGGAGGTAGGTAGGGAATTGAATTTCGGTCGTTTTTAATCGACTTTGATGGAACATTTTTTTGACTGAATATTACTTAAACTCAAAGTTACGATACTAATAATCACGCCACCTGACTTAGAAGGTCATGTGTCTGGCAACACCAAGCATAAGTACATCAGCTGTCATCAAGTTTGAGTTGTAGAGCAGTTTTCCTTTCGAATTGCTTATTGTTTTGGTTAAACTGCAATAAATTAAGACCTAACTACGCAGAAAGGTTTCAGAGATTGCAAAAATGAGTAAGGTGAATCGGAGTGGCGCGCGGGAAGTGATTTTCAAAGTTTTCCAGCGATGTTTCGCGGAGTACCAAGCCGGACGAATTTTATGGGATTTGGATGATGTTTATGGGCGAACAGCATCTTTGACGGGTAGGTTATCGTGTTATTGTTTGTTTTTAATCGGCCTGAAGTTACAAACATACTGAATTTACGATTTGCAGACCAAAAACGGCATTGTTTACATTTCAAATTTTTAGGTTAGATTGTCATTGTATGTATGTCATATTATAGTACGACCATAATTTTTTGATACAATAAGATGACACAAATCAGTCAATTCCGGTTTTCTACCAAATTTGAAATTAGGCTTATGCCAATAAATTATTGTTTCGATTCCGTTACATTTTCATTTACTTTTTTTTTTAGGAAAATCTGAGTGTACAATTAGGCGAATAGTCAACAAAGGTTTTAAGAATGATGGAAAATTTGAAACTCCTGGGAAACACAGGAAAGGCCGGCCAAAAAAAGAAATGGACGATTTTAATATTTGTGCACTGCGCCAGAAAATCCAATTCTTGTACACAGTGCAAAAAGAGGTAACATTTTTTGTCTTTAGTTGGATGATTTTGAGTATGCCTAAAATAACAACATTTAGCAAACCAAATTTATTGTAGTTATTTATTGTAGGTAGTCAGATGCACAATCAACAGAACACTTTGATATTTCAGGTACCGACCCTCAGAAAATTGCAAGTGATCGCTAGAACTGACGTGGATTTTGTTTCTAGTCTTGAAGTGCTCCGTAACATTTTAAAAGCAATAGGGTTTAGCTACAAGAAATGCCAAAATAATAGAAAGGCTCTAATCGAACAATCACATATTGCTGCAAAGCGAGAAGAATACTTGGCGATCATTAAACAAAATCGAGATTTGCCAGAAGAATTAAGGAAAGATATAATTTATCTCGATGAGAGCTACATTCACTCTTCGTATAAAGTAATTTTTTTTGTTATTATTGTGAATGTACCCATAGTTTTTGATTTATAAAATTTTCTAAAGGTCCAAGTACTTGGCAAAGCCGCTGGTGAATGCTAGTTAACAATAAATAAGAACCGTTTTTTTTCCCACTAAGTCACAAAATGTTGGCAATCTCTAAACATTGAAGGTGTCACCAAAGAAATATCCAAAGGAAAGCGTTACATCATAGTCCATGCTGGAAGCGAAAAGGGGTTTGTGCCAAACTGCTCCCTTATATTCACTGGTAGAAATAAACTAGAAGAAAACCACTCGGAAATGAATGCCCATAACTTTACCAAGTGGGTGAAAGAAAAGCTTATACCAAACCTTCACGATCCTTCAATCATAGTCATGGATAATGCGCCCTACCACTCCGTCGTGACAAATAAAGCGCCCACCTCTAGTTCCCGCGTAGATGAGATAAAACTCTGGCTATTAGAGAATAATATTGATTTTGATGCTACACTCAGGAAGCCAAATTTACTGAGTTTAGTGAAAAAATCCAAGCCCGCCCCATCTATGCCATTGATGAACTTTTAGGAGAATACGGGCACACAGTTGTACGGCTTCCGCCGTATCACTGTGATTTAAATCCTATTGAGCTCATTTGGGCTAACCTAAAACAAAAAGTTTCAGCACAAAATGTTGGTTCACGTGATGTGAAGCAACTGGCTGAGGAGGCCTTCAACAGCATTACACCTGAAACATGGAAAAACTGCTGCCATCCCGTCGAGACGCTCGAAAAAGAGTACTACGAGCGAGGACATCACCTGTATGGAGACATAGACGAGTTGATTATTCGCTTAGGCGATGACAGCAGCAGTGATGACAGCGCTGCTGCTGATGAAAGTGGCAACGAAACGTTTTTTAATGTGGAATACTTGGAATCCGATGATGAGTCCGAGTAATTAATCTTGGTTTTTGAAGTGAAAACTTCTTTAGCGGCGTTGTGCACTTTTTTTGGTATGGGGATAAAATAGTACATTCGCGTCAGACCACAGCTCTGACCTCTAGTCTCACAAAAATTGTATGCAAACAGAGGCCAAGCAAGAGGAAAAGTAAAATGGCCGAAAATGCTGACACCAATGTTGATACTGATCGGGTCACGTGTCCTGATCAAAAATACTATGGAAAACGTTCGGTAGAGAATAACTACGCATTGCAACGATCAAACTTGGTAAACGTTTACGAAATAAAAGGATTTTTTATTTCTTATAGGTAGGATCAGTTGGACTAGCTATTTACGCAACTGCTGCGTAATAAATTTTACTGTTTTATTATTAAGGGTAAAATGGAGGGAGAAAAGGGAGGCCTTTGCCCAGCAGTGGGATGTATCAGGCTAAATAAGATAAGTCTTATTATTCAGGTAAGGTTTTAATCGAGTCTACCGTTAGTTAATATTCAAGTTTTCACTTCTGCCGGCACTCCCGGTGTGCAACCCGAGTTTTTTTTAACTGTTATTATTTTACTTTAGTTCAATTATAAAAGCTTTGTAAAACGTTTCATAGCTACTGTAAATAAAACAGAAACAAAATATGATTTTACTGTGTCTTATTTATTTATTATTTTGACTTGAAGGAACTGCTAGTATTAAAATCGTTTTGGTCACACTATAAATTGTTGCCACATGCTTGTCAGCAGCGCCATCATTTAATTTCACGACTTTATAGACAAGCTGTAAGTACCCCAGTTTGTATGGAAAACACGCAGTGTCGAACATACCGGGCGTACGAAGTCGCGGGCACAACTATATATCGTACATAAGTTAACTTTTTGTCTATGAAAAAAACGTAAGTTGTAAATAATCTTAAATATTCAATAGTTTTATGACAAATTTAACGAAATATTGTATCATGATTTATATATAGTTAATTGATCCCAAAACAAAAAGAAATGGAAACAAAGAAACAACCGTTAGGTAACACAACTCTTTCCATAATTAAATAGACAGGTACATAGAATACCTAATATAATGTACTATGCTCGCATAGGTGTAAGGTGAGACTGTATTCTATCCCAATTATATAAAATTTTTAAAAAAAAGACACTGTTTAAAATCATAACCACCACGCGTACGGAGTCGCGGGCACAGCTAGTACATATAATACATCTCTAGAAGGCCCACGACCAATCGTCTTAAGACACGTCTGTACATTGAATATTTTTACATAAAAATAATTGCAGCAGACATTATTAACGATATACAGACAATTTTTTTTTGTCTGTCTGTCTTTCGGGCTGTCTGTCTGTCTGTCTGTATGTTACCACATCACGCCAAAACTACTGAACCGATTGCGATGGGACTTTTTTATTCAACTGTATGTTACCCGGGTCGCAACTAAGGATACCTAAAATTACGCTACCTGACTTAGAGGGTAGGCAGGAAATTGAAATTTGGCCGTTTCTTAACCGATTTTATAGAATATTTTTTAACCGACTGAGCATTATTTAAAACCAAAGTTACGATACAAATTATCACGCCTCATCTTGTTTCCCATACAAAAACAAAGATCAGACAATGCAAAACACATTTCCGCGCGCAGGTTAGCAGATCCCGCTCCTACGCGCGGATAAGCGTTTTTAGTATTTTCGACACTGCGTGTTTTCCATACAAACCGGGCGTACGAAGTCGCGGGCACAGCTAGTGTGATATAAAACATCCAAAGATTTGGAGTAATAGTACGTATGAACCCCGATACAAATGTAAATTGGCTATAAACAAGTGGTTTTTCAAAATCAAAGTCAAATAATCTATTTCCAAATAGATTCCTAAGAACACTTTTAGAAAGTCACAAGCGAGTCTATACATATAAAAATAAAATTGTATCTGTGTCACAAAATAAAATAAAATAAAACTATATCACAATGAAGAAGAATCATGAGAAAGTCGCACTTTGCGCCCCTCCCTTCGTTTTATCTTATTCTTACTTTTGTCCTTCTTTTTGTTCAAAATAGGGTTTGTGACCGCAATGTGTGCCAATTTCTTAGGCTTCACTGAAATATCAGAGTTCCATACATCTTTGTCATTTGTATAGTCATCTAACTTATAATAGGCTTTCCGACATAATGTTTTTTTAATAGTATCGTTAAATTGATTTTCTGACAAATGTAATATATGGTATTTTGTTATAGTATTGTATACATAGACTTAAAAACGTTTTTTTAACTTTTACTAAACTAAACTGGGGTTGGTCAATTTTGTTTTTGCTTCTAACGTTCCGGTTATGCCTGTCACCATTTTTGGTTATACTATGTTTTTTTTTTCCTTGCATACATAATATTTTCATATATAAATTGACATGGTACAGTTAAAATATTTATCACTTTGAACAATTCTCTTAGGGAATCACGACATCTGAGTTTGTAAAGTGCTCTAATAGCCCGTTTTTTCAAACAAAAATTTAATCAATGTAGCAGCGCGGCCCCACAGCAAAATTCTGTAGGACATAATGCTATGAAAATAACTAAAATATACAAGTCTTACTCTTCTTAGCTCTCGGATTCTTCGCACAGCAAATGCGGCTGATCTTAGTCTCCCCGATAAAGATGTATGTGAGGGAGCCATTGAAGTTTCAAGTCAAATGTAATCCCTAAGAAAACTGTGCGGTGAACTCTAATTTTTAATTATTAAGTACAACATCATGATTGGAAGAATGTACCTACATTAGGCAAAGTAAATTTTATACATTTGTTTTTTTTTTCGCATTCAACACTAAATTATTAACAGTGAACCAATTATGAATTTGTCCGAGAGTGTTATTTACGTTGTCATAATTTTGTATATGTCTACCAACTTTAAATATAAGAGATGTATCATCTGCAAATAATACAATCTTTGACAAATTCTCTATCATGTAGGGCAAATCATTAATATACACTAGGAATAGAAATGGACCTAATATCGAACCTTGAGGTACACCTATTTTAACATGAGACCCTGATATACCTTCTGGATCCTATCGTCCAAATAAGAATTTAAAATTTTCAAGGCTTGATTTTTGATTCCATAGTGTTTCAATTTTGACAATCAAGTTTCATGATCTATGCAATAAAATGCTTTAGAGAGGTCAAAAGATACGCCAATGGCATCTTTTGATTCCTCCTAAGCACTAAATATATGATTCAAAAGGGCACTACCAGCATCTGTAGTGCAACGTCCCTTTGTAAACCCAAATTGCTGGTTATGTACCTAATAAGTTATTGTGAATAAAATGAGAAAGCTTTTGATTGAGTATGATCTTTTCAAACACTTTGCTCTATACTTTTAAAACAAATACAGGCCTATAGTTGCTTGGATCTGCCTTGTCACCAGCCTTTAACAAAGTAACTACTTTACTGTTTTTCATCAAATCAAGAAATATACCGTAATCAAAACAATCATTAAAAATATCTGACAAGTATGGTGCTAATACATTGATAATTGAGGTACACACTTTGACTGACATCCCCCATAAGTCTTCAGTTGCCTTAACCTTTATATCTTTAATCAATTTAACAATTTGCTGGGGGCTAACATGACTAAAGTTAAATTCAGAATTGCAGGGTCTCACATTTTCTTTAAGTAATGTTAATGAAAGCAAAGGTGAAGAGTTGAGAGATTCTGTAGTTTTCAGGGGTATATTTGTAAAAAATGTTTCAAATTCCGGGGCAACTTCGCAATCATTACTAATTATTCCACGGTCAGTTTTAATTGAAAAGTTATTTTCACGTGGCTTTGTTTTACCTGTTTCGCTGTTGATAACTTTCCATACAGTTTTAATTTTATCATCAGCAGTTTTAATTTTGTTACTAATAAAATTTGCTTTAGCCATTAGGCATGCTAACTTATATGTTTTCAAATATTTTTTCACTGTTTGTCATGTTTCTCTGCTCATAAAGATCAAAAAGCCTATTACTACTGATTCGTAGACCTGTGGTCGCCCAATCACTGAATTTAAATTTCGTATTAATTTCTTGGGAAACAATTTAGAAAATAATTTCAAATTCTACACTAATTGTAGAAAAAAATTCTATACATTATTGGGATTACTCTTAAAATTAAGATTAGGCAATTTATTGATGAGAACATTTTGGTATTTTTCTAACCTACTAGTAGTAATTATACGTCTTGACTCAATTTTAATTGTTTGATTTTTATCAGGATTGTTAAATGGAAATGTTTCACTTTGACCTCTATGATGTGATCCAAGAGAGTCAATTATGTTTTTATCTGCAGGGTCATAATAACAGAAAATATTATCAATACAAGTAGCAGAAGTTGACGTAACACGTATAGGTTCAGAAAACATCATGCAAATTAAATGATTTGAAAAGATTTAAAAATCTGTTTTTTAAATGTGGTACCCTCGTGGTTTCTAAAATATCTACATTAAAATCTCCAGTTATAACTATTCTTTTATTTGTTTTAGTTACTAATTTAAGTACATATCCATTACTTCTTCAAATTAAGGAAAGTTTTTGTCTAAAGACGGTCTATATACGCATACTATAACATAAGTTTGAAGCTCAACATAAGATATTTCAAAACATCTTTCCACCGACAATCCTACAACGTCTTTTCTGTCTCTGAATTTAATATTATTTTCATTAATATGAGAGATCCACCGCGAGTTAGGGATTGTCGGTTGAAAGAACTAGCAACACTATAATTTTCATAATTAATTAATATTTGACAATATAAATGCCAATGTTCTGTTAAACATACAATGTCATATTTATATTTTTCCAAAAATAATTCATCCTGTAACAATTTGGTAGGTAATCCCTCAATATTTTGATGTAATAATTTGAAATAAGTTGGTTTTCTACCAGTCAAATGTTTTGTTAATTGTTTGTCAGATAAAATTGATTTATTTACATCATTAATAGAGGGATTATCCTTTGTCTTTGTCATTAAGATAGCGGGAGCTGGGTGTAATGTGTTCCCATCACTTACTTACTTAACGTACGTTCACACAAACTTCCACCCCTCTTTACACCCTTTTAGGAATACAAGATCCAAAAACATTCATATAAGATGTTCGAAGATATGTCATAGGAGATGATGGAGGGCAGCTTCTGGTGGTTACAAAAAAACCTTGCTCCAATCATGCAGAAATTTTGCAGATTCGATATTTTCGGTTATTTTTCTGGCACTTCCATGCTGGACTGGGAGCGAGAGAAAAACTTAGAATGTGCCAGCTGTATTTCCTCCCGGGCATGCTGTAAAAACCAGTTAAGGTGTCCGAGGGTTTCTGTATTTTGCACATTAGGCGATGGGCTGACAACCTGTCACTACAGCAATATACCTAATAATCTATCTTTAATAACCCTCAAAACTTTGTCAGACGTGGCGTAACGACCTTTGTTTAGGTCGTTTACGCTCTACCTACCCCATTAAGGATAAAGGCGTGATTATATGTATGTATGTATTTCCAATTTCACCATTTTGCAATACATATACATACATATAGTCACACCCCTAACCCTAATAGGGTAGGCAGAGCGTAAACGACCTAAACAAAGATCGTTCCGCCATGTCCGACAAAATTTTGAGGGTTATTTAAGATAGATTTGTAGGTATATTGCTGTATTGACAGGTTGTCAGCCTATCGCATAAATTGCAATATACAGAAACCCTCGGTTCCCTTAGCTGGATCTTACAGCATGCCCGGGAGGAGATGCAGCTCGCACATTCAATGTTTTTCTCTCGCTCCCAGTCCAACATGGAAGTATTTTTTTTGCAATATGGCTGCCTAATATCGATTTGTCGTATGGAGAACTTCTGTTCAGGACTGGCGTGGAAAAGGTTGCTCGTAGGGGGAAGGATTATTATATTCTTTACTAGCTACCCGCCCCGGCTTTGCACGTAAATCATCAGTGATTCTCTACTATATTATGCATGTATTATACATCCTATTGAATTACTCTATCCATTAAAAGAATATGAGCAATTGTTTCCGCGCCATTACATGATAGCGATAGCGATTTTCTTAATTCTTAATTTTCAAATGATTATCCTGACTGTGAAAATGTAAATATATTTTTTATATGTTGTTTTTAGTGGTAACCAGATTTTTGTAATAATTTATGAAATTGAATAATTTTCATAGCAAGCTGAGACAAGTTTGATACAAATCTATGAAAGAGCATATTTTCAAGACAAGGCAAACCCAAAAACTCTAAAACATGTGTTAACCATTAAACACAAAGATTTGAAGATCCTTACGTCCAAATTATCGGAATTACCATTCAAACTTTCATTTCACTATTTAACCCATTTTGGAGAGGAAAAGCCAAGAACTGTTGACCATTAGTTTAAATACAAAATTGTAATATCTATATAATATCCTTATTTTAACCGGCATTATGAATAATGCTCATTTTGTCTTGCCTTTTAGGACCAGCTAGTGGAATAACAAATGGAGCTCATTATTCAATGATGAGCATATTGCACCCACCTCCGGCTATCGTAATGTACGTTGTTTATACAAACTTCACACCCCCTTTTTTCCCCTTTAAGGGAGGAAAATCCAAAAATCCTTTCTTAAATAAGTTACGTTATGAAAGGAACCTGTTTAAAAAAAAACTCGATTCTAGCTTTAGCAGTTTAGGCTTTGCGTTGCGTCATTTCACGGAGAAATTTCCAAAGACGCTAATACATGTGTCATTTGTAATTTTATTATAAGTCCTAATTTAAAATTGGAAGACTAACTTCAGAAAGATGATGGGCACAAATGTATGGGCCAGGCACTCAGGAGCTTTAGCACTGAGACTGCTGTAACAATCCCTATTCCAAGGCTTTAAATAAATAATAGTCCTCTTTAAAACAATGAGTCTAAAAATAATTAGAAATACGTTTTGGCTGGAACAACGCCGGGTTTTCTAAGGTGATCTCTTTGTTTTGCCTGCAATAGGAAAGGAAGCATCTCAAGCCGACCTATCAACCTAAAGGAAAACCGGGGCTCCGCCTCCTCCCATCACACTCGGCCAAAATACCAGCACCAAAGACTACCTACCGATCCAAATTTAATCCGGACTCGATGCTCTGCTTCCTCGGAGTAAATTACCAAAAACTACAACATTCTTCAAAATCTGTCATACTCTCCTCAGAACAATGATAGTTTATTCTCCATAATGTGAAGCGTTTAAATGGGGGTTTGTTGGAATAAGCTCATTCCGTCACAGCTCGGACACTCCTAACTACCATGTCATTTTGGTCACACATCGACAGACGGCATGTTGCACTTGGCATGCGTTTGTGTGCGTGTTGTAAGGGTTTTTTTTGTAAATATTTTACCTACTAAGGTAACAACATTTAGAAATTACGATCTAGCCTAATCTAAAGCTAATGAGTAATTTTACTATGACTCAATTTGCTAGGTAGACTAAACTAAGAATATGTCCATTAACACGTTTCTTATTGTCTCTATTAAGGGGAAGACTAGGGGAATATTATTATATTACATTGTCACTTTACAAAACTAACTCAAAAGGTTTTATCCTCTTCAGTCTTCTCACTATGTCCGTGTTAACGTCGAGGCCATCACGTTCACATGGTGAAGAAGTCTTCGGTCGTGAGCTTCAGCGTTCTTCTTAATTATGTCAGTGACGAGGTCTACTTTAAGGTCCCGATGTAGGTCGTCATTTCTTAGGTACCAGGGAGCGTTTACAATTCCTCTAAGTACTTTGATTTGGAATCGTTGTATTATTTTAACGTTACATTGTTTGGTGCAGCCCCAAAGCTGACTACCATAAGTCCACACAGGCATTAGGACTTGTTTGTATAAGAGTATTTTGTGGTGTACTGATAATGAAGAGTGCTTTCCAATTAGCCAGTACATAGACTTGTAGCGGAGCCCTAATTCTTCGCGTTTCTTTTTGACATGAGCTTTCCAGCGAAGCTTTGCGTCTAATTTCATACCCAGGTATTTGGCTGTATTTTCGTATGGTATACTATGTCCATTTATGTACACAGGGTGGTAATTGGCCTTTTTATTTGTGAAATCTATATGAGTAGATTTGGATTCGTTGAGTTTTACTCGCCATTTTTTTATCCAGTCAAAGATAGTATTGACGGCTGTCTGCACCTTTTCTACTGCATCTTCATGAGATACACCCGTAGCCATTATAGCTGTGTCCTCAGCAAATGTAGCAATAGTATTGTTCTCTAACACGGGAATATCGCAAGTATACAATAAGTACAGTATGGGACCCAAAACGCTTACTTGCGGTACTCCAGCTTTTATTGTCTTAAGTTCTGAATATGCATCTTCTTGTCTAACTCTAAACATAAGCTGCGACAAGTAAGACTCTAAGATATCAGCAAACAATTTTGGGAGTATATTTCTGAGTTTGTGTATAAGCTCTTCGTGCCACACTTTATCAAATGCTTGAGCCACATCTAAAAAGAATGTAGTGCAAACTTTCTTTTCTTCTAGAGCCTTTTCAATTATGTTGGTTATTCTATGTACTTAATCTATAGTAGAATGTTTTTCTCTAAATCCGAATTGATAATCAGGAATTAAATTTCTTTCCTCTATGATAGGTTTTAATATTTTACACAGAAGTTTCTCAAATAATTTTAACATGATCGGCAACAGAGGGATTGGCCTGTATGAAGTTGCCTCATTTGGTAGTTTACCAGGTTTTGGTATCATTATAACTTCAGCCACTTTCCGTACATCAGGCACATACCTGAGCCTGAACGTAGCATTGATAAGAGTGGTTAGTTTAACGAGAGCCTTAAGTGGCAGTTTTTTTAGGATTTCTCCAGTAATAAGGTCATAGCCAGGAGATTTCTTTCGGCTAAGGCGTTTGATTTCACTGAACACTTCTCTCGGTGTTACTAGCTTTATTTCTAGTTCATCATTTGAAGCATTATCTGCCAAGGCGAATTGATCATTTTCTTCATTAGGGTTGAAGATTTGCTCCAGATGCTGCGCAAACCTTATAGCTTTTTGTTCGTTGCTAATTGCCCATTTTCCATTTTCTTCTTTGATTGGTGGTACATGCATCATTGGTTTCTTTGAGTTTTTAGACGTTTTCCATAATGAGTATTCTGTGGTTCGATCACTGATTAGTTGAGTTAAGAAAGCGTTCATTGTTTCATCTTGAAACTTTTGAATAGATTTTTTAAGTCGTTTAGTTAAATTGTTTAATATTGTTTTATCTTGTGGAAATCTTGTTTGGTGCCAAAGCTGTCTTTGTTGCGTTTTTTCGGCTATAAGTTTTCTAATTTCTGGAGGATAATAAGTAGTTCTTTCCCTTCTCGTGACTTTAGGTGTGTTATTCCAAGCACTTTGTTGTATATCTATAATATATTTTCTGATTTCACAATCCAGATCTTCCTGACATTTTAGCGGAACTTTTAAATCAATTACAGAATCCAAATCTATTTTAAAGCTTTCCCGATCAGTATTTTTGTCTAACCCTAGGGTTGGGAAGCTTTCTCTCAGCATTATACTCTGACTAAGAGTCAGTATAATAGGTGAATGGTCTGAGCTCATATCATACATAGCCTTCCTTAATGTGAAGGAAATTTTGCGATATATTCTTACATATAAAAAAGTATATTGAGTCTGGATTTTTATATCGATCAGTTGGCCAATACGTAGATTTCCCCGTTGATATAGTTTTGCATTGTGTATCTCTAATTGCACTTAATAACTCTCTTCCTTTTGTTGTGGTCAGTCTGGATCCCCAGATGGTGTTTTTAGCATTGAAGTCACCTCCTAGTATAAATCTATTTCCAAGATTTTGTAATAAGCTCTTGTACTGACCCGCTTTTATGGAGTACCTCTGTGGGCAGTATAAAGCTGATATGGTTATAAGGCAATGTTTTGTTTTGACATTAACCGCAACTGCTTGTATTTCTTCTTTTTCGCATTTATGTACTTCATAATGGTAGATGTTCTCCTTAATTATGACGGCACTTTCTCCTCTTGATGTATTAAGGGGATGCAAAGCGTGATATACTTTATAGCCTTTTATTTCTACCTGAGATTCTCTGTTGAAGTGTGTCTCTGAGATACAGCAGATATCAATATTTTCTATGTCTAGGACTGCTGTTAGTTCATTCTTATGTTTTAACAGCCCATTTGCATTTCATGCCATAATTTTTAATGAGTTGGCCATTTTTATTATTATTTTTGTTTGGCAGATTGCTACCTTCAATCTTTTTCAGTCTTTCATCATATGTAGTTAAAAGATTTAAGATTGTATTAATCTTTTCTTCCACATTAGGTTTCGTAGTTTTATTTTGCAACTGTGGATGTTGTTGCGGCTGCGTTCCTTTTGTCGCTAATGCATAAGAAACATTTTTAGTAGTCAATTTATTAAGACTCTGTCCTTTTGCTTTGTTGTTGGTTGGTGGAACATGGGAACCAGGTATCTCACTCCTTTTGATAGTTTTGATGATCTTAATGGCTGAATTTCTACTTTAGAACCTAGTATGGAATTGATTTCATAAATCTTTTTTATGGCTTCATCCTTTAAAAATGAGAGCATAAACATATTCAAGGGTTCTTTCTTTTTCCAGCTTAGCTTGTTTACAGCATCCTGGATTTTGTATCCCTTAGATGTCAAGTCTTCGATTATTCTCTTTGGCAAGCACGTAGAATGCAGGTGTTTTGCCATAACCCTGATTGGCCTTTCCTGTTTATTTTCATACGAGTACCAGAGGCAGTTATTCTGCAACAATAACTTGGTAACCATTCGGTATGAATCATCGCTGTAGGTGTTAATCTTGACTTTCTCTCCATTCAGCATTTTCATGATGAAAGCGTCTTTAGGTACACTTGTCAAAAGATACTCATAAAACTCCTGGTAGTTTTTAACGTTTTCGACAACTATAGGCGGTGAAGGTTGTTTCTTCATTTTCACTTTGTCTGTTACATGGGGTGGTGGTGGGTAGAGTGATGTGTTCAATTTCCTTTTTTTTCTACTCTTCTGACGTACCCACTCTGTTTCTTTCGCAAGTTCTTCTTCGTTCGTTTCATACTGGATGGGCGGCGGCTTCTCAGAACTATCATTTTTGTTTTCAGTGTCTTTTTGAAACTGAATATTATTTAGCTGTTGCTGAAGTTTCTCTATTTGACCTGTGAGGTCTTCAACCAAACCTTGGAGAAGTTCTCGTTGATTCTTCTCTTCGGTGTAATGTTTATACAACAGATGCTCTGTATCCGTTTTTATGTTGATTATGAGTGATGGAGCCATAGTTAAAATATTAATTTCAAAACTATAGCTTCGCCTTAACACTGTTTACACTGATATTTGTGATTCACTTTCGATAACTGGGTCATCGCGGCGACCGCGCGCGTCCATACGTCATGAACCGGAGGCTACTGCGTCAGGGCATTACAAACTAACACAAGAGCGTGTGCGACGCGACTATTCTTGGCGGAAGTCGAATGAACACTGAGAAGCTGTAAGGGTTGACATATTTTGTTATACCGGTCATAACCATCACTTGATTAATCTGGTTCTTGATTAAACCAACGTTTTAAAGTAGTTCAGTGTAACTGAATAGTTAGAATAGATTAGGTTGCATATTTTGTATGAATTTACTTACAGTATCTCATCACTGCAATCTAAAATAGTTCCTATTTGAGTCATATCTTGTGGTAGAAGACATCCGTTCACGGAACAGTAGCTAACCATCTTTGGAACACAAAACTTGATTATTTCCGTTACACTGGGAAACATGCGCGCGCCATACCCGCTATGCGTACGCTCAATGTGGCCCACAATCCGGCGCGGAGTGTGACGTATGTCGGACTGGGGAAGGGAGGAAGGTGAATGTCCGTTCTGTATGTAGTACTATTATATATTCTGTGGTTCCGTCGGAACAAGCCAAATTCAAAGGCAGATATTCTTTAATAATCCTTATCACTTCCGCATGATCCACAGCGGCCTCTCCCCTATAATACCGCCTATCGGACTAGAGGCCAAGGTGGCTGAGAACTCTTAAAGTCGTTATGTCAGTTGAAAGTTTTTAGTAGAGTCACAGTCTAAATCGATCATCCAAAAAAAAAAACCTTGAATGATGTGTATTGTATCAGGAATCACAGGCCACCACAACATTGCACCAAGGAAGGTGTCCCGTGAACCATGACACATGTAAAGTGTGTAATATTCAAGTGTGCAGTGGAACTGCTTGCTGCCGTCAAGTTATATACTCGAAAAACGGTGGTCAATATATTAGTATTTGTGACTATATCTCCTCGAATCAAGTTCGTAATCAGAGACAGGGTTGTAAAGTCTTTTCCTCCCTCAGATCTTAAAACTCGGCTAGGGTTACAGCTGAGTCTGGTATTTAGAATTTAAGTTCACTTGAATAAAAATAGCAATCAATAGAAATATTGTTTATTCAATATTAATACATCGCCGAGACAGTCAATGTTAATTATAAAAGAGAAGTAAGAAGTAAGGGGATTAATCCAGTGACCTATTAGTTAAATGAAGTGATCAACGAAGATTGCAATCAGGTTCCCACCAGTCCTAGATGCCTGTTAAAGAAATATCCCTACCAAGAGGAAGCAGTCCCAGCAAACCTTGCACTCCTCATCAGTTACAAACACTTCTATTTTATAAAAAAGAAGCAAACAAAATAAATTAAAAAGAAACTACCGTTAGGATAAAGTTACATATATAAAGTAGTAACATAAATTCAAATAAACAATTGTTACTTGAATATAAACAAATATAATACATACATCTATACATATAATAAATCTCTAGAAGGCTCGTGTCTGTCCATTGAATATTTTTACCAAAAAATAATTGCATTACATTATGAACGATATAAGGATCAAAACGTTTTTCTTTTTTAATTTTTGTCTGTTTGTCTGTCTGTATACCGCATCACGCCAAAACTACTGAACCGATTTCGATGGGACTTTTTTTATTCAACTGTGTGTCATCCGGGTTGCAATTTAGGATACCTAAAATCACGCTACCTACTTAGGGGGTAGGCAGGAAATTTAAATTAGCTGTTTCTTAACCGATTTTATGGAACTTTTTTCATTCAACTTACCATTATTTAAAATCAAAGTTACGATACAAATAATCACGCCTCATGACTTAGGAGGTAGGTAGGAAATTGAATTTCGGTCGTTTTTAACCGATTGTGATGGAACTTTTTTTGTATGACTGAGCATTATATAAACTCAAAGTTACGATACAAATAGTCACGCCACCTGACTTAGGGGGTAGGCAGGAAATTGGACTCTGATCGTTTTTAACCGCTCAAAAAGGGACTATTATTCGACTGGCTTTGTTTAATTGCCTGGTGTCCAGCCTAGGTTAGAAATAATCACGCGAATCATTCTCATATTGAATAAATACCCCAGTTTGTGTGGACAATACGCAGTGTGAAACATACTCAAAACGCTTCTCCGCGCGTAGGAGCGGGACCCACTAGCTCGCCCGCGGAAACGTGTTTTTTATACAAAAATAAAGATCAGATAATGTTAGCAGATCCCACTCCTACGCGCGGAGAAGCGTTTTCAGTATCAGAATCAGAATCAAAATCAGAAAATATTTATTGCAACAATCATGGTATAGATGACACAATTTATACTTAAATTAAAGAGCGCATGTTTCGCCAATACAAATAATTAACATGCAATAGAAAAATAATAATTAAACATTACGTAAAATATAACATCGATTATTTTTTAAATGTCATTAAGCTTTTATACATAAATCAATTCAAATTATAGTTCATGGTACAATCTTAATTTATTAAACATGTCCAAGAAATTAATTTATAGTATATACTACTTGGTCATTAAGCCATTTATTCAATTTTGACGAAAATAATCTTAACTGCAAATTTCTTATGTTAAAAGGGATATTATTATATAATCTAACAAACATGCATATACAATTTTTATCATTTATTTCTATAAGAGGAGCTTCCTCAAAAATCAGTCTATTAGGATCTCTCCTACTCCTTGGATTTCTGTCACATGATTTAACAAAAAACATAGGATGCTTTTTAATGAATATGCATGCGTCATATATGTACATTGCTGGTAAAGAGAGTAAGCCAAGATCCTTAAAAACAGGTTTACATGAATTAGTCACAGGCATGCTCATAAGTGCTCTTATATTTTTTTTGAGAAACCAAAACTTTGTTCACGTCTGTACCGTTTCCCCAGATAATTAGACCATAGCGGAGAACTGAGGCCACACATGCATGATAAGCGGTCAAAGCAGGTTTTTTATTCGTTGTTTCTAAGTCATCTTAAAGCAAAAGCAAGAATTATTTAATCTATCACTAACATTTTCAATTTGTGTTTTCCAGCTTAACTGGTTGTCAATTATGACATCTAAAAATTTCGTTTCACTTCCTTCTTTTATATCACTATCCATATAGCGTATTTTTTAATATGTATTTATGTAATAATTGAAGTTTATGAAGCACGTTTTTTACAAGTTTATTTTGAGATTATTTATTTCTATCCAATTAATTATATCATTTAATGTATTATTTATATCATCTTCGTGTGTTGTCATAGTATATATATTTATTTTACCGCTTGTCGTCACTACTATTGATATATCATAGGCAAACATTATGCACTTTTTGTTTGTAATTTTTGGGAGGTCATTTACATAAAGTAGAAACAGTACACTGCCCAAGTACACTGCCTTGTGGCACACGATACTTATTATATTTATGTTCAGAGCTATAATTTATAATTTCACTTTTGTCATTTAATTTAGTAACTAATACGCATTGTTTTCTATTTGACAAATAAGTCATTAACCAATTCAGAGGTAGTCCTCGAATTCCCATATTTTCTAATTTGCTTAAGAGAATATCATGGTCAACAAAATCAAAGGCTTTACTAAGGTCCAAAAATAATACCGAAGTAAGTTGTCTTTTGTTAATATTTTTTAAAATATCTTTTACTAGTGTGAAAATGACTGTGGCAGTAGACTTCTCCTTCTGAAAACCAAATTGGTCCTTACATATAATTTCATATTTTACACAATATTCAGTTATTCGCCTATACACACATTATTTAAAAATTTTGGAAATGATTGAGATAAGCGTAATGGGTCGATAATTAATCAATATAATTTTTATCGCCCTTTTTATACACAGGTTTTACTATAGAATATGTTAGAATTTCAGGGAAAATGCCCGTAGTAAATGATAATTTTATTAAAAATGCCAGCAAATTAAAATTACTATTCAGACATGTTTTTATTCCACGCTGGACTGGGAGCGAGAGAAGAACATAGAATGTGCCAGCTGCATTTCCTCCCAGGCATGCTGTAAAAACCAGCAAAGGGATATGAGGGTTTCAGTATATTGCAATTTAGGCGTTGGGCTGACAACCTGTCACTACAGCAATGTACCTACTTATCTATCTTAAATAATCCTCCAAACTATGTCAGACGTGGCAGAACGACTTTTGTTTAGGTTGTTTACGCTCTGCCTACCCCATTAGGGATAAAGGCGTGATTATATGTATGTATGTTTTTATTACCATCGTATTTATTTCATCAAAACCTACGGAGTTTGTATTACTCAAAGACATTTACCTCTCTTCGAACTTCCTCTGGGGACATTGGCTTTAGGAACATGGATTGTGAGGCAATGTTTATCTTTTTCGCATTTTGGTAAATTTTATTATAAGTATTAACAAAGTTTTTGAAATTATTATTGAAGATAGTCGCGATTTTTATTGAATCAGTAACTATATTTTCTTTATCTTTAATTGATTCTATGTTATTTTGTATATTGTTATTATATTTCCCAGATTCCTCAATATATAATTTTCCAATTAGCCTTATTTATGTTTTTACTGTTTGTAATATATTTGATGTTAT
Source organism: Scrobipalpa costella (assembly GCA_949820665.1). Classification (NCBI taxonomy): domain Eukaryota; kingdom Metazoa; phylum Arthropoda; class Insecta; order Lepidoptera; family Gelechiidae; genus Scrobipalpa; species Scrobipalpa costella. The sequence continues at coordinate 39,271,683 of OX463295.1, forward strand.
TATTTCTTTTTAGGTTTAATATAACTTTTTGTAGTATTTCTAAATATTTTATGTAATGTAGCTTGTTTTTATCTGTTTTCTGTTTGCAATATTAATAACGGAGCGTTCTTTTTGTTCTACAGCTTTGCTTCACCCCTTTACTTCCCCATTTTTGTTTATGACTGTTTACGCGTTTTAATTTATTAATTGGGAGACACAAATTGTACCATAGAGTAAAAAAATCATGAAATTTACGAAAAGCCATTTCTTCAGTATGTTCGACACTGCGTGTTTTTCCGTACAAAGCGGGCGCGTAAGAATTAATATGATCCAATTTAATAAAATTTGTTTAATATTCTCTGATTTATTGAAAGAAGTATTATTATCGTATAAATATTATTGGATGAAAAGATACTAGAATTACGCAAATATTATTTAAAGTTTATAGTTTGAAAATATCTTATAGTTACGGGGAATTTTAATTTAAGTAACCAAATTCTCTGTAGTATCAACTCTCTTTCCCCGCATTAGCTATCTCTGATATTAAAGAATGAAACAGTACAACCTGACAAGATTTGTTTGCTTTTCGTCGTCAATAGCAGTCGCATGTGAGTCGTCTGGAATACGAGTACATACGTATATAGTTTGACCCAAATCTGTCATCTGCATCAACAGTCTCTTATAAATACCTATCATTAGTCATTACAATAATCTCTGGAAAATAAATACGAATTGGGAAACCAGAAGTTAACTCTTAGTACACAAACCACAACAAAATACATGTGTATGGGTAACCAACGATACTTAGGGACCTCCGGCGATCACATTTATAAATTTCCTCTTTATTCCGATATTTTTGCATACTGGCCCTCACTCGAATATATTTTTTTTCTTCCATGATATAATCTTTTTTTGTTATTCCATACTGTTCAAACCATTTCCAATTACCCTTCAAATCCCTTTCTAACTTTTCTGTATTAGCCAGCATTTATAGTTATTTTCTTCCGTGTAAAAATAATTTAGTTGTTATTAAAAGTCAGTTTACTACAGACTATTATTGGTTTGTTGCTAAAACAGGAGAGAGCTGTCTGCCACTACTAATTTTCGACATATTCCATAGAGCTCCCATTTCATACAAATCGCTGGCGACGGAAGGTCAGGCTATAGTGTTTTTTTTTCCTCCACACATGAAACTAGTGTGGGTCGAAAGAACTGACAAAACTGAGTTTATTTTGTTAAGGCTCTGAAAAATTCGTCCTGATGGTCAAATTGATGGAATTACCATTTAAACTTTCATCCCCTATTTAACAAATTTTGGAAAAACCAACAACGTTGATACACGTATCCATGAATTGTTGATCATTAGTTTAAATACAAAATTGAAATATCCTTACTTTACCCGCGATTATGAATAATGCTCTTTTTATCTTGCTTTTTAGGACCAGCTAGTTTAATAACAAATGGAGCTGGGTGCAACATGCTCATCATTGAATAATGAAGATCATGTTACACCCAGCTCCCGCTATCTAAACGTACTTTCATAAAAACTTTGCACCCCCCTTTTTTTCCTTTAGGAAGGATAATCCAAAAATCTGTTACGTTATGAAAAGAACCTGCTCTCCAAATTTCTCGATTCTAGCTTTAGTAGTTAAGGCTTTGCGTTGGTGAATCAGTTTACCCCTTGGGGGCTGAAAGTTCCAAAAACGCTGAAAAATATGTTATAAATGAAACGGCCGCTTAGAACCAACATCGGTTGCGTGAAAAGCTAGTAATAACTAGCTGCGCTCGGAACATAACAGCATACATATCTTCCCTTCCACATTAATTTGGGAACCTGGTAACAAACAAAACAAATCCCTTATTACCTATATGCAAATACAAAAAATTAAATTTAAATAATTCAAACAATCATTACTTATGTAAATTCCTGTAATCTACAGCTTTTCTAGGCCTCAACACACGTGTTTGTGGATTATCAGAAAGCAATGGCTCACTGTTAATCTGATTATCAACTTCCACAGGATCTTCGCTAACAGCATCCTGAAAAGTCTCACCATCCCCTTCTTCCCTATTATCAGCATTATCAACATTTAGACTTTAAACTGTCTCTACATTATTTGCAGATTGTGATGACGACAAATTTGAAGGAGTAGGTAAATTAATTTCTGTTACAAGCGGTTTCGCACATAGCGGCGAGCTGTTAGAGACAACATAACAGGTGTCTTTGCTATTGGTACTAATTTCTAGTTCATTGACACTTTTACATTTTAATATCTGATCTAAATGTCTATTGCATTCTACATACAAAACTACATACTACTACAAAACTTTATACATGCGGTTTCCTTTTATTTGTAAAATTTTTGCTTTCGACCAAATACTTTTCCTTGCCACAAACCACTTAGCCATAACTATTTCTCCTACAGAAAAACACCTACTATTGTTCCGTTGTTCCACTGGTACATTATCAGCTTCTAAAACCTTAATTTTATCTCCCGGCATTACCATATCTAACCGTGATCTCAAATTTATTCCAAACATTAACATCGCTGGTGTAGGTACTACCAGTCGAGCAATGCACAGTATTATTTTTGTTGATGAGACACATTTTCATCGGAAAGAATACATTTTATAAGATTTTGCAAGTTTTCACAGAGTTTTCCGCTTGTCCGTTACTGGCCGGATGGTAGATAGGCGAAGTTATATATTCTATACCATTTACAGTACAGAAATATTTAAATTAAGTGGAACAAATTTTTGCGTCATTGTCAGATACAATAACATTTGGTATTCCAAAACGCGAAAATACAAGTTTTAACTTTGCTATCAAAGCGCGCGTATTTGTCCCGTGAGTCATGTTTATGCACTCTAGCCATTTGCTAAGTGCATCAATGACAATCAAATACACACACTGTCCCAACGTAAAGTAATCTATGTGTATACGATACCAAGCACGCGGAGGCCTGGGCCAGGGCGCCGGAGGGGCGCGGGGCGGGGCGGCACGGAGCGCGCTGCAAGCGCTGCACGAGCCTACAAAACGCTCGATGTCCTGGTCTATACCAGGCCACCACATTCTACTACGAGCTGCACTTTTCGTTTTTACGACACCAAAATGTGCGGAATGTAGCTCTCGTAACATTTGTTCCCTAAACACGGAAGGTATAATGACCCTATGACCTCTAAATAGGCAGCCGTTATTAAATTCAATATCAGTTTTATGATAAAAGTAAGGTTTTATAAGTTCACAATTAATTTTACGACGCCAACCATTCTCCATGTATTTAATAACAGTACCACAGCTCGGACACTCCTAACTACCATGTGAATTTGGTCACACATCGACAGACGGCATGTTGCACTTGGCATGCGTTTGTGTGCGTGTTATAAGGGTTGACAAATTTTGTCATATCACTTGATTAATCTGGTTCTTGATTAAACCAACGTTTTAAAGTAGTTCACTGTAACTGAATAGTTAGAATAGATTAGGTTGCATATTTTGTATGAATTTACTTACCGTCTCTCATCACTGTGGAATCTAAAAAAGTTCCTATTGGAGTCATATCTTGTGGTAGAAAGACTACCATACACGGAACAGTACCTAACTATCTTTGGAACACAAAACTTTATTATTTTCGTTACACTGGGAAACATGCGCGCGCCATACTCGCTAAGCGTACGCTTAATGTGGCCCACAATCTGGCGCGGTGTGTGACGTATGTCGGACTGGGGAAGGGAGGTGAATGTCCATTCTGTATGTAGTACTATTATATATTCTGTGACAGTACATAAAACTTTATCATTCCCAGTTGCTTTCTTTATCTCGTCAAAGGAAACCGGTTCCACTTGCGAATTGAGAAAAAGAAACGTGCGACTATAGCTTTCCTCTTCACTCTGATTATCTATTACCTGTGATGGAGCACGAGAAAAATAGTCCGCGATAACGTTATGTTGGCTTTTAATGTATTGCACTATATAATTATAAGCTGATAAAATTACAGCGTATTTCTGCAAGCGTAAGGCAGCGGTAACGGAAATGCCGTTCTTCTTTCCAAATATAGTGAGCAAAGGCTTATGATCCGTTTTAAGTATAAACGGTTTTTGCACTCCAAACAAATATTGGTGGAAATTTTTAACCCCGAAAATAATCGCGTTAGCCTCCTTTTGGATTTGGCTATAGTTATACTCACTTGCCGATAAAGATCGCGAAGCGAAAGCTAACGGGCGCTCCGTGCCGTCGGGTGCGCGCTGTGCCCGCGTCCACGCTCAGCACCAGCCGCGCGTCGGGGTCATAGTGCGCCAGGACCCGCTCGGACATCAGCTCCGCCTTCTCTGCCTGCATAGCACGCTCTTGCCGTTCACTCCACTCCCATACAGCGCCCAATCGTTAGAGTTCATATAATGGACGCGTTAAGCACGCATTAAGGCGGACGCGTTGGGTATAAAACTTCTGTAGTAGTTAACTACATCTACGAATCTTTTAATTTCGGTAATATTTTTAGGGTTTGGGGCATCAATAATACCCTGAACCTTATCAGGATTAGTGTGTAGGCCATTTTGATCGATTAAGTAGAAGAGATAAGTAATGCTTGGTTTAAGAAACTCGCATTTTTCTTTTTGCAATCGCAAGCCAGCGTCATTAAGCCTGCGTAGAACCTCTTGCAACCTATTCAAATGAGTTGTATCATCTGGTCCAGTTACACAGATATCATCTAACCAACAGCTCACTCCATCCAAACCTGACAACAGGATTTCCATAGACTTCTGGAACAAACCTGGAGCGTTTGCAAGCCCGTATACTAACCTGGAGTAGATATACAATCCTTTTGAAGTTGATATAGTGGTTAACTTCTATGATGAGTCATCCAATACAAACTGATTATAGGTACTTTTGAGGTCTGTATAGGTGATGGGTATAGGTATTTTTGAGGTCTAATTTGCAATACTTCTTACCGCCAGCTAACTTGGCAAATACTTCCTCAATGCGACATAAGGGATACTTGTCAATAACCAAATCCTTATCCTCCTTCTACAACTAAAAGAATTACAATAATTTAACTTTGAACTTGTTGAACGTTCCTAATTCGTCACACCATATCGCCGTAAATTGTTCCATTAATTTATTTAAAGCAACATTTATAACGGTGTCCTCCATAGCCATATTATAGATAGGTACATTATTTACAGTGAAGCCCATTTTAAATGCGGACATAAAAACTCGCCCAACCAAGGGTGGACCTCCATTTTTGAAAACAAATATGTTTATTGTTTTTTTTAGGTTATTAAAGGAAACATCAATTTTAAAATAGCCAAGCGGGGATATTCTATGTCCGAAGTCATCATCATCATCATCATCATTCGCTTGCCCTTATCCCGGTGTAATAACACATTTTAATATCAGTTTTATGTAAATTGTACTTTGTAAACAATGATAGGTATAAGTGATATGACATAACAGAGGCTCCCGACCCGGAATCTAACTCAACAGTCAAAGGGTTGATCCCCTAGTAATAGATCGAATATTATCGGTGTGAAGGACACATACCTGAGACTATAGTTTTGGCATTCCAGACAACAATTGTCATCACTTTCACGATCGTTATTTTCTTCTAACACAATGTTGTAAAACCGTGTTTTTTTTTGACCAGACACTTTCTTTAAATGGCCTTTAATACCGCACTTTTGGCATCTGTAGTCCTTAAAACGAAACGACTCACTCGTATGATTTTTCATACCGCAAACTGAGCACTTGGAATATTCCCCGGCCGTGAAGTTAGCTGCGCCCGAGCGCCAGGGCCCGCGCCGCCGCCGCTGCGCTGCCCGCGCTCGGCGCCAGCCCCTGCACCGAACGATGCTCGATACATAGGCTCCTGCTTCATCTCCGAGGAATCATGAGACACCATTTGTTTAGCTTGCTCCGCTAACTCGATAGCGCGCCCAATTTGCAGTTTGCTTGGATCTTGTTCAAATAACTTATCAAGCTCTGGGCCTGGTCCTAAGCCGAGGACGAATCGATCTGCCAAAACAGTATCCAGAGCGGTGCCGAAATCGCAATAACTAGCGAGTCCACGTAGTCGCGCCGCCCAGTCGCCCATTGTTTCACCTGGACCTCTTGTCGCCCCGTAGAATTTTGCCTTATCAGCAAAAGTACACTTACTTGTTTTAAAGTGTTCATCGAGTAATGTAACAAGCTGATTATAAGTTAGGTCGTCTGGAACTGCTGGATGGGCCAGATTCCGCAGTAATCGATATGACTCATCAGTAATGTGCGTAATCAGAATTCCCACCTTGACTTCGTCCTCTACCTTGTCTATTTTTAAAAACTGGGTTAATTTGCTTTTAAAAATTATCCACTCACTAGTTTTATGGTCAAAATTGGGCAAATTCCCAATAAGAGACATTTTCACAATTTAAGATGTGGGTACACGTAAACACCTCGTCGCCACTGAGATATCTACCAGGCCACTCAGAAAGTATTGCGATAAATAGTTTTTATATATGGCAGACTGGCCGGTTAGAATCTTTTTTGAAAATATGATTACTTGTAAGTATAAATATGTGTGTTTCATTTTCAAAATTTCCCTCCACATTTTTTGCGAGCCAATTCAAAGTATCGTGTCTTACTGAAAAATGGATCTGCGCCGGGAACATTTTAGAGCTATGATTTTTTACGATTTCAAGTGTCGCCTGAAACCGGATGAATCGTTCGATAGACTTCAAATGGCATTTATGGATGAAAGCCCCTCCAAGGCAACCGTGTATCGTTGGTATAACGAATTTAGGCGCGGTCGACCAACCTTGGGGGATGAAGAAAGAAGCGGTCGCCCTTTGACGGCTATTACGGAAGAAAACGTGCTAGCAGTGAAAAATTGAATCCAAGATAATAGGCGAATTACATATCAGGAGATTCAGCACATATTAAAGATTGGATCGGGAAGCGTTCACGAGATTCTACACGGGCATCTTCGCGTGAGGAGGATAGTATCGCGCTGGGTGCCGCACTACCTCACCGACGCTCAGAAGCAGGCCCGGGTGGAATGGTGCCGTGATATGCTGAACAAATTTGAAGCAGGCTCGTCTCGGCGTGTTTACGACATCGTAACAGGTGATGAGTCCTGGATTTATCAATACGATCCAGAAACCAAGCGCCAGTCGACAGTTTGGGTGTTTCAAAATGAACCGACGCCTACCAAAGTGAAGCGATCTCGAAGCGGGGGGAAGATTTTGATCGCCAGCTTTTTTAATTTGACTGGCCACTTGGCCTCAATTCCCTTACGAGATCAAAGAAGCATTAACGCCGAATGGTATACTACCAAATGTTTACCAGAAGTTTTTTCTGTTGTGAGCAACAAGCGACCAAATACAGGGCTCCGCGGACTACTGCTCCACCACGACAATGCGCCTGCACACACCGCGCTCAAAACGAGGGACTTCCTGGACAACACACCAGTCAAACTCCTAGGTCACCTTCCTTACAGCCCTGATCTAGCACCGTGTGATTTCTTTTTATTTCCAAAAATAAAAAATCAGCTCAAGGGGATACAATTTTCGTCGCCGGAAGATGCGCTGGCTGCGTTCGAGCAGGCTGTAAACGAGGTGTCTACGGCGGACTGGAAAAAGTGTTTTGAAAACTGGTTCAGACGCATGAATCTTTGTATAGAGGCTGGTGGAGAGTACTTTCAAAAGATTTCATAAAAATATATGTACCTGTAGAACAATTTTTTTTAGTGTCGCAAAACTTTCTGAGTGTCCCACGTATATGTTATAAATGAAACGACCGCTTAGAACCATCACCGGTTTATTACTAGCTGCGTTTGGAACATAACAGCATACATATCAAACATACAACGTTTACGCTCTGCCCACCCCATTAGGGATAAAGGCGTGACTATATGTATGGAACTTTTTTTATTCGACTGAGCATTATTTAAAATCAAAGTTACGATACAAATAATCACGCCTCATAACTTAGAGGGCAGGCAGGAAATTGAACTCTGATCGTTTTTAACCGATCTTAAAAGGACTTTTTATTTACTGAGTTTTTATAATTACCTGGTGTCCAGCCTAGGTTAGAAATAATCACGCAAACCATTCTAATATTGAGTAAGTACCCCAGTTTGCATGGAAAACACGCAGTGTCGAACATACTGAAAACGCTTCTCCGCGCGTAGGAGCGGGATCTGCTAGCTCACGCGCGGAATCATGTTTTCCATACAAAAACAAAGATCAGACAATGCGAAACACGCTTCCGCGCGGGGTTTAGCGGATCCCGCTCCTACGCGCGGAGAAGAGTTTTCAGTATGTTCGACACAGCGTGTTTTCCATACAAACCGAGCGTACGAAGTCGCGGGCACAGCTATACACCATACATAAGTTAACTTTTTGTTTATTAAAAAAACGTAAGTTGTAAATAATCTTAAATATTCAATAGTTTAATGATTAACTCAACGAAAAAAATTGATTTGTATTTGTATTTAATTGTATCATGATTTGTACATAATTAATTGATCCCAAAACAAAAAATAATGGAAACAAAGAAATAACCGTTAGGTAACACAACTCCTTCCATATTTAATTTTAGTCTGTATTCTATCCCAATTATGTAAAATTTAAACCAAAAAATACATCGCTGTTTAAAATCATAACCACCACGCGAACGGAGTCGTGGGCACACTAGTTTAATATATTCGGTTATTTTTCCGATTTCACCATTTTGCAATATGGCTGCCATACATCGATTTTTCGTATGGAGAACTTCTGTTCAGGTCTGGCGTAGAAAAGGTTGAAAGGTTGGAAGGATTTTTATATTCTTTATCTGCATGTCCTCCTTAAATATGAGCAATTGGTTCCACGCCGTCACATGATTGCGATTGCGATTTTCTTATTTCTTAATTTTCAAATTTTTATCCTGACTGTAAAAATGTAAATATATATTTTGTATGTTGTATTTAGTGGTAACCAGATTTTGTAATAATTAATTAAATTGCGAGTGAATAATTTTCATAGAAAGCGGAGACGATTTTGATACAAATCTGTAAAAGAGCATATTTTCAAGACAAGGAAAATCCAAAAACTCTGAAGCATGTGTTAATTATTAAACACAAGATTGGAAGATCCTAACGTCCAAATTGACGGAATTACCATTCAAATTTCATACCTTATTTAACCCAAATGGGTTAACGGGGAAGAAAAGCCAAGAACTTTGATACAGGTATCGATGAATTGTTGTTCATTAGTTTAAATACGAAATTGGAATATACTTACTTTAACCGCCATTTTGAATAATGCTCATTTTATCTGGCCTTTTAGGACCTGCTAGTGGAATAACAAATGGAGCTGGGTGCAATATGCTCATCATTAAACAATGATGAATATATTACACCCAGCTCCCCTCATCTTAACATACTTTTATACAAACTGCACACCCCCTTTTTACCCCTTTAAGGAAGCAAAATCCAAAAATCATTTCTTAAGTAATTTACGTTACGAAAGGAACCTGCTCTCCAAATGTCTCGATTCTAGCTTTAGTAGTTTCGGCTTTGCGTTGGCGAATTAGGTTACATCTGTTAATTTTAATTTTATTTTAAGTCTCAATTTGAAATTGGAAGACTAACTTCAGAAAAATTATGGGCACAAATGTATGGGCCGTGCACCCAGAAGCTTCATCACTGAGACTACTGTAACAAACCCTAATCCAAGGCTTTAAATAAATAATAATCCTTCCAAATTAACAATAAGTCTAAAAAAAAAAACGTTGTGGCTGGAACAACGCCAGGTTTCCTAAGGGGATCGCTTTGTTTTGCCTGCAATATGGAAGGAAGCATCTTAAGACGACCTATCTAAAGAAAAACCGGGGCTTCGCCTCCTCCCATCACACTCGGCCAAAATACCAGCACCCAAGACTACCTACCGATCCAAATTTTAATCCGGACTCGATGCTCTGCCTTCTCGGAGTAAATTACCGAAAACTACAACATTCTTCAAAATCTGTCATACTCTCCTCAGATCAATGTTAGTTTATTCTTCATAATGTGAAGCGTTTAAATGGGGGTTTGTTGGAAGGGAAGCTCGTTCCGTCGGAACAAGCCAAATTCAAAGGCAGATATTATTTAATATCCGTTATCACTTCCGCATGATCCACAGCGGCTTCTCCCCTAGAAGAACGCCTATCGGAATAGAGGCCCAGGTGGCCGAGAACCAGTTAAGTCGTTATGAGAGGTCATCAGATCAAAAACATATTTTTGGGTGTTTTTTTCCTCTAATGAAACTAGTGTAGGTAAAAAGTATTGATAAAACTGAGTATATTTTGTTAAGGCAATGAAAAAGTCGTCGCATCAGATGAAAATATATTTTATGGGTTTTTTCTTCTTTTACTAATATGATTCAAATTGAGGACTTTTAAAATTATCTTTAGTTTTATGGTCATATTGATTTTGTCATCTTGCTAATTTCCTGAAAAGTTGCATGTGCTCATAATTCCAAGTATGTAACCGCTTTAGATAAGCTAAGGAGTCCTAAAGACCTGCCTTTCTTTAAAGCTATCCCATGAAGTAAATAAATTTCAAGAAATCCTACGAAGAATCAACGAATATCTGCGAAAATCTCTTATAAGCGAAGCTAGAGAATGAGTTTTTTCGCTCCTGATGGGTGATGTATGTGCTAAAAATATCATGAAAACTTTGAAATTACGTTTTGGCTGCCCTGAAATTAACATACAAAATAAAATTACAAACAGGTGAAAAAGCTCTCATCATTGTCATATCACAATGCCATTGTTTCTATTTCGATAAAGATAAAAAACTGCGTGCTCGCTGCAAAGTCGATAAAGGAGGATGACTACATAAGAAGTCCCGAACTGACAACTGTGATTCTATTAAAGATACTATGCAGTTTGATATTATGTGGGGAAGAATGTTGCAAGATTTATTTGTATTTTATATTATCTATGTGTTTGTTGTCTGTCGTATTGATTGTGCTATCTTGCTAATTTGCTGAAAAGTACACGTATTTTCCAAAATCCAAGCCTTTACTTTAAAATCCACCAAAACAGAACCAGTACAGTCCCCGGAGTTAATAACTAGTGAAGGTCAAAAGTATTGATAAAATTTAGTTTATTTTGTTAAGGCACAGAATATTTTTTTGGGGTGTAGGAAAAAAAAAACACCCACTAATAGTGTTATATCTGATGACAACCGGGACGATTTTTTCAGTACCTTAACAAAATATACTCATTGTTATCAATACTTTCGACTTTCTTTAGTTTTATTAATGGAGAAAAAAATATCGTGTTTTTTTTTTCTCCATTAATGATGACCACAGTGACCATGTATACCAACTTGTCAGTATTTTTGATTCACGTTAGTTTCATTAGTGGAAGGAAAAAAACACTCTAACTTGACCTTCCGCTTCTAGCAATTTGTTTGAAATGGGAGCTCACTCAATATCTCATGATGAATTGGAGAGCTCAATGAAATAAAGAGAAAGAGCATAATGAAAAAAGCTTATTTTATCTTGTCTGTTAGGATCAGCTAGTGAATTAACAAATGAAGCTGGGTGCAATGTGATCGTGATTGAAGATCAATGACGAACACATTTCACCTAGCTCCCATCATCTAAACGTACTTTCACACAAACCTCCACCCCCGGGGGTGGGGTAAGAAATCCAAAAACGTTGGAAAACGTATATTCATAACTTTTAAATCATTAGCCTAAATACAAAATTGGAAGATCCTACCTTCAAACACCTTCAAACTTGACGGACTTTTATACAAACTTCACAATCCATTTCTACCCCTTTTGGGGAGGCCATAAAATTCGATATTGCGCCCAGCTCCCATGCTAAAAAATCTTTTCTTAGAGGCAGGTTATGTTATGAAAGGAACCTGTTCTCCAAATTTCACGATTCTAGCTTTAGTAGTTTAGGCTTTGTTTTAATAAATCAGTCCGTCATTCAGTCAGTAAGGACAAACGATTATATAAGTTTAGATAAAATTCTTTACAAGGCAAGAGAAAATGTTTGCCATCTCCGCGACAAAACCGCAAACTGGAAAATGAGTTTATTAGTTCTGTGTTGCAGTTTCATTTCAATTGAAATGCGCAATAAATAAATGCTGCACTTCAGAGAGAAACTTTAAAACGATAATATCGTAGGCTCCTTTGTAGTTCCACCGACACTTTTAAAAGAGCAGCGAGCAAACTCAAACAGGAAAATATTGACGGTAAAATATTACAAGTTAAAAAGATACGGTTTTATTCTTTGAAAGAAAAAAGAGAGCCATTATATCTAATAGACGTTGTATCTATTAATATTGCGCCGTTTATTTTTACTAGCGTAGACGACTTAAAAAAGGGAGATTCTCAAATTGGTGGTAGTTTTAATTGTTTGTTGCCTCATAACTCCATTATTTATTAACCGCTTTGGAATTATTTTTTTTTATTTTAAACAATGTAGTTCCAGTTTAGTCCCGTAACTATTTTTTTTTCTGAAGATGGGATTCATGAGGATTTGACGAAACTCCTCAAATTTAAAAGGTATATTTTGATATTTTAAGTCACACGTCAAGCATTTCCATTCAGAATATTAGAAGATCTGGAGCACATGGTTTAGAACTACAGAACCCAGCTAAAACGTTAGAAACGAAGAAGTTGCTTTTGCAAAAGTTATTTAGTTTTATGAGTATTTTCTTTCTAGTCTTTATTTATTTCTATGTGCTATAAAACATCCAAAGATTTGGAGTAATAGTACGTATGAATACATACATACATAAAATCACGCCTTTATCCCTTACGGGGTAGGCAGAGCGTTAAACGCCTCGTAAAAGGCGCTTTCGCCGCGTCTGACAAAAATTGAGGGCAATTTTAGATTGTAATGTGTATTGCTAATGTGTAGTGATAGGTTGTCAGCCCATCGCCTAAATTACAATACACTGTAACCCTCGAGTCCCTTTTGCTGTCTTCTACAGCATGCCCGGGAGGAAGGGCAGCTGGAACATTCTATGTTTTTCTATCTCTCCCAGTCCAGCATGGAAGAAAAGTACGTATGAACCCCGATACAAATGCAAATTGACAGTTACAAGTGGTGTTAAATTTACAATACGTGTGGTGTGGACATCTGTTCTCTAAGAGGATCTCAATGAATCCTGAGCGGTATGGAGAACTTTTGTTTGGCTCTGGCGTGGAAAAGTTTGTTTGTAGGGGGGAAGGATTATACTATTATTTATTTGCATGTACTGCATTATTATTGTGCTGCCCTCCCCCCAATTGTTTACACGCCATTACATAGTTGCGATTTCTTATTTCTTAAATTTCAAATTAGTACCCTAACTGTCAAAATGGAAATATATTTTGTGGTACCCAGATTTTTAAAAGTAGATCATGAAATTGCAAGTGAATAATTTCCATAGCTAGCGAACATCCGACACCACGATTTGATAAAATCTGTGAAAGAGCATATTTCCTTCTGCTACGGCGCTCCGGGATCTGATTGCAAAGATATTTGTCGGTTTCTGCGGCAGAACCAGCAACAGGTTTTTATTACAGAGTTAAAAATATGACTTCTATTAAAATATCAACATTTTGTACTTTAGGCGAATAATCAGAAACACAAATGTTGAGGTAGTTAAACTCAGTAACTATAAAGGCCAGACCGCACTAGAACGTGCAGCAGCGGTACAGAACATCTCATATAATTTACCTACAAAGAATCATTTGTAGCGCTGTGCCGCGACGCTGCAGCTACATCATAGTGCGTACCTTTAACATAAGTATAACACTCATCTATAGGTAGGCATATAATAAATCTCTAGAAGGGTCGTGTCTGTACATTGAATATTTTTCGAAAACTATTATTATAACGATATAAAGACCGAATCGTTTTTTTTTTAATTTTTGCCTTTTTAAACCTTGCACTCCTCAGTTACAAACACTTCCATTTTATAAGAAAGCAGCAAACATAATAAATAAAATAAAATAAAAAGAAACTACAGTTAGGATAAAGTTACATGTACATAGTAGAAACATAAATTCAAATAAATAATTGTTACTTGAATACAAACAAATATAATACATACATCTATACATATAATAAATCTCTAGAAGGGTCGTGTCTGTACATTGAATATATTTACAAAAAAAAAATGTAGCAGGCAATTTTTCATTATTAACGATATAATGATCAAAACGGTTTTTTTAGATTTTTTATCTGTCTGTCTGTATGTCACTACATCACGCCAAAACTAGGAACTGAACCGATTTCGATGGGACTGTTTTTATTCACCTGTGTGTTACTCGGGTTGCAAATTAGGATACCTAAAATCACGCTATCTGACTTATGGGGTTGGCAGGAAATTAAAATTTGGCTGTTTCTTAATCGATTTTCATGGAACTTTTTTTATTCGACTGAGCATTATTTAAAATCAAACTTACGATACAAATAATCACGCCTCATGACTTAGGAGGTAGGTAAGATATTGAACTCTGATCGTTTTAACCGTACTTAAAGGAACTTTTTATTTGACTGTTTTTTTTACACGATTCCGCGCGCGAGTTAGCTGATTCCGCTCCTACGCGCGGAGAAGCCTTTTCAGTATGTTCGACACTGCGTGTCTTTCTTACAAACCGGGCGTACAAAGTCGCGGGCACAGCTAGTTTAATATATTTTACGGAAAAATAATTGCAGCAAGCATTATTAACGATACAAAGACAAAAAAATACTTTGTCTATCTGTCTGTCTATATGTTACAAAATCACGCCAAAATTACTCCGATTTCGATGGGTTTTTTTTTATTTTACTTGATGTTATCTGGTTTAAAACTAAGGGGGTAGGCAGGAAATTGAAATATGGCTGTTTTTTTACCAATTTTGATGGAACTTTTATTTATTCCACTAAGTGTTATCTGGACTCAATCATTCGATGCAAATAATCACGCTACCGGACATTAGGGGTAGTCAGGAAAAAAAAGGTTTTAACTGATTTAGATGGGACTTTTTTATTCGACTGTGTTAATCTGTGTGTTATCTATACTAAATCATTGAATAGTATTACAACGAGTATACATATATTCCTCAAATTTTAAGCTAGGATATGGTTTGCTCACTTTTGAAATAGTGTGTATATTTTTTAAATCGCACTTTGTGCGGCACCACGAATCTACCCTGAATTTAGGGCGATCGGGTCTAAGTCGATCACGTAGGCCCAGTACGGATTGATCGACTTGACATACAACATTTTTGAATTTCTTCGTAGCTGTGTGATGTTTTCCTTCACCGTTAAAGCACCGAATAAGAAGCTAAAAAATAAATCGGTACATGGCGTGATTCGAACCACGGATTCAGCACTTAGTATGTTGCTTTGCATGTTGATATGTAAGTATCAGGTGAATATGGAGTCGCATCTGGAGCCGTTTTTCTGAACCGCTCGTATGAAAACTGAAAACGCATATGAAAATCATTCGTCTACGTAATCAAATTCTATCACACACGATTTTATGAAATCTGTGTTGTGCCAATAAAGTCTAATCCCATAAATTGTTTTTGTTCTACGCAGAAATACACCGCCGCTGTCACTAACAAAAATCATTGATTTGAAAAACCGGTAATGAATCGCGGAGAAACGGAACATAAATCCAAGTAAATTAAAAAGTTAAAGTGTTACTTGTCAAATGATTGTCTGTGTCACTGTCATGATTATAGACTACTTAGGTTTCGAGTAGTAGAAAAGAAAACGAGTTGTATGAACAACTCGTTGTAGAGTCGTCATTAGATTTTGAGATTTCGTAAGCGAATGTTGAATTTTCGTATGCGAATTCGGATACGAGCGGTTCAAAAATACGACTCCAGATCTCGATCAGTCATAATAAAGTGTTCAAGATTTTTTTGTAAGCCGGCTTCGAGAAAGCGAATACTGCTGAAGCGCCACATCCCAAATATTTGAAATCCATACTAATATTATAAATGCGAAAGTAACTCTGTCTGTCTGTCTGTCTGTTTGGTTGTTGCTCTTTCACGCCTAAACGGCTAAACGGATTTTAATGAAATTTGGTATGGTGATAGATGGTAACTTGGAGACGGACATAGGCTAAATATAATCATGCCACCGTATTTAGGGGTTAGGTAGTAGGCAGGGAACTGAATTTAGTAAGTGATTTCTTTTACGAATAAACGTCTAAACGGATTTTAAAGAAATTAGGTATGATGATAGATGGTTTCCTTAAAAAGCGACATGGGCTATATATAATCATGTCACCGTGCTTAGGGGGTAGGTAGCAGACAGGGGACTGTATTTAGATTTATAATCCTTTTTGATGGGACTTTTTTATTGAACTAAGTGTTACATAGACAAAAGGTAAGGATACAAATAATCACGGTCCTGTGCCTAGGGGGTAGGCAGTAGGCAAGGAACTGAATTTAGTTTAACCTATTTTGATGGGACTTTTTTATTCAACTAAGTGCTACCACGACACAAACTAAAGATATAAATAATTACGCCACTGTACTTAGTTTTGAATTGAGTTTGTATTTTAACCGATTTTGATACGACTTTTTTCAGTTTACTTAGACTCACCTCGATTTATAATATTAACCACGCTATCTAACATAGGGGCTAGGCAGGGAACAAAAAAAAAGAGTGTTTCAACCGATTATGACGGAACCTTTTTTATTTTATTCTTTGTTACCTGGACTGACATAGAATACATTCATCACGCTTCTTTACTTGTGTGTATAAAGAGTGCTATGTAGTGCATCACGCTATGTTGTTAAAATGTTGGCAGTTCATAATGTGTGTTGTGTATTAATAATCTGTGAAACTTATATACACGTGCACTGGATCGACATACGTTTAAGGATGGACGGGAGGAAAGGAAACAGAAGCGACTGAAGCGAGTCATGGACGGGAGGAATAGATAGGAGGACTGGATTTAGGGACGCGTATGACGGGTAGGACAAGGGGAAACGTGTGGTAGGTTATGTGAGAAACGATGACTGGAGAAGGGGTTTGACTCTACTTTCACCGACACTATCGTCACGTTTTCGGACCAGATCCACAAGATGCTGAAGATAATCACGGGTGGACGAAGGAGAAAAAAAACTTCGCACATGAAGTCGCGGGTAAAAGCTAGTTTAGCTATAAGTACAGTATACAAAGCTCAATAGACATGTTTGACATGTGGCGTGTTAGGAGTTTTCGCTTTCCACTGTCGATCACTTTTCCACTTTAAACGAATAGTACAAATATTACTACCAACACTCCATTTGTTTAAATATTGAATTCATTTTGCAGTATTCATTTGTTCAAATATTGAATACATTTTGCAGTATTTACCTACTGACGGTTTTAAAAATACGACTTTCATTTATTCTATTCTTTCCTTTAATAAATCCGGCAGATAAATTTTGATCGTGTCTGACATAGATACCGACCGGTTGGCTGCAAAATCCAATCCAATAGATGCGATGAAAAAGGGATTTGTTCAGCATTTGCTAGTTGCCGGCCGATCGACGGGATAAAATTATTTACCTCCAGATAGAAAGTTCCCATTTGAAATTTAACAGCAATTTATTGAGCCAATAAAAGTATTGCGTGTATTTTTTATACTTTTTTGTTTCTCTATTTGAAGTTTTGTTACATTTTCATAACATGTTTATTTGAATAAGGGTCATGTCAAGTGGGATATCAAATAAAAGACCTCCACGGGCTGATTCCACAAACAAACTTCACCATACATTTCAGCCATCCAAGATTCAGTTGTGTTGACTTAATCATATTACACCAAACCTACCACATTCACCAAAGCCATGAAAGCAAAGCGACTCTGGCCCATTTAAATAAGTGGTCTAAATACCTATAAATACTAATTCAGCCATCCTAACAAAATTTTGCTATGACGTCATAATTTTTTTAAATGGAAAAGTACTGTTTTTTTTCAAGAACCTGTTGAGTGGGTTTTCAGGTGAGAGAGCTCAATGAAACGATTCTAAAAAAGTACCACGCTCATTATACATTTTATAACGTGGTTACGTAATATGTGTGTGCATATTTATAACAAAATACCAAAATCTATAAAAGACTGACCGTTCAAGCAGTTCAAATGGGTATTACGTAACTGGTTGATAGAAAAAAACTTTTACTCGATTACAGAATTCGATAATTTCAAAGTAATTAGCAATTAACAGATAAATACTTACTGGGAATGGTAACTTTCTGCCTGTCCTGGGTCCTACGCATATCCCGAGGAAAAAGTCAGTCACTTTATTATGGAAGGTAACGAGTTTGTCCGTAACCGTGCGGAACGAAAGTGCGTAACGGCAACTACGCTGGGGCTGCCAGTCTTGTAAAATAGTATTTGACTAATTATTTCCCCTTTTTTTATTTTTTATGTTCGCTCCCTTTGCCTATTGACTGGCAAGGTGTGTCATCACTATACTGCCTTTGTTAACTGACATTATATTTTGTTATTATTAAGAAATGTATTATATTAATGTTGTTAATTTTTGCATGCTATTGTAAATAGTTAAACAAGTGATTCTTAACACATAATTTGTAACACCTGTTGTACCTTGTTTAAGAGCAAATAAATGATTATCTTATCTTATCTATCTTATCTAAAAAAGGCAAATATATATTTTACGCAAAATACCTTCGGAATACCTAGATAGATCACCTTATCTGTGATCAGCAATTGCAGCATATCGTAGGTGTACATAGTATCTTAAAACCTTTTATCAGTCAATTCTAAAATAGTTTAGTACTGGATCATCACCAAGTGGTTTAAGGCCTATAGCTACCAGACGAATACACTATGGCGGCAGACCACCACCATTCGATGCGCATAAGTGGTCTTCATGCTCCCAACATGGAATCAGTCATTATTACGATATAGTCAACCCGTGTTCACCTCTTATACTATACCATGAAGTGTCAGACTGCACTACGCGGCGCAGCGTGACAGCGCGACATCTCGCGAGGAACATTTGGGTATCTTTTATATACATATCTTTAGAGGGATCGTGTCTGTAGATTGAATATTTTTACCTAAAAATAATGGCAGCAGACATTATTAACGATACAAAGACTAAAACATTATCGAAGTTATACTTCTTTAGGGGCGCTAGGAAAAAATATTGAGAGTAAAATCTTACAATGCGCGCGCAACACAAAAAAGTTACACAATAAAGTTGGCCGTAAGTCTCAATCACAGAAGAGTAAAAGCTAGCGCTCAGCGACTTCTCAAATCAGTGGTCTCAATCAGGTTGAAGTTGGCCATAAGTTCCATACTAATTGTCAAATTTGATTTGAAATGGAATGCATTCTGAGTAAGTTAGCTGAGAAGAAAAGGAGTGCCAGTGTTATTCTGTTTGGTATCGGTGAGTGTAGCAGACAGACCGGCGACGCCACGCAGTATAAAGAGGTACCTCGTGTTGAGCATGATAAATCCCAGGTTCGTCAAGCCTTGGCTGAGATACCAGAGGCTGATTCTCCTGTGGCTGTGATCCGTCTTGGCAAACCTGCAGGCCTCTAAAAGTGGTTTTCTCCAATAAAAAGGCAGCTACAAATGTTCTGAAAAACAACAAAAAGTTTCGATCAAAAGTTTTATCTTATGTAGCCGTTATGTGTTCCTCTGGTGGGCAAAGGCCTCTCTCCTCTTCCTCCATGACTCCTCGATATAATTAACAAAATATGAGGGTGGCTAATACGAAAA
The DNA here is from genome assembly GCA_949820665.1 of Scrobipalpa costella. Classification (NCBI taxonomy): domain Eukaryota; kingdom Metazoa; phylum Arthropoda; class Insecta; order Lepidoptera; family Gelechiidae; genus Scrobipalpa; species Scrobipalpa costella. Next base: position 39,291,356 of record OX463295.1, read on the forward strand.
TTTAAAAAAGTACTTTTTGAACCAGCCTAATGCATACATTGATTTAGCCATGATATTAACGCAGTTATTTATTTATTTATCGTATGGCATTAGGTAACTGGTATACTTCATTTGTGTCAGAGTTTGATACTCGAACCCAAATATGTCCTTGCGTTATCTGACAAGAGTTTAATGTCTTCTGGTCGTCCGGGAAACTTAGTTAGTGGGCATTCAAAAACCATATGTCGCACTGTTTGATCCGGGCAGCCGCACTGGCTGGAAGCTGAGTCAGACAGGCTCCATGTGTGCCAGAGGTGTGCACATTTGCCTTCTAAGCCGATTCAGATTGCACCAGATGCGGCGGGACTCCCCAAAGCCCAACGGTCGCTGTCGGGTGTTCAACTCAAAGAGGTCCTTTGGAACAGGTCTTGGACGCAGTAATGGAAGGACAAATTAATAAAACAGATTCACTTTAAGTTCTTATTTCTAATAAAATACTTATTTATAAAAAAATCTTCGGCAAAAGGCCAATAGGTAAAGAATGAAAGGTATAGCCAATAGGTATACAATTTAAATCAATGCTGTAAATAGTTGTGGTCAAGAGGAATGTTCATCTGAAAACAGAATTTCCTTATTACTCTCGCGAAGAGCTAAGAGAAATGAAAATAAGGAAGCAGAACTAAAAATCGAGTATATAAACAATAACTACTCCTAAGATCATAATAGGAAATGCATAATCTCTATTTTTTTACTATGAGAGGTTTTTTTAATTCCAGGCAGGGCTATATCAGCTCTAAGAGCTGCTAGTGTATTAACCAATAATAATATTTTTTTGAGATATAGATCATTTTTCAAAGTGATAGTGACCATAATTTGGCGTAAACAAAAATAACTTGAAGAGTAATTTTCCGTCTTGAGCGAACAGAAAAAGATGGCAGCAGTATAGACAGACTCATTATAATCGAATCCGAAACGATAACTGATGGTCCAGGGCGGGTCCGACACGCTCTAGGTCGGTTTTTGAATTAAATATTTAGCTCTTTCCATAATAAACTAGCTCCTTTTCTAAATACTTATAGTGTTGGCATCACTGCAGCTCACAGCGCGCGCGCAATGTGCCTCGCTTTCCACCAAGCTCCTCCGCGGAGAGGTTGTTGTTATAAAAAGCGTTGTTCTATAAATGGTAGGTGGCGTGTTTTCCATACCATACCAACTGAGGTACTTACAGAGAATGCTATAGGGCAGATCTGCGCTCCGAAACGGCGCGCGGGATGATGTGAGAACCAGAGTAGTCGATGTGAACACGATTTGACTTGGCGCAAAAATATATATTTTACCTGAAACCTCTCATGGCTTAATATCGAACACTTGGTATTTTTTTAAGAAACTTGATGGTTCGATTTTATTTTCACAGTAAAAATCAATCAATCAATCAATCGTATCAGCAATCGGTAGTAGGTTTATCTAGGTTTGTTAATTAGTCTATAGTAGTCTATGATCGCGATTCATGCTTCACTCTCACTTGAGTAGGGGTAAGAAACAAAGGAAGGCGCTACCGTATGTTTCGGAATGATATCCCCGCGTAAAAGTCTGTGGAGCATTGAAATGTGAATCACCGGCGGATTTCAATGACTTATTTAGGTTAGCATAGGTTAAAATTTACTTAAGTTCACTAAAAAATTTAATACTGAAGTCTAGGTTGTATGGGCTCACGCTCTAAGCTTTTCCAAATGAGAAAACTGTAAAAAAGGAACTGTGTTTGACACGACTTAGGACGCATCACATCGAACTTATAACGAACAGAATAACTTCAGTTGTGACGAAACTATTCGATTGTCGAGTAGAATAGACGCCAATAATAAGTTGAAACTGCCCTGCTAAAAGAGAGGCAGACAACTGTACGTTTATCGAGATGATCGACCACCCGATAGCCTCAGCTGACGTTTACGGCGGCCGGCGGCGGCGTGGCTGCGGCAGGCAAACGGTTTCATAACGAAAGCATAAAGTGCGGAGTGAGACAGGCCAGGAGCCGTATCTCTGATTGAATTCTATCACAAAATATTTTGCGTATTTTTGAAGCAGTAGAAATCTGTGTTGCGAATATGCGTCTAATCCCATAAATTGATTTCGTTCTACGCAGAAATATACCTACTACACCACCACACAGGAGATCATAGACTACCTACTTAAGTTTCGAGTAGTAGAAAAGAAAAGGAGTGGTTTCTACCACTCGTTGCAGAGTCGCATACGTATGAGTATTCAAAAATAAGGATTTTGGGATTTCGTATGCGAATGTTGCTTTTTCATATGCAAATTCGGATACGAGCGGTTCAAAATACGGCTCCTGGCCGTAGTAAATAACGAAGAATAGGCATGTTGACTGGGTGGCTAAACAAAATCAATACGTTTATACTTAAAGCTGATGGCTAAAAATACTGGGGATCACATTCATCATTGAAAAGAAATGCACATTCAGATTTAATAATCGAGTTAATAATACAGAAGTTTTTGATCTAAGTAGTCAGTATTTACTGGCGATTGACGTCATAACCCACTATTTTCATACAAAAAAGCGTTTTTGACATTTCATAAAAAGTTGCTGATTTAACTAGTAGGAAAATATCGTATTTAGAACGGTTACTAATAGTAAGCACAGGAGACAGATATATATTAGCATGCAATCGTAGAGATTTCTGCAATAGAAATAACATTTAGTGGCTAAAGGAATGAGTACATATGAAGAATTGAGGAAGCCTGAAGGTTGCGCCCATCTATATCAATATACCAGGTGTAAGGGACAGCCTCCCGCAAAGTGATAGGGGTTGCTCAGTCAACGACACTGAACAACTATCAGCAGTTTTTTTTTCTGGAAGTGAATAAAAAATAGCTTCATACAAAATGTTCACCTCGATCAGACAATTTGTATGGGAAAGCCAATTCTTTTATTCACTTCCTGAAAAAAAACCTGCTGATAGTTGTTCAGTGTCGTTGACTGAGCAATCCCTATCAGCTCTGCCTACCCCATCGGGGATGGAGGCGTGATTATATATATGTATGTATGTTGACTTTATTTGCATACCAACAAGCAGACGTGGAGGACAAATCGATTAACGATATTGATGATATGTTTGTAGGTAGAGGTATGTTTGTACCTGCTTATACTGAACTCTCAACACGCAAACTGATACCTAATCGCCCTTCGTACTCGTACGTTATACTTTTTACTCGCGTTTTGCCGTTTGCTGCACTAAAAATATTCGTATAGTATGAAAGAAGGAAAATTGTAAATTCGTTTCGGGCACGGCTCGAACTAGCGTCTCTGGAATGCCGGTCCATCGCATCGGTTCAAGCCCTGCCCGAAACGAATATATTGTTTTCTTTCTTTCATATCATATGAAATAAAATAGCTTTGTGAGTGCTAAAAATCCTCAAACATAAAAGTATTCGATAGATTTAATCTCCTGAGTCCTGGGGCTATTGTTCACTTTTTAATTTTGTTTGTTTTTAATACGTTTGGTGCACTGATTTTTATTTTTCTCATGTAGGTAGAATCATTCGAAAATACAGCAAATACTTACTCCTTTTTTAAACTCTTGTTGTTATGTACCTAAGCGAGTCGGTGGGGTCTCAGGAGGAGTGTTCCTGTAAAAGATGTACCTACCAAAGACCGAAAAATACTTATTGCGAAAATTTGCAGTGCCACGTGTGCAGTGTTACGTGTTTTAGCACGTAAGATATTTGTAAGACCGTAATCAGTTCCTCAGTCGCTCCGTGATCGCGATGTATGAAACTACATCGAAAAATCGGACACTCACAACACGTAAATATCCCGTTTTAAATGAATTTAATGTTGATAACCGTAAGTGTTTTAAAAAGTTTACCTCTAGTTTAGAAGTACGGGTAAAGTCATGTTTTTTGCAGTCTGTGATCCGCGCCGAACATCGCATGTGTGATATGCAGATTTAAAAATCAAATTATAAGAGCGTATTTAGTTTTACGCACACTTTACAAACTTTTTAACAAAGTTTTGAAGCAATATCGATGAAAATCGAGGTTATTTACCTGTGTTTCAATCACAATTCTCATAAACTGGAGAACAGAATTGAAAGTTCTGCACAGCAGAGTAAATTGCACGCGGCCTTTTAGTCAAATAAATGCCACGATAGCTCGGAAAAGCTTAGTTTTCAACTTCGGCAGAGTTTCAGGGCGGGACCTTCAAATAGCCATCCTCCGCACCCCCCCCTGCAGGCTGCAGGGATGCGCAGGAAACTCCTGGGGGAGGGGGAGGGTGGCATTGCAACCCACCTCACTCCCGTAGGTACGCCGTTATCAATGACCTGCATGTAGTGAGTACAATCAATATAGGTATTTCACCCACAAACGCAGCGAGCACGGACACACACATGCAAGCTCCTTCTATTAATACCATAATACTACAGACGTGGCTCCTAGTGGAGAATGTAGGGCATGTATTTATATCTTGACCTGTCTGCGTAGTTCATCGTTGATATTAAGGTGATAGGTTCAACGTATCGGGACAGTCGGGTTATTGACCGATATGGAGTGTGGGAGCTATTGTGATTGTAAACGGATTTCTGTCGGCGCAATTAATCGGATGAATGTCTAAAGTTCAATGAGGAGATATTGTGGGGTTAATTAGGGTCAGTTCACACTTAACTGCATTGTGTAGTCTAGTCGGCTGTCGTTAGGGATATCGGTACTGAGGTAATTGTGTTCGATTTAAATTATAAGAGGTCAAGTTTATGTAAACAATTTATTTAACACTAGCCGCCCGCCCTGGCTCCGCACGTGTGAACATAATCGCGTGCTGGGCTGGCCACTAACGGTAAAAGCCTAATCTAGGATTGAGTCTGGTTTCGCCTCTGGTTTGCGGAGGGTGGGTCTGGCTTTGTAATGGTACGTCTCGGGGATGTTTTGATCAATTTTATTTCTGTTTTCTCTGTTTCCTCTGTTGTTATTATAATACTCGATACTTTTTTAAAACAAGCTCTGCTCTCTATTGATGCAATTATTCATATTTACGTTGAACTTGTAACATGAGGCGATAACTGTTCCAGTGAATTACATTGTTACGAGTTAATTGAGTTAATACAAATAACTAGTTAATTGTACATACATACATACAATCACGTCTTTATCCCTGATGGGGTAGGCAGAGCGTAAACGACCTAAACATAGGTTGATCCACCACGTTTGACAAAGGTTTGAGGATTATTTGAGATAGATTTATAGGTATATTGCTATACTAACACACGGACGGGACACGAAGTTGATATTTGTCAATTTATCACTTTGAGGTTTTTCCCAGTTTGGTTAAGACATTGCAGGCAGAATCACCTGATTATTCGAAAAGAAAAAATATTCCGTGCTTCGGAGGGCACGTTAGTCGTCGGTCCCGGTCGCTGTCTTTGATAGTAGTCGTTACTCAAAACCATGTGATAAGCCTAATAACTGTGCTACTAGGCGGTTTATAAACTCCCGTTGTTTGACTCGAGAATCCACTCGCTGAGAAGATGATCTCTTCGTAGTACGGCTTCGCCGGAGCAAGAAGTTTCCATACGAAGATAGTTCGCTTATATTTTCAAACTGTAGGATTAATCTTAACCAAACTTTGTGTACACAATCAAATGCAACATATACATGTTTAAAAATAGTTTTGGATTGAAAATATTGACAAAGTATAATATTGGACAGCAAAATGCTTTTAGGCAATTTTCACTAAAAATCATTCATCCCTCGGTTGCGTTTTGTGCATGTTTTATATTTTCTAATCAAAACTAATTAGAAACATAGATATGTTGCATTGGATTATATATAAAAAGTTTGGTTTAGCTATTTTAGAATAAAAATATAACTACGTTTATATATGATTTCGCCGCTCCAGCAGAACCTTAGCACCGAGACCCAAGACGTAGTTAAACGCTACGACAAATACTAAATTTGACAGAACGACTAAAAAATAACCGAGGCGTAGCCACACGTAGCCAAGCGCTACGACAAATACTGACACGTAGCCAAACGCTACGAAAAATACTGAATGTGACAGAACGTTTGAAATATACCGATAGGTAGCCACACGTAGCTAAGTGCTACGACAAATATTTAGACGTAGCCAAACACTACGAAAAATACTAAACGTGATAGAATGACTGAAAAATACCGAGTCGTAGCCAAACGCTACGACAAATATCGAGACGTAGCCAAAGGCTACAACAAATACTAAGACGTAGCTAAACGCTACTAGAAATACTAAACGTGTCAGAACGACTGAAAAATATCGAGACGTAGCCACACGTAGCCATGCGCTACGACAAATATTAAGACCTAGCCAAAGGCTACGACAAGTACTAAGACCCGAGACGTAGCTAAATGCTACGATAAATACTGAGGCTTAGCCAAACGCTACGACAAATACTAAACGTGCCGGAAGGCAATAACAAATACACTTTGATATGTATTTTGGGGTGGGATGGGATCTACCTCCTAGTGGTCCGCCCCGGGCAACGGCAACGGCAACACAGGCTTGCCTGTGAATAAGTCCAGCTGAACATTCCCCCTCATCTTCTGGGTGAGCTCGCTCCATCGTCGACTCTGTCACGGTCATCCCTGACCTATGTGTCTAGAGTCAAGGGCAAACCCATTCCAAGTAAAAAAAAAACGAGACGTAGCCAGACGTAGCCAATAGCTACGATAAATATCGAGACGTAGCCAGATTTAGCCTTTCGCTACGATAAATATATCTAAACGTAATCATTCGCTACGATAAATATCGAGACATAACCAATCGCTACGATAAACATCGAGACGTAGCCGGATGTAGCCAATCGCTACGACTAATATTGAGACGTAGCTAGACGTAGCCAGACGTAGCCAATTGCTACTAATCGTTCAATTCTAAAGTTAATTCTAAAAAGTAAAGTCGAGTATGTTAAGTAAATAAAGTTGTATAGAAAGTTAGGTCAAGTGTAATAAAAAGGCGATAAAATCCAAAAAATAAGTCGTGAAAATATAAGAGGAGAGTTAAGTACAGAAAGTTAAATATAAATATGTAAGTCGAAAAAATAATTCGAAAAGGTGCAGCAACAAAGGCGTCACTTAATGCGCGCAAGGTTGCGCTCAACACGCTGTCAACGCTTTTTGCATTACTTACAACACACGCGTCACCTTGCGCGTTATGCGCGCGTACTGGCAGAGGGATGCACTGACGAAGAGTTCCTCACTGCTGCAAACCTGGATAAATACTATCTAGGTGAGCCCAAACAACATACCAAAAGAGCAAGTTTACCTCAATTATTTGTACTTAAGAAAATTTATTTATAAGTAGGCTTATGAGCTCATGTCGAAAGATTGAGAAAGTTAAATGACGGTAATTATGCTCTTGTTGTTTTTTATGCGTATTTGTTTGTTTACAATATTTTTATTGTATTTCCTCGCAGTCGAAGTGAAAAGCAGAGATTACAACTTGTGCACAAATCATTTTATCCTCGACTTTCATCTTCAGCACTCGCCCTGAGGGCTCAGGCAGATGATAATATCTGGTGAGGTGACTTATTTTGTGCACAAACTTGAGACTGATATTAAGTATGGATATGACAGGCCAGTTTGTACTGAAATGACATTTCTGATACGAACTCAAACTCACTGTCACTCATGAGAGCTGATTATAAATACGGCCCTTAGTAATAATCTACTCTTTAATGCAATACAATTTAATGGAATGTGTTCTGAATACACCCATTTTTTTGCAGTGAATGCAATGCAGTGTTCCACTTTTATGATTTTAGCTTTAGTAGTTTCGACTCTGCATCGATGAATAGAAATCCTCAAAAACGATCAAGTGTAAACGAAACAACACGGCTTTCGACAAAAAACAAAAAAGTTCGCCATATAGCTCTCAGCGCTTTGAACAAAACCGATGCGATGCGAGTTCATTTTTCTATTTTGCACCGTAGCGTACTACAGAATTTATTGCAGAAACTTTTGCTGGCGTGATAAAATGAACGTTAAAAATCCCGGGAAAGTATAAATAGCTATTCAAAATTTCACTTCTCGTTAACTTTTATTTTGTTTCACAATCAGAGAGAATTGACGGACAAATTGGTATAATCGTACAAAATGAAATTAAAATAACATTTCAAATGCACAAAATTGGATAGAATCACGAGATATGATGTTGTTTTTTCATCCCATCTAGTCGAAGATGATTATGTGCGCCCATTCATGGTGTTTTCTACAAGAGTCTTTTGGCGGGCAGTAATAAACGAGTACTTACTTGTTTGTTTAACGGACGTGTTGGACTTTTACGTTTCGACTTATTACGAGAGTCTTCATGGAGAGTGAAAATCACACAACACCGCCCGCCGAGTGTGATCTTCGACTGCGGTTTAGCGAGTTGCGGGCAGTAACGAGTTTTTTATGCTCGCTTTTATAATTTTCCCGCATATTATGTTACCGACACTTTACCTAGCGAGGAATAAAAAGTACAAGTATACCAATATCTTCCGTGCTTGACTGGGAGTGATAGAAAAACAAAGAATGTGCCAGCTGCTTCTCCTCCCGCGCATGCTGTAAAAACATACAAGATAAGGGACCTTTCGCGGATTGATCGTTTCGCAATTTGCTAATCTGCGATATTACCCTATTTTTCCGGCCAATGAGCGAATTCGGAGATTGTGCGTAACATACACATAGGCACAAACTATAAACCGCCGCAAAGTTTTGCAGCCGCGGCCGGTCCACTCCATATAATTTATTAGAGCGGATCGTCCGCCCTAATGAACTATATGAAGCCACCACCGGTCGCTACCGGCCACACACAGCTAGCGGCTCTTAGTCAATAAAAATTGACAAACATGTTTTGCGGCTAGCAAATTTCCTCTTATTTGCTTATTACGAGAAGTAATAGGATCTAGGTACTAGGATCAGCAGAGCATAAATTTGTTACAAACCTGTTTTGTGGTTTCAAAATTCGTTTTTCTTTTAATTTGTAAAGAGAAACTAGTTTATGAAGCGCAAAACACGTAGGTCTCCATTTGAACGAGACGACATGACGATGAAAGGAAAAATTTCAGTTTAGTTTTTCGAAAATTATCCTATAATATACAAAGCGCATTTTGTCTAAGTGTCAACTGTCAAAATTAAATTGAACATCTCGAAAACTAACGATCCTAGAGTACTGGTGTATAGGAACCAATTACAGGTCTTCATGAAATCTACATTTTGAGGGATAGCTGTCAAATTTAAAACGGCCATATCTCAGAAACTATCAATCCTAGAATACGAAGGAGGAATCTTGGCGAGATCTACATTTCAGATGACAGCTTTCCAACTTGAAACAACCGTATCTCGGAAACCATATATCGACCCTGGAGTACTGGTGTGTAGGGACAAATTATAGGTCTTGACGAGATCTTTCATTTTGGATGACAACTGTCAAACTTAAAACGGTCATATCTTGGAAACTACTCATCCTAGAGTACTGGTGTGAAGGGACAAATTATAGGTCTTGACGAGATCTACATTTTGAATGACAGCTGTCAAACTTAAAACGGGTATATCTTGGAAAGTACTCATCCTAGTGTACTGGTGTTAAGAGACAAACGATAGGACTTGTCGAGATCTACATTTCGGATGACAGCTGTCAAAGTTAAATCGGTCATGTCTTGGAAAGTACTCATCCTAGAGTACTGGTGTGTAGCGACAAATTATAGGTTTTGACTAGATGTATATTTTGGCAACCTATCACTGGTCTTGCTTCCATGCTGGCCTGGTAGCGAGAGAAAAACATAGAATGTGCCAGCTGTATTTCCTCTTTCCGGGCATGCTGTAAAAACCGACTAAGGGATCCGAGGGTTTCAGTATATTGTATTTTAGGCGATGGGCTGACAACCTGTCACTACAGCAATATACCTACGAATCTATCTTAAATAACCCTCACAACTTTGTCAGACGTGGCGGAACGACCTTTGTTAAGGTCGGTTACGCTCTGCCTACCCTATTAGAGATAAAAGCATGATTATATGTATGTATGTATGTAATTTGTTTTAACCCACCAGTATCCTTTTTTCGCCGCTTCTTTTGGCGAATGATTATTCCTTGTGTCATACAGACATCAACATCACCTAGTATTTGACTCAAAGGCCAAAATAGTGATGAATTGATGATCGTTTCAGTGAATAACAGTAAAAGGCTTGCAGTGTTTCCAGGTGAAGGTAATGACTGGAGCCGCTGACACTTTGTTTTTCATATTTCGATTATGTTCCTTTTTTCGCTTCTGGAGGAAGACAGTACGATGAAAGATGAAAATGAAATATTGACGAGCAGAAAGTCGTGACTCTGAAGGATTATTAAGAACTTAGGATACAAGAGTAAAACGACAGACACAAGTAATAATAAAAAATAATACTGATCTCGAAGACATACTTTTTCTAAAGGGTATGTCCTGGGTCCGAGGTGGCCTTGTCCGTAGAATTAGGAGACATGACTGAAAAAAGAAATCTCGTTAGAAAATGGAACATAATTTACATAAACTTATACATTTTCAGAGATAGTCCTTCCGCTAATTCGTTGTTTTGATTGTAATTTACAGTACTATCAATTGAAATTACTCCATTTACTAGCACTGAAGCTGATTATTAATCCGTATTAGTGCATGATATAACGATCTATTATTAACGTGCTAAATTCGACAGCCCTAAATTCTCGAATATGCTGGAATATAGCTTGAATATAGCGGTAATTATGTCAGTTAGGCACTTGTGCGCTATTAACCTGTACAGACAGACCCGTATCAAACATGTGGTAGTAAAATTTGATAATTCGGATTTCCCGAATATCCTAGGGATATTGCGAAAACACGGACAATTAGATAACAGTCTTATCATACTCGAAAATTATAGGTTCTTAGCGAAAAAAATGACACTCAAGTTAGTACATTGCGAAAAGAAACTACCTATTTTGAAATTTAAATAAACGCTGTCTAGTCGGTTAGCGTCTGAAGTTAGCGTGCTATTAATCGGGATCGTATGTGATTGGTTGACGATTTAATTGACTTTCATTAACGCGTGTTATTTAACCAATCTGAAAAAGATTGAGCCAGTGAGCAAAATTTTAGTCAAACAGGGTTATCAAATGTTACTAGAACCACACGGTTTATTTTTCGCCTGTTATCTTCCAGTAAGATTAAACAAAGCTAAATGCTTTCGCCATTGTCTAACTATTCGTGTTCACGCAAAATCCTTAGGATTTTCGCGAAAAATTCGGATTATCAAAATCTTCTTACGACTGAAACACGGTCCCAGTGCCGGTTCACAGAGCAGAAGTACTATTATATCTGCTCTGTGGTCCCATTACTCCCGTATTACCGCATTTGATGCAGTTTGGTCGAACTCGGTAGGTAACAATAGTCGCACCAGTTATGAACTTTGATGCTTGAATCGAGTTATCTCTTTGATTGTCCGCGGTATTCAGTAATGTTTTGATAGCGGACTATTTATTGACACTGCAGTTTGCGTTCGTGCTTTTCCTTCTATTGAAATCGAACTAATATTGTTATTGGATTAATGAATTATCCGCACGTTTGTTGTTTATTTAGTACGGCGTTTGTAAACTGATATTGTTAAATGGTTATGAAAGCGGTGTATTTGATTTATTATTGTCTTTTATTTAAATCAATTACCTTTAACTGGAAAATCACACTACGTTCTAGGCATATTATTAAATGAAACGAGTTAATGGTTGCAGATGGTAACATCCAATAGATTTTCAGTCTTGTGTCAAGAGACATGCGTAGAACGTATTGTATCCAAATTCACATCGCTGTAGAAACACAAACGCCCGATTTAGCGGAGCTAAGTAGCCGAGATATTATGATTTGATTATCCTGAAAGTTGTAACTTTATGAATCTTTGGAGTTGAAATGGGGTAAAATAAAAAGCAGGTATCGGCTCGCAAATTGTATACGGGGTAGGTAGAGGTGTATGCTAAATCGATTTCTCCGCTGAATCGTTCACGGTTGCAATTCGCTGTGGCATTCGCTCGTTCGCTAGCACGCTTAGCATTACGCTGAGCAGCGACGGAGGCCGCTCCCGGACCCAGGACTCCTCGCACCCTCTACCCCGACGAGGACCGTCTCCGCCAAATTACCACAAGTCTCTTCGCCACAGTATACTTCTCCATCTCTGAAATTAAGACTCCGACGACATCCACGAAAATCCGGATTAACCAAAAACCTAAACCGAAAACTTTTTAACCTAAATTTCGCGGATTACTAATAAAATTTTTTTATTACTGGGGATCTTCCCTCTCTTTCTCCAGCGATATATGCCTCCCTTTCTCTTGCTGCCGACTTTTGTGATATCGACGGACGCACTTACATAAACGAATCCGTGTCAGTGAATCGAGCGGAGTATACGTACTGCATTACCGTGCACGTGTTCCAACTTTTAAAGAAAAAAAAAGTTTTGGTTTCTAGTCCAGACTTTGGCATTGGTTAAGTTATGAATGAGGGATGCAGTAGTGACATACCTGGGCTGTGGTCGGCTGGTGGCCGGCGGTGATTAGCTGCGTCGCATCGGGCGGTCGGAGCTGGCGGGGCGGCGTGCTGGCTCGGCGCGGGCACACATGGGCCGACGGTCGCGGCACCGGCGGTCTGCACGTGATCTCTTGCGGGCTGACTGCGGCCGCGACACTCGCGCGTATAATCTCACAACGAGGCGCGCGGTCGATGCGGCAACGGAGGCGACTCGCGCATGACTAGAGTTCGCCGCCCGCCACCCATCCGCCTCAAACTTGCCCAACCCCGCGTTCCTGCCCGCCGCCCCCCACCAGGCGGTCGCCCCTCCTCCCCCCCGCACCGCGCAGCCGCGCACGATCAATAGCGCGCACGCTGATGCGACTCGCCCAAATCTGTTGTGTTGCCAACTCATCCAGAAATTGTCTTAACTTTACATAAATAGTAACACATTTATTTAGCTTGATTTCTCTCGCAGGATGAGCATTTCACCAACGCCCCTATTTGGTTTTATATACGTATATTTAGCGCCGTAGGAAGATTTGATAATTCGAATCTTCGCGAAATTCATAGAGATATTGCGAAAACACGAATAATTAGACAAAAGTGAAAAGATTGTCCTATAATCTTATTGAAAAAATAAGTATTATGCGCAAAAACGTTGAAATCCTTACCTCTAATTGGGTACATTTTTGCTGACTGGTTTTCAAACCTGAATCTGTGCCTAAATTGTCTAAGGGACCTGAAAATTATGGAGTAATTTCACTAGCAGAACCTAAAATCCATACTTATAAAATTATCCGTCCTTACAGGGCCCTATTTAATAAACGTGACAATCCGACAAATTTGTCAGTTTTTCACAAATAAGTCAAATTACAATTGTAGTGACAATTGTATCCTAATTCTACAGGCACAACGTGACAAAATTGTCGCAATAATAACCACATTTATTTAAACTACAAAATAGACAAAAACCACTATCGCGCTCAATGCCAATGTCCTTGACAAATATATCGCATAGTTACGACAAATATGTCAGTACGTGACAATTTGTCACAAAAATGTTTTTTGTTTTGTAAAAATGAAGGATATGATATAAAAATTTATTAAAAATGCGAATAGTATTTTATTATTCCCTCGCTCGTGTTCATGGATATGAAATTTAATACCTACTTTTGGTTTGATTTACGAAAATAAAAAAAAGGTGATTCTCTTTGGGAATCTTAAAATATAGGCATTATTTGTTTTTTTTTCGTTGTTATAATTCACTACTCGACATAAGCACCATTTTTTGAATTAAAGACTTTTCTAGCATATAACTAATAGCGCGGCACAGGGTAAGGGTACATGTTAGCATTATCCGACAATACTACGTATTTGTCAATATGTCACGTAAATTATCTGTTTAATAAAACACTTTTGACAATTTATTAACAACAAATTGTTACCTGTCAAGAGATTTTTTTTATTAAACAGAAATAATGATAAATTGTCACGACAGTCCGACATATTTGTAGATTTTCCACCATGAGATTTTTGTCACTGGTAATGTACGGGACAAAGCCATTGCTGGCAAAGTCTGCACATGATGGAACCTGGCGGACGGGTTGTGAGGGCGCGAGGTATTGAGACGAAGAGTTCTTGATTCAGTCTGATTTATTGTAAAAGATAATGCTATTTTATATTCAAGTTATGTTAAACACACAGTGAAAGGTTTATTTATGTATTACATGCGTGTAAGTTGCAAGCTCAGCACGTCACGCAGTATTGTCAATAATATGTAGTAAGCAAGTCGATGACCTGCGCAGCATGCTGAGTAAGATGGTTCGAGTTGGCTCGAACATGCTCCCACTTTTAAAAGAGAGAAGAAAACAGGATGTGTTGACAAGGCTGCTACTATCTTGATTTATGTAGTGTTGCGAAGTCCTCATCTCTCGAACTGTAGATCTTGCTGGTTGCCAGGAAGTCATCGTGTTGTTGTGGGTCGTCAGGGTTGTAAATCCGTAGACCGCCGCTGTTGTAGCTGTAGATGTCGTGGCGCTGTAGTTGTTCCGATCGTCAGACGTCCTCCCGCCCGTCGGGTTGTGTTGTAATGGAATGGAGTGTAGGTCGTGGGTCGTAAATCCTTAGACAAGTTGCTGATAGTGATAGGAGGCTGGGAGGCTGGAACGCCCCGTGATGAGTGAACGAAAACGGGCACACATCGCTATGTCCCATGATAAATGCTGCTGCTTGCTGCTGTAGAGTACTGGCACTTGCTTGTCGCTCAGTCTCATGATAAGTCGGGAAAAGGACACTTGCTTAGTCCTTCCCTATATAAACGCTGTCGGGAACGGGTACGTTTCTGATCCAGCCCCATGTGAAATGCTGATGCTGATGTCGGGAACAGGATGCATGTGATCCAGCCCCATGTCACTGGTGATGCTACTGTCGGGAACAGGACGCTCGTGGTCCAGCCCCATGTTAAATGCTGATGCTGCTGTCGGGAACAAGACGCTCGTGGTCCAGCCTCATGTCAATGCTGATGCTGCTGTCGGGAACAGGATGCTTGTGATCCAGCCCCATGTCAATGCTGATGCTGCTGTCGGGAACAGGATGCTTGTAATCCAGCCCCATGTCAAATGCTGATGCTGCTGTCGGGAACAGGACGCTTGAAATCCAGTCCCATGTCAAATGCTGATGCTGCTGTCGGGAACAGGACGCTTGTATGTCCAGCCCCATGTCAATGCTGATGCTGCTGGCGGGAACAGGACGCTTGTATGTCCAGCCCCATGTCAATGCTGATGCTGCTGGCGGGAACAGGACGCTTGTATGTCCAGCCCCATGTCAATGCTGATGTCGGGAACAGGATGCTTGTAATCCAGCCCCATGTCAAATGCTGATGCTTCTGTCGGGAACAGGACGCTTGTTTGTCCAGCCCCATGTTAATGCTGATGCTGCTGTCGGGAACAGGACGCTTGTTTGTCCAGCCCCATGTCAATGCTGATGCTGCTGGCGGGAACAGGACGCTTGTATGTCCAGCCCCATGTCAATGCTGATGCTGCTGGCGGGAACAGGACGCTTGTATGTCCAGCCCCATGTCAATGCTGATGTCGGGAACAGGATGCTTGTAATCCAGCCCCATGTCAAATGCTGATGCTTCTGTCGGGAACAGGACGCTTGTTTGTCCAGCCCCATGTTAATGCTGATGCTGCTGGCGGGAACAGGACGCTTGTATGTCCAGCCCCATGTCAATGCTGATGTCGGGAACAGGATGCTTGTAATCCAGCCCCATGTCAAATGCTGATGCTTCTGTCGGGAACAGGACGCTTGTTTGTCCAGCCCCATGTTAATGCTGATGCTGCTGTCGGGAACAGGACGCTTGTTTGTCCAGCCCCATGTCAATGCTGGCGGGAACAGGACGCTTGTTTGTCCAACCCCATGTCAATGCTGGCGGGAACAGGACGCTTGTATGTCCAGCCCCATGTCAATGCTAGCGAGAACAGGACCCTTGTTTGTCCAGCCCCATGTCAATGCTAGCGGGAACAGGACGCTTGTTTGTCCAGCCCCATGTCAATGCTAGCGAGAACAGGACGCTTGTTTGTCCAGCCCCATGTCAATGCTAGCGGGAACAGGACGCTTGTTTGTCCAGCCCCATGTCAATGCTAGCGGGAACAGGATGCTTGTTTTCTAGTTCCCTTGTAGTGCTCCGTCCGCGCAGGTCCCAATTTGCTGATAGCTCGTGGTAGGCGCGCTGGTGTGATGTTGGCGGTGTTCAAGATAGCGGTGAGTCCCGCTTGTGGGAGGCCGGCACTTGATCCGCATCCGGCTCGAAGGACCAAAATGTACGGGACAAAGCCATTGCTGGCAAAGTCTGCACATGATGGAACCTGGCGGACGGGTTGTGAGGGCGCGAGGTATTGAGACGAAGAGTTCTTGATTCAGTCTGATTTATTGTAAAAGATAATGCTATTTTATATTCAAGTCGTAAATCCTTAGACAAGTTGCTGATAGTGTTACGAGTCTGGAACGTCCCGTGGTGAGTGATGTGGTAGGCGCGCTGGTGTGATGTTGGCGGTGTTCAAGATAGCGGTGAGTCCCGCTTGTGGGAGGCCGGCACTTGATCCGCATCCGGCTCGAAGGACCAAAATGTACGGGACAAAGCCATTGCTGGCAAAGTCTGCACATGATGGAACCTGGCGGACGGGTTGTGAGGGCGCGAGGTATTGAGACGAAGAGTTCTTGATTCAGTCTGATTTATTGTAAAAGATAATGCTATTTTATATTCAAGTTATGTTAAACACACAGTGAAAGGTTTATTTATGTATTACATGCGTGTAAGTTGCAAGCTCAGCACGTCACGCAGTATTGTCAATAATATGTAGTAAGCAAGTCGATGACCTGCGCGGCATGCTGAGTAAGATGGTTCGAGTTGGCTCGAACAGGTAATCTTTATTAAACAGTAATATTTCAAATTGTCAGATTGTCACCTGTCGCCTGTTACCTGTAATTGTCAGTTTTATTCAATAGGGCCCTGACTGATTCATCAACGCAACCTAAACTACTAAAGCTAGGATGATGAAATTCGGTCAGCAGGTTTCTTTTACAACGTAACCTCCCACTAAGAACCTGTTTTCCAAATTTCACGATTCTAGCTTTAGTAGTTTAGCTCTACGTTGATGAATTAGTCAGTTAGTAAGGACTAACGATTTTGTAAGATTAGATTATTTTACTTAATAAAATTTAGTGAACAAAAATATTTTTGAATATAAACTTTGACCAAACAAGTTTTGTTATATTCGTTTAATATTGAAAGGTACTACAGACAAAACGACACATTTTTACAGAAACAATAATTAATATTATTTTGGCCTTTTTCCTATATTTATTGACAAAATGTGTTCAATTTCACCAGTAGACCCTACCGTTTCAAAATTAATAAAGAAACAGTTTCTGTGCGAAAGTAATAAACATATTAATATTAATTCGTACCATTTTGCATTTCAGAGCAGGCAACCTCACGCCGATCGGCCGCACTATAAGCACCTTTATTTATACGGTGACGTGAGACTCGACGTCACCGCCCCGAACTGAGCTAAGGGGGAAGCAGACGAAAGCGCGGGCGCCGAGCGGCCTGCGGAGCGCCGAGCTCACTGTTCGCCGCGTAGTCGACCCAACGAGTTGCGGCGAGGCATCCGCCTTGCCGCCGCACCTTTGCCAAAACGCCCGAGCCACAGGGTAATCCGCCGCGCCGCGGCAACGACACGCCTGCGGTACGCAGTGCTGTGGCGTTGCTACGCCGAGCTACCACCTTGCTTCGGCGTGCTAATACCGACCTAAATGGAGCTAGGGATACGGCACGGCAAGCTAAACTCGATCTCCGGCGTGCTACGATAGCTCTACGGCGAGCTATGGCCATGCCGCAGGGCTCAGCGCCCACAACGCAGCGTGCTGTGGTTTCGGTCCGGAGTGCTACGGCTGTGCTGCGAGCTGCTGTGAGCTCGCTACGGGATCACACTGACTCGCTGCGGTATGCTACGGGCGCGCTACGCTGTGCTACGGCCACGCTGCGTGATGCTACGGACAGCATGGTGGCTTACGCGGCAGTACTTGACGCCCCATAAACAACGGTGTTTTCGCCTATAGAATAGTTGCCCCGCCTATAAAAAAAAAACTTTCGATGGTGCTTTGCCGCTACTTGTCAAAAAAAATGTGTAGATTTATCGATTTCGTTGAAAGTTTAAACTGAGAATGTGGTTTTTGTAACTTTCTTCTATCCTTCTTTGTGAAATATAATGGCGTAGTTAGGGCAACATAAGTGTATTTAGTTATGTGTGATATTTAATAAACCTTAAATTTCGGAACATACGTATCTGTGTTGTAATTGTACTGGCGTAGTTAGGGCAACATAAGTGTATTTAGTTATGTGTGATATTTAATAAAACCTACATTTCGGAACATACCTATCTGTGTCGTAATTGTACTAACTAGTTTACCGTCCCGCGAAAAAAGTTTAAAAATATGTCATTTCTAGAGTCTTTATGTGTACCATATTCTAATCAAATCCCTCTAGCCGTTTATAATGAAACTAGCTTTTTGCCCCGCGGTTTGACCCGCAACTAAGGTAGGTAGTTTTCCCGTAGCAATGACTGTTTTCATGCGATAATAAGTAGCCTATTTTTAATTATTAGCCTTTGGAAAACTGAAAAAAATGACTTTCATACAAACCTTTATCGGGGGAGCGGATACTGTAATAAGGTAGGGAATTCCATCCTCCTGCCTTCTTCTCACTGACCATCTCTCGAAATTTCCCTACAACGCCATATTTATGCCAAATTCATCTATCACTCAAAACTTCGTATACAATTTGTTACTATATCAATATTTAGTTTGTCTTCACACCAATATTTTCATTAACCCATCGAACCAACATCTACCGGGTGTAAGGGACAGCGTCTCGCAAATTGATAGGGGTTGATCAGTCAACGAATCTGAACAACTTTCACCGGGAAATTATTTCAGGCGTCGAAAAGAAATCCTTCCTTTTCAAAATGACCACCACGATCAGACATTTTGTATGGGAAACCGTTTTTGTTTCACATCCTGAAAAAAATAATCCTGATGACAGTTGTTCAGTTTCGTTGTCTGAGCAACTTCTATCAGTTTTGCGGGATGCTGTCTCTGACACCCCCTATAGTCTCCAGCAGCACCATCTACCAGGAGAAAGGCATCGGAGGATCCGGTAAGTTATTGTTTCTTTAATGATATTAATTAAAAAAATCGAATACAAAACGCCATGTTGACGAAAAAGTTGGGGGTATGGAACCGTATTTTTGGATCACTCGAACTCCATTGTGCATACGAAAGAATAACTTTCGCGTGGTAATTCGTATGAAAATCGCATGCAAAAGTTACTCTTTCGTATGCGCATTGGAGTTCGAGTGATCCATAAATACGGCTCCTGGAGTGGGGATTGGGTATATAACCCTTTTATAATTTTGGAGGTTACTTTCTGATACACTGATGATTTTTTGATTATGTGGTATTTTACCCCTATTCAGGCCCTTAAGGGGTGGAAAATCCAAAAACGCTAAAACACGTGTCCAATAATTACCCCACTGCACATAGGAGGGTAATGTGTTTATCAGCCTATCTATGTATGTAAGTATGTATGTTCGACCCTCTGTGGTGCTCTCTCTATGTATGTATGTATGTTTGTTTGTTTCATCCTTTGTGGCGCTCTAGAGACCAAACGCGTGGGCCGATTTTAATGGTTCATACGATGATTTTGATCTAAATTGAATGTGACGACAATTAGACGCCATTTTGTAAAAAAAAAAATGCCAGCTATGCCGAGTGCGGTATCATTGAATAGGTATTTGAAAACCAGTTTTAGGTTTCTTACATATTTTTTAGTTTTGAGTGACCATTTACGTAGAATCTACAACGATTTAAAGTTGATTCATATAACTTCTCGAATTCAGTATAAAAATCATTTTAACGCAGATTATAATTGTTCTTTACACTATATCATCCCGATTTACAGTTCAGAAGATATTAAACTTATTAAAATTATCGTAATTCTGACTCCTAAATACCAATCAAACTTGATCCTCCATTATATTAGAATTACTTGAAAACCAGCTCATCTTATGTTGGTTATATAAGAGCTTCTCCCAACATCAGGCAATATTTTGCATAGTGCGGGGCAGTGTGTTTGAATACATTACATCATAAAACTCACACCTGATTGCCTCCGTGGTCTAGCAGTCTGAGCCATGGGCTCTCGACCCGGAGGTCCCGGGTTCGATTCCCGGGGGGGACAATGAATTTGTGTAGTTGTTTCTAGTTTGGTTAGAACATTGCAAGCTGATCACCTGATGTCATCATGGAACTACTGCGAATGAAGGAGATTTCCCGGTAAAAAGGAGCAATATACAGGGTGTAAGGGACAGCGTCCCGCAAACTGAGAGGGGTCGCGCAGTCTTCGAAACTGAACAACTATAAGCAGGATATTTTTCAGGAAGTAAAAAAAAAATAGTAGCTTTTCCATACAAATTGTCAGATCGGGGTGGTCATTTTGTATGGGAAGGCCAAATTTATTTTTCTTCTATTGAAAGAATTTCCTGGTGAAAGTTGTTCAGTTTCATTGACTGAGCAACCCCTATCAGTTTTTGAGACGCTGTCCCTACACAGACAGACCTACTTTGTACTACTACCACACTTACATTTACCTATAATATTAGTACGTATTTCCATTCATAAATCACGCTGACGTTCCCTTTGTTTCCGCACAGCTCATAGTAATTTCCAGGAACACAGGAAACGCTCTCGTTGCCTTGCTCCTGATATGAATAGCCACGTGATTGAAAGCTGAACTATGTATTTGAGAACGACCATTGCTTGTAGCGCTCTGACATACAAACAATACAGGGAGAAAAAAAATGCTGATCAAACGTTAGGGTGCGATCCTAACCATGAAACTGAACAACTTTCTCCAAGGCACATAGGTCGCAACATGAAAAATATATGGATTAAGATTAGTGATGTGCCGTTGGGAATATTTCCACTCCCGTGAGTAATTGCAGTGGAAATATTTTCGGAAAGTTTCCATGTGCCGTCATTAAACTTTAAATCTAAAGAAAATAATCGAAAAAAAAGATCGAGTCGCTGAACCCTGGTGTCAGAGTTTTTAAATCGCCTAATAGCACAGCTTATTTGCCTCTGACTGCATTATCCTAAACAAACTGGGAAAAGTCTCATAAAGTGATAAATTGACAAATATCCAGTAAGCCCTGGAAATCGAACCCGCGGTTCAGACCACTACACCACGGAGGCAGCTAAGGAGGCTGTAAGGAGTCGGGTGAATGCAGCCGGGCGATGCGAATCCTGACTTGGAGCACGCAGCATCCGGCAGCCCTCCGGAGCTCAAGGAATTTTGGTTTGTAATGCAATACGCTACAGTCTCCCATTTGTTGATTGGTCAGGGACGAACTTTCACCGCTTTCACTATTCATAGAGAGTCGTCCATGAACCTGCACCTGCTGTGACCTGATGTGCCCTAGTTTAGGGTCTAGGGCTCCGCGTGGTTAGTTCGAGTTCTATTATCAAACTAAAAGTTTACTTCAGTTTCCAGCGCACACACGACGCTCGTGTGGAGTTTAGAATTTGAATTTATAGTCTCATCTCCCTAGCCTTTTCCCGTATCTGACGGGGTCGGCTACCTAATCTAAGGGATTAAACGAGAGTACTGGTTTTTACACAGAGCGACTGCCATCTGACCTCCCAGAAGGGAAACCAAACCTAATCCTAGATAAGATCAGAGTTTTCAAGTCGCCAATGCTTAGCACTGGCCTCTGACATGGCTATACTAATATCTACGGTATTAGACGATATTAACCGAGACCAACGGCTTAACGTGCCTTCCGAAGCACGGAAAAAGCACCGAAACGTACATATGTACATGTACATATGTACATATGAATATGAATTTATAGTAAAGGGTGTAATCACAGGTTGGTATTTTCAGACCGCTCCTCCAGGGAAAATACCTACCCTAAATAATAAACATAGCAATTTTTCCTCAAAGGAAACATTCACTTATTTTCTAAAAGAAGAAAAACTGCATTTACAGACTTTTAATCGTTTGCCTGACCCGGTAATCAAACCTGCTAAAATGGAAATAAAACAAACATCCTTTATTTTTAACCGACTGCAAATTCAAAAAAGGTGGAGGTTTTGTGTTTTTGTATGTATACCCATTACCTTATAACTTGGTCATTTATGAACCGATCTGAAAAATTATTAGTAAGATTATTGTACTTCCAAGTTGGTTCCGTTTCTATAAAAATCCAGTTCTGATGGTGGGATCCATGAGGAATTGAGGGTACTCCTCATATTTTATAGGCATACATATGACGATTATGATATATATAGAACGTGTAACAGTAAGGGTATATGCACCGGAAAGAATATGAATCAGCCCTTGAAACTGAACAACTTTCCCAAAGGAGCATAGGTCGAAATAAGAAAAAGAAAGTTTGACCTTACATACAAATGCATCAGCTGATAGCGCGTGTAGTATGAGAAGTCAAACTTTTGTTTCGATTTTCGACCTATGTTCTTTAGGAAAAGTTGTTCAGTTTCATGGGTAGATTCAAACATTTCACGACGTATATTAAGTAATATGTCGAACATTTACATTCAGAATATTCAATTTCTTTCAACTGATGAATCGAACATCTAGAGCCTTTAATGTGGAACTGCACTTGTAGTGCTTCTGTGGTCTAGTGGTTAAACCCTTGGGCTTACGACCCGGAGGTCCTGGGTTCGATTTCCAGGAGGGAAACACAAAGTTGATACATACATATAATCACGCCTTTATCCCTAATGGGGTAGGCAGAGCGCAAACGACCTAAACAAAGATTGTTTCGCCACATCTGACAAAGTTTTGAGGGTTATTTAAGATAGATTTATAAGTATATTGCTGTAGTGACAGGTTGTCAGCCCATCGCCTAAATTACAATATACTGAAACCCTCGGATCCCTTAGCTGTTTTTTACAGCATGCCCGGGAGGAAATGCAGATGGCACATTCTATGTTTTTCTCTCGCTCCCAGGCCAGCATGGAAGTACGAAGTTGATATTTGTTAATTTATCACTTTGTGAGGTTTTTCCCAGTTTAGTTAAGACATTGCAGGCTAAATCACCTGATTATCCGAAAAGAAAAAAGATTTAATTTATTTAATTATGGAACTAAGTGCTTAGAGATAAAAAAAATATGGACGGGTTTGAGCGAATGAATAGTCATGCAGCTTTTTACTGACCTCATTGACATGAGCAACCCATGATAAAGTCGAGGCCAAAATTATTACACCAAGATATTTAGCAGTATTGGTAATACTGATTATAGTACCGTAGTAGATATTTTTCCATGCTGGCCTGGGAGCGAGAGAAAAGCATAGAATGTGCCAGCTGCATTTCCTCCCGGGTATGCTGTAAAAACCAGCTAAGGGATCCGAGGGATTCAGTGTATTGCAATTTAGGCGATGGGCTGACAACCTGTCACTACAGCAATATACCTACGAATATATCTTTAATAACCCTCAAAACTTTATCAGACGTGGCGGAACGACCTTTGTTTTGGTTGTTTACGCTCTGCCTACCCCATTAGGGATAAAGGCGTGATTATATGTATGTATGTATGTAATTTAGGCGATGGGCTAACAATCTGTCACTACAGCAATATACATACAAATCTATCTGAAATAACCCTCAAAAATTTGACAGACGTAGCGGAACGACTTTTGTTTAGGTCGTTTACGCTCTGCCTACCCCATTAGGGATAAAGGCGTGATTATATGTATGTATGTTATATTATCTCTGTTTTTTAAAACCTTTTTCTTCTTCATCATATTTGCTTCCATGCTGGCCTGGGAGCAAGAGAAAAACATAGAATTTGCCAGCTGCATTTCCTCCCGGGGATGCTGTAAAAGTCAGCTAAGGGATCCGAGGGTTTCAGTATATTGTAATTTAGGCGATGGGCTGACAACCTGTCACTACAGCAATATACCTACAAATCCATCTTAAATAACCCTTAAAACTTGGTCAGACGTGGCGAAACGATATTTGTTTAGGTCGTCTACGCTCTCCCTACCCCATTAGGGATAAAGGCGTGATTATATGTATGTATGTTCATCATATTTACGTGAGCATTTTGTATCGTTACGTGCTCGACGTTTCGTTCCTAATGATGCGGGCTTGAGTTTCCGGATAGGATAAAATTAAACGCTTATGCCGATTTACAGACTTCTTCTTTATTAACTTTGACTTACAAACGTGTGACAGCGTCTACGGAACGCGTCTAGCGGCGTTTTCTCCTGTCTTCAGACCAGCAAAGTCCCGGCGTCTGACACTCACAAACTTCCGTTTGCACACTATCCCATTTTCCCTTGGTTGTTGCCAATGTGTAGTTATGTGTTACATCATATAATAATGAATAATTATTGGGTTC
This sequence comes from Scrobipalpa costella, assembly GCA_949820665.1. Taxonomy (NCBI): domain Eukaryota; kingdom Metazoa; phylum Arthropoda; class Insecta; order Lepidoptera; family Gelechiidae; genus Scrobipalpa; species Scrobipalpa costella. Next base: position 39,315,858 of record OX463295.1, read on the forward strand.
TATTAACAAAAACTAAACTCTTAGTATACTCATAAATGTACCGCTGGGTTGTTATTAGGCAAGTTATTAATTAAAAGGGATTAACATTAACCGTTTTGTGTTAGCAGACCGAATTTCAATCGGTCGTAGGAGAATTTTTTATATATGATTCTTTTGTCAATATGACTATTTACTTCTTTTGTCAATATGACATTGTTATGACATTGCCTGTCATGAAAATCCATGGTGAAAATAAATACCTATAATTCTACATGTTTTTTTCAGTTTATTTAAATTGCAGTAAAACCATACTGGTACTTATATTCATACAGTTGAAATATAATTATATTTTAATGCTATCTTATATCCATGTTGGACTGGAAGCGAGAGAAAAACATAAAATGTGCCAGCTGCATTTCCTCCCGGCCATGCTGTAAAAACCAGCTAAGGGATCCGAGGATTTCAGTTTATTGCAATTTAGGCGATAGGCTGACAATCTGTCACTATGGCCATATACCTACAAATTACCTAATATTTTTTTTTTTTTTTCTTTCTCTTTATTTAGAAAACATACAGTTTTTAATAACAATATAAAATAAAGAACATGTTTTCTTACAAACCTAGAGTTTCCTTAATTATACAATAACATTGAAATAACAATTTTAAGTACTCGTTAGCAAAAAATACGCAGGGATAAACTCTTTGTATCTAAAGTACTGAAAAATTAACCAAAGTTGTTTTTGTGTTTGTGCACTACATAGTGATTAATTTATTTATTAGGCTCTAAACAGTGTCGAGGTAAAAACTCCATCCAAAAATAATAATAATTTAACTGAATAATATACCTACAATACTAACTCTAAGTATAATATTATAGTTACTCTGTGGTATAATCGAATAATTTAATAGCTACCTGTTTCTTATAACTTGACAAAGCTGTGGTGAAAATATCTATATCATTTGTCAGATCGTTGTGGTTTCGCATAATATACCTAATATCTAGTCAGACGTAGCTTTGTTTCGGTCGTTTATGCTCTTCCTACTCCATTAGGGATAAAGGTGTGATTATATATATGTATCTTATGGAGGGTACCTTTTCGTGCCAGTGGGACCCTGGGGTTTCGAGGCCAAAAAATTCATTAGGGAATTGGCGCGTCTCGTCGAGGTGTCCAGTGATCACCGACCAGGCCGCTTTCTAGCGCAGAGACCAAACCTCGCGATACAACGCGGTAACGCTACTTGCCTGCCCTTGAAATCGGGCAAATATTACAACACCAGCCCAATTTCTGGGCGAAGTTCTTGATTACAGGATTAGATCAGAATTATTAAGTTCCATGCTGGACTGGGAGCGAGAGAAGAACATAGAATATGCCAGCTGCATTTCCCTCGGCCATGCTATAAAAACCAGCTAAGGGATCCAAAGGTTTCTGTATATTACAATTTAGGCGATAGGCTGACAACCTGTCACTACAGCAATATACCTACAAATCTATCTTAAAAAATCCTCAAAACTTTGTCAGACGTGGCGGATTGACCTTTGTTTAGGTCGTGTACGCTCTGCCTACCCCATTAGGGATAAAGTCGAGATTATACGTATGTATGAACTACTAAGTAATATTAAATATATGAATAAATAAACAACTTTCCTTTAAATAATTAAGTATTATTTTTGTGGTAACATGAAAAATCACTTAATAAATCTCTCAAAGCTACATAAGGCAGCAAGCAATCATTATAGCAGCACGCTGCGCTGCGGCCTCTTCTGCTTAGTGATTTTCCGGCCCTATGCTGGGGTTCGCTGTAGCAGAATTTTTCCAAGGACAGGACATGTCTTGCTGCCATATAAAAGGACGTATGTAAAGTGCCATGCCGTTGTATTTAGGTATTATTTTTGTTTTTATTTTTAATAGCTTTACATTTCTTAATTTGAGACGTATTTTGCCAATGACAACGTGTATACTCGATCTCGACACAAAAGGAGATTTGAAAGTGTGAGGAGGAGACAGGAATTTATAAATAAATTATTACAAAATAAATATAAATAAATATTTTAAATAATACATACAAGATAATACATTACAATATAATATTGTGGTGAAGAATATATTTCATCAATAAATTAGCAATAATGTTGTTATTTTATTGTGAAACATAATTAGTTGTTAAAGTCAAAGACTAGCATGTCAAGTGCGAGTTGGTGTTTCGTTTGTGGTATAGTAGGATGGAGCCTCTTTCATGTTTATATCACCAAGAAGATTTTATTCTTATTTATATTCTGCTATTTTAATAAAATAGCTAAACAGCTTCCCCTGCCACTTACTAAGGCACATAAACTATAATGTTCCCTCTTAGTCTACTATCAGTACGCGAGACGAGCGAACGATATTAAGTATTTCGGAGAGGGTTGTTGCTTGAATATAAAATGTAACCACAACACAATCCATCTTTCAACTTTTTAAAGCTAAATCCTATTTCTTAAAAATATGAAATAATTTCTAATTTTCTAGTTAAGGGTCTTTCGGGTCATTCGACTCGAAAATCCACTCGTTAAGAAGAAGTTAAGCCTATACCTCTGATGAGTATTTTAGTCAAGGTACGCGACATCTAAGTGCGACTCTGAAATTACATGGCTCCTTGCCATTCTTATTTTGTATTAGCCTCTTTTATATTTTATAAGTTTATTAATTTATTTGGAGTATTTCGGCAAATTAATAAAAAACTATACCTAAGCAGGCAACACTATCGTCTCGTCAATGGCCAAAAGGTCTTAGATACCAGGCCAAGACACTTTAAAAAAAAAAAAAATTGAATCGGAACTGTTCAGAAATGCAATCGGCGACAACACTGGCTGCACGCTGCAGCGGCAGTCGAGAAACGCAGCGTGCAGCGTGCAGCGTGCAGCGTGCAGTCGCGGTACCAGTGGTATCGCCGACTGCATTTCCGAACACTTCTGAATCATATCCGAGACGATGGTATTGCCTGCTAAGGTATACTTTTGGATCGATTTGACAAAACACTGCAAATAAACATTTAAAATTTGTAAGAGGCATGTTATGTACTTAGGTACAATAAAAACCAAAATACCTACAATTTGCAATGTGAACACATCGCAGAATGTATGAAACGCAAAATAGGTATGGAAACCGAGGCGCGAAAAGCTAGTAATATTATACGGAAGAAATATCAAATTCCTTGTCGCTTTATAAATACAATATGTAGTAAATGTTGTGAAAGATACTTATTAATGTTTTATGAATATTTACTTACATACATAAAATCACGCCTTAATCACTAATGAGATTGGCAGAGCAACTCTAAGGTAATTTTGCCACGACTGACAAATTTCGAGGGTTTCAGATGATGTTATAGTGACGGGTTGTCAGCACCATACCCAAATTGCATTACACTGAAACCCTGGAATCTGTAAGTTGGTTTTTAGGACGTACGTACCTGGGAGGAAATGCAGCTGGTGCATTCTATGCTTTTCTATCACTCATAGTCTAGCATAGTAGTATGGTAGGCGTGCCGTGCCAACATAAAACTCGGTTCTCAAAAACGCCCTGTAGCATTTGGGAGTTGTAATGAAACATAAAACTTTTCGTTTTGTACATTCTGCGTAGAATATATATTGCAAATTGTGCATTTCGCGTAGTATACATATTGCAAATTATGTATTTGCGTTGTGCATTTTGGGCTTAAGATATTTAGTTTGGAGTATTTTGTGAAAATGATCCAGGAGTAAATACCTAACTTGGCACCACATTATCTCTCGAGTTCGAATAGGCGCATTTCGAGATTTGCGTGTAGCGTGCAGTCCAACTCTGATTAGCGAACGCAAAGAAACGCAGCGTGCAGCGTGCAGTCCAACCTCGACTAGTACCTATGATATGCAACAACATTTAAATATCGCAAACTCACTATAAAAAAAATAGAGGCGGTTGATATATCCTTCTAAGAAAAGAATTGTAAAGTGTAACTCAAGACCAAGTAAAAAGAAAGTCTATTCCACATTTAATTTAATATTGTGGAGTTGAAGTGATAGACCACAATCTGATCATAATATGTATTTGTAGATTACCCGGATCTAATCTATACACGTTCCATGTGACTTTAAGTAAATTATTGACAACATATTGTACTCGAAAAATAGATTAATTTTGTGGAGATTTTAATATTAAAAACCTGAAAGATAGTCCGGAATATCAATATTTCCAGCATATTATAAACAGTTATAATCTAGAGTTCGCAATTAGACAACTAACACGATTAATCAGTGGAATGTGTCTGGATAATTTCACGCATAATCTAGGTAGTGTTCAAACAGAAGTCATAGATACTGAATTATCAGATTACACAGCACAATATCTTAGATGAACTGTGAAAAAAAAAACCAACTTCCTTTAACATTGATGTACGGTTTATATAACTTAAAATGATAATTCTGATATAACTGATAACTTTAATTTTAATTGATTATTAATTAACAATCTGATAATGAGTAAGCGCGAGGACTGATGATTGCGTACTGACGTGTGTTGACCTAAATTTGTGTCGACACACGTAAAAAGCTGATGATGCTAAATGTAACCATATTGTATCGTACAATTGGTACATTCAGCGTCGCAACTTTAGTACGGATAATCTACATACATTTAAAAATAGTATTGGTTTTTTGAGTTTCTCTGAAGTATTTGTACTTTGTGACGTAAGTGTGGCACACGATGACTTATTTCAATGCTTTTATAACTTGTCCGTTCCATATAAAAAAAAGTTACATGCAAACGGAAACCAAAATGGATCTATCGCAGAATACGTCTTTGTTGCAAAAACAAAAGAGAATATCTGTGGCGATTTTGGACAAATAAGTGTAATTTTAATAAAAATTTAGCAACGTGACAAAAAATATAGTACTTGCACACTTTCAAAAGAGCCGATAACTTATTAGAACAAAAGATACCTTCCTGCCTTATCACCAATAAAAATGAAATTGCAAATACATTTAATAACTTTTTCATTGACCAGAAGATTCTAGCATTGGAAATAGAAACATAGGTACAACTCAAAGGAAATACTGTAACTCTATATTCATTAATCCAACTTCCCCACAAGAAGTCGAAAATCATTGGCACACTGAAAAATACAGCTACCGTTGGCATTGATGATATAGCAACTAAATCTATTTAACTTGTTGCTAAATATATATCTGAACCCCTCGGACATGTAATAAAATGAATAACCTCAGGAGTCTTCCTATAAATACCAACAACATCTGTATTTACACCTCTTTATAAAAAAGGTGTTACTTCCATGCTGGCCTGGGAGCAAGAGAAAACATACAATGTGCCAGCTACATCTCCTCCTGGGCATGCTGTAAAAACCAGCTAAGGGATCCGAGGGTTTCAGTATATTGTAATTTAGGCGATGGGCTGACAACCTGTCACTACAGCAATATACCTACAAATCTATCTTAAATAACCCTTCAAATTTGTCAGACGTAGCGGAACGACCTTTGTTAGGTCGTTTACGCTCTGCCTACCCCATTAGGGATAAAGGCGTGATTATATGTATGTATGTATAAAAAAAAAGACAAGCAAGACTTGAAAAATTATCGGCCTATAGCGTTAATTTCAGTGTTCTCAAAAGTAATTGAAAAAATATTTTATTTAAGACTTTATAGTTTCCTTGATAAATATAATATACTGTTTAGCCAGCAATGGGCCCGATGGTGTAGTGTATAGGGCCGCTGCCTCCTGAGCGGGAGGTCGTGGTTCGAATCCCACCACGTACCAATGTGTTTTTCGGTTTTCGAATTTCATATGTACGTTTTTAGTCGGCGCATTTTCCGTGCTTCGGAAGGCACGTTAAGCCGTTGGTCCCGGTAAATATCGTTTAATACCGTAGATATTAGTCGTTAAGTCATATCAGAGGCCAGTGCTAAGCATTGGCGGCTTGAAAACTCTGTCCTAATCTAGGATTGGGTCTGGTTTCCCTAATGGGTTGCGGAGGTCAGATGGCAATCAATCTGTGTAAAAAACCAGTACCCTCGTTGAATCACCTAGATTGGTAGCCGACCCCGTGTGATACGGAATAAGGCTAGGGAGATGATGATTGTTTAGCCAGCAACAGGGATTGTGATCTGACACCAGGAAAGTAAAATATAGTGTTCCACAGGTGCTGGGTCCACTCCTGTTCCTTCCCTATATAAACGATCTTCCTGAATGCACTAAATATCCAATGGTTAAGTTACAATAATTGTAGAGCAAAATAATAAACTAGATTACGAAAAAGAAATCAACGAGACTCTAGTAGTTATTATAAACTGGCTACGTAACAAGTCTTCCATGCTGGCCTGGGAGCGAGAGAAGAACATAGACTGTACCACCTGCATTTCCTGCCGGGCATGTTGTAAAAACCAGCTAAGGGATCCGAGGGTTTCATTATATTGTAATTTAGGCGATGGGGTGACAACCTGTCACTACAGCACCATACCTACAAATCTATCTTAAATAACCCTCAAAACTTTGTCAACGTGGCGGAACGAACTTTGTTTAGGTCGTTTACGCTCTGCCTACCCCATTAGGGATAAAGGCGTGATTATATGCATGAATGTATTTGGACGGCACTGAGGAGCTTCTTAGTTTACAAAAGGACTATGTATACCAATTCGCAGATGATACGTGTTTATTTACACATAATAAAGATGTTGTTCTGGCACAAAACGAAATGCAACGTACGAGGGGTGGCTGATAAGTAATCTACCTAACTATGAAAGAAAAGACTTTGATGGTTAGTTTATTTTTTATATTTCTATATAGTCTCCTGCAAGTGAAATACACTTATGACATTTGCAAATAAGTGACATCATGCCGTTATAAAGTAATTTTTATTTTGCTCGTCAAAATGGTCAGTCACAGCCTCTTCCATTTCTTCGTCCGTCGAAAATCTGCGACCCCTCAATTTTTTCTTTAAATCTTTGAATAAGAAATAGTCACAGGGAGCAGGGAGAGTTAATTTCTGTGAAGCCGTTTTTGCTCAGGGCTGACGTCGCCGTTAAGGCTGTGTGTACAGGAGCATTGTCTTGTAAAATCAAAACACCTTTGCTGAGTTTGCCTCACCGCTTTTCTTTGATTTGTTCACGAAGCGGGTCAAGCAAGTTTGCATAATATTCAGCATTCATTGTTGTATTTTTAGGCAAATAATCTATCATCAAAATCCCTTCGACATCCCAAAATACGGTGGCCATTAGTTTTCCAGCCGACGGCCGAACCTTGAACTTCCTTGGCGGCTTTTCTCCTTTAAATTTCCATTGCATTGACTCTTGTTAGCTTTCCGGATCCTACTGGCGAATCCAAGTTTCATCACAGGTCACAATTCGAGAGTTAGTCTCTTCTTCTTTACCTTTGACCAGGTCTAGAAATGCCTGACAACATTCTACTCGCCTTTGTTTGTCAAAGGGGGTCAACATTCTAGGGACCCAACGCGCGCTCACCTGGGACATGCCCAAATGTTCGTGAATAATTTCATGAACTCGTTCCTTGCTAATGCCCACATCTCTGGCTATCTCCCACTGCTTGATTCGCTGATCTGCAAGAATCAGGTTCTTCACCTTTTCAACATTATCTGCGGTAACAGCAGAAATTGGCCTTCCACTACGTGTGTCGTCTTCCAGGCTCTCACGGCCATATTTAAATTGCTTCGACCAAAACTTTATGTCGAATTCAGAAGGACTTGAATCACCAAACACCTTTAACATGCGCTCTCTGATCTGCGTAGGCGTATTTCCTTCTTTACTTAGGAATGTAATCACTGCTCGATGCTCAAATTTCATCATTTTGCAATTTTCTTTCGACATGGTGAAATCAAAGCCGCGCCAAAAAAACAAAAGCAAGCGAAAAAAAATAAGCGTCATAATTTTGAAAAAGGAATAAATATAGAATATGATTTTGCAATGGCCAGTTCGATTTTCAAAACTTTCTTTAACAAAGTAGATTTTATATCAGCCGCCCCTCGTAGCTTCGATAACCTATGTAAATGGGCGCACGATATAGGTCTGGTGATCAATGCCAGTAAAATTAAAATACGATATAGGTCGTTTACGCTCTGCTTCCTATTTGGGATAAAGGCGTGGTTTATATGTATGTACGTAACAATAATTTAAAAATTAATCTAACTAAAACTTATAGTTATTTTTAAGTTCTACTTTGCATTATCTGTATATTCTTTGTAAATAATAAACTAAACCTACTAAAACTAAAATAACTAATGTTACACAAATAAGAAAAGTCCCTTATTAACAGTGTCACATAATAAAGAAAAAAATTAAACCACAAGGTCTATAAAATTTTGGTTTGATATACTGATAAAGACGTGTCTTGGGAAACACATTCGCTGGTTCAAATGAAAATTACACGTATTTAACGTATTGTCAGAAAAATGATACTCTTTGCATGACTTTTACAATGATAAAATAATACCATCATCATAAATTTAAGAACTTTGCTCTTGTCGGTGGAATAATCACCAGCTTTAGTCCTGTTCATATTACTCCTTTCTTAAGGAAATTTTGTGTGGTAGTTCCCCTTTTGCCTTCCACACCGCAGTATATGAAGCGAAGATAATCCGCATCATATAGTCTGGACATGAGCTCTTCCAGAATGCATTTTATCGGCCTCCAACCAGTACTGGTGCCACCGCTGCCTGACACCACAGGAATGCTTATTGAGTGGCGGCATTGACTCACTACGTCACAAGATCTTTTTCGGACATTTATGGCATTTTTTAGGGAAGCCCATTCTACTGGCTTCCCCACCACATCCTGATGGTCTTGCCGCTATTTGGTCGGGGACTGCTTATTCGATTTATTCGCAGCTAACCATCATATCTTGATGGCCGTTCCTCTATCCGCCACCTGTGGACCCCGTTAGTAGCCTACAGCTCAGCACTAACGATAAAATAATAATAATATTATTACATACATACATATAATCACGCCTATATCCCTAATGGGGTAGGCAGAGCGTAAACGACCTAAACAAAGTCCGTTCCGCCACGTCTGACAAAGTCTTGAGAGCCATTCAAGAAAGATTTGTACGTATATTGCTGTGGTGACAGGTTGTCAGCCCATCGCCTAAATTACAATATACTGAAACTCTCAGATACCTTAGCTGGTTTTTACAGCATGCTCGGGAGGAAATGCAGCTGGCACATTCTATGTTTTTTTCTCACTCCCAGTCCAGCATGGAAGATAATATTATTACTTGTTTATATTATAAGTAGTTTTCTTCCAACATTGATATTTATTCAAAATTATTGACATGTTTTCATAATATTTGTTATCATCATTCCGTTGCCGTTATCCCTTATTATTTGGGGTCAGCGTAGTATGTTTTCTTATTCCATTCATCCCTGTCAGCCGTCAGTTCAACACTCACACCAGTTTTCAACAAAACATCTTTCACACAGTCCATCCATCTTTTGTTTGGTCGTACTCTCCCACCATATCCGTCCATATTCAAAACCTTCTACCTATATGACTTTCATCCCTAAGCATTATATTACATGTCCATACCACGCAAGCCGATTTCCTCTCATTTTATCTGTTATGGGCGCAACTTTCAAGCATCCTCTTTGAATCATTCCTAATCTTGTCCATTCTTGTTACTCATCATATTTATCGCCATCACTTTTATCGTCCAACACTCTGATCTATACGGGACGACAGGTCTTATACAACGTACATCTTGCCTATATTCTAATGGGGTAGGCAGATCGTCAACAACCCAAACTAAGGTCGTTCCGCCACGTCTGTAAATTTTTGAGAGTTGTGTAAGTAAGATAGATGTGTATATTGCTGTAGTGACAGATTGTCAGCCCATCGCCTAAATTACAATATACTGAAACCCTCGAATCCCTTAGCTGGTTTTTACAGTATTCCTGGGAGGAGATGCAGCTGGCAAATTCTGTTTTTCTTTCGCTCCCAGTCCAGCATAGAAGGACAGGTTTTATGATGCTCTTATATATTTTCCCTTTAGCCTAAGGGGAATTCGGGAGTCTGCAACTTGTTCCCGTGACCTGCCGCAATAGCTATTAAAATAATTAGGATTATATTAATATTCTTCCATGCTGGACTGGGAGAGATAGAAAAACATAGAATGTTCCAGCTGCCCTTCCTCCCGGGCATGCTGTAGAAGACAGCAAAAGGGACTCGAGGGTTACAGTGTATTGTAATTTAGGCGATGGGCTGATAACCTATCACTACACATTAGCAATACACATTACAATCTAAAATTGCCCTCAATTTTTGTCAGACGCGGCGAAAGCGCCTTTTACGAGGCGTTTAACGCTCTGCCTACCCCGTAAGGGATAAAGGCGTGATTTTATGTATGTATGTATGTATATTAATATTGTATGCCGCAAGGCACTTTACAGTGATACCACATATTTTTAGAATATCATCATTATACTTTGTCAGACGTGGCGGAACGACCTTTGTTTAGGTCGTTGACGCTCTGCCTACCCCATTAGGGATAAAGGCGTGATTATATGTATGTATGTATGTATATGCCTGTATTGACGATAATTAAATGATTGATTAATTGGTTGATTGGTATTCTTGCTTTCCCCCCACGGTTTTACCTGCAGATAGTTGAGTTTTCCCCTGGGAATGAGGTATTTTCTCGTGGTAAAAAGTATTTTAATATCTGTCTTCAGGTTATCATTTATCGTCCTGCCAATTATTATCAAAATCGGTGCAGCAGTTTAGGCGTTTAGTGCGGCTCCTTATTTTGATGTAGTATGGAAGAATGGTCCAATATTAAAATGTTCATGTTTTCTCGAAAACAACTAAAGCTACAATTTAAGTGTCTATCAGAGATATATTACATACATATAATCAATACAATACAATTATTTATTGGTAAAATATATTACATGTCAATCTTAAAATACTAAAATACTAAAAAAAAAAAAAAAAAAAAAATTTGGAATATTGTAAAACAACAAACATTGTTATATAAGTCATATCAAAATTATAACACAAAACTAATTGTTTTTGAATTGTGAATTGATCATCATAAGTATAATATGATACATTTATCTATTTTTTATAAAATAATAGGTTTGTTTAAAAAATTCGTAAAGCTATAAAATTGGTGTTCATATAACCATTTTTTAAACTGATTCTTAAATATAGTGGAAGCTGCATCTCTTATGGAGCGTGGTAAGCGGTTATATTCGGACGAACGTACTATATATACCGATTTTTCAGTTCTAATTAATTTATGCGATGGAGTGACAAGTTGCTGTTCCAATGCATTACTGCGTAAATTATGCCTCTCATTTACTTCCCTACGCTTAAAATGAGTCAGGTTCAGGTGAGTAAACATGGCTACTTGGAATATGTACTCACAGGCCATTGTGAGTATGTTAAACTCCTTAAAGAGGGGTACACATGAGTCGTCGTCTGACTTACCGGCCATGGCTCGCAACGCGCGCTTTTGCATTACAAAACCTCGGTGCCAGTCGTTCGGATTTCTTCTCGTCGGCCGCGAAGCGGCCGGCGGGGAGACGCCATCGAGGCAGGGCCTCCTGGGCGTAGTCTCAGATCGCCGCCTGTGACGACAGGCGGGGCGTTGGGGTGCTTGAAGCATGAAGGTCCGGGTCGTCAGGAGGATTTCACGCCGCGGCGAAATCGAGCCAGCCGGGGGATTCCCCTTGGGGGGAGGCCCAGCTAGCGACCTCAAGCTCGCGGCGGCTTCTCCGTCCTGGGGTCAGTCAGTGGGGTTTGGTGCCCACGATCCTAACTACTCGACGGGGAGTAGTGGATGTGGGCAGCTTAGAAGCGGGCTAGGAAAGCCTCTCGCTTCTTTTCTGTGGTAGGCCACCCTGAGCAGCCGGTGTTCTTGCCTCGGGGAGCCTCAGGTCGTCGAGGCCCCTCTCGATAATACTGGTAGCGTCCGCACCAGTGCGGAGCGCTACCAGGACTTCGGTTAGGATCCTGATCGCCTTCATCAGGATCTGGTCCCTTTCTGGGACGGCTGCTCTTAGGCTCTGTTGTCTTGGAGCCCGCTGACGCTTCGGAATCTCCCCCTGAGTATTCAACTGAGGGGTGCCGACCGCATTCAGCGAGCCCGTGGGTGGCTCTATCTCTACCGGGGGAGTTGCCTTTCTGCGGCGTCTCCTCGGTTTTCCTCTCTTTGCCTTCGTCGTCGGGCCAGCGGGGTTGTTGGCGGCCGCCATGAGAGAACCTTCCGCGTTGTTCTCTCCCTGCGGTGCCGCTTCCTTCCTCTTTGGCTCGACGGGCTTCGTGAGCGGTGCAGTTCCCGCTCTTTTGTTCCGCACTTCGTGGCGCAGCACGGGACAATCAGGGCTGTTGGCGGGATGGGAGCCGCCACAGTTGGCACACGTGGCTGGCTCCGTGCGCGGTCTCAGGCAGTCCTTGGCGGCGTGGGACTCGCCACACTTCACGCACGCCAGCTTCCTGTGGCAGTGCCTGGAGCTATGCCTGAACTGCTGGCATCTGTGGCACTGGGCAGAGGTCTTCTTTCCCCGCCATCCCTCAATCTTCACGCCGGGAATACACAGCAGCTCCGTGACACTGTATAGACCCGGGGTGAGGGCTGGCGTGCGGGTCAGCTGGGCGAAGAAAATGCAGCCTGGGCGTCCACGACGCGCGTTGATTGGTCGGATGTAATCAACTGGGTAACCCAGGCTGGCTAGTTCCTCCGCGATGCTCTCCTTATCTGCGTCGGCGGGCAGGCCTCGAATAGCGACCTTCAGGGGTCGGTCGGCGGGTGCAGCGTACGCGAACCAGGAGACTTCGGTGTCGGTGCCTTCCAGAGCGCAGAAGTAGCTCTGAACCACACGAAACTCCTGTTCGGTCTTTGCAATGAAGCGGAATCCCTTGCCGTACGGGCGCACATTCGGCGCGTGGCCCAGGGACTGCTTCAGGGTCTTGAGGTGGACCTGCCAATCAGGGAGGTGGTCCACGACGATAGGTGGCAGCTTCTTTCCCCTACAAAGATTTGTAGGGGGCGGCAGCGTTGGCGGCTTCGGGGGCTGCGCTCTCTGCTGCTGGGGCGGTGGCGACGGGCTCGTGGCTGCGGCTGCGTATGAGACGCGTCGCTGCGGTGACGTCGTCGTGTCCATGGCATCGGCATCCAAAGATGGCATGGACAGGGCCGGCGGCGTCATACGAGGGGCTGGGACTGGGCGCGGACCAGTCTTCTGCGGTGGCGTCGGGGACTGCGACGATGCAGTCGAATGGGGGCGCTTTTGTGGGCGCGTGTCACTCTGTGACGTGTCCTGCAAGGCAGCTGCACTCTCCCTCAGTGCGTCGAGGGCTGCCTGCCTTGCAGCCGCGCGGTGGGCGCTGGCAAAGTCCAGTTGTTGCTGGCGTTGAGACGGGGGCCGCTGTGGTAGCGGCGGAAGCGGCGATGGCAGAAGCGGTGGGGAACGGCCGGGGTCGTCCCCTCCGCCGGGTGGCGATGGTGTTGCCGGGTGCGGTGGCGTGGGCAGCCATGGCTGCAGCTGGAGGATCCGCTGAAGGGTGGCGCGGGTGCTCGCGGATGGCGGCGCTCCCGTTTTCCGCACCTTGCGAGCGGTCCTCTCCTTCTTCAGGGTTGGCACCCTTACTAAGGCGCCATGAAAGTCAGTAGGGGCCTGGTCCGCGTGAAGCGTAGCCTATCCCCCGGGACGGGCAAAAACTGCCGCACCCCCCCGGTGAGACCCGCTGGTGGGAGGCCGGGGTTGTCGGGTGCTAACAGAAATCACCCGCGACGACCGAGGGTAGGCAGATTGGTGAGCGTGGAAATTGAGGGTACTTAGGAGCACCTAAAGCACCCCCACAAAACCGAAAACTTCCGTACGCGAAGTGCGGGTAGTAGCAGAGAACTAACGACTACTCGCATGCACGACTAGGCGGCTAATCATCTGTGTGCCGGTGCCAGTCGGCCGCTCGTCCCCAGAGGTCTAGTTCGTATGTCACATTGGAGTGGACGGTGGCAAAATAGCACGAGCGGACTACCTCCCGGGTCGCTGTACTAGTGAGACGACGCAGAGCAAAACACGCACCACCGAGTTTCGCAGTAGCCAGCTCAATGTGCGTTTCCCAAGTGAGTGCGCAGTCTATATGGAAACCTAACAGTTTTGTTGACTGGACCTGTTGGGGTTGCGTGTCTCCCACATACACTGTGAGGGGTTGTGGTGTCCTACCGTTCAAACTAAATGTCATGTAAATTGTCTTGTCACGGTTCTGAGCCAGACCGTTTGACTTGAACCATCGATCGAGTCGTTGCACCGTGAAGTTGAGCTTGTGTTCAAGCTCATGCTTGGAGGTTGCGGTAACAACCGCGGTCACGTCATCTGCGTACATATACGTTTCTGCGTATCGTAATCGATCGATTGTGGTAAGTCATTCAGTAACAGGCTAAATAACGTATTAGACAAACATGAACCTTGAGGGACTTTACTTCCATGCTGGACTGGGAGTGGAGCTGCATTTCCTCCCGGGCATGGTGTAGAAACCAGCTAAGGGATCCGAGGATTTCAGTATATTGCAATTTAGGCGATGGGCTGACAACCTGTCACTACAGCAATATACGTACAAATCTATCTTCAATAATCCTAAAAACTTTGTCAGACGTGGCGGAACGACACTTGGTTAGGTCGTTAACGCTCTGCCTACACCATTAGGGATAAAGGCGTGATTATATGAATGTATGTATGTATGAACCTTGAGGGACCCCTATGATGTTCTCCATTTCACTGGACGCAGCGCGACCCTTGTCCCCGACCACAACCTGTACTCTCTGTGACGTGAAAGACAATTAGGACAAGCGGAGGGCCGCGTATCCCGTGGTGATTCAGCTTTTCTGCAACGAGTGCGTGGTTGGCGGTATCAAAGGCGCGGGACAGGTCGCAGCACACCAGCGCGACCTGTCGCCCTGCCTCGCGGGCTTCAAGCACGCGCCACACCACCTCCCGAACCAGGTCCGTAGTGGCGCGGCCTGCGCGGTACGCGTATTGCCTGTCAGATAAAATGTTTCTGTCATATACGAATGACAACAACCGCTTATTTAAGCCTACCTCCAGGAGTGGTATTTTTGAACCGCTCGTATGAAAACTAAAATACGCATACGAAAATCATTCGTGTACGAAATCAAATTCTATCAAACACGATTTTACGTATTTTTGAAGCAGTAGAAATCTGTGTTGCCAATACAGTCTAATCCCATAAATTGTTTTCGTTCTACGCACGAATAAACCTACTATACCACCACTACCACTAACAAAAATCGTTGATGTGAAAAACCGGAAATAAATCGTAGAGAAACGGAACGTAAATTCAAGTAAACTAAAAACTTAAAGTGTCACTTGTCAAATGATTGTCTGTGTCACTGACATGATCATAGACTACTTTGATTTCGAGTAGTAGAAAATAAAACGAGTGGTTGAGAGCACTCGTTACAGAGTCGCATACGTATGATTTGGGATTACGTATGCGAATGTTGCATTTTCGTATGCGAATTCAGATACGAGCGGTTCAAAAATATGACTCCAGTATCTTGCTAATCACGGGAACCAGTGAAATGAGTCGGTAAGATTTTATCTCTGTCTTTTTACCTTTTCCTTTATAAAGGGGTGAGCTTTTAACTCTTTTTAGAGGTGCCGGATATATTCCTGTACGGAGACACATATTAAAAAGGTGGCAGATTACAGAGGAAATGGATATAACATACATACATACATATACTCACGCCTTTATCCCTAATGGGGTAGGCAGAGCGTAAACAACCTAAACAAAGGTCGTTTCGCCACGTCTCACAATGTTTTGAGGGTTATTCAAGATGAATTTGTAGGTATATTGCTGGTTGTCAGCCCATGGCCTAAATTACAATATACTGAAACCCTCGGATCCCTCAGCTGGTTTTTACAGCATGCTCGGGAAGATATGCAGCCGGCACATTCTATGTTTTTCTCTCGCTCCCAGGCCAGCATGGAAGAAATGGATATAATTGCGCCTTTTAAGATATATAATCTGATAGCCCGTACAGGCCAGTGCTTCGTTTAGATGCAATGTGTGTGCACATTATTTTTTATTATGTGTAAAAATCATCATACGTAGTGTAGAGTCGCTGGCGTGTGATCGTGCAGTCAGCGCGGACACCGACGACCGTCGCTTGTCTGCCGGCGGGGCCCCGCACTTGATCCCGCACTCACGAACTCCTGATTGAGCTCATCAAGCAGATCTTGCTTCAATCATGCCTTTATCCCTAGTGGGGTAGGCAGAGCGTAAACGACCTAATCGAAGGTCGTTCCACCACGTCTGACAAAGTTATGAGGGTTATCTAAGAATTGTAGGTATATTGCTGTAGTGACAGGTTGTCAGTCCATCGCCTATCACTACATAGTATAAAACAAAGTCGCTTTCTCTGTCTAAATGTCTGAATATTTCTTCCATGCTGGCCGGGGAGCGAGAGAAAAACATAGAATGTGCCAGCTGCATTTCCTCCGGGGCATGCTGTAAAAACATGCTAAGGGATCCGAGGGTTTCAGTATATTGTAATACTAGCGACCCGCACCGGCTTCGCACGGGAATTATCAGTGTTTCTCTACTATATTCTGCATGTATTTATTATTCATATAAATCTTCCCCTTGAATCACTTTATGTATTAAAAGAAACACCGCATCAAAATCCGTTTCGTAGTTTTAAAGATTTATGCATACATAGGGATATAGGGACAGAGAAAGCGACTTTGTTTTATACTTCTTCTTCTTCTGTCGAGTGGGTATCGAGTCTATCGACCCAATGAACCCTGGTGTCAGAGTTTTTAAACCGCCTAGTAGCACTTATCACTACATAGTTTTATACTATGTAGTGATAAGTCCTAACAACAAACTTCCAACAACAGTATTGCGGAGAATTTAATTAATAATATTTATTTATTTATCGTAGGGCATTATTTGCTGCGAGTCCCAGAGGACAGTGCAGCAGCCGGTATTGTTGCATTTTTAGCACCACTCGAGGTCAGGAGCAGGGTTTTTAAGGTAGTTCCTACGGACGTGGAGCAACATCGACCTGTAACGACCACTATTAAAAACAGTGACGGGAACAGACGGCTTAACTTGCCCTCCGAAGCACGGAATCCGTTTTCTCCCAGAATATCAGGGAAAAATCTCACAAAGTGATAAATTGACAAATATCAACTTTGTGTTTCCCCCTGGGAATCGAACCCAGGACCTCCGGATCGTAAGCCCATGGGCTCTAACCACTAGACCACGGAGGTTAAATCAACATTTTATTTGTAGCTTCAGTTGTTTTCGAGAAAACAAGAAAATTTGAAAAATCTAGAAATGGGGGGGGCTACTAAAGTGGGGAAGGGAACGATTTTTTCGTGCTATTACGTCTTTTTTATGCTAATAAACGTAAAATTTATATTTAGATGCCAATTTTAGAGCTTTCAGCCGGATGGACCATACCTCCATACTACATCAAAATAAGGAGCCGCACTTAGTTACCTTGATTCGTCCAGTGATAGGCACACTGAGCGGACGTATTTCGTATTATTTTATTAAAATCATAAAGTGCTGTTAGCGTAATTGCAACCTAATTCCACTTCACTATTGAGTATCAAATAACTTGCTCTACGTTTGCGTGTTGCCACTACTCGTGCCTGTGTGCTGAGGCGATGAAACGAGACGGAGTCATAATTCCGCTCGCTCCCACAACAACCCATTCGCAAGCAAGCATCGCTCGGGTGGAAATTAGCAGTCGTGAGTAAACAGAGATATAAAGATTTCGCATTCTCCACATAGAAGTGACGCGCCAATTGGTTCGCAACCAAATCTAACAGATACTGAGTTGGAACCGGACTTTAAGATGCAATTGTTTGCAGATAACGTACTAGAACTGATTTCGATGACAATGAAACCAACTTCACGAAAAATTACCAATTAAGTAAGTTGCAAGATGTCTAATATGATGCAACTTATAGTGGAATCCACCAAAACCCAAAAAGATACTCTCGACAAACTGAGGGAAGATATTTTTTTTAAAGGGATAATATAACTGACGTAACATTTACAATTGAAACTCTATGTACAGAACATAATAAGATGAAATTTGAAATTGAAAACGTTATACACTAGGTTGATAAATCCAATCAATGAATTAGGATTTTAGAAATAACATGACTACCTTTCGGATTGGCGGTAGTCTAAGCTTAACACTGAAAATATGATAGCGGAACTCAACGAGCGTAACTGGCGATCTTAAAACATTATTGTGCATGGAGTCCTTGAGCCAAAACCAGCATCACAAAGCGAACGTCGCGAAACGGACAAGCAAGAGATACTAAAAAAATATTTATGAGACTGATTTCTTAAGATTGTCCTGCACCTGTAATTATTAAACGTCTTGGTAAATATAGACCTGAAAAAACCCACCTATAGTCCGTTTTGAAACTGCCGATGATGCGAAACTTATACTCAAAAACAAAAACAAACTTAACACGAATGGAGTTAAATCTTTTGTGATCAAACACCACTGCAACAAGCGCACTACCAAAACCTGAAAGAAGAACTAGTAAATCGTACTAAAAATGGAGAAACAAATCTAAAAATTAAATATGTAAAAGGAACACCGAAGATACTGAATGTGCCGTCAAAAAACTCAACTCCTTAACCACCTCGAACTTACAGGAAAAATCACTCACGTCATATCAAATCGCAAAAAGATATCGAGATATAACAACTACGAAAAAATCTCTTAAATGCTTTTATGCCAACTCACGCAGCATAGAAAAACCGGGAAAATTTGATGAGCTGCAATGCATTTCGCAAAGTTTCACACGAACACTCCACATAATGATCCTTACAGAAACATGGTTCGAATCTGATGATAAAGCCAATAAACTTGAACTGCCGGGTTATACTCATTACTTTAACCATAGAGGAGGAGTCGGAGGCGGACCATCAATATTTGCACATAACAACATGAAACATCAACTACTTGAGAAACTCACCGAAAACCACTTTAGTTAAGAGATAAGATAAAAATAATTTATTGCACGTTAGAAAACAAATCATACAACACAACAGATAACAACAAAAGACAAGTACAACATAGGCGGCCATATTGCTAAGGTAGCAATTTCTTCCAGGCAACCTTTGGGTGAAAAAAAAATGCATAGTGGTAAGCGGGATAGTGCAAACTAGGGTTTCGGAATCCCCGGGGTTTTTACGTTTCCGGGAGCCGGGAAAAAAATCACGAAATTCCCGGGAATCCCGGGAACCGGGAATTTAAAAAAAAGTGGAGTTTTGTTGAGATATTGTTTTGATGCTTTGTTTCGATTTTCGTCCATGAAACTACCACATAAATTTAAAAATGAAATGATTTTTTGTCAATAATACCACTATTTGGTTTAAAAAAAACACTTTTATTTCTTATTATGCATTGTAAAACAGTTTCGTTTTATGGTTAAAATTGACTCATTGGGTCATTCGACTCGAGAATCCACACGTTTAAAAAAAACATACGTTATGTCTTTTAACATTATTATATATTTTTTATTAAAAAATAAAATCGACAGCCAAAACTTGAGTAATCAAATCGATTATAATTTAGTGAAAATATTAAACGTTGTATAAGTCTTTTTATGTTTGAACGTTGTTATTAACATACTTATTTGAGTACTGTCATTCTTCTTTCCCGGAGAGGTAGGTTGCTATTAACTAAATTAAAAATCGTTTGTCTTGTATGTATAACTTAAATTGACGGTACATAAGTATTATTGTACAATATTTTACTTGTATGTGGTAGATTCGTGCAGCGTATTCAAGCAGTATTATGTAAGCAGGATAAATTTCTATGTAGCTCAATATCAACTCACTCATAGTTCACAGACCAATTGTTCGCAACACAGCCTTAGACAAGGCAGAAAATGCGTCCTTCTGCAATTTTGGCTCTATCTCAGGTCACGCTTCCCTTTATTACATCTTCTTAGAAAGAGATCGCTCTATTTATTAGCAGTAGTAAACAACACCCAGGTGTGTTATTTGTCACCGGCACCGCAGAGTAAATCAAATCGACTAATTGAAGAAAGCAAAAGATATATTTTTTTATTTTTTACAATATAATTTATTATGGTCCTAGTCATAAATTAAGTATGTGTATTTTCTTATCGTAAAATTCATTAAACACAGCTCGTAGACTAGAAGTTTAACTCGTAAATTGATTTTTCGCCATTCCCGGGAATTTCTGATCTTGTCCCGGGATCGGAAATTTAAATTTTCCCAGGAATTCCCGGGATAAGGGAACCCGGGACCGAAACCCTAGTGCAAACCTAGCCAAATATAGTATCTTAAATATATTACATTACATATAATACATAAGCTTAGTACAAGCTACTACAAAGATATTTACAAAATAAACTAATACATAAATTACTAATGGAAGATAGGACTTTCTCTAGCTGCACATCAGTAAATTCTCATTGGACATAATATGCGCTATCTACAAACCAGGCAGAACTAATGTAAGACACTTTCTGGATACATTTTCTTCACAATTAGATAAAAAGAAAATAATCCAGATATTTGGCGATTTTAATGTTAATTTACTGCGCCCTGATCAATACGTTAATTAATATAAGGGTATTTTGAAAGAACACGGCTTAACAGTCATGATTAAATCCACCAAGACTACTGTACCCGAATAACTACTGAGACAAAAACCTTAGTAGAACACGCATGTACAAATCTAAAAGAAATCCCTTTTCATCTAGCATTGGTTTAGCTATGTCTGATCACAAACAGATATACCTCGAAATACAACAACGCCAGCCTGAACGAAGACAAATTGTTCAATATATGGCAACCCAGTATGGCAAACTTAAAGAAATATATCAAAAAATAAATACAGACTATAGGTATAAATAATAAATAAACTACACTAGAAAATTAATTATTAACCGCAATGAATAGATGTAGAGTACAGAAAACAAAAATACTTAACCCATCACTACAAGATTGGATGATTAAACCTATCCATAATACAAATAGCTGAGAATAAGCTGGTTACAAAGCTATTATACCAAAAATCGAAACTCTTGTATATTGTCCTAAGACGTAAACACAACATTAATTTTCACCAAAAACAAACAAGTACAAACTAGAATACTAAGAAGTGCAAACAAAATAATTCTACCTTCACCACGTACTAATTATGGAAAACGTAATATAATTTACCAAAGTGCGAAAATTTATAATAGCTTACCAAAAGACATAAAAGAATCAAAAATCATGTCTACTTTTAAAAAAGTACCTATTTAAATACTATATGAAATTCACAGTGACATAGATGCTACCGCTGCCACTTCTAGTAATTTGACTCTGTGTGAATTGATCGATCTCCGCGTAATCTCCATTCGACTTGTTAAAAATAGAGTCATCTCCGTAGCCTTATCCCGTTTGTCACGGGGGCACATTCTATGTATGTATGTATTTTTCTCTTACTCCCAGTCCAGCATGGAAGAAGAATTGAGTACTTAGTTAAAAATGAACCCGATGGTGTAGTGGATAGGGCCGCTGCCTCCTGAGCGGGAGGTCGTGGTTCGAGTCCCACCACGTACCAATGTGTTTTTCGGTTTTCGAATTTCATATGTACGTTTATTTGGCGCTTTTTCCGTGCTTCGGAAGGCACGTTAAGCCGTTGGTCCCGGTTAATATCGTTTAATACCGTAGATATTAGTCGTTAAGCCATATCAGAGGCCAGTGCTAAGCATTGACGGCTTGAAAACTCTGACCTAATCTAGGATTGGGTCTGGTTTCCCTTCTGGGTTGCGGAGGTCAGATGGCAGTCGCTCTGTGTAAAAACCAGTACCCTCGTTCAATCCCCTGGATTATGTAGCTAAGGCTAGGGAGATGAGTTAAAAATGGAGTACTTACTAGGTACCTTCAAAGTTTAGACATCTACTTAGATAGCTTTAATACATTATTTATATTATACGTGTATTATCACGATTTTGCTTGGTTTTACCTCAATATTCAGTGTATTTATGAATGTAGTGAACAATGTGAACCTTTGCTACGATAATTACGCTAACTAACATACATACATACATACATATTATCACGTCTTTATCCCTAATGGGGTAGGCAGAGCGTACACGACCTAAATAAAGGTAGTTCCGCCACGTCTAACAAAGTTTTGAGTGTTGTTTAAGATATATTTGTAGGTATTTTGCTGTAGTGACAGGTTGTCAGCCCATCGCCTAAATCACAATATACCGAAACCCTCGGTTCCCTTAGCGGGTTTTTACAGCATGCTCGGGAGGAAATGCAGCTGGCACATTCTATGTTTTTCTCTTGCTCCCAGGCCGGCATGGAAGAATATAGGAAATAAAATTATTTAATTATAACCTTATATTATGTCTAAGCGGCTGTACCGATTTTGATAAAATTTAGCATGAGGATAGATGGTAACCTGGAGACAGACATAGGATATTTTTTACTACGGGAAAATAACGCATTCCTAGGGTTAGTTAGTTAGAGTTAGGTTAGAGTTTTCTCGTTTATCTGCAGGTGAAGCTGCGGGGGGGAGTTAGTATACCAATAAAAGTAAATATATTTTAAAACCTATAAGTCCTAACAACATAGTATAATACCTAAACTTTAATTGTAGGTTTATTAGTTATTAGGTTTCGAAAAAAGTAATGAAAACTAAAATTATGGACACAAAATTTTGGAACAAATAATTCCAATACAAAAATGACCACCTTGATCAGACAATTTATATGGAAAACCAAATTACTATTTTCTTTCACTTCCTGAAAAAATCGTCGCGGGGCGCTGTCCCTACACTCCATATGTTACGTACAATCCCCGAATTCGCTCATTGGCCGGAAGAAAAGGATCATTTCGGGTACTGGCAAATGCAATGTCCTTTTATTTACTTCCATGCTGGACTGGGAGCGAGAGAAAAACATAGAATGTGCCAGCTGCATTTCAGCCCGGGCAAGCTGTAAAAACCAGCTAAGGGAGCCAAGCGTTTCTGTATATTGCAATTAAGGCGACAGGCTGACAACCTGTCACTACAGCAATATACCTACAAATCTATCTTAAAAAATCCTCAATACTTTGTCAGACGTGGCGGAGCGACCTTTGTTTAGGTCGTTTCCGCTCTGCCTACCCCATTATGGATAAAGGCGTGATTATATGTATGTATGTATGTTTCATTTCGGCCAATGAGCGTTCTGTGACGATCTTTCCGCGGACTGGCAAACATTCGGTATTTGGTCGGATTGTAATACAATAATTCCGC
This sequence comes from Scrobipalpa costella, assembly GCA_949820665.1. Taxonomy (NCBI): domain Eukaryota; kingdom Metazoa; phylum Arthropoda; class Insecta; order Lepidoptera; family Gelechiidae; genus Scrobipalpa; species Scrobipalpa costella. Next base: position 39,339,158 of record OX463295.1, read on the forward strand.
GGAGTGGCATTGACAAATTGCCAATCAGCGAAATGAGCAACTAAAACCCGACGTCAATAAAATATGGCTGCATTTCTCGCATGATGACTATGATGACTTGACTATGATGTGATGATGTTGATCTTGAATGATGATAATGATGATCTTGATGATGATGATGGTGACAATGATCTTGATGATGATGATGATGGTGACAATGATCTTGATGATGATGATGATGGTGGTGACAATGATCTTGATGATGATGATGATGGTGACAATGATCTTGATGATGATGATGATGGTGGTGACAATGATCTTGATGATGATGATGATGGTGACAATGATCTTGATGATGATGATGATGATGGTGACAATGATCTTGATGATGATGATGATGATGGTGACAATGATCTTGATGATGATGATGATGATGGTGACAATGATCTTGATGATGATGATGATGGTGGTGACAATGATCTTGATGATGATGATGATGGTGACAATGATCTTGATGATGATGATGGTGACAATGATCTTGATGATGATGATGATGGTGACAATGATCTTGATGATGATGATGGTGACAATGATCTTGATGATGATGATGATGGTGACAATGATCTTGATGATGATGATGATGGTGACAATGATCTTGATGATGATGATGATGGTGACAATGATCTTGATGATGATGATGATGGTGACAATGATCTTGATGATGATGACGGTGACAATGATCTTGATGATGATGATGATGGTGACAATGATCTTGATGATGATGATGATGGTGACAATGATCTTGATGATGATGATGATGGTGACAATGATCTTGATGATGATGATGATGGTGACAATGATCTTGATGATGATGATGATGGTGACAATGATCTTGATGATGATGACGGTGACAATGATCTTGATGATGATGATGATGGTGACAATGATCTTGATGATGATGATGATGATGGTGACAATGATCTTGATGATGATGATGATGGTGACAATGATCTTGATCTTAATGATGATGGTGACAATGATCTTGATGATGATGATGGTGACAATGATCTTGATGATGATGATGATGATGATGGTGACAATGATCTTGATGATGATGATGATGGTGACTGATTATGATGATCATGATGATTATGCTCATGTCGTGATGATGATGACTGATGATGATGAACTTTATGATGATCTTGATGACTGTGATGATGATGACTGATTTTGATGATAATGATGATTACGACTTGGATGATGACTTTGATGATGATGACTAATGATGAACGATGATATATTGATGATGATGACGATCATAATCACCATGACACCATGTAATCAGAGATGGGCCGACTAGTAGGGAAAGCCGAATATCCGGCACCTATCCTAGTCGGTTACGTGATTAGGTTAGGCGATGGGCTTGACAATACACTACAGCAATATACAGATCTTAAACAACTCTCTAAACTTGTCAGACGTGGCGGAACGACCTTTGTTTGGGTCGTTGACGCTCTGCCTACCCCATTAGGGATACTGGCGTGATAGTATGTATCCTTATCCGCGAATATTCGGTAAAATATGCGATTATAATCGGTGTAGGATAATTTAAATAAACCCAATAACTAGAGTATAAAATTATTTTATCCATGCTGGACTGGGAGAGATAGAAAAACATAGAATGTTCCAGCTGCCCTTCCTCCCGGGCATGTTGTAGAAGTCAGCGAAAGGGATTCGAGGGTTCCAGTGTATTGTAATTTACGCGACAGGCTGACAACCTGTCAGTACAGCAATACACATTACAATCTAAAACTGCCCTTAATTCTTGTCACACGTGGTGAAAGCGCCTTTTACGAGGCGTTCTACGCTCTGCCTACCCCGAGAGGAATAGGGGCGTGATTTTATGGACGTATGTGTAAAATTATTACAAACGTAAACACTTTCAAAAGAACTATATTTAATTAAATAAGATAACCATAATTGACTGTACTCGGAACTTATAAATCAGTCAGTATACATTACAAATAAAAAAAATATAAAATTCATAATAATATGGCACTGAACATTATATTATGACATTAACTTAAGGGGCTCTCAAGGTGCCCTCATCTATCAAAACACATAATTCACTGAAAACAAAATCAATCAAAACTCCGGTAGATCAGATTGAGGTTAAAGCAATGAAGGTTATTTAGAACCTCATAAACTTGCAACTTATAGTTCGTTGTAGTTACAGATAGAAAATTTGTGAAACACTGCAACTTCAAGCACTTTTGCTATTTGTAATTGCAGTGAACACACTGAATTATTAATGAATAATGCTTCAAATAAATTTCAGTACCTATACTTCAATCTGATCTACCGGATTTTCGATTAATTGCGTTTTTAGTGTTTTACGATTTTTTAGCTGATGAGAGCGCTGGCGTGCACCGGGGATCCCCATAAACCTTAAATTTTTTTTAAAGGTATTATAGAGCCCTAAAGAGGCTTCGTCAAACATAAGCAAGCGATATCTTTTTGTCTCATTGATATTGCCAGCTTCTGAGTAGAGACACTCGCTATAAACAGTGCCAGCTGGACAGCATATGTATACTGTCGCGATACGAGACATTTTAGGATATGTGGAACTGTTATGATGTTAGAACGTGTCTTCGTCTCGTTTTATGTCAGGTAATGAGCAGTTTGAAGTTCGTGAGCTGAACTAGATTTTTCATCGTCAATATTGTGCACTTTTTACGTTAAGATTTCTTCGAAAACCCACCAAAAGTAGCGATACATTTTTATTTCAGTGCAAACAGTATTGTTCCTTGAATTAGGTATTTTCAAGGTGACCTAAATAGTTTCAAAAGCTCCTACAGATGGCTCTGACTGTACATAAACTGTCAAAACTTTGGGTATGTTCGCACGATCACCATGCATTATAAATAATTTTTACGTGAAATTAAGATTTATTAGATTTTACGGCAGAACTAGCACTGTCTGGCACCTATTACTTAGTAAAAAGCAAGCTAGAATAGTTCATTGTTTTTGTACGATACAAGCAAGCATCGCGCATTTGGCGTGTCATCAATTTACTTCAAATTTGTTTACTTAGCACTTTATATTTTGCCCTACTTTAGTCAGTCTACGTGTAAGCGTGCTCACCATCAAACATGTATACCTTAGTTTAATCTGTTTATCAATAAATCAACATCAAATCATTAAACCAGAGTTTTCATTATCATCATTAGCTGTATCGGCGATCAAGACCCACATAGTTTTTTTTTTACGTTTTGTCGCAAAAACATTCACATGACTGAAAAATAATAACAAGAGTAAATAAATAAAAATAAGAGTATCATAACAACAATATATATGTATGACATAAACAAGAATAAGTTTTCAATAAATGCTCGTATGAAACCTTAAATTCTTCCATGCTGGACTGGAAGCGAAAGTAAAACATAGAATGTGCCAGCTGCATATCCTTCCGGGCATGCTGCAAAAACCAGCTAAGGGATCCGAGGATTTCTGTATATTGCAATTTAGGCGATGGGCTGACAACCTATCACTACAGCAATATAGCTACAAATCTATCTTAAATAACCCTCAAACTTTGTCAGACGTGGCGAAACGACCTTTGTTTAGGTCATTTACGCTCTATATGTATATATATGTATGTATATGTATGTATGTATATCAATCATTAAAACGGACTTGTGTGAATAACACACCGATACAGACATAGACTTCAACATAAAGAATAGTTTGTCGAAAACTAAAGTTATTTTGTGCTGATATTTAAAAAGAATAAGGATAAAATTAATAGTAAAAACTGTGTGTGTGTACTGTGCTTAATAAGAACATTTATGAACAATTATGAACTATATAAAATGAATAGTAGACTTTATAATAATAGTGAATACTGATAACCGAACAACATAAATCCAACACTGATAGGACCTATCAGCATATATATGCTGCCTGTCCACAAAATAATAATAATATTATTATTATTTTACTGCTGGCGCCGCGTCTTTCTGACGTCTAATGGTGGTCCACCGCCGGTAGAAATTTAAATATAGCAGAGAATAAATGTTAATTAATAACAGTAAGTGCGTTGCACCATAGGATTTTACCTCAGTTTACGGTTTTAAACAAACAAACTTAGAATGTGGCAGCTGCATGTAGTGACGGGTAATTTGCCTTTCGCCTAAATTGCAATATACATAAACCTTTGGATCCCTTAGCTGGTTTTTACAGATTGCCCGTGAGGAAATTCAGCTAGCACATTCTATGTTTTTCTCTCGCTCCCAGTCCAGCAAACTGGAGTACCTACTCAATATTAGAATGGTTTGCGTGATTATTTCTAACCTAGGCTGGACAACAGGTAATTAAAAAAACTCAGTCAAATAAAAAGTCCCTTTAAGATCGGTTAAAAACGATCAGAGTTCAATTTCCTGCCTACCCCCTAAGTCAGGTAGCGTGATTATTTTTATCGTAACTTTGATTTTAAATAATGCTTAGTCGAATAAAAAAAAATCCATAATAATCGGAATAGAAACAGCCCAATTTTGAATTTCCTGCCTACGTCCTAAATCGGGTAGCGTGATTTTAGGTATCCTAAGTTGCAACCAGGGCAACACACAGTTGAATGAAAAAATCCCATTGAAATAGGTTCAGTAGTTTGGAGTGTTATGGTAACATACAGACAGAATTTTTTTTTTTTTAAATCGTTTTGATCTTTTTATCGTTAATAATGCTTGCTGCAATTATTTTTTCGTAAAAATATTCAATGTAGGCACAGACACGACCCTTCTAGAGATTTATTATATGTATAAATTTTGAAGTCGCTCAAATTTATTTAAAAGCTCATGTGATTAAGTGGGAATAAGTACGTTTGAGAAGGATATAGTAGCAGATTGATAATCAAAAATGTTTATTAAACAATATTTTGTTTGATTTGTTACTGTACCTCGTTCAATCCTCTAGATTAGGTATCCGACCCCGTAAGATATGGGATAAGGCTAGGGCGATGATGATTTGTAACTGTGCCTGATCTTTACCTACCCATAGATGGACGAACTTAGTATATTTTAGTCCATGCCCATAGCTTTACGGGGTGTAAGGGACAGCGTCCCGCAAACTGATCGGGGTCGCTTAGTCAACAAAACTGAACAACTATCACCAGGACATTTTTCACGAAGTGAAATTATAATTTTGGTTTTCCATTAAAAAAAAAAACAGATAGAGTTGTTCATTTTGTATGGGAAGGTCAAATTTTGACTACACTTCCTGATAAAAACTCCTGCTGGTAGTTGTTTAGTTTCACCCCGAGTCTCTTACACCCCATACTATAGGTTTCGGAATAGTCTCCCCTAGTTGCCCTCATTTTTTTGTTTCCTATGAAATGAAGGATTAGAAAGGAACAAAGCAGTTCACGATCGAGCCATCCCTCTCGGCTCGTTTTCTATATGGCAGTCCTGGTAGGCCAAATTGAAACTTAGATTTAATGTTATAGGGTTTATATTAGCATTTCTATTTTGTAATAGTGATCAGTTATGTTACTATTACTAGTCCATGGTTTTGACATGGCATATATTGACATTATTTGATATATTTTCATAAGTTCGCCCATTTAGTCACGGCGACTTCGTACAGGTGCAAGCCAACGATAAATTATGACTATCGAAAGCAGATCAAACTTATGCATGGAGATGGAGTGTGGAATAACTAAATAAAAACATTTAAACGTCTACCAAACGAAAGATAAACTAAATAAAGTGAATAATGTGTTTATTATTTACAAAAAATATACAGAAAATAAAACTTAAAAATATCTATAAATAATAAATGGTCTCCAGAGCGTCCCCTTGGGGCATGGTGCCGAGGACGCTGGCAGCGTTGCCCCTCTGGATAGCGGGGCTGATCCGTTGTGCCAGGAAGTTACCGGCCCTACGGTCACCAGTGACCCCACTGAGACGCCCTTTTTGAAGGTCTTTTATGTTTTTTTTGTACACGGGCCCCAAGGACCCAAAGTTTCGAAACCCAGCGGCGTAAACATGTATGTATGTACTTCCGTGTCTTTAATTTCTCAGCGTTCGCCGATGCAGCGCTCGCCTGTTGGCTGGTGGCGCGAATGTGATGGTGCCAGAGTGTCTACACACGTCACGTCCCATACGAGACTTCTCCCTTTCTCCCAAGGAACGAGCGTGAGACCATCGGGTCTGTTCCGTTAGAGCGAACCATTTGGTTCTAACAATGACGGCACATTCGCTGAGGCAAGGGCCCGACGGACTACGTCGTCACAGATAATATAATACTATACTAGTACAGATGCCTAATGTCATACAACAAAACTGGTCCGCCATAAGTCGGGCCGAGTGACGGGCCGCAAGATTTTAGTACAATCTGACGCAACGGTACCACGTGACAGACCACGGCGGGAAGTGTTCGGTCATAATATTTTGCCGTGATCACAGATGGCCCCACGTAGGTACAATGCACGTTCGAAGTACGTAATTTTCTACTAGACTACTAGATGGCGGTAAGAGAGAAGTGAACGCTGCGCCAGAGCACAGATATTAGCAGTTTTAATTTGTAATTTGTAAGAGATTGAATAATGAAACTTATCTTATGTACTGTCAGCAAAGGTTATTGCAGGGCAGGGCCTTTCGAAACGGATGAGATTGTTTCAGGAAATTATGTATGAATTTTAATGTGGTTTAGTACCTATATTTATTGCAGTAAGTGAATCGTGCAAATAAGCGAGATTTTATTAAAGTTTATCAATAATTTCCTGAAATGATCTCTTTCGTTTCGAGCGGGCCTGACCAGATGTCTCCTCTGCTGACTACGTACACTCTACAATCATATTAAGTGCTATCATTTATAAATTTAATAAACTGCTTTACACGATTGTTACTTTTACTTTTTTTCACCTGGCCTCCTTCCATTTATCACTATTTTGAGCCTCTATTTTTATTTATCAAGATGGTTCTTATTAATAGAATAGAAATCGGCCTCAAATACACTTTAAAAGTAATAAATTGAACAGTAGTATGACAGTAAAATATTTACCTTAAAAAGTAAAAGAAAGAAAAACTAATACTAAATAAATGTTTCTAACAAAAAGGAAATCGTATTTTCAATCAACGATCGGACTCGATCCGGATAATCACAGCGCTGAAACCCGACCAACTAACCAACGCGCCATCCCGCCGGTGAACTGAGTTGCGAATAAAAGCTACCCATGAAGTTGTTATGGTTCATCAATGAGTATATTTTTTTTAATAGTAACGTAAACAACAAGTAGAATATCGACATAATTAGCAGGAAAATATATATATGATTTCTTCATTAATTCGTTTAGGAGAAATAAGATCTAAAAAAGATACATATAAGTATGTAATTTTTACAAATTTCGGAATCAACGGAGCGGATTCGCATTTACCCATTCATACGTTGACCGGCAACGTTGCGCGCGGGCCCGCACTGAATGGCAACGACGCCACTTGCGGAGCCAACGCTTCACAGTAGGTCAGAAATTGAGATTCATAGAATTAGGAATAAACCAAGTTTCGGAATTTTGCTTACAACTTTCAGAAGATAATCTATAGGTAAACTTAATAAAATTAACGACAAGTATCTCAAAGCAACTAAAACATAAACTTAAAAATGTTTCATTAGGTTAATTTTAATTTAATAAAAATATATTTATCACTAGGGATAGAGGCGTGACTATATGTATGTATGTATGTATATTTATCACTATTTAACATAAATATCTTTGACATTTTAGGAACACATCGAAGTAAAAGGTGTTACCAAGCAAGGTTTAAGAATCGATATGATTTGTTTTAGGCAGCAGGCAATCATGTCTTTTCATTACAGCTACAATTTACTCGAAATATGTTTTAATTAAAATATGTATTCTTTTAAAGATTCTTAAATAATTAATAATATAAAATAGCTCTTATAGATAGTGAGAGAAAAAAGTAAGTTAATCCAATATTTATATTCTTTATGTTAGTTAAATCTAGTCTACCCCGAATCGTGGCCATTTCAATGTTTTGTACATACATACATCACGCCTTTGTTCTTAATGGGGTAGGCAGATCGTAAACAACCTAAACAAAGGTCGTTCCGCCACGTCAGACAAAGTTTTGAGGGTTATCTAAGACAGGTTGTCAGCCTATCGCCGAAATTGTAATATACAGAAACCCTCGGATCCCTTAGCTGGTTTTTTTCAGCATGCCCGGGAGGAAATACATCTGGCACATTCTATGTTTTTCTCTCGCTTACAGGCCAGCATGGAAGAAGATTGTGAATGATTTGTTGTTGGTAAATTAAACAAATATAGAAACAGTTTTCCTGCTGATCGTAAGAAAAATACATACTATCCATACTCTATACAAATATTATAAAATCCGAAAGTAGCTCCGTCTATCTGTTTGTTTGTTGTTCTTTCACGCCTTAAATTCTGAACGCATTTTGATGAAATGTGGTGGCGGCATGGTGATAGATGAAACGGACAAAGGCAATTTTTTATCGTAGGATAAGATCTTATTCCCTCGGGAAATATTTTCACACGGTATTTAGGGTATAGGGCAACACTTTATGTATCGATTGACTATGACCATGACATTATAACGCTATGGCTGATAACCAGTGATCGGAATTGGTAGAGTATATTTACCTAAACTTCTAAGAACAGAAGCGGAAAATGGAGACTTCCTTACTACGTAAACTTTTTGCGGGACATCTTGCGGGACATCACATAAGTAAGCAAGAAATATACTTTGCACCATGGTTTTTAATTCTATGGACAAATACAAGCTAAAAATATACTTGGTGATATTTAGCTACAGTGTCACATTGCCTAGATATTTTGAATTCAAGATTTTCTTACTTTATAGCTTTAAAACTGCTGTGTGTAGGAAAAAAATATTGAGGAAAAAATTACGCAAATTATGTGCTGTATAATTTCTTCATAGGTGTCAACATCGTACGAGCTACAGAAACCAAGATATTTACGAAAAATTGTTTTATTTTTACATTTGACCTTGAATAGCTTATATTCCTGGTTGGTTTTTTTAAGGCACCATTTCGTACGCCGAAATAAATCTGTGAAAAGTCCTGGGTTCGATTAAGATAAACCAATGCTTTTAATAAGTTCCCCTTAGTCAAACATTGATAACAACGCCGTAAAGAGTATGATATAAAACACACAAAGTAATTTTAATTGTTAGAAGGCTTGCACTGATAGTAATATGCTTTTAAATAAGTGCTGTTTATTCACAAATAAACAAAAACTTCGTAAACAAAGCGATTAAATAGAACTACACAAAAGAAGCTCAATTGTCAAAAGGCTTGCACTAATTATTTTTACATGAAAAGTGATTCCAGGTAAAAAAAACACTGAAAAAACACGTGCTGTAAATGAATGGAATTTGTTTCCGAATTTCGAACCGCCAACTTTGCAAGATAAAATCAAATGCAAATAAAGCAAGTCATAAAATAATCGAACAATAGGAAATGAGGCTTGAATTTATGCATTTCTGTATTATACGTGACTATACGCCACATAATAGAACTAGTAGAGGAATAGTAGGCCCTTTTTGACCGGTTATCTATGGCCAAACGACCAAATCTTTAGATCAATGTGTCTTGGTAATGTAATATTTTGTTTTATATTTATTTCATGTTCAAACGTCACACGGTTGATCGTACGCCAGCCAACTTGAACCAAATCTCAGTTAAATATCGGCAAAATATTTAGTATGCCAGATACAATCATACCTCCTTCAAAATATGAATTTTGTTTTTTTTAGTTTTTAATGATAAAAATTAAATTTGTTTTTTGTAACTTAAGGTATAAATGAAAGAACCAATAAAAATTAAAATAAAGCTTATTTTTATTAAAGTAGACAATTATTCATGTAATGCAGTCCAAAAAACCTGATCACGTAAGGTACATCGTAAACGCGATTAATTTTACTTAAAAAATTATGTATTTTATATGTCGTCAATGTCTTCGTCTTCAGTGACAGAATATGAAGATACTGACGAAATATTGCTTTCTTGCAGGGAATTGAAGTAGATGAGCATTATTTTTTCTATATTTTCCGGTTTAAGTCTATTCCTTTTTACACTTAAAATCCACTAATAGGTGTAAAAGGACCTTTCAACATCTACAGATGTAAGAGGAGCATATTTAAAAAATACTTCGTCATCTACTTCGATTCCCTTTACAATTTTTTCACTTATTGTTGTAATAAAATCGTAGTCCGGAAATCTGTTTAAAACTTTTTCAAATTTATTTTGAATTATCTGATTTGTTGACCAGCCTAAAACATAACTAACATCGTCCATAATATGAAAACTGTCAGATATCGTTAAAACGGTTTTTCGTAAATATCTTGGTTTCTATAACTCTAACGATGTTGACACCTATAAAGAAATTATAGAACACAAATTACGCGATAATTTTTTCCCTTAACATTTTTTCCTACACACAGCCGTTTTAAAGCTATAAAGTAAGAGAATCTTTAATTCAAAATATCTAGGCAATGTGACACTGTAGCCGAAAATCACCAAGTATATTTTTAGCTTGTATTTGTCCATAGAATTAAATGCCATGGTTCAAAGTATATTTCTAGCTTACTTATGTGATGTCCCGCAAGATGTCCCGAAAAAGTTTTAGTAGTAAGGAAGTCTCCATTTTCCTCTCTTCTTTTTAGAAGTTTAGGTAAATATACTCTACCTATTCCGATCACTGCCGATAACATTTCCTCCCAGCCGAATTTCCTCCCGGGCATGCTGGAAAAACCAGCTGAGCAATCCGAGGGTTTCAGTATATTGCAATTCAGGCGATGAGCTGGCAACCTGTCACTACATGAAACTGCCTAAAAATTAAAATCTATCTTTAAATAACCCTCAAAACTTTGTCAGACATGTCGGAACGACCTTTGTTTAGGTCGTTTACGCTTTGCATACCCCATTAGGCGTGATAAAGTCGTGATTATATATGTGTATATATGTATGAGTGACATAGCAACAGGCTAACCGTTAACGCAGAGAAATACTTTATTTCCGCGAGAAAATTCATTTAATCGCGGGTGAAAACGCGGTAGCCTAGGAACAATCCTGAATTTTTGGAAATAATTCGCGATCAGCCTGAATTTTTTGTATAGACTATTTTGAGTAAATCTAAAAACCTATATTTTCGAATCCGCCATATAGATGGACCGGAAGTTATGGAAAAAAAAAATGCATCAAAAAGTAATGAAATTTTACAGCAAATGTAGTATAAGTAATTCTTTTGTAAAAATGTTTTTGTCTAGGCTAAGTATAACTAACGGAACCAAAATCCACCAGTATATATAACAGGAACGAAAAAAATATATAAACAACTTCTCTGTCCGTTTATCTCGAAATATCGCGAGACAAAATAAAAATATAAGATTTTTTAAATTATGATTTGTAAATACATATATATTTATGTCCATTTTATTAAAAATCACCCCTACTTTTACTCAGGAAGATAGCCAACTCAATTTTCATTCTTATCAAGAACAGCAAAATTATAGCAGTTTTAAATATCGACAGACTTTTTATTTCAGACCCTAACAATGTTAATAATATGAAGATCCGCCACTAGTTTAACTTTTAAGTATATTTTTTGCGACTTATCAAAACCTACAAAATTAAGGTGCGTTAACACACACCATCGCCAACCGTCCCACGTAACCGCAACCCTTTAAGAGCGCCGACAAAGCGTGCGCCGCGCGCCCGCCGTGCCGAGCGCGGGCGGTAGGTAGTGAGTGAGCGAAATCGCCGCCGCCGCACAGTGGTCCAGTACCGAAAATTTGTGGACATAGGCATGTTTGGAAACTAATGTCGGAATAATGACCAGTTTTTTTTATATGACAGATAATAACATTAGAAACTTCTTGTTCTCTTTGTTTTTTTTTTCGTAAAACGCTTAGTTATTGAGAAAAAAATATATCATCATCATCATCATCATCATCATCATCTCCCTAGCCTTATCCCGTATCTCACGGGGTCGGCTACCTAATCTATGTGATTGAACGAGGATACTGGTTTTTACACAGAGCGACTGCCATCTGCCAAAAAAATATATATCTACAGTAATATTATAAAGAGGAAAGTTTTGTATTTTTGTGTGTATATATGTTTGTGTGTGTGTGTGTATATTTATAACGAATAAACTCAAAAACTACTGGACCGATTTCAAAGATTCTTGCACCATTAGAAAGCTACGGTCACCCTGAGTAACATAGGCTACTTTTTACCGCGGGAAAGTACATCATTCCCACGGGAAAACATTTTAGGCAGCGGGTGACACCGGTGACACCGCTGACAGACAGCTAGTAATATATAACATATTATTTGATAAGTACCTAGGTATGAAAAAAAAGTTGTGTAAATTACCTGTATGTCGATTTTTTTTGTTAAAAATTTATTTGGTAATTAGGTACTGCACTTTGTTTCCTAAAGAGATTCTTATCAAATTAATAATGGGTAGAGAAAATTTCAAAAATGAAACGCATAGAAATAATGGTCAGAACACAAATTATAATCATATAAAATTAAAAAATAAGTTATTATTAATCTTTATAAAACAAATATTATGAAACTATGCATTGCAGATAAATCAACGAAAAACTTAAACACTATACGTGACGCTTGAGTAAGTCATATTTGTCTTATCACCGATGCCGATGTACCACCAGTATACTCTTTTACTTTAGACATTCCTTTCTATAAAGTTATGCACATTATTAATAAAATTACAGTATTATGACTCAAACAAAATTAACAAAAATATTTTCAGTGTCAGATTCAATCAGTCTCAGGTCACAATTTATTATGAAAATTAACTTTATACAGGCCGCGTCATGAAAGTTTGCCGGTGACGGTTAATAGGTACGCAAAGTAAAAAAAAATAATACAGGGTGGACGTATGGACTGTGACGTGGCCTGTATTTTAACAGACATAAAGCGGAGTTTACCTATAGAGATAAATTCCGTTGCCATATACAATAAAAACTTGTAACAACAGTCAACTCAATAGTATCATAATTAAAACTCAAAATTAAACATTAGGCCCTTACTTATATTCAGTCTCAAGTTGGGTTAGGTAGGATACAATTGCTACAATCACGTACGCAGCCGGCAAAAAGAGGTCCTTAAAACCATGCGAAATCTAGACGTGAATAAAGCAAGTGGCCCTGACGGTATCCCTGCAATCGTCCTGCGTAACTGTGCGCCTGAGTTGTCTCCGGTGTTGACAGTAGTAGATACTGTACCGCCTCTCACTTGAGACTGGTGTTGTTCCCAAATCGTGGAAGCTTGCAAATGTGCAACCTGTACCCAAAAAAGGTAGTCGAGCAGACCCTGCCAACTATAGACCCATATCGGTAACCTCTATACTCTGCAAGATTATGGAGCGTGTACTGAATAATCGGCTCCTGGCATACCTTGAGGATAATGATCTCCTTAACGATCGCCAATACGGCTTCCGCCGAGGGCGATCGACGGGGGACCTCCTCGTGCATGCCACTCACTTATGGAGCGAGGCTATCGACAGACATGGTGAAGCACTTGCCGTGTCTCTGGATATCTCCAAGGCCTTTGACAGGGTCTGGCACGCTAGCCTTACTGGCAAGCTTCCCGCCTACGGGTTACCTGCTGGCCTTTGCAACTGGATTTCGGACTTCTTGAGTGAACGATCCATACAAGTGGTCTTAGAAGGCTGCTCCTCCGGACAACAGGGTATTGATGCCGGAGTTCCTCAAGGTTCTGTCCTGTCTGCAACCTTATTCCTGCTGCATATCAACGACATGTTGACACCCGATACCTTTGGGTACGCTGATGACAGCACGGTTGTTGACAGATATCTGTCCAGTGCAAGGGCCAACAGTGAAACAATCCAGTCTTGTCGGGAGTCCATAGTGGATCGTCTGAACTCATCGCTAAGGGTGATATCCGAGTGGGGCGATGCCAATCTCGTCAAGTTCAACGCATCCAAAACCCAGGCGTGTCTATTCTCGACAAAACGGAGTCCTTTTAACCTGGCTCCAACTTTCCGGGATGTATCCGTACCGATTTCTGACCATCTTGAGCTTCTTGGTATGAGCCTTACGTCCGACTTGAACTTTGGACGTTACATTGAGTCTCTGGCCACAACAGCTGCCAAAAAACTTGGTATCCTCTCGAAGGTGAGGCGATACTTCACACCGGGACAGCTATTGCAGTTGTACACAGCTCAAGTCCGATCGTGTATGGAGTACTGCTGTCACCTTTGGGACGGTTCAGCTAAATACCAGCTGGCTGCCTTAGACTCAATCGAGAAACGTGCTAAGAAGCTCATTGGAGACTCAGCACTGGTTGAGGCAAAACTACAGAACCTTGAGCACCGTCGCAGAGTGGCGTGCATGTCGGTATTTTACAGGATACATTTCGGGGAGTGCGCGTTAGCACTTCATGACCTTATACCCCCTTCCCCTTTCCATCTCCGGAGCACGAGGCGTGGACAGGGGTTCCACCCTTATGTCGTGGATATACCACAAATTCGCACGAAGCAGTTCGCTTCCACATTCTTAATGCGAACGGCTAAGGAGTGGAACTCCCTGCCGGCGGATCTGTTTCCGGAACAATATAACCTGGGCCTTTTCAAGGCGAGAGTGAATAGGCACTACATAGGTGAGTATGCTTCAACATAGTCCGCATCGTCACTTTCCACCAGGTGAGATGGCGGACAAATGCTCGCCTATATTTATAAAAAAAAAAAAATGTGTTACTAGACTAATTTAATTAAAATGCCGCATAAGATTAGAAATGTCGTTCACAAGTAAGGACAGCCAACAATAATCAAATCAAAACTCATAGACTGCTAAGTCCTTATTAAATTATATTCAGCTTAGCTAAATTATAGATCAGCATAAAATAGTTACATACATTGACCTTACGTACAAATATACTACTTAGTCTTATATATTATTAACATATTAATATGAAACACCGTAGGTAAGGTAAGAAGGAAATGAATTCCTAAATACCTAATAATAGCTTCAAAAAATATATTCCTGAGCAGCCCTATGATTAGAATTGTAATCTTGGGTTCGGTAGATTATTTCAATCGACCACTGCTTTTTTAGAATTTAAATTGACAAAAGTATGCCTGATGGAAAGCAACGATAGATTAATCTTGGGATCAGTTGCGTGAATGTTCCACTGCTTATATTGAAGCTTTTTTGATAAGTTTTGCATAAGTTGAAAGTGGGCATTGTCAATTTTCAGCATCAGAATCACATTGTTCAATAACAATTAAGATATCATCAGAAATAACCAAATCTTCATTTACTTCAGCATCAGATTCTGCATTGTTTGTGGAATCGTCATGTTTGCTCGTTTGATTCACAATATCACTTTCATTTTCAGATAATTCTGACTCTGAGTCATAGGAAGCTAAACCTATTCCACGGCATTCATGTCCTGTACAATAGACACACAAATCAGTGCAATTCAAGCCACATTTTTTACAAGTGCAGTTGCGGCTACACAGTAATTTGCATTTGCAAGAAATCATTTGTAAAATTTGAGCTGGTGCTGCTTCTGAGGTTTTTTGAACAGGTATCAATATTCCTTCCTGGATTTTCCAGCCCCATTCTGTAGGATTTTTTTTAATGCCTAGCCATAATTGGACTTGATAGTACACTCGGTAAAAGTGCTGGGTTGCTGAATCTTTGGTTGGTGGGAAACTAGCCATGTTGAAAGATGCACAATGAACACCCACATATCAAACACTTTTTATTTTCTTCCACTTCCATTTTCGTGACCGGTAATTAGAGAGCCGCGTAAACAAATAAACATGTTGCATTGCATGCGTGCGGCTACGATCCGCCGCGCCCGCGCACCTCCCCCACCCCGCGCTGTCGCCCCCACGTCCCGCGCGCTCCCCTTGCACGCCATAGTCGATTAAATATTCATAATTTCATAAATAATATAGTTAATATGGGCGATTTTTTCATAATGTTATTTAATATATCTTAAACAGAAAGTCCACATAATAAACTTTGTTGCTACTATTTTTTCACGGATTTTATTGGCACTTTTTCTTTTTTTATATAAGTTAACTTATTTAAGGGCGATTCTTTCACAATTATGTTAAGAATAATATATGAAGTACTAGACACTTGAAATTAAATTGATACCTTTTTTTAACAAAACGCTACGAATTAAACAAACAATTCGGAAGTATTTTTGTAAACACAGATATGTTTCATTAATAAAAATAGGACGATTATATATTTGAACGGTCGGGAATAATATTGAGTTGAATTTTGCAAAATAATAGAGTTGATAACATTTTTGCTGTGTTCCTACGGAAATTAAATAAATTTATTATTATTATTATTATTTGATGCGGCCATAAAATATGGCCGATTCCCTGCAAATTTAATTTTACACTGAAATAGCTAACTATTAAAACATAAAAAATTGCTGATATAGAATTTTTGTTTAATGCCCATACAACGGATTCAAATTGATCCCAGGCTACGGGGCGGAAAGCAAGTGAGTTTTATAAATAAGATACAATATTCATACTTTAATTTTTGTTTTATTGTTTTTTTCATAATTCAATGTGCGAGCGTCTCTAAAAGTAAAGTCATATCACATAAACGGCAACCGCACATAGAGGTATTTGAGCCGAAAACATGGTCAAAAGTATTATCATTGGTTTTTTATTATTTTTTGATAAGACATGCTTAATAAATGAAAAATATGTATTTATAAAATATCTTAAATGATATTTAGGATTTTTCAGAGATTTAAAATAAAGAAAAATAAATGAAATCTAAAAATTTCAGTGATATTTTTTTTATTTTATGTTAAAATAATTTTATTAGTCAAACGTTGCGTCCCATTCTTCTCCATCTGAACTGCTGCTATCACCAGGATTAGTTGCTGGGGCAGAATTAATTAAATTCTCATGAATGACTTCACCATGATGGACTTCAGGAGCCAGCAACATTTTTCTAGCAGCTTCACTGAATGATTTAGACACTCTTTTTGGCTTTGGCCTTATGCTGCTCAAGTATGGGTCTGGCGTCAGTAACAGCCTATTCAGGATGTCCAGGTTACATTGCTCTCGTGAAAATTTTCGAGAGTAACTTTGCCTGAACATCCTGAAGTGTTTATTCCTGGCTTCTGATGCCTCTTCTGATAAGCTTCCAATAGGCAAAAGGGCATTTTTTATCACTATTGGACCATGAACCAAAATTTTATGCACAGTTGGTGTCATGGGGTTCCACGGATACAGCTCAACGTATAGTTTTGCTGTGTCATCACAGTACGCCTCAAAACTACTTAAATCTATTCGATGCCCACTTGATATCACTTCCAAAATTGTGGAACAAGTTTGGATCAATTTCTGTTATTCTAGCTGATATCTCAGCATTAGAAAAAAATCTCCTGCTGGTATTTCCATCGTTACTAGTGCCATAACCTTGTTTTGGAATGTCTACTATAAGACCCAGCTCCTCTTTGAATTTTGCTTGAATATTAAGTTTTCTTCTTTCAATTATTTTTTTTCTTCTTTGGATAGTTTTACATGCCACTTTTTTATTGGTAATTTATATGAAAGGTGAAGTAGGCTTTTAAAAAATCTTATGCGAGCATGCAATATCGATAAACCAAATTCTAAATTTTTGCATTCTGATTCTTCACTTTTTTTTAATTTGTTAAAGTTTTTAGAAGTAGTTTTGCAGATGTAGCACGTCATAGTTGAACGAATCTCAGTAGCCGCATTGCATACTTTCCCGTCAATCATTGTCATTATCATTTTGTGTTGGACTGAAATCACCTTGTCGTTTTTAGTTACGTTTGTGTTTTGCAATTCTCTGATTTTATGCTTGAAATAATTTATTTCATCGTTTGTTACATCCGAAGTTTCATGAATGTATCTTATTTGCATTGGTCTGCAAAATCTAGGCGAATATGGTGTAGGATTCTGCCATACTACCTTCTTGTTATTAGTACATATAAGTTGTACAGGTACCATAGATGACTGAAATATATTTGCATCAGAGTCGCTGGAGTTTTCAAACTTTTGTTTATATTGTAGGTACTTGTTGTGACCTATCGCAGCCCCATTTAATTATCAGTTGTAGTGAGGCAAGTTCTTCTGATGTAAGAGTATCTAAAACTTCGTCCAAATATAATAGTAAACGTTCAGTTGTGTGATTTAACAAAGCCTGTAGCTCAACTTCTGCGTGCATAGATGTTACTCTATATGATTCTTGGTTCGGATAGCATTTTTTCTTTTCTTTTTGCAGAATGCTGTAGCAAGGATACAGTTTTTTGTCAGATAAGCGTATGATTTCATACTGTTTACTTGTCAAAGAAGCTTCCACAAACATAGAGAGAGCTTTTGTAGCAGTTAACTGTTACCTGGACTCGATAGATTCATTATTTTTAAATGCATTTTTATACTTTTCGCCTTTTTCAGGTGATTCCATAACATCCTTGATAACATTTGCACCACTCGCATTTCCCGTTTCTCTAAGAACCATTTGGCCAGCATATAAAAGCTCTGAAGGCTGATATTTTTTTCTTAACTCCTCCGTTTTTCGATGTTTACTACGGTCTGAGGATTCTTCAAATCCCTTCCTGGGGCGACCCTGACCCACACTTGTATTAATTTTATAGGGTATTTCCAGTGTTCCCATCAGCCATTCATCATTTTTGATTAATAAATATTCCTCAGTTCGATTTGAAATCCGCCATCTTTCTTTCATATCCCATTTGAGCCGGGAAAACTTGCGCATAAAATCTTCTGTTTGGTCCTCAGGAAAAGTATTTTGATTCATTATATTTTGTCCTACCAAATCAAGTTTCTTTTCAAAATTTTTGCATTCATAGCCTCTTGTCATGAGAAATATATCCTTTCGATGCAATATATTTACACCAGAAGAACCTATGGACAAAATTATGTCAATTAAAAAATGTAACCGCAAATCATAAACTTGTCTTGCATCATACAAAATTTTTAAAAAAAATAGGTCTTCGTCAATGGCAAATTCTGGCAATATTTTTTTTTATTACCGTGTACAATATAAGTTAAACTATAGGATAAAAAATATACGAACACCGAATAATACCGAGAAGTATAACTTTATGACAAATGTATTCAGATATCCATAATCACAACCATTTGATAAGATGTAGCTATAAAAAAGCAAGATATGTTTGAAATTTCTTATTATTTTAAAACAAGAAAAATATTTTATAAATAACATACCTGGTACACTATTATCCATTACTTAGATCACTTACATATTCTTTACCGGTCCAACTAAAAATTGGGAGATCCGATCAAATAGTTAAGGATAAAACACTTGTCACGTTCGTTTCTTCGTAGCCTCCAAAACGATAACTCATTATTCATCTATATGAGTCCGAAAAAATAAATAAATGACGGTATCTAATGGGGTCAGTTATTACCTATTCGAGGGTAGTTTGGTTTTCTTAAAATACGTTACTTTGTTTATTTTCATTTTGGCCAGGTTTTCGGGTCAAATACCTCTTAGTGAACCGCTCGATGTAGGTATATTAATTTCATCTGTGGATCGATAATTGTACCAGTGACATCTATTGGTAAATGGTTGGTACTACCTGTATGTGTTTAGGGTTTGAGCGAAAGTCGAAAAACTTCATATCTTTGACACTCCTGTGTGGGTGTCGCTAGAGTAGCCGCTGAAAAGAAACTTTTAATCTAAAACTTTAAAAAAATGAGCATATTATACGATTTTTAATGCTCAGAGTAATCAGAATTATTTATTAAACAATATATTTGCTGGCTTTAGAAACAAAAAACTTGCTTTATGTAAACTTTTATTTAGAATGACCTGCCCGTCTTACCCGTAGCGCCATCTGCTGATATTTTGTAAAAGCTATTTACTGTTGTTCCGGATGGGACCCCATGCCCATGGTTCAGTATAGCGTGGCGGGAGATACGGCCAGCAGTTCTCTGGCAAGACAGCCCGTGACGTCCAAAAACGTCTACAACGGCTCCACACCGTATATATAAATTTAGTTAGTAAATAATGTTTCCTTTATTTTATATAAATTCCAATTATACATCAAAAAGAGATATTGGTAAGTTACTGGATTACAATCAACTTATTAGGTATATTTTTGCTATAATGGCATTATTACATTAAAATGGCATGATTTATTTAAAGCGATCTCTACCAGGAATTTCCGAAAACCGTTTGGTTTTTGAAGCATATTCCTCCTAAACGCCTTGATGAAAAAATATACATACATACATACATACATATAATCACGCCTCTATCCCTAATGGGGTAGGCAGAGCGTAAACAACCTAAACAAAGGTCGTACAAATATATATCTCGATTATAGATTCAAGCACAACATCTGTTTTTTTCTATAGGACTAAAATTTACGTCGTAAAAGAACAAATTCTACATGAAATTTTTAGACCTAAAATTTATATTGCTCTTAAACCGCTTCAATATTTCAAAATATTCTTACTTACAAAAAATACCTTTCAGAATTATGAACATAACATATCATTTTAAAATCAACCTAACATTTATAATGAAACTAGCGACCCGCCCCGGCCTCGCACGGAAATCATCAGTGTTTCTCAACTATATTATGCATGTATTATACATATAAACCTTCCTCTTAAAACACTCTATCCATTAAAAGAAACCGCATCAAAATCCATTGCGTAATTTTAAAGATCTAAGCATACATAGGGATATAGGGACAGAGAAAGCGACTTTGTTTTATACTATGTAGTGATGATGAAAAGTAAAAAACATGAGTTTCCGCATTGGTTTCCGCACGTGTAGTGGTTCAGAGGGGCTATGCGCGCGCAGGCGGGCGGGACGCGCGCGCCGCGCCGGCGTGTGGCAGTCCTGCGCAAGCATTCGTGAGGGAAGGCTGTGTCGCTTGTTGCTCTGCGCTCCGCTGGCGATCGACTCCGTATGTTTCCGATTATAAAAGATTTACTTAACTTCCTGAAAATGTTGCCCAGCTGCGCGTGGACGCTTAATGTAGTTCTAAGTAGTTTATTGGAAGATTGTGAATCAGTATTTTTTGTGTAAATAATTTCTTAGTAGATAGATGGTAAAAAAATCGAGACAAAACACCTCAAAAGGCATTGAAAATGCATCTGACGCTGTAAATGAGAATTATCGTATTTATTTTTTATTATACTTAGCTTTCTGATCGCGGTCTCACCCGCGTTACCTATGTTAGTTTTCCCTTCGAAATGAAGATAATCTCTTTGTAAAGAAGGGCTCCTATTTCAGGACCTAACCCACATACATGTATGCCAAGTTTTGTCCAAACTATTACGCCTTGCCCAGACAACGAAATTGAAGTTTTTTCACTAGAAAATAATTGTGGGACTGAAAAAAATGTGTGAATACCAGTAAACTTGTCCAAACCACTAGATTAGGTATTTTGTATGCAGTATGGTGAAGAAGCAATACAATCGTTTCCATAAGAATTCCGCTGTAAAAGTTGTTCAGTTTTGTTATCTGAACAAGCCCTATGAGTTTGCTAAATAATCACCCCGTATTCCTATACGGCTACGTAATACCATGGCGAATATCCTTCATTATATCGGGAATTTGTATTTCTATTCCCGGGAATGGGAAATATTTTTGTAGTCATTCTTGGATACCTGGGTATTCCATAAAATCTATTTCCGGGATTCGGGAATATTTTTTGCATTTCGGGTAATTAAAAAAGGAGTTGTTCCCGGGTAAATCCAAATATATAAAAGGCAAAGGTGTCTGACTCACAGATCACCAACGCACAGCTCTAACTACTGGACGGATCGGGTTGAAAACTGGCATGCAGATAGAAATTATGACGTAGGCATCCGATAACCTAGAAACTTGAAATTTTGCGCAAATGTACTTTATACAGTGTAGACACCCAAGAATGATTTTGGGAAATCCCACCCCTAAGGAGGTTAAAAGGGGAATGGCAGTTTGTATGAAAGTACGATTTCTGAATTTCGTGTATACGCTGATGGTTGGAAGCCCTTCCGCGCGTTTCGGCAGAATCGTGATACGGCAGAAGCCAGTTAAGGCAGAAACTAAATTTCACAGAATCGGGTTTAAATACTTACATCAGCGTTTTTTTAATTCTACCCCCAAAAGGATGAAAACAAGGGATAAGGTTGTGTAAAGTCGTTAAGCCTAGGGGACTTGAAATTTTGCAAATACCGAATACAGAGTTGAAATTCGTTCAGATATTTTGGACCACCTCTAAGGGGATTTAACAGAGGATGGAAGTTTGTATGAACCCGATGGTATAGTGGATAGGGCCTATAGTGTATAGAGTGGTTCGAATTCCACCACGTACCAATGAGTTTTTCGGTTTTCTAATTTCAAATGTATCCGTGCTTTGGAAGGCATGCTAAGCCGTTGGTCCCGGTTAATATCGTTTAATACCGTAGATAGGTATTAATCGTTAAGACATGTCAGAGGTCAGTGCCATTGGTGGCTTGAAAACTGGCCAAATCTAGGATTGAGTCTGGTTTCCCTTTTGGGTTGCGGAGGTCAGATGGCAGTTGCTCTGTGTAAAAACTAGTACCCTCGTCCAATCCCCTAGATAAGGTAGCTAGCTAGGAGGGCTATGGCTAGGAAAATGATGATGAATGTTTGAAAGTCCATGAATTATTGAAGTTAAGGTCTGAAAGTCCGTGCATATTGAAGTTATGTTCTTCCAATTTTGTGTTTATTTAAACTAATGGTTAAAAACATGAAGTATATGTGGACCGTGTTTAGCGTTTATGTATCAACCCACAGGATGACCAAAATTAAGTTATAAATGTAGTTTTGTTCTAAAAATCATGAAGCTTCTGACCGTGGTACTCAAATTAGGCTAGCTTTTCTAGTTTTTCCAGAATTTCCTAGGATCGTATTTATAAAGCGATCTCTAGATTGCTCGCGATATTAAGTATGGTTTTGACAGTTCATTTTGTACTAAAATGACATTTCTGGTACGAACTCAAACTCGCTCTCACTCTCAAGTGCTGATTATAAATACAGGCCCTAGTTAAATTTTAGCTTAATTCAGTATCAACAATTTATAATTACAATGCTGTATAGTACACAAATGCAAAATAATAAACCGGTTTTCCTAATTTTGCGTTAATATACTACATACCATACATGATACATAAATGCATTATGTACTATCAATGAGCAATAAAAACAAAAATGTGTCAACCCTCCATCATAATAAATGACTGAAAATGTTATAAATTTCAATTCTTTTTACAGATTACATTAAAAGTTCTTAAAACTAAACATGTAAACCATAGTCAAAATTTAGTTCTACATACAAGTAATTGAAGCGTTGGATAAATACTAATGGATGGATTTATAACCAAGAATGAGTAAAAGAAAAGTGATGGTGTGGATGAAAGTGACCTCAGCAAGATCCTGCGCTTTTGATATGACTTTCTAAAATCGATTTAATGTGCCTGACACCCGCTGCTTCTAGCTCCCCTACATCATGAAGCTCGTTATAGAAGCTGCAACAGCCCGAGTTGGTTGCTATATAAATTAACTGAACATACGACATCACTTCCATGCTGGTCTGGGAGCGAGAGAAAAACATAGAATGTGCCAGCTGCATTTCCTCCCGGGCATGCTGTAAAATCCAGCTAAGGGATCCGAGGGTTTCAGTATATTGTAATTTAGGCGACGGGCTGACAACCTGTCACTACAGCAATATACCTAGAATTCTATCTTAAATTACCCTCAAAACTTTGTCAGACGTGGCGGGACACCTTTGTTTAGGTCGTTTACGCTCTGCCTACCCCGTTAGGGATACAGGCGTGAATATATGTATGTATGTATGTATGAACATACGACTAGTGTGAGAAAACGTGAGTGTACCCTGTTTACTGGAAACGCTATCGACGTAAATTACCTTCTAAAGAGCTTCTGGTATCACCTTTATTGATTATCTTGTCTCGCGACCTGGATTAAAAGCACACTAACTGAAAATCCGTAATCAACAACCGATTTGGACGCCTACTAGCCCATGACACAATCACGTCCTGCATTTTACTCCGAAGTCACTTTGATACTGAAGTCAAGTTTAGGCAAGGACCTGGTGCAGTATAAAACAGCGATTTTCCAGGAATTTTGAGCATGGCTTTACGTTGCTTTGCGGTTAGGATGGAGACGTCCCTGCCATCACATGTCCAATGATGTATCTAAAACGTCGAGCGTTAGTGTCTGTTCCGTAGTGGTTGTACGCATCGTTGATTCACTACCACAAGGTCTAAACCGGGAAATCTCCTAGACGGTCTGACACCGGTGGCTCGGTCGTATGGTTGAAACCTAATTTGCAACATGACGTGCGTGAGAATCTATGCAGCACGATGCTGGTTTTCCACGCATTGTTCTGGAAACATAACGCCGATCGAAGGATGATTCTATGTTATTTTCGTTGGGGAAGGTATATAACAGAAAGCCCTTAGATTAAAAGAAAATACTTTTTCTCACCTTATGTCCACTATCAAAATGTCCAGAAGGCTTGGACATAACCAGACACCTGGCACGCTGAACCATACTAGTCGTCATCCGCCTGTAAAACGGCATCATACGGATAAACATTTCCCCGACGACTTGAAGCTATGAGGGGTTATTCTTCTTCTTCTTCTCTCGTGTGGGTAACGAGTCGATCGACCCGATGGGATATTGATTCCAAAGAACAGGAGGAATCTGCAAGAGTTGGGGAACTTACAGCATATCACTGTGCTGAGTACACTCTGCACAGTCTAGGAATTGCTGCTACAGAGAAATATCTAGACACACTTCCAGCCAAAATCAGTTTTGATTCCCACCGGCGACTCCACCACAGCGCCCAACAAGAATGAAGTGTCAGTTGCTGTTGTCCTAGATAAGGAAAAGACGTTGAACAGTGCATGGTACGAGGGACTGTTTTACACTCTCAGCCAACATCATCAGCAACCAGAAGACGTTATCAAGTCGTCGTCATTCTTTCCTCGAGCAAGGAAAGTTTGTGGTGGTGGTATAAAACACCATAATATGGCGAGCCTACTTCATAGTAGCCGGTGTACCTCAAGGATCATGTTCGTTTCCGTTTTGATACTCAAGCTACACCAACGATATTCTCGTTTAAGAAGATGTTAACATACCCAGCGGTGTGTTTGTGGACGACGGGTCTAACTTTATTTCATCTATCAGACCCGACGCCACCAAATTCACCATCGTGAATACAGCCAATGGTCAACACGACGCCCTAAACGACTATCTCCCTAGAATCATATGGTGGCTCTCGATGAACGTTGGCTATCCCGGGCCTTTTTTACAAGGCAGCGCCTCTTGTCACCACATCTACAGCAAGACCAGCAGCTTTAACGGCTCCCAAGTGTGAAATAATCGTTTTTTAAAATATTTATTCATTGTTTCATTTCAGGCAACTGAGGCCCATATCAATACATAAAATAGTATAGATTATAAACTTAAATCTAATAAACAATACTATAAATACACTACAAATAAATTAGACCTAAAAATAAACTAACATAGCACTATTAAAACTATGCTGACTCAGGAGCTGTGCACCGCGTATTGCTACGGAAACGGCGGAACACTACTCCTTTCGGCCAAAACTCCGGCGATGTGAAGACGCCCAGATGTGCAGTCGGCACTCGCACCATGAACGAGTTGAAGCTCACCCAGTGGCGCGAGTCCAGAGCCTCCACACACACGCTTAGTCTCGGCGAATCCTTGAAGACACCTACTTTATATCTCGCAAAGATGTAGTCCAACACGTCTTGCGCAGTGCAAGGTGTCGGGAATCTGCTGACGGAGCGCTTGACGCCGATGCTGTTGACTCACCGGCACGCGCTCCACGTCGTTTGTTGACATAAATTGTAGCATCAGCTGACCTAGTCACTGAATATAGTACTTTGCGAGACTTAAAATTTGTGTGTTTGAATTCTGCCGGGCTTGCCTTCAGGGTTGTGATGTCCCGCCCGGTAACATCGACGTGGTCGAACGTGACATGCAACAGCTTGTAGAGATCCTTAGCTACAAACGTCGGCACGTCGTCAGGGTCGGTCTCCCTCAGGATCGTAGTGATGTCCTGTAGGCTCTTCTTCCCATTTTCATCTCCCCTTCGGTGAGGTATACACTAAGCGCTCAGTTTGAGCGATTCGCAGAGCACCGCCTTCGCCTTACATATGTCGTCCACTTTGAAGTTGGCCGAGCAGATCTGGACGGCGCTGAGTTCGTCCATGACGTCCAACTTCTGCTGCAGAAACGCCAGGAGTTCGTTAGCCACAAGTTTTTTTACCCATGATCCAAGGGTAACAAAACAAGCGCGGTCGAAGCCACGCAGCGGATTATTTTTATTAGTAAAAATAATTAGGTACGTCGGCAAATGCGTTTGCATCGCTCGGCGCATTGCTTTATAGATAAATAATATCATGTTCTGTAATGATTACACAACGAACGTCGTTTGGGTCGTTAACGCTCTGCCTACCCCATTAGGGATACAGATGTGATAGTATGTAATATGTATCTAAACAATAAGTAAGTATGTGTGTAAAAAATCCTGACCCAATGTTATTTTTTGTATGATCCTACCGACGAAACTTGTAAGATAGAAAATTAAAAATTCTGTTTTACGTATTACGTATACCATTTTCTGTATTTCACTTTTACTATTCCTTGGGGAAAGTTGTTTAGTTTCACCTGGCTTATTACCTAAAATTTGGACGGGCAATTTTTTTTCACAACTTTGTTTTTTGCCTCTACCGTGAATAGGGTTTTCGTTTTTAATACCGAGTTCCCGGGAACTGGTTGGCGCCTACTGAAAAATTATGGCGCTTAGCAAATTTCAACCATTACCTATATTCTACACAAAAATAGAAACTTAAAATATACTAGGTATGTGATTTTTGGCTAAAGTGTTGCATAACACGACGCGCAGTTTGATTTTCTCTGAAAAATACGGTTAAGAGTTACCTAAAGAAGAAAACATCGGTGTATTCATGGTTTCTAGACTTACTTACTTACGCAGATGATATGGTGCTGCTAAGCCCCTCGATAAGAGGGCTTAGAGAACTAGTCTTAATCTGTGAGCGCTGGATCACATGGTCTTAGGTATTAATGTTATAAAACTAAGGTTATGATCTCTAAGTAGGTACATTAAAAGCCCAGAAAATATTCTGCCTGTACATGTTATAGCTATATAAGATAAGATAAGAAGATAAGACATGTTATGGGAATCAGCGCGGTTAGCAGTGGCCAATTGGTGACAAAAAAAGGTGGAAACCAAGCTTCTTCTTAAGGTAAGATAAGAATACACTTTATAGCACAAGAGAAAATAAAATAAAATAAAACATATAGTAGTACAAATAGGCGGCCTTATTGCTACGCAGTAATTTGTTCCAGGCAACCTTAGGGTACAGGAAAATAAAAGTTGAACTAGTGGGCTGGTATACATTTCAGGCAATATATTGTATAGGTAAGTAAATAAGCCTCTTAGGTGTATCTATATAATTAATAACAATAAATAGTCATACATATAAATTATATATACCGACATAGAAACACATAAATATTATATATTATATTTATGATACATATATATTAATAAAAGAAAATTCTTCTTTTTAGCGAGTGGATTCTCGAGTCGAACGACCCAATGATGTACCCAATGTAGCACAGCTATTAGGCCTCTGACGTGGTTTGAGTAACGACCACTATCAAAGACAGCGACCGGGAACGACGACTTAACGTGCCTTACGACGGAATCCTTTTTCTTTTCGGACAATCAGGTGATTCAGCTTGCAATGTCCTAACCAAACTAGGGAAAATGCTCACAAAGTGATAAATTGACAAATATCAAGTTTGTGTTCCCCCCCATGGGAATCGAACCCAGGACCTCCGGATCGTAAGCCCATGACTCTGACCACTAGACCACGGAGGCAGTTACCTAAAGCAAGCTACAAGTTTAAAACATCGCCTCTAGGTTGTCTGCTTTCCGTCTTCTACAGACTGTAATTCGGGAGCTTATTCCATCAGCTTCATTCTGTCGGACACACCTTTACAGTTGCTTAATAGCTTCTACATAGCTCGATACATATCCTCTGGCGAACATGTTCTTCGCCAGCCCCTAATATTTCCAATGAACGCATCTAGATCCTCTTGATTTTGCAATTTACAAAACTCAGCATTCCCTTCTAATCAGAGAAAGTCATAAGGACATGTCATGCGGGAGCCATGTACATTAATTGGGCGCACAAGTACCGCTTTTACACCCTCAACGTGTTTCGCACAAAAATCCGGATTACCTTTTGATTGAATATTAAAGTTTATGTGATAACTGAAACCACACACCTCGCAGATATAGACGTAAGGTTCCACTTGTTTGTACCTTCGGCAGGTACTAATTATAAGCAAAATAGTTTTTTTGTTGAGAGCCAGCAAGCAATTTAATACTTTATCGCTAAAATTCAATCTTGACATATTTAACACTAGCGTCAGCACTGCGAGAAAGCTTCTAAGCGAGAGTTTCTATAAATATTTTATTATGTACTAAGTTTATGTCGAATTGCGAAATTCTTTCGATCTCCTCAAACCCGATCAAGATCTCGGAGCAGAGAATCATGTTCAGAGCCAATATGAATTTATAAAGAAAAGCATAAAGACAGCTAGTGCAAATATTAAACAGACCAAGAAGAAGAAAAGAAAGTTATCCAACAATACCATAAAACTATTAGAAGATAGAGAAAAATTTAGGAATAATGTTACTGGTGAAGAATTCAGAACAATAGATAAAACTGTAAAACGCAGCATAAGGAACGATATTCGGAAGTATAATAAGACGTTGATACAAACAGCTCTAGAACGTAATCGGTGCCTAAGAACAGCCAGGCAAGGAATAGCTAAAGGACGGTCTCGGATCACCTGCCTGAAAGACAGTGAAGGGGTAAAACAGGGAAACCGAGAAAAAGTTATAAACATTAGTACTGACTTTTACGAAAAAATATATTCATATATATGTTCCCAGTGAAGTGAATAGCGCACAACTTCCAGAATACCAGTACAATGATACCATCCCCCTAATATCACACTTAGAAGTACATCGAGCTTTACGCAAGATGAAATACAGTAAAAGTCCGGGTGAAGATGGTATCACATCGGAATCTCTTAAAATAGGCGAACCAACACTTCTACCTTACTTAACCAATTTATTCAATTCCATTTTAACATCAGGACAGTTGCCGAACAACTTTTGCCATTCGAATGTCATTTTATTATATAACAAAGAAGACAAAAGCGATATTAATAATTATCGACCCATCAGTTTAGTTTCGCACGTTTATAAAACCTTCATTAAAGTCATAGAGAACCGCATTGCAGGGAAACTGGACCTCCATCAACCACCCGAACAGGCAGGATTCCGACCAGGCCTCTCCACTACAGACCTTAAATCAACTTATAGAATAACACGTCGAATTCAACTTTCCCTTATATGTAGCCTTCGTAAAACATGAGTTCCTGTTTGACGCTTTACACAACCAAGAAATAGACCCCGTTTACATTAACCTACTAAAAAATATTTACAAAAATAGTACAGCCGCAATAAAACTAGATTCTACAGGTCCGTTATTCAATATTGAAAGAGGCGTCAAACAGGGAGACTCGTTGTCCCCGAAATTATTTACCTGCGCCTTGGAGGAAATCTTCAAAAAGATAGGGAACTCATGGGATAGAAAAGGCTTAGACGTTGGTGGAAGGAGGCTAACCAACCTTCGTTTCGCCGACGATATTGTCTTAACTAAAGGCAATGCTTGAAGATCTCAGCACAGCAAGTCGCGAAGCTGGACTAATGATGAACATGTCAAAGACCAAGCTCATGACAAATAGCTCGAAGAGGGTGGTGATGGTAGACGGCGGCGGGAGAATGGAATACGTCGACGAGTATATCTATCTCGGCCAAATAGTCTCTTTCCAGGCACGACAGGACAAAGAAATTGCTCGACGCACTGAAAATGCCTGGAAGAGCTATTGGTCGATGAAAGAGCATATGAAAGGTGACTTACCTTTGTCTCTAAAACGTAGACTCGTGGACGTATGTATTCTCCCTGTACTTACCTACGGAGCTCAGACTTGGTCTTTGACAGAAGCTCAAAGGTCCAGACTCGCGGTTTGCCAGAGAGCCATGGAGCGCAGTATGTTGGGCCTGAAACGTATCGACAAGGTCCGGAACACTGTACTGCGCTCTAAAACCAAAATTTCTGATGTGACACACTCCACCGCTAAGCTGAAGTGGGACTGGGCCGGCCATGTCTGCCGCATGCCGGATGAATTGTGGGCAAAGACCACTACACAGTGGAAGCCATCGACTGACAGAAGGCGACGCGGCAGACCGAGACGACGATGGCGAGACGAGCTGGACGCCTTCAGCAAGGCATGGCCGGAGGAAGCCCAAGATAGGCAGTCATGGAGGGAAAGGAGAGAGGCCTTTGCTCAGCAGTGGGACACTTATGGCTATATAAGATAAGATAAGACTAAGTTTATATAATAGTTTTCGTCTTTTAAAAAAACATTGCTGTACTGCACATTCAGTGATCCTTGTCTCAATTTAATAGGATAAATAATATGTTAATTTATGTTAGTATTTATGATTTTGCTCGTTTTATCTATCGCGTTTTATATATGTGCAAATCTATAAATAGCTCTCAGTTTTGTATATTTTTGTATTCATATTTTATGGTCGCTGATAATTTGACAAAAAAATAAAATAAATAAAATAAAACAAGTAAACGTTATCTCAGTAAAGCGAAGTGTAAAACAGTGGAAAGTTGTGATAACAAAATATCAGACGCCGTAAACAAACTTTAAAAAACTTCTTATCAGGTTACTTGATGTACATACATACATACATATAATCACGCCTTCATTCCCAATAGGGTAGGCAGAGCACAAACGACCCAAACAAAAGGTCGTTCCGCCACGTCTGACAAAGTTTTAAGGGTTGCTTAAGATAGATTTGTAGGTATATTGCTGTAGTGACAGGTTGTCGGCCCATCGCCTAAATTGCAATATACTGAAACCCTCGGATCCCTTAGCTGGTTTTTACAGCATGCCCAGGAGTAAATGCAGCTGGAACAATCTATGTTTTTCTCTCGCTCCCAGTCCAGCATGGAAGTTACTTGCTGTATACCCGATTTATAAAAGATTGACTCCATATTACAAAAAAAATATGTTTATTATTTGCACAATGAATGATATAAGATATCAACATAAACCTTGATAATAAAGTAAGTACTACAAAACAATACTTATTGTGCATTTTTGGTCTTAATAAAAGAGTATAGCTAATGAACCATAAGTCTAAATAAATTAACTAACTGATTTGTTCAGTAATAATAACATTTATATGATGGTTGTCTTGCAAGAGGGAAACTGTATTTAGAGCCCAAAAACGATGCATTCCGTTCGTTCGTTCCATCTGTAACTTAAAAGTGACAGATAGTTGTAGGTAAGCCACATTTTATTGCATTTAGAATTCTAACTATGAACTCACTTTATATTTTTGAAGTAGCTCCGTTTATAAAAAAACATCCGAATTTGTTTGTGAAAGCGTCAGAACTCCATAGTTCCAACTTAAGGTACAGAGAAAATCTAGTTCATATTAAAATCAAACACCACGTTATTACATAATAGTGTTGGGATATTTGCTTTGGCACCAAAAATATTTGATAAGCTTCAAAAACAGATTAAGAATCTAAATCCCCTAAAATTAAAAACACAATTATTTTCAGTTTTAGTTATTACAGCTTATTTTTCCTGAATATAATTACGGATAATAGTACTCGATTACATGTCATCATCATAAATTTAAGAGCGCTGCTCTTGTCGGTGGAGTATGAAGTAAACGTCAGTCATCTCTGTTGTTTTTCATCTTCAGAATACTCCTTTTTAGGGTTTTTTAGTGATTTCCCTCTTGCCGTTCACACCGCAGTTTATGAAGCCTAGTCCGCGTCATATAGTCTGGACATGAGCTCTTCCGGAATCCATTTTCTCGGCCTCCAACCAGTACTGCTGCCACCGCTGCCTGACACCAGGGGAATGCTTATTTAGCGGCGGCATTGACTCGCTACGTCACAAGATCGTTTTTGGACATTGTGTATTTTTTTAGGGAAGCCCATCCCATTGGACTCCACACCACATTCTAATGATCTTGCCGCTATTTGGTCGGGGACTGCTTATTCGATATATTCGCAGCTAACCACCATATCTTGATGGCTGTTCCACTATCCGCCACCTGTGGACCCCGTTAGTAGCCTACAGCTCAGCCGTAAGATGTACCAGTTTCTAAATATTTATAGTTGTTATTTTTTAAATACATACATATAATCACGCATTTATCCCTAATGGGGTAGGCAGAGCGTAAACGATCTCAACAAAGATCGTTCTGCCACATCTGACAACGTTTTGAGGGTTATTTAAGATGGATTTATACGTATATTGCTATAGTGACAGGTTGTCAGCCCATCGCCTTAATTGCAATATACTAAAACCCTCGGATCCCTAAACTGGTTTTTACAGCATGCTCGGGAGGAAATGCAGCTGGCACATTCTATGTATTCCTCTCACTCCCAGTCCAGCATGGAAGTATTTTTTTTAATATACGAGTGTTATATGAATGTTGTAATTATCGTTTAATTATTGTTAATCATTGTAATTTACCACGCTGGACTGGAAGCGAGAGAAAAGCATGGAAAGTGTCAGCTGCATTTCATTCGAGTCCCACCACGTACCAATGTGTTTTTCGGTTTTCGAATTTCATATGTGTTGTATATGTAAAAGGCCTAAGTTGTCTACGGTATTAAAAAGATATACTGTCTATGGTAGATGTAAGCTTAACATATGTTTTGTATTTAAAATGGCGTCCTAAAATAAATACCAAGTTGTAATGAGAAGATGGTTGTTTAATTTATCAAGCTTAAACATAACAAATACGAGGACGGGATTTAGAATATACCATGGCTTCCTATATAGGAACGGTGGAGTATGACGGAGAGGAAATTTTTTCGACATATTTGGAAAGATTCGAAAATTTTATAGAATGCAACGAAATACAAGAGGAACGGAAAAAAGCTACGTTTCTTACGGTAATTGGACCGAAGTTATATGGTTTACTCAAAAACCTGTGTGTGCCGGATAGTCCAAGGGACAAGAGTTACCAAGAACTGAAAGAAATTCTTCTGCAGTACATGGAACCTGAAAGTTCTTTCATTGTAGAAAGATTTAAATTTAATCAAAGATGTCAGGCTGGTTCGGAGACAGTATCTGAATATATAACAGAATTGAAGAGATTATCAGTAAACTGTAAGTTTGGAGATACATTGAATGATATGTTGAGGGATAGATTTATTTCTGGTATTAAGGAAAAGAAAATTAAAATGAGGCTATTGAATGAAAAGCAAGAAGACATGACTTTAAGCAAAGCTGTAGAGATCGCAATGATGATGGAAAAAACAGATAAGAACATGAAAGAAATGTGGGAAGAAGAAGAAGGGAGAGTGCAGAAAATGGAGAGAAGAGATAGCAGGAAACTAGATGGAAAGGATTATAGGCAAAGACAAGAGCGGGACAGAGAGGAAGGTTCGTCAAGACAATGGAACAGTGGAAGGAACAGTGCGGGAAGAAGAGATATAGGTGGACGGCAAACTCAGTGTGGGTGTTGTGGAAAAGATGGACATGGCAAGGAAAGGTGTTGGTTCAAAGATAGACGTTGCAGAGTGTGTGGTAGGATTGGACATTTGCAAGCTGTGTGCGGAAGGAGACAGAATTATTTAGAAGAGGAAGGAGATCAAGAAGACGACGGTGAGGACAACCAAAATGATAATATGTTTTTGATGCAAGAAGATATAAAGGTAAGATACCAAAGCCAGAATAGAACCAAACAAGAATACAAGAATGGTATTTTTAATCTGGAAACACATAAATTGTCGCCACCAATAAAAATTCTAGTAAAGGTAGGAGAGGTAAATTTTAAAATGGACATAGATACAGGTAGTCCGGTTACTGCAATAAGCAAGAAAACTTATCAAAGGTACTTTTCTACCATGAAACTATTACCTAGTGAGTTGAATTTAAAGTCATATACAGATACACCTATTGATCCCATAGGTTTCATTAACATTGGTGTTATTTTTGAAGGGGATCAATACAAAAATATGTCTCTTTATGTTTTTGAAGATGGTGGGCCACCCTTACTAGGTAGAGATTGGCTTGAAGTATTTTTTGGCAGAGACTGGCTAAAAAAACTAATAAGGAACCAGGTAAGTTTTAATTTTTTAGAACCCGACAAACAAGAATTAAAAGATTTAAAACAAGAATTAAAAGAAAAGTTCCCTTCCGTATTCAGTTCTACCCTAGGTACTTATAAAGGTGACAAGATTGAATTGAAGTTAAAAGAAAATGCATGTCCTAAATACTATAAAGCTAGGCCACTTCCATTTTCCATGAAAGAGTCAGTGGAGAAGGAAATTCAAAGATTGGTACAAGAGGGAATTTTGACCCCGGTTCAATCAGCTGATTGGGCCACACCCATTGTTCCAGTGCTTAAAGAAAATGGAAAATTAAGAATATGTGGGGATTTTAAAATAACAATTAATCCACATTTAGAGGACAATAGGCACCCAATTCCTAGAATGGAGGATTTATTTGTTAATTTACAAAAAGGGCAAAAATTTTCAAAAATTGATTTGGCACATGCATATCAACAGTGTTTACTTACAGAAGAGTCTAAGAAACTTGTAACCATCAATACACATTTAGGACTTTATGCATATAATAGACTTCCATTTGGGGTAAAAGTTTCGCCAAATTTATTCCAGTGCATTATGGATCAATTGTTTGGGGGATTGGAGAAACAGGGTGTGGCGGTGTTTATGGATGATATTGTGGTAACAGGGAAAAATGACACAGAACATAAAGAGAACCTGAATTTAGTGTTAGACAAACTTGAAAAAGCTGGCTTAACAGTAAGTCTTGAAAAATGCATTTTTTTGGAACCAAGTATTAGGTACTTAGGTTACAACTTATCAGCTGAAGGCCTTCTGCCTGATGCCAAAAATGTGGAAGCAATTTTAAAAGCACCAGAACCGACTAATTTAACTGAATTAAAATCTTTGTTGGGTATGATTAACTATTATATAAAATTCATTCCTAATGCTG
This sequence comes from Scrobipalpa costella, assembly GCA_949820665.1. NCBI lineage: Eukaryota > Metazoa > Arthropoda > Insecta > Lepidoptera > Gelechiidae > Scrobipalpa > Scrobipalpa costella. The sequence goes on from OX463295.1 coordinate 39,374,443, forward strand.
CTACATTATTAGCCCCATTTTATAACCTAACAAAAAAGAACATAGATTTTAGATTTGACAATAGTTGTAAAGAAGCATTTGTAAAAGTAAAAAATATTTTAGTTTCGCCCCAAGTGTTGGCACATTATGATCCAGAAGCAGAGTTATATTTAGCATGTGATGCAAGTGGATATGGGTTAGGTGCAGTGCTATCGCAGAAAAAGAATGGAATAGAAAGGCCAATTGCATTTGCATCAAGGTCATTAAATAGTGCAGAGAAAAATTATAGTCAGGTAGACAAAGAAGCTTTGGCTTTGATTTTTGGAGTTAAAAAATTTAATCAATATTTGTGGGGAAAAAAGTTTAATTTACTGACCGATTCAAAGCCTTTGTTAAGCATTTTTGGTCCAAAGAAAGGAATACCAGTCTTAGCTGCTGGCAGATTACAAAGGTATGCATTTATTTTATCAGGCTATGATTACAATATTATCCATGTCAGATCAGAACATAATAATGCAGACTTATTGTCTAGATTGCCATTGGAAAGAGTAGGAAAATCTAAGCCAGATTATTCATATTTAAACTTTCTGAATGATAACAGTTTTTTGCCTATAGATTACAAAAGAATTAAAAAAGAAACCATGGAAGATCCAATATTAAAAGATGTTTTTCAGTATGTAATGTATGGGTGGCCAAATGGTGTCAAAGACTCTTTGGAACCATATTATAGTAGAAGAGAACAATTTACAGTAGAACAAGGTATTATTATGTATGGTCACAGAGTAGTTGTTCCTACCAGGCTAATTTCAAACATTTTAAAAGAACTGCACTCTACTCATCTAGGAATAGTGAAGATGAAATCTCTGGCTAGGGCTTATTTCTGGTGGATTTCAATTGATAAAGATATTGAATTAGTGGCAAACAGTTGTTGTACATGCTTAGCTCAGAGGCAAAATACTGAAAAGACAGAATTGCATTCTTGGGAATATCCTAAATCTGTGTGGACACGGTTGCATATTGACTATTTAGGCCCTTGTTATGGAAAGTTGTATCTGGTTGTTCAGTGTGCTTATTCAAAATGGATTGAAGTGGCAGAAGTGACTTCTACATCAGCTTCTCAAGCTGTAAAAGTACTAAAGAATTTGTTTACTACTTTTGGATTACCGCAATTGATATGTAGTGATAATGGACCACCATTTCACTCGGTGGAATTTAAAGAGTTCTTGAAAAGCTGTGGTGTTAGACAAGTCTTTTCGCCACCTTATCATCCACAGAGTAATGGGAGTGCAGAGAGTGCAGTGAAAATTGTTAAAAATTGTATTAAAAAAGCAGTGTATGAGAAAAAGAATGTGAATGATTGTTTGAACAATTTTTTAATGTTGTATAGGAATTCACAGCACTCTACTACTAATGAAACACCTGCACAATTAATGTTTAAAAGGAATTTGCGAACTAGATTTGATTTATTAAAACCGGACTTACAGTCTACCGTATGTAAGAATCAAGAAAAACAAAAAATATATGCAGGAGGAAGGGAAACAAAAATATATAATATTGGACAACATGTATTAGCTAGAAGTTACAGAGAAGGAAAATGGATAGAGGGAGAAATTGTGAAACAACTGGGTCCAGTAACTTATTTAATAAAATTAACAGACACAGGAATATTATGGAAACGGCATGTTGATCAGCTTCTATTGTTTGAGAGTATGAATAAGAGTGATGATGAGGTAATAAAGGATGTAATACCTGTAAAAGAAAAAATCATCAATATTGGTGATGACAACTTAACAAAGAATGTTCATGTTAACTTACCAGAGAAAAAACCTGAACATGAGAATATAATTGTACCTATAGATAGCAATGTATGTGTTGAACATGTAATCACTCCTCAGAGGCTAAGTCTGTCACCTCAGCAAGTTGCACAGAGAAGTCTGTCGCCTCAACAAGGGGCTGAAAGGCGCTATCCTAGGAGAGTTATTAAGAAACCTGATAGACTTGATCTTTGAGGAGGAAGAGTGTTGTATATGTAAAAGGCCTAAGTTGTCTACGGTATTAAAAAGATATACTGTCTATGGTAGATGTAAGCTTAACATATGTTTTGTATTTAAAATGGCGTCCTAAAATAAATACCAAGTTGTAATGAGAAGATGGTTGTTTAATTTATCAAGCTTAAACATAACAATATGTACGTTTATTCGGCGCTTTTTTGTGCTTCGGAAGGCACGTTAAGCCGTTGGTCCCGGTTAATATCGTTTAATACCGTAGATATTAGTCGTTAAGCCATATCAGAGGCCAGTGCTAAGCATTGGCGGCTTGAAAACTCTGACATAATCTAGGATTGGGTCTGGTTTCCCTTCTGGGTTGCGGAGGTCAGATGGCAGTCGCTCTGTGTAAAAACCAGTACCCTCGTTCAATCTCCTGGATTAGGCAGCCGACCCCGTGAGATATGGGAAAAGGCTAGGGAGATGATGATGTGTCAGCTGCATTTCATCCCGGGCATGCTGTAAAAACCAGCTAACGGATCCGAGGGTTACAGTATATTGCAATTTAGGCGATGGGCTGATAACCTGTCACTGCAATATACTACTACCTACAACTACCTTCCTACAAATCTATCTTAAATTACCCTCGAAACTTTATCAGAATTGGCGGAACGACCTTTGTTTAGGTTGTTTACGCTCTGCTTACCCCATTAGGTAAAAGGTGTGATTATATGTATGTATGTTGTAATTATAGCATTAAGTATATTATAGTTTGTATACATACATATCTTGACGCCTTTATCCCGAATGGGGTAGGCAGAGCGTCGACGTCCTAAACAAAGCTCGTTCCGCCACGACTGCCAAATTTTAAGGGATATATTTTAAGATAGATTTGTACGTATTTTTATAGTTTCTAGTATTTTAAATACGATGGCAAGTTATGCAGCACCTGTATGCCTAAACATGTTAACTGTTATTTTCTATTGTACCCATAACCACAGAATATATAATAGTACTACATACATACTATAACTATACTACCACAGAAGAGTAAATGCTAGGGGAGCGGTGGTAGCGACTTCTCAAATCAGTGATAACTACAAATAATGTTCTGAATCTGATTCTGGTTTTAAACAACTAGCGCCATCTCTTGCTGTGAAAAAGAACTTTTTGCTGCATACTACTGGAACTAAACAAGAACCACAGACTAGAACCCTAAAATTACTCAAAAGTGTTTCTTAAAAACTCTAGAGGGCACCACCTGTACTTTTAGCCCTTAGACTTTAGCAAACAGGTGCATATTTGAATCTTTGTCTATGTAAAAATGATGAATAATTACCTTTAAGCAAAAATGAGAGGGGAATTTATACAATTTATAACACGCTCGTCTTGCAAAGGCGTGATTATATGTATGTATGTATGGCTAATCTTTTAACACCGGAACATAAAGCTAGATGGAGATGTATATCGTGTATAACTATGTAGTACTATTATATCTTATGTGGTATAACTAAACCTAATCCTAGCTCGGCATGTTTAATGTGTATCCCAACGGCAGATGAGCAAGTAGATTTCAAGATATGCAACCATCGCCCGTAATCCCTTAGAATGTCGTTCAAATCAGCGTGCACTACGACGACGTGGCGGTTACGTCCGTGGCCGCGTCGAAAATGAGTGATAATCGCACATGAAAGCTAATTCCATAAAAACTACGAGTCGGATTAAATAAAGCTACGTTCCGATTTTAGATAATCATAATACGAATATTTTCCCAAATGAATCGTGTAAGTGTTCCTTATAGTTTAGAAGGAATATCAAATTTACTGATTAAAACAGCTTTACTTCCAGATTTCATTAAGCATACTTGTTTAAGTACTAGAATATTTTCAAATGTTGCAATTGCAGGCCATGAACTAATTTCCTAGATGTATATTTTATTTAGAATTTTTCAATGATTCGTTTAGGTGAAATAAGCTCTTAAAAACAACCATTTGCCGCAAGGAATCACTTTAACTAAAACGGAGGCACAGACTAACGCTACCACGACAGGTCTTACTAAATCGGAAGCACAAACCTGCACAAACTCACCTTAGCTCTCTGTGTTTGTATGAAAACGTCAGTAAAGCTTTGACAAGCTATGTGATGATGAAAACTTTTTGACACCAACCAATAAACCAAATGTCAACAAAAGCAGCTATTTAGAAGAAATGAGGTCGGAAAATATAAGAAAAACGAGACCGATAAGATTCTTTTAGATAACTTCTCGCTTAAAAAGAAAATTTAAAGCCACCAATACCTAAACGTACGACCTAGACCTAAACTTTACCCGAAATACGTCAACTGAATCAAACTATTTCTGTGGTAAATCCATCTTGAAACCGAAAACCTCAGCGACTGAAGAATGGCGTACTATACCTATATTTTATAGGAGGACGAAAAGTGACTGGATTGGCATCCCGTTTAGATCAATCTAGATATAGCTCGGTTTATAAGTCCTACTCAGTATTATCTGTAACTAAGCCATCAGCAAACTCTCAAGAACTGTTTAAAGATTGATTTAAATTGAAAATAGATTTAAATGATGTCATACTTTCCGTTGGAAAAGCTTCCGTTGGAAGAGTAACCCTACTAAATTGTTATTTGAATTAGCTGCAGCTCTGAAACACCTCGAAAAATCGAACGTTATTTTACTGAGCATTCATAAACACAAATACCTGAATGTATATTCTCTAAATCAGATGATCAAAAATGTATCTAATTATTTTCCTAATTGTAATTTCTTAGATTTCTCTAAAGGTACTAAACAACATGTCAAAAAGCCTTGTAGACATATAAACCTTTCAATTGGTTCAATTTATTATAAAAAACAGTTTTTACCAAAACAGTCACAAACCCAGCTAACCAAAGTTCTTTGCCAATAAACAATACACAATGCTACCAAAAACTTATAGAAAATACTATATTAACAAACCCAAATTGCATGCTGGACTGGGAGCGAAAGAAAAAACGTAGAATGTGCATGCTGCATTTCCTCCCGGGCATGCTGTAAAATCAGCTAAGGGATCTGAGGGTTTCAGTGTCTTGCAATTTATGAGCTTACAACCTGTCACTACGGCAATATAGTTTTACCTACAAATCGTCGATTACGCTCTGCCTACCCCATTAGGGATAAAAGCGTGACATGTATGTATTTTATATAAATCTGATAAACTGCTTACGAAAAAGGTTCAGTTTCAAAAATTGTAACCGTTGAACTAACAATGACTTCTTCTTCTGTCGAGTGGGTATCGAGTCTATCGTGTATGCAATGATTGTATCAATGGAGGTCATTAAATCCGAATAAATCTCACCACCGCCATATAGAATACTAACAGCGGCGAGCGGCAGGCGGCGATCATCCCCCGGCGAGCGGCAGAACTAAACGACGGCAAGAATCAACATACCTACAAATCTATCTTAAGTAACCCTCAAGACTTTGTCAGACGTGGCCGAACGACCTTTGTTCGGGTCGTTTACGCTCTGCCTACCGCATTGAGGATGAAGGCGTGATTATATGTATGTAATAAACCAAATTGAAACGAATCCAAAGACTTAGTATGGCATCCAAAAAACAGCTTTTTCATTAAAAAACGTAATAACTAAGGTTAAAAAAATATCAATTATTTTAAACTATATTCTAATAAAATTGCACTTTTTCAACAAAATATTGCCGGATTAGGTAATAAACTAATAAGTTAGATGTCGTTGAATAAATATTGAATGATTTTATACAAAATAATAATGACGTGGATTTTGTTTTTGTGAGACTAATATTCCCAAAATTCCAAACAGCATATTAGGCTCAAAACTTTACTTCAGCAAATGTAAATTCACGTGATGTAAACAGAGGTGTTTCTTGTATTTTTATTAGGAAAAATTTACAAAACAAAACCCTTGACTTTATTGAAGAATTGGCTATTCAAAAAGTATTTGAATGTTCCGGAGTAGAATTAAAAGATCTAGTGTATTTTGTCAGGCAACACCCTGAAATATTTAAAAGGAACCACGGAGTGGTATATAGGCCAACACGTCAACGCAATCGTTTTACAGAATGATTGAGAACAGTGAATAGAACAATTAAAATTAAACAAACTGAAGACTAGGTTGCATGGGCTCAAGCTCTTCGTCCTCCCTTATAGAAGAACTAAAAAAAAACAAATAGTAGCGTTTTCACTATCAATATACTGACGCGATACGCGATCCAAAACATTGCCCTGTCTGGAGTTATCTTAACCTGTTAACCTAATTTTAACCTACGCTAACCTAAAAGTAATTAGAATGCATGAATGCTCAACAGACTTTTACGCGGGTATATCAATCCGAATGATACGGTAGCGCCTTCCTTTGTTGCTTACTCCTGCCGTCAGTTAATACCTTTACGGTGAAGTTCCAGGCTATAAAACGGGGTTTCTAGAAGTTTTTCTGTCGCCTATGATCCTTTTAGTATTACAACAGATGTAAGAGACAGCGTCCTGCAAACTGATAGGGGTTTCTCAGTCAACGGCACTGAACAACTATCAGCAGGATATTTTTTCAGGAAGTGAAAAATATAATTGGCGTTTGTAAATTGTCTGATCGAGGTGAACATTTTGTATGGAAAAGCCAATCATATTTTTACTTCCTAAAAAAATCCTGCTGATAGGTTCAGTGTTGTTAGCTGAGGAACCCCTATCAGTTTGCGGGACGCTGTCCCTTACAGCTGGTATTTCGTGTTTATGACGACTCGACGACGACGCTTCTCTCGTGTTCTATACCTACTATAAAGAATAATGCATGATTATGATTATTTTTTAGTATCAAGAAGCTTTACATTTTTTAAATACGTATTAAGTATATTAATAAATTCTGAATATTGAAGGGTGTTTGTGCTCCAGTTTTTGTTTTTCCCCAGGGTCCATGGTCACCTAACTACGCCACTAACTACCGGCACATTATACACTTTCACAATTAATAGCCGCGAAAAACTAATTTAAAAAGCCACAAACTCAGCCCTGCAGCGATTTGTTACGATTCGAGCGATTCCCGCGCAAAACTCCCCAGTATTACTGATTGACGGATTGATAGTGAAAACGCTGCCATTCGTTCCATTCATTCACGCACACACAGACGTCGCCAGCCAGCGTGGAGTTGGAGGTTCGAGACTCGAGTGCGAGACGAGAACGTCAACGAACCAACCAAGCAATTAGTTCACGTTCAACAAATGTCATTTTTATTTGTGAAAAAGATCTAGACAATTTATTTGTTACAACAATGGATCTTCTAGCAACCAAGAAAAAGTGTGCTTGTACAGTGTATGTGGTGACGCTGTGCCTCTTCCTGGGGGTGAATGGTAAGTTGATAAAAGTTCTTAATAACTACTTGTTGATTCCACTTCAAAGTTGTTTCGTTCGCGATTTTTTACGGTTTTCCGTAAGATGACGCAGATCGGTGGCTATTAATTGTTTAGTAACGATCTTGTGATTATGTCTCTTACTAAGGGACCTTAATTAGGGCGTAGATGATTTATTTGAAGAAGGTTGGTACGTTTATTTTTTTTAGGTCAAGATATTCCGTAAGTATGTGCTACCTTGCTTCATGCTTGCTTCCATATCATTCTCAGCTTGTGCTTTGTTTATGCACTCATGAGCGATGACTAATATCAATAGTAAAAGGTCATGCAGTAGGTTCACATTTCTGTGGAAAGTTTCTTGAATAAAGCATAAAATTATCAGTGTTTAGCAACATTTTTGATAGAAACTTTTGGACCTTATGGGTCATGTCATGTCAACTAAGCTAACCATAATCCTTATGAAAAATAATAATTATGCTGTGCAAAATTACATTTCTCATATAAATTCAAGAATTTATTTTTACATTTTACTTTAAGTATTGAAACCTGATTATTTATTTTATTACTTATACGGCGTTTGGCGCCTAGCATGTTGTATTAATTTAATGTGATTATATCAATAATAATACTATAAAACTGTTTAATGATAGCCAAGCAGCAGAATTGCTGATGTGGCTATACTGCTGGTCTGTACGCTGTCATTTCTTTGCATTATTTTGTTAATGTGTTCTCAGTACAAGATAATTCTACATTGAAAATCCTAAAATCACCTTTTACTCACATCATCATCTCCCTAGCCTTATTGCGAATGAACGAGGGTACTGGTTTTTGCACAAAGCGACTGCCATCTGACCTCTACAACTTTGGGTTTCCTCACATACTTTCAATATATTTTTTCTCATTATACAAAGCTAGCTCTGTTTTTTTTTTGTTAGCTTTATGCCTGTAGTGTAGATTATGGAAACATAAATAAATCCATACCAAGAATGAGGTACGCTGGGATCATAACATATTATGTTTTTCATATCAAAGGGGAAAAACATTGCCAGGCATCGGGATAATAATAATAAGGGTTGCAGTGGCTGTTGGGCTGAATAGACCAACCCCTTCCAATCAAATCATAGGTAGGCTTTTTAATTACGTGTCTGGCCGAAATAAATGGTGCCCGGCTTGTCTGGCTTTGTTAGGGTTAAATTTGGCCCAGCGCAGGTGAGTCGACTATCGGTCGCTAAAAACCAGCTAAGGGATCCGAGGGTTTCAGGATATTGTAATTTAGGCAATGGGTTGACAACCTGTCACTACAGCAATAAACAAATCTATCTTAAATAACCTTTCAAACTTTGTGAGATGTGGCGGAACGGCCTTTGTTTAGGTCGTTTACGTTCTGCCTACCCCATTAGGGATAAAGACGTGATTATTATGTATGTATATTAAATCCTCAATAATCTACTCAATTGTGTCAGGCCATTCTACCCAAATGTCCTGCCAAACTGGCTAGTCTGGCTATTCGGTTTGGCAAACTGGCAACTTTACTTATTTTAGAATAACAGTATAATTTTGCGTTCATTCCTTGTAGTGTAACAATTAAGCAATTTTTGGCATGTTAATTACATGAAAGATAGGATGATTTAGTTCTTCCCTAATTATATTATGTCAAAGTTGAGAAAGTGATAAAATTATCACTAAGATAAGAAATGCGTTTGCAGGAATCTTGGCATAACTGTGACCTTTATATAATAACTTAACCGCATAGGGGGTAGAGTTATTAATATAAGTATGAATAATCTTTGCGCTTTTATACTAATCAAATCTTGCTGATACCAATATATTTTTTTCACAAAACATTGCAAAAATTTAGTAAAGATATATATTTTGTAGAGATCATTATTAAATGTGAGAATTGAGCATAGCTTTAACAAACCATAAACCCAGTTTTACTCTCATATCGAAAAAAGAAGTCATAATAACGCAAAAAAATATGTTTTTTATTTATTAAATTTATTTTGACATCCCACTCGATAAATTTAGTCGAAAAAATATTTGAAGACTTACAATTTTAGCATAATTTTAGCGACTAAAACCAGCCATTATGAATTTTGTAAAATTACATATATCTAGGAACAGTTGGGTGCTTGAGACCAATCGAACGATACCGAAACTGTCGAATTCCATTTAGCCGTTTCGGCGATACGAGGTTATAAAAAAATATCAAAACATATATACATGGCATACGTACATACAAGATACGCGCGAAAAACATAAACCAGCCGCGGACGAGTTTGTTAATAGCAAAAATTTTACGTACTAATTACTAGTATACCTTAAACAAAAATTGATCTTTTCTCAAGCGCGTCATTGTTCCAGAAGTCTACCGTACTATACAGGTGTCATTGTAGTAAGAAGCCATGGGCTCACGGCCCGGAGGTCCCGGGTTTGATTATCGGCGGATGACAATGACTTCGTGTTGTTGTTTCTAGTTTGGTTAAGGCATTGCAGGCTCCGAAAAGTAAGATGATCCATTCTGTCGGATGGGCATGTAAATAGTCGGTCCTGCGCCTGATTTTTCTCTGGTCGTGTCAGTCAATCTGTCCCGTCAGTATAAGAGATTGAAGGAATAGAGAGTGCAAAACTAGTCCCGCGCAGTTGGCCGATCTTTGAGATATTGGCCGTCACTGAAAATCGGTGGGAGGAATATTATTACTAAGATCTCTATGAATAAAGTAAAAGTAGGTAAATAGCTAAAAAAATATCTTGACTAAGTTTGAGATCAACCAATCCAGAGTTCGTTTTCTTATTTTTGTTTTATATTTAGATTTTATAATGCCTACCGTGCATGCATTCGCATTGGCAAAAGCAATGAAGATAACCCCAAAGAGCATATCGCGTCAAATAAAACAGAGAGATAGGAGGGGTGGCTGATAAGTAATCTACCTAACTATGAAAGAAAAGACTTTGATGGCTAGTTTATTTTTTATTTTTCTATATAGTCTCCTGCAAGTGAAATACACTTATGACATTTGCAAATAAGTGACATCATGCCGTTATAATAGTAATTTTTATTTTGCTCGTCAAAATGGTCAGTCACAGCCTCTTTCATTTCTTCGTCCGTCGAAAATCTGCGACCCCTCAATTTTTTCTTTAAATCTTTGAATAACAAATAGTCACAGGGAGCCAGATCTGGACTATAAGGTGGATGGTTAATTTCTGTGAAGCCGTTTTTGCTCAGGGCTGACCTCGCCGTTAAGGCTGTGTGTACAGGAGCATTGTCTTGTAAAATCAGAACACCTTTGCTGAGTTTGCCTCTCCGCTTTTCTTTGATTTGTTCACGAAGCTGGTCAAGCAAGTTTGCATAATATTCAGCATTCATTGTTGTATTTTTAGGCAAATAATCTATCATCAAAATCCCTTCGACATCCCAAAATACGGTGGCCATTAGTTTTCCAGCCGACGGCCGAACCTTGAACTTCCTTGGCGGCTTTTCTCCTTTAAATTTCCATTGCATTGACTCTTGTTTGCTTTCCGGATCCCACTGGCGAATCCAAGTTTCATCACAGGTCACAATTCGAGAGATAGTCTCTGCTTCTTTACCTTTGACCAGGTCTAGAAATGCCTGACAACATTCTACTCGCCTTTGTTTGTCAAAGGGGATCAACATTCTAGGGACCCAACGCGCGCTCACCTTGGACATGCCCAAATGTTCGTGAATAATTTCATGAACTCGTTCCTTGCTAATGCCCACATCTCGCGTAGGAGCGGGATCTGCTAGCTCGCGCGCGGAAGCGTTTTTTCCATACAAAAACAAAGATCAGACAATGCGAAACACGCCTCCGCGCGTGCGTTAGCAGATCCCGCTCCTACGCGCGGAGACGCGTTTTCAGTATGTCCGACTCTGCGTGTTTTCCATACCAACCGGGCGTACGAAGTCGCGGGCACAGCTAGTGTAATATAAAAGCAATTATTTACCAGTCTGGAAATACGATCTTAAAAAGCCATTTCTTAAATTGAAATAAAAACAAATTTCTAAAGGTTTTTAAAGGTTTCTGGCTCCCGCACCGCGGTTTTCATACCTACCGGGTCCGGTGACCGTGCCGGCCCGGCCTGGTTTGCAATCTCTAGCCTCGACGAACGTCATCATCATCGTCATAATTCATGGGGTCTCCTACCTAATCTAAGGATATGGGTACTGGTTTTTACACAGAGCGACTGTCATCTGGCCTGCGCAACCAAAAGGGAAACCAGATCGAACCCTAGATTAGGCTTTTCCCAGGCAGTTTTCAAGCCGCCAGCCACTTAGCTGTTTCAGATAGCTAAACAACTAATATCTACGATGTTAACATTATAGGATCAATCATTGGCTTGACGTGCCTTCAGAAACACGGAGACGCTCTAGTTGTACACTACTACCGGTCACCCATTCGTGGTCTGGCCACGGCGGCGATGGATAAGAACTTACCATTGTACTAAGAGGACCTTAATCAAAATATGCTTGATCTTCTTCTTAATACCAGTTCCAAAAATCAATCCACCACCGACGCGAACAAAAAAAAAACGGCCAAGTGCGAGTCGGACTCGCGCACAAAGGATTCCGTACCATTATCTACCCTTACAATATTTAGACATAGTCCCGGCGACGCTCTATAATCATTGATGTTTACTTAGAATTAGGGTACAACACTTATTTAATGACTCATTCTAGTACAGTTTGATATGTTGAACCATTATCCGAGGGGTAGCTTTCGCTCCCAGTCCAGCATGCTAAAAACGTGTCTAATATTTTTTTAATTATCAGCATCAGAATTTTATAAGCTTTTGTTTGGCCATTGCAAGTTTTCTCCCAAAACCATTTTCGATATATAAGCGAAAAAATTAAAAGTACGGCCTAATTGCCCCGATATTTAATTCGTACCGAGGGTGCCAGTCCGGCACCCCTCGGATTATGGTTCAACATGTCAAACAGTACTAGAATCAGTCATTAAATCAATTGTACCCTAATTCTAAGTCACAGGTATCGAGGACGCAACTATAAACTGCTTAATTATATAGAAAACAGGTTTTTAGCGTTTATTCAATGTCCGAGAATATAAAAATAATACCATAAAAGATGCACAAAACAAGTCCTCGCGTCAGTTTCCTTCCTCGTGGGTTTGCCGTGGGTATTTCCAGTGATATTCTTCATCTTATCGAGTGAGTTTTTGAAATTCGGGAATACGGCTAGGGAGATGATGATCTGCATGTATTTTGAATCAGTTATTATATTGTAATAGAACTGTTGGCAAGATAGCTAGGATTTGCGAGTAAATGCCTTATTTGCTTTACACTTTAGACGAAACCACAACAGAAATCTAGCCTTTATTGTCGCAGTTTTCTTCCATGCTGGCTTGGGAGCGAGAGAAAAACATAGAATGAGCCAGCTGCATTTTTTCCCAGGCATGCTGTAAAAGCCAGCTAAGGGTTCCGAGGGTTTCAGTATATTGTAATTTACTCGATGGGCTGACTACCTCTCACTACAGCAATATACCTACAAATCTATCTTAAATATCCCTCAAAACTTTGTAGGACGTGGCGGAACGACCTTTTTTAAGTCGTTTACGCTCTGCCTATTCCATTAGGGATAAAAGCGTGATTATATGAATGTATAAAGTTTTAGGTTTAGCAGAGTTTGTGTATTGCACCACAAAATGTTATAAGGAGACTAATTTTCTACATAATCGCCCAAAAAGTAGTCGGCGGTCTGTGACGATGGCTGCAAACACCGAAATAGAGCCGTATTATTGAACCGCTCGAATCGAATTCGCATACGAGAGACTAACATTCGCATGGTAAATTGTATGAAAATCGCATGCGAAAGGTGCTCTTTCGTAAGCGTATTGGAGTTCGAGTGATTAAAAAATACGGCTCATGATCAGAGAGCGACTTCGCCAAAAACCGCCCGGCGACCAGATGAAGCTTGCTCTGCCAGACTAACATATCGCGTGTTACAGTCAACAGGATACTGAAATGTGATATCAAAGCAAAGGCGAATAGTTGCTTAAAAGTTCACTTCTTAAATGATTGGGTGGAATCTGCCCCTGTGTACAATTGAAGATGAAAATGAATGCTCTCTGTGGACTGAATTGAAGCTCAGGGTCTGCTGAAAGTCCCACCAAAACCTGGGATTCCTGACACGGAACCTCGTCAGGGAATCGAAGCAAATCGTAAAAGAGGTAATTCGTGCGGCTATTAGCTATGGGAGGCTGGATAGTTTAAGAGCTTAAGAATAAAGGGGGCTGTTTTAAAAAGTAATTACTTGTTACATTAAATTTAAAATTTTGCGGTTATTTTCACTATAACTATGAGACATTTTACGGGTTTTTACCGCGATGTAAATTATTTAATGAGCTCCCGATATTTAGATGCTGTTACAACATCATCATCACGGGTAGACTGCAGAACAGCGAGTGGAATTTGGGACAGATATACTGCCCTCAGAAGGAAAAAAACCATAACTGCAACCATGTTGCGCGTAAAATGCAAAACACTTTCGACTATCATATCTTTTGGTTAAATAAACTTAAGGTACAGGGTTTTTTTAAAAGGAAGCATTTTACTTCTTTTATTTTTTGATTTACATAGATTTTGCATATTTTGAATAGTTTTTTTAATTTTTATGGAAATGTTTTTTTCCCTAGTATTGATGAGTAATTTTGTATAGTAATACGAGGGACAAAAACCATAAGTGCAAATCAGTCCATACTAATATTATAAATGCGAAAGTAACTCTATTTGTTTGTTGCTCTTTTACGCCTAAACGGCGGAACTGATTTAGATGAAATTTGGCATAGTGATAGGAGTTAGCCTGGAATCAGACATAGGATACTTTTTACCGCGGAAAAACACTTCATTCCCATGGGAAAAATCATTTAGTGCGGGTGAAACCAGCGGATAGAAAGCTAGTATTATAAATACCAAAGTAACTCTGTCTGTTTGTTGCTCTTTCACGCCTGAATGGCTGAACGGATTTAGATGTTTCTTAGTATATAGATAAATGAAAATTTGGGGATGGGAATATGTTACTTTTTTCCGCGAGAAAACACTTCGTTCCCACGGAAAAAAATGTAACTTGGATAAACCGCGGGCGGGAAGATAGTATTCTATAACTAACGGGCGACGACGACGGAAAACAGGCGACAGGAGACGACGATGGACGACTGGCGACGACGACGGAGGACGGGCGACAAAGACGGAAAACGCGACGGGCGACGGCCGACGGAAAAAAGGCAACGAGCGACGAAGATTGAAAATGGGCGATGGGCGACGACAACGCCTACGGGCTACGGCAGACGGATGACGAACAACTGACGACGACGGATGACGGGCGAATTTTCTCCTTTACGTATTTTTTAAGGAAGGTGATGCTGATGACAACGTCTGGTCTGCTTAGCGATATTTGCTTGAAAGAACGGGCAGGTAGGTAGCGGGGAAGCCAGACGCGAGCAAGGCGCGCAGAGTAGGTGCACGGGCGTCAAGTGTTAGAGCGAGATAGTTATGTTTAGCGATACATTTCCTTTCAAGTGATTTTTTTCACTTCGATAAACTCAAAAATTAACAGCGTGTACGAAGGAAAAGAACCACAACTACAAGTTTTTGCACTTATTTTTTTTCTTAGAATAGTATAGTCATAAAAAGCATAAGTGTTGTAGTTGGGGTTTATTTGCTTCTGATGTGTAGTTATGTTTTTTTTTCTTCTGATGACAGGTGAAATAAAGGGCATGGTACGTAGAAGTGTGTAGTTATGGTTTTTTTAAATTGGACATTTATTGCTCGATTTTAACCATTCCTACACAGAAAAATAGGTCTGTTTTTCAATATCACGAAACAATCAATAAGACGATTTCGCTAAAATCTGTAGTTATGGTTTTTTTTCTTCTGGTGGCAGTATATCTGTCTACCCTCAATCTTCTTCGTTTTTCCGGTAAACTAACACTGCTGGTATCGTTACTAACGGAACTCACTCGAAAGTCATCTCGACAACACACACTGACTACATCATTCGTGTTTATTGTAGGCTGAATCCGTAAAATGTGTCAGAGTTATAATAACTTGTAGTTGTTAATTATCATTTATTAATAATTATCTAAAAATATAAATATAATTATATCTTTTATTATTAGTTTATTTTAGGGTTCCCAATCCAAAGGGAAAAATCGAGTTGAAATTTTCGCAAATTATGCTGTCCTGTTGCCTAATAATTCAAAATTAAGCTTGTTCTGAATATAGAATGTACTGTTAGAATAACTAGTTGTTGATCACATTTGTGGGAATAAAAAATACAGATACGACTGACTGAATCTTAAAGTTGCGTATAAATAATACGTAACTTACAGTACTGTCGGAAATACTTTTTTCCCAGATTAGTTTCTATTTAACCGAAAATTAAGTTAGATCATTTTTTCACGTGATTAAAAAACTAAAAATTGCGGTCAAATTAATTCGTAACGTACTGACGGAAATACTTTTGTTCCAGCTTAATTTCCATATTACCGAAAATTATGATAGATCATTTGATTATTTTTTCACATGATAAAAAAACTGAAAGTTGCTAACAATTCATTCGAAACTTACTAACGGAAATACTATTCTTTCCATTTTAGGAGTGATTGTATGCACTTGATCCTAAAAACTAGATCGCAAGAAAATTGGACCATGGAAAATAATACCTAAATTTATATTCTTCTTAAACTTATTGTAATCTACCTGAATTTCGATCTTGATTTCTTTCGAACATCAAGGAAAATTCCGTTTGTCTTGGATTTATTATGTAAACTGGGCCACTATTCAATTTTACCACAGGACTTTATACTATTTTGCCGGGTACGGGGTAGGCAGTCGTGTAAGCGTTCAAATTGAGATGAGCGGTCCGAACATGACCTAATTATCTCTTCTCAAATAATTGCCGTCTCTTTCTGTTGTCTCGTGATAGAGAATGACGGGTATTTTAGTCATAATCATAATCTTTATTGTCTTCTTGTTTTGTGGGTTTCGAGTCGATCGACTCGATGCACCTTGATGTCAGAATTTTTACAAACCGCATAATAGCACAGCTACTAGACCTCTGACATGGGTTGTGTAGCAACCACTTTCAAAGACAGCGACTTGGACCGACGGCTCAACGTGCCCTCTGAAGCACGGAATCCTTTTTCATACAGACAATCGGTGATTTAGCCTGCTTTGCCGTAACCGGACTAGGGAAAATCTCACAGTGATGAATTGACAAATATCAACGTTGTATTCCCCCTCGAAATCGAACGTGCGTCCTACGAGTCGGAAGCCCATGGCTGAGACCAGTAGACCTCAGAGGCAGTTTCCTCTCAATGTTTGGTTTGCATTTGCGTCCAGTGAAGTGACTACGATGGTTATTTTT
Organism: Scrobipalpa costella; assembly: GCA_949820665.1. NCBI lineage: Eukaryota > Metazoa > Arthropoda > Insecta > Lepidoptera > Gelechiidae > Scrobipalpa > Scrobipalpa costella. The sequence goes on from OX463295.1 coordinate 39,391,175, forward strand.
AATGAAACGTCCGGAAACAGTACTTGTGGAGTTAAACACAACGCGCTTGTTCACACGATAAATTAAACACTGTAAGTATTTGTTCATTCCATACTGGGCATACTTCCATTAATACATACATAAAGTCACGCGATTATCACTTACGGGGTAGGCGTTTTCGCTACGTCTGACAAATATTGAGGGGTAATTTCATTTGTATAGTTATTTCTATTTCTGACAGATTGTCAGCCCAACACCTAAATTACAATACATTGGTAACCCTCACATCCCTTTGTCTGACTTCTTCAGCATGCCCGGGAGGAAAACTGGAAACATTCAATATGTTTTTTTGTTGCTTCCAGTCTGGAATAAAGAAATTCCATGCTGGACTGAGAGCGATAAAGAGAAATAGAATGTGTCAACTGCTTCTCCCCCCGGGCATGCTGTAAAAACTAGCAAAGGGAGTGAATTAGGTTTCTTCTTCTTCTGTCGAGTGGGTGTCGAGTCTATGGGCCCGATGAACCCTGGTCTCAGAGTTTTTAAACTGCCTAGTAGCACAACTATCAGGCCTCTGACATGGTTTGAGTAACGACCACGATCAAAGTCGGGACCGACGGCTTAACGTGCCCTCCGAAGCACGAAATCTTTTTCCTGCCTGCAATGTCCTAACTAAACTGGGGAAAAATTCACAGAGTGATAAATTCTCAAATATCAACTTTGTGTTTCCCCCCTGGGAATTGAACAAAGGACCTCCGGTTAGGGAGTCCATGGCACTAGCCACTAGACCACGGAGGCAGTTGAATTACACTTACATACAAACAATCACGCCTTTATCCCAAATGGGGTAGGCAGAGCGTAAACGAAGTAAACAAAGGTCTTTCCGCCACGTCTGACAAAATTTTGAGGGTTATTTAAGATAGATTTAGGTGTATTGCTCTAGTGACAGGTTGTTAGCCCATCGCTAACAACCTGTCACTACAGCAACACACACTTTTTTTGGTAGGCATTCCTTCCTTTTTATTTTTGTCAGTGAATTAGGTGATGGGCTTGCAATTGCAAACTGCCAATATGTATATTTTATTCATTAATAATTATTTCATCAAAATCATACACCAAAACTTGTCAGACGTGGCGGAAGGACCCTCTCAGGTAATGTTGCATTTCTTCTATGCTGGGCTGGGACAAATAAACAAATATAGAATGTACCATGCTTCTCCTCCCGGGCGCTCTGTAAAACTAAAAGGTGTCAGTGTATTACATGTAACAGATATTTCTGAAATAACCCTCAAAACTTGTCAAGACTTGACAGAACGTTTTTAATGCTCTGTCTACCCCCATTAGGGATATATACGCAGTACGCAAAAACCCCGAATTCGCTCATTGGCCGTAAAAAAGGGAACATTTCGCAGATGGCCAATTGTGAAATTCACAATCCGCGAAATGTTTTTTTATTTCGGCAAGACGTTGTAAAACAACCATTCCGGCGGCGAATCGACTAAACCATCGTGAAAATGAATCATATTGGAATAGGCTAACAGATACTTTGTACACTCACTATACGCACTGCCAAAGCGCTGACTGATTAGGTGCTCGGGTTAGGAGATACAGCTTTCCGAAGGTACTTTACGAAAAGTAAATTGTGCTTTTTTTACATAACCACGTGCTAAAAGTCAAAGTCAAATAGATTCCTAAGAACACTTAGAAAGTCACAAGCAAGTCTTTTACGAAGAAAATTATATCTATGTCACAAAATAAAATAAAAATATATCACAGTGAAGAAGAAGCACTTTGCGATTTGTCTTTATCTTACTTTTGGGCTTTCTTTTGCTCTAAATAGGGTTAGTGTTAGTGACCTCAATGTGTGCCAATTTCTTGCGCTTCACCGAAATATCAGGATAATTAGACGATGGTCAAAACATGGTCAGTACTTATTGGAAAAAACCCTTCGTTTTGCGAAAAATCTCGTCGTTCTAGTAACATTTGGTATCCTTAGCTGTGGTTGGCTTGACTTTTACTTACTGATTTAATCTTATTCTGTTTGGTTAAATAACATCCGTTTATGATTAACATTGAAAACGTCAACCAATCAGAAGAGATCTTGTTTTGGACGCGCTAACCGACCAATCAGCGTTCTTATTTCAGTTGGGGATATCACATGTTACTAGAACGACGAGTATTTTCGCAAATACCCTGACTTTTTTAAGTAAGATTTGACAATGGTCTCGCCATTGTCTAATTATCCGTGTTTTCGCAAAATCCCTAAAATTTTCGCGACGATTTGAAAATTAAATCATCCTACGACATACAATATATCTATGGTGCATGGGCAGAGAGTGTATGGGACAATTGCAGGTGTAATGTAAGGGACAGCTTAAGGGTTGATTGCTCATTCAACGTGAAAAATTCACCTATCTGCTATTTTAACGAATTCGGTCCGTGGAATGATCGTTTTACACGGCTAATTGGCCGAAATAAAATGACATGTTGTAGATTGTGCGTTTCGCAATTGCCAATCCGCGAAATGTCCCTTTTCGGGGATTGTGCGTAACTTCTCCTTAGCGAGTGGATTCTCGAATCGAACAACAACCCGAAGAACCATGGTGTTAGAGTGTTCAAACCGCCTAGGAGCATAGCCATTAGGCCTCTGACATGCTTTAACAAATGTATGAAAAGAAAAATGTCGCAAACTTGGCAATTACCTATGTTCATGTAAATGCCAAGTCCGTTAGAAACGAGTAATTTAACCTACGTGGACTAAGGCCGCAGTCATTTTAAATTCAACAGCCATCCATAGTTCTTATGACGGGTACTTCGCCTATTACTGTATTAAATATTAACTGCTAATGCGCTTGGTGCGCCTTACAAGTACCGCAAGGTTTTGTATGAACGTGGCAAAATAAGGAACCACTGAGTAGGTAATCACTAGCGTTTTTAGGAACTACCGCCGTCAACACGTTGCTTACATGGACTTGCTAACAATACTATCATTACCACAGAATATATAATAGTACTACCATTATGACGCAATTCTCAATTAACGTGGGCGAAGACGCTGCAGTTTAAGCAGAACCGTCAAATCTCATTCTTCCATGCTGGCCTGGAAGCGGGAGAAAAATACAGTGTGTCAGCTGCATGTTCTCCCGGGTATGCTATAAAAACCAGCTAAGGGATCCGACGGTTTCAGTATATTGCAATTTCGGCGATGGGCTCACTACAGCAATATACCTACAAATCTATCTTAAATAACCATCAAATCTTCATCAGACGTGGCGGAACCTTTGCTTAGGTCATTTACGCTCTGCCTACCTCATTAGGGATAAAGGCGGGATTATATATATGTATGTCATATCCCAACATGGCACCCTTTCTTCGGCGAATTCATTTAAAGCGTGGCCGTACTGGGTGTGACCATACTGCATTTGTTACGTTCGACTTCAGCCTTCACACGAAATTGATAGATTAACTATGGGTTGGCTCGTTGGCGCCAAGGGTAGGTTCGGTGGCATATATAAGAAACCCTATTTCAATGTCCGCCTACAAAATTTTGTTTCGATATTCATATTTCAATATCAATATATATAATGACTTTATTAGCGAATTTAGGGACGCTCCCCTCGCTGCAATTGCTCGGCTCCCTCCGCGTTGTCACAAGCAGCCTCAACGCGGGGGGTAAATCAGAAGCAAATATTGATTTCATGACTTCAAACGGCATGGGCACATGTCGGATTGTCACCGAGTGTTTATAGACTAAATTGACCCTGCTGACCATGATTATTCCCGGTGACATTACAATTACAAGAAAAAAAATGGAAAGGCATTGCTCAAAGACTATTAGACCTATGAAAGTAATATAATTATTGAATGGTAGGAAATTTAATGTAGATTAATTTTGTCTTTGACAGTTTATTTCTAAATCTAATATTTTTTTGTTTAAAAGGGGAAATACGTTAGTGATGGACATGTTTCGAGGCGATGGAAGAAGAAATTGGTTTGTCACCGGCCAAAATCAAGTTCAGCAGGGTCTAATTAGTCTAAAATCACCCGGTGACAAACTGTTACATCATCAATACAAAGCATAAAACAAAGTCGCTTTCTCTGACCCTATATTATTGATCATCATCATCCTAGCCTTATCCCGTATTTCTCGGGGTCGGCTACCTAATCTAGGTGATTGAACGAGGGTACTGGTTTTTACACAGAGCGACTGCCATCTGACCTCCGCAACCCAGAAGGGAAACCAGACCCAATCCTAGATTAGGTCAGAGTTTTTAAGCCGCCAAAGCTTAGCACTGGCCTCTGATATGGCTTAACGACTAATATCTACGGTATTAAACGATATAAACCGGGACCAACGGCTTAACGTGCCTTCCGAATCACGGAAAAAGCGCCGAATAAACGTACATATGAAATTCGAAAATCGAAAAACACATTGGTACGTGGTGGGGTTCGAACCACGACCTCCCGCTCAGGAGGCAGCGGCCCTATCCACTACACCATCGGGCTCTGACCCTATATCCCTATGTATGCATAAATCTTTAAAACTACGCAACGGATTTTGATGCGGTCTCTTTTAATGGATAGAGTGATTCACGAGGAAGGTTTATATGTATGTATAATACATGCATAATATAGTAGAGAAACACTGATAATTTCCGTGCGAAGCCAGGGCGGGTCGCTAGTTTTATTACAAGTAATAAAATTGCCAATTTATAAAACAACTTTTGATCTAATTCCACAAAATAGTATTTTGACACTTGTAAATAAAGTAGAAAAAGGCGTGTAGTTACTGAGCTTTGTGAGCTATTATAATATACATACATACATATAATCACGCTTTAATCCCTAATGGGGTAGGCGAACGTAAATGACCTAAACAATGGTCGTTCCGCCTCGTCTGACAATCTTTTTGATTGGTTAAATAACATGCGTTATATTATAATCAACATTGAAAACATTGGGCACGCTGACCGACTAATCAGCATTCACCTGTCCCGGTGTCTGTCCACAAATCTTGTACTAAGGGTTCCTCGTGTGAGCAAATCGAAAAAAAACGTCATTTTTGTTCGCATGCAGTGCCGTTCATGCTAAAGTGTTAGTTGTGAAATTAATATGTACGACAGTTGAGTATTTAAACTAATTAGTATGTCTTAGAAATACGATTACTTGAACTTTCCTCGATAGAACAAAATCATGGAGTTGCCTCCTCTTGATTCTCGTGACGATATTCGCCTATTATGTCTAGAATAAACAGAAGTAAAAAAATAATTCTGTAGTAACCACCTCGAGGTTTTATAGTAGGTATATGTCTTATTTTCTTTTTAAATTGTTTATTTTAAACAAGGAAACTAGATTTACTGCGATATTTGCAAATGCGACGCGTGACCGCAGACGTAACTGACACGCCGTAGCGTGCGCTAATATAAACGTTATTTCAATGGCATTTCGGGCGATATTCGTATATCTTAAAATGAATGTGCTCACCTGTGGCTCCGCGCAGGCTTAATTTGACCCACTTCTCGGTGTTCGGTTGTGCTGAAATTTTGTATACATATGTAAATCAGGTGACAATGCAATAATAGGATACCATAAAGTATTAAACTTATATCTATTTACATATTTCTTCCATACTGGCCTGGGAGCGAGAGAAAAACATACAATGTGCCAGCTGTATTTCCTCCCGGGCGTGCTGTAAAAACCAGCTAAGGGATCTGAGGGTTTCAGTATATTGTAATTTAGGCGATAGGCGGACAACCTGTCACTACAGAAATATACCTACAAATCTATCTTAAATAACCCTCAAAACTTTGTCAGACGTGGCCAAACGACCTTTGTTTAGGTCATTTACGCTCTGCCTGCTGCATAAGGGATAAAGGCGTGATTATATGTATGTATGTATTAAATTTAAAATTTCAATGTGGACCGGTTCCTTTTATTTCTGTTCTGCTAAGCTCCAGCCAGCGCCCCGATTTGTACGTTTTAGTATTATTAGTTACTCTGCGCCCCGATGGTATTACCTACTTTCCGATGCCCGCCGTGCGATGGCGCTGTTAGTATTTAAAACGCGGTGGTAACATTTTCACGCACTTTGTAGACCTGTACCGCACATTTTTTTCTCACACACAATCATCATCAAATATAATCTTATTTTTTTAAACCTGCTTGCGGCTCACGCTATCAAGCAGTTTATAAAATTCAAGCTAGTTACACTATGAGTGATAGAAAAACATAGAATGTGCCAGTTGCATCTCCGCCCGGGCATGCTGTAAAAACCAGCTAAGGCATTCGAGGGTGTCAGTATAATGTAATTTAGGCGATGGGCTGCAAGCTGTCACTACAACAATATACAGTCTATCCTAAACAACCCTCAAAACTTGTCAGACGTGGCGGAACGATTGTTTAGGTTGTTTACGCTCTGCCTACCCTATTAGGGATATAGGCGTGATTATATGTATGTATATGTATTTACACTATTTATCTAATTCATCATCATCGTTCCCTTGCCGTTATCCCATTATTTGGGGTCGGCGCAGTATGTTTTCTTCTTCCATTCATCCCTGTCAGTTGTCAGTTCGACACTAACACCTGTCTTCAAAACTATTTATCTAATTATGACCATAGAATATATAATTATGACATGCTACTAATATATCTAGCGAAAGAAAACATAGAATGTGTCAGCTGCATTTCCTCCCGGGCATTCCCGGGCATGCTGTAAAAATCAGCTAAGGGATCCCTTGGCTGATTTTACAGCATGCCCGGAAAGAAATGCAGGCAGCACTGGCACATTCTATGTTTTTCTCTCGCTCCCAGTCCAGCATGGAAGAAAAGTAAATAAAATACGGTACGGTTATATTAAAAATAAAAATATTTTATTATTATTATTAATTCTTTATCCAGTCCAAGTATCTACCTAAGTACTTGCTTATTATAATCAATTTATTTATTTATTTAAAATACTGTGATGTTGATGTCGTGTTAATTTTATTAACTTTAGGTAACTTTGTACGCGTTAATAACCAGTAAAATATTATAATGGCTACTTACTAGTTACGACAACATATTTCAGGCCCAGCTCCATTTGTCGTTTCACTAGCTAGCTAGTTCTAAAACACATGATCAAAATAAGCATTTTTCATTATGACGGTAAAAAAATATTTTCGTTGGATCCAGAGATATTGAGGGAGCTCCCATTTCATACAAATTGCTAGCGACGGAAGATCAGGTTAGAGTGGTTTTAACCCTCCACTAATAAAACCCGGATTCCGTCCCTTGCCGTCGTTTAGTTCCGTCGCTTGCCGAGGGATGACGCTGTTAGTATTCTACATGGCGGTGGTGAGATTTTTCCGGATTTAATGACCTCCATTGATATAAACGATAGACTCGACTCGTTTTTGTCCGTCTAAAGGTTTCAATTTTTGAAACTGCTTACCTTTTTTGTAAGCAGTTTATAAGATTTAAATAATACACAAACATGTAGTCACGCCTTTATCCCTAATGGAGTGGGCAGAGCGTAATCGACGATTTGTAGGTATATTTCTGTAGGGACAGGTTGTCAACCCATCGCCTACATTGCAATAAACTGAAACCCTCGGATCCCTTAGCTGATTTTTACAGCATGCCCGAGAGGAAATGCAGCTGTCACATTCTATGTCTTACTCTCGCTCCCAGTCCAGCATGGAAGAAAAGTAAATGAAATACGGTACAGTTATGTTAAAAATAAAGTACCTGTCTACGAGTGGCGAAGGATACATTTTATCGATAGGGAAGGCGGAGTGCAAAAAAAATACTTATATTACTTCATATATCTATTTTTTAAGTTCTACCATGATTCTACACTAATAATAATATCCAAAAACATAGTTCCTCCTTACAAGACAACAAGGATTATATAATTTTCTTAAGATAACAAAACAAATACCAGTTAGGAGGATTTTTTGAAATCTTTCGAATAGGTAGATGTTTTTTTACTGTTTTTTTTCCTTTTCTATTTTCTTTACTGGTTTAGTATTTAGTGGTTTCAAAATAATCACGCTGATTTAAAAATGCGCAAACTGAATACGCACCAAGACGACAGAAAATTTTGGTGAAAAAAAGTAGTAAATAACGAAATAAATGCAAATTATATCATAAAATAAATAAAAGGCATGTATTTTTAGCATATTTAACATATCTTCCATGCTGGACTGGGAGTGAGAGAAAAACATAGAATGTGCCAGCTGCATTTCCTCCCGAGCATGCTGTAAAAACCTGCTAAGGGATCTCAGGGTTTCAGTATATTGTAATTTAGGCGATGGGCTGACAACCTGCCACTACCGCAATAAACGTACAAATCTTTCTTGAATGGGTCTCAAGACTTTGTCAAACGCGGCGGAACGGCCTTTGCTTAGGTCGTTTACGCTCTGCCTACCCCATTAGGGATAAAGACGTGATTATATGTATGTATGTTTTAATAACATAATGTTTCATTTTGATTATTTTATTGCATTACATGGCAAACTTTCAGTCTCCATTACATCTTATTCCTTCGATTCCTGATTATTGCACCGGTTTATATTTCGCTCACAAACGCCGCGGGTGTCCTGTGTACGTCAAAATGGCGGGCTAATTTGAAGGAAGTGCGACTGTCAAAACTTTGATACAGGATCTTTCGAGATACTTTTATTATTCTCTTAGCAAATGAATGTCGATTTGCCCGCTGTGTAGTTATTGATCCTCGTGAGCTATTATAATATACATACTAAAGTTTATAACACGCTACCGGCAAACGTTCGAGATGCACCTTCTGTCCCAACTTTTAAAAGCAGACTGAAAAAGTGGCTATTGAAAGAAATATTCTACGATTTTAATAATTTTCTGTCGCTACCGCCGACACCTTACAAATAATGTATTTTAATATTGATATTAAGTTGTATTTTATGTAATCTCACGCTTAATGATGTTTAAAATAATTATGTTTTATTAACTATATTGTTAATAGGAAGACGTGTAACCGAATGTTATCAATAAATTTTATCTTATCTTATCTTATCATATAATCACGCCTTTATCCCTAATGGGGTACGCAGATCGTAAACAACCTAAACAAACCCGTTCCGCCACGTCTGACAAAGTATTGAGGGTTATTTAAGATAGATTGGTTTGTATATTGCTGTAGTGACAGATTGTCAGCCCATCGTCTAAATTGCAATATACTGAAACCCTCGGATCCCTTAGCTGGTTTTTACAGCTTGCCCGGGAGGAAATGCAGCTGGTTCTATGTTTTTCTCTCGCTCCCAGTCCAGCATGGAAGCAAATAGAGTACTTAGTTAAAAATACTTGTACCTGATAGATTATCTTCAAATTCTAGACATCAGGTGTACGATATGGTATTCGGAAAACCGTATCAAGGAACGGCGAAATATGACTCCTGGTTTTTTTCTCACGATAGTTTTCATTCCTAGGCTACAACACGTACATCGACAATGAGGGGACAAGTTTGCAAGACCCCCACATCTTCACCGTGGAGGGGGCGAGGGTGCGACGGGACGCGCCGCCTGCACCACCGGCACAAGCTCAACCAGTACCAACTCCTCATGCTGACCAGGGAATCGAACCAAAAGCCGCTGTCAACGCGACCGATGACTCGAACAAGACTACCAATGATTCAAGTAAGTGAATAGTTTGACCCAATTAACTTAGAATGACACAGTCGCCGCATTGAAAATTCGACCTTAAATTCAAGCGTCATTGGCAAAAATGTTTATGTTACGCACAATCCCCGAAATCGCTCATTGGCTGAACAAAAGGGACACTTCGCGGATTGGCAATTGCAAAACGTGCTTCATTTTTATATAGGTGTCTTGGCCTGGTATCTAAGACCTTTTGGCCATATCTTATTTAAGTTTCATTTCAAAATAAAAAGTTTCTTGTGCCATTGTATAACTTTATTAAAAACACTGTGAAGAACATATAAGCTAAATAAACTCTAATATTGAAACGTGCTTCATCACCGGACAATATGTTGCCATGGTTCGTACTGATCGAAAACCTTCGAGCCATATTTTACAAAAAACTAAACATCATTTTCATTAAGACGTTACATGATTGGCGTCCTATACTGGTAAAATTCAATTTTACGCTTAAAAATTACGCACGTTGTTGGTTTATTTATTCTGTTAGCGACTGTGATCTTTCTTCTTAGCGAGTGGATTCTCGAGTCAAACGACCCGATAAATACTGGTGTCAGAGTTTTCAAACCGCCTAGTAGCACAGCTATCAGGCCTCTGACATGGTTTGAGTAACGATCAATATTAAAAACAGTGACCAGGACCGACGGCTTAACGTGCATTCCGAAGCACGGAATCCTTTTTATATTCGGACAATCAGGTGATTCAACCTGCAATGTCCTAACTAAACTGGGGAAAATCTCACAAAGTGATAAATTTACAAATGTCAACTTTCTGTGGGAATCAAAACTAGGAACCTCCGGATCGTAAGTCCATGGCTCTGATCACTAGACCAGGGTCACAGCCATGGAGGCAGTCTTTCTTCAATGGGTTAATTAAATCGGATTGTGCATAATTTGGGCCGAAGTTAAGCCCGTGTGACCAGTGCTGCTGCTGACGTTGATAGACCCGGAGAAGTGCGGTTTACCACTGTAACTTCAAGGCTGATTCTTGACGCCCACGATCAGATAAGTTGCGTCTTCGTGACATCACTCACGAGTAGCCAGCAGTGCAAAAATGGCGACACGCACCTACAAACGATTCACCTGTTTCAGACATCGACCATAAACGTCCTCCTGATTGTGACTCATCGTGAATAATACATTAACAATATTAATGCTCAATTAGAGAAAATAACCTTTCTTTCGAGCGAGAGAAAAACATATAATGTGCCAGCTGCATTTCCTCCCGGGGCATGCTGTAAAAGCCAGCTAAGGAAACCGAGGGTTTCAGTATATTGTAATTTAGGCGATGTGCTGACAACCTGTCACTACAGCAATATACAAATCTACCTTAAATAACCCTCAAAACTTTGTCAGACGTGGCGGAACGACCTTTTTTTAGGTCGTTTAAGCTCTGCCTACCCCATTAGGGGTAAAGGCGTGATTATCTCGTATGTATGTAGAGAAAATAAAACTTCAGCTACAAAATGTATTTTCAAACTTGTTTTTTCTGCTGGACACCCGTTACTTACAAGGCTGATTAATTTAAAAGAACTTGCGAACATTAATTACAGTCAGATTCAGAGATCTGTTCTTTATTTTTTATAATTAATCAATCAATATAAATATATGTCCGGAATGTTCTATGTTTTTGAGAGTGTTTTTCATAACTTCGTGTTAAGTAAAGGTGTTTGTACCTAAATATTTTATTATTGCTTTGCGAATCATAAATAACTGATGGAATGTGTGTTTTCATATTACATCACTTACGTACTAATCTAGTAGTGGTTCTGAACTAGGGTTGTCAATATCCTTTCAATACATACATATTATTATACTATATATCACTGCCTCCGTGGTCTAGTGGTCTGAGCCATAGGCTCTCGACCCGGATGTCCAGGGTTCGATTGTCGGCGGGGGACAATGACTTTGTCTTGTTGTTCCTAATTTTTTTGGTTGGGTTAGGACACTGCAGGCTGATCACCTGATTGTCAGAAAAGTAAGATGATCCATGCTATCGGATGGGCATGTAAATAGTCGGTCCTACGCCTGATTTCTCTCTGGTCGTGTCAGTCAATATGTCCCATCAGAATAAGAGATTGAAGGAATAGAGAGTGCACCTGTGTGTAGCGCAATCACTTGGGCACTTAAAACTAGTCCTGCGCAGTTGGCCTAGCGCTGGGAAATTGGCCGCCATCACCGAAAATCGGTGGGAAGACTATTATTATTATACACGAAAGCAAACAAATTACCAAACTTGGAACATAGGCCGAAATATGAAAATATAAGTTAGCCCTCCCGTTCAAAAAGTGCATCAAGTCGACTCATTTTCTATGGCGAGGGTCATCTTTTTTTAAATATTGTGACCTGTGTTCCTTGGGGAAAGGTGCTAAGTTTCATGAATATATTCACACTGTAAAGTATGGTTATTTTTTTTACTGTCTATATTAATACTAGCTTTGCTTCCGTGGTTCCACCCGAGTTTTAGGGTGCTTTCCAGAGGCAATATGGTATACCCGCGGGAATTTCAGTTCCTAACCAATACACCATCGAGCTTGTTGATTTTCAAAGAGATGAATATCGGGTTCTTCCGGACTGGTCTGAGCTGGGAGTGAAAAAAACACAATAGTGTCATCAACCCTTAAGAGTTAGATACTGTAACACCCAGTATAAGGAGTCCGGAATATTTTCATCTTGAATCTACAATATTTTGTCAACCTACACTAATCCCTCCGTAAAATTGCTTCTGATTGCTTCAATTGATACATACATACATACATGTATTCACGACTTAATCCCTAATGGGCTAGGCAGAGAGCCCGATGGTGTAGTGGATAGGGCCGCTGCCTCCTGAGCGGGAGGTCGTGGTTCGAATCCCACCATGTACCAATGTGTTTTTCGGTTTTCGAATTTCATATGTACGTTTTTAGTCGGCGCATTTTCCGTGCTTTGGAAGGCACGTTAAGCCGTTGGTCCCGGTTAATATCGTTTAATACCGTAGATATTAGTCGTTAAGCCATATCAGAGGCCAGTTCTAAGCATTGGCGGCTTGAAAACTCTGACCTAATCTAGGATTGGGTCTGGTTTCCCTTCTGGGTTGCGGAGTACAGATGGCAGTCGCTCTGTGTAAAAACCAGTACCCTCATTCAATCCCCTAGATTAGGTAGCCGACCCTGTGAGATACGGGATAAGGCTAGGGAGATGATGGGCTAGGCAGAGTGTAAACGAACTAAACAAATGTCGTTCCGTCACGTCTGACAAAGTTTTAAGGGTTATTTAAGATAGATTTGTAGGTATATTGCTGTAGTGACAGGTTGTCTCTTCATCGCCTAAATTGCAATTTACTGAAACCCTCGGATCCCTTAGCTAGTTTTTACAGCACGCTTGAAATGAAATTAAACGAAATGCAGCTGGCACATTCTTTGCTTTTCTCTCGTTTCCAGACCAGCATGGAAGAATGGCGTCAATCGATGACTGTCCTAAAAGAAAAATCATTCCGTGCTTCTAACGAAACGTTAAGCCGTCGGTCCCGACCGCTGTTTCTGATAGTGGTTGTTACACGAACTCAGTTAATAAACCTGACAATGACAATTTGACAATGGCAATTCGAAGTACATTGCGTAGCAGATAAATCGTTCATGTATCGTGTTGGCAAGTCAACTACGCAATTAACTACGCACTGCCGAATTGTCATTGTCAGTTTTATTAAATACGCTCGAGGTTGGGACGCTGTGCCGTGCGACAACAGGGTTCATAATCGGGTCGTGTTCGATTCGACAACCTACTCAGTAAAAAAAACAATGTATACTGCGACACAAAACTATTGTCAAAAATGGGGGCGCCACTTTCTTCGCCCAGGCAGTTATAATGTGGCAACTTATTGATTATTTTGTATCAAAAATTAGGTGATGCCATTTGAAATGATTATTAGTTCAGTTTTGTGTCGCAGTGTAAAGACGGAACGTTATTGGCAACCCTATTTCGAATCGTCCGGTACAATTGAAATTGTGCGATCACGTTGGCGTCACTCATTGTTAGAACATTTGTAAACTGATGTGCGTTTCATGACAATGGGGGCCCGGCTAAAGCTAAAATTAGCATCTTTCTGTCACTTTTCTAATTATTTTACCGGGTGTAAGGGACACGTCCCGCAAACTGCTATCAGTTGGTTCAGGTTGCTCAGACAATGGTACTGAAGAAACTTCCAACAGAAACTTAAAAAAGTTGGCTTCTCCATACAAATTGTCCGATTGAGGTGAACATTTTGTATGGAAAAGCCAATTTTTCTTTTCACTTCCTGTAAAAAAACTTTTTGGAAGCTGATCAGTATCATTGACTGAGCCACCCCTATCAGTTTGCGGGACGTTGTCCCTTACACCTGATTTTGAAAAAATAGGCTCGGTAAATAAATTCTATTCTACGGTTTTACCTATTCTATGGTTTTACCACAGGGTTTTACACTTTTTCCGCATGAGATTCACGCGCATTCGCACATTTTCCCTTTATAAAGCGACCGTGACATCTGTTCACCTGCCTCGTAGCCGCTATATTGCTGTCATTGCTTCAATCGCTGTCAATGTAAAAAGTTATGTCGGTCGCACTGTATTCTGACAGTGCACTGTAGCTTGTTGGCACTGTATTCTGAACGTGCACTGTAGCTTGTTGGCTCTGTATTCTGACAGTGCACTGTAGCTTTGTGGCACTGTATTCTGAACGTGCACTGTAGCTTGTTGGCACTGTATTCTGACAGTGCACTGTAGCTTAGTGGCACTGTATTCTGAAAGTGCACTGTAGCTTTATGGCACTGTATTCTGACAGTGCACTGTAGCTTTATGGCACTGTATTCTGAAAGTGCACTGTAGCTTTATGGCACTGTATTCTGACAGTGCACTGTAGATTTATGGCACTGTATTAGCGGGGAAAGTTGTTCAGTGTCATGGGTAGGTTCACACCCTAAGGTTTTGTCAGCTAATATTTTGACACCCAGTATGTAGAAACTGATTTTACCTCTAACTTAGTGCAAGACTGTTTTAACATGCTGGACTGAATGTGCCAGCTGTATTTCCACTAGGGCATGCTGAAAACCAGCTAAGGGATCCGGGGGTTTCAGTATATTGCAATTTAGGTGATGGGATGACAACCTGTCACTAGCAATATACATACAAATCTATCTTAGATAACCCAAAATTTTTGTCAGATGTGGCGAAACGACCTTTTTTTCGGTCGTTTACGATCTGCTTACCCCATTACGGACAATGTATGTACGTATATATATGCACTGCGAGCGATAAAAAATGAAGAATGTTGCCCTTCTTCAGTAGAATCAAGTCAGGAATAGGGGTTAATTCGAGGGTTTCCGTGTATTGTAATTTATGCGATGGGCTGACAACCTGTCATTACAGCGATACACACACGATACACATTACTATCTAAAATTGCCCTCAATTTTTGTCAAATATGACGAAGGCGACTTTTACAAGGTGTTTCACGCCCTGCCTACCGCGTAAGGGATAAAGGCGTGAGTTATATGTATAAGTGCTTAGACGTGCTATGTTCTATTTGTGAGTTTCCGCAGTCGAGTATAGAGCGAGCAATCATTTAGTTAAGCCGCTTGGCTTGGTGCCTACACTCCATATCCTCTGGTTGATCAGTCTGATTGTCTGCTGTCTCCCACCTACTTCCATGCTGGACTGGAACTGATAGAAACACATATCAAAAATTTGACTTCCCATACAAATTGACTCGAGCCGCTGACACCCTTTGTATGGTGGTGGTAAATTGGCCCTCATTTTTTTCCTATTTCCATCTGTGTTCCTTGCGGAAAGTTGTTCAGTTTCTTGGGTAGAATCACAACCCTAAAATACGGTCAGCTATTTTTCTTACTCCTTGTACTATTATGCAATGATTATGCGCATAATTAATTAGTAAATATGTTGACAAATCATCATCTATCGTAATTATTTTATTAAGCTATTATGCTATAAAGATAAGATAGGTAGTCCATCTATATAGACACAAGAAGTACAAGCTATTGAATAATATAATAGAGGGGAAACGGGGAAGGGGAAGAAAGAGGATGAACTGGCTTGAGAACATCAAAAAATGGACGAACAACAAAGACGCAGCCACGCTCGCAAGACTGGCTAAGAACAGAGAAGACTTTGCCAAGGTGGTCACCGACGCCGGGCATGGCAGCTGAAGAAGAAGAATACTATTGTCTTTTTCAAACTCTCACGGTTATCAACATTATAACGATTAAGTGTCCGATATGCGTTGAAATATCGGAAACTCATACAAAATGGAAAACCACGGTGATTTTCCCGTTTTTAATCGTTATAAGAATACAATTTCGCACATTTCAATGTAAAATTGGACACAATATTTGTCAGATGTGGTGAAAACGCCTTTTATTAGACTCTTTTAGTTGTATAACTGCCTCTGTGATCTATTTATATTATTTAATTTTGTATAGTATTTCCAAATCGGTTTTAAAATAAAGGTAAACAAAGTTTCACGCCTTATAATCGAAAATCTTGTTTCTAAAATAAGTTTCAGCTATTAGATATGACAACATAATGAAATAGTAGTCATTTAAGTAATTTGCCAACATATTTAATTTATTTTTGAAATGAGTTTTCGAATAAAAGGACATGAAATTGTGTTTACCTTTATTCTAAAACTGAGTTGGAAATACTTATAGCTACATATATGTATACATCAACATGTGCCCTGTGAATGCTTGTTTTTCCTTCTTTGTTTGAACAGGTTGCACGTAACTATTCGACCGAAACCAGCCTTGAACGAAACATACTGAAAATACTTATTTGATTACTATTGGCAATGGAATGATAATGAGTTATTATACGTATATTAGTGCCTCGAAATGAATTTAACATTGTTAACAATAACACGGTTTTGGGTGTATTACTGACCTAACTATAATAACGGTGCCAATCTACCTCCATGCTGGATACTGGAAGCGAAAGAAAAACATAGAATGTGCCAGCTGCATTTCCTCTCGGGCATGCTGTAAAAACCAGCTAAGGGATCCGAGGGTTTTAGTATATTTTAATACAGGCGATGGGCTGACAACCTGTCCTACAGCAATATACCTTAATATAAATCAACAAATCTATCTTATATTACCCTCCAAACTTTGTCAGACGTGGCGGAACGACCTTTGTTTACAAAAGTCTGATTTTAATAAAGATAGTTTTTACTTTCATTTTCCGCGAATAGCTCGTTATTGGAGATATCCTGAGCCGAAATAATAGAGACAATAAAAAAACATTGCTATAGAAGAAATTGTTTTGTTGATGGGTTGTCGGGATACCCCTGCCTCCGTGGTCTAGTGGCTAGTGCCATGGACTCCCGATCCGGAGGTCCTGGGTTCAATTCCCAGGGGGGAAACACAAAGTTGATATTTGAGAATTTATCACTTTGTAAATATTTCCCCAGTTTAGTTAGGACATTGCTGGCTGAATCACCTGATTGTCCGAAAAGAAAAAGATTTCTTGTTTCGGAGGGCACGTTAAGCCGGCGGTCCCGGTCGCTGTCTTTGATAGGGGTCGTTACTCAAACCGTGTCAGAGGCCTGATAATTGTGCTACTAGGCGGTTTTAAAAACTCTGACATCAGGGTTCAACGGGTCGATAGACTCGATACCCACTCGACAGAAAGGATACACCTGAAACTGCTTTTGCGATTGCCAAAATAGAGACCACGTCACGTCTTCCTCCTTAGAATTCATGATGGCTTCTACACAAATGTTGTGTTTTAACCAGAAACATTTTCCTACGCAGACAAATCAAATAATGTTGTGTTTCTGTTCTGTTTCGAAACAAAACGCTGGAGACTCACCTTAAGAATTTTATAAGAATTTTCTGTTTTGATATCATCTTTTTTTACATTAATTCCATTATGAAGAAGACAAAGAGCGTGAACCCATGCAGCCTAGTTTTCAGTAATATTTTGTCATTGTAACAAATATTTTTTCTGCTTTGGCATTTTGACATACACTAAGGAGTATTAATTGGTATTGATATCAACTTCGTCGCAAATTAGCCCAAAAAAACTTCTTCTTTTATTTTTATTTAACAGTTTATTGTACACAGAAACAATACACAGAACAATTACATAGGAATCTAGACACAACAGGTATTGCTTATTTCTAAAATGAAATGTCTTACAGCAGACCTCTAAGTAGTGAGATAATATAAAACGTAAAGCGGATAAGACGTGCACAATAGAATACAAATTAGGTACATGAACAGTTAATAAGGATAAACCTACTTAATTATACTATACTACGATCATACAATATTTAAATAATATAAAACTTATAAACATATTAAATATTATATATATATCTAAAACAAATAAATATATGCACACTATAGATACATATATATACAATATATAAATACATACTACGGATTTCGTAGAGAAAGATAATATTCTTTGATTCTCTTTTTGAAAATAGTGATTGATGGGCTGTCGCGAATAGTGTGCGTTTGTTGAATGTCGTGCGTGTGTTTCTACCGCTTTTTAAACCTGTTAGGAACCGAATTTCAAGAAAAAACGTGACACTTTTTCTCCAAATTCTGTTAAAGAAAGTCTAATGCAAAATTTAAAGTTTATTGGACCAAGGAATCACGTTGTCCCATAGAAACTTTGATCCCCTTTAAACCTCCATAGAGGCGAATTTCGAAAAATCCTTTCTCATCGGTTATCCTACATTATACAAAGAACACACCCTCCAAGTTTCAGGTTTTTACGATGAGCGGTTTAGTCTGTGCGTTGATTCGTAAATCCAGATAAAGCATTTTATATATTGATCAACGTGTCACACTGGTCAACGCACAAAATGTATGGCGGGTCAAGTTAGGCTGGTCACTGTATGCATTTTGTACGTTCGACCCATTGGTCGAACTTTTTAAACTTGACACCCAACTTCTAGGCCTTATATCTTCAAATGCATGCCCTTCAGTTAAAAACGGTAAACTTCTTCATGGACGGTAGATAGAGGGTGACTCGTTTCTGAGTTTTAGCGGCACGCACGACACATACATACATACATACATATAATCACGCCTTTATCCCTAATGGGGTAGGCAGAGCGTACATGACCTAAACAAAGGTAGTTCCGCCACGTCTGACAAAGTTTTGAGGGTTGTTTAAGATAGATTTGTAGGTATATTGCTGTAGTGACAGGTTGTCAGCCTGTCGCCTAAATGGCAATATACAAAAACCCTCGGATCCCTTAGCTGGTTTTTACAGCATGCCCGGGAGGAAATGCAGCTGGCACATTCTATATTTTTCTCTCGCTCCCAGTCCAGCATGGCACACACGACACACATTGTTTTATTTTACCAACTAACTAAATAGGGTGTAGCTAAATTCTCTGCATCGGCTAACGGACCTGCCTTTATATTTATTGTGAACATGTCCATGTAATGATTAAAGTGGGGTCAATATTTAAAAATGTAAACTGTAAAATGAATGTCATGTAATGTAATGTATGGGGCTTGTACCCTGAAATAGGTATTTTTTTATACTGGTTGTAAGACTGTTCGAACTGATGCTCAGTCAACGAAACTGAACAACTTTCACCAGAAAATTCTTTCAGGAGATGAGAAACATTTTTGACTTTCCCATACAAAATGACAATTTGTATGGAAAAGCAAAAAACGTTTTTGTTTCCTGAAAAAATAAATCTAGGTGATAGTTGTTCAGTGTCGTTGACTATCAACCCATATCAGTTTCCGGGACGCTGTCCCTTACACCTAGTACATATACGTGTATATTGATTATGAGTATATGTTGTTTATCTTCCATGCTGGACTGGGAGCGAGAAAAAACATAGAATGTACCAGCTGTATTTCCTACCGGGTATGCTGTAAAAGCTAAGGGATCCGAGGGTTTCAGTATATTGTAATTCAGACTATGGGCTGACAACCTGTCACTACAGCAATATACCTACAAATCTATCTTAAATAACCCTCAAAACTTTGTCAGACGTGGCGGATCGACCTTTGATTAAGTTATTTACGCTCTGCCTACTCCATTAGCGATAAAGGCGTGATTATATATATGTATGTGTTTTGTTTACCTATATTATACGCTTTTGTGAATTTTCTATGCAAGAGGCTTTTTTTTATATCTAATGCGATGCGATGATGACTGGTGTGCGCAGTGCAATGCGAATTAATAATTAAATTTCCGATAGAAAATACATACCGGGTTTACACCCTTACGGGACAGCGTCCCGCAATTTGTTAGGGGCTGCTCACTCAACTACACTGAACAACTATCAGTAGGGTTTTTTTTTCAGGAAGTGTAAATCTAATTGGTTTTTCCATACAAATTCTCTGATTGAGGTGAACATTTTGTATGTTAAAGCCATTTTTCTTTCTCTTCCTGAAAGAATTTCCTGGTGGAAGTTGTTCAGTGTCGTTGACTGAGCAACCCCTATCAGTTTGCGGGACGCTCTCCCTTACACCTGGTATACCTATTATTTTGACACTACTAAAAGGCGCATAACTTTTAATTACTAGTTTATGTAGGTAGGTAATTATTGTTGCATTATGATTTACGCATAATTATATGAGCACTACTAGCACAATAAAGTATTATGTATGACCTTGGTGTGAAAAACTATGTTTATTGATGCTTAAGGTGTTTCCTCCCGAGAATGGTTGTTTTCAAGAGTTTATTTCTCCTAAACGAACCATTGGAAAATTCTAAGTGCCGCGCTCGCTGACAACTACTGTTTAGATAGATAGATAAAAAGTTTATTACATAAAAAAACATCACACATAAAACAAAACGTAAACACAAATAAAGAACGAGTGCCTATGCAGAGGGTCAAAGCTCAGTGTATTATAGCTCATAAAGAGCAACACTGATTTTCAGCTGTTTCGTACGGATGTCAGTGGAAACCACCGGCTGCTGGGGCAAAGATGCTAAGAAGTTCATTGCTGTAGTGGACCACAGACTCCGGGAGAGCGGTCAAGACCCCCGCTCCGGGCCACTTCTGGCCCTAAGGCTGTCCATCGCAATTCAACGTGGAAACGCGGCGAGTGTGATGGGCACCTTTGTGCCAGGGGCCTCTCGGGGCTGGTAATTTGAGTGACCTTTCCCTTTAGTTTAATTTTTTATTATTTTATTAAGTTATTGTAAATACCGTATTGTATATATAACTCTCACCTATAACCTTCTAAACTATTAGGAGCGCTTTCATGGTTCCTTCGTGAAATTATCCGTATATGATTATCTAAAAAATCGCAATATAGATTTTTTTAAGCCGACTCGTAGGTTTTATGGAATTCGCTTTTCTGATCGTTTTTCGCACATTTTTTACGTGGCCACGGACGTGACCGCCACGCCGTAGCGCGCGCTGATTTGAGCAATATTCTAAGGCATTAAGGGCGATGGTTGCATATCTTGAAATTTACCTGCTCATATGTCGGCATAAAAGGCGGGATAAACCTAAAAAAAAAAAATTATCACACTTACAGCCCCCACTAGGATTCCCTGTATCGGGGTGTTATGGACATACACAGAAACAACCACAAAGAATACCTAGACCCAGACATTTAAAGTCGTCATTGAAATGTCTGACCCGGCCAGGATTCGAACCCGGAACCTTCTGCGTAGCAGGCAGATACACTATCAACTAGGTGCGCGGTCGTCAACTAGCTATAGGGTCTTCTGTTTTTATATTGTGTTAGTTTTTTTTTATTTTGAGAATATTTTTATGTTGAGAATATTGTACCTACATAGGAAGAAGTAGTATTTAGTGTGTATGTTAGTGGTGTATATTCTATGGGCCTCTGTTTACTTTATTTAACATCTATTGCCTGAAATAAATTGATTTATTATTATTATAGGATACAGAACCCCTCATATAAATTTCCGACTTGAACTTGCCGATTTATTAACGTACATGTTACCTTCCATGCTGGACTGGGAGTGAGAGAAAAACATAGAATGTGCCAGCTGCATTTCCTCCCGAGCATGCTGTAAAAACCAGCTACAGGAGGTTTCAGTATATTGCATTTTAGGCGATGGGCTGACAACCTTTCACTACAGCAAAATACGTAGAAATCTATCTTAAATAACCCTCAAAACTTTGTCAGACGTGGCGGCACGACCTTTTCTTAGGTCGTTTACGCTCAGCCTACCCCATTAGGGATAAAGGCGTGATTATATGTATTTATGTATGTACGTATATGGTTTCAGAGCCTGCTGGTGCGCTGACTACAACACTAGCACCGTCGGTAACGCAGATCCCGCTGCTGGGCCGCAACGGCACTGGCATCCTGCATGTCAACGCGAGCAGCACAAGCAACACCCCGCGCGTCTCAGACCCCATCTCGATCGCGGACGACAGTGAGTAACTATACCGGGTGTAAGGGACAGCGTCCCGCAAACTGCCTATCAGTTTGCGGGACGCTGTCCCTCAGTCAACGAAACTAACCGCGAAGATGTTTTGCGATGCATAAAATCATTCATAGTGAGTTGGTTTAGCGTACTGGTTCAATCTATTTTCATGATTTAATTTTCGTTAAATTTTCCTTTATTTTAACTTATTTTTTATTCGATATGTAAAGCATGTGTACTTACCTCGGGTGTAAGCATCAATTGCATTCGAGATACTATACTAATTTGCGTCTTAGTAAAAAAGAACCGTGCGGTTTTTCTCTTCGCTGTTTTGGTACTTTTTTTTATTTCCTCGCAAATATGTTATAAAACGTCGTATAACACACGTGCGCTTTGATAATAGCTGCCTCTGGATTCTTGTAGCGCTCACCTACGTCTCGCGATAGCAATATCGTCTCGACTGTTCTTATCAACTTACCGCACTTATATCATTATGTACTATATAGATCTTGAAGTCTAGCGAAATTATAGTTCTTTTTCAAATTTCGTAAATGCCCTAGGGTTTTTATGGTCTGAAACACAAAGCTTTTAGGAAATCAATTACCACTTACAGAGCACTAAGGGTTGTCAGACATTCTTATCAGAATTTTATCCGCTGTTCGTGCAGGTTTATTTCAGGGGTCAAATTTAGGAACCGCTCGAAAGCTAACGTTTGCATGCGATTTCCATACAAATTGGAATGCGAGATTTGCTCTTTCGCATGCCAATTTGATTCGAGTGATTAAAAATATATTTATATTTCCGCAGCGCTTTTATCCGCGCGGAAGAAATTCGCCGTGCGTACTTTCCGAACGCATATTTTTTTACACCCTGAATAATTTTCCTGTCTGTCAGATAACATCATATCATATAGTAAGCGGAGTAAAGTAAACAATTCAATGCTAGAATAACAAGGTGTGTTTTTTATTTATATTTGTCAAGTGAATAGCATCACTGCGTTGACCTTGCCGTGTGATTATGAGGCGTGAGCGCGTTATTAAAACATTAAACCAATTTACAAGTTGCGAAGTTACAACAATACGACATATGTTCTCTCTCTTACTCCCATGCTGGACTGGGAGCGAGAGAAAAACATAGAATATGTCAGCTACATTTCCATGGGCAGCTAAGGGATCCGTGGGTTACCGTATATTTCAATTTAGGCGATAGGCTGACAACCTGTCACTACAGTAATATACCTACAAATCTATCTTAAAGAACCCTCAAAAATTTGTCGGACGTGGCGGAACGACCTTTGTTTAGGTTGTTTACGCTCTGCCTACCCCATGAGGGATAAAGGCGTGATTATATTTATGTATGTTCTCTCTTTATTCTGTCTCACTCTCTTGTCGTGTGGGTTTCGAGTGGATCAACCCGATAAACCTTGATGTCAGAGTCTTTCAACCGCTAAATAGCACAGCTGATAGTCCTCATGACATAAAGACATTTATATAACGACTCTATAGTTAATAAAAAATAGGTGACCATATTTTAAATTATAATTCTTGAGATTGAGAGAGCCCGATGGTGTAGTGGATAGGGCCGCTGCCTCCTGAGCGGGAGGTCGTGGTTCGAATCCCACCACGTACCAATGTGTTTTTCGGTTTTCGAATTTCATATGTACGTTTATTCGGCGCTTTTTCCGTGCTTCGGAAGGCACGTTAAGCCGTTGGTCCCGGTTAATATCGTTTAATACCGTAGATATTAGTCGTTAAGCCATATCAGAGGCCAGTGCTAAGCATTGGCGGCTTGAAAACTCTGACCTAATCTAGGATTGGGTCTGGATTCCCTTCTGGGTTGCGGAGGTCAGATGGCAGTCGCTCTGTGTAAAAATCAGTACCCTCGTTCAATCCCCTAGATTAGGAAGCCGAGCCCGTGAGATACGGGATAAGGCTAAGGAGATGATGATGATTTTAAATTATGATTCTATCCATGAAAGTGAACAACTTTCCCCATGGAACATAGGTCGAAATACCAAAAAAAATATGTCACTTCCATACAAAGGGTGTCAGCGGCTTCAGTCAATTTGTATAAAAGGTCCAAATTAATTTATTTTTCATTTTTCGATCTATGTTCCTTGGGGAAAGTTGTTACGTTTCATGGGTATAATTACGAAAATGGTTAGCAATTTTTTTTACCACCAACCTGGACCGACGGCGTCACGTGCCCTTCGAAGCACGGAATCTTTTTTCACAGACATTCAGGTGATTCAGTGTATTAATCAAACTGGGGAAAACCTCACAAAGTTATAAACTGTCAATTATCAGCTTTGTGTTCCTGGGAATCGAACCCAGACTTCCGGATCGGGAGCACATGGTTTAGAGCAGTAGACCACGGAGGCAATCCGGTGGGATGTATGAAGTATATGCCCTGTGACTCCGCACAGCGCAATAATGTCCATTGTCCATGTTCAACCATGCGCACGCGCACAACTGAGCTTCAAATGGAAAGTTTTACCATCATAACACATCGACTACATACATACATATAATTACGCCTTTATCCCTAATAGGGGAGGCAGAGCGTAAACTAACTAAACAAAGCTCGTTCCGACAAAGTTTTGAGGGATCTTTAAGATAGATTTGTAGGTATATTACTGTAGTGACAGTTTGTCAGCCTATCGCCTGAATTGAAATATACAGAAACCCCCGGATCCCTTAGCTGGTTTTAACAGCATGCTCGGGAGGAAATGTAGCTGGAACATTGTAGGTTTTTTTGTCGCTCCCAGTCCAGTACTACACTAACTATAGTATTTCCAACTGAGTTTTAGAATAAAGCTAAACAAAGTTTCATGTCTTTTAATCAAAGATCTTAATTCTAAAATATGTTTTTGCTATTAGATATGACAACATAATAAAATAGTAGATACATACATACATATAATCACGCCTTTATCCCGAATGGGGTAGGCAGAGCGTAAACGACCAAAGAAAAGGTCGTTCCGCCACGTCTGACAAGTTTTGAGGGCTATTTAAGACTGAAATGTGTATAGTGACAGGTTGTCAGCCCATCGCCTTAATTGCAATAAATACACTGGAACCCCCGAATCCCGTAACTGGTTTTTACAGCATGCCCGGGACGAAATGCAGCTGGCGCATTCTATGTTTTTCTCTCGCTCCCAGTCCAGCATGGAAGAGAATAATGAAATAGTATTTTTAGCAATTTAACAAATTTACCAACACGTATCATTTATTTTTGAAATGTGTTTTTGAATAAAAAGGCATAAAAATTTGTTTACATTTATTCTAAAAACTGAGTTGGAAATACTACATAGCCTCTGGTTTTGTTTCATACACTCATTTCGCATACGAACAATGGTGTCAATTCTGTTGTGGATGTCTCAGATTAATTACAATTAATTAGATGTCGCATGTCGCAGGAAAATGACGAAGAAGTCAGGGATTTCGCGGAAGAAGGTATAATCGTTTGATTATTACGCCTTCGTCATGAAATTGTTTAGGAATTAAGTCTAGTCTAGTGGAATGAGGAAATTTTTGATTTGGATAAAATAAAAAAACTAAGTTGTAAATTAACGGATACAATTTGCTAGTTTATTTTTTATTTGTAACAATTCATGTGTAAAAAAGTGAAATGACATCGTCAGAATAAGTTTATTTTCATTAAACTTGTAAATTCGATCACTTAATTTACAATTTAGTTTTATTATTTTATCTATATCAATAATTTCATCCCAATGCCTAAATATTTTTAGTAAGAAGGCGTAATGATCAATCGATAACGCCTTTTTCCGTGATTTTGCGATATCCCTAGAGATTTTGCGAAATTTGTACATACATACATAAAATCACGCCTTAGCCCTTACGGGGTAGGCAGAGCGTTAAACGCCTCGTAAAAGGCGCTATCGCTACGTCTGACAAAAATTGAGGGCAATTTTAGATTTCCATGTGTATTGCTATAGGGACAGGTTGTCAGCCTATCGCTTAAATTACAATACACTGTAACCCTCGAGTCCCTTTTGCTGACTTCTACAGCATGACCGGGAAGGGCAGCTGGAGCATTCTATATTTTTCTATCTCTCCCAGTCCAGCATGGGAGCGAAATTTGTGGTTACATAATATCCTGCGACATAGACACAACTGAACTTATTTTATTTTGGTCTCTTTCTTCCTCCTATAATTAGAATAGGATAAGAGATCCCAACAAAGCAGCTGATTCTAAGACCAAGAACATTCAGGTAATGTGAAAAATACGGTATATCTAAACTCTCTTTCTTATGGCGTAGTTTATACACTAGAAAGAAACAAACAAACGGATTAGTTAATACTTCTAACAAAGTGTACGCTACAAAACAACCAAAAACATAACAGCAGAGTTAAATATATGTACAGAATTTTACAAAAACCTCTACTCAAGTCAAAGTAATACCGCGACTGATGACGATTTAATTATTATTAAATCAAATCATAATCTATTTGGTTTCATACAAACAAACCAAAACATCTTTCATATAAATAACCGACTGTGAAGGAAGGGTTATGTTTTTCGCGCGTGTGCGTGTGTCTTGTATATGTATGTTTTGATATTTCTTTATTACCTCCGATACGGCTGGATGGAATTTGTCAAAAGTGTAAGGTTATCGTTGATTAGTCTCAAGTTATTAGATAGGAATATTTTCAAAATTTAAAATTTACCTTTTTTGGCGCTAATTGTAAGTTTTAACTGAACCTAGTGGGGTATCAAAATAAAGGTAATTAAAAGGACATTACAAAAATGATTCATATGCTAAATTTTAGAACAATTAATGCAGTAAATATTTTTTTATCGGTACTACAGTTAACTACAGTTAGGTTGCTACAGTCGGGTTGTTTGAATTCTTTTTAATAATACTTGTTTATCATTTATTTACAGATATAACTGCAGACGTACTGAAGAATGAATCACCAGAGATGTTGAAAGCGGAACAGAACATCACAAATCTTAAATATGTAAGTAAAAGCTAATGCATTTATTCTACTTGTTTTAATGAATGAGGCTATAAAAAATATAAAAAGCAACTCGATTTCCAGCTATTCAAATATCGAACGTACTGCCACTGACAAATTGTAAAAAAATCGCACAATAATGCGATTTAAAAAATTTACACACATAATTTCAAAAAGTGAGCATGCCATGTCCTAGAGTATACTTTGAGGAAAACATTCAGCAAAAAATACGAAGTTCTGACTTATCATTAAAGAATACGACTGCCTCGAAACGTTTTACAGACCCGTGTTAGATTTTATTTTGTTAATAAAATATAAAAGTATTGAAATCAGAATAAGAGATGTAGCGCAAACACTTGGGCACTAAAAACTAGTCCGATCTCTGTGATATTGGCCGCCATCACGGAAAATCGGTGGGAGGAGTATTATACCTACCTATTATTATGTATTGCATTCCGTTATTGGAGCCCGATGGTGTAGTGGATAGGGCCGCTGCCTCCTGAGCGGGAGGTCGTGGTTCGAACCCCACCACGTACCAATGTGTTTTTCGGTTTTCGAATTTCATATGTACGTTTATTCGGTGCTTTTTCCGTGCTTCGGAAGGCACGTTAAGCCGTTGGTCCCGGTTAATATCGTTTAATACCGTAGATATTAGTCGTTAAGCCATGTCAGAGGCCAGTGCTAAGCATTGGCGGCTTGAAAACTCTGTCCTAATCTAGGATTGGGTCTGGTTTCCCTTCTGGGTTGCGGAGGTCAGATGGCAGTCGCTCTGTGTAAAAACCAGTACCCTCGTTCAAGCCGACCCCGTGAGATACGGGATAAGGCTAGGGAGATGATGATATTATGTATTGCTTTCCAGGACGACCACAGTTTCTACAACAGCTCGTTCATTGGTAACCAGAGCTACTTCGAGGAGTACTGGGCAAACATCAGTCGGCCGGAGGCGAGCGTCCATGGCGTGCTGTCCAACTCACACAGGCGCGCCACTGTAAGAATAATACATACATACATATAATCACGTCTTTATCCCTAATGGGGTAGGCAGAGCGTAAACGACCTAAACAAAGGTCGCTCCGCCACGTCTGGCAAAGATTTGAGGGTAATTTTAAGATAGATTTGTAGGTATGTTACTGTAGTGACAGGTTGTCAACCCATCGTCTAAATGACAATACCCGAACGAAACCCTGAGCTGATTTTTACAGCCGCGAGGAAATGCAGCTGGCACATTCTATGTTTTTTTCTCGCTCCCAGTCCAGCATGGAAGATATATTATTTATTTTATTCATGATAAGATCTCCTCTCTCTTCCATGCTCGACTGGGAGAAAGCTGGCGATTACTCCATCGACAAGTGCTCAGCACTTAAATTTAAGAAGAAAAAGAAGGGATATATACAGCAATAATATTATCTTATCAGCAATATAAACTAATACAAATAACGTAAGCCAATTAAGTTTCCACCAATAATTTAATACAATTGTGTATTGTGTGTCGATTTTGACAAAATGTACAAATACGTATTCCAATTTTACAATATTTTAGAATTGACATACAGCTTGTAAGGGGCAGCGTGTCAGCAACTGATAGGGATTGATAGTAACTGCCTCCGTGGTCTAGTTGTCAGAACCATGGGCTTACGATCCGGAGGTCCTGGGTTCGATTCCCATTTTTTATCACTTTGTGAGGTTTTCCCCAGTTTGGTTAGGACATTGCAGGCTAAGTCACCTGATTGTCCGAAGAGTAAAAGGATTCCGTGCTTCGGAGGGCACGTTAAGCCGCCAGTCCCGGTCGCTGTCTTTGATAGTGGTCGTTACTCAAACCATGTCAGAGGCCTAATAGCTGTGCTACTAGGCGGTTTGAAAACTCTGACACCAGGGTTCTTCGACTCGAGAATCTACTCGCTAAGAAGAAGATAGGGATTGCTCAGTAAACGAAACTGAACTTCACCAGGAAATTCTTTTTAAGTAATAAAAATAAATGGCTTTTCGATACAAATTATCTGATCGAGTTGGTCATTTCGTAGTCGTAGTCGATTGCTTTTGAATTGATTGAAATTATACTAACTTCGGAATATAAGTTGCGTACTTAACGACATTCGGAATCCAATAAGATCATTATTTCGAGCGGGATTATTATCACGATTATACTTATTATTACCTCGTTCAATCCCCTAGATTAGGAAGCCGACCCCGTGAGATACGGGATAAGGCTAGGGAGATGATGATGACTTATTGTTACCTCGAATTTTGATCAGTCTGCTTGTGACCGTGTCGCACGAAACTGCATTGAAATTTGGAGGTAACAAAAATTATAGTTCCCGTTCAAAATAATAGTCTAATTGTAATGAACAACCGTGATTGGGTCTGGTTTCCCTTCTGGGTTTCGGAGGTCAGATGGCAGTCGCTCTGTGTAAAAACCAGTACCCTCGTTCAATCACCTAGATAACAATAATTATATTATCCCGAGATACAGGATAAGGCTAGGGAGATGATGAATGAACAACCGCGAAAGTCTAAAAACTTTCATTCGGAATCCGTTCATCAGGCTGAGAGTCGGGAATCTAGCTCAGATCACTAGCCAGGGAGCATTTTTTATTGTTACTTATTCTTTTTCTTACATACATACATATATTCACGCCTTTATCCCTAATGGGGTAGGCAGAGCGTAAACGACCTAAACGAAGGTCGTTCCGCCACGTCTGACAAAGCTTTGAGGGCTGTTTAAGATAGAATTATAGGTATATTGTTGTAGTGACAGGTTGTCTAAATTACAATATACTGAAACCTTCGGATCCCTTAGCTGGTTTTTACATCGCGTCTTGGAGGAAATGCAGCTGGCAAATTGTATGTTTTTCTCTCGCTCCCAGTCCAGCATTCGTTTTCTTATTCCCTTGTTATTTCACGTTTCAGACTCTCCGGCTGAGTTTCGACTTCCCATTCTACGGGCACCCGTTGCGCAACATAACCGTCGCCACTGGAGGGTTCATTTACACCGGGGAACATGTCCACAATTGGCTCGCGGCCACTCAATACATCGCACCGCTGATGGCCAACTTCGACACCACGCTAACTAACGACAGCTACGTCAAGATGTATGACGATGGTGAGTCTAGGGTTCAAGGGTTATTAACTGCCTCCGTGGTCTAGTGGCTAGTGCCATGGACTCCTGATCCGGAGGACCTGGGTTCGATTCCGAGGGGGGAAACACAAAGTTGATATTTGAGAATTTATCATTTTGTGGATTTTTCCCCAGTTTGGTTAGGACATTGCAGGCTGAATCACCTGATTGTCCGAAAGAGAAAAAGATTTCGTGCTTCGGAGGGCACGTTAAGCCGTCGGTCCCGGTTGCTGTCTGATAGTGGTCGCTACTCAAACCATGTCAGTGGCCTGATAGTTGTGCTACTAGGCGGTTTAAAAACTCTGACACCAGGGTTCATCAGGTCGATAGACTCGATACCCACTCGACAGAAGAAGAAGGGCTATTCTATGGTCAACGTCCGATTTCCTTGACTTCCATGCTGGACTGGGACTGGGAATGAAAAACATAGAATGTGCGAGCAGCATTTTCTCCTGGGCGTGCTGTAATAACCATTTTTTTAATGGACTTATTTGCACTATACCAAAAACGGTACATTGTTGTTTGACTCGAGAATCCACTCGCTAAGAAGAAGATTTATATAATTCGTCACCAGACTAAAGGCGGGGAATTGCTACACGCAATCTACACCCTTAAATGCTAGTAGCAACTACCTAAGGGCGCCCATTAGGGCTCGAACCTCGGCTTAAGGTGTTGCCTTGGGAATTCCTTACCGGAGAGAAGTAATAACCAGGTCATGGATCCGTAGGTTTCTGTTTATTGCAATTTAGCCGATGGGCTAATAACCTGTCACTACAGAAATTGTATTTGTATTGTATTGTATTTATTTATTTGAGATAAAGTTACATTTACACCTGATCTATAGACAAAAGCACTGGACCCTACAATTTAAATTTATTGTTGTTGTTTATAGCAGCCCAAAAAGGCCAGGGCCTGTGCTAGGGCTAACTATTTAATTTAAGTTTTGTTTATTGTGGTTGCATAAAGACCGGCAGTATATAATATACCTACAAATCTATCTTAAGCCTCCACACTTTTCAGACGTGGCAGAACGACTTGGTTAGATCATTTACGGTCTGCCTACCCCATTAGGGATAAAGGCGTGATTATATGTATGTATGCGACTACAATCGCTATTTCGGATAGTGTGATAAAAACTTATTTCCATGCTGGCCTGGGAGCGAGAGAACAACATAGAATGTGCCAGGTGCATTTCCTCCCGGGCATGCTGTAAAAACCAGCTAAGGGATCCGAGGTTTTCTGTATATTGCAATTTAGGTGATGGGCTTACAATCTGTCACTACAGAAATATACGTACAAATCTATCTTAAGCCTCAAAACTTTTCAGACGTGGCGGAACGACCGTTATTTAGGACGTTGGCGCTCTGCCTACATGCGAACAAAACAGCTATTTCGAATATTTGTGTCAAAAACTTTATTTCTGCACTTCCAGGCGAGAAGTTCACAGCGTTCTGGGAGAACGTCACCCTCCAAGAAGACCACACCAAGAAGTTCACATTCTCCGTGACGCTGAACAAGAATGGAGACATCGTGTTCGCTTACAAGAGCATCCCGATCGCGGTGCAGTACATCAACGATACGGACCACCCGGTCAAAGTGGGCATCAGCGACGCCTATCTCAATGACAAGATTCTGTTCCGTGAGTATTGGTTTATCATCATCATCTCCTTAGCCATGTTCTTCCATGCTGGACTGGGAGCGAGAGAAAAACGTAGAAATGCCAGCTGCATTTCCTCCCGGGCATGCTGTAGAAGTCAGCGGAAGGGATGCGAGGGTTACAGTGTAATTTAGGCGATAGGCTGACAACCTGTCACTACAGCAATACACATTACAATCTAAAATTGCCCTCAATATTGTCTTTTGTTTTTGTGTGGCGAAAGCGCCTTTGACGAGGCGTTCTACGCTCTGCCTACCCCGTAAGGGATAACGTCGTGATTTTATGTATATATGTATGTAGTAGTTTTTTATCATCATCATTTCCTTAGCCTTATCCCTTATCTACATACTTACATATAATCACGCCTTTATCCCTAATGGGGTAGGCAGAGCGTAAACGACCTAAACAAAGGCGTTCCGCCAAGTCTGACAAAGTTTTGAGAGTTGTTTAAGATAGATTTGTAGGTATATTGCTGTAGTGACAGGTTGTCAGCCTATCGCCTAAATTGCAATGAACAGAAACCCTTAGATCCCTTGGCTGGTTTCTACATATCCCGTATCTAGGTGATTAAGGGTCCATCGTGTGAGCAAAACGAAATTACGACATTTTTGTTCGCATGCAGTGTCATGCTAAAGTGTTAGTTGTGAAGTTAATATGTAAGACAGTTGAGTATTTCTACTATTAGCTTATGTCTTAGAAACACGATTACTTGAAATTTCCTCGATAAAACCTCGGGAAAACCAGTCTGTTTTAGTCACAATTAACCAAAGTCGTACAGAGTACAGTACAGTATTAGGCCTACTTAGGCCCATATTTACAAAGCGATCTCAATATTGAGAGCAGTATTAAGTTTGGATTTGAGTTCATAATGTACTGAAATGACATTTCTGCTATGAACTCAAACTAGCTGTCTCAAGCGCTAAATATAAATACGGGCCTTAGACTGATATGGCATATCTTGCCAAAGTCAAATCAGCGGTAGTACGGTGTTGTACCACAGCGAAGACGCCCTCTTATACTCTCTTATGATTTTATGAGCCACATTTTGATGAATGTGAAGAACAAGATGATAAACATCGTCTCTCTACATAAAGGGCGTCTTCGATAGCGCATGATCGCTATAAATGTCCCTTGAAGGTCAAAAGATGCCCATTTAACCTCAGACGTCTGATGGACAGTTATTTCGAAGACAGGAAGGTGAAGGTCACATATTCCATAATGAATAAAAAAAATATGTAATCATCTCCCTAGCTATATCCCGTATCTCTCGGGGTCGGCTACTTAATCCAGGTGATTGAACGAGGGTACAGGTTAAAAAATATATATATTTCCGAACATTTATGGTCCTGACATTATAGTAGAAACGTTTTTTTCTAATTGTATCGTATTTAATTACTTAAATTAACTAATTAAAACAAAATAAGCGACGGATATTCAAATCTGTGAAACGCGACACCGCTGGCCGAAACGAAACGTGACGTCAAATGACAGAAGCATGTCGCGGTTTTTTTTTGTTCTTGGCAAAAGTTAAACTTTATGCCATTATCAAGTTATTAAAAGATTAGGAAACGAAACGCATTACAAACAATTAAATAATCTGTAACTAAGCAAGGAATTAGAATAGTCAGGAATAAAAACATGGAATATTATATACAAAAAATAGGAAAGAAGGGTTACATAAATTATTTTTTTATGTTATTAAATAAAATAAATGAAACAATACACAACAATATGTAAGAGGATACATCAAAAGACAGGACATTCGGGTAGGAAAGGGAACTTTAAGCAACTAAAGCGAAGAAAGAAAAGAAGAACGGTCGTAAAGAGAACAAATAAAAATATATGATCCAAATCACCCACATCACTGCCACATTCACATACATACATAAAATCACGCCTTTATCCCTTATGAGGTAGGCAGAGCGCTAAACGCCTCGTAAAAGGCGCTTTCGCCACGTCTGACATAAATTGGGGCAATTTTAGATTGTAATGTGTATTGCTATAGTGACAGGTTGTCAGCCCATCGCCTAAATTACAATACACTGTAACCCTCGAGTCCCTTTTGCTGACTTCTACAGCATGCCCGGGAGGAAGGGCAGCTGAAACATTCTACGTTTTTCTATCTCTCCCAGTCCAGCATGGAAGATACATTCACACTATTAACAATATTGAATGTTGCCAAGTGAAAAGGGATGCAGACTTGATCCATACAAGTAAGCTAGCGTTTCATCTCCTGCTACTTATTTCATTTGACGTCATCAAGAGCGCGCATTAAATGGTTTTTATTATCTTTATCTGGTATTTTTTGTATTAATTTAAACATCAGAGATAAAGGCGTGATTATATGTATGTATGTATTTAAACATTACCAAACGCATTTATAATCGGATTTATATCAAAATGATGTTAATAATTAAGGTGACGCAATTAGCTAAGTGGCGCCCCCATTATAAACAAACATCATAATTCACTAAAAAGGCAGTGACGCGAAAAACCGGTCCAACAGAATCAAGTAGTAGTTAAGACAATGTAGACCTTATAAATTAGCGATTCATAGCTCGTTATAGTAACAGGAAGAAGAATTGCCGTTAGTGGCCGTTATTCGCAATTTTTCTTCCCGTTACTACCGGTTAATATCGTTATATATCAGAGGCCAGTGCTAAGCATTGGCGGCTTGAAAACTCTGAACTAATCTAGTATTGGGTTTGGTTTCCCTTCTGGGTTTCGGAGGTCAGATGGCAGTCGCTCTGTGTAAGAACCAGTATCCTCGTTCAATCGCCTAGATTAGGTAGCCGATCCCTTAAGATACGAGATAAAGCTAGGGAGATAATGATGACTATAACTTGATTCTGTTGGACCGGTTTTTTGCTTCACTGCCTTTTTAGTGAATTGTGATATTTTTACTAATGGGGCGCCACCTGGCTAGTATCATCGTCTTAGAGAAATCTCTATTATCGTGGTAAAGTATCTTTTCCTGATCTTCGTTCAGAAATTTATTTTATTCATAGAAAAATCTCACAGCATATACAGTTCATTAAAAGAGTAAAAATACATTACATACATACATAACATACATAAAATCACGCCTTTATCCCTTACGGGGTAGGCAGAGCGTTAAACGCCTCATAAAAGGCGCTTTCGCCACGTCTGACAAAAATTGGGACAATTTTAGATTGTAATGTGTGTTGCTATAGTGACAGGTTGTCAGCCCATCGCCTAAATTACAATACACTGTAACCCTCGAGTCCCTTTTGCTGACTTCTACAGCATGCCCGGGAGGAAGGGCAGCTGAAACATTGTACGTTTTTCTATCTCTCCCTTAAATACATAAACAAGCCAGATTAAATGATTAAACGTTGACATGACCGTGTTTCCGTGCGCAGTGGTCCGCCGCAAGACGATCTACGAGTACCACCGCGTGTCGTTCAGGAACTACGAGATCAAGAACGGCACGATCCTGCGGCTGACCGCGCTGCCCACGTGTCTGCAGTACGACACATGCGACTCGTGCCTCAACCACGACACCGGCTTCGATGTAAGTTTAGCATTTGTGAAGTTTTTAGTATTACATGCAGTGGCGAGGGGTGCAATTTTGTCAAAGGTAAAACAAAACAAAACAAAAAACAGTCAATGTATGTATAGTTACGACGTAATTCCGGATTTGATGGCGGTGGAATTCTTGAAATGGAAGCCGATGGGAATAAGCTTGTATGGACCCTTCGCCAGTGATTACATGTTAACGGAAATGTATGTAACCTAGGAATTGTACAGGGTGTAAGAGACATACATACATATAATTACGCCTTCATCCCTAATGGGGTAGGCAGAGCGCAAACGACCGAAGGTCGTTCCGCCACGTCTGACAAAGTTTTGAGGGTTATTTAAGATAGACTTGTAGGTATACTGCTGTAGTGACAGGTTGTCAGCCCATCGCCTAAATTGCAATATACCGAAACCCTCACATCCCTTAGCTGGTTTTTACAGCATGCCCGGGCAGAAATGCAGCTAGCACATTCTATGTTTTTCTTACGCTCCCAGTCCAGCATGGAAGAGACAGCGTCGGGAAACAGATAGGGGTTGCTCAGTCAACGAAACTGAACAACTATCAGCTGGATTCTTTTTCAGGAAGAGAAAAAGCATAAATACTTTATCATACAAATTGTCTAATCGATGTGGTTATTTTGTATGGGAAGGTATTTTTTTTTTCGTCTCCTGAAAGAATTTCCCGGTGATAGTTGTTCCGTTTCGTTGACTGAGCAACCCCTATCAGTTTCCGGGACGCTGTCTCTTACACCCTGTATATAATGCCCAGGCTCTCTAGGAAAAGTATAAAATATTGTTTTAAAGATTTTTCAGTTAACACCAGCTATCCTAGGAAATTTATATATTTCCTAGGAATTGTATATCATTCCGAAATTTTTCTAGTAAATGTTTAATAATAACGCTATCTGACGTTAGTAAACTGAGGGCTAGAGTTATCTGTTAATAATATAAGGGCTATCTTCATTATTGAGGGTACATCCCTTGGAGGAGCGGTCTGAACATTCCACCCTGTATTTCTGATGCCCGCTGATAGCCCGATGGTCCATTGATGGCAACAATTCAACTGTCTAGTCATCACGGATCAGGAATCATGACAGACAGACGAACAGCGGTGTCTTAGGGCCGTATTTATAATCAGCTCTCATGAGTGACAGCGAGTTTGAGTTCGAATGAGTGACAGCGAGTTTGAGTTCGTATCAGAAATGTCATTTCAATACAAACTGGCCTGTCAAATCCATACTTAATATTGCTGTCAAGTTTGATATCGCTGCATAAATACGAGCCTTAGCACAGATAATATAATACTATACTAGTACAGATGCCTAATGTCATACAATAAAACTGGTCCGCCATAAGTCGGGCCGTGTGGCGGGCCGCAAGATTTTAGTACAATCTGACGCAACGGTACCACGTGACAGACCACGGCGGGAAGTGTTCGGTCGTAATATTTTGCCGTGATCACAGATGGCCCCACGTAAGTACAATGCACGTTCGAAGTACGTAATTTTCTACTAGACTACTAGATGGCGGTAAGAGAGAAGTTAACGCTGCGCCAGAGCACAGATAATAGCAGTTTTAATTTGTAATTTGTAAGAGATTGAATAATTAAACTTATCTTATGTACTGTCAGCAAAGGCTATTGCAGGGCAGGGCCGTTCGAAACGGATGAGATTGTTTCATCAAATTATGTATGAATTTTAATGTGGTTTAGTATATTTATTGCAGTAAGTGAATCGTGCAAATAAGCGAGATTTTATTAAAGTTTATCAATAATTTCCTGAAATGATCTCTTTCGTTGGAGCGGGCCTGACCAGATGTCTCCTCTGCTGACTACGTACACTCTACAGCCATATTAGGTGCTATCTTTTATACATACATACATACATAATATCACGCCTTTATCCCTAACGGGGTAGGCAGGGCGTAAAAAAACCTAAACAAAGGTCGTTTCGCCACGTCTGACCAAGTCATTTATAAATTTAATAAACTGCTTTACACGATTGTTATTTTTACTTTTTTTCACCTGGCCTCCCTCTTCTCCTTCCACTTATCACTATTTTGAGCCTCTATTTTTATTTATCAAGATGGTTCTTATTAATAGAATAGAAATCGGCCTCAAATACACTTTAAAAGTAATAAATTGAACAGTAGTATGACAGTAAAATATTTACCTTAAAAAGTAAAAGAAAGAAAAACTAATACTAAATAAATGTTTCTAACAAAAAGGAAATTGTATTTTCAATCAACGATCAGACTCGATCCGGACAATCACAGCGCTGAAACCCGACCAACTAACCAACGCGCCATCCCGCCGGTGAACTGAGTTGCGAATAAAAGCTACCCATGAAGTTGTTATGGTTCATCAATGAGTATATATTTTTTTAATAGTAACGTAACAACAAGTAGAATATCGACATAATTAGCAGGAAAATATATATATGATTTCTTCATTAATTCGTTTAGGAGAAATAAGATCTAAAAACATACATATAAGTATGTAATTTTTTCAAATTTCGGAATCAACGGAGCGGATTCGCATTTGCCCATTCATACATTGACCGGCAACGTTGCGCGCGGGCCCGCACTGAATGGCAACGACGCCACTTGCGGAGCCAACGCTGCACAGTGGGTCAAAAATTGAGATTCATAGAATAAGGAATAAACCAAGTTTCGGAATTTTGCTTACAACTTTCAGAAGACAATCTATAGGTAAACTTAATAAAATTAACGACAAGTATCTCAAAGCAACTAAAACTTAAACTTAAGTATGTTTCATTAGGTTAATTTTAATTTAATAAAAATATATTTATCACTAGGGATAGAGGCGTGACTATATGTATGTATGTATATTTATCACTATTTAACATAAATATCTTTGACATTTTAGGAAAGGTGTTACCAAGCAAGGTTTAAGAATCGATATGATTTGTTTTAGACAGCTGGCAATCATGTCTTTTCATTACAGCTACAATTTACTCGAAATATGTTTTAATTAAAATATGTATTCTTTTAAAGATTCTTAAATAATTAATAATATAAAAATAGCTCTTATAGATAGTGAGAAAAAAAAAGTAAGTTAATCTAATATTTATATTCTTTATGTTAGTTAAATCTAGTCTACGCCGAATCGTGGCCATGTCAATGTTTTGTACATACATACATCACGCCTTTGTTCTTAATGGGGTAGGCAGATCGTAAACGACCTAAACAAAGGTCGTTCCGCCACGTCGGACAAAGTTTTGAGGGTTATCTAAGACAGGTTGTCAACCTATCGAATATAGTTGTAATATACAGAAACTCTCGGATCCCTTAGCTGGTTTTTTTCAGCATGCCCGGGAGGAAATACATCTGGCACATTCTATGTTTTTCTCTCGCTTGCAGGCCAGCATGGAAGAAGATTGTGAATGATTTGTTGTTGGTAAATTAAACAAATATAGATACAGTTTTAATGCTGATCGTAAGAAAAATACATACTATCCATACTCCATACTAATATTATAAAATCCGCAAGTAGCTCCGTCTATCTGTTTGTTTGTTGTTCTTTCACGCCTTAAATTCTGAACGCATTTTGATGAAATGTGGTGGCATGGTGATAGATGAAACGGACAAAGGCCATTTTTTACCGTAGGATAAGATCTTATTCCCTCGGGAAATATTTTCACACGGTATTTAGGGTATAGGGCAACACTTTATGTATCACTTGACTATGACCATGACATTATAACGCTATGGCTGATAACCAGTGATCGGAATTGGTAGAGTATATTTACCTAAACTTCTAAGAACAGAAGCGGAAAATGGAGACTTCCTTACTACGTAAACTTTTTGCGGGACATCTTGCGGGACATCACATAAGTAAGCAAGAAATATACTTTGCACCATGGTTTTTCATTCTATGGACAAATACAAGCTAAAAATATACTTGGTGATATTTGGCTACAGTGTCACATTGCCTAGATATTTTGAATTAAATATTTTCTTACTTTATAGCTTTAAAACTGCTGTGTGTAGGAAAAAAATATTGAGGAAAAAATTACGCAAATTATGTGCTGTATAATTTCTCCATAGGTGTCAACATCGTACGAGCTACAGTAACCAAGATATTTACGAAAAATTGTTTTATTTTTACATTTGACCTTGAATAGCTTATATTCCTGGTTGGTTTTTTTAAGGCAGCATTTCGTACGCCGAAATAAATCTGTGAAAAGTCCTGGGTTCGATTAAGATAAACCGATGCTTTTAATAAGTTCCCCTAAGTCAAACATTGATAACAACGCCGTAAAGAGTATGATATAAAACACACAAAGTAATTTTAATTGTTAGAAGGCTTGCACTGATAGTAATATGCTTTTAAATAAGTGCTGTTTATTCACAAATATACAACAACTTCGTAAACAAAGCGATTAAATAGAACTACACAAAAGTCGCTCAATTGTCAAAAGGCTTGCACTAATTATTTTTACCTGAAAAGTGATTCCAGGTAAAAAAAAACACGTGCTGTAAATGAATGGAGTTTGTTTCCGAATTTCAAACCGTCAACTTTGCAAGATAAAACAAATGCAAATAAAGCAAGTCATAAAATAATCGAACAATAGGAAATGGGGCTTGAATTTATGCATTTCTGTATTATACGTGACTATACGCCACATAATAGAACTAGTAGAGAAATAGTAGGCCCTTTTTGACAGGTTATCTATGGCCAAACGACCAAATCGCAATCTTTAGATCAATGTGTCTTGGTAATAAAATATTTTGTTTTATATTTGTTTCATGTTCAAACGTCACACGGTTGATCGTACGCCAGCCAACTTGAACCAAATCTCAGTTAAATATCGGCAAAATATTTAGTATGCCAGATACAATCATACCTCTTTCGAAATATGAATTTTGTTTTTTGTAGTTTTTAATGATAAAAATTAAATTTGTTTTTTGTAACTTAAGGTACAAATGAAAGAACAAATAAAAAATAAAATAAAGCTTATTTTTATTAAAGTCGACAATTATTCATGTAATGCAGTCCAAAAAACCTGATCACGTAAGGTACATCGTAAACGCGATTAATTTTACTTAAAAAATAATATATTTTATATGTCGTCAATATCTTCGTCTTCAGTAACAGAATCTGAAGATACGGACGAAATATTGCTTTCTTGCAGGGAATTGAAGTAGATGACCATTATTTTTTCTATATTTTCCGGTTTAAGTCTATTCCTTTTTACACTTAATATCCACTAATAGGTGAAAAAGGACCTTTCAACATCTACAGATGTAAGAGGAGCATATTTAAAAAATACTTCGTCATCTACTTCGATTCCCTTTACAATTTTTTCACTTATTGTCCTAATAAAATCGTAGTCCGGAATTATGTTTAAAACTTTTTCAAATTTATTGTGAATTATCTGATTTGTTGACCAGCTTAAAACATAACTAACATCGTCCATAATATGAAAACTGTCAGATATCGTTAAAATGGTTTTTCGTAAATATCTTGGTTTCTATAACTCCAACGATGTTGACACCTATAAAGAAATTATAGAACACAAACTACGAGATAATTTTTTACCTTAACATTTTTTCATACACACAGCCGTTTTAAAGCTATAAAGTAAGAGAATCTTTAATTCAAAATATCTAGGCAATGTGACACTGTAGCCGAAAATCACCAAGTATATTTTTAGCTTGTATTTGTCCATAGAAATAAATGCCATGGTTCAAAGTATATTTCTAGCTTACTTATGTGATGTCCCGCAAGATGTCCCGAAAAAGTTTTAGTAGTAAGGAAGTCTCCATTTTCCTCTCTTCTTTTTAGAAGTTTAGGTAAATATACTCTACCTATTCCGATCACTGCTGATAACATTTCCTCCCAGCCGAATTTCCTCCCGGGCATGCTGGAAAAACCAGCTGAGCAATCCGAGGGTTTCAGTATATTGCAATTCAGGCGATGAGCTGGCAACCTGTCACTACATGAAACTGCCTAAAAATTAAAATCTGTCTTTAAATAACCCTCAAAACTTTGTCAGACATGGCGGAACGACCTTTGTTTAGGTCGTTTACGCTTTGCATACCCCATTAGGCGTGATAAAGTCGTGATTATATATGTGTATATATGTATGAGTGACATAGCAATAGGCTAACCGTCAACGCAGAGAAATACTTTATTTCCGCGAGAAAATTCATTTAATCGCGGGTGAAAACGCGGGGCGGAAAGCAAGTGAGTTTTATAAATAAGATACAATATTCATACTATAAATTTTGTTTTATTGTTTTTTTCATAATTCAATGTGCGAGGGTTTCTAAAAGTAAATTCATAACACATAAACGGCAACCGTTCGATGTAGGTATATTAATTTCATCTGTGGATCGATAATTGTACCAGTGACATCTATTGGTGAATGGTTGGTACTACCTGTATGTGTTTAGGGTTTGAGCGAAAGTCGAAAAACTTCATATCCTTGACACTCCTGTGTGGGTGTCGCTAGAGTAGCCGCTGCTAAGAAACTTTTAATCTAAAACTTTTTAAAAATGAGCATATTGTACGATTTTTAATGCTCAGGGTAATCAGAATTATTTATTAAACATTATATTTGCTGGCTTTAGAAACAAAAAACTTGCTTTATGTGAACTTTTATTTAGAATGACCTGCCCGTCTTACCCGTAGCGCCATCTGCTGATATTTTTTAGAAGCTATTTACTGTTCTTCGGAGTGAGACCCCATGGCCTTAGTAACCGGTTTTTACCCTTAGGGTACGGAACCCTAAAGATAGTCGCGATCGTAAAAAAATCTATGCCAATCGATAGATCATTCATTTTTATAACTATATTTTAATTTCATTATATTGACTTATGTTAACTAACAGTTATATTATTTTATTAGATTTTATTAATTTGTCCAAATGATTAATTAGTAATATTTTTATATTCGCATGCCAATTGTTATAGGCGCTACACGCTTGTTCTCCACATTGTGTATTAATAATCCATGTACCGTGTCGCTAGTTAATAAATTATATTTGAATTTATGAAATAGAAAACATCCTTGAGTATTTTTGAGTGTGACGCCAAACAAAGTTACAAGCATTTATTCTTGTTTATTATTCCATGCTGGCCTTGAAGCGAGAGAATAACATAGAATATGCCAGCTGCGTTTCCTCCCGAGAATGCTGTAAAAACCTGCTAAGGGATCCGAGGGTTTAAGTATATTGTAATTTAGGCGATGGGCTGACAACCTGTCACTACAGCAATATACCTACAAATCTATCTTAAATAACTCTTAAAAC
This sequence comes from Scrobipalpa costella, assembly GCA_949820665.1. NCBI lineage: Eukaryota > Metazoa > Arthropoda > Insecta > Lepidoptera > Gelechiidae > Scrobipalpa > Scrobipalpa costella. Next base: position 39,433,757 of record OX463295.1, read on the forward strand.
GTGGCGGAACGACCTTTGTTTAGGTCGTTTACGCTCTACCTACCCTATTTGGGATAAAGGCGTGATTGTATGTATGTAATTTTTTATTATATTAGTGAGATTTTACAAAGCTCCTGTTGTAGGTTCAAATTTTGCCACAGTCGTTTTATTTGATATAATTTTTTTTTGCAGTGTATGTGGTGTGACAAGATCCACAAGTGTTCGAGCGGGACCGATCGAAACAAGCAAGACTGGCTACTCAGAAGTAAGTGGCAAGAGAACCTTCTTTTGAAACGACCAATAAATAACTGCCTCCGTGGTCTCGCGTTCTAAGCCATGAGCTCTCGATCCGGAGGTCCCGGGTTCGGTTCCTCTGCCTCCGTGGTCTAGCAGCCATTGGCTCTCGACGACCCGGGTTCGATTCCCGGCGGGGGACAATGACTTTGTGTTGTTTTTTCTAGTTTGGTTAGCACATAGCAGAATGATCACCTGATTGTCCGTACATGTATAATATAATAAGTAAGATATAAGTTGAACTTGCGCCTGATTTATCTCTGTTCGTGTCAGTCAATCTGATCCTGAATAAGAGATTGAAGGAATAGAGAGTGCACCTGTGCGAAAGCGCAAACACATGGGCACTAAAAACTAGTCCTGCGCAGTTGGTCGATCTCTGAAAGATTGTCCGCCATTACTGAAAATCGGTGAAATCGATTTATAAGGGGTCTATTTATTTATGATTATGATTAGGTATCTATGTTTTCTCCTCCTTGCTCGGAAATCGCTCTTAAATAATAAAAAAAAAACAAACATTAATTCACTCTTTTCCGTACTCCAGCGGCCGGCAATTTCCGCAAACGACAATAATGAACATTACCCACCGCTACGCGAAGTCTTTAAAGTATACACTAGTATGGATTACGTGTTTTTAAGTTTTTTACAATATTATTATCTTGAAGGCAGAATGCGTAAATAAAAAGAAATAATGAATAGAATGTGCGCCTGTTAAAGGTGCAAATATAAAATTTTAAAATGTTATGGAGGAATTGTAAGTTTGATGTTTATTTTTAAGTGTATTGTTAAATAGTGTAGTATAAACGCGTGATTATATGTAATGTAATGTAATGTAATGTAATTTACATTGGAAGGCCTCGACTGCGTCTCAGTGTTCCAAATTAACTTGACCATACATTGTTTTTTTCGACTTGTAAAGTAGTGTACTATTATGCCAGATTGCGACAAGCAGCAGATAACGGAGGCTGCGTCGTGCCCAGCCAAGCCGTCTGACGCGCCGACCAATCAGAACAGCAACACAGCGTACACTACCGACACGCAGACACACGGACAGGCGGTTGTCAACACTAGTGAGTATTCTCAAATATACCGGGTGTGAGAGTCAACGATACTGAACAACTTCCACTAAGAAATTCTATCAGGAAGTGAAAATAAAAATTGGCTTTACCGTACAAAATGTCCACCTCGATCAGACCATATATGTATGGATAAGCCAATTATATTTTTTTTCACTTGGACTGGGTAGATAGCAGACGACACCTATCTGCCATTATCGTATGTTCAACGTTCTGCCGAACATCCAGTCTAGTTCTGATTTCTATTGAAATGACAGTTCATTTTTCAAATGTACATACATACATACATACATACATATATATAATCACGCCTCTATCCCTAATGGGGTAGGCAGAGTGCAAACGACCTAAACAAAGGTCGCTCCGCCACGTCCGACAAAGTTTTGAGGGTTATTTAAGATAGATTTGCAGGTATATTGCTGTAGTGACAGGTTGTCAGCCTATCGCCTAAATTGCAATATACCAAAACCTTCGGATCCCTTAGCTGGTTTTTACAGCATGCCTGGGAGGAAAATGCAACTGGCACACTCTACGATTTTCTCTCGCTCCCAGTCCAGCATGGAAGAAATTATTAATAATTATTATTAATTATTTTTCAAATGAAATGATGTCTTTAGGTCTTTATGGCCTTTAACAATCCATCTTTTAGGGAAGCAATTACCACTTATAGAGCAAGAGATATGTAACATAATGTGTATGGCGCAGGACGATTTGATAATTACAATCTTCGCGAAAATCCTAGGAACTTTACGAAAACATGGATAAATCTTACTGGAAAAGATCAGCGTTTTTATAACAAAAACGTATCGTTCTAGTCACGTATTTAGTCAATGTTACTAGAACGGCGAGTTATTTCGCAAAAAACCCGAGTTTTCCAGTAAGATTTGACAATGTTTACACAATTGCCTGAATATCCGTGTTTTCGCAAAATCGTTAGGATTTTCGCGAAGATTCGAAATATCTTATCATTCTACGACATATACAAAGCTCGTTAGTTTTAAACTAATGTTTGCTTTTATTGCTATCGATTTGCGGAGGGCACGACTTAACTAAATCTTGATTAAAATAATTGCCGTCTTTTTCTGTTCTCACATGATAGAAAATGGCAGGTGTCGTTTTTTTTTTATCTTTATTTAATTTATGGATTATTGTCCATTAGGATCTTTCAATCCCATTAATCCTTACCTACTCAAATACAAAATGAAAAACTAAGAGCCGTATTCATAATTAGCTCTCATGAGTGACAGCGAGTTTGAGTTCGTATCAGAAATGCCATTTCAGTACAAACTAGCCTGTCAAATCCATACTCAATACTTAATATTGCTCTCGTTTGATATCGCTTCCTAAATACATACATACATTTGATCACACCTTTATCCCTGATGGGGTAGGAAGAGCGTAAACGACCTAAATAGAGGTCGTTCCTCCACGTCTGACAAAGTTTTGAGGGTTATTTAAAATGGATTTGTATGTATATTGATGTAGTGACAGGTTGTCAGCCCATCGCCTAAATTGCAATATACTGAAACCCTCGGATCCCTTAGCTGGTTTTTACTGCATGCCCGGGAGGAGATGCAGCTGGCACATTCTACGTTATTCTACCGCACCCAGTCCAGCATGGAAGCTAAAAAAATAATATAGCTAAATTGTATAAAGGGATAAAGGCGTGATTACATGTATGTATGTATGTAATACATATTACAATCTAAAATTGCCCTCAATTTTTGTCAGACGTGGCGAAAACGCCTTTTACTAGGCGTTAAAAGCTCTGCCTACCCCGTAAGGGATAAAGGCGTGATTTATGTATGTATGTATGTATGCAGTGACCGGGTCGTGATTGTTGCAACTAGGGATTGCTATCATTGTTTCCGTGTACAGTAACTCCACCGGAGCCGGCGGCGCCGCTGAGCGCGCAGGTGGGCGCGGCGGCGCCGGCGCGGTCGGCCGTCGGCGGCGTCGTGGCGGCGCTCACGGCGCTGGCGCTGCTGCTGGCGGCCGCCGGCTGGGCGGTCTATGCCTTCAAGAACCCGCACACGCGCTCGGGACAACTCCTCATCAAGGTAACTTATTCACTATAGTTTATTTTACAATATCTAGAAGCACGAAATCTTTTTTTTTTTTCGGACAAACAGGCTAACCGGCCTGCAATGTCCTAACCAAACTGAGGAAAAATTCACAAAGTGATAAAATCTCAAATATCAACGTTGTGTTTCCCCCCTGGGAATCGAACCCAGGACCTCCGGATCGGGAGTTCATGGCACTAGCCACTAGACTACGGAGGCAGTTTCTTAGTAAAAATAAGCTATACCTGTTGTGTCGTTATTCCTTATGTATTGTCTTTCTCATGTTACTTATGTACAATAAACAGTAAATAAAAAAAATAGTATGTACTGCGATGGAATTTGAAATCTGTACAGAACACAAGGTTTGGATTTTGGGGGAGTCACTTATTTAATGTCTTATCAAAACGTTATCCTTCCCTTGACCTTTCCCATTATTTGGGGTCGACGCTGTATGTTTTGTTCTTCCATTCATCTCAATCAATTCAACACTAACATTTGTTCACAACAATCTTTCACGCAGTCCTTCAATCTTTTCTTTGGTCCGTCCCAGCATATCCATCCACATTCAAATGTATTATTACCCTTTTACCTATATAACTTTCATATCTCCGCACTTCTAACCTCCGCATTACATGTCCATACCACGCAAGCCAATTTCCTCTCATCTAGTCTGTTATGGGCGCCACTTTCAAGCCTCCTCTTAAGTACTCATTCCAAACCCCTTTCTTGCTACCCCACACATCTATCTCAGTATTCGCATCTCCGCAACATGAAGCTTTCTTTCATCCAGCGCTTTCATCGCCCAACACTCCGATCCATACATGACGAGAGGTCTTATGATGCTCTTATATATTTTCCCCTTGAGCCATTCGGGATGCGCAAGTTGTTCCCGTGACCTGTAGCTATTTCATCCACCCTTTGTTAATTCTGTGCGTAACTGATCGGTCTATGTCGCCATCACATTGGATTTGTGAGCCGGGAACAAAAAAATAATACAAAACATTTACAAAGCGTGAAAGTCTTAAAAAATATATTTGGGAAATCATTGCCTATATCACGATGATGAAAAGTGTAAAAGCGCTTGTCTGAATATGTTTATGAGATATAGTAGTTTGAATCTTGAAGCAAAATCGTTTTTTTATTTGTGTAATTTAAGGTGGTTGTAGAGCATAGGTGGCGCCCTCAATAGTAATAAATTAATTGTGTCTAAAAATTCAAAAGACAATCGCAACGAATACTCCATTTTATAATCCATTGTACAATAATTCACACTAAGCATAAAAGGTATGCATTGTAAATTAGCTAAAAATTGCCACTTTTAGCGTATGTACAGTGTAACAAATGTAATAGTACCCCACAGTTACTTCTTGTTTCACTTAAGAGCTGGACTCTTGTCGGTGGAGCAAGTTCCATTTTTCTCTATCATTGGCTATTCTTTGTTTCCGATATTATTTCTAAAACTGGCCGTTTTTGTGTGTAATAAAATGTCTCCTTGTTGTATATTCCAGTACCGTCCTTCGCAATGGAGCTGGCGACGCGGGGAGGCTCGCTACACGGCCGCCACCATCCACATGTAGACTGTAGGAGAGCAGCTCCTCAGGTACAGATGCTGGCAACCTTCTTGACGTCTAGTGCTCCACAGGGGCAGTTCACCGAAATGTCGGGCACGTTACGTCGTTTTTTCGCTGTAGTTTAAATTAAAAACAATATTTCGTTTACGTATTCTTTCACCATATGGTTACTGTATAGTCTGCCAAGTGTAATGCGTATTACTACAAAAAATCAATTTCCTATACGGGGTGTAAGGGACAGCGTCTCGCAAACTGATAGGGTTTGTTCAGTCAACGAAACTGAATTGCATGGCAAGGCTAAAATTTTGTTTTCTGGAAGAATTTTCTGGTGATAGTTGTTCAGTTTCGTTGACTTAGCAACCCTTTCAGTTTGCGGGACGCTGTCATTATACCCCAAATTAAAAAAAAAAACGTAACGTGCCCCACATCCCCGTGGAATGCTTTCATAGATTCACAGTTGTTTTATCCCACTACTGCTGATAAGCGTCTAGTGGTTGTGCGTACAGACACGCGCCCTTGTGTGCGTAACTACAGATTTACTATACCGAGCCTACGCACACTAAAGCCGTGACTCCAGCGCACCAAAACATACCTCCCCCGGGGAGAGAGGGGAGGGGTTTCACAAACATTTCCCTTCCCCTCTCTGCCCCTCCGGGTGTATGTTTCGTGTAATCTTTCAGAGCAGGAGTTACTGCTTTAGACACTATTCGAATAGGTACATTTATACACACGAGTATGGCAAATCTGCACCATTGAGATAAAACATCTGTATTCGCGTGCTCGCAATGAGATCTAATCTTTATTACTTCAAGAAGTTTGCCCGACATCTATACGGGTGACACGATCACTCTACAAAGCAGATTAGGGTTAGTCTAGTTAACATAGATGTTGATTCCATACAACTTAGTTATTTTATACCCCATTCCTTTTTTAAGAGATAATTTATGACGTGCAAAATCAACTTTTTAGTATAATGGGAATTATCTTCTAAAAACGAATGAGCCATAGTGAGGTCCTAACACTTTCAGATATTTGAACTTAGAGGAAATATAGAGCAGAAATACCAATGAAAAAGTGAATACGCACTGTTAAAAGTAAGATTAACTAGCGCCATCTATTGCAAAGCAACGGTAACATGATAAACAAACGGTACCCTAAAGTGTCACAATGTGGCGCCAGTTTGTACTATTCCTATAGTTAAAATGGCGGGTGTGACGTCAGCCTCGTTAGCCAATCACCGCCGACCGGCGTATAGTTACGTCATCTTTTGTCATCTGACAGTTTTACAGTTGTCTTGTGAGTAATTAGGCGCAATGTTGAAAAATATTTTGTTAAATGGACTTTTGAATGAAACAGATAAAATCTCAACTTCTGGTCACTAAAACTACCTAAATTATGTACAAATGTAGAATTTAACCGTTGTGGACTCCTTCAAATCTGTGATCGCAGCAAAAATGGAGGAACAATAAAATTTTATCTGCAGAAAATAAACAATAAAATTTAATCCAATAAACCAAGTTTATTTTTTGCAGATAAAATTTTAGTGTTGCCCCTTTTCCAATATTTTTAGACTTAAACTGACAAATATATTTTAATTTTAGTCCAGCAAATCTAGAATCGAGCCCATTATTATACATAAAAAACGAGTCCATCTAGCATGTCATCTTATTTTAGGAGTGTAAGGTCACTTAAGGACTATAATCGGCTGTTGTATTTTTGTCTCTGTTATATTTAAATATTAGAAAGTGACAGGACCAAACTAAGTTGTGTCTACGACAGAATCGACACCAATGTTCAACTATTTACATATTCATTAGGACAGTTTCAAAAGTCAACTACTTTCTTCTAGTTGCCTTTCAGGTATGAACTATGCACTGTACTAAACACTTGAACAATGTAAACAAACCTAAAGAGATGGTATGCCGACAAATAAACGTAGTAGCTCTTTAAATCAATTATAAAATAAATGCTTTTGAGAAATTAAATCAAAAATGTCGGCTTACGTATACAAATTATATACATTCTTTCTTTATTGTATATATATATATTTACGAATTCGATGAGATTTACAATTCTATAGCTCTTTGCGATGAGACAGAATAAATAGTACATTAAAACTATATCGATAAGGTACGTATATCAATCCAAATGAGATTTAATTGATTCATCGTAAAAGGCAAAACAAGTGGTGTATGACACAGAATGATATAAAGTTATGTTTATACGTGTATGAAACAACATTTACCCACATCAGAAATTGAATGGAGTCTTCAATAAGACTCGGACAGCTATGTTAGTAGGGTTAATCAACTTTTTAACTGACATTACCGTATCCAGCTGCTTTAGGTCTCAAAATACAGAAAATTTAAATATTTCTTAGAAAAATATTTACGTTTAGATTGATACATTCCTAAATCATTATAATGCATAGTAAATTTTGATAATTAGCATTAAATTTACAGAAAAAATATGGTAAATCTGTCATTTCGCTTTTAGTCACTTGCGTTACTAAAAAGCAACAAAATAGTATACAGAGTTACCATATTTTTTCTGTAAATTAAATGCTAATTATCAAAATAGACTGTGCATTATAATTATTTAGGAATGTATCAACCTAAACGTATTTATTTAAAGATTTATTTTATTTTTTCACTATTTTGGCACCAAGAAAGGCTGGGATATGGTAATGTCGGTTGAAAAGTTGACTGACCCAACAAAGGAAACTCAGACAGCTATGTTAGTAATGTAAAAAAACTCAGGCAGCTATACCGGAGAGTTTACAAACCACCCAAAAAGGAAATCTTCGGAGTATGTCGCAGTACTTTTATGTACAACTTCAAACAAAATGCGTTTAACTTGATAAGTTGTTTTCGTCATCATTCCGAAACTATCATCATTAGCATCATTATAATATCGTATAATACCGGGTGTAAGGGACAACTTCCCGCAAACTGATAGTGGTTGCTCTTATAACTTTTTAAACACTCGCGATTATTTTCACTCATTTTACTATTTTCACGGGTCAACTCGCGATACGATTGAGTTCACTCGCGATCACGACATTTGAAACTGTCGAAACGTCGGGATGAAAAGTAATTCCTATATTTGACCTAAATACGTATCGCATGTTGACCCATAAAAATAGGATTGAGTGGTTGCTCAGTCAAAGAAACTGACCAACGGTCGGCAGGAAATTCTTTCGGTAAATAAATATATAAAATTACCAACAAACTCCATCATACAATAAAATTGGTATGTGGTAGACTTTTTTTTATCTCCTGATAAATGTTTCATCGAATGAGCAACTCCTATTAATTATGTCAACTGGTATGTTATGAAACATCCGTCCTGTTAGTAATTAAATTGTAATACAATGTTAGGAATGTCCACGGAAGTGAACAGTGGACATTCCATTATTTACAATACGTTATTTCAAAATATAGGGCATTTTGCTTACTATTTGCATGAATGATTCGCAAAACGTCAATTTACAAGTCTGTTGTGCTCAAACAGTTAGTATGGAGGCACGGTAGTGCCTTGGCTAAGTCCAGCAAACGGGCACGATCGTAATATCCTTTCCTCGAGTCAGTACAGAGCAGACTCCTTTAGAAATCCTCATATTATATTCCTCATCTTCGCAGTTCGAATTGTACTTGCAAATTGTAGTTTTGATAAGTGCCTTGGTTGCAAAACGGAAGTGACCACTTTATATAGTAGGGCAGCTTCAAGTTATAATCAGGACCCACTGGGACAGAAGCATCATTTTGACGATGTATTCCGGCAATCTGCCGTACTAATACTGTGTATTTATATAATGGGCTGAATAAAAATTAAATCTTTTGGTCTGAGATAGTACTTATGAATTTGTGAAGTAAATAAATGTTATATAAATTTAAAGAGTGCCTTAGATCATTAGTTCACAATTTTTCAAGATGTATTGTTATACACCTTATACACTGTTTGTATATTGAATAGAAACACTGCTTTTTGATGTTTTTGGCAATTGTGTTTACATTTGAGAGTTGTCTAAATTTTACGCGTATTGTAATTTGTAACATAGAGAGTATATTATATTGTATTATCATGTCAATTTATATTGTACACTAAACGGTGCGTCACACGGCTATGTCACACCCAGGGGAAGTTAATAATAATGGTTGCTTGTTAAGGGTCGGCCGGAGCGGCGAAATCCCATACAAACGTAGTTACGTTTCATTTTAAAACGGTAAAACCAAACTTAATCAAACTTTGTACACATAATCAAATGCAACATATCTATCTATGTTTCTAATTAGTTTTGGTGTGAAAATATTAAAAATGCACAAAATTAGAATTAACATATTTGCGGGAAAATGGCCAAAAATTAAATTTGCTCTTTAATTTTGTATTTGGTTAATATTTTCAATCCAAAACTAATTACAAACATTAGTATTTTCAATCCAAAACTAATTACAAACATAGATATATTGCATTTGCGTATTGGTACAAAGCTTGGTTAAGATTAGTCCTACAGTTGAAGAATGAAAACGAAACTATGTTTGTATCCTATTGATGATAGTGACATTATTTTTATTGTAGAAATTATTCGACATTAGCTATTTTTTCATTTTTATTTAATTTTTTACTCCTTGATATTGTGTATTGTTTTTATTTTGACTTAAGCTATTGCATTTTTTTATACTTTTTAAAATGATACTATTAGCTTTTTTACAAATTGAAATGTTTTAGTTTTTAATATATTTATTATTTCTGACGATCATTTTATCCTTGGACATTTTTAGTATTATTGTAATGTAATTATGAAATTGATAAAATGAAATAATCAAATCTAATCTAATCTATGGAAATTCGTTGCTCCGGGGAAGTTTTAACCCAAGTTTAAGTCGAATGAAGATAACTGACGAGCAGCGCTGTGTGTACACGATCCATTTGAAGCCAGAAATGTATTATTCAGTCAATGTCTTATTTCCCTCAAACCAATTTAAAAATAATCTAACTACAATATATTTGAAGTACTTCCCCTGGATATGGCATAAATATAAGGCATATCAGTTTGAACAAGAAAATTTAAAACTAGCGTTAAGGTTCCGTATATTGCCTAAGTGGCGCCCCCATCAGCTAAACAATCATAACTCACTTAAAACACAATTAATCAAAAATCCGGTCAAACAGACTCAAGTAATAGTTATAAAGATAATTAAGATACCTTATAAGTTAGCGATTCTTAGATCGTTGTAATAACAGGTACAAAATTGCCGTGAGTGATTGTTTATCGCATTATTATACCTGTTACTACAACGAACTATGAATCGCTACCTTATAATGTTATTTAATTATTTTGATAACTATTAACTGAGTTGTGTTTTTAGTGAGTTTTGTTTTTTTAACTGAAGGGGGCGTCACTTAGGCTATATCGGATGGTCTCGAATCGATTCTCAACTGTGACATAAGAAAGAGATAAAAAACAAACACGAGTCACATATTTATAAGCAACCTTATTTCGGTTTCGGGTTGTTTTGACCAATGACGTATTTTGCTAATATAATTAAATCAAGATAAAAGTAATTTTACGAACTGTATGTCTGCTGCAGTTCCCCATTTCTTCTTTCAAGTTTAAGTAAATGCCAGACTCCTTGGATATAAATACTACACACCCGTGCAATCATAAGTATCGTTTACATGTGTTTTTTTTTATTTACAAAGCTGTATCTGTTACGGAATCTCTTGTTTAGGAATTTTATTGAATCAGCCCCAAGTTTGCGACCATTAAATGGTTTAGTATAGTTTATTGAAGAGGAAAAGAGGGGGGGCGGGTGGCGGGGGCACCAAGTGCGACCAGCCTCGCAGCAATCACTGATACAGTTGTTTCATCTCACATCTCTCGCTCGGCCATACCTGTGACGTATGCATACGCACATACACGCGCCCTCATGATGTCCGGGAATGTATGTCCCCTCCACCGCCTTGAAGGGGACATCAGGGAACCGCAACCTAGGCAACCTGTAAGAGACAAGCGTAGGGCGTATCTGGGAACAAAGGGTTACCTTCAGGTCAACTATGCCGACAGACGCACACTAAAGGTTAGACCGCACTAGGACGTAGCTGCAGCGGCGCGGCGCGGCTCAGCACTTCAGCGACGTGACACTGCGCGACAAAATCTATCAAAATTTATGAACTGACATTGCCGCGAGTGGCTGCAGCTTCAATGACGCTTCAGTGCGGTACATCTCATACATTTTCATACAAAGAATCATTTGTCGCGCTGAGCCGCGCCGTGCCGCTGCAGCTACGTCCTAGTGCGGTCTAACCTTAAGTGTAAGATGTGCGTGAATTTACATTCACAAGAATGGCTAAGCGGCAGTCGTGAGATGCTTCTGTAACAGCCACACGCTCCAACGACTAGAATAAGTTTAGTAATTTGTATGGATTTAGAGTGATATTATGTGTAAAGTGTATAATTATTATCATTATATTTTTATATATTTTGCAGGCATCTGTTTAGTTACTTAACATTATATTATGATATTCTATTCTAAAAAGCTCGATTAGCACACCAAAGATCTAAAAAATCTATGAATCATTATTGCGTCCTTTTTTTATAAATCGGTATCGGCGTTGTGCTACCTTTTGCTCACTCCATTAGTTTGTAATTATTTTCTTACGTAGCTTTTTAAAAACCGAATACTTGAAATAAGACTGTTATAGTTTTGTATAATGTTATCACGTTCAGATAGCGATGTATCATCGATGCCGCACCGTACGGCCTACCAGCCTGTAGGCAAAGACTTCTATATAAACTGAGGTAGACCACAAATTGAAGCGCTTCAACGAGGGGAAATTAGCACCCTTGTATACAGCATACCTTAAGTGGTCAATAACGCGTTAACAAATGAATATTGTATTTTTGAGATCGCTTTTTGAGTGACGATTTGCTTAGTAAGTCGCGTCTACCTGTGTTTACATAGAAGTCTTTGCCTTTAGGACGGGTGCACCACTGGTGTAATAAAAATAGCTGACCATACTTGAGGGTGTGATTCTACCCATGAAACTGAACAACTTTTCTTAAGGAACATAGATCGGAATACGAAAAAATAAATTGGTCCCGAAATACAAAGGGTTAGCGAGTCAATTTGTATGGGATATCCACTTTTTTTCTTTTTTAATTATGTTCCTTCGGAAAAATTGTTCAGATTCATGGGCTGGTTCATGTATCCTTTCGGGTGCGTATACCCATTCTGTTACACGTTGTATATGAATAAATAAAACAATTAAATTGTACTATAATAATTACTTTAATTAAGCATTAAAACATACAGTAACAATGTATAAAAACAAATAGTCAAAATTCGATTACAGTTTTGTTTTGAGTATACGGGATGTTATTAATTTTTACATTATTTTTACATTAGTTTTAGGGACCACGTTCACGGATGTCTTAAATATTAAATAAATTGTGCCGTTAAATGTTGTTTTATTTTTATCCCCATCAGTAATATAAAGAAAATGAAAACTTAGACGGGGTGTACAGCGTGGCTGCAAACTGAGGGTTGCTCAGTCAACGAAACTGAACAACCTTCACTAGAAAATTCTTTCAGGAAAAGTTTTTTTTTTATTTTGCCATATAGAGTGACCACCATGATCAGACAATTTGTATGGAACAACAACATTTTATTTTCAATTCCAGAATGAAATATCCTGTTGCTCAGTTTCGTTGGCGCTGTCCCTTACACCCCCCGATATAATGCCTCCTAATGTATGTTTGAAACAGATTTCACCCGCATGGCTCCAGCTAACTCCGACTGCGCAGTTTTCCTGAAACAATTTAGATAGATAAAGCGCTTTATTCATATTTCTACAAAACACATGTACATACATACATACATATAATCACGCCTATATCCCTAATGGGGTAGGCAGAGCGTAAACGACCTAAACTAAGGTCGTTCCGCCACGTCTGACAAAGTTTTGAGGGTTATTTAAGATATATTTGTAGGTATATTGCTGTAGTGACAGGTTGTCAGCCCATCGCCTAAATTGCAATATACTGGAACCCTCGGATCCCTTAGCTGGTTTTTACAGCATGCTCGGGAAACACATGTACATTTCGCAAATTTAAAAAGACATAAGTACAATAAAACAAACAAATAAATCAAAGTAGTTTACACAATATGCACATGTGTGCTGCAGTGATGTGAAAGGGCCAAGGCTCAGTAAATTTTACCCTAAGAGTCTTCCCAAAAGGCAACACTAGATATAATCACGCCTTTATCCCTAATGGGGTAGGCAGAGCGTAAACAACCTAAACAAAGGTCGTCCTGCCACGTCTGACAAAGTTTTGAGGGTTATTTAAGATAGATTTGTAGGTATATTGCTGTAGTGACAGGTTGTCAGCCCATCGCCCAAATTAATCCCTTAGCTGGTTTGTACAGCATGCCCGGGAGGAAATGCAGCTGGCACATTCTATGTTTTTCTCGGTCCCAGACTAGCATGGAAGATGGACTACGATGAAGAACAAATAAATTCATTATACCAAAAATATTTTATAAATTAGACTTTTTAAGACACAATAAAAAAAGTCGAAGATAACCCTAAAGAAAAAACTTAAAACTGTTCTTCAAAATAATATTATGTAAATGTGTCACATTATTGATTCTCCATATTTCATAGTTTTAAACTCTTTTTATAAGATACTAGAATATAAGATAGGTATTTGTTAGCCATTAAGTAACGAGTGCTACCTTGCCAACAAACTCCTTCGCAGTTTGGCGAGAATGTAACATGTAATTCTGTAAATACCTTTTTTAATAAATAAATAAAATGAGGTGGACCACGGGTAAAAAATACTCGTGGTACACCCAGGTCCCAGATGGAAGCAAAATGGCGGCAATCGCGGCAACCCTAGCACGTCTTATCTCACTCACACAAGTATGGTACGCGTTCACCTACACGAGCGTAGACTGTGTGCGTAGGAACGCGTTTGTTTCATACATTTAACCTCTTCAGCGCCAAAGTCTGATATATCAGACATTTAAGTTTCGAGCCCTCGCCGCCAAAGTCTATTATATCAGACAAATAAATCTTACTAATCTAACTCTATTTTTTCTTATTGTTATAGTACCTGACGACATATTCATAACATTTTCAGACAGTTTATACTTTGGTTTATCAAAAATAACAAATTCACAATGTATTATAATGTTATTTTAATTAGAAATAATTAAAAACAAAACCGTGTTTATTAGCTAAATCCGACTCTTTTTTTACTTCAACCCTCAGCGCCAATGTCTGATATATCAGACATTAATCAGACATTAGTGATGTTACATTACAATGTTACTACCAAAACCAGAAATCTGGAACTATAAGTGTTAACTATAAAGAAACATCTAAGAAAGTAAAAATTATACGGGTATTTATTTTGGGCATAAAACTTTTTAGTGTGACGTAATTTTACCACAGAAAATGCATTTATTTTCGAATGATGTTTTGCATCGCATCTAGTAAATAGCATGGTATACCACAACACTATAGAGACACGATCATGCATCAGTCTCGTACGCCAACGTCTGATATATCAGACTCGGAAGTGACGTCAGAGGCGATAGATGTTTCTAGAACTATCTATTTAGTGCTGTACAATGCTGGTAGGAGTAATCGATAAATTATGGAAGTACCTTGCAAAATCATGTTATTTAGTGGGTAACCATCTTTGCGTTGCTGTGTTAATATAATCAAAATAACAAAATCAGTTAAAAACACTAACTTAATTCAGTTCCCTGCCTACTACCTACCCCCTATGTACGGTGTTGTGATTATATATAACCTATATCCGTCTCCAGGTTACTATCTATCATCATACCAAATTGTATCAAAATCCGTTCAGCCTATTTGTACGAGCTACGCTCGCACTTAGGTATTATTTTGGGTCAGCCTGCGCGCTGCATAAATTAGCTATGTTAGCAATATCGTCACTTTATACATTTTTAGTTACTTTAATAAATTAGTGTACAACCAGCACTCGTCGGGTTCGGTCTTTTAGCTCTCTTCGGAGTCACCCTTCCCTTCTAGCTTCATATTCAGCTTAGCTTTATTTCTATCTTATCCCTATTCTTAACTCTACCGTATCTACGCCGGGTACGGTACAGTGGTCCTTCGAGCTTAAGTACAAGCGGGACCTTACGCGAGTGGACAATTCGTGTTGGACCTAATTTCGTACGTTGAACTTGCGCGTGTGGTGTAGTGCGGTACACGTGCCCTCCACATCAGCGGCAGCGTGGGTCAGGAGACTCACTCAGAGGATTCCAGGATTTGGATCATCCCTTTTGGAACAGCATAGCAGCTTATCTTCTTCGTGAGTCGGAAGGCTCGCATAGCAGCGAATACAAGTAAGACCGTTCATATTTTACTTAATCAGCGACAATGACGGACTACGACGCTTTATTCAGCCGCCAGGAAGCTCTCGTCACGGAGATCCAGCGTATCAGCGTTAATTTTGGTAAGGACTCGGTAACTCGAAAAACTGCTGAGTACCTTAAATTGCGTCTAGAAGCATTAGAGAACTTTTGGGGAGAGTTCGAGCAAAATAATGGTAAACTGCAGACTTTAGAGAATAAGTCGCAGAGATATTTTAAAGAAAATATTTACGAGTGCACCCAGGTACTGTACAAGGATACTCGTCAGAAAATAGCCACCTTTGAGCCGTACAAGCCGGAGAATAAACCGAAGGACTCAGAGGTAGGTGGGGATTCTAATAAATTAGATGAGCTTTTATCCCTGCAACGAACAAACTTCCGAGCATTCAAGCGTCTTATATACAGCATTAATGTGAGTGAAATCAGCGAGAGATGGGAATTAGAGGACGAACTGCGCAGCATTCAAACTAGATGGAACACTATAGACCAGCTACATATGCAGATTGATAACATTCTTGAAGGTAAGGATGAAGTTTACCAAGGACATTTCTTTAAGCAAGAACTAGAGTTCAAGAGAGTTAAGAAAGAGCTTAATCAAAAATTGTCTGCCACATCTCATATTCAGCGAGCTACGCCATTGTTAGAGATACCTACTTTCACGGGCAGATATTCTCATTGGCCTACATTTTTCGATTTATTTTCTGAATCTATCCATATAAACAATTTTCTCTCAAAAGCCCAGAAAATGCAACACCTTAAGGGCAAAGTAAAAGGGGAGGCTGAGCGTTTGATTCAACATTTAAACATCTCAGACGTGAACTATGACTTGGCATGGGAAATATTGACTCATCGTTATAATAACCCTCAAGTACTTTTTACCACGCAAATCGAAACGTTCTTGAATCAGCCCAGCGTCAGTAAGCAAACATCAAATGAGCTAAAAAGACTTTACGACACCACTACTGAGTGCATTCACGCCATCCATAATTTAGGGGTGGATACCACTACTTGGGACCCACTTCTAGTTCATTTGTTAACAAAAAAGTTAGATAGCGAAACCTACACTGCTTATAAGGAAGCGCGTAAATCTCCCAGGGATCTAGCTTCCCTAGATGAGCTAATGAGTTTTCTCGAGAGTAAATTCATCGCCCTCGAGCCGATTCATAAGAGAGAAAAAGAAAATGTAGCCACAGCCAAGCCAGCTCCATTTTACAGATCTAAACCAGCTTCACCTTATCAGCCAAAACCGCATTTCATGCAAAACAGCTATAATAAATTTCCATCGAAAAATTATCAAGCAGCCTTTGTATCTACGGCAAAATGCCCATTGTGCAATTTTGATCACGAGCTCTATAGATGCCACAAGTACGTCAACATGCCAGCGGAAACAAAATTGAGGACAGTTGCGAAACTTCACCTTTGTAAAAATTGTTTGTTCAAACACGCTAACAACACATGCATGTCGATTAAAAGATGCAAAGATTGCAATGGTGAGCATCATACGTCATTACATGAAGCGTGTAAAGGATCATCGAACTCGACAGCGGGGTCAGCCCACAACGCAACGGAGCAAAAATTGCCAGCAACCCCAAATACGTTACCTCAGCATAGCAACCGGTCTCACGCAGTGAATCACGTGAGGGGAGATGACCACGAGCGCTTAATAGCTACTGTTCTATTAAAAATCAAAGCGAATGACGGCAACTACGTGACCTTACGAGCTTTATTGGACCCCTGCAGTCAGATTAATCTCATATCCGAGAAAACCGCTCAGCTGTTAGGATTACCGCGCCAAAAATTCAACGCATCCGTCACTGGCGTAGGGATGAATTCCAGACAAAGCAGAAGTACAGTTTTTCTGGAATGCAAATCAATTTACGATGACTACACTTTTACTACAGAAGCATCAGTTATCCCACAGCTTATAAACAACCTGCCGAACATCTCATTTGACAGTCGAACTTGGCCGCATATTCAACACATGAAGCTAGCTGATCCTGAGTATAATGTGTCCAAGCCGATCGATTTAATACTAGACACTTGCGTTCATTCTGACGTCATAATGGAAGGTCTGGTTAAAGTGTCACCTGACGCGCCTATAGCTATGCAAACTAAGCTAGGCTGGATCGTATCGGGACGCGTCAAAACATTTAACTGCAACGTGATTATAAACAATTTAGAAGACATCAGCAAATATTGGGAAATGGAGGAAATTCCTAACACGTCAGCGGAGCTTACAAAGGAAGAGCAATACTGCGAAGAGCTCTATTCAGCTACTACAAACAGACTGGAGGATGGTAGATATGAGGTGGCCATCCCGATGAAGCCTAACTTCGAGGAAAAGCTCGGAGATTCGAAGCGAAAAGCTACAGCTCAATTCTTACAGCTAGAAAGAAAATTGGTAAAAAATGACGCACTTTACGAAAGCTACAAGAAATTTATGTCGGAATGCGAGGAATTAGGTCACATGCGTCCAGTGACCGAAAGCGATGCACCTAAATGTTACCTACCGCAACATGGTGTCATTAAGGAAGATTCAACTACAACCTAACTTCGCGTGGTAGCTAACGCCGCAGCCAAGACAAGCTCCGGAAACAGCTTGAATGACCTCATGGAATGCGGTCCGAATCTACAGCATGATCTTCCTACATTAATACTAAAATGGAGACAGCATAAATACGTCATCACTGCGGACATCGAGAAAATGTTCCGTCAGATTTTAGTAAGAAATTGCGACCAACAGCTTCAAGCCATCATCTGGAGGGAGTCTCCACATCTTCCGTTAAAGCAGTACTTATTAACCCGAATTCCATTTGGGATCGCCGCTGCACCCTGGCTGGCGATGAGAACGCTGCGTCAGCTAGCTAAAGATGATGGTCAAAAATTTCCTCTAGCAGCTGTAGCCCTAGAAAACAATTTTTATATGGACGACCTACTTAGCGGAGCAAACACTTTATCGGCAACAAAGGAATTGCAAAGTCAGCTTATTGAAATTTTAAAGGGAGCAGGAATGAACCTCAGGAAATGGTCAGCTAACGATCCAGAACTTTTAAAAGATTTATCAGCAGAACAGCTCGATAAACCGCTCGAATTTCAACGCTCAGAGTCCCGTAAAACCCTAGGACTCAGATGGACACCCTATTCTGATTCGTTCATGTTTACAAACAAAATAGAACACGCCGATAAATGTAACACGAAGCGACAACTACTTTCGGAAATATCGAAGTTATTTGATCCGTTGGGTTGGTTGTCGCCATTAACCATTCGAGCTAAAATTTTATTTCAAAAAACATGGTCATCTAACATGGGATGGGATGACGTACTCCCTGAATCAATTCAAAAAGAATGGATACAGCTAAGAGACGATTTTTTAAGCGTAAGTCTGTTGGAAATACCTAGATATTTAGGTAACACACATAAGGCATTTCAATTGCACGGATATAGCGACGCGTCGGAAAAAGCTTACGCTAGCGCAGTATACTTGTTAGCGCAAAATGATAAAGGCGAGTTTACATCGCACCTCGTCGTAGCGAAAACAAAGCTAGCTCCCTTGAAGAAAAAGGTTTCACTGCCACGTTTAGAACTGTGCGGTGCCTTACTATTAGCGAATTTAATGAAAACTGTGAGAGCTTCTTTAAAGGACACTCAGTACGATGTCTACGCCTGGACCGATTCCACAGTGGTCTTAGGATGGCTCCACGGCGACATAGCGCGTTGGAAACAGTTCGTAGCGAACCGAGTTCAACAGATAACTGAGATAATACCATCAGCTAATTGGAACCACGTCCGGTCTGAGGATAACGCCGCGGATTGTGCTACCAGAGGATTAACTTTTTCAAAGCTCCAAAATAACAAACTCTGGTGGAACGGACCTGAACAGCTCATCAACTTTAATCCCAGCGAACTTAAAAGCAAAACCTACGAAATACCGACACTGGAAGTAAAAAACGTCAGTGTAAACGCAGCTTTACATGTACCGAACTCCACATGGCTAAATGAATTAATTCAAAACAATAGCTCGATCACGCGTGTTGCCCGGGTAGTGGCATGGGTGTCGCGTTTCAGTGCAGCGTTACGTCACAAGCCAAGAAAACATGACGCCTTTTTATCAGCTAACGAAATCAATGACGCATATTTGTTGATTACAAAACAAATACAAGGGACGGAATTTGAGAGCGATTTGGAAAATATAAAAAGCAAAGGTCATGTCCGTCCTAACAGCCGACTAGCTAATTTGCACCCATATTTGGATGATAATGGGATAATGAGAGTGAGCGGTCGTCTCTGTCACTCAAACATAAACAGCGCAGCGAAACATCCGATTATCCTTCCAAATGACAACCGTTTTACGGAACTGATTATCAACAAAGCGCATCTAGCCACCTTACACGGCGGACCACGGTTAACTCTGTCTTACATTAGAGAAAACTATTGGATTCTTAGCGGCATGAGAACAGTTAAACGTCAGCTACGACACTGCGTTAAATGTCGACGCTTCAGTCCGGATAAACAACACCAAATCATGGCTGATCTGCCAAAAGCACGTGTCACTCCCTCCCGGCCCTTCTCCAGAACAGGGGTGGATTTCAGTGGGAGTTTCGACATAAAATTAAACAAGGGGAGGGGGGTCAAAACATCCAAGGCATATGTGGCGGTCTTCGTGTGCATGGCCACGAAAGGGGTCCATCTCGAGCTGGTGGGAAATTTAAGCACTCCAGCGTTTCTAGCAGCTTTTCGTCGTTTTTGTGCTCGGCGAGGAGTTCCCAGCCGCATGTATAGCGACAATGGAACGAATTTTGTCGGAGCTAAGCGAGTCTTAGACAAAGAATATAAAGAGATCATAGCTACCATCAATCAAGACATCTTCAGCAAAATCAGCGAAATGAACGTAGAGTGGACATTCAACGCACCAGCTTGGCCAAGCGCAGGTGGACTATGGGAAGCCGCCGTGAAGAGCTTTAAGCGGCACCTAAAAAGGGTCTTAGGCGAGCAAAAACTTACCTATGAAGAGTTTACCACCTTACTTCAGCAGATTGAGGCATGTCTCAACTCACGGCCTCTGGTTCCTCTCACTGAAAATCCCGAAGACTCCTACTTAACACCGGGACACTTTCTCATCGGGGATTCCTTGATTTCGAGACCTCAAACAGATCCTGATCACATAAACTTACCTGCACGTTGGCAATTACTACAAAGCATGAATAAGCGCTTCTGGAAGCTTTGGTCTTCAGATTATCTCCAGCACCTGCAGACCAGATCAAAATGGAGAGTACCTACCAAAAACCTGGAAGTCAATGACATTGTGTTGATCAAAGAAGACAATTTACCTCCAGGCAAATGGGCACTCGGCAAAATTCAAGAGCTACATCCAGGGAAAGACGGATACGTTAGGGTTGTGTCCGTCAAAACCGAAGGAAACGTATTAAAACGCCCTATAACGAAGCTTACACTTTTACCTATTGAGAACACAGCTACACAAAATGATCAGCAATCTCCAGCATCGACAAGCACAAAGAGAGAAGCGCGCGGTACCAGACGCAACGTATTCAAAAACCTTTTTACCATTGCTCTTCTATTCTTGGCTATGTTGATCTCGCCATCTTCACAGCAAACCATTCCCAGCGTCAACACGACTTCATTGAAAGACAGCAGAGCACTATACTTTGACAAAATTTCTGAGCTACAATTTATTCGAGACGAGTGGAGACTGGTAGTTTATTATAATCTTACTGGCTATTGGCAAGCACTGGCTGATATGGAGATTTACGTAAGGCATCTAGAAGGAATTACAATGAAGTCGACTCAACCAACTTATAAAGCAATAACGAATCAATTAGCACACGAACTATCTGAAATAAAGCACTATAATCGACTACTACAAAGCCCCAGCAAAAGACAGAAAAGAGGATTTGTAAATGGTGTCGGAAGTGTAGCAAATTATTTATTCGGAGTACTTGATGATAATTTTGCACGTCAGTACGCAATGGACATCGAAAAGATCACATACAACGAAAATCACCTGAAACAGCTCATAAAAAATCAGACAACAATAATAGAAGCAGAATACAACATAATACAACGGAACGAACAAATCATGAATAAGCAATTTTCACTTATTAATGAACATTTGCGAGGTGTATCTTTCGAAATAAATAAATTGCGTTCAGACATGGATAACGGCCTCTACATCACTTCATCAGCGCTATCTGCCAGCATCATACTTGAAAATTTGCGACGCATGCAGAACTCTCTGATAGATACAGTGACTGATATTAGTCACGGCCGCATCGATACGCACTTACTGACCAGCGAGCAACTTGAAGAACAAATGAACTTAATATCAGGCCAACTACAGGGTGATTTAAAAATACCTGTTGAAACTGCAAACATTCGCGACTTATATAAACTGCTAAAAGTTCTTGCTAAGGTCTATAAGAAATATTTGATTATTGAAATAAAAGTTCCTCTAGTAAGCGCCGAAATATACGAGCTCGATAAAATTATAAGCATCCAACAGAAAGAGAAGGAAAATAACTATAAAACTTACCCTACCTACCCTTACCTAGCATTCAACCTGCAAAAGGACATGGTCATATTTCTAACAGACTACGATCTGCAAATTTGCCTCCACGCATCTGAAGAGAAAATGTTATGCCCCTTAGACAAACCAACCTACAATTTAGATCCTGTCCAGAAAAATATTTGTGACATAACCTTAATAAATGCAGGCAAAAATACATCACCTTGTATTTATGAGCAATCGCCGTGTACCAATAGATGGATCCAATTACATCGACAGAATGTCTGGTTATATTCGTGTTGCGACAAATGCAACGTCCGCATTTTTTGCTCAGCTGATATGACAATGAGTACTATACAGGGAAACGGCCTTCTCACCCTAAACCAAGGTTGCACTCTTAAGGGTGATTCATTTACTATTCACTCTCACAAAGATTTTTTCAAAAAATTAAATATTGAACCAACTATCGAAGCCCCAGAACCTATTCTAAACAGTATCATGAATACGTTTATGCCGAAATTTAGCTACGAATTCACTACAGAGAATCATAATAATACTTATCATCAGATTATGAACGAAATAAGCTCTTTAAAAAGCGACTCTACAACGGACCTCAGCATACATGATATACATCTTTACTCGATAAGCTATGGAACTCTTGCGATCCTGCTGATGATAGGAATCCTGCTAGTCATTTTTCGCATCAGAAGGAGGAGATCTCGTCGTGTCCAGCTGTCGGCTTCTCCCGGGGGGAAGGCCCCGGTGAGCGGAGCTGCAGCCGGTGGTGTAATTAGTGCGTGTGATGAGCGAAAAGTGTTAAGTGAGTGTAGTGCTAGTGCTAGTGCGTTACGGAAAACAATGAGCGTAGACACTTTGACTGTAGAAAGAGGCGCGGCGCCTCGTAAACCTCCGCGATCCGTGTCGATTTCGATTCCTACTTCATCGTTCGGTGAGATAGTGGACTAGTCGTGAACTTTCAAACTTAAAGCGTGATGTACAGCGAACTTACGTGGACATAGACTCTTGATGAACATTAAATTATAACATTAGTTACATATAACATATACCTACATATTTTTAATATTTGTTTTTAAATTAATCTACTCTTATTTACTATATTTAGTCTCATCTTCTCTTCTACCATACAAACTAAGAGATTTATATCATTTTGGATACTTTCAGCTTAAATTGTGTAATTTGTTATCTTTCATTTTCAATAAGCACAACTAAGTCGCCTTTCCCTTTCTTTCGGGTTGGCAAGATGTACGAGCTACGCTCGCACTTAGGTATTATTTTGGGTCAGCCTGCGCGCTGCATAAATTAGCTATGTTAGCAATATCGTCACTTTATACATTTTTAGTTACTTTAATAAATTAGTGTACAACCAGCACTCGTCGGGTTCGGTCTTTTGGCTCTCTTCGGAGTCACCCTTCCCTTCTAGCTTCATATTCAGCTTAGCTTTATTTCTATCTTATCCCTATTCTTAACTCTACCGTATCTACGCCGGGTACGGTACACTATTAGGCCTGAAAGAGCAACAAACAGACAGACAGACAGAAAGACAGAGTTACTTTCGCTATTATAATATTAGTATGGAAGTATGGATTATTAAATCTATAATTAAATCAATAAGTTAAAAGTAACTCTTTCGTAAGGTATCGAAGTTTATAACCGGAAGTTGACACATCACTCGCCGAAAACTCATATTAAGCGTACGCCACTGTCTGATATATCAGACACGTAGTGATGCAATTAATATCATCATTACTTGTGCGATTTTTCACTGTATTAATACGCCACTGACATTTCAATACATTTTAGAATGTTTCGAGAAGTAAAACATAATAAAGTAAATCCCATGAACTTGAAAATAACTATAGATATATTTTTAAAATTATTTATTTATTACAAATTAATAAAATCGATACTTAATATCGCCAACACTAGTAAATCAACCACGTTTATTGTCGTGGCGTGTGGTGAACGTTTTTGACGAAAACTCTTGGCGTGGAAAGGGTTAATCGCCGGTGCACGGCTCTAAATGAGTTTCCACGTAAAAATGAGGTATTTTTCCGTGGGAAAAAGTTGTTACTGTGGAGATGGACGTCCATCTCCACAGTAACAACTATTCTCCTGCCAAATTTCTTAGGTGTTTAGGTACGCTAGTACTATTATATATTCTGTGGTTTAGGCGTGAACGAGTAACAGGTAAATTACAAGAGTTATTTTTACATTTTGAGTACTAACTATGAACTAAATGGATTATTTTCTTTCTTCCATGCTGGACTGGGAGTGAGAGAAATCATAGAATGTGCCAGCTGCATCTCCTCTGCGTGCTGTAAAAAACAGCTAAGGGATCTGAGAGTTTCAGTAGGTATATTATAATTTAGGCCATAGGCTGACAACCTGTCACTACAGCAATATACGTAGACCCATCTTAAATAACCCTCAAAACTTTGTCAGACGTGGCGGAACGACCTTTGTTTAGGTCGTTTTCGCTCTGCCTACCCCATTAGGGATAAAGGCGTTCTTATATGTATGTATTTTCTTCGAACTTCAATTTTACAGCATTACTTGCACACTTTTATCAGAAATCACCTTTAGGCTAAAGTTGTATGTCAAAAACTATAAGTTCTGCAAAGACAATTTGTTATTATCTCTTCGTGGTTCTATTGCTATCGATTCGTGGAGGGCACGACTTAACTAAATTTTGACTAAAATTATAGCCGTTTCTTTCTGTTCTCCCATGATAGAAAATGACAGGTTCGGACTTAAATGTATTAGTTAAATTGAAATTTTTGCAACTACGAATTGCTTTAAAAACGCACCTACTATGTTAATACTATCGAAATTAATCAACACAGTGCATTGAAAATCCGGTCGAACAGACTCAAGAAATGGTAACGTAGGTAATTTAGAACCTTATAAAATAGCGATTCATAGTTTGTTATAGTAACAGGTGGAAAAATTGCGATAAACGGCCACCAACAGCAATTTTTCTACCTGTTACTACAACGATCGCTAATTTACATACATACATACATACATATAATCACGCCTTTATCCCTAATGGGGTAGGCAGAGCGTAAACGACCTAAACAAAGGTCGTTCCGCCACGCCTGACAACGTTTTGAGGGTTATTTTAAGATAGATTTGTAGGTATTTTGCTGTAGTGACAGATTGTCAGCCCATCGCCTAGATTGCAATATACTGAAACCCTCGGATCCCTTAGCTGGTTTTTACAGCATGCCCGGGAGGAAATGCAGCTGGCACATTCTATGTTTTCCTCTCGCTCCCAGGCCAGAATGGAAGGTTCTAAATTATCTTTATAAATATTACTTGAGTCTGTGTTTTTAGTGAGTTATGATTTTTCAACTGATGGGGCCGCCACTTAGCGTCTATAGTCACCTTAATGCGACAGTTTCTCGTCTATAGTATTTCCAACTCCGTTTTAGAATAAAGGTAAACAAAGTTTCATATATTTTAATTGAAGATCTTGTTTCTAAAATAAGCTTTCGTTTTTACATATGACAACATAATGAGATTGTAGTTTTAATAATATTACTAATTTACTAACACATCATTTATTTTTGAAACGTTTTTATGAATAAAAAGACTTGAAACTTTGTTTACCTTTATTCTAAAACTGAGTTGGAAATACTATAGTTATCATATTGTTACCTGCGGATCCACCTGACAGCCTCCAGGATGAGGAAGGTGACTTGTACGCTGATCTTGGTCAGGATCATCATCAGCACCACAAAGTTTGCCAGTAAGAAGCAGCAGAGGATCGACAGGTCCTTCATGGTGCCTTTCAGGTAGCCCTTGTTTGTCACGAAGCCACGGAAACAGCAATGTCTGGACGCAGATAAGGTATAATCACTACATAGTATAAAACAAAGTCGCTTTCTCTGTCCCTATATCCCTATGTATGCTTAGATCTTTAAAACTACGCAACGGGTTTTGATGCGGTTTCTATTAATGGATAGAGTGATTCAAGAGGAAGGTGTATATGTATAATACATGCATAATATAGTAGAGAAACACTGATGATTTCCGTACAAAACCGGGGCGGGTCGCTAGTAAGATATAATAAGGTATACACACATGCAGAATTTTATTTCAATTTGGGTTCTTTCACCTGGTCAGTTTTCCAGCTATGAAGTCATCAATATTTTGTAAGAAAAATAAAAGGTTGTCTTTAGAAACCCATCAAGTGGGACATCAAACGAAAGGGCTTTGTGAGCTGAATCCAAACATGTACCATGGTCCGTCAGCTATGGTCTCATCCGGCGAAAAGCATGAAATTTGGTATGTGTGTAGCTAATAATAGTCCTTCCATCGATTTTTGGTGATGCCGGCCAATCTCGAGGAGATCAGCCAACTGCGCAGGACTTGTTTTTAGTGCCCAAGTGCTTGCGCTACACACAGGTGCACTCTCTATTCCTTCAATCTCTTATTCTGACGGGACAGATTGACTGACACGACCCGAGAGAAATCAGGCGCAGGACCGACTATTTACATGCCCATCCGATAGCGATGGATCATCTTACTTTTTCGGACAATCAGGTGATCAGCCTGCAATGACCTAACCAAACTAGAAACAACAACACAAAGTCAGTATCCCCCGCCGAGAATCGAACCCGGGACCTCCGGGTCGAGAGCCCATGGCTCAGACCGCTAGACCACGGAGGCAGTTAGCTAATACATATTACTTCAATATGAGAATCCAATTAAACTGTAAGGCGAAATTACAATAAGGACCCGCACTACCACACATTACAGCCAGTTTTTCAGCAAAATTAAAACGTTTTCAAAATGATGATTGATGATTACAGGAAACTACATAAGGAATTTCTCGAGATCAAATGACTCGCTATGTATGTATCGCCTCATATCAAACGCAAACAAATAATAATAAAAAGGATGCTGGGAGCAATAGAATGTTTCAACTGCTTCTCTATAAAATAACCCTAATTAGTCCTCAAACCTTGTCGGACGGTGCTAGAAACGTTCTACATAGTATGAGGTCTTTGACGCTCTGCCTACCCCGTGATACCCGGGGTACAAGCGTGAATAAGGGCCTATGTTCACCATTGAGGTATTGCTTTAGTACATTATATACCTATCAATGATGTTCACACATAAATAAGCACAACATCGAAAGTCGTACTCGTTGGCGATTGCCCGGCTGCGGGAGCTAGTATTGATTTTATTTGCTCCGGCTCACGGTCTAGCCGTAGCTGGGTTTGCATTCGACGCCTTGTCAGTTATACTTGCCTGGTACTCGGTTCTGGAAATGAGAGCGTTTCTCATCAATGGTGTTTAATTGAAATTTTAAATTACAACCTGCTGATTAAATTAGGAAATCTCTATTCAGGATATATCAGTTTTATATTCTAGTTAGGCAACAGGATTTCAGTTATGATTTCAGTGTAGGTATTTTATGGAAATTTCGCCACTACGCACTATACGCTTTGCTTAGGTCGTTTACGCTCTGTCTACCCCATTAGGGATAAAGGCGTGATTATATGTATGTATGTATGTATGTACGCACTATACGGGGATGTAGGGACAGCATCCTGCATACTGATAGGGGTTGCTCTACTCAGTCAACGAAATCACAGATAATATAATACACGAAACTGAACAACTGTTACCAGGATTTTTTTTTCGGAAAGTGAAAAAAATATTTAGCTTTTTCATACAATACAAATTTTCTGATCGAGGTTGTCATTTTGTATAGGAAGGTAAATTTATTTTCGTTTCGTCTCCTGAATGAATTTCCTGGTGATAGTTGCTCAGTTTCGTTGACTGAGCAACCACTATCAGTTTGCGGGACGCTGTCCCTTACACCCGGTATGAACATACAATGATAATGTGACCCTTATTTCTTATTAGTCATAACGCTGGAATTTACGTCGCAGTGCGGCGCCGCGCCGCTAAAATCGGCGGTGACGTCACGCGAACGCGATTATGTGTTGCAGCTTTCAGCCCATAGCGGTGCAAAAAAACTTGATAAGGGGAAATATACGTAGGTATAGAAAATTTGCTTAGAGCACAGAGTACCTAAGTAATAATACTAACGTACAACTTAGACTTAGTTAAACCTGCGCCTGATGATTTTATATGGCAGTAAAAGTAAACCTAAGATAATAGTAATAAGCTTTCCATATCGTCAATATATACTTGGCATGCCATTTAAGTAACTTTTAATTTAAATATATGTAGGTCTTTACAGTGGGAGTGTTTTATATATTTCTCTTTGATTATAAAAAAAATAGGCGATTGGTACATATGAACGTGTATGTATTAAGTACATTTTTAGAATCTACTCATAAAGACCTTTCATTTGATATCCCAGAAAATAAATAAGTAAATCGTTTTTTTAATTCCATACACTAATTTCATGACGTGATATACAGTGATCCGACGGGTTTTCCAGTAGGAAGAACTTGTCATTGCCCATTCCAATAAAAGGTTACTAACGAAAATAAACTCACGATTTTTTGCACTTTTTGCTTCCAATACACAACTACCTGCCGTTCTTCCGTTTCTGGGGGGATAATGTCACTGACTGGGAAGAGGGGCCAGGACGCGAAAAAATAATTTTAACGTGTAAGCCACAGAACGGCATCGTTGTATTTTGGAGGTAGACTAAGTGGCCCATTGTGTACATCTGGTCCATTGTGTACATCTGGCCCATTGATGACTAACCCACCTTACACACAAGTATTGCAAAGCAGCAATCATGAGATAAAACAACTGTACTTACCTCAAATTGTAACCAGCGCAGTTCTCGTACACCCTCGCCACTGCGTTGTTGATCGGCTGGAGCCAACCTGTGCGCTGGTCTCTGTGCAGACGGCTCTTGGAGTTGTGTCGGCTGAGTCCGTCATCACTCTCGCTGCTCTTGTAGCTCGGTGAGTCCCTCTCGTATTTCCTACTTGTCAAACATCTGAAAATACATGCATGGTGAAAGTACGCTGCAAGACAGTAACCTGCCTACACTACATGCGCAACGACTGTGATTAAAAAATCACGCCTTTATTCCTTACGGGTTAGGAAGAATCTATAAACGTCTAAATACCTAGGAGTATTAGAGACGTCTGACAAATATTCAGAGTAATTTTAGATTAAAATGTGTTGGCTGTGGTGTCGCCATAGCGCCTATATGATAACTGAAACCACGATTGCTACTAAATAATTACAAAGTCACGCCTTTATCACTTAGGGATTAGGTACAATGTAAAAATGCCATATATACCTAGGCTTAATCGAGACGTCTGACAAATATTCAGAGTAATTTTAGATTGAAATGTGTACGCTGTGGTATCGCCATAGCGCCTAAATTACACTTGAACCCCTCGAATCCCTTTGCTGACATCTACAGCATGTCCGAGAGAAGCAGCTGGCACATTCTATGTTTTACTTTCGCTTGTACTCCCACATGGATGTTGTTTTATATAAATTAATAAATATTTGCAATGTATTGTTGGATGTATTGTATTGTAACCTACCTGCAAGCCATAATTTTCTAAATTGTTGCAAGTTCCATTTATAATCAATGATTTTCTAAACTTGTGAATGCCGTTATAAGATTTGGGCACATGAACGAAATATGGTATATTTCTGTATATAAATATCGTAAAATATTAATAATATTTTGGATTGCTCGTATAAAAGTCATAGACAAAAATTTTCATTTTTTTTTAAGTTGGCACTGATTGCACAACATGACGAAAGCATGGACAATATTACTTAATTATAAATATGCGAAAGTATAACTCTGTCTGTCTGTTTGTTGCTTTTACACGACTAAGCGGCTGGACGGATTTAACAGTGTATCGGGATTGTGCCAAGATTACCACCGGGTTGATGCCCAGAAGAAACAGACGGCGGCGTGGCCGGCCCAGGCGGCGATGAAAGGATGAGCTCGAAGCCTGCCTCAAAAATTGGCCGGAAGTAGCACAGAATATGGAGTCGTAGAGAGACCGGAGGGAGGCCTTTGCCCAGCAGTGAGACACTAACGGCTAAATAATATAAGATAAGATCGGGAACTTGGCGTTAGGCCTGATGTTACTATGGTGTGAAGTGGTAGGATTTAGGCTTGAAGCAGGTGTAGAGCAATGGAAACACGTAGATAACTTGAGAAATCTCTATTATAAGTCTTCGCAATCAGGCGGCAAGGCTTCTCTTGCTTGATAGATCAAACGGACGTCACACCTTAGGGTGCGTTCATAAGGAATGATACGTTCATAAATATAGTGGGCCAAAACGCCTTAAGGGTAATAGATGGTAACCGGGAGACGGACGTAGGCACTTTTAAAATAAAAACGAAACACTTCATTCTCACGGGAATACTCATTAAACGCGGGTGAAACCGTGAGCTGAAAGCAGTACTCTAAATTTATATTCTATCCTACACGATATAATAGAACTTATTAGGTAGTAGCGACCCGCGCAACTGCCTCCGTGGTCTAGTGGCTAGTGCCATGGACTCCCGGTCCAGAGGTCCTGGGTTCGATACCCAGGGGGGAAACACAAAGTTGATATTTGAGAATTTATCACTTTGTGAATTTTTCCCCAGTTTGGTTAGGACATTGTCCGAAAAGAAAAAGATTTCGTGCTTCGGAGGGCACGTTAAGCCGTCGGTCCCGGTCGCTGTCTTTGATAGTGGTCGTTACTCAAACCATGTCAGAGGCCTATTGTTGTGCTACTAGGCGGTTTAAAAACTCTGACACCAGTGTTCATCGCGTCCATAGACTCGATACCCAATCGACAGAAGACGAAAAAGAAGCGACCCGCCCCGGCTTCGCACGGAAATCATCAGTGTTTCTTCTTTCCTCTTGAATCACTCTAAAAGAAACCGTAGCAAAATCCGTTGCGTAGTTCTAAAGATTTAGATCTTTGTGTATATGTGTGTTATGTATGCTTAGGCATACAAAGGGATATATGGACAGAGAAAGCGACTTTGTTTTATACTATGTAGTGATACTTATTTATACACATCCATGATCCCACATACTCTGAGCGGAAAGACGGCAACATCACAACCAAGACCAACTTCTCTCAGAATTCATACTATTCATCATACTTCATACTAATACTACTAATAATTATTATAAATGCGAAAGTAACTCTGTCTGTCTGTTGCTCTTTCACACCTAAACGGCTGAATAGATTTTGATGAAAGTTTGTATGGTGTTATTGTTAGCCTATGCTGTCCCACTGCTGGGCAAAGGCCTCCCCATCCTTCTTCCACCTCTCTCGATGGTATGGTGATGGATGGTAAAATAAGATGTCCAAACCTCTTGCAAAACATAAGTTTTCGTGTACCAACCACCTCAACGTTTGCGCCCACGCGTATTATTTTCAGTGAGTTTTGCTCGTGCTAACTATGTTTAACAAACGTTTTTCAGACGGACTCGTTACAGACTTGTAACTATTATAATAATAATTTAGAGGAAATAGATCCTTTTCATGATACTCTTTATACCATCAAAAAAAGTGCTAAATCCAAGATTTTAGCAAACTGATCCGTGTATTAAATTGTGTGTACCGTTTTTTATTGTGACCGGCCCACAGGACCGGCCCTTGTTTACAAAACGTAGTGCCAAGTTGTTTACCAAAAGCTCGTAGCTTTATTATTGTTAAAATTACTGTAATGAGCGTCCAGGTCTGTTTACTACTTATTTCTAAGAATGATGTTTATGTATGACTGTTTGTGTTCTGAAAACACAAAACTAAAAACTGAACCTCGAAAGGGACCCAGGCTATAATACAGTGATACAGCCTGGTGACAGTCGGATGGACGGACGGCGGAGTCTCAATAATAGGGTCCCAGTTTTTACCCTTTACACTAACTTTATTCTGTTTACTTCCATGCTGGACTGGGAGAGATAGAAAAACATAGAATGTTCCAGCTGCCCTTCCTCCAGGGCATGCTGTTAAAGTCAGCAAAAGGGACTCGAGGGTTACAGTGTATTGTAATTTAGGCGATGGGCTGACAACCTGTCACTATAGCAATACACATTACAATCTAAAATTGCCCTCAATTTTTGTCAGACGTGGCGAAAGCGCCTTTTACGAGGCGTTAAACGCTCTGCCTACCCTGTAAGGGATAAAGGCGTGATTTATGTATGTATGTATGTTATTCTGTTCCCTGCCTACTGCCTTGCCTACAGCCTAAGTAGAGTGGCGTGATTATTATTATATCTAACCTATTTGATCCCACTGCTGGACAAAGGCCTCCTCCAAGATTTCCAATAATTATTAACTAAATTAAATTATATATGGACAAATAATTGCTAACATGACTGTAATGTAATTTGGTGTAAAATAAAAGATAAGATAAGAAAAGAATATACTTTAGTGCACAGAAAAGACACAAGAGAAAATAAAATTAAATTAAACAAATAGTAGTACAAATAGGTGGCCTTATTGCTAAGCAGCAATTTCTTCCAGGCAACCTTAGGGTACAGGAAAATAAAAGTTGAACTAGTGGGCTAGTATACATTTTAGGCAATATATTGGGTAAGTAAATAAGCTACTTAGGTGTATTTATATTATTAATAACAATAAATAGTCATACATATAAATTACTTGAGCCCGATGGTGTAGTGGATAGGGCCGCTGACTCCTGACTCGTGGTTCGAATCCCACCACGTATCAATGTGTTTTTCGGTTTTCGAATTTCATATGTACGTTTATTCGGCGCTTTTTCCATGCTTCGGAAGGCACGTTAAGCCGTTGGTCCCGGTTAATATCGTTTAGTACCGTAGATATTCGTCGTTAAGCCATATCAGAGGCCAGTGCTAAGCATTGGCGGCTTGAAAACTCTGACCTAATCTAGGATTGGGTCTGGTTTCCCTTCTTGGTTGCGGAGGTCAGATGGCAGTCGCTCTGTGTAAAAACCAGTACCCTCGTTCAATCCCCTAGATTATATAGCCAACCCCGTGAGATACGGGATAAGGGTAGGAAGATGATGACATATAAATTACTTATACCTACATAGAAATACAGAAATATTATATACAATTTTATTTTTTATTTATTTTTTGCAGTCCAATGCTTTAAATAGGCATCAAAATCGTCGCGCCACCGCTTTCGGGGCCCACCTCTCCGGCGATAGCCATTTTGAGGTATCCACTGATCAGTGACGATTTTTACTCAAAGGTGGATCCGACAAACATGTCCGGCCCATTCCCATTTTAGCTTAGCAGTTTTACTTCCTACGTCACCTATGCCTGTTTTTGCTCTGAGGGTAATGTTGCGCACTCTATCAGTTATTTTGACGCCAAGGACGCTGCGCTCCATAGCTCTTTGGCAAACCTTGAGCTTGGACTTTTGACTCTCAGTAAGTGGCCAGGTTTGTGCACCGTAGGTTAGGACAGGCAGAATACACATGTCGATGAGTTTTCGTTTGAGTGAGAGGGGTAGGTAGAACACCCTTCATGTAAAGTTTAAAGACCAGAAACATTTCCAGACGTTCTCGATACTTCGATCCATTTCCTCTTAGCCTGTTATCGAAAGAAACTATCTGACCTAAATAAACTCATCGACGTTATGTATCATCTGCTCGGCAACCTCTACCCTACGTTACGTGCTATTGGTCATCAATTGAGTTTTGGTTCTGTTCATTTTAAGTCCAACCTCAATTAACTTAGCTTGCTGCATTTAACCCCTGGAGCATTTCTTTTAGATCTGCTGCTGTATTTTCAAATAAGACAATGTCGTCGGCGAAAAGGAGATTTGTTAGCGTGTAGTTAGCTTGATTAATGATGATATAATAATCAAAATTCTATAATAATCACGCCACTCTACTTAGGGTGTAGGAAGTCAGGGGGAACAGTGTGAACTTGATGGACGATGACGGGGAGTGGAACCAGATCCACTCACATGAGGGTCTGTGGGACTGGAGATATTCACGGGTGGATGAAAGAGAAAAAAGAAATACTCTTCGCAGACGTAGTCGCAGGTAAAAGCTAGTTATTTATTTATTTTACTTAGTTATGAGCCTGTGGTGTCATGGGTGTCCCAAAGCTAATATGTTCTATAAAACTCCTTGTGCTGTACTTCTTAAATCAAAGCTTTTCTTTGGTGTAAACTGTCATGCAAAAGAAGACAAAATAAACTAAAATATCATGAAATTGTGACAAAAATCATGTGACACAAACCAACACAAATATTCAAACAACAAAAAATATAAAAATTATTCAACTAAATAAAAAAAAATCAGTGGAATCATGTAAAAAAACTGTTTATATTGTTTTACTTAGTGTATATAGTACCAACTGGAAAAATCACAAATGATACGGAACTGTCAGGTACCTACTTGCAATTTGTTTATTTTTCGATATAATATTACCTATAGTATCTTCAACTCAGTTTTAGAATAATGGTAAACAAAGTTTCATGTCTTTTAATCGAAGATCTTGTTTCTAAAATAAGTTTTAGCTATTAGATATGATAACATAATGAAATAGTTATTTGAGTAGTAAAAGTAAGGTATAATTTATTTTTGAAACGCGTTTTTGAATAAATACACATGAAGTTTTGTTTACCTTTATTCTAAAACTAAGTTGGAAATACTATAAATAAGTAGTTAGACAGTGAAGAGTGTACCATACCAATGTTCACCACTGTGCGTTAAGTACTTAAGGTTAACAATTCATTCGGTTGAGATAGTTTGTATAGTTACCGACGGGTAGTGGGACAAAGTGGGTACAACCAGGCCTGTCGCACTGCGCACCTTAGGTATGTTACCGGTTGCCGCAGCCGAGCCGCCGCGGCGGCGGCTAAGGCTGCCTTTCCACTAGAGATAGGCGAGGGAAATGTGTCGTGCGAGGATGTCTAACTGGGGTTTGGTACTCAACTCCGAATGACGATGGCTCGATGCTCGATACCTCGATGTCCCTACTTCGATAGTACGTTTTGCCGGTGGGTCATTACCTCGAAAGATCAGCACCTCGAAGGATTCCTACCTCGACGGGTCTTTGCCTCGACGATGCACTTCATCGATGGCTTGACGCCTCGAAAGATCATTAAAACCAAAGTAAATTTAAAATATGACGTAAAGTGTAATAAGACTACAATTGTATTCAACAATATTAATTAATTATTTCACAAGTGAAACAGAAAATCTAAACATATAATAAATCTCTAGAAGGGTCGTGTCTGTACATTGAATATTTTTACAAAAAATAATAATTGCAGCAAACATTATTAACGATATAAATACCAAAACGTTCTTTTTTAGATTTTTTGTCTGTCTGTATGTTACTACGAACGATTACTAAGAACCGATTTCGATGGGACTGTTTTTATTCAACTGTTACCCGGGTTGCAACTTAGGATACCTAAAATTACGTTACCTGACTTAGGGGGTAGGCAGGAAATTGAAATTTGACTGTTTCTTAACCGATTTTTATGGAACATTTTTTATTCGACTGAGCATTATTTAAAATCAAAGCTACGATACAAATAATCACGGCTCATGACTTAGGAGGTAGGTAAGAAATTGAATTTCGGTCGATTAAACCGATTTTGATGGATCTTTTTTTGTTCGACTGAGCATTACTTAAATTTGAAGTAACGATACAAATAATCACGCCACCTGTCTTAGGGGGTAGGCAGGAAAATGAACTTTGTTCTTTTTTAACCGATCTTAAAGGGACTTTTTATTTGAGAGAGTTTTTATGTGAGAGAGTTTGTGAGTTACCTGGTGTCCAGCCTAGGTTAGAAATAATCACGCAAAACATTCTAATATTAAGTAAGTACCCCAGTTTGTATGGAAAACACGCAGTGTCGAACATACTGAATACGCTACTCCGCGCGGAGTTTAGTGTTTTTCTTAAAAAAACAAAGATCAGACAATGCGAAACACGCTTCCGCGCGCGGGTTAGCAGATCCCGCTGCTACGCGCGGAGAAGTGTTTTCAGTATGTTCACACTGCGTGCTTTCCATACAAACCGGGCGTACGAAGTCGCGGGCACAGCTAGTTATAAATAAATGTAAAATACCTAATTTCTACAATGATTAATGTTACAAACTTTACTCTTCTTCTTTAATCAAAATAATTTCTAAATATCTATATAATAATTCTTCTTCTGTAATCAACAATATTTATTATTCTTCTTTGATCAACGACAACGTAATTATAATGCTGTGCAATTAGCAATAGAACACAAAAACTCTCTTAATGCCATCTGGTCTCTATTTCTACAAATCTGAGCAATTGCAGTTTGCAATTTCTTACTTTTCTTTTTAGGGGGTGTTTGGTCCGCCTTTTCAACAATGTGATTTGTATTTATTTGTTCCTTTATAAGCTCGCGTACAGTCGCATAGAGACCAAGACGCCTGTTATTCAGTAAACACCGCCTGTGCCATCCTTCCACATTATTTTGAGTTCGCGGTAACCCTAGTTCGTTATTTTGGTGAATTGACCAAAAGTGAGGTGGAAATAAAGGTAGTTCCTCCTCCTCCTACTTCTTTTTCTTCTTTTGCCAGAAACATAATACGTCTCGAACCACTCCGTTAAGACAACATCTAGTTGCCTTGGCATATTTACCGCCAGATGATATTCCAACTGCATTTCACATGCTAAAAGAAGAAGTTTTGCCTCAGGAAGCAGATCCCTTTACGGAGTGGTTGTTGAAAATGCGCTTTCTTCTGTAATAAATAATTAATAAATATTGTTGATTACAGAAGAAGAATTATTATATAGATATTTAGAAATTATTTTGATTAAAGAAGAAGAGTAAAGTTTGTAACATTAATCATAGTAGAAAGAAGGTTTTTTACATTTATTTATAATTTTCTGTTTCACTTGTGAAATAGTTAATAAATATTTTTGATTATAATTGTAGTCCTCCAGTATTATTACGCCTTACGTCATATTTTAAATTTACTTTGGTTTTGATGATCTTTCGAGGCGACAAGCCATCGATGAAGTGCATCGTCGAGGCAAAGACCCGTCGAGGTAGGAATCCTTCGAGGTGCTGATCTTTCGAGGTAATGACCCACCGGCAAAACGTACTATCGAGGTAGGGACATCGAGGTATCGAGCATCGAGCCATCGTCATTCGGAGTTTAGTACCAAACTCGTCTAACTGTGCTGTGAAAATGTGTGGGTGTTTCCACCAAAGCTGCGCGGGAAAAAAGTGTCGTAAGAGGATGTGTAGCGAAGCTGTCAAAATGCGCATTAATGTGCCAAAATGCGTATTAATATACGGTGCGAGCTGAGCGAGGATGCGTTGCTAAGGCAGCGTATTCCTCGCACACATTCCTAGCACACACGTTTCACTTGTTTTGTACGGACAAAACCTCGCTCCCCTAAAGCCGTTTCCACCAGAGCTGTGCTGAGCGAGGCGAGGTAAATGGAGCGATCCTATTGGTTGTTTAAAAACACATCCCTCGCTACCTATCCTCGCACAGCTTTGGTGGAACCGCAGCCTAAGGCGGTCGGGTTGTCGATCGTCTCGATGAACGTACAGTCGTATGCCTCTCTTTACTTTGAATTTGTGATGCTAATAAGTGTAATTGTGTGCGTGACTTTCCGCGTTACGCGTAAGATATAATTTAAACGTAGGTAAGAATAATTATAAATGCTTCTTATTATTATTTGTTATGTAAATGTATAAATTCTGGGTAAGGCTTTTCGAATTCTGTACCTTTAGGTAGTATTTATTATTCTGTGTGTGGTAGGTACCTACAACTTAAATCCGTTCTATGTCAAATTGATTTCCGGGACTATACCTACCTGCCGCGATTTCAATAGGCAAGAGTACCTACCTTAATTTGATATATTCTGAAGGTACTTGTATATTAGAAAAACGAGTAAAAGCTTAAGCGTCCTCAGCAGAAAGTGTCCTTATGTTATCGATTCGTAGAGCGCACAACATAACTAAATCTTGGCTAATATGATTGCCGTCTCTTTCTGTTTAATTTATTTATGTTAATTTATTTATCGCGATGAGTCACTGATCAGGAGGACGTCGTGTGTTTATGTCGAGCAATATCTGAAACAGGTTAATCGATGGTAGGTGCGCGTCGCCATTTGCACGCACTTCACTAACTGTCTTCCATGCTGGCCTGGGAGCGAGAGAATAACATAGAATGTGCCAGCTGTATTTCCTCCCGGGCATGCTGTAAAAATCAGCTATCAGGATCCGAGGGTTTCAGTATATTGTAATTTAGGCGATGGGCTGAAAACCTGTCACTACAGCAATATACATACAAATCTATCTTAAATAACCCTCAGAACTATGTCAGACGTGGCGGAACGACCTCTGTTAGGTTGTTTACGCTCTGCCTACCCCATTAGGGATAAAGGCGTGATTATATGTATGCATGTAGGTATGTGACTAACTGCTGGCTACTTGTAAGTGATGTAAAGAGTTATCAGGAGCCGTATTTTTGAACCACTCGAACGAATATTTCGCATGTCAATTTGCATGGAAATCGCTTGTGAACGTAACTTTTTGCGCATATGCGCAATAGCTTCCGAGCAGTTCAAAAAGAAACCTCCTGAATTCGTATTTTTGAACCGCTCGAACTCCAATACGCATACGAAAGAGTAACTTTCGCATACGATTTTCATGCAATTTGCCATGCGAATGTTAGTCTTTCGTATGCGAATTTGATTCGAGCGGTTCAAAAATACGGCTCCTGATCGTTGTCGGCGTAAATAATCAGCCTTGAATTTACAGTAGTAAGCCGCACTCTTTCGGGTCTATCAACGTCAGTATAGACGTATTTAGAAATTTCTTTATGTAAAAGATTAGGTTAGGTTAGGTTAGGTTGTACATGTCCAAAAGTTATGAAATAATGATACGTGCTTGACGATGCGGGCTTCAGTTTCGGAATACATACATACATACAATCACGCCTTTATCCCTAATGGGGTAGGCAGAGCGTAAACGACCTGAACAAAGGTCGATGCGCCACGTCTGACAAAGTTTTGAGGGTAAGCGAAAGAAAAGCATAGAATATGCCAGCTACATTTCTTCCCGGACATGCTGTAAAATTCAGCTAAGGGATTCGAGGGTTTCAGTATATTGCAACGTGGGCGATGAGCTGACAAACTGTCACTTCAGCAATATACCTACAAATCTATCTTAAATAACCCTCAAAACTTTGTCAGACGTGGCGGAACGACCTTTGTTTACGCTCTGCTTTCCCCATTAGGGAAAAAGACGTGATTATATGTATGTATGTATGTACGTATGTTCACACGTAGCTATAATAATATATTAACATAAGCCGAAATATACAGAATGTTTGATTCATCGTTTGTCATAAAAGAATGGTCGATAGATGGGGTCTAGCTATTTCCTCAGCTAAGAAAAAAAATGTCAAACAATTACTATTTTATGAAGTTTCTTTCCGTATTTTTATAAAAATCTCAAAATTCAGCCTTTAGACTCCAACAGACTGAAATGTTTTAGTTTAATTCGCAATATTATTTTTTATTTTAAGTAAAATCACTATTCATCTCTGCCAGTCATCATCTCTTTCTCCCTAGCCTTATCCCGTATCTCACGGGGCCGCTACCTAATCTAGAGGATTGAACCAGCACTTTTTTCTGGAAGTTAAAAATACAATGGCATTTCCATATAAAATGTTCACCTCGATCGGACAATTTGTATGGAGAACCCTATTTTTCTGAAAAAAGTTCCTGGTTGAAGTAAGAAAGAACCCCTATCAGTTTGCGGGACGCTGTCCCTTACACCCGGTATTATAGTTACAAGTGAAACCACCTTAAGGGGATTCCCGGTGCACGCCAGCGCCCTCATCAGTTAAAAAATCATTACTTACTAAAAACGCTATCAATCGAAAATCCGGTAGATCAGATTGAAGTACAGGTACTGAAGTGTATTTTAAGCATCGTAAATTGCTAATTCAATGTTCACTGCAGTTACAGATAGCAAAAGTGCCTAAAGTGGCCGTCTTTCGCAAATTTTCTATCTGTAATTACAACGAACTATACGTTGCAACTTTATGAGGCTCTTAACTACCTTCATTGCTTTAACCTCAATCTGATCTACCGGATTTTCAATTGATTGTGTTTTCAGTGAGTAATGATTTTTTGACCGATGGGGGCGCCACTTAGCCCAGGGAAGCCCCTTAACTTTAAGATTTGAGTACCTACAGACATACACTGGGACAGGTGAACCTCAACTACCGTGACTAGGACTCTTGTAAAAGACCTGAAACCTACCTCTGCTAAATGGAACCTACTAGGTTTGTAGCAACGGTCTACATAGAGACTTGGTGGTTCCAGGTGCCTAGCCAGTACCTGCCAATACTTCACCCGGGCACAGGGAACTTTAGTCTTCTCTATCCTCCGACGCGGGTAGGTGACCTTAATAATAAACAAAACAATCATGCATCATGATCACATTTCCATGCTTTAGTGGCGGTGAAAGAAAAACATAGAAAGTGCCAACTGCTCCCCCTACCGGCATGTTGTAAAAACCAGGTAAGGTATTCGGGAGTTTCAGTATATTATAATTTAGTCGATGAGTATACTAATGTACAGATCTAAGTATCTAATTTTATGTAGACGATTACTTGACATGCTTCACACTACGCAAGATACAACTACGAGGAACAAATAACTGATATTTTTATTTATAGTTTTTTTTCTTTTTATTTAACTTTATTTAGCTTTAATAGAATACAAGCTCATTCACTATTCATTAAAATCTAATATAAATAATAAATAAACTTAAAAACTAAACGAAAAGCCCGCCCTTGGTCAGTACCGGTGCAAAGGTGCCCATTACGCTCGCTGCGTTACCACGCTGAACTGTAATAGACAGCCTTTGCAGCAGAAACGCCCCAGCGCGGTTGTCGCAACCTCTCTCCCGAAGGCGGCGCCCAATTTCCCTAAGGAATGACATCCCTTCCGATGCCCAACAAAAGTTCCGTATATTTGGTACGTTTTTTTAGCTGCTGTAGTTTCAGCTGCGGCGGCGGCTGACCGTACGGTGTTACCCAGGTGG
Source organism: Scrobipalpa costella (assembly GCA_949820665.1). Classification (NCBI taxonomy): domain Eukaryota; kingdom Metazoa; phylum Arthropoda; class Insecta; order Lepidoptera; family Gelechiidae; genus Scrobipalpa; species Scrobipalpa costella. Next base: position 39,474,679 of record OX463295.1, read on the forward strand.
GAGGCAGCAAAAGTGCTGACGCACGTAGCGTCCCATATAAGGCACTTTCCCCTCTGCCACGGCACCAGTCCACGGCACCAGTCCGGCCTTTTGCCGTCTGACCGACTAAGACCCGGTGGCTCCAAGACACACAGTATATTTGCCCAGATCAGTGCTCTCCGGACGATATCGTTGAGAGCGTGGTGACGAGGGAACCTTCCTGAACATCGACAACAGCTCAAGGCATGATGACCGTTCGCCTCCACTGTGGTGCGGCAGATGCATGAATGAGGTTGGAAAACATCGCAGCCCAAGCGGACAGCTACAGCCACACGCAAAGAACTATTGTCGAGAATAATAAATGAACTAGTTTCAGCGATTTTAATAATTCCATCCACAAAGGGGTGTAAGCGGGGATAGAAATTTGTATGAAAGCCCATACATTTTAAAGGTACAGACAGCTAGAAACATGATCGGGGTACGAGCAGAGATACCTAGAAACATGTTGAGGCTGATCGGGGTGGTGCAAACAGAAACAGCTAGGAACATAATCGGACAGCGAGTAGGGACAGCTAGGAACATGATCAGGGTGCGTGTAGAGTGCTAGGAACATGTTCAGGGTGCGCAAAAAAAATTGCTAGGAACATGATCATACAGGGTGCTTTTTTGGACAGATAGCTGTGTCTACTCGGACCACGACCAGGGTGCGTGCTGGGACTCTTAACAATACGATTGAAGTGTAACCAAAAACATGAAAATAGAATCAGGCGTTATTTTGCGGAAGGCCATCATAACATAAGACAAACAAAATTGACTACTTTTATTCAAGTGATGGTCACCCGCAATCAAATGCAATTAATTGCGGGCGGGTAGGCGCGCCGTAGCGCGCGCAGTTTTGAACGATATTCTAAGACATTACGGGCGATCAATGATTGCATAACTTGAAATCTACTTGCTCATCTGCCGATCGGATATACCTTAAATATTAGTAATGTGCCCCTAGCCAGCGGTTATCCGTATGCACTATAGACAACGGGCCAGGTGTCAAACCAGTAAATTAATGCCTCTCAGCTGTAACTTTCTACATAGTTTCAGGAGCCGCATTATTGAACCGCTCGAATCGAATTCACATACGAAAGACTAACATTTGCATGGCAAATAGTATGGAAATCGCATACGAAAGATACTCTTTCGTATGCGCATTGGAGTTCGAGTGATTCAGAAATACGACTCCTGGGGCTTATTTAATAAAACCGACAATGACAATTTGACAGTGACAATTCGATGTACACAGCTTAGCTGATAAACTTATTCGTATCATGTTAGCAAGTAAACTACGCAATGTACGCTGAATTGTCATTGTCAAATTGTCATTGTCAGTTTTATTAAATAGGCCCCTGGTCGTTTTTCTAAGACCCCCTGTGCGCGTCAGCTGCGATGCCGTTGGGGGGTTGTGCCGTGGTAGACGACCAACCACGTAAAGAAAATAAAAACCGGTCAATGATTTCCTCCCGCTTGCAATTAATATAGGACTAGCTGTGCCCGCGACTTCGTACGCCCGGTTTTTATCGAAAACACGCAGTGTCGAACATACTAAAAACGCTTCTCCGCGCGTAGGAGCGGGATCTGCTAACCTACGCGCGGAGAAGCGTGTTCAGTATGTTCGACACTGCGTGTTTTTCATACAAACTGGGGTACTTACTCAATATTAGAATAGTTTGCGTGATTATTTCTAACCTAGGCTGGACACCAGGTAATTAAAAAAGGTCAGTCAAATAAAGATTCCATGAGTTTAAGTAATGCTCAGTCAAACAAAAAAAGTTCCATCAAAATCGGTTAAAACGACTGAAATTCAATTTCTTACCTATCTACTAAGTCTTGAGGCGTGATTATTTGTATCGTAACGTAATTTTGATTTTTAATAATGCTCAGTTGAATAAAAAAAGTCCCATCGAAATCGGTTTGGTAGTTTTGGCGTGATGTGGTAACATACATACAGACAGACAGACAAAAAAATCGTATTGATCTTTAGATCGTTAATAATTTTATTTTTTTGCTTCTAGAGATTTATTATATATGTATATGTCATGGACCAGGTGATTAATGCGGGCATTATTTATAATGCACGAGCATTATGAATAATGTCTAGCTTTATCGGGCTAAGTGATTAATTACTATCTTAACTTAATTATTTATCACATTGCACGGTCATTATTATATTGCTACATGACAATTGGGTAATTTGATAATAAAGCTATATTTAACGCGGTGCGAGGGCGGGGAGGGGTTTTTGTTTTAAATTTAATTATATTTTATGTTATATTTTTAATATGACTTTCCTTATGTTTTAAATGCAAAAACTAGTGGATTTTTAAGGTAGATGTCCTTGGTAATTAGGCCAAATAATGAGTCTGATTATTTAAGTGATTAAATATTTAGTTTATTTTAAGTTAAATGACAATAAAAATAATAAAAACAGTAATAAAATGTGTTTGTATTACTCTGCCCAAAAGGTGATGGGCAATATGTATAATTCCCGGTAAATTTGATTATTTGAATAATTATTTTCAAATTGCACTCTCATATTGGGCATTTTTCATAATGACCGGGCATTATGTATACTGCCCAATTTATCACTTGGTTCATAATATATAGATGTGGTTCTGATCTGATAGTATATAATACAAAACAAATAAGTCAGCTGGCTTCCGGCGGAGGGAAACTTGTCAGCTGGTTATTCAAACAAGAAAAAACAGCCAGGCAATGATTACCTCCCGCTTGCAACTTTTCTTTATTACTAAATTTTAATTAATAAAATAATCAAATCACAAATGAACCTTTTATTCTAAGAAATTAACAAAACTAAATCCACTGAATTTACTTATTAAGTACCTCTTTTATAAAACGTATAGAAGTAAAAATGTTGCCAGACTATGACGTAAGAAAAGATTATCCTAACAATACAAAACACATTCAATACAACATACAATGTGCCAGCAGCATTTCCTCTCGGGCATGCTGTAAAAAACAGCTAAGGGATCCGAAGGTATCAATATATTGTAATTTGGGCGATGGGCTGACAACCTGTCACTACAGCAATATACGTACAAATCTATCTTAAATAACCCGCTATGCCTACCCCATAAGGGATAAAGGCGTGATTATATGTATGTATGTACAAAACAAATAAGTCAGCTGACTTCTGGCGGGGGCATAACCTCAGCTGGTAAGATGAATATAACTCGAGTAAGGACTGAACCCAATAAATAAGTGACTTCTTTTTCGGTCAATTTGTCCGGATTTTATTTTCTACATTTGTTAAGGTATTTTTTTAAGAACCTCAACCTCAGTTTAGCAGTGGTAGACGACATATATAATAAACGGACATGTCCGCTGCTCACATGAACATAAGGACTGAACCAAGTTTTTTTCAACCTTCCTTCAGTGTTGTGCGCTTGCGACAAATAAAAATATAAATAAAAAAGTATATATATACATACATTTTATTATGACAACCATGAATTACAAGTAAAAGTGTAAAGTATCTTCCACGCTGGGAGAGATAGAAAAACATAGAATGTTCCATTTGCCCTTCCTCCCGGGCGTGAAGTCAGCAAAAGGGACTCGAGGATTACAGTGTATTGTAATTTAGGCGATGGGCTGACAACCTGTGACTATAGCAATACACATTACAATCAAAAATTTCCCTCAATTTTTGTCAGACGTGGCGAAAGCCTTTACGGGGCGTTTGACGCTCTGCCTACCCCGGAAGGGATAAAGGCGTGATTTTATGTATGTATGTATGAATTACAAAAACAAAACAACAGTATTTACTCGCGTGTACTATGTGCGTTTTGTCTGTTTATTGGTGACCTGGGCATTATGTTTTCGATTATTTTGTTTGTAATACTAGTTTGCGTTTTTCTGTTAGTGACTTTGTTAGTAAACCAGCTAAGGGTTCCGAGGGTTTCTGTACATTGCAATTTAGGCGATGGGCTGACAACCTGTCACTTCAGCAATTTACCTAAAAATCAATCTTAAATAACTCTCAAAACTTTGTCAGACGTGGCGGAACGACCTCCATTACGGTCGTTTACGTTCTGCCTACCACATTACTGATAAGGACGTGATTATAAGTATGTATGTCTTTTTTAGTTTGTGTGTTTCTTTTTTGTTTGTCGGTTTTGTTTTGTTTATGCTTTTTGTTTTCTTTTTTGACTTCTATTAATTAAAACAAAATCTGTACTTCCACAAAGGCGTCGGCTCTCCTAAGGGGAGCGGCAGATCGTCCCATATTTTTGTAGAAGCAAATTGAAGTTCCCCCTAAAAATTGTCGTTTTGTGTCGACGCATTGCAAGGGTGGTTTGGATATGACTCGTTAAAGCCCTAGCGCGGATGTCTTTGACCTATTTAAGTTACCGTACATATATTACGTGGTAACAATTATCCATTCTGTGATATAACGCGGTTTTTCGAACTCAATTACTTGCTTGACAGCACAAGCTAGATATAAAGTTCTTCGATTGGCCATGCTCAAGACTATCATTTCCTATCATTAAAATAAGGTCTGTGTGATGCTGGCCTGAGAGCGAGAGAAATACTTAGAATGTGCCGGCTGATTTTCCTTCCGGGCATGCTGTGAAAACCAATTAAGGGATCCGAGAGTTTCAGTATATTGTAGTTTAGTTGATGGGCTGACAATCTGTCCCTACAGCAATTATACGCACCTTCAAATCTATCTTAAAAAACCCTCAAAACTTTGTTGGTCGTGGCGGAACGATCATTGTTTAGGTCGTTTACGCTCTGGCCACCCCATTAGGGATATAGGCGTGATGTATGTATGCCTATTATGATAGAATAAACCATTTTTTTACATACTTTTTTTGTACTTATAGCTTTTTTGTGATTTAAAACCACGTAAGTACACTTTCTGCTGTATACTTAAAAAAAAGAAACGATTGAAGGTAGGTAGTAAGTACGATTAATTTAAATAGTGTTGACATATTTATTACAGAGAAAAAAATGTTTGTTTACAGATTACATCGCTGAAATAATTTTATAAACTTCGTTTATTATTCATAACAAAAATGGCAGACGACACAGAAATTCAATGTTTGTTTGATAGGAAGCGTAAAATAAGGTCACTTAACATAATGACAGATTTAAATAAGGAAAAATATATTTTGAAAGATGGAAACAGAAATGATAGTTTTTCACAACTGAGTGGAGCTGGTAGCAAATCTGTGAACATGCAGAAACAAAAGACAAAACACAGACGGCGCAAAAAACGTAGAGAATACAAAATATTACAATACGATAAAAATGAAATTATATTTTTAGTGCGCACGAGTAAATCTAAATATAATCCAATTACAGTTCAGCACTATAGTTCGCCAGATATAGTCACTGTAAAAATAAGTAATGTTCACAGAGTAAAGAGTTTTACTGCCGTTCAACCAAAAGAAAATCAATATTTTAAAAGAAATTATGTCGTCTATGGATGTCGCACCCGCGATAAAGCTGAGCTGTTCAACCCATTCGCTATCCCAAATACTTGCGCTAAAATATATCGGTGTCAGTTCGAAGCCGGTCAGACATGCTGTTGCAATTGTAACTCTGATGCTATGTTTGAAGTTATGAAAAGCTTATATGATTGCTATAAAAAGAAGGATTGTAATCATTGTAATTGTATATTATGTGGACACGTACCCAAAGTGGAAAGATATTTAGCACCTAGTAAAGAAATAGGCGTAGCTGTAGACAAAAAACTAGTTGCACCAGCACCAGAAATACCATCCGAAAAATTAAGGAAAGCTAAAGCTGAAGGATTACTTACACCCTTAGATGGCAAAACACCTGAAGAACAAGAAAGAATTTTGCGCGGTCTAGCGAAAAATGGTGTACCGTTGCCTGAAGGTAAAACAGCATCACAGAAAAACCTTATTGAAAAAATAAGAAAAGAAATGGGTCTACCTCCAGCACCAAAAACACCATCTGAAAAAGCAAGGATGGCAAAATCCTATGCTGCTGGAGCTATAACTCCATTAGAAGGTAAAACCCCGTCAAAAAAGAAGCAAGCATTAAAAAAGATGGCTGCAGCAGGTATACCTTTACCAGAAGGGAGAACGCCATCAGAAAAAGCATTAATTGAAAAGGTTAGACTATCATTAGCAGCAGCGCAATTTCCAGAAGTTCCATCTGCAAAATTACGGAGAGCAAAAGACGAAGGACTGCTTACCCCAATAGACGGAAAACCACCAGTAGAACAAGAAAGGATATTAAGAGGTTTAGCTAAACATGGAATACCTTTACCAGAAGGAAAAACAGGGTCGCAAAAAAAACTGATACAAAAAGTAAGAAAAGAAATGGGTTTACCATCGGAACCTAAAACTCCATCAGAGAGAGCTAGACTAGCAAAGTCTTACGCTGCAGGGGTGATAACGCCACTTGAAGGAAAAACTCCATCAAAAAAGGAACAAGCTTTGAGGAAAATGGCTGAAGCTGGTGTTCCATTACCAGAGGGCCGAACTCCATCTGAGAAAGCATTAATAGAGAGAGTAAAAACAAGAATGCTAGCACCACCGATGAAAATACCTTCAGGTATTCCGTCCGAAAAAATAAGGAAAGCTAAGGCTGAAGGAATTATTACTCCCTTAGAGGGAAAAACTCCAGAACAAAAAGAAAAAATAATCCGTGGTTTGGCAAAAGCAGGAATTCCACTACCAGAAGGAAAAACAGCTTCTGAGAAAAAACTTATTGAAAAAATAAGAAAGGAAATGGGATTACCACCAGAACCCAAAACCCCGTCAGAGAGAGCTAGACTGGCAAAGTCTTACGCTGCAGGGGTGATAACGCCACTTGAAGGAAAAACTCCATCAAAAAAGGAACAAGCTTTGAGGAAAATGGCTGAAGCTGGAGTTCCATTACCAGAGGGCCGAACTCCATCTGAGAAAGCATTAATAGAGAGAGTAAAAACAAGAATGCTAGCACCACCGATGAAAATACCGTCAGGTATTCCGTCCGAAAAAATACGAAAAGCTAAGGCTGAAGGAATTATAACACCTTTAGAGGGAAAAACACCAGAACAAAAAGAAAAAATCATCCGTGGTTTGGCAAAAGCAGGAATTCCACTACCAGAAGGAAAAACAGCTTCTGAGAAAAAACTTATTGAAAAAATAAGAAAGGAAATGGGATTACCACCAGAACCCAAAACCCCTTCAGAGAGAGCTAGACTGGCAAAGTCTTACGCTGCAGGGGTGATAACGCCACTTGAAGGAAAAACTCCATCAAAAAAGGAACAAGCTTTGAGGAAAATGGCTGAAGCTGGTGTTCCATTACCAGAGGGCCGAACTCCATCTGAGAAAGCATTAATAGAGAGAGTAAAAACAAGAATGCTAGCACCACCGATGAAAATACCATCAGGTATTCCGTCCGAAAAAATACGAAAAGCTAAGGCTGAAGGAATTATTACACCTTTAGAGGGAAAAACACCAGAACAAAAAGAAAAAATACTTCGCGGTTTGGCAAAAGCAGGGATACCACTACCTGAAGGAAAAACTGCTTCTGAGACAAAACTTATTGAAAAAATTAGAAAGGAAATGGGATTACCACCAGAACCCAAAACCCCTTCAGAGAGAGCTAGACTGGCAAAGTCTTACGCTGCAGGGGTTATAACGCCACTTGAAGGAAAAACTGAATCAAAAAAGGAACAAGCTTTGATGAAAATGGCTGAAGCAGGTGTGCCTCTGCCTGAAGGTCGAACTGCGTCTGAGAAAAAAATGATAGAAAAAGTAAAAACAAGAATGCTTAGACCACCAGTTGAAGTGCCGGAAGGCGTTCCATCTGAAAAAATTCGTAAGGCGAAGGCTGAAGGACTTCTTACTCCTTTAGAAGGAAAAACACCAGCCGAACAAGAAAAAATATTGCGGGGCTTAGCAAAAGTTGGAATACCTTTACCTGAAGGAAAAACTGCGTCTCAAAAGAAACTTATTGATAAAGTCAGAAAAGATATGGGTCTTCCCCCGGAACCAAAGACACCTTCAGAAAGAGCAAGAATGGCAAAATCTATTGCGGCAGGAATAATAACACCGTTAGAGGGGAAAACTCCATCCAAAAAAGAACAAGCGTTAATGAAAATGGCTGAAGCTGGTGTATTTCTGCCTGAAGGACGCACTGCTTCGGAAAAAGCATTAATAGCTAAAGTGAAAGGCAAAGTAGCTCCCCCAATGGAGCTACCAGAAGGTATACCATCCGAAAAAATACGTAAAGCCAAAGCTGAAGGTCTTTTAACACCCTTAGATGGGAAACCTCCAGCTGAACAAGAAAAAATATTACGTGGATTAGCAAAAGCAGGAATTCCTCTGCCAGAAGGTAAAACTGCGTCTCAAAAGAAACTTATTGATAAAGTGAGAAAAGATATGGGTCTTCCACCGGAAGCAAAAACACCTTCAGAGAAAGCGAGACTTGCAAAGTCTTATGCAGCAGGTGTAATAACGCCATTAGAAGGCAAAACGCCGTCAAAGAAAGAACAGGCATTAAGAAAAATGGCGGAAGCAGGTGTCTCCCTGCCTGAAGGACGGACTGCATCAGAGAAAAAATTGATAGAGAAAGTAAAAAAGAGAATGCTAGCACCACCAGTCGAATTACCAGAAGGTATTCCATCTGAAAAAATTCGTAAGGCGAAGGCCGAAGGACTTCTTACTCCTTTAGAAGGCAAAACAAAAGCTGAACAAGAAAAAATATTGCGGGGATTAGCTAACGCTGGAATACCTTTACCAGAAGGAAAAACTGCATCCCAAAAGAAACTTATTAATAAAGTCAGAAAAGATATGGGTCTTCCCCCGGAACCAAAGACACCTTCAGAAAGAGCTAAAATGGCAAAATCAATTGCAGCAGGAATAATTACTCCGTTAGAGGGGAAAACTCCATCCAAAAAAGAACAAGCATTAATGAAAATGGCTGAAGCAGGCGTTCCTCTGCCTGTAGGTCGAACTGCGTCTGAGAAAAAATTGATAGAGAAAGTAAAAACAAGAATGCTTAGGCCACCAGTCGAAGTGCCGGAAGGCGTACCATCTGAAAAAATCCGTAAGGCGAAGGCCGAAGGACTTCTTACTCCTTTAGAAGGAAAAACAAAAGCTGAACAAGAAAAAATATTGAGGGGATTAGCTAACGCTGGAATACCTTTACCAGAAGGAAAAACTGAATCCCAAAAGAAACTTATTGATAAAGTCAGAAAAGATATGGGTCTTCCCCCGGAACCAAAGACACCTTCAGAAAGAGCTAGAATGGCAAAATCAATTGCAGCAGGAATAATTACTCCGTTAGAGGGGAAAACTCCATCCAAAAAAGAACAAGCGTTAATAAAGATGGCTGAAGCAGGTGTTCTTCTGCCCGAAGGTCGCACTGCATCGGAAAAAGCTTTAATAGATAAAGTGAAAAGGAAATTTGCTCCACCAATAGAACTACCAGAAGGAATACCATCTGAAAAAATACGTAAAGCCAAAGCTGAAGGTCTTATAACACCCTTAGATGGGAAATCACCAGCTGAACAAGAAAAAATATTACGTGGATTAGCAAAAGCAGGAATTCCTCTGCCAGAAGGTAAAACTGCGTCTCAAAAGAAACTTATTGATAAAGTAAGAAAAGATATGGGTCTTCCACCTGAAGCAAAAACACCTTCAGAGAAAGCGAGACTTGCAAAGTCTTATGCAGCAGGTGTAATAACGCCATTAGAAGGCAAAACGCCGTCAAAGAAAGAACAGGCATTAAGAAAAATGGCGGAAGCAGGTGTCTCCCTGCCTGAAGGACGAACTGCTTCAGAGAAAAAATTGATCGAGAAAGTAAAAAAAAGAATGCTAGCACCACCAGTCGAATTACCAGAAGGTATACCATCTGAAAAAATTCGTAAGGCGAAGGCCGAAGGACTTCTTACTCCTTTAGAAGGAAAAACAAAAGCTGAACAAGAAAAAATATTGCGGGGATTAGCAAACGCTGGAATACCTTTACCAGAAGGAAAAACTGCATCCCAAAAGAAACTTATTAATAAAGTCAGAAAAGATATGGGTCTTCCCCCGGAACCAAAGACACCTTCAGAAAGAGCTAGAATGGCAAAATCAATTGCAGCAGGAATAATTACTCCGTTAGAGGGGAAAACTCCATCCAAAAAAGAACAAGCATTAATGAAAATGGCTGAAGCAGGCGTTCCTCTGCCTGTAGGTCGAACTGCGTCTGAGAAAAAATTGATAGAGAAAGTGAAAACAAGAATGCTTAGGCCACCAGTCGAAGTGCCGGAAGGCGTACCATCTGAAAAAATTCGTAAGGCGAAGGCCGAAGGACTTCTTACTCCTTTAGAAGGAAAAACAAAAGCTGAACAGGAAAAAATATTGCGGGGATTAGCAAACGCTGGAATACCTTTACCAGAAGGAAAAACGGAATCCCAAAAGAAACTTATTAATAAAGTCAGAAAAGATATGGGTCTTCCCCCGGAACCAAAGACACCTTCAGAGAGAGCTAAAATGGCAAAATCTATTGCAGCAGGAATAATTACTCCTTTAGAGGGGAAAACTCCATCCAAAAAAGAACAAGCATTGAAAAAAATGGCTGACGCAGGTGTTCCTCTACCAGAAGGAAGAACTGCTTCTGAAAAAGCTTTAATAGAAAAAGTAAAAAAAACCATTAAAGCTGGACCACCATCTCTTAAAACACCCTCTGAGAAATTGCGCCAAGCAAAGGCAGATGGATTACTCACACCATTATCAGGCAAACCACCTGAGGAAAAGGAAAGAATATTACGGGCTTTAGCACAAGCTGGTTTACCTCTTCTAGAAGGGAAGACAGATTCTGAAAGAAAAATAATTGATAAAGTAAGAAGAGAAATGGGTTTACCACCTGAACCAAAAACACCATCGGAAAAGGCTAGGATTGCAAAGTCTTATGCTGCAGGGGAAATCACACCGTTAGAAGGTAAAACTCCATCACAGAAAGAACAAGCTCTAATGAAAATGGCCAAAGCAGGTGTTCCTTTACCAGAAGGACGAACACCTTCAGAAAAAGCTTTAATAGAAAAAATTAAGAAGTCTTTGGTTGCACCGGTAACGCCATCTGAAAAATTGCGCAAAGCAAAGATTGAAGGTCTCTTGACGCCGTTGGAAGGAAAAACACAAGAACAAAAAGAAAAAATCTTGCGAGGATTAGCACAAGCCGGTATTCCATTACCTGAGGGAAAAACTGCGTCGGAAAAAAAATTAATAGATAAAGTAAGAAAAGATATGGGACTGCCTCCAGAACCTAAAACTCCTTCAGAAAAAGCTAAACTCGCAAAGTCCTATGCTGCGGGTATCGTGGAACCCCTGGAAGGAAAAACGCCTTCACAAAAAAGGCAGATTTTACAAAAAATGGCCGAGGCAGGTGTTCCATTACCAGAGGGCCGAACACCTTCGGAGAAAAAGTTAATAGAGCAAGTAAAGGCAACTTTAGCAGCACCTGCTCCTGCACCCAAAACACCATCCGAAAAATTACGTTTAGCAAAAGCTGACGGACTTATGACTCCATTGGAAGGTAAGACACTAGAGCAAAAAGAAAAAATATTGCGAGGTTTAGCCCAACTTGGCATTCCCTTACCAGAAGGCAAAACGGATTCAGAAAAGAAAATAATAGAGAAAGTAAGAAAAGATATGGGATTACCACCTACCCCTAAAACCCCGTCTGAAAAAGCAAAATTAGCTAAATCTTATGCTGCGGGTTTAGTGACGCCATTAGAAGGTAAGACTCCGTCCCAAAAAGAAAGAGCACTAATGAAGATGGCAGAAGCTGGTGTTCCTTTGCCAGAGGGAAGAACAGCTTCGGAGAAAAAAATAATTGAAAAAGTAAGAAAAACTATAGCAGCAGAGAGACCTATTTCACCTCCAATTGGAAGGCCAGCATTATCTTCAGCAGAAAGAGAAAAGCTAGATCAAGAAACAGGAAAAAATATGAAAGAAGGAAAAGGGCCTGTTGATGAATGTATCTGTGACTTGCTAACTCCTGAATCAGAAAGACGAAAACCATCGATAGGAAAAAAACCAGAACTACCAAAAACACCATCAGAAAAAGAAAAAGCTTTGATAAAAATGATTGAAGCGGGTGAACCTTTAGCAGAAGGAAAGACTCCATCTGAAAAATTATTATTAGAAAAAGTCAAAACAAAAATGCTTGTCCCAGAAGGTGTTCCATCTGAAAAAATTCGTAAGGCTCAGGCCGAAGGACTTCTTACTCCCTTAGCAGGAAAATCACCAGCTGAACAAGAAAAAATATTGCGAGGCTTGGCAAAAGCCGGAATACCTTTGCCAGAAGGAAAAACTGCGTCTCAAAAGAAACTTATTGAAAAAGTAAGAAAAGATATGGGTCTACCCCCAGAACCTAAAACACCATCAGAAAGAGCGCGACTTGCAAAGTCTTACGCAGCGGGTGTCATAACGCCATTAGAAGGAAAAACACCATCAAAAAAAGAACAGGCATTGAAAAAAATGGCAGAAGCCGGTGTGCCTTTGCCCGAAGGACGGACTGCATCAGAAAAAAAATTGATAGATAAAGTAAAAAAAAGAATGCTGGCACCACCCGTCGAAGTACCAGAAGGTATTCCATCTGAAAAAATTCGTAAGGCTAAGGCCGAAGGACTTCTTACTCCTTTAGAAGGAAAAACAACAGCCGAACAAGAAAAAATATTGCGGGGATTAGCAAACGCTGGAATACCTTTACCTGAAGGAAAAACTACATCTCAAAAGAAACTTATTGATAAAATCAGAAAAGAAATGGGTCTTCCCCCAGAACCTAAAACACCATCAGAAAGAGCCAGACTTGCAAAGTCTTACGCAGCGGGTGTCGTAACGCCATTAGAAGGAAAAACACCGTCAAAGAAAGAACAGGCATTGAAAAAAATGGCAGAAGCCGGTGTGCCTTTGCCCGAAGGACGGACTGCATCAGAGAAAAAAATTATCGAGAAAGTAAAAAAAAGAATGCTGGCACCACCAGTCGAAGTACCAGAAGGTATTCCATCTGAAAAAATTCGTAAGGCGAAGGCCGAAGGATTTCTTACTCCTTTAGAAGGAAAAACAACAGCCGAACAAGAAAAAATATTGCGGGGATTAGCAAACGCTGGAATACCTTTACCAGAAGGAAAAACTGAATCGCAAAAGAAACTTATTGATAAAGTCAGAAAAGATATGGGTCTTCCCCCGGAACCAAAGACACCTTCAGAAAGAGCTAGAATGGCAAAATCAATTGCAGCAGGAATAATTACTCCTTTAGAGGGGAAAACTCCATCCAAAAAAGAACAAGCTTTAATGAAAATGGCTGAAGCAGGCGTTCTTCTGCCTGAAGGACGCACTGCTTCGGAAAAAGCATTAATAGCTAAAGTAAAAGGGAAATATGCTCCACCAATGGAAATACCAGAAGGAATACCATCTGAAAAAATACGTAAAGCCAAAGCTGAAGGTCTTTTAACACCCTTAGATGGGAAACCTCCAGCTGAACAAGAAAAAATATTACGTGGATTAGCAAAAGCAGGAATTCCTCTGCCAGAAGGTAAAACTGCGTCTCAAAAGAAACTTATTGATAAAGTGAGAAAAGATATGGGTCTTCCACCTGAAGCAAAAACACCTTCAGAGAAAGCGAGACTTGCAAAGTCTTATGCAGCAGGTGTAATAACGCCATTAGAAGGCAAAACGCCGTCAAAGAAAGAACAGGCATTAAGAAAAATGGCGGAAGCAGGTGTTCCCCTGCCCGAAGGACGAACTGCTTCAGAGAAAAAATTGATAGAGAAAGTAAAAAAAAGAATGCTTATACCACCGGTCGAATTACCAGAAGGTATTCCATCTGAAAAAATTCGTAAGGCGAAGGCCGAAGGACTTCTTACTCCTTTAGAAGGAAAAACAAAAGCTGAACAAGAAAAAATACTACGGGGATTAGCAAACGCTGGAATACCTTTACCAGAAGGACAAACTGCATCTCAAAAGAAACTTATTGGTAAAGTCAGAAAAGAAATGGGACTTCCCCCAGAACCCAAAACACCATCAGAAAGAGCGCGACTTGCAAAGTCTTACGCAGCGGGTGTCATAACGCCATTAGAAGGAAAAACACCGTCAAAGAAAGAACAGGCATTGAAGAAAATGGCAGAGGCCGGTGTGCCTTTACCCGAAGGACGGACTGCATCAGAGAAAAAATTGATAGAGAAAGTAAAAAAAAGAATGCTTGCACCACCAGTCGAAGTACCGGAAGGTATTCCATCTGAAAAAATTCGTAAGGCGAAGGCCGAAGGATTTCTTACTCCTTTAGAAGGAAAAACAACAGCCGAACAAGAAAAAATATTGCGGGGATTAGCAAACGCTGGAATACCTTTACCAGAAGGAAAAACTGCATCCCAAAAGAAACTTATCGATAAAGTCAGAAAAGATATGGGTCTTCCCCCGGAACCAAAGACACCTTCAGAAAGAGCTAGAATGGCAAAATCAATTGCAGCAGGAATAATTACTCCTTTAGAGGGGAAAACTCCATCCAAAAAAGAACAAGCTTTAATGAAAATGGCTGAAGCAGGCGTTCTTCTGCCTGAAGGACGCACTGCTTCGGAAAAAGCATTAATAGCTAAAGTAAAAGGGAAATATGCTCCACCAATGGAAATACCAGAAGGAATACCATCTGAAAAAATACGTAAAGCCAAAGCTGAAGGTCTTTTAACACCCTTAGATGGGAAACCTCCAGCTGAACAAGAAAAAATATTACGTGGATTAGCACAAGCAGGAATTCCTCTGCCAGAAGGTAAAACTGCGTCTCAAAAGAAACTTATTGATAAAGTGAGAAAAGATATGGGTCTTCCACCGGAAGCAAAAACACCTTCAGAGAAAGCGAGACTTGCAAAGTCTTATGCAGCAGGTGTAATAACGCCATTAGAAGGCAAAACGCCGTCAAAGAAAGAACAGGCATTAAGAAAAATGGCGGAAGCAGGTGTTCCCCTGCCCGAAGGACGAACTGCTTCAGAGAAAAAAATGATAGAGAAAGTAAAAAAAAGAATGCTTATACCACCGGTCGAATTACCAGAAGGTATCCCATCTGAAAAAATTCGTAAGGCGAAGGCCGAAGGATTTCTTACTCCTTTAGATGGAAAAACAACAGCCGAGCAAGAAAAAATATTGCGGGGATTAGCAAACGCTGGAATACCTTTACCAGAAGGAAAAACTGCATCCCAAAAGAAACTTATTAGTAAAGTCAGAAAAGAAATGGGACTTCCCCCAGAACCCAAAACACCATCAGAAAGAGCGCGACTTGCAAAGTCTTACGCAGCGGGTGTCATAACGCCATTAGAAGGAAAAACACCGTCAAAGAAAGAACAGGCATTGAAAAAAATGGCAGAGGCCGGTGTGCCTTTACCCGAAGGACGGACTGCATCAGAGAAAAAATTGATAGAGAAAGTAAAAAAAAGAATGCTTGCACCACCAGTCGAAGTACCGGAAGGTATTCCATCTGAAAAAATTCGTAAGGCGAAGGCCGAAGGATTTCTTACTCCTTTAGAAGGAAAAACAACAGCCGAACAAGAAAAAATATTGCGGGGATTAGCAAACGCTGGAATACCTTTAACAGAAGGAAAAACTGCATCCCAAAAGAAACTTATTGATAAAGTCAGAAAAGATATGGGTCTTCCCCCGGAACCGAAGACACCTTCAGAAAGAGCTAAAATGGCTAAATCTATTGCAGCAGGAATAATTACTCCGTTAGAGGGGAAAACTCCATCCAAAAAAGAACAAGCGTTAATGAAGATGGCTGAAGCAGGTGTTCTTCTGCCCGAAGGTCGCACTGCATCGGAAAAAGCTTTAATAGATAAAGTGAAAAAGAAATTTGCTCCACCAATTGAACTACCAGAAGGAATACCATCTGAAAAAATACGTAAAGCCAAAGATGAAGGTCTTTTAACACCCATAGATGGGAAACCTCCAGCTGAACAAGAAAAAATATTACGTGGATTAGCAAAAGCAGGAATTCCTCTGCCAGAAGGTAAAACTGCGTCTCAAAAGAAACTTATTGATAAAGTGAGAAAAGATATGGGTCTTCCACCTGAAGCAAAAACTCCTTCAGAGAAAGCGAGACTTGCAAAGTCTTATGCAGCAGGTGTAATAACGCCATTAGAAGGCAAAACGCCGTCAAAGAAAGAACAGGCATTAAGAAAAATGGCGGAAGCAGGTGTTTCCCTGCCCGAAGGACGAACTGCTTCAGAGAAAAAATTGATAGAGAAAGTAAAAAAAAGAATGCTTATACCACCGGTCGAATTACCAGAAGGTATTCCATCTGAAAAAATTCGTAAGGCGAAGGCCGAAGGACTTCTTACTCCTTTAGAAGGAAAAACAAAAGCTGAACAAGAAAAAATACTACGGGGATTAGCAAATGCTGGAATACCTTTACCAGAAGGACAAACTGCATCTCAAAAGAAACTTATTGGTAAAGTCAGAAAAGAAATGGGACTTCCCCCAGAACCCAAAACACCATCAGAAAGAGCGCGACTTGCAAAGTCTTACGCAGCGGGTGTCATAACGCCATTAGAAGGAAAAACACCGTCAAAGAAAGAACAGGCATTGAAAAAAATGGCAGAGGCCGGTGTGCCTTTACCCGAAGGACGGACTGCATCAGAGAAAAAATTGATCGAGAAAGTAAAAAAAAGAATGCTTGCACCACCAGTCGAAGTACCGGAAGGTATTCCATCTGAAAAAAATCGTAAGGCGAAGGCCGAAGGATTTCTTACTCCTTTAGAAGGAAAAACAACAGCCGAACAAGAAACAATATTGCGGGGATTAGCAAACGCTGGAATACCTTTACCAGAAGGAAAAACTGCATCTCAAAAGAAACTTATTGATAAAGTCAGAAAAGATATGGGTCTTCCCCCGGAACCGAAGACACCTTCAGAAAGAGCTAAAATGGCTAAATCTATTGCAGCAGGAATAATTACTCCGTTAGAGGGGAAAACTCCATCCAAAAAAGAACAAGCGTTAATGAAGATGGCTGAAGCAGGTGTTCTTCTGCCCGAAGGTCGCACTGCATCGGAAAAAGCTTTAATAGATAAAGTGAAAAGGAAATTTGCTCCACCAATGGAACTACCAGAAGGAATACCATCTGAAAAAATACGTAAAGCCAAAGATGAAGGTCTTTTAACACCCATAGATGGGAAACCTCCAGCTGAACAAGAAAAAATATTACGTGGATTAGCAAAAGCAGGAATTCCTCTGCCAGAAGGTAAAACTGCGTCTCAAAAGAAACTTATTGATAAAGTGAGAAAAGATATGGGTCTTCCACCGGAAGCAAAAACACCTTCAGAGAAAGCGAGACTTGCAAAGTCTTATGCAGCAGGTGTAATAACGCCATTAGAAGGCAAAACGCCGTCAAAGAAAGAACAGGCATTAAGAAAAATGGCGGAAGCAGGTGTTTCCCTGCCCGAAGGACGAACTGCTTCAGAGAAAAAATTGATAGAGAAAGTAAAAAAAAGAATGCTTATACCACCGGTCGAATTACCAGAAGGTATTCCATCTGAAAAAATTCGTAAGGCGAAGGCCGAAGGACTTCTTACTCCTTTAGAAGGAAAAACAAAAGCTGAACAAGAAAAAATACTACGGGGATTAGCAAACGCTGGAATACCTTTACCAGAAGGACAAACTGCATCTCAAAAGAAACTTATTGGTAAAGTCAGAAAAGAGATGGGACTTCCCCCAGAACCCAAAACACCATCAGAAAGAGCGCGACTTGCAAAGTCTTACGCAGCGGGTGTCATAACGCCATTAGAAGGAAAAACACCGTCAAAGAAAGAACAGGCATTGAAAAAAATGGCAGAGGCCGGTGTGCCTTTACCCGAAGGACGGACTGCATCAGAGAAAAAATTGATCGAGAAAGTAAAAAAAAGAATGCTTGCACCACCAGTCGAAGTACCGGAAGGTATTCCATCTGAAAAAATTCGTAAGGCGAAGGCCGAAGGATTTCTTACTCCTTTAGAAGGAAAAACAACAGCCGAACAAGAAAAAATATTGCGGGGATTAGCAAACGCTGGAATACCTTTACCAGAAGGAAAAACTGCATCCCAAAAGAAACTTATTGATAAAGTCAGAAAAGATATGGGTCTTCCCCCGGAACCAAAGACACCTTCAGAAAGAGCTAAAATGGCAAAATCTATTGCAGCAGGAATAATTACACCGTTAGAGGGGAAAACTCCATCCAAAAAAGAACAAGCGTTAATGAAGATGGCTGAAGCAGGTGTTCTTCTGCCCGAAGGTCGCACTGCATCGGAAAAAGCTTTAATAGATAAAGTGAAAAGGAAATTTGCTCCACCAATGGAACTACCAGAAGGAATACCATCTGAAAAAATACGTAAAGCCAAAGATGAAGGTCTTTTAACACCCATAGATGGAAAACCTCCAGCTGAACAAGAAAAAATATTACGTGGATTAGCAAAGGCTGGCATTCCTCTGCCAGAAGGAAAAACTGCGTCACAGAAAAAACTTATCGATAAAGTCAGAAAAGATATGGGCCTTCCCCCGGAACCAAAGACTCCTTCAGAAAGAGTTAGAATGGCAAAATCAATTGCAGCAGGAATAATTACTCCTTTAGAGGGGAAAACTCCATCCAAAAAAGAACAAGCCTTAATGAAAATGGCTGAAGCAGGTGTTCCTCTGCCTGTAGGTCGAACTGCGTCTGAGAAAAAAATGATAGCGAAAGTAAAAACAAGAATGCTTAGGCCACCAGTCGAAGTGCCAGAAGGTGTTCCATCTGAAAAAATTCGTAAAGCGAAGATCGAAGGACTTCTTACTCCTTTAGAAGGAAAAACAAAAGCTGAACAAGAAAAAATATTGCGTGGCTTAGCAAAAGCTGGAATACCTTTACCTGAAGGAAAAACTGCATCCCAAAAGAAACTTATTGATAAAGTCAGAAAAGAAATGGGTCTTCCCCCGGAACCAAAGACTCCTTCAGAGAGAGCTAAAATGGCGAAATCTATTGCAGCAGGAATAATTACTCCCTTAGAGGGGAAAACTCCATCCAAAAAAGAACAAGCGTTAATGAAAATGGCTGAAGCAGGTGTACTTCTGCCTGAAGGACGCACTGCTTCGGAAAAAGCTTTAATAGCTAAAGTAAAAGGGAAGTTTGCTCCACCAATGGAACTACCAGAAGGAATACCATCTGAAAAAATACGTAAAGCCAAAGCTGAAGGTCTTATAACACCCTTAGACGGAAAATCTCTAGCTGAACAAGAAAAAATATTACGTGGATTAGCAAAGGCTGGCATTCCTCTGCCAGAAGGAAAAACTGCGTCTCAGAAAAAACTTATCGATAAAGTCAGAAAAGATATGGGTCTTCCTCCGGAACCAAAAACACCTTCAGAGAGAGCTAAAATGGCAAAATCTATTGCTGCAGGAATTATTACTCCTTTAGAGGGAAAATCTCCGTCAAAGAAAGAACAGGCATTAAAAAAGATGGCGGAGGCCGGTGTGCCTTTGCCTGAAGGACGAACTCCATCGGAAAAAGTTCTAATAGAAAAAGTTAAGAAAAGAATGGCTGCTCCGCCAATGGAACTTCCGCCAGGTATACCATCTGAAAAATTGCGTAAAGCAAAAGCTGAAGGGTTAATCACACCATTAGAAGGGAAAACAGCTGAACAAAAGGAAAAAATACTTAGAGGGTTAGTCAAAGCAGGCGTTCCCTTGCCTGAAGGAAAATCTGCATCGGAAAAAAAACTTATAGAAAAAATTAAACAAGAAATGGGTCTTCCACCTGAGGCCAAAACTGAATCTGAAAAAGCTAGACTTGCAAAATCCTATGCATTAGGTTTAATTACACCTCTGGAAGGAAAGACACCTTCTAAAAAAGAACAAATACTGAAGAGAATGGCAGAAGCTGGGGTCACTTTACCTGAAGGTCGTACACCATCAGAAAAAGCGTTAATTGCAAAAGTTAAAAAAGCATTAGGTCCACCTGAACTTCCCCCAGGAATTCCATCTGATAAAGTTCGTAAAGCGAAAGCTGAAGGACTTTTGACGCCACTTACTGGGAAGTCTCCGGCCGAAAAAGAAAAGATATTGAGAGGATTGGCACGTAACGGAATTCCTTTGCCAGTAGGATTGACGCCATCTGAAAAAAAATTGATTCAAAAAGTAAGATTTGATATAGGTTTGCCCCCAGAACCAAGAACGGAATCAGAAAGGGCTAGGATGGACAAATCCTATGCTGCGGGAATTATTACACCACTTGAAGGCAAATCTAATTCAAAAAAAGAAATTGCTTTAAGGAGAATGGCTGAAGCTGGTATACCTTTACCAGAAGGACGGACACCATCAGAAAGAGCTTTAATCGATAAGGTTAAAAAAACTTTGGCTGCTGGACCTGCTGGACCACTGGCATTACAAATACCATCTGAAAAATTACGTAAATTAAAGGCTGAAGGTTTGTTAACTCCCCTAGAAGGAAAAACCCCTGACCAAAAAGAAAAAATACTTAGAGGCTTAGCCAAAGCTGGAGCTCCATTGCCTGAAGGCAAAACTCCATCAGAGAAAAAGTTAATTGAAAAAATAAAGCAGGAAATGGGCCTGCCTCCTGAACCTAAAACAGCCTCAGAAAAAGATAGATTAGCAAAATCCTACGCAGCAGGATTAATTACACCGTTAGAAGGGAAAACCCCCTCTAAGAAAGAGCAAGCATTAAAGAGGATGTTAAAAGCAGGTATCACTTTACCCGAAGGACGTACACCTTCAGAGAAAGCATTAATAGAAAAAGTTAGAAGGTCTTTAGCTGAAGTAGCACTGCCACCTGGTATACCATCAGAAAAATTGCGTAAAGCAAAAGCTGAAGGGCTATTGACCCCTTTAGATGGAAAATCACCTGAGCAGAAAGAAAAAATTCTAAGAGGATTAGCAAAAGCAGGTATTCCACTGCCTGAAGGAAAAACAGCATCAGAAAAAAAGCTGATAGCTAAAATAAGGCAAGATATGGGTCTTCCTCCGGAGCCGAAAACTCCTTCAGAAAAAGCTAGAATGGCCAAATCTTATGCTGCAGGCGTTATAACACCTTTAGAAGGCAAAACCCCATCGAAAAAAGAGCAAGCTTTAATGAAAATGGCTGAAGCCGGTATAGTTCTACCAGAAGGAAGAACCGCTTCAGAGAAAGCTTTGATAGAAAAAGTTAGGAAAACAATAGCGCCTAAGCCCTCTAAAGATGTCGGCGTAGCCGCCAAAACTTTACCTGCTGGTATTACTGAGGAGATAAAAGAGATTGTAAAAACAACAAAATGTGATCGAGCGTGCGGCTGTGATAAAAAGAAAATAAGATTCAAACACAGTTATATAAAAATAAGGGTCACTTCTCCTGATATTTCATCATTCTGCCCGTGCCCCGATGAGTGCGTACCCGGTGTTAAGGGCGGAGTTTTTGTTGATAATGAAGGCATCAAAGTAACTGTTGGAAGAGTGTCAGCCCTGTCCTGTATTCCGTCTTTAGTAAATTCAGAGAAAAAGCCTATTATTGAACCTATATTGGAGTCTGAAAGCATTCAAAGTTTGAATACAAACTTAAGCCATGTTTCTGTGTATTCTATCACACTCAGTAGTAATTATTCAGAATTGTCTAATACTTTTAATGGAAAATTATTAGAAATGTACGATTCCGTAACATCGTTTCGTGGTTATGGAGAAAAGATTTATGACGAGTCTAGTGCGGAAAAATCTGACGGTATATTCAGTAATACAAAATATGCCACCTCATATCATATTTACGATGGTTCGCAACAGAGTATAAAATATGACAGTTTAAAATATTTGCCGAGTATCGCCTCTCATACATCTGCGTCAGAATCTGATAGCTGCGAATCATTTATAATATTATTGACAGAATCTTCTTCATTATTATCTACGAATACATACATTAGCGACTTGGGTTCAATCACTCTATCAATTACCAGTAACAGTTCGGTCTCGTCAATGTCTAATTACTTTACTAGAAAGAGACATTTATAATGTTAGAATAAAAGTCATCAGTCATTAAATGTGATAACCTCAGTGAAATCAGTAATACTTACGCTAAGTATAGCCATTTGTTACAGTGAAGATGTCAAGCCAAAAAGTGGTAAGCACATTGATTATATTTTATTTTATTATTATAGGCCTGAGGAACCGACCAGATCGAAAAACGAATTCTGATTAGTGCCTACAAGAGGCTGTATTATTTGACTAGCTTTTACTAGCGTATTTTTTTTTCTTTTTATAGAAATGAAGTTTTTCCGCGATGAGAAGGAGCCTTTGTTTTATTCCAAGACCCTAACCTATATGTGTTCTATCCAAGTTTAATTGTCATCAGTCGAGTGGTTAAAGCGTGGTTGAATAACAAACATCCAAACTTTCAAATATATAATATTATAGTAAGGTAGAATAACAGGCAGTATGCTCCTTTTTTTAACGTTGCTTTATCAATACCAACTTGTTTTGCGGCCCAAAACCTGTTCTTGCTTTATAATGTTAAAGAAAGTCAACCGCAAAACATATGTTTGTAACAAGGTTATCGTCTGCGGTTCCGAAATCTATACCTCTGCTAAGTTGCAAAGAAAAAACAGTTTATGGACCGCAAAACACGTTGGTATGTTGGTACTCAATGCTAAAAATACGTATTTTAGGATTTTATGTTTTTTTATGTACCATTTTAATTCGTTAATTTTATAACCAAAATGATTTGTAAGGTAAGGGGGAAGGTAAGAACAAAAAACTGCAAAGTCTTCTATTATAATTATAATTTTAAGTCGCTATCGCCCGCTCTATCAAGGCTGATGTATAAAACTAAATGCGCACCGGGTCTAGACTTCGAAGACCACTTATTATTGTTTCGTCTTCGCTGCCTGATCTCCGAATGTAGCTGGAATCGTTACGAGAAAAACGTCAAGAGAAGGGCCTACGAATGAACGCTAAGAAAACCGTCGAAACGCGAGCCCAGAGCAGCGACGACCTTTCACGCTTAGTGGTAGGATAAGGAAACTACAGCATGCCCGGGAGAAAATGTAGCTGGCACATTCTATGTTTTTCTCTCGTTCCCAGTCCAGCATGGAAGAATTTTATATGTTACGAAAAAGCTCGAGGATTCTTATCCTGGAGAAGTCTTCCACATTTGTAAGAACGGCTTCCTACAAAGGGATTCAATCCCATATTTTTTATCATTCCCTTTGACCTACTGTTTTTGAATAGCACATTTGAAACTATAGACTTTTCTTTTTTGTGAAGGATTTTATCAATTACTGATGTGCTGTAGCCGTTATTATTAGTTATATTTTTTAAGTTCCTTATCTAAATTTGCATAGTCATAGGTAATCAAAACATTTGCTTTTAGAAATTATGTCAGTCTGTCGGTGTGTTACCACATCACGCTAATGGACCGATTTTAATAGAACTTACTTAATAATCACGCCACCTCACTTAAGGGGTAGGCAGGAAATTGAATTTAGATTGTTTTTGACCGATTTTAATGGAACTTGTTTTATAGTGTGGTATGTTCGAAACTACGTATTTTCTGATTTCCGGGCGTACGAAGTCGCGCACTCAGCTAGTACATAAGTATAAAATTCCTTTATTTATCGGGATTTAGACAGTTGAGAACCAAGTCCAAGGAAACACCATTTTATTAATTAAATAGCTGGTGAGTAGTGTAAGGGCCGCAAGCTGCAAGCAGCCGCAGTGGTTTTTTTATATTATATAATTATATATATCAGGTGCAAGGGACCGTTGTCCCGCAAACTGATAGGGGTTGCTCGGTCAACGACACTGAACAACTTCTTCTTCTTCTGTCGAGTGGGTATCGACCCTGGTGTCTAGAGTTTTAAAACCGCCTAGTAGCACAACTATCAGGCCTCTGACATGGTTTGAGTAACGACCACTATTAAGAGGATTACTTTTACAGGAAGTATAAAAAAAACTATTTTTACTTTCTGAAAAAAGTCCTGCTGATAACCCACCTAACCACCCATGGTCCTACCCGCCATGCGGCATAACGGACCGAAACACGAGAGAGAAACTATCCGGCTGATAGTTGTTCCCTTCCGTTGACTAAGTAATCCCCTATCAGTTAGCGGGACGCTGTCCCTTACACCCCGTATACAGACTAGCTTTTGCCCGCGGCTTTGCTAACACTAAGTATTTTATGACACTTGTACTGTCGAACTGTGCTATCTATGTCTGCGTTATTCACGTCCCTCCCTCCCATTTATCTAGCTCTCGTCGCCCGCATCCCCGCATCCCTCACGTCCCTCCCATACATCGCGTCACACGTCCTGTCCCTCCTTACCCTGATGTCAAATTTCATTTCTGTTTTCTTTATCTACCTTTTGCCCTCGCGTCCTTTTTACCCTGTTTCCCCATCCCTGCTGTATGTTTCGCACTTGCAAAAGGGACTTCCCTTCCCATCCCCTTGTCTTCGTACTTGTCCCTGTATCCGCGTGACTCGATAAGTGTACAAGTCCCCTAGGTCCTCCGGTACACCGTTCCTTCCTTCCTCTGCAAATAATTTCTTAGTAGATGCCTACACTATTGTAAGGTAACAATGAGCAAAATTTCAAGTTCCAGGATCTTAATACTTTTCGTAAACAACTTCATTGCTTTTTTAACCTCTTTGGGGGTGGATTTATCATAATATCTGAAACATCTTTTTACCATTAATCTAAACACAAAAAATTTGATCCTAACTTGAATATTCACGGACTTTCATGGGTGGATTTATCATAATATCTGAAACATTTTTTTACCATTAATCTAAACACAAAAAATTTGATCCTAACTTGAATATTCACGGACTTTCATACAAACTTCCATCCCATATTACATTCGTTCCTTTGGGGGTAGAATATTCAAAATCGCTGATACACGTATTTATCACTTTTTAATAATCGGTCACGAAATTTAAAGATCCTTACTTAAAAAAATATGGATTTTCATACAAACTTTCATCCCCTTTTTAACCCTCTTAGGGGTATAATTTCAAAAAAATCTTTTCTTAGCGGATGCCTACTTGATAATTTCTATCTGCATGCCAAATTTCAGCCTGATCCGTCAAGTAGTTTGAGCTGTGTGTTGTTATTCCGTGAGTCAGTCAGTCACCTTTGCCTTTTATACATTTCGATTTTTCCCCTGACAAAACCCATAGTTTTGGAAATATTTATATACGTAAAACGGACAAATTCTAATTTCTCCTCCCTTCTCCCCCAAATCCGACGCATAAAATGCGGTATCTTTTTACTAATCAATACATGGACAATATAGAACATATATGCAGATGATTCGCTTTGAATGTTCAGGTCTCGAGTTAATTGCACCTTTGTAACCACCGTCTCACCATTTTCATTGTAATTCTATGTCTTCATTCAATATTTTAAGTAACAGTATCCTTTATATTGTTTTAGGCCAAGTAACAACAAAAATCTAACTAAAGAACGCAATAAAATTTTAAGTAAGAAATTGTCTGCAAATAAAGATGTCAGTATGAATAAGAGGACGAAGAAGAATAATAATCTGAAAATAAAAAATAAACATAAAAAGATAGATGGCACGAAAACAAATGAAAACAAGAAAGTTGTGCATGGTGACTTAGTTGACATTGTGGCAAATATAACACCAAAATTAGCAGAGCAAGAGGATATAGTAGATTATAACGAGTTTCCTCCAGCAGTTAAACATCGACCTTTTCTAGGCATTAATATTGGAAAAGTAAAAGCTCGATTCAAAAACGCCGTTAGCAAAATATCAACTAAAATTGATGTACCAGTGTCGCGTACTGAGCACACTGAAGAAAATGTTTCAAAATCAAGTACAGTATCCGTTCTAATAGATAGACTTGTCATAAATAATAATATAGATGATGTCGTGGTAAATAACAATCAAGAAGAAGTTGATCCAAATGACATCCAATCGAAAGTTACAGGTGCTACTATGGAGCCTATCTGTATAACAAAAATTATCAATAATAATCCAAGCAAACATTCACAAACTGATATCCAGCCGCTATCTTACTCTGTTAATCATCCAGTAACTAAAGGTAAGTATGAATATTTTGTGCCTCCTTGAACTCTAACCATGGCTTACCATGGCAATTCTTACCATCTGTTGCGCAGGCTCGATCACCTGCTCGCGTGAGGACTTACTTGCCAGTAACCATAGAGCTCCCAACTTTTGTAACATTTAGCCCGTGTTCTTGCCGACACGAAAGAAGAAGTTGGAATTTTCCTATATTAAGTTAAGTAGGTATTATCAACCTGTAAGTTGATAATACCTCAGGTATACTTTTTTTTTCCAGAATTATCACCCGAGATATTTATGAGACTATCTGACGAAGAAGCATTATGTAACCTGGATCCTAAAAATCACAAATCGTGCATCGTAACGCTGACAACGCGTTGTTCTAAGCAGCCCTCTGACGACCATGGTCGTTCCTCCTCGTCTAAATTGCCTTCTAGCAGAGATCCTCCGAAGCGCATATCCAGATATCAATCTCCAGCTCGTATTTCTAGATACCGCTCTCCAGAAAGCGTTTCAAGTCACACTCCTCCAAAACGCAGAACAAATGAAACATCTTCAGCGTATCCCAACCGAGGCTGCTCTCGAAAGTCAAGTGGCTACTTGTCACCGCGCGCGCACAATCGCACGCGAATGACCATGCGCTCTTGTCCTGCCGACTGTCCAAAATGCGAGCCACCTTGCAAATCACCAGTACCCTGCAAATGTTCCTACTCAATAAGTAAGTAATCAATATTGTTAAAGCATCTTATTTGTTTAGTATCCAACATGTTCTGTTAAGAGCTCTCGAGATCACCTATTCTAGTGATAATATAATATGACTAGTATCTATTCTCGATATTCCTACCTGCACGAAATACTGGTACATTACATAGTGCTCACTTAGCAACACCAATAGTACGGCTGGCGAAAAGGGGATTTCGGGATTTGCTCGAGCACGTCTAAGATTCCTTGGGAATTCCTTGACGCCCTTTACTCCTCCTTGTGGCAGACGGCGTACTGGTCGATTTACCTATAATTCCTATAAAAATAAACGTACCTTTTTTTGTTGCATTTGTTTGTCCATCTGCTAT
This sequence comes from Scrobipalpa costella, assembly GCA_949820665.1. Classification (NCBI taxonomy): domain Eukaryota; kingdom Metazoa; phylum Arthropoda; class Insecta; order Lepidoptera; family Gelechiidae; genus Scrobipalpa; species Scrobipalpa costella. The sequence goes on from OX463295.1 coordinate 39,501,764, forward strand.
AAGTAGACAAATAATGAATATTATGTAGATAAATAAACAACGAATTAAAAAGATATAAGTAAATGTTTCAATACGCTGTCTGCCAGGAGCCATATATAAGAATAAAATGCACTTTTACCCATAGAATTTAGGCGCGAAATGTGCTCTTTTCGAGGTGGAAGTGAGAAATAGTAGTTATTGCGACAGGTGCACAAAATATTTTATTTTTGTCCGAGATTTTTGACTGCCCGAGCCCGCAGGGCAGATATTATATAGAGAAAAAATGGTTTTGTGCACGAGTTTTAAACTCTGCTTTTCACTTCGATTGCGAGGAAAATTGAGGAAATTCTTCAAAAATATTGTAAATAAACTTACTTCATTCCCGCCATTTTTTAAATCGTTCGACGTGAAATTGGGCTTGGGCTGAGACCTATACAGCCTACTATTAAATTAATTTTGTAATAATAAATCAAATACAATATCATATTTGAATTTAAAATATAAATATTTTTTTCATAAAAACACTGAAGCAAATAATTTGAAGTAAATATTTTAAAATTACAAGTTCTATCTATGAGCTTCTTATTGAGTTTAGCTGTAAGGCCCATTTTTCTTTGCCTGAGAAGAGATGCATTTATGAGTAGATACGTTTTTGCCCTTGTGCAGCCTGTGTTTTGAGCAGAAGCTCAAAATAGCGCTATCCGAGAATTGAAAAATATATTTTTCATATTGAATCATTTCTATTGTAATGATCTCCAATAGTTATTGATAAGTCTTTTTGATTGTTAATTTTTATTGTAATCTTGAACTGTTATTTTATCTAATTTCGAACACAATTTATATTGCGAACGAAAAATAAAATTGAATTGAATATTTAATGGATTTAATGCGAGAGAAGCCGCGAGAAAAAGCTAGTTAAAAACAATTTTATTCCATAAATTTATTTAATATGAAAGAAAGAGAATCGAAAAGAAAAGAAGAATATATAATAATAATTATAAAAAGTTTTATTGAATTCACACACAATGAAAGTTACAGCTAATAATAAAAATCTAATCTATGTTGTGGTTGCTACAAGTGCGACAAATATTATAAACCCTATCTCTTAAACTAGGTAGACCTGTATCTTAAGAGATAGTGTAGAAGAGAATGATAAATTTATTTCGGGCAGAACCTGAACCTGCGTCTCTGGAGTACCGATCCATTACTCTACCAAATGAGCTACCGAAACGGTAGTGAGAGTGACGAATTTATCATAGTCTTTCTTATGTACACGTCACTGCGTCCATTACGACGCAGATTACCAGAAATTCAATCGACCAGCACAGAGTTTTCTGATCAAAAGCATTTTTTTCATTTAGCGACATCTAGACGTGTAGGTTTAGTATCCACTTTATTTCGGTATCTCAGTTAGTTAATGCTACAATTCATCAAAAATTCTTTAAATTGACTAATCTTTAAAACACAGTAGGTTTCCTTGATCGTCGAGCATAACCAAATTTAGCATCAGCGCGGCCTGCACTATAATTGAATCAACGATAAGGGAATATGCATAACTTTTTTAATATAATTAATAAGAATTATTATCACCATTAAATGACAAATGTTTCACAAAATACTAATCAGTTTACGAGTTATGATGGTTGACAGTGGTTGTGTGTCAGATGACAGGAGCGCCATACTACTTCCATGTAAAATGTTGTTTTAAAGAGAGATATAGATAGATACACTGTGATTTCTTGATCAATTTTAATTCTATTCACACATATTATTATAACTTTGTAAATTTTCAGATACCGTAAGTATTTTATATCATCTCCCTTGCCTTATCCCGTATCTGACGGGGTCGGTTACCTAATCTAGTTGATTGAACGAGGATACTGCTTTTTACACAGAGCGACTGCCATCTGACCTCCGCAACAACAGAAGGGAAACCAGATCCAATCCTAGATTAGGTCAGAGTTCTTAAGCCGCCAATGCTTAGCACTGACCTCTGACATGGCTTAACGACTAATATCTACGGTATTAAACGATATTAACCGGGACCAATGGCTTAACTTACTTCCATGCTGAACTGGGAGCGAGAGAAAATCATAGAATGGGCCAGCTGCATATCCTCCCGGGCATGCTGTAAAAACCAGCTAAGGGATCTGAGGGTTTCAGTATATTGTAATTTAGGTGATTGGCTGACAACCTGTCACTATAGCAATATACCTACAAATCTATCTTAAAATAACCCTCAAAACGTTGTCAGACGTGGCGGAACGACCTTTATTTAGGTCGTTTATGCTCTGCCTACCCCATTAGGGATAAAGGCGTGATTATATGTATGTATGTATGTAACGGCTTAACGTGCCTTCCGAAGCACGGAAAAAGCGCCGAATAAACGTACATATGAAATTCGCAAACCGAAAAACACATTGGTACGTGGTGGGATTCGATCCACGACCTCCCTGCTCAGGAGGCAGCGGCCCTATCCACTACACCATTGGGCTCTATATACTTTATTCCTACAGATCGGAAAAAAAATGTTTGCAAGCAGCGTGAAAAGTGTCGGTCACCCAACTGCTGCTTATTGTCACCACCGAAACACTATACGCCAACTAAGCGAAATACCCAAGAATGTTTTACGTCAAAATGCTACACGCCACCGAAATGCAAAACACCAAAATCCTACACGCCACCGAAATGCAAAACGCCAAAATCCTACACGCCACCGAAATGTCGTACGCCAAAATGTTACTCGCCCCCTAAATGTAAGACGCCACCAAAACGTAGCATGCCTAAATGCTGCTCGCCAAAGAAGTGCCAAGCCACAGGTAGGAAAAACAAGAGAAGTCGAAAACAGTAGCAAAAGAAAAAGTATTTAGTATATTTTTATGTGAAATAATATTAGTTTCTTGTTTCATGTCTACGAAAATCTAATTATAAATTAAGATATTAGTTTAATGAACAACTAATTAGTACCTAAGATGCTGGCAGCATTACTTCTTTGAATTGCTAAACTAATCCTTTGAGCGAAATAGCTGCCAGCTCTTGGATCTCTCGTTGCGTCGTCGAGATGCGCGGATACGTCTTAAAAATTAACATTTGTATTTTGTGTCATTTAGTTCATAAGGAGTGCACACAAAAAACACGCTGCTGCCGCACGCCTGTTACAAGCCACCCTAAAGGTACATACAATAATCTAAATGTATATAATCACGCCTTTATCCCTAATGGAGTAGGCAGAGCGTAAATGACCTAAACAAAGGTCGTCCCACCACGTCTGACAAAGTTTTGAGGGTTATTTAAGATGGATTTTTGTAGGTATATTGCTGTAATGACAGTTTGTCAGCCCATCTCGCAAATTGCAGCAACATACCCGGGACGAAATGCAGCTGGCACATTCTATGTTTTTCTCTCGCTCCCAGTCCAGCATGGAACCATAATCTGTTGTAAGCTTTTACTTAGTTTCACCTGTCCTAGTAGGCATTCCAAAAATAAATTCTTATAACAATATTGCGTTTAGTTAGAGGGCCTAGCCGTTTGGTACATATGTAGTATGGTACTTGAGGTCAAAACCATAATTTCCCCTCGATGTAATAAAACATTATTCCCATAGGAAAAGCGTGCTGCGTCATATTTTTTGTACAGTTTTTTAAAATCTGAAGTGGAATGGGCTTAATATAAGTTACAAGTTTGTTAGTCGCCCGATCTTTTACAATCATAGAAACATTTTCAAAACACCTCGACTTCTAGGTCGCATAGGAAAAAAATGGCTTAATAGATTTTCCTCAAGTACAGGTGCACCAAACGGATTCACCCCCTAACTAAACGCAGCATGTCTTTTACAAGATCTACAACTATCCCGGTGTTGTTACCAATACCAACATTTGAACCTATCTAGCGACTCTTGGGGCTAAGGGTGTTTGTGCACTCATCCGTATTAGATTCGTATACAATCCGTATCCGAAATGACCTTAATGTTAAATAGAAAAAAACATTTCATGTGTATTTTTTCCTGATCTGAATCTAATATGGATGACTGCATAACGCTTAGACACTTTAGATAATTAATTAATCATAACAAAATTTATTCTAAATTTCAGTCAAAGCCACGGATGCTGTTGGATGCATGCATCAGTTTTGCAAATTGTTGGATGCAGTGTCAAAAGGTATAAAATCTTATTACTTATTTACCTACTGAAAACTTTTCTTCTAACATCTTCTATAGAAGATTATGTATACATAATATAGAAGATTATGTATACATAATAATATAAAATGCTTTGCTCTGAATGAGTGTCTGACTAACGGATCAACACCGCACAGTCTAAACCGCTGATCGTAAAGACCTGAAACTTGCAGGGTATGTTCGTTCTTTGTATGATGTAGTTATGAAATAAGAAAGGATTTTTCGAAATTACACCCCGAAATAGATGAAAAAGGGGCACAAAGTTTGTATTTGACCACGTGATTCCTTGGTTCAATATACTCCCATAAACAGTCTTTAACAGAATTGAAGGTGACGTGTTTTGTGCTTCATAAGTTTCATTGAAATTCATCCGCTGCTATGCGTTTAAAAGTACTGAGTAGAAAGCTATTCTGGGGGTACTTTGCTCTGCTTAATGCATGCCAAATGCTGGAGCAGAATAAAAATGAAGTGACAAGACAAAATGTTTGACAGACGATCACGTCATAACATTGAAAAAAGAAAACAATATTACTATTACGATGCATTTACAAAAATCGATAGAAAAATATACGTTTACGCTCTGCCTACCCCATTAGGGATAAAGGCGTGATTATATATGATTATATGTAGAACCATATAAATTTGCGATTCATAGCTATTTGTAGTAACAGGAAGAAAAATTGCCGTTGGTGGCCATTATTCGCATACTACAACCTACGAATAAGGAATAAGCCTAATTTGATTTACAGCGTTTTTAGTGAATTATGATCTTTTTACTATCGGGGGCGCCACTTGGGTAGTATCTTCAAATTAAAGGTCATCTTCAAATTAAACCCATACTGTTGCTTCTAAACCGTCTTCTAGACCTGACGTAGTTTATGTTGTGACCACTATCAGCGTCTGAAGGGCAGATGACTTATTGAAACGTCACGATCAGTGTCACCTTGCACCCGTCCGCGTCTATCGACCGTGCTCTCCGAAACACGTAGTCTATTTTCTATTCAAACGTGATGTAGACGATCACAAAAGATGCAGCTTGGACAGACAGGCGTATAACGAAGTATGGCTACCACTTTTCCTTTTAAAGTAATCCTAAAAGTCAAATAATTAAAACGTATTTTTCAGTGAAATCTGAGTTATGTTCGAGTGAATCCTATGATGGAAGCACTTCTGTATCAGGTAATCTTCCTTTCTAGATTATTTTTCATTTCAAAGACGAATTTACCTCTATTTGTGAACGTTGTTCAGTTTTGTTATCTTACAGTTTGTGTCCTCTATCAGTTTGTGTAGTATATTTTTTCTGCTAATAAACTAAGCATGGCTTGTTCCAGAAGAAAGCAATTCGGGGAATGATGCATACGATCTTCCGGGCCTACAGAGTAACACAAACAACCTTGTGATAGAACTCCGAAAGTTACTGAGTATATTAGAGAGCAAGAGTAATATGAGGTCGTGTCCGTCGATGTATGTTCCGCCAGGGTACGGCCAGCGTCCGCAGATGTACGCACAATGTCCCCAGCCATATGCTCAACCATCACAGACATATGCTCCACCACAAGCATATTTCCTTCCTCCTTCTTCACCAATCAGATATGAGCAGGCCCCTTGCCCCTCTCCAAATAACAAACAGAAATGTTACGAGAAAATTCCGAAATATGGTTTTTGCGACACCGGGCTGTCTCGCCCAGGTGATGTTGGTTTGGAGGAGTCGTGTTCTTGGCAGAATTCGCAGGGCTCTGCAGGCGGTAAGTGCTCGTCTTGTTATAAGTAGTCTGGATAACCAATTCTGGTGAAGGACCTATTCAGATAAATGGAATTCTCTGACGCTCAGCATCGGGACAACTTTCCCAATGACATCTGCTTCTTTTTGCTACCTGAAGATTGGCCGTTCTTTTGAGACAGAAAAGAGGGCCTATCAGGACCACGAAGACAGGTCCATTAGAATCGTATCGTTTATAAGGGGAAAACTAGTATTTAACTTTTTACTATTATTATTATTTATTTGTGAGCCTGTGGTGTCCCACTGCAGGGCAAAGGCCTCCATTCCGTAAAATATGTATCCAGTTCGTCTCACCACCTCTTTCGGGGTCGTCCACGTCTTCTCTAGCATTAGTAGGCTCCCTTTCGGTAGTTCTTCTAGCGTTTTACTATAGGTAGGATAAATTACTAAGGTACTAGACGCCATTGACTACCACGACTCTAGTCTGTGGTTGCACTAACTAGATATCGCGTGCTCACATCAGCACAGAGATGGGCGACATGGCGAGCGACGTTTTATTATTGTTTCGAAGTCGTTTGTGACGAACTAACTTTCATAACTTTTATTCTTTTGCAGAAATGTCGTATTATTCAAATATGTCATCTCAGCTTCAGAACAACAATCGTTTTGCTACAGGTAATGTTCAACTATTCTACGATACCTTCGAATGGTCATAATGAATCATGATTAGATAGATATAGAAAGTCGTTTAACTCTGTCGCCTTCTTGTTGTACATTAAATATTCTGTTGCAGCCGGTCCGCCAGTCGGCCAACAATCACAAGAGAAGGAATGTTTACTTACACCGCCGCAGAAGGCCCGTTGTGCTCCTCTTTACGCTTCCAACCCGCGGGCATTCCCCCGGAGTTGTGGGCAGCCGGAGCACCCTCCGCCGTTGAGGGCGGTGCCCTGTGGGGCTCCCGGCACTTTCCAACCGCCCTGCAGCCCCAATAGACCGGTCGGCAAGCATGATGTATGTGGACGCGGCAGGGTTGTCGACATTGAGGCACAGCTGTATTGCCCTGTACCTATTTCCAAGCAGTGCCCAGGTAGCCCAATCACTTTCTTAGGGTTGTACATGAGGATATTAAGTATAATTTGAAGTTTATTTCACAAAAAAACTTTAATCCATATCGTATTTGGAGCAGCCAAACATGTATTGAAAATTATTGTCATTTAAATTTTAAATTTGTGACCGACATGTAATGATGTGATATATTCATAGAATCAGCTTAAAACTTCCTTTTATTGAATACCACACACAATAGATTTCAGGGCATTTTTAATTAATTTCCCATACAAAAAAATTGCGTCACGTAATTTTGTTAGCAGAGCTCAGATTGAAGTTTGGTTTTACTGTTTAGAAATAAAAACGAAACTACGTTTGTATGGGATTTCAATCCTCTGCTCTGCTAACAAAATTACGTGACGCAAATTTTTTGTATGGGAAATTAAATAAAATGCTCTGAAACCTATTGTGTGTGGTATTCAATAAAAGACTACTCCGGCAGACGCTTAACCGATTACACGTTATCAATACTAATACAGGGTGTAAAAAAGGTACTGCGTTCCTTTAAACCACGTAATGTATTAGTGATATACAACACAACACACATATTAAATAAAATAAACATATTTTTATTATTAAATCGTGCCGCCGCGGCCCAGTGTGCGTGCCGTAGAATTAGGTCTCATAATATTTAATAGTACTACCCTACAGAAGAATCACCTAACATACGACAAGTTTAGGTATAAAAAAATACACCTATACTTCACAGCTCCGGCCGCCTGCAAGCTAAATTGAGTCTTATACCTGCGCGCGAATTGTGAATGTAATTTGCGCGCCGCATCAAAGACGTTGCCGCCGGCGATCGCTCGGGCATTCACTTTCGAAGTTATTTTCGAAGTTTTCTAACTCATAAATGCGATTTAAATTTTAAAACTAAATCATTTATTGTATGCAACTAAGAGCACTACGAATGGATATAAAAAAATTAGAAGATGTTAGTTCTGACTTATTTTTTTCTTTTATCCGAACATCCGTAGACATAACAATATGTTTTAAAAGATTCAAGTATAGGATTGTATATAATGCCATTAAATCCATCGTGAGTTCGAATGTTCGGAAACGCTACCAAATATTACCACGGGAAAACTTACTATTACGCAGGGCGGAAAGCTAATTTAAATAATAATTTCAGGTCCGTCACTTGGCAAACAACACTTTTGCAGATGTCCGATTGATAAGAGGAATACCAATGAACAATGTTACAATGTTGTTTTGGGTTCGCACCCTACAAGTGGATTTAGAGGTAATTCAATATCCGAGGGTCTAGTTTAACTCACGTGTCACAATCTGAAATGAGAAGGCTGTCAATAAATACATACATATAATCACGCCTTCATCCCTAATGGGGTGGGCAGAGCGTAAATGACCTAACAAAACTCGTTCCGCCCCGTCTGACAAAGTTTTGAGGGTTATTTAAGATAGATTTGTAGATATATTGCTGTAGTGTCAGCCCATCGCCTAAATTACAATAAACCTAAATCCTCGGATCCCTTTTTACAGCATGCCCGGGAGGAAATATAGCTGGCACATTCTATGTTTTTCTTTCACTCCCAGGCCAGCATAGAAGAATAAAAATGAAAGATAATGCATAAATCCACCGATTATGAATCAAAAACAGGAGAGAATAGGTCTGTCCTTTTCCAATGTGTTTAGTCAGAAAGTGACAAATTGATTTTAATTTTAACCAGCAAACCTAGAGGCCATTTGTATAATTTAAAATGAACTAATAAAAATAGTAGGATATTTTATGGTTTATTTTTATTGTCCAATATAACTCTTAGTTTACCCACCTTCGCGGAGTTGTGCATAAGTGGATGGGGTATATTTTTTATGGGACTAACTTATGTTTTTGTACCAGGCGTTAGAATACCGCTATTTTTGATAACGTTATAAACCTATACTGGGCTCTAACGTTAAAAGACATGGCTATTACGTTTAAAAAAATATAACGTTTCCATGATCTCCCTAGCCTTATCCCGTATCTCACGGGGTCGGCTTCCTAATCTAGGGGATTGAACGAGGGTACTGGTTTTTACACAGAGCGACTGCCATCTGACCTCCGCAACCCAGAAGGGAAACCAGACCCAATCCTAGATTAGGTCAGAGTTTTCAAGCCGCCAATGCTTAGCACTGGCCTCTGATATGGCTTAACCTCTCAACTGTCGCATCCCGCGGCCCCCACCCCTCTCGTCTGTCACACCGGCAGGAATTTGACAGACAGGGGGGGGGGGGGAAGCAACATCGTTGCAATCTTTTTTTTTATTTCTTCGAATCTAACTGCAATCGCGTTTGTTTCCAATTAGAATATTTATCTGATTTAACTATTAAACATGCCACAGTTTTTACAACTATTACTGTTATATTGAAATTTAGCAAAATTTGAGAATTTAGTATGGGGTACTCAAATTTCACTACATTTCATGGTTAATAAATAAAACAAAACAACTAAAGAACCTTTTTCGTAGTTTTATTTACTCACAAATATGTTATGAATATAATAAAAACAAAATACCACATGTCCCCATACATTTATTTCACAGCACAAGTGTTTATAATTTAGGCACAAAAAAAACACCCACTCAATGTCAACAATAGTGGCTCTCATATTTCTTGTCCTCAGAAATGATTCATAGCGTTTAGTTTAAAGAATTTTTGTTTACAATAACTTCATCTTATCAGCATTATGTTACAAAAGCAGTCTCAGTTGTACATTCAATAGTTTTTGAATATGAGTTGTTGAAAACTGGTACTTATCTGGAGCCCAAAAATAGTGCCTTTAAAAACTTCAAAGTTTTGACTAATACCTAAATACAATTGAGAAAAAGATTACCATTCTAAGATTTACATATAATTAGGTATTTAATTCAATAAAAATATTACACTCTTTCTAAGAAATATTTTAAATAGCATGTTGATAAAAACAGTGATAAACCATCATACCACAATTTTTTTGGGCCCATGGATGCTAAAAAAGTACGGATACGACTTTTTTTCAAAATAATGATAATTATTATGTAGAAAGTTCTGTTAATAAAAAAATATTTTACTAGGTCTAATTATAGAATCAGAATCAGAACTTTATTTGTAATTATGGGTACAATAGAAAATAACAGTTGGAATTGTTTAGGCATACAGATGCTCCATAATTTGCCATCATATGATAGCGTACAAATATTTAAAATCTTAGAAACTAAAGTAAAGGTGCTATAGTTAAAGCTATGTAACATCATCATCTCCCTAGCCTTGTCCCGTATCTCACAGGGTCGGCTTCCTAATCTAGGGGATTGAACAAGGGTACTGGTTTTTACACAGAGCGACTGCCATCTGACCTCCGCAACCCAGAAGGGAAACCAGACCCAATCTTAGATTAGGTCAGAGTTTTCAAGCCGCCAATGCTTAGAACTGGCCTCTGATATGGCTTAACGACTAATATCTACGGTATTAAACGATATTAACCGGGACCAACGGCTTAACGTGCCTTCCGAAGCACGGAAAAAGCACCGAATAAACATTTTTCATTATTGTCGTATAGAAGGGTTAAGTACAAACTCTTTTTGTTCTTAAAAATTTAGAGTAACGATACCGCTAGGCTAATTTAAGCCTAGACCCAAGTCCTAGGTTTATTAAAATGGCTTTATCTCAGCCTAGGTGCGTCCTGTATCAAAAATAACAAGGACAAAAAGTGCTTAAATTTGCGTCCTCTGTACGATAAAAAACAAATATACGACTAAGTTTTTTTCTTTGGCAACCACAGTGCCCAGTGCACTCCGCTTCTGCTTTTATCCTTACCAAAAATACTTACGTAATAATACATTACACAGAATCAAAATCAAACATAAATAAAAAAAATACGAACAAAAATTGAAGTCATATCCACATTATCCAGCCGTTGCAAATTGCCGAACCGTGACCTTCAAAACCCTGTCTGTCACGTACCGGCTAGCGGACGACCCCTGTCTGTCGCGTACCGGCTAGCGGACGGGAGAGACTTGGTTGTATTCTAACCAATAATTTACATGTTTTATGACTAATTAAACGATTTTCATTGCGATTCAGTAAAAGTAGGATATTTTTATGACTTGAAAATAAAGGCACCATTGATTACATAGAAGATTTTAGGCCATCAATTTGCAAATATGTGACATGGTCATAGTTCGTTAGATGAGAGGGTTAGAAGTTCATGGCAAAGTTTTCACAGAAAATCTCATTGAAATAATAGCCGAAGTAATTAAAATGAACCAGTACTTACCTCTCCATGGTTAAAATACGAAATATTCACGAAACTCCACTTTTTTCTTCCTTTTTTACACTTAGAACTGCTCACTCGCGTAGCAGTCAATTACTTATGTTTTTCTGAATAGAATTTGAGGCAAAGGATTTGTTCTAAGAGTACTAGTATACAGTCAAGTTCATTGTCTAAACGTTTCATTAGCTTTAAAGCGCTACAATTGCTTTGTTTATAAAAAAACCGGCGCGAAATTCGACCCACCAAATACGCGCCAAATCCTCCGCCTCCCGGTATGCGACAGACGCTCCATTTTTAATTCTGACGCCTCCCGGTAGTCGACAGTCAAGAGGTTAACGGTTAATATCGTTTAATACCGTAGATATTAATCTACGGTATTAAACGATATTAACCGGGACCAACGGCTTAACGTGCCATCCGAAGCACGGAAAAAGCACCGAATAAACGTATATATGAAATTCGAAAACCGAAAAACACATTGGTACGTGGTGGGATTCGAACCACGACCTCTCCCGCTTAGGAGGCAGCGGCCCTATCCACTACACCATCGGGCCCTATATATAAAAAAATATAACGTTTCCATATTAACGTTATTTATGTCGTCTCATTACCGATATATGGAATGGATTTTCACAGCTTTTACCGTTTTAACGATATAAATAACGATTACAGAAAAAATACAGCACTTTAGTATTAAAGTTCCTATTTACCCATGTCTCAGTACAATCATTTCACAACATCGTCTCCCTAGCCTTATACCGTATGTCATGGGGTCAGCTACCTAATCTAGGTGATTGAACGAGGGTACTGGTTTTTACACAGAGCGTCTGACCTCCGCAATTCAGAAGGGAAACCAGACCCAATCCTATAATAGGCCAGGGTTTTTAAGCCTCCGACATGGCTTAGTGACTAATATCTACGGTATTAATCGATATTTACCGGGACCAACGGATAAACGTGTCTTCCGAAGCACGGAAAAAGCACCGAATAAACGTACATATGAAATTATTATGAAATATGAAAACCGAAAAACACATTGGCTCATAAGGCATCGGCCCTATCCACTACACCATCGGGCTCTTTATTCACATCATTATCATTTCACAACAAGCTAGAACAAAAGCGCGCGCTTTTTTCAGTTTCAGCCGGTACTTTAGCAATGGCAACACCGCGTGGCATAACGTTTATGATAACGCTACCTTTATTGTGATTATTATGATACTGATATTTGATATCGTTATTGTTTTTTGATTCATATTTTTATTGTTATCGTAAGACGATATGCAAATAACATTATATAACACTTTATTTCATAACGTTATAAAGATCTGTCTGAAATCGTGTCGGGTGTTTCGTCGATTGTAATTTTTATCTTTATATGTTACAGAAACATGTATAGAAAAAATCAACGGTTAAATCATAATTTAATTAAAAAACAAGTACAAGTACATTAAATTCAAGATGGTGGCTAACGGGAGCGTGTTTAAAAAAAAGATTTTAATTAGTCCCCAATATCTCAACAAAACAACGTATTGTAAAAATATTTACTAAACCACCATTTTTTTTAAATGTTACAGAAAATCCCCCACAGACCGCACTAGTGATAGTAAAGTAATATAATATTTTAAATATCTTATGAATCCTTTTTCTCATTTTCAGAGTGCATTAAAAAAAGTGTAACCGAGATATTTAAATATAAAGCTCCACGAGGTATAACCATAGCAGTTCAGACAGTTAGGAGAATTCAATTGAAGCCCCATCAAAAGAAAACCGTACGTGACAATGATATAGAGTCGCTATCTAACAAGCGAGCAGTTTTAAACACAAGTGAACAAATGTTAAATTTGCATGAATATTCCAACAGAAGTAGCCGAGTGATAGTAAACAATTTGCAACGAAGCCTTAGTATGTCTGATTATTATGTTCAACAAAAATTTAAACAAAATAGAAACTTGTGTGGGCAACACGAACGAAAAGGAGATATAAAATCAAAACATATACGAAGAACCGAAAGTATATTTATTTCTACACAGTCAAATTATAAGTGTTTTTTAGTTTCAAGCAATCACCAAAACTTAAAACTAAATAATAAAAAATCAACATACAATTCATTCCCCATTTACAATTCACCCGACGACGACCTGTCAGAATCAAACAGTAATTTCAATAAACTTGGAAATAATTGCAATCGAGAAAAGGAACATACAGTACAACTAAGTGCGAGTATGAACGATCAAATCCAAGGGTCATCCGAACTACAACCGAAGGAGAGCATCAATTTTATGACTCAACAAAATATATACAAAATACAAGAAAATTTAAGTCGAACTTGTTGTAGTCCATCTAAACATAGAAATAACTTAAGACAAAAGATGAATATAACTTGTTGTGGTCCTCCTAGAAAAAGACAAAATTACAAGCAAAATGAAACATGTTGTAGTTCTCCATCACAAAAACAAAAATACGATCAAAATGTAATATGTTGCGGCCCTTCCAGCAAGAAGAAAAATTACGAGCCAAATGACATATGTTGCAGTCTTTCAAGCAAGATAAATTTCGAGACAAAATTATCATGTCGCTGTTCTCAATCAAAAGTTCACAATCATCCAAAGCACAGGTTTAAAATACTAGATAAACATAGGTCACCGTGTTGTATTCAACTGGAACGAATGCCAGATAAGGATCACAAGCAAAAATGTGAAAGTTGTAATCACAAGCGAAACTTAAGATGCTGTTTTCGAAATAAAAGGGCTCGAATTTCTCTACAAAAGTGCAACTCATCTGTCTGCTGCACTCAACCGAAACTTGTCTCATCGTTCTGTAGTAATTCCCACGAAGAAACAAATTCTAGCATTACCATATCGCCATCTTTAGCAGATATAGCTGAGTGCATGCAAATAATGCGTTGCAGAATCCGAAAATTAACAGCGGTACTAGAATCTTTAGAACACGACAAAAACGAGGAAACCTGTGAGGGTAGTAGTGCAAAATTATTAAAATACTACACAGACAATATACGATATACGATTAGGAAAATATTGAAACAAATGGAACATAAAAAGAGTGAAGACAACTGTAGCTCTTCGAAAGGAAGCAAATCTTCAAAGCTAAATAATATATGTGATGAAGTCAATAAGTTACAGGTTAAATGTGGTCCTTGTATTGAGAATAACTTTTCCGGTGATTTTGAGTTGATCAAGACAAAGAATCATACATCCTCACATCCATTGCAAATGTACCGGACAGGATATCAAGGTAAGTTGTCCACATACATATTTATCAAAATGTATCTCCGCGTACGTATGTATTACTTCCATGCTGGCCTGGGAGCGAGAGAAAAACATAGAACTGAGGGTTTCAGTATATTGCAATTTATTCGATGTTTATAAGTAATTTAGGCGATGGGCTGACAACCTGTCACTACAGCAATATACCTACAAATCTATCTCAAATAACCCTCAAAACTTTGTCAGACGTGGCGGAACGACCTTTGTTAGGTCATTTACGCTCTGCCTACCCCATTAGGCATAAAGGCGTGATTATATGTATGTATGTACAAAGTATTGAGGCGTCTGAACACCGCCAGGTCTAAAGAGCAAGCGTGATGAAGCTAATCTTCCATGCTGGACTGGGAGAGATAGAAAAACATAGAATGTTCCAGCTGCCCTTCCTCCCGGGCATGCTGTTGAAGTCAGCAAAAGGGACTCGAGGGTTACAGTGTATTGTAATTTAGGCGATGGGCTGACAACCTGTCACTAAAGCAATACATATTACAATCTAAAATTGCTCTCAATTTTTGTCAGACGTGGCGAAAGCGCCTTTTACGAGGCGTTAAACGCTCTGCCTACCCCGTAAGGGATAAAGGCGTGATTTATGTATGTATGTATGTTTGTATGTGATGAAGCTATACAATGCTGTGGGCAGTTTTGCACTGTATCCGTGAAAATTCCATATAAAACGGCTATGGATCTGTGCGCAAGCTGTCGTACATTTACTACGAAAGGCCAATTCGGATACGAATTATATACAAACCGAATACGGAGCAGTGCAAAACCGGCCTAAGACGTATAAAAACCGCCTGAATAATATAACACTTTACTTTATGAACAAAATGATAGACAAAATTGAAAATATTTATTTAGGTTAAATACAGTACGCTTACAAAGTAATGGATGGAGTCTCTCAGTAAGCAAATATTTGACTGTATCGGGAGGCGCCCTGTGGAGGCACCGCTCTTTATTAAAAACCTTGAATTAAACTAATTACTATTCTGACTATTTAATTATAATCAGTTTGTCTTTGTAATTTATATTTTTTGATACAATAACTATACCAGGCTCTTAACTATTATAATACGGGGTGTAAGCGACAGCGTCCCTCATACTGATAGGGGTTGTTCAGTCAACGAAACTGAACAACTATAACCATGATTTTTTTTCAGGAAGTGAAACAAAAATTTTGGTTTTCCATATAAATTATCTAATCGAGGTGGTCATTTTGTACAGGAAGGTATTTTTTTTCATCTCTTGAAAGAATTTCCCGGTGAATGTTGGTCAGTTTAGTTGACTGAGCAACCCCTATCAGTTTGCGGGACGCTGTTCCTTACACCCGGTATTAATTAAAACAATTAAAAGACCAACCTAACCAGAAAACCACAAAGTTTTAAATTTACCATTTGTATCACACATTCAACAGAAATCAGCAAACCATTCATGTTGTCCGAAATCATCCCAGCCATAAAGACACTGAAAATGTAGTGTTGACGACGTGGAGGTGACGATAGATAGATAAGATAGATAATAAATTTATTTGTTTTATAAAGACACAAACATAAAACTTGTAGTATTAAAAAAAAGGAGACAAAAGTAAACATTTAAACAAACATAAAACACGAGGGGAGTAGAGAGGGGTAGCGTTGCAAGGAAACATCCGTTAATGTAATGTACGGATTTATTAATGAACTATGTTCCTACCTCTTACAGTCAGGGCCCTGATTACTACTATATCTAAGTGTATCTAATACCTATGTATACACTACAACGTGACCGTGGAACAACTGACACACCTGGGCCCGGTAGCAGTGTCTTTGCTCCTAGCATGCTTCAATTCATGCCTCAGTTCACAAAAGCTCCCTTTGCCCTGAAGAAAAGCCGAAGTCACTGCACTGCTCAAACCGGGAAAATCACTCTCTGACCCAAAAAGTTACCGGCAAATATCTCATATTTGCTACACATACAAACATTTTGAACGACTGATCCTCAATCGCCTCTTGCTACGTCTTATAGACCCCAAATTAATACCTTTTCTGTTAGCATATTGCAGGATGAATCACCTGATTGTCCGAGAAGCAAAAGTATTCCGTGCTTCGCAGGGCACGTTAAGTCGCCGGTCCCAGTCGCTGTCTTTGATAGTGGTCGTTACTCAAAACCATGTCCGATGCCTAATAGCTGTGCTACTAGGCAGTTTGGAAACTCTGACACTGGTGTCAAAGAACCCTAGGGTTCATCTGGTCGTTGTTCGAGTCGACAATCCACTCGCTAAGAAGAAGAATACCTGAGCGGGCTGGATTCTGCCCGGGAAAATCCCTTTCGGGACTAATGCTGCGGCTTTCCCAATGCATTGAGAATGGTTATGAAGCCAAAAAAGTAACCGGCGTTATCTGTCAGCAGCCTATGACACAGTCAACATTAGATATATACTGGCTAAAGTTTAGACCTTGACCGACCACCAAAACTTCATGTGCGTATTGAATAAGATGCTTCATAACCTTTGATTCCAAGTTTACCTGGACGGTGAAATAATCTGATGGCGCAACCAGAAGAACAGATTACCGCAGGGTACTCTCTTAGCTCCTATACTATTTAATGATTTCACCGACGATTAACCTCACTTGCCCAATAATTAAAGATTGACGCACTTGAATCCCAAACGACGAACTTAGAAGAAGTAGGTGAAAATCTTTAAATCTTCGAGGATCTCAGTGTGTATTATCATTATATATATAACGCCTTGAGACCAAACAGCCTTAAACCAACGCTAGTCACTTGATTGTACCCCCTTTCCAGGATAGCCCCCACAAAGTGCCAAGAGAAAGGGATTCGAGACACTCACTCCATAACACCAATGAGTGCAGATCCCGATTAATAAGTAGACACAGCTTTCTTATGTTAACTCTACCGGCAACTGACGACCCAAGTAAGGCTCGCCGTGACTTGTGGGTTGTAAAATATCCTCCCGCGTCGCACCACATTGAACCCGCAGAAAGGCTGCCACTGCAGGTCGAATACAGTGATAATATAACTTGCGATTGTGGATCCGTGCAAACTATTTCACACCTACTAGAATGTAGTCAGTGCACCAACACCTGCACACTAAAGGACCTGTATGATGTCACATACAATGCTGTCCCTGTCGCGGAGCACTGGTTAAAATATATTTGATGAAGATACCAAAAAAATATATACTGAACAGTTTCATATTTAGAGCAGCTCACATTTAGTATGTTTTGAAAATCATTCTTATCTTCTTCTCTATAATATAAAAATGAATCACTAAATGTGTTGCTAAGCGCAAAGCTCGAGAACAGCATAACCGATTTAGCTAATTCTTTTTTAGAATATTCCTTGAATTGCGAGGACGGTTTTTACGGAGAGTAAAAAATAAAAATAATAGGTATGTCATTCCCACGGTTTTCGCACTTTACAGGTTTATCGCATCTCAATATCGTCGGCATAAACAGTCAATATATAATTCCCACGGCCAGAAATTTAAGTAATTCAATAAAAAGAGGGAGAGGGAAGTGAGGGCCGGGAGGAAGAGGGAAGTGAGGCCCGGGAAGAAGAGAGAAATGAGGGCCGGGGGGAGACGGAAGTCAGGGACGGGAGGGGAGTGAGGGACGATATCTTACTTTTCAGTGCTGAACGTAGTCTGCCGGGTCCGCTAGCTTTAATATTTATTTTATATTATAGAACTGGTGACTAATATGTAGTGGTATGATAAATTTAGAATCAGCTCCAAATGCTCTTTTATTTGATATCGTAATATAACCTCTTGTAGCAATTGTCCGGGATTTGTTAAGGGGGTCCGAGTTGTTCCAACCATCCTATAAATGATACTGGAAAAGTAATAGAAAATCAATTTTCCATTCTTGTCAGTAGTCGGTAATAAGTTGACTCTATAAATATACTACACAGGAATATTTAGACTTGACTTGGAGTCAGTTTTTTATTTTCCTATTGTATTTCTTTTTTTAAACAAAATCATACATATATTTTTTTTAATACCACTGCGACACTCGGCAATCGCGCTGGTTTAAATTGCTAAAAATAACAACCTTTATTTTCCATTGACGATAGGATTAATTTGAGAGGATCAACTTTTTTCAGTCCTGTAGGACTACAAGTAAACCTAAGAGGTAGTAGAGTGTTTGTACTCAATGGTTGTGACCCATAAGTTTATTTTTCTATAAAGTTACTTGTAATTACGCAAATAAAGATGTTTTTTAATCAAAACTTTTTTCAGGATTGTCTCCAGGCAAGTCTAGACCACATCATCGTTACGTTAGGGCAGCAGAAGACGATTTAGAAGAAATTTATGTTAACGAGCAAAATATTTGTCCCCAAAAAAATATAAAATCTGCCTCAAGTAGAGAAAAGGATAATTCAACAACATGTTCACAAACAAATGACATCTCAATTGATAGTGATGCTGAACAGGAAAGTATCAAAAATGAGAATAGAGAGACAGGTTATACAATTATGACTCGACACAATAAGCACATTCCTAATGAATATAGCTTAGACTCTATAGAAGACGATAAAAATTGCTGTTATTCCCCAAAAAGTTGCAACAACAGTGTTTTGAATAGTAATGAGACAAATTGTCTACGTCGTCTAGATTTGCTTCCTGGAATAGACCCAAAAGAAGATCCTCGATTATCTTTTTTGCCACTGACTTACGATTCTAAAGTCAATAATCAGTTAAAAAGAGAAGTTATAGAAGGTCGCCCAAAAGCAAACAAATATAATGAATCTAGTTACAGTCTGGAAAATAAAAACAACCGATCTCGTAGTTCACTTCGTGTACATTATTCAGATGAAGACGAGATATACTTTGCGGGCATAGGAGAAAAAAATATATCTTGTCAATGTGATCTTCCAAGCAGTGCTATTCTAGAAATGTCAGATAACGATTTAAGGCAAAGATGCCACGGATTTACATACGATGACTTAGATACAATTTACAAACGTGACTTACTTAAACTGAAATCCAAATTAACGCAAGTCACCTCAGGTTTCAAATTCAAGAAAAACACTATAGAAAGATATTTGGTACCTAAGAAGATTGATTCAAAGTTATTTGAATTAAAAAATAATAAAATTATTAAAGATAGGGATAAAAATGAGTTAGAGGCATCCAAGACAGTACCAAAAAAGAAAAATGATAGAGATGAAAATATAAAAGATAAAAAGGTAGCATATTATTATGAAAAAGATTATGATGCCTTGCCTACAAATACAAACAACAAAAACAAATATTCATTTTTATTACCTTTCAATTTTTTACAAAGAAAAAAGAAAAAGCAAGAATGTGATAAATATCGTACAACCGAGGATATCCCAAAACAAGGTAATTATATTATTGAATCCATGTCTAATAACTCTCTCAAAAGTAATGAAGGGGTACAGAACAAGAAAGGACAGGCTCATAAAGAATACAGCTGCAACAATAATTTAATACAGAAAGCAATGAAAACACACCGACAAAAGACGAAAGATACTGGTAAGTATTGTGAAAGTTGCGGAATTAAGAACTGCCTAGGCATGGAACCTATTAAAATATTACCTAAGAAGAGGATACTTATTCAGGAATGTCCTGATAAAAACACAGGCTATCCAAATTGTAATTGTGTGAGTGAAGAAGAATATATAGACAAATGCAATAAAAAACTAAAAGCAGGTTTATGTGATTGTAAGAAGAAACAACGCAAGGGAAAAACGACGTGCGAGTGTACGATAGTGAGACCGCATCCAACAGACAATTCTAAAAAGAAAGAATTACATCAAGGATCCGGACTAGAAAACAAAACAAAAAAAAATGAAAATCTTCAACAAGGTAAGAAATATAACGAGCGTAGGAGATCAAAAAGTATTGATCTATTGCCAAAAAATATCGAAAAAGTGACTGTAAATAAATCAACACAAACTGATTTTAAAAACGAGAAGATACAGGAAATACAAATCAAAGAAAATATGAGTAAAATGGATATTCAAAATGATTTCAAAGGCAATGAAAATGTAAAATCTGATGAGGACCATCAAAAAGTAGAGATTAAAGCTGATGCGTGTGAATGCGATCGTCCACCTGATTGTGGTTGTGCAGGGGAAGATGATGATAGATGCATATGCAGTGAAGAGCCTGTACAAGACACCTGTGATTGTGACACAGAGCACGGAGCCGGAGCCGGCTTCAAGCTGACTGTGAAAAAGAACCCAGGATTTTCCTTATTCTGCTGACGCGTTTTTGCACAGCTCCGTATTCGTATCCGAATTGGCCAAATGTTGGTTCGATATCCGTTTTATATATAATTTTCACGGACACGAACCGAATACGGAGCTATGCAAAACCGCCTAACTATTAGTTACTGATCGGTACATACAGCGAATACTTTATAAACGTTACTCATACACCAGGTTCAACAGCGTATAGAAGGAGAAGAACAGCGTATAGGTCGAAGGATGATTTGATAAATCGAATCATTATGAAAATCTTAGGGATTTTGCAGAAACACGAATAATTAGACAATGATGAAAATATTAACATATCTTACTAGAAAAAGTTTTATTGCAAACAAACTCCTCGTTCTAGTATATTTGATATCCTTAACTCTGCTTGGCTATATTTTTAATTATTGATTTATTTTTAATTCTGATTGGTTAAATAACATGCGTTTAAGATTGACATTTATTTAGCACGTCAACCAACGGAGGAAATGTTGTTTTGGGCGCGCTAACCGACCGTTCAGCGTTCTTATTTCAGTTAAGAACATCAAATATTACTAGAAAGACGAGTATTTTCGCAAAAATCACAAATCATTATAGCCCCGCCGACGGTCTATAGATCATCGACTGACTTAGAATAAGGGTACAACATTTATAGGTAGAAAAGTTTGTACCACGTTTTTGATAAGAATTTTGTAAGCTTTTGTTTGGCCAATGCAAGTTTTCTTCTAAAATGAACCAATTTCGATATATAAGCTATAAACTTAAAAGTGGGACCTAATTTCCCCGATATTTACTTTTTCCCAAGGGTGCCAGTCCGACACCCCAACGAATTATGGTTCAACATAATATATCAAACAATACTAGAATCAGTAATTAAATAAATGTTGTACCCTAATTCGAAGTCACATGGCTCGACGATGCAACTATTAGAAGTTTTTGATAATAAATAAATTATTTTTGTTAATTTGGCGTCCAGAATAATGTTGTCTGTCAATCTGTAATGATAGTTAAACTATAGTAATTTGTAAAATAAATAATAGCAGTGTGTAAAATCATCAAATCAAATAGTTTTTTTTAATAACTATACTAACTAATAAAGGATAATACTTTTAGAACAGTCTATTATTTATTTATTCAGTTTATTTTTGCATGCTGTAGAAGTGAGCAAAAGGGTCTATAAAATCACGCCTTTATTCCTTACGGGGTAGGCAGAGCGTTAAACGCCTCGTAAAAGGCGCTTTTGAAACGTCTGACAAAAAATGAGGGCAATTTTAGATCCTTCCGGTCGGTCGGAGAACTGATTCCCAAAATGCCTGATATCGGTACGACTGAATCTTATGTATGTATATCTGTATTATTTCAAGATTATACTTACACGAACTTCCATGTTGGATGCCTCGCTGACTAACCGTCATACCAACCGTCATACCAGTGTTACGGTTTACAGGGAGTCAAAAATTACAAACCAAAGTTTTGGATTTGAACCCCTATCCATGAAACTGGATAACCGAATAACTCTGCCCAACTTAGGTTGTATGAAAAAAATAAAAATAAAATAAGCAGCCGCCTTCACATTATTTGTGAGAATACATACTGGTTTTACGGTTTTCATACTACTATATTCTCCCTCGATTAATCTTCTTTGTGGTAGAAAACCTATCTGTTTTTATTGTCTGTCAAGACATCCTGTCATACGGATGATACGTGCTAAAAACCATAACGCAAAGATCTCTGACCAAGGATATTGTAGGTAAAACCTACAAGTTCCGTGCCTCTGACCGAAATAATCGTTTCATTATCAGTTTTACCTCGTGTGTGCAATTTAGTGACCTAAATATCCTGGCGCCTGGGAGGTGCGGATTCTACGTGAAGTTGGTAAGTGCGTATTGTACTTGTATAGCAATAAACTTAGATGGTTTTTCTACCACTTCGACCACAGCTATTTTAACCGGCGCAGGCCTTTTGCGACCCATGTTCCGTTAGGATACACTGGTAGAACTATATGTACTATACAATTATTAATAATTTAGGAGTCGTCGCTAGCCAGCCATAGTTAACAAAATGTGTAACAAATACAGAAGATAAAGATGATAACAATAACTTTAAGTTCAGTAAAAGTTTATTTTTAGTAAAATTTATTACCAAATATGATTTCTTCTATTCTATTCTATACTAATTTTGAATATAGCTGGCATCGTCTCCATGATTATCAATCATATAATTATATAGTCACAGAATATATAATAGTACTACATAGTATAGTTCTAATTACAAGTATATTTTATTTAAAGCAAACAGGCCCATATTTATAATCCGGACTTGAGATTGACAGCCAGTTTGAATTCGTATTAGAAATGTCATTATAGTAAAAAATTTGAGAGCAATATTAAGTATGGCTTGTCAAATCCATACTTAATATTGCTCTCAATTTTGAGATAGCTTTACAAATACGAGCCTTAGTGTCTTTTCACAAATAATCTGAAGGCGGTTGCTTAATTTGTTATTTGAAATATTTTTTATTTCTTGCTTTTTATTCTTCCATGCTAAACTGCTAGCTGCATTTCCTCTCGGGCATGCTGTAAAAACCAGATAAGGGATCAGAGGGTTTTTAGTATATTGTAATTTAGGCGATGGGTTGACAACCTGTCACTACAGCAGTATACCTACAAATATATCTTAAGTAACCCTCAAAAGTTTACGTGGCGGAACGACCTTTGTTTTGGTCGTTTACTCTCTGCTTACCCCATTAGGGAAAAAGGCGTGATTATATGTATGTATGTATGCTTTTTAGTGCATAATACATTCCGTACGTAGGTAACTGATTTATCGAAAACTAGATCCACAAAACGCTCCGCCCATAAAATACAACGGCATCGTGCAAATACTAATCTACGTTCAAGTTTGCGAGATCTGTGCCAAACTGTTGACGTGGACCTTTTTGATAAGCCCTCACACCCCCCAATGTGTCTTCACCATGCCCAGTACCAAGTTTTGCGATTTGTTACCGAGTTTTGCGAGCCGCCCTTTGCACCAACACTCGCCGAATGTAAATTTGTATCAGCACTAACTTTTTATTAGATGTTCATTGATAATAATTGTTTCTTATTGCCTACTATTGTAGTAATAGTAAATTGTTTATATTATTCTTCTTCTTGTCGTGTCGATCGTTTAGGCGTTTTTATATTAATTTTGACTTTTATATTATTAATTCTTTTGGAAACAAAGGTTCAACATTCATTGTATTGACAAAATAATACGGACAGCGCCATCTAGTCAACTCTAAGAATTTCTCTCAGATTTGCTTACAAAACCAAGAAGATAAGTGATAACTTTCATTTCTTCAGTGGTTTAGATAGGTTATTGCTGAATTTTATCGAAATACAGGTCGGTTAGAACTCATTGGCATATACGTTCGGAAAAAAAATTGGTTTAAGTATGACAGTTTTTTTTTTTTACAATTTACAAAAATGTCGTTAAAAAAAGGAAAGAAAGACTCGCATAGCTGATTTATATTGATTGATAGCTATTATTTCACAATTTAGAAACGGACTTCTATATCATCAGTTTTAGTTAAAAAACTAAAAAATGTAAAACGTTTTATTGTGGTTTTTTTTTTAATCTTGACCTAATTAAATTTACTAAGCCTTGACCAATGAAAAATAATAATCCGGTGATTTGTACATTGTGCAAATGCCTTAATAATTCCGTATTGCTGTATTTTTTCCCTTCTGTTGCGTGGCAGTGCAGGCCGAACACTAGTTGCCCCGCGGGTTTTCTGCAGGCTGACAGATTTTTCGTGAGAGTAACATATTTTCCCTACAGTTTATTTCTTCTGGTTAATGAACTTTTAAAGTATTTTTTTTTAATTTGTCCCTTAGTTTTTAAGTTTACGCTTTACAAATAGTTTTACGGATCCGGAGGTCCTGGGTTCGATTCCCAGAGGGGAAACACAAAGTTGATATTTGAGAATTTATCACTTTGTGGACTTTTCCCCAGTTTGGTTAGGACATTGCAGGCTAAATCACCTGATTGTCCAAAAAAGAAAAATATTTCGTGCTTCGGAGGGCATGTTAAGCCGTCGGTCCCGGTCGCTGTCTTTGATAGTGGTTGTTACTCAAGCCATGTCAGAGGCCTGATAGTTTTGCTACTAGGCAGTTTAAAAACTCTGACACCAGGGTTCATCGGGTCGATAGACTCGATACCCACTCGACAGAAGAAGATCTTATCATGCATGTAAAAATCCTAGCGGACAGTATCAAAGAGATGCTTAAAAAGTCCGCAAGACCGATCGGAGCACAGCATGTGACATATCGTATTTGTTATGACAATGTGTCAACAACCTGGTGACACATTGTCATAACAAACAAATACTATTATCACCAAGAAGTAGAAGTAGATGGTGAATACTATGCAGGAAAATTTCTGAAATATTTACAATTAAAACGTGAGACTAGTCATAAAAGTTTCAATAAATTTTTTACAGGCGTCATTCCTCTGTTGTTGGTCCTATAAACTCTTTTCTAAATGAATTTGCTACTGGCCGCTAAGAGTTTGACATGATAATCATGACGCTACTAGAAATATTAAAACTTTTTTTTTGCAAATCGATAACATATAGCAAAAAGATTTGTTAAATTGGATGTTTGTTCGTATTTCCATTTGTAAAGAGTAAACTTAAAAACTGTTGGACAAATTCGCACGAAGTTGATGTAAGCCTCAATGATCTAAAGTCAACCTTTGCTACCCTACTAGTACTTGCGGCTGAGACCGAATGTGTAGGAGGAGCGAGCTCAAAAATGTTGACCGCCAAGTCGGCCGTTTTATCGAGTGGCAAGTTACACTTTTTTCTCTTGAGATGCCGAGAGACGCTTAATAATCTCACCTTTTAGCTTGTCGTACTTGCCTTTCTCCTGAGGAGCAGTAATAAATAGTGTCCGAAACTTCGGCGGTATGCTGACTTCCCAGGTGAGACACGACGTGGTAAAATTTTGTAGTGTCACTTGTCAAACCATACGTCTGGTCGATCTGCATAAAAATTAGGCACTTTCACAGATATTGGGTACGGGGAAACCGTAGACCAGAGTCCGTCCCTGGCGGCGAATGTTCCTGTGATTGTGGTCGGGTGATAAATTCGTCATTTCAGTTCCTAGTTGCATCCTTTCCTACGTGGTCCGGCATTTTCAGGGTTATTTTACGTACGGGAGACTCGTATCCTACGCCATATTTTTAGGATTGGAGGAGTCAGGACATGGCCTACCTCTTCCAATGGTATTGAGTGGACTGTAGTTTGAAGTTGCTTATGAGTGACAGAGTGCGATATAAATAATACGTCGTAAAGTTCACAGAACACGAAATATATGGCCTTGGAATCACTTTTACAAGCATTAAGGATTTAATAAATAAATAAATAAAATTTTCTTTCATGCTGGACTGGGAGCGAGAGAAAAACATAGAATGTGCCAGCTGCATTTCCTCCCGGGCATGCTGTAAAAACCAGCTAAGGGATCCGAGGGTTTCAGTATATTGTAATTTAGGCGATGGGCTGACAACCTGTCACTACAGCAATAAACCTATAAATTTATCTTGAATAACCCTCAGTACTTTGTCAGACGTGGCGGAACGACCTTTGTTTAGGTCGTTTACGCTCTGCCTACCCCATTAGGGATAAAGGCGTGATTATATGTATGTATGTAAGGATTTAATTTCACTTATACAGAGAAAATCACACATGGGCATGGCTACCGGTCAACGAGTACTGAATCTGATGGAGAGAAACAAAACACAATCAAGAGTTTTTGTGTTGTAGCCAACATAAGTTGCCGGCTCTAAGAAATAAAATATTAATTTATTTACTTAGCTAAAGTAAAAACTAGATAAAGAAAATCTTAAGTTTGCTGCATTATAACAACTCATACGCAAATATGATGGTATAAGTTAAAATTAAAGAGTTACAGTAATTGTATTGTATTGTATTTATTTCTTTAAGTTAAAGTTACATTTACACCTTATCTACAGACGAAAGCACTCGACACTACAATTTAAATTTATTGTTGTTGTTTATAGCAGCCCAAAAAGGCCAGGACCTGCGCTAGGGCTAACTATTTAAATTCAGTTCTGTTTAATGTAGTTACATAATGGCCGGCAGAATACTAGTAAAAAAGTTATTATTTAAAAGTCTAAATGACATCTAGAACTGTGAATTGGAATTAAGTCAATGTATAGCCAGCCGCATGCGGGTGCCCTGAAGCCGCAAAATTTAACCGCACCTATACCAGGATTGTAGACAACCGAGGAGTTCAAACAGTAGTTATGAGTGTGTCAGTAGAGGAATGGGCCACTACACACACAGCACACTCATTGATCTTACCTGTAGATACTACAATATCTCTAGTGCAGCCGGCTATCGACTGTATTACAACCGGAATAAGTGTTACTGTAGTTTTGATTTATGTTGCGTAGAGTGTAGGGTACTGCGCATGCTCGGCATCGATACCGAAGTAGCGCTACCAGGACCTCATAAACGAAAATTTCTATGAAAGGTTCGACAGCCCACTCCACTATCAGAACTTTCAGTATTTCAGTCGTATTCAGCAGGCGGAGTACGTCGTACGTCTGGTCTAGACGTTTTTATCGATTTTCTTGACACAACACCCTGCAAAAGTTGCGTATTTAAACAAAGTTTATTGTAAAAGTATTTTCAGAAAAATGAAATATCTTGAGAGCCCAATGGTGTAGTGGATAGGGCCGCTAAATGGGAGGCTGTGGTTCGAATCCCACGACGCGCCAGATTACCAAAGTGTTCTCCGATTTTCGAATTTCATTTGAACTTCGGAAGGCAAGTTAAGCCGATAGTCCCGGTTAATATTGTTTAACACCGTAGATATAAGTCGTTAAGCCATGTCAGAGGTCAGTGCTAAGCAACTTGGAAACTCTGAATCTAAGATTGGGTCTGGTTTCCCTTTTAGGCTGCGGAGGTCAGAAGGCAGTCGCTCTGTTTAAAAACCAGTACCCTCGTTCAATCCCCTAGATTACGGCTACTGGAGATGATAAAGTAACATCTTTAGGGCTCAGAATTTTAGATTTTAAATAAATCTAATTAAACTTTTTTTTATGAAATTAGTTTCATTAAAAAAAATCGAATCGTTTCGCCGTTCTAGCATATGACTCCAACCAACTAAAATAACCGACTGATCTTTTTCGTGTACCTAGGTGTATTTACAACAGTATTTGCCAAGCTGTAAATCTTTACTGATAAAATTCAACGTTAAAAAAAATATGAAATGTCGTTTTAATTAAATGATTTAATTCCCGCTCGCGTTAATATTTTTATTATTATTTTCATGATTTAAAACATAAATAACA
This sequence comes from Scrobipalpa costella, assembly GCA_949820665.1. Taxonomy (NCBI): domain Eukaryota; kingdom Metazoa; phylum Arthropoda; class Insecta; order Lepidoptera; family Gelechiidae; genus Scrobipalpa; species Scrobipalpa costella. The sequence goes on from OX463295.1 coordinate 39,529,858, forward strand.
CTGCCAAACATAACTTTTAATTAGGTCTTACACTTAACAAAATAACAATCAAACTTCTATTAATATAAACAAAAATCAGTCTCCTGCTTTAACTCACAATTATTCGTATAGTAAAATATTGTAATAAAATCAACTAATGAACAAACAATAGGTAAAATTTTCTAGTTTTTTTTTTTAATCAAGTCAATTATATTAATGTTCATACGTAATGGCCAAACTGTCAATCATTCTTTACAGATCAATTTCAACTTTGAAAAATCGCTTCAATTAAATGGTTTAAATCCCGCTGGCGTTAATAGTTTTGTTTCTAAATTTTAATGTTTTTAAACATAAATAGCACTGTAATGTGTAGCGGGCGGCAGGCAGAGGTGGGAGGGGCGCGGTGCGAGAAAAAATAATCCCAAAAAATGCAACACGCGTGATGGAATCGATTTCTCGAGTTCTCGACACATTTTTTCTCGTCTCGACTAAGGCCAAATTTCCGGGAAATCTCGCTTCGAGAATTCTCGACCAGAAACAGTAATCTTAATTAACCCTCAAAACTTTGTCAGACGTGGCGGTCGTTCCGCTTTGTTTGGGTCGTTTACGCTCTGCCTACCCCATTAGGGATAAAGGCGTGATTATATGTATGTATGTAAATTATAACAGCTCCTGCGTATTTTTCATAGAGGAAAATTATTAAATTGCAAATATATAACACACTAATAACGACGTAGGTAATAATCCGAAACTTAAGAATAGGAGTTAATTCGTGTTTTATTGTGTTCTAAGTGTGCAACCAATGTGTATTTTTTTAAATGTAATAAGTATGCTAATTTATTTTTGAACAGCTCGATTTGCCCTTTTATTTCATGCGCCAACTCGATAGGTTTCTAACGATTATCGTTTTCATACAAAATCTGATAACTGGTACCAAGTGATAGGTTCACTTATGGTGATATTCTTTCAGGAAAGTTTTGTAAGAGTCCAGGTAAGTGTTTAGTTAGAATTGGGCGGATATCCATGCACCAAGTGGTATACCCACCAGAAATGACGTTCTCATTTTTGTTAAAAAACAAATCTTTAGAAACATATCGTGTGAGATATTAAATGAAAGCGTTCAACGAGGTCATTCCGAAATTACTTATATCATAATATAGAATTATTCCAGTTGTTTAGTAAATACCGCAATAAACATGCCTATGGTAAGAATATTATTTCGTCAAATACGACGGGGTTTCGGCCGATTTGAGCTCATAAATCTGATATATTCTTCAATACAGTAAGTATTAATACCTACCTGTTGCCACTAGTCCCACCCTTGTATCAGATCACGAATTTTACGGGATTCTGAATTGGGCCTTTGAACCCGTTTTTCGAGGTCTCAGCCGATTTGAAGCTACCAAGCGATGTTCTCCTGTTCCTGCACATATTTTCCTAACTGCTGCCATTAGTTAACTAAACAATTACAAAATGTCACACACAATAAAATTTAATTATTCACAAAGTCAAATCACAAACTGCTATTAGTTTCATTCTTGCATCAGATCACGAATTTAACGGGGGTCAGGAATAACCGGAAGGTACCCTTTTTTTGGTATACGGCCAATTCCGGTTTTTTTCCCCCGAGATCAGCACATAGATTCCCATCTGCTGTCAGGGGTCTGGTGTTTGTATCTCTAGTCACGAGGGTTCCTCGCACTGCCCTCTCGATCCACCCTCGGTGTTTGAAAATAAGGTAATTAATTAATTGCCCCTCTAGGAAGCAACCTACCACGCACGTATACTCTGTAAGTCTAGCCACCAGGGCAACATAACACTTCTTAATACTTGCCTTAGCAGGTGTACGACTAGTGTGCAACGTTGGCCCTCACCCTTTGCTTGTATACACCAATACTCAATAGAACAGAAATGGGAACAAAACTGTTTTGTGTCCCAATTGCGAGCTTATTTTCTCGCAAACTATTCATCACGTCACAGACCGTAAAAAGCAAATTTGTAGATAATTTTATAAGAAGCATATCTCCCATTCAAATATAAATATTCTCTAGCCTTTTTTGAGTTATAGCAGAAAAAAATAAACCTCCGTATTTTTGTTTTGTATCATTCGAGTCCTACTTTGGCACCGCGACTAATTGAGATCACCTTAGAGAACAATCCACAGACATCGGGATAAAAATCACAATGATTTTTAAAATTTGTGTTTCACTGGTGAGCACTAAAACATCATAAACGGTAGGTAGGTATCATCCTATCCCGTTCCGTGATCCTGCCTATCCTGTGTATTACGATGCAACGTGCATCGAGTCACCCTGTTTTTGGTACCAGGACCCCATGCCACTAAAGAGGTCAAATCAAAACCATCAACAGTGGCGTCAACTATGTAGGTATATGAGCTTTTGTACACCACGTTTACTGTGGGCGCTTTTTACGTAGGTAGGTACTACGCGTGTTCTGTCTGTGCGCGTTCTGATAAACGGTAGAAAATCACAGACAAACAGTTTCATAGGCAATGATAACTTTTAGTTTTGGAATGCAAACGATTTGTAATATTCGTAATATTTCTTCTATAATGGACAAGGAGCGATAGAAAAACACAAAATGTATGTACGATGGACTGACAACCTGTCAGTACAGCAATATACCTTCTTGATCTTTTATCTAAAATAACCTTCAAATGTCAGACGTAGCGCGACCTCTGTTTCAGTCGTTCACGATCTGTCTACCCCATTAGGGATAAAGGCGTGATTTGTGTAGGTATGTATGTATGTAATTTACAAATATTAATAATATTATTAAGAACAATACATAAATAACAAAATTAACTAAGGATCCCGTGTCCGCTGGTATCCGCCCAAACGTGCCCATAATGCTGGCGGCATTGCCTCGTAGAATGGCTGAGCTATTTGCTGGACCAGGAACGAGCAGGAACGGGAATCGCGACCACAATCTCTAAAGCGCCACGCCGCCTTATCTTGCGCACAAACTCTTTCGCTACAGCACACGAAACACCGCAAGGGGAACCAAGTCATATCTTAGGTTCGTATTTATAAAGCCATCTCAAGATTGAGAGCAATCTGAAATGTGGAGTTGACAGTTCGCTTTATACTAAAAATATATTTCTGATACAACTCATACTTGCTGTCAGTCTCAAGAGCAGATTATAATTACGGGCCATAGGATAAAGTCTGCGTACTCAAGAAGCCGCAGCGGAGCCGATGGAATGAGTGGTTCTTGAGTGATCCCGCATGTTTTGTTTACATCAAGCCACGTGCATCACTTCCACCTGTTTTTGTTACCAGGAGCTCATGTCACTAGGGCGGTCATAAAGAGATATATACGTTCATCCGCCGCGGCGTACATCGCTCACTCATAGTATAGGTCTATGCAAACGCTGGGGATAACGCCGCCCTGAAGTCGTATTTTTGAACCGCTCGAGCTCGAATATGCATACGAAAGAGTAACTTTCGCATCGCACGATTTTCATACAATTTGAAATGCGAATGTAAGTCTTTTGTATGCGAATTCGATTCGAGCGGTTATAAAATACGGCTCCTGTATGGTAAACAACGCACTACGGCTGTAAATAAAAAATGAGTTTATTTAATCAAGGCGGTCAAGGCTACGGAAGAGGACAGTCTTATATCGCCGCCAGAACAGTAATGGCGGTCGCACTATTGGTTCATTTACTCGATTGCTGCATCGCGATGGTTTCGATAACCCGACTAAAAAGTTCCGGAATGCGTGATCAATACAAAAGATACTATTGTATTGCCTCCGTCGGGGCACCCGAAGCACTCATCATAAATTAATCTGTGATCCATGCTGCGATTTTCCATGCGATTGTTAGTCTTTCGTATGCGAATTCGATTCGAGCGGTTCAAAAATACGGCTCCAGGAATCTAGCGCATGCGCTGTAGACTTGTCGTCCCCTTGTATTCCAAATACTACTATTTAGGTATGTATTTCTAGAGTATCTAGCTGTGCCTATAGTAGTGAAAGCACTGCGAACTGGAGCACCTCCATCTAGCTATGAGCTCCTGGTATCGCAATCGGGCGGAATAGCGACGACGCCACTTCGGCTGCTTTCGGTCCTCAAACTGCAGCGCTCGCTTTCAATTTCGCGAGTTATGGTTGTATAATTCAGTCTTTTATACTGAACAACTTTTACCAGGATATTTTCTTATGAAATGAAAAATACAAGGGTATTCAATAATTGTAATGGTAAGGATTAACTTCACTTGGGTGCTTAGATTTTTTTTATGTATTAGTTACACTGCTCCTGTAGACGATCTCCCGAGAGGTGTCTGTTTGGTGGGGACTGCCGTCCAGACGGTTTTTTTAATTTCGTAACACCCGCGTAACCCTGCAAAAGTTGCGTAAATATACGTAGATAATTGTAAAAATGTTTAAATAAATTGCAATTAATATGTTCAGGGCTCTACTGAATTTTAAAGATTTTATATATTCTTATTAATTAATAAAAAATATATATTCAAATTTATTTGGTTCTTTAATAATTACTTGTTTAACTTTAAAACACCAGCAGAATAATTATTTTTTAAAATGTTATACATGAGGGTATCGCTATAACCTGTCAGGAAGGGCCCAAACTTGGGTGTGATTCGAAAATCGTTTTTATTTTGTACGGAACAGCACCTGTAGTATAACGGTTTGGTACTTTTTTTGGATTCAGCTCACAGAGCCCTTTCATTTGATGTCCTACTTGATGATGGGTTTCTAAAAAAAAGTTTTTATTTACCATACAAAATATTGATAACATAATTTCTGGTAAACTGACCAGGTGGCAGAAATCCACCCAAGTTTAAATACTAACCAAGACTCCTACTAAACATTTCTAAAGTAAAATTCTGCATACGCGACTTTTCCTACAGGCTCTTAGACCGAGACAGGACATGTATTGGTAGACTCTATGTGATGATAAATTAATATAACACATGATAATTGTGACTCTTATTATACCAGGCCACTCAGAAAGTATTGCGATAAATAGTTTTTATATATGGCAGACTGGCCGGTTAGAATCTTTTTTGAAAATATGATTACTTGTAAGTAAACATATGTGTGTTCCATTTTCAAAATTTCCCTCCACATTTTTTGCGAGCCAATTCAAAGTATCGTGTCTTACTGAAAAATGGATCTGCGCCGGGAACATTTTAGAGCTATGATTTTTTACGATTTCAAGTGTCGCCTGAAACCGGATGAATCGTTCGATAGACTTCAAATGGCATTTATGGATGTAAGCCCCTCCAAGGCAACCGTGTATCGTTGGTATAACGAATTTAGGCGCGGTCGACCAACCTTGGGGGATGAAGAAAGAAGCGGTCGCCCTTTGACGGCTATTACGGAAGAAAACGTGCTAGCAATGAAAAATTTAATCCAAGATAATAGGCGAATTACATATCAGGAGATTCAGCACTTATTAAAGATTGGATCGGGAAGCGTTCACCAGATTCTACACGGGCATCTTCGCGTGAGGAGGATAGTATCGCGCTGGGTGCCGTACTACCTCACCGACGCTCAGAAGCAGGCCCGGGTGGAATGGTGCCGTGATATGCTGAACAAATTTGAAGCAGGCTCGTCTCGGCGTGTTTACGACATCATAACAGGTGATGAGTCCTGGATTTATCAATACGATCCAGAAACCAAGCGCCAGTCGACAGTTTGGGTGTTTCAAAATGAACCAACGCCTACCAAAGTGAAGCGATCTCGAAGCGGGGGGAAGATTTTGATCGCCAGCTTTTTTAATTTGACTGGCCACTTGGCCTCAATTCCCTTACGAGATCAAAGAAGCATTAACGCCGAATGGTATACTACCAAATGTTTACCAGAAGTTTTTTATGTTGTGAGCAACAAGCGACCAAACACAGGGCTCCGCGGACTACTGCTCCACCACGACAATGCGCCTGCACACACCGCGCTCAAAACGAGGGACTTCCTGGACAGCACACCAGTCAAACTCCTGGGTCACCCTCCTTACAGCCCTGATCTAGCACCGTGTGACTTTTTTTTATTTCCAAAAATAAAAAATCAGCTCAAGGGGATACAATTTTCGTCGCCGGAAGATGCGCTGGCTGCATTCGAGCAGGCTGTAAACGAGGTGTCTACGGCGGACTGGAAAAAGTGTTTTGAAAACTGGTTCAGACGCATGAATCTTTGTATAGAGGCTGGTGGAGAGTACTTTGAAAAGATTTAATAAAAATATATGTACCTGTAGAACAATTTTTTTTAGTGTCGCAAAACTTTCTGAGTGTCCCACGTATACATATTAGGTCATTTTAAATTAACTGTAAATATTTAAGGCGATGTTCAAATAAATTCCAAGAAACTATTTAGTGAGTTATATTTTTTTTCATTCGCTAGTTTTCTAGATAACATAGATTCTTAAATTAAAAATTAAACAAAAATCGGACAAACCGTATCAAACAAAACAAAACACGCACACTACGTGATTGGCTGAAGGTTGAACGTTGTGTGCGTGTAGTGTAATTACGTAAGGCCTGCATTCTAGTGAAGTGGTGGGGGTTATTCAAAGCGTGTAACAATTTTATTTTGTTTGGAAAATTTAAAATCGTAACTACTGCTCATTTTAAATTAAAAACGCGTAAATTCTATTACTTCCACATAAATATACATACCCTTAAAATATTTGCAGTTGATTTAAAATGACCTCATACATCTTTACTGAACTCTGTCCTCACGCCCAAATAATTAGTGATAATGATTTGAAACAAGAAAAATTGCTGACCATATTTTAGGGTGTGATTCTACCCATGAAACTGAACATGTTTCCCCAAGGAACTTAGGTCGAATACGAAAAAAAAAATTGGTCCTACCATACAAATGTTGTCAGCGGGTCGAGTCTATTTTGTATGGGAGGTCCAATTTAGTTTTTAAATTTTTCTACCTTGGGGAAAATTGATCAGTTTCCCAAAAATTTGGTGCGCTATTTTTTTACACTTATTGCAGAAACTTATTTCCAGTAGTGTATCTACTGTGTAGACTGTAGATATATAGTACTATTATATATTCTGTGCTGAAGATAAGGGGTACCCTTATTAGCGTACCTATAGTAACTGTTAATGCCAGGCAGATAGACAGACTACTACTAGAAATAGGTGTTATCTCCTTGTCACTCATGTATACGAACTCTAGTATCGGAACTGGCGCAGGTGTCACTGTGCTCGAGTAACGCCCACGAACGAAGTAAGTACGATAAAGAGACGATACCACACTAAAACGAACTCTTACATTGTATTGCGATCCTGGTGTAGGCGAACAGCTTTTCATACAAACGCTCTATATACATTCTACGTCCATGCTGGACTGGGAGCGAGAGAAAAACGTAGAATGTGCCAGCTGCATTTCCTCCCGGACATGCTGTAAAATCCAGCTAAGGGATGCGGCGAGGGTTTCATTATATTGCAATTGAGGCGATGGGCTGACAACCTGTCACTACAGCAATTTACCTACAAATCTATCTTAAATAACCCTCAAAACTTTGCGACGAGGCGGAAATACCTTTATTTAGGTCGTGTAAGGTCGTGGGGCCATTAGGGTTAAAGGGGTGATTATTATTGGTGGATATTATGCTCTACACCGCAACCGATTACGTTTTATTTTTAAAATAAGGTCCTGACAACCATGTTCTACGTTACTCTTTACTTTTCTTAGAAAATAAAAAACTCTTTTGACACCGAAATATTCATATTGCGGAGGAATACATTAATCGTAATTTATTTAATTTTTTATAAGAAAAAAGAGGAACCTAACAGTTTTTTCGCGCTTTGTACACATTATTTTAATATTAGGGTTTTAATGACCCGAGACAATGACCAATGACCTCGTTGCGTTGAGCATATTTTACAAAAATATGGTTATGATTTGACGAGAGGATTAAGAGTTATTTACGGTCGGCGAACTGATGAAACCTAGTTTTTCATTATTTTATATCCGCCTAGTGTTGATTACGTAACATCCGAGCATTACATTGTTTTTAGCCACAGTTTTAGTTCAGTTTTAGTGAAAACATCACTTGTATTTGCAATCCTCCACTCCACTTTCTTTTTATTTACCTACAATTTTTTTAGTACATTTTCCACAGCAAAGTTTAAAATAAATTCGTAGCACACTGCTACGACAGTCTTTAGTTTTCGTAGCAAGCGTACAGGTTATGATTGGATTTTGCTTTAAGCGTTGCTTTAAACAGAAAAAACGTATTTAATACTTGATTATTTTATTAGAGATTTTCTTCATGTTATCATCCCTTATAGATATTTTACAAAGAATTGATAAATAAGGTATATTAGTACATTATGATATAAGGTCGCTTAGTCGGTAATTATCAGCCGAGGCGATATTGCTATAAGAAAGCAGAGGCTGTAATTATCAAGGTGCACGTATGTCATACGACGTTTTTTAACATATTTGCGAGAAAATTAATAAAAAGAATGGTGCGTTAAGAGACCCTTTACGAGCAACTGTGTTATAAAAATATTATATAACTATAAGAGAAGCATTTTCCTGCGTAGCCACAGAATAATAAATAGTATCTTAACGCGTAGCTTAAACCTTTCAAGGTTTTAATAAACTAAAGAGTAAATTTATAATGGCGTCAATTTTCGCGATGTAATTTTAATTCAAATTATTAGTAGCGCTGTCACTTTCTTAACTTTGGCATAAAAAAACAGGATAGCCAATAAAAAAACGACCTTGACGTTCCTAATTTGACGCAAGACGTAGAGTATTTCATGTCAAATAAGCAATCTTACGCCGAATTATGGATATCAAAATCATGTGTTTATTTGCTGTCTTGTTCTATGACAATGTTAAGAAAGTAGCGCTACTAAGAATGTCATAATTTATTTAAGATCTAACTTTTATCAGTTGAGTACAATGAAGTGAACGTCATCTCTTCCTACATTCGGCTTTCTCCTTAACTAAGATAGTACACAATATGATATCCTGTAGGTTATGCATTCCTAGTAGCTGGATCAGCTGGAGAACGCTAGTACCGCATCGGGACACTGGTAGAGAATGTTCTAGGTCAGGCCCTGACGAACTTAAATTACGTGACAATGAAATTGCGATGTGGAACTGTCTATGCGTCTTGTGGTTGAAGGAGTTGTCAAAAATAAATTTTAAAATTATTGTTACGTATTTATAATAATTGAAAACATATTGAAAACGTATATCTTGTGTTATTTCGGTAGAACTAGTACTATAAAATGGGTGCGATGTACGCGCGTGAGAAGTTATACTTGGCTAATAATTGGCTACAGTGTTTCTCAAATCTGAAACATGAAACTACAGAATCCAATCGATAAGTACCTACTTATACCTACAGCCAAAGTCAGATCTTTCATATTTTGTGCTAAATAAGATTTTACCTAGTATTTACGTACCAAAACTATATTTAAACCTTGGATGACTGTCGGCTTGGTTCGTTGCTCTCAAATACGTGATTATCTACACCTAGAGTCCAGAAAGGTACCTAATGACAATACCAAAAGACTAGTTTATACTCGATATAGAAATACTGATCTTCTAAAACCACTTCATAAAAATCAACGTAAACTATGGCAAACAATCAATTTAATTCCTCAACGCAAGAAGAATTCAGCAAAATTATCGATGCAACTCATCTGCCTCAGCACTAGCGGTCCGAAAAAATCGGTAAATATGTGCAATGACTAATTCGTAAACGTAGGCCAGCTACAAACGAAACTCTGAAAAAATTAAATGTCTCACAAAACTGCCTTGCGGATAAATTGATACATGTTCAGGTCCTGCGGGCTCTTTCTTTACGGAACCCACTGACACTTGCGAGGTAGAGTCAATTATAATGAATTGGAAAACGGAAAGTGCCCCTGGACTTGATGGTATATCTAATCGCCTACTCAAGTCAATAAAGAACTACATTATAGAACTTCTGACGATACTTATTAACAGTAGCTTGGAAACAGGGATCGAGTTTGTACTGTATGTGGCCATAAATCTAGGTTTGTTCAGGAATGTAACACCGGTCTCCTGCTCTGTCATGTGCCCCTGGTACTCGGTACGATGTCGTCGACGTGGAGGCATGCGCAACGCAACATCACCTCAAAATTGTCCTCTCATTTTAAAGTACCTCCGAAACGCCTAAAGTACTAAAAGAAGATAGTGTAAAGTTATCCGTAAGACTAATATTGAATTAATTTAAATGTACAGTAAGTATTTAACTATTTTGATATTTTCGTATTTTCAGAGTAATCACAAGCCGAACGCAAACATGAAATTTGTGACATTTTGTTTCTGAAGGTTTTTTTCTGATTTCTGACATAAACATACAAAATGATGAATGAAGATAGCAGTATATCAAAATGATACATCGCGGTACATTAACAGTTTGCCTTGATTTCTGTATCAACTCAAGAAAACGACGAAATGATGAAATTAAATATTTTATTTTTATTCTTAAACTTATGGGGTTTGTATGTAATAAATAACACTTAATAAGGAAGGATAGCTTCATAGGAAAATAAAACATGATCCTGATATTGTATGAATATATAATTCAGGTTACTCAAGAAAGCAATGAGAATTGCTGAAGAGATTTCAATTTATCTTATGAAATTTGTACGGGTTCCTATACTTTGTGATAGTACTTAGTAGTTATTAATTTTGTAGATGCTTTAGCCGTGTGGAATTCATTTAATATTTAAAATAAGTTAAACTATTGAAAAATAACATACGACGTAGAATATTATAGTTATTATAATTTATGATGTGATTGTGAGGACACATTATTATTTTATGGACTAGTAAATGTGCTGAAACTTGGTAAAATCACAGAGTAACTATAATATACGTACAAGTACTCGTAAAATGGTCAAACTAAGTCATACTTTGCATCATTGCTTTCAACTTCTTCTTCTTGTCGTGTCGATCGTTTAGGCGTTTTTATATTAATTTCGTCCAGTACTCTGCCAAACGTACTGCAACGTGGTTTCAACTAAATACTATTTTATACTTTTCTATACGGTTACAAACAAGGTTATAGTTACGTTGTTCACAGCATTGATTGGTTCGTCCAGGCTATTCAGGTGTGCTCAGCGTCGGTGCATGCGTACAAGGCATTCCAGCCGGTCCAAGTACCAGGACGACATGTTCTAAAGAAGTTTATATCAACCTTTCCTCAATGAAATGCCTTTTATATTAATTTGTAGGAATATATGGCCTACTAACTACCTTATAAGATAAATTAGGCAAAATTATGGGTGTGCTACTCATAATACTCGTACTTACAAGACTTATAACATCAGGCATCAACATCTAGCCACCAGTTCATCTTAGCTAGGACCAAACTCGTGGGTAAATATTATGTTCCATAGAGTTGTATGTTGCACAGTAGGGCTGTTCACACACACACGCTGAAATATTCTTCACTAAAGAAAGTGAATGTGTCTGTGCAAGTTTTAACCACAGATATTAGACCAAGATACGATATACCGCCTGTTTGTAGTGTTCCCTTTCCTATTATAATTCTCAGTTAAGCCTTTTCTATGCAATAAAATCTTAATATTTATGTGAAATGTATCCTTGTAAAGGATCATCATCATCATCGTATGTCGTTTCTAAAAATGCAACCAATTTTTTTTATATTTGTGTTGGCATTCAATTACTTGCCTCCGGTGTCAGCTGGTGTACCTCTCGAGTCAACGAATCAACTGCCTGCGTGGTCTAGCCATGGGCTCTCGACCCGAAGGTCCTGGGTTTGATTTCCGGCGAGGGACATTGATATACTGTTGTTGTTTCTACTTTGGTTAGGACATTGCAGGCTGATCACCTGATTGTCCTATGACTTACTTACATTCCTGCATAATGAACGTAAAGTCCGATATCTCAATCAAAATAAATGAAATATCGGATCTCTCAAAACCATATACCAATTCAAACGTCAATTAAAACAACTATATCTAAAACTTCAAAAAAGTTTTGAAGCCATTCGGTGTCCTGCAAGGAACAGATTTGTATTCCTAAAGCATGTATATAACAATAATCTATCTACATTATAAGCTTTAACGACGGTATTATATTACACAATATAAAAAAATCTTATCTTTACCTTTACTTTTGGAAAATGTGCCTATTACTGTTACTTTTTTTTTTGTTTCTCAGTTTAAATGACTTCAATATTTAGTATTGCTCATAAATAAACGCTATATGTGGCTAATATTGTTACTATTAAGATATGTATTACAAAGATTTGTCAATTTGTAGTTCAAGTTGTTCTGTGCTATTTGATTTCTATCCTCTTCTGTAGACGTGACGTAGGGTGGACTTAAAAAGAGCCAAGCTGTTCACCTTTTTCCACTTCTGTAAAATATCTATATGCCTACCTGTCCTGTTTGTTATGTTATTCTTGATTGTGTGCTTTTATTTTTTGTAATGTGTTTTGTGGAAATAAAGTGATTTGTATTTGTATATTATCCAGAAGGCTTGAATAATTTTAAGACTACCTGGGTAGTCATTAGCCATCATTCAAACTGTAGTTACAAACATACATACAATCACGCATTTATCCCCTATGGGGTAGGCAGAGCGTAAACGACTTAAACAAAGGTCATTCCGCCACGTCTGACAAAGTTTTGAGAGTATAGTTTAAAGCATATGTAGTTACATATGCATTAAAAACATGCGTTTAAAACTTTATAAACAAGGTCTTAAATATTGTTGTTATATATGTTGATGTGGCTGTTAGCTTCTCTAAGAAAATAAAACAACTCTTGATATTTAATCAAATATTTCGTCCAGGACGTCACATCGCGGCAAGTTTCCCGAGATACTGGCAGCCTATGCTGGCGGCGTTGAAAAAAAAATCCTCACAGAATATCTCTTGGTCTGCAAGCGAAACTGATACTTATACAGAATGTACCTCTGCTCTCTCTATCGCCTCCTACTGCAGGATAAATACGTTGCTATGGCAACGGTCCTACTCTTCGCGAGATATGAAGCCCGTGGAGGTCTGTCGCCAGGTAAACTGTTACTTTGATCTGATGGTTAGTTCCTTTGGGTTAGAACGACTACGCATGTGTGCACATGGCCGGGGAGCTGCATGTTATGAGATTGCTACATTTGTTGTAAATAAGCGTAGCCGTACTGTAACGTATACTTTACCTTATCGCTTGCTCTATAAGTGGTCATTGCTTCCCTAAAAGTTGGGTTATAGGCCGTAAAAACCCAAGGGTATTATTGACATTTGAAAAAAAAAGAACTGGCCAAGTTCTGGACCATTATCTATACAATATTTAGACACTATATTATAACCATTTGTTACTAATTACCTACCGTTATTAATATAAAGCAAAAAACCGGCAGGCAAAGAAGTCACGTTTTTCTGTGGGAGCCCTTAACTAATTACATTATTTTAATTAAATTATTTATTTTCAAGGTAATTCGGACCGTTAATTAAAGAACGCCGCATGTGAAGATCCGACCAAAACGTTTTTATTTCATCAAAGTGTTTATTTATATTCTAAACTTTCTATACAAAATTATGTGGTCTCTCACAGCATACACTGACCCCGCAGCACGCCGCCGCCGCCGCCGCCGCGATAGCCACGAGGGGTGAACAGCTACATATACGTCGGTGCTACATTCGGCTCCGACTGACCCCAGGACGAGCGAGCAGCCGTGAGCTTGAGGTCGCTAGCTGGGCCTCCCCCCATGGGGAATCACCCGGCTGGCTCGATCGCGCCACGGCGTGAAACTCTCTTGTGTACCCGGATATCACATCGAGCTACAAGCGCCCCAACGACCTGCCTGTAGTAACAGGCAGCGGATCGAGACCACACTCGTGAGGCTCAGCCTCGATAGCGTCTCCCCGCCGGCCGCTTCTTGGTCGACGTGAAGAAATCCGAAGCGGCTCCGCACTTGGCTACGAGGCTGTCCACGGGCCGCGTAGCGATACTACACAAATGCTACGAGTAAAACACCACGGTGATGATACCTCTATACTATATTTTATAAAAACCATTGAACATTTAGTAAGTTAGTTAGTAAGTAAAAACTCTTTATTGCACACATTTACAAATAATATACAGACAGAAACAAACCTAGACATATATAAATGTGCACAAAGGTATCGCTGACTGCGATTTTTAAGAGTCAACCTTTGTATAGAAGAGATTTAAAGAAGTAAGAATAGTGCATTATAAGTAATAAAGGAAACCTTTAATAATAAGTATATAAAATACATTGAATTAAAGGACCTAGCGTATGTGTAAGCAAAATTATTTAAAATAAAAAATCTCGTAAAAAATAAACTTCAAATAGTAATGCCGAACTTGCGCCGAACAAAATTCACAGCAATCAATATTTTTTATTGTTTCTATAAGCTGACCCCGTGAGATACAGGATAAAGCTAGGGAGATGATGATGATCAAACATGCTTGTAACTTTCTTTATTATGTTTAAAAGCTAAGTGGCCGCTACAATAAAAAAAACCTGAGAAGGTACTTTGCCAAAAACTCCCTTTGCGTGGGTTTTAGTTCCTAGCAGCAAGTTGAGACTTTAACTGTAACGTCGGGTCGAGTACCAGGCTGGCAGAGTATGCAAGAGATGAGCAAACTGTGTGTACGTACAGAGATAGACAGGTTTATAAATGTTGCCTAGGTGATCACGTCATTGATCCAGACAGACTGCTGGCAGGTAGTCGAGAGGGGAGGGAGGGGAAGTATAGGTGTTATAAAACTGTAACTGCCTCCGTAGTCTAGTGGTCAGAGCCATGGGCTTACGATCCGGAGGTCCTGGATTCGATTTCCAGGGGGGAACACGAAGTTGATATTTGTCAATTTATCACTTTGTAAGGTTTCCCCGGTTTGGTTAGGACATTGCAGGCTGAATCACCTGATTGTCCGAAAGGTAAAAAGGATTCCGTGCTTCGAAGGGCACGTTAAGCCATCGGTCCCGGTCGCTGTCTTTGATAGTGGTCGTTACTCAAACCATGTCAGAGACCTAATAGCTGTGCTACGAGGCGGATTAAAAACTGACACCAGGGTTCTTCGAGTTGTTCGACTGGAGAATCCACTCGCTAAGAAGAACTGTACCTATAGTGTTCCAGCACATTCAAACTTCCCGCCTATACTACATCCTCCCTAATGACTGAAAGACCGACCAACTCAAGAAAAGAATGACTCATTACTCATTCGTTCATAATTCCGCTCACCTTTTCCAAAAACTTCATATCTATACATATAATAAATCTCTAGAAGGGTCATGTCTGTACATTGAATATTTTTACAAAAAAATAATTGCAGCAGGCATTATTAACGATATTATAAAGATCAAAACGATTTTATTAAGAGTTTTTGTCTGTTTGTCTGTATGGTACCTCTTCCCGCCAAAACTACTGAACCGATTTCGAGGGACTTTTTTATTCATCTGTGTGTTACCCTTTCGTTGCAACTAAGGATACATAAAATCACGCTACCTGACTTAGGGGGTAGGCAGGAAATATAAATTTGGCTGTTTCTTAAACGATTTTTATGGAAGTTTTTTTGTTTGACTGAGCATTACTAAAACTCAAAGTTACGATACAAATAATCACGCCACCTGACTTAGGACCCCTTCGAGGCAGGAAATGTAACTCTGATCGTTTTTAACCGATCTTAAAGGGTCTTGGCTTGATTTGACTGAGTTTAATTACCTGGTGTCCAGCCTAGGTTAGAAATAATCACGCAAACCATTCTAATATTGAGTAAGTACCCCAGTTTGTATGGAAAACATGCAGAGTAGAATATACTGATAACGCTTCTCCACGCGTAGGAGCGGGATCTGCTAGCTCGCGCAATAAAGCGAGTTTTCCGTACAGAAACACGTGTATAAAAATATTGACTTCTTCATACAAATTATTTAACTGTTTATTATATTTCTATTAATTCGTTTAGAAACGATCTCTACTAGACAACCTTTGGATAGAGGAGATTAGTATTGAAACTGGAGCAGTGCATAAATCTAAACGGAAGAAAGGGTTTTTATACTTAATAATAATAAATATCTAAGCACAATATAATACACAACCGGGTGCCACGGATATACACAGTAAGAACCACACATTTTAATAACACCCAGGAGTTATTTGCGGTTATTTCTGTGTGTAAATGTTATTTAAATTCATCATTCAAATATTTGCACTCTGCGTAATGCTTCATATACAATACCCTACCAACTAGGTTATGCGGGTATTACGCAATCGAAAAGCTTCCACCTCGTGAATAGCAAAGTAAACAATACTAACTGCGCTGGTCTATGCTTCCCTGGTACTTGCTTCGGTCCAAGCCACGTGGCTCCGACAGGTTATTGACAACGCGTTAAATTGATTTCGTTATTCACGCTTTTTTATATTGAAGTCATACAGAAATAATAATAATTGACGAAATATAGTCTCATAAGGTAAAACAAATCAAATAATCTTATGAGCATACCATAGATTTGTTCGAAAAACGTTCGTGAAGAGTTCATTTTGTTCGTCGTTCCCAGCGATAAAACAAAGACAAAAACCATATTTTTTTATGCAATGTGGTGCACATTTCTATTTCAGTGCTACCTTTATTCATCATTTTGTGTACTTCAGTCAGAAACTAACCAAAATCTTTAAAAGTAATAAATGAACCTAACGACGCGTTAGCATTCGGCTTGATATTTGACTGAGAGTAGCTATAATCAGAATCATGTATAGTTCAAATCAATGAATTACATAAAACTATACATTTTCGATATCTGTGTTTTTTACTTTACGCATTATAACCATTAGTTATAGCCGTTTTTCAATTTGAGGGAATCAATTTTGAGGCTATACGTCGCGCAATCCTCCGAGCGGTCGAAGTCGGACGGAGTACCAGGAGCATATGACCGAACAGAAGCTGTTCTCATCCAGAGACTAACTGGGTGCCACTTTAATAATTAACATGATTTCAATTTTCATTAGGTACTGAAATTAGAATAAATATTCAATTTCGAAAATTTAGTAATGCGTAAAATGGTCCATATTTTTATATATTTTTTTTAATACAATATTTTTTTAATTATTTAAAGTAAATCGTTTTGGGCTGAACTCGGATTTATCTCAAAATATCATTTGCTCAATATTTAGGTATGCCTATGAAAAAAAAACGAAATTGTCAAGGAAGTTGACGTGCAAATAATGTGTGATAACTTTTTATTGTTCTTGGCAAAGGCAAAACTTAACATGCGTCCTTAATTTGTAACTTACGACCTTTTAGAATTAATCATATTTCAATATGAATCATATTTCAATAAAATATTTCTCTGGAAAGAAAGGAAAATTCGACAAAATTATAAAAAATAAGATACTATTTTACATAGTGATAATCTACACATAAATCAATTAAATGTTTCATGTGAAAATATATAAAGTGTCACGAATAAATTCGGTTTACCACAAGGTTCATTCAATTTATAGCCGATAATAATTTCATTATTAGGGAGCGGTAGCGACTTCTCAAATCAGTGATCATCAGAGGTCGGAAATTCGGGTGCAAAAAAAGTAAAAACCCACTGTTGGAGCTACTAAGAGTTGCTACAACCACCTTTTTCAAGATTTTTAGGGCCTCAGTTTATTTTTCTTTATTAAATTGTTTTAGCAATGCCAATGTGTTCTTTGCGTCAATATAAGTCGAAACTGTTCGCAATTTTTTTTAATATTTGTTTTAATTTGAAAGATAAAAGTAGAAATGAGTTTTCAATGTACTGAAAAATATTAAAAATATAAAAATATCGTTTGATTGTTTGATATTTTTATTGAATACCCTTTATAAATGATTTCTACAATGCTTTTATTATTATTACACAAAAATTTGAATGGGGCCCTCGGGGCCCTAAAGCGTTTTATTTCTTTAAAAAAAATTGCGGAGAAAAATAAAATTAAAATTCGTATTTGGCAAGGTTAAGACAAGATAAACGCTTTTTACTCTTGTAATTTTTTCTATACGGTTGATAGTTTCAGGATAAATTGATGTTGAAGTTAGCAGGACATAATCGTTCAAAACCAAGCAAAGTAGTGGTTTTTATGGTGAAATCGTCTAGGTTAAGAAGAGATAGGCAAGGCAATTTTCTTTCTTGTAATTTTTTCTCTACGGTTGACAGTTTCACAGTGAATTGATGTTAAAATTCCCTGGACACAATTTTTGGGCCTGGAGGCCCCAAAGCGTTTTACTGCTTAAACATTACTATAATTTTTTCTTTCGTTGTGAAACTATTAAGGTTCATTGTAAGCACCTAAATCCTTAAAATAAGACCAGTCAAGCACTCGCATATATATATAAAAAGAATTTTACCGGATTCGTCTTTATTTTATATTTTACAAATAAGTACATACATACATATAATCACGCCTTTATCTCTAATGGGGTAGGCAGAGTCTGACAAATTTTGAGGGTCATTCCAGGTGGATCTGTATATTGCTATAGTGACAGGTTGTCAGCCCATCGTTTAAAATACAATACTGAAACCCTCCCTGGGTTAGCCGGTTTCCAATAAGTATATCAGAGAAAATACTTGATACTAGGTTACATGTAATACACTTTTAATTTTGTGTACTTGCCATATTTTACAAACCAAAAATTAAGACAATACATCCTAAACGCACTTAAACAGATACAGTCAATATGCTGACCTTGCCGCACATACTCAAAGAGAGAGATAGACAGGGACAAAGATAGAGAGAGACAGGGATATTTGGCCAGCGTGTAGGTGTCCTTGAAATGCATATTTCTAGGAAGTTGACAACTCCAACCTTTTTTTAACAGGTAGTTTTTTGTCACACGCAAAACGTTCAAAATAATAATTTCACCACTTTCTTGCTTCGGCTCGAAGAGTGCGCTTGAGTTGGTTGGTGTTCGGGAGTGATTGTTGATTGTGATAGACAGATCTATTCATATTTTTTGACCTCGGCTTTTGTATTCTGGACATCGATTCATCCTGACGATTTTGACTTTGATATTAAAAACGGATTCAGACTGAATTATTTGTGTTTTGGTAAGTTAAAATTCTTAGTAATAATTCTACTTTATTAAATTATGATATAATTGTTTTTATCAATCAATGTTCTTGAAGACACCTTATAATAATTCAAAAAAAAAAATCTTTCTTGAAAGAGAAGTGCCTATCTCTTCTTAACCTAGCTGATTTCACCATAAAAACAACTATTTGGCTTGGTCTTGAACAATTGTGTCCTACTAACTTCAACATCAATTTACCCTGAAACTATCAATCGTAGAGAAAAAATTACAAGAGAAAAAAGCGTTTATCTTATCTTAACCTTGCCAATTACGAATTTTAATTTTAATTTACTCCGCAATTTTTTTTAAAGAAATAAAACGCTTTTGGGCCCCCGAGGGCCCTATTCAAATTTTTGTGTAAAAATAATAAAAGCATTGTAGAAATCATTTCTAAATGGTATTCAATAAAAATATCAAACAATCAAATGATATTTTTATATTTTTAATATTTTTCAGTACATTGAAAACACATTTCTACTTATATCTTTCAAATTAAAACAAATATAAAAAAAAATTGCAAACACTTTCGACTTATATTGACGCAAAGAACACATTGGCATTACTAAAACAATTGAATAAAGAAAAATAAACTGGGGCCCTAAACATCTTGAAAAAGGTGGTTGTAGCAACTCTTAGTAGCTCCAACAGTGGGTTTTTACTTTTTTTGCACCCGAATTTCCGACCTCTGGTGATCATACAACTCAACGCTATCTGTCCGAGTCTAACACAGCAACGTCGCTTTCAGCGGCGGTGCTCTCGGTTTGGCAACAGCACAAAATCTCTTGTACTTGACCAGGATACCATAACTCAGGGAGATGTAACGTAAAGGGCAAAGCACGGGCGTACTCGCGGTCTCGCCGGCTCGCGCCGCTGCCACCTTTTCACCACCACCTCACCACTATCGCCGGTGGAGAGCGGATCGGCTGCCCATTCACGCGCACAGATGGCGCTACCCGTTTAGCTCTACCATAGATAGCCCCTGATATATTTATTTTCGTTTTAGGATTTAGATAGATAGATAAAACCTTTATTTAATTTCCAACACGACATACCATAACAAAAAAGAAAAAAATGTATACAGTTAAATGACAAAAACAAAAATTAACAAACGATAAATTTACAACAAACTGTAGACTAGAGCTTAACTAATTATTAACTAACATTTATAAGTGTTGTATCTGTGGGTGTACGTGTGTGGGTGTATGTGTGTGTTTGTTGTGTTTACATTATAATGTGTCTTTTTGCTGTAGTTTAAAATTTCTTGACTTTCTTTTTTAGTTTTTTTTTATTGTTATACGCACCGCACTATTGTACATTCTGAGCATCAAGAAAATTATTGAAAAGTTATGAATTAATACATACAAATATATTACGCCTTTATCCCTTAAGGGGTAGGCAGAGCGTAAACGACCTAAATAAAGGTCGTCCTGCCATGTCTGACAAAGTTTTGAGGGTTATTTAAGATAGATTTGTAGGTGTACTGCTGTAGTGACAGGTTGTCAGCCCATCTACAAAATTATGAAATACGTACTGAAACCCTCGGATCCCTTAGCTGGTTTTTACAGCATGCTCGGGAGGAAATACAGCTGGGACATTCTATGTTTTTCTCTTACTCCCAGTCCAGCATGGAAGTTAATTAATTAATTACCACATTAATGTCGTCAACCAGTTGTTGAAGTAAGAGTACAGATACATCATCATACCCTTATCTGCATCCCTACCCTTATCCTGTATCTCACGGGGTCGGCTACCTGATCTAGGTGATTTAACGTGGAAATTCATAAGGTTATTTTGTTTAGTTTTACCTCCTAATAACTATTATATTCTAGCCGAATATTGTACTGTACAAATTCAAAAAAGTTAATTAAAACGTATGCTTACAAGTTATTATCAATTTTTGATTTCTCCTCTGTTGAACCATATTACAACGCTGAAACAATTTGAAAGTTAGTCTTAAAACAACCATTTCAACATTCTGCTCGTTTACTGGAGCCGCCACAGGTATCAGCTACAGCTCCAATTACTACTGCCGATGATGTGTCTCAAGACTATCGCTGCAGCATTTGAAAGACACGGTCAGTGGCTTGTCGGGTGAAACTGGTAGAGCTCTGTTGGAAAGTTTAGCAGCTTTGATTAATTTGATGTTATCCGGAAAGGTCCCAGGGGAAATATCTGTAGTACTTTATGGCGCAAATTTGTGCGCTTTAAAGAAAAAAATACGGCGGCATCAGACCCATTGCAGTCGGCAGTACTCCTCGCCGCATCACATTCAAAATATGTTGCAAACAAGTCCTGCCCCAACTATTTTCACGCTTCCAGAACATACAGCTCGGTTTTGGCTCTAGAGATGTGAAGCAGCGGTCCATTCAACGCGTACATTTCTAGAAAATAATTCGAGGACAGGTTTTATTGAAAGTTGACTTTACGTGTCGTGCGCTGCTGCCATGTTTGGAAATTAAAGGACTTACTTCTACCGCTTGATGAACTCACTCTCATTAGTTTTAAATTGTCAGTTGACGGACTGAGCTTGGGATCAAGCAACACTCCCAGTGCGTTTTGGTGGTCTGGGCGTACGGAGGATCTCAGCTGTGTCATCGCTCGCTTTTCTTTCGTTCTGATATTCTTGTGAGAGCTTCGATCGAGGGCGTTCACTGGCGGTGTCAGGCTATTGGTACAGGCCTTACGATCGCTATCGTTATGTACCCTCTTAGGCAATACCACACTTTCCTTGGCAGTCAGTATTTGGCTGGGCATAAAAACCACTCAGCCACATTTTTGCCACTGTAGTCAAGCAGTAAACGAATTAGGACACCACGGATTATTCTATCAAAAGAAGAGCCCGATGGTGTAGTGGATAGGGCCGCTATCTCCTGAGCGGGGGGAGGTCGTGGTTCGAATCCCACCACGTACCAATGTGTTTTTCGGTTTTCGAATTTCATATGTACGTTTATTCGGTGCTTTTTCCGTGCTTCGGAAGGCACGTTAAGCCGTTAGTCCCGGTTAATACCGTTGATATTAGTCGTTAAGCCCTATCAGGGGCCAGTGCTAAGCATTGGCGGCTTGAAAACTCTGACCTAATCTAGGATTGGGTCTGGTTTCCCTTCTGGGTTGCGGAGGTCAGATGGCAGTCGCTCTGTGCAAAAACCAGTACCCTCGTTTCAATCCCCTAGATTAGGAAGCCGACCCCGTGAGATACGGGATAAGGGAGATGATGATGGATTATTCTATCAAAGGAGTGCGGGGCGAATCTCTCGTCACTTCTCCGTCAACGACGTAATTAAGAGAGCCCTCGGGTCGGTCGGTGTTCCTTCAGTTCTGGAACCGATGGGCATCTTGAGATCGGACGGGATGATTGGATGACTTTAGTCCCCTGGAGCCAGGGTAAGTGCTAAGTGTGTGATGCCACGTCGACATACTAGCACCCTCACGCGTCCACACTACTTCCAATGCCTCGGGGCCGCTGCGCTGTCAGCTGAGCTGGGAAAGCGGCGCAAATATCAGGAATTAGGACATTGTTACATATTTCTTCCATTTGCCATAGAAACGATGGGAGTGTGGAGCCCTGCAGCTCATTCTTTTCTCTCTTCGAGACAACGTCGGACCAGAGGGAGGCAGGTATCTACTTTGCACAGCGCGTGAGTTTAGCTTAATGGGGAAATGCGGCCAGCCTTTTGGGGACGTTGCCCCAGTCATCGCTACACAGCATACAAAAAAAGCCATGAAAAAAATGGCCAAGCACGTGTCGAACACGCCCGTATGATGCGTTCCGTAACCTTGTATGTTGTTTTAAAGAACATTATTTATCTTCAAAATTAGATTTCATTGAGTTGAAATAATAAAAATAGTTTGTTGAAACGGTTTTTCTTAAATAGGTATTGCACGAACTATAAACAGTAACTAACTAAAGAGCTATATATATTTCGTGTCTTTTTTTGTATTTATAGATTTGAAGATATGACTGAAACAAATTTGAAAAAATAGTGCAACTTTGAATGCAAATAACTCGGACCGGAACATTTTAGAGACTTACTTTTTTTAATACTCCATTTTCATAATACTTGTCAGTTTTGTTTGTTATTTGAATAGTTTTATTACATTTCAAAATTTGCGTTATTATAATCTATCTTCTTACCGAATTTCATGTTAATAGGTAAAAAACTGCGATAAATTTTCCTTAATTGACTACGGAACCCTAATATTATGTTAAATCCTGACCGACCGGGATAAAAATTGGGTTTACATGTAGGTTAGGTCCTCGAGTAGGACAAAGACTTATTTTAATCGCGGATAATCATCATTTCCAGGATTTCATCATTTTCCTAACTCAACTCTCACAACGCGGAAAACTGTGGGCGGAAAGCTTGAATATACATTTGGAGGCAGAGTTTTCTTAACATTGCCTCTTGCATTGATTCTTTCGACGTTGTTAGTGCATGCGTACCAGCCTCGCCTCTCCTCAGCCACGGTGCATGCGTACAAGGCTTCTAGGACATTCCTGGTATTAGGAAGGCATGAGCAAAAGAGATAATCTATTGAGAGCGGAGTTACTTAGAATGTTTAATAGAAAAGTTACTTACTGTAGGTTCGGCGACGTTACCGGTCACCGGTTATCACCAAACGGGATAAGTCACTTATCCTCATTGTGTAATAAGCTATTTTTTTATAGATTTATACTTTCGTGTAATTGTTTTTTGTCCCTTTTGTATTTGTAAAGGGTTGTTTTAGTCAGTACGCAAATTACTCCGACAACAAATCTTTACGATTTTCACAAATAATCTGGCAAGGAAATAATTTTAGTAATATAAAGTATTCTTCTATCCTTAAATTTAATTTATTACTATCGTTTTTATTCAGAAGTGTATTTCCTTCCCACCTTGACACCATCTCAAAATCGAAAACATAATACAAGTCAACTATTTCGCTAGCTTTTCTATCGGTTTCATTAGCTCAGTTGGTTAAAAAGGTCACGGGTTCGATTTTACATTCATCGCTTGTAAAATCATGACAGAAATATTGTGATAAACTACGTAAAAGACAGCATCGTAGTACCCATTAAGTACCAGGAATGCATAAAATATGCGGAATAAACTTGCGTCGGACAACGCACAGTACTGTCTGGTGTGTGTGGGTTTATATCTGATCATGCACTCCTGGTGCATCTCCCGATCTTGTCCTGTGCTTATACAGGGCGTAACAGAAAGTAAAAAGTGTGAACTCAATACTTTAAAGTTTATTGGAATGGACCTAATATTCGATTTTTGATCGCTAGGGCATATTTTTCAAGTATAGTAGTACCGCATATTCGTATTCGGTGAAGTGTTCAGCCCATCCTTTGAACTTCTCTTCTTCTTCGTGTCTCTAATCCAAATGAACTTAAAATTAGTCAAAATTATGTCAAAACTTTGATTTCATATTCACTGCAGAATTTTTTTGGGTCTAGTCGCAATAATAATGTAAATAATATTAGGTATATTAATTTTAATTAATGTCATAGTTAAATCTTAAATAATTAACTCTTAATTCCGTCGAGTTTTATGATCACCTTACTGTAAAGCTATAGCCTCCTTTGTGATATTCTTTTTTAACTGTCCATACCATAGTGTGTTTTGATAGAATGAAATCTTGTCTTATTGACTTATCTGTTTGTATTCGAAAATTAAAAAAAAAAATACTCGCATAATCTTTTGTTACCATTTAATTATTTATTATTTTCGTTTTGTTTTTCCTTTTTATCTCATCTTCCGTACCCTTGTTCGTCCACCTATCCTTAAAAGCATTGTAAAAGACCTACCTCCTTAAAAGGCCATATATACTCTCTCCAATTTTATCCAAATCATGTATTTTGATTTTTATTCACTTTGTCGCAAATGATTGCGATGTAATTTAAATATAAAATTTGTGTAATAATATGTTTGCTTTAAAATGACTGAAATAAAAGGCAATTTTTCGTTTGATATTACTGATAATCATGCTGGACTTGAAGCGATAAAAAAAACATACAATGTGGCAGCTGATTCTCTTCCCAAGCAAGCTGTAAAAACAAGAGAAGTGATACTCATATCCCAAATCACAAAACGAGTACAATGTACGTGTATTGTTCTGAATCTGTTACTATAGCGATACACATCTCAATCTAAAATTACGTCATGCAATTATGACTTTATCCACTACGTGGTGGGCCGAGCGTAAAACACACGCTTTTGACCCTACGTGGTGGGCAGAGCGTAAAACGTCTAGCTAAAGTACCATGCTGAAACCACATGTTCTAAGAAACTACTTTTCCAAATTTTGAGATCGTTTTTCATTTGTTTTCTCCATACAAAATTGTACAGATAAAGATGAGCTTTTTTATGTTCTTCGGTAACCTCATCCTATTAGCTTGCTTACTGGCTTAAAAATTGGCAAATTATTTATTTTATTAGATTATTTTATTCCTATTATTATTACTGTTTTAAAGGAAAAGTTTATATTTTATTCTTAGATGATACGTTATTAAAATAAATATTAAACAAGCATTTCAAACCTCAAAATTAAATCAGGGAATATTAAAATTTGCCATAACACCTAATTACTGTACTTCTAAATGTACCTAATGTGGTCAGCAGATACATCGTAATTTAACAACTAATCTTTCATTCATCACTTTTATATCAGAATTATATTAACTTGAATCTATAATTATTTAATATCTACGTGAAGGAGAAATGGCATCGTAGTCCGTGCTGAGTACTAGGCTCGCATAATTTTGAGGAGGTTTCAACGGAACAAGTCTAGCCCGTCTAGCCTCACGTTCAGTACTGACTGACGGTCTGCTGTTCTGTTTGGCCTTATTTCGGAGCATGCGCTGTAGGAGTTTATAAAATAAGAGAATTTTTAACTGTCGGACTAATAAACTAATTGTTTACCTAAACAGGTTCACCTATAAAACAGAATGTACAAAAAATAAAAAACAAAAGAAATATCATACAAAACAAAAAGAAATATAAAAAAATAATATTGTTTCTATTTCTGACACATAAGTTACATAAAAGATTCTAGTTTCATAAAATACAATTTTTATATACATACTTTTTAATAATAGCTTGGGTCGTTGTTTGACTCGAGGATCCACTCGTTAAGAAGAAGAATAAAAGCTTTTCTTTAGTTTCACCTGTCCCGTTGTTTTTGTGTGTCCACACATCTTAATCCACAAAATGATACTGGCCACTTACATTTTTTGGCATTATGTGCTTTGTTTCATTTGCCTCTTTTATATTTTCAAGTAAAAAAAATAGTGAGAATGAAGGGAGGATTCTCATTTAAATATTCTCACTGGTTCGACGTTCGAACAAATGAGAAAAGGAAGTCTTACTGGTTCGACGATTGAACTACTGAGTCGAGCTAGTGAGAATAAAGGCAATTTATGTCAGACGTAGCGAAAGCGCCTTTTAGGAGGCGTTTTACGTTCTGCCTACACCGTAAGGGATAAAGGCGTGATTTTATGTATGTATGTATGTAAAAAAATAAGGGAAAATTAACATATCGGTGCGAATTCTCTTTCGTTGTTTGATTTATTGAGCTAATTTGATTAAAATTCAGTGATGAGCGTTTTTGTTGTAATGTGCAACTGTATTATAATAATACGTGTTTAGTTTGTCTCCTATTCGGATGGATGATAACACTTCAAATGTAATTAAGGTATGTTCTCATGTTAGTGTTATCATAATTTTTCTTACTAGGATTTTTAATTATATTTTGCTCATAGTGTAGTATAGAGCACTATGTATCACTCGGAAGAAAATGCGACTCCCAACTGGCGTGTATTGAGACCTCACACTACACCCTCGTAGGAATGATTGCCTTTCCTTCCTCGATGAACAATGTACTATACAAATTGAACTGAGGGTGTGTCTTGGCGTATTTCGTTTCGGTAATAAAACCAAAATAGAAGTTAAAATTTTTAAAAATACTATAGAACAAAGTATGTTCTTTCTTGATGAAGTCAAGGGGCACACTTGACCGTGTGAAAGACTCCGAGCAGCATCTCGTCCGAAGTTCCGGTGTCCTCGATGGCCGGGCTCCTTCACCACTGATACAGATTAATATACTTTATAACACAGTTGCTCGTAAAGGGTCTCTTACTGCAAGATTTATTTTACTCTTACACTTCTAAAGCACTTGATATATTTAAAAAAACTCGTATACCAGGCCACTCAGAAAGTATTGCGATAAATAGTTTTTATATATGGCAGACTGGCCGGTTAGAATCTTTTTTGAAAATATGATTACTTGTAAGTAAAAATATATGTGTTCCATTTTCAAAATTTCCTTCCACATTTTTTGCGAGCCAATTCAAAGTATCGTGTCTTACTGAAAAATGGATCTGCGCCGGGAACATTTTAGAGCTATGATTTTTTACGATTTCAAGTGTCGCCTGAAACCGGATGAATCGTTCGATAGACTTCAAATGGCATTTATGGATGAAAGCCCCTCCAAGGCAACCGTGTATCGTTGGTATAACGAATTTAGGCGCGGTCGACCAACCTTGGGGGATGAAGAAAGAAGCGGTCGCCCTTTGACGGCTATTACGGAAGAAAACGTGCTAGCAGTGAAAAATTTTATCCAAGATAATAAGCGAATTACATATCAGGAGATTCAGCACATATTAAAGATTGGATCGGGAAGCGTTCACGAGATTCTACAAGGGCATCTTTGCGTGAGGAGGATAGTATCGCGCTGGGTGCCGCACTACCTCACCGACGCTCAGAAGCAGGCCCGGGTGGAATGGTGCCGTGATATGCTGAACAAATTTGAAGCAGGCTCGTCTCGGCATGTTTACGACATCGTAACAGGTGATGAGTCCTGGATTTATCAATACGATCCAGAAACCAAGCGCCAGTCGACAGTTTGGGTGTTTCAAAATGAACCAACGCCTCCCAAAGTGAAGCGATCTCGAAGCGGGGGGAAGATTTTGATCGCCAGCTTTTTTAATTTGACTGGCCACTTGGCCTCAATTCCCTTACGAGATCAAAGAAGCATTAACGCCGAATGGTATACTACCAAATGTTTACCAGAAGTTTTTTTCTGTTGTGAGCAACAAGCGACCAAACACAGGGCTCCGCGGACTACTGCTCCACCACGACAATGCGCCTGAACACACCGCGCTCAAAACGAGGGACTTCCTGGACAGCACACCAGTCAAACTCCTGGGTCACCCTCCTTACAGCCCTGATCTAGCACCGTGTGACTTCTTTTTATTTCCAAAAATAAAAAATCAGCTCAAGGGGATACAATTTTTGTCGCCGGAAGATGCGCTGGCTGCGTTCGAGCAGGCTGTAAACGAGGTGTCTACGGCGGACTGGAAAAAGTGTTTTGAAAACTGGTTCAGACGCATGAATCTTTGTATAGAGGCTGGTGGAGAGTACTTTGAAAAGATTTAATAAAAATATATGTACCTGTAGAACAATTTTTTTTAGTGTCGCAAATCTTTCTGAGTGTCCCACGTATGTAGCTAGAGACAGACAAAAAGCCGCCACAAGCGTATCCAAGAAAAACATCAAATCCAGTTTCTGAAATTGCCCTCATCCTCAAAAGTTTTATTATCTATTTATTCGTCAAAGAAGTCTAGCTGAATACCAGGAGCGCATACTCTTTAGAGTATCCTTTCACTTTTCACACACACACAAATGTAGATTACCATTGATGAAGGATGCTGTGTGTGTGCGTGTGTGCAGGTCAGATCGAGCGCAAATAAGTATCTTCACTCCATGGGCTAGTAGGTATTTATTGTGATTAAATGTGATTTCAAAAATAATTAAATTGTTTAAACATTCTTCCATGCTGGACTGGGAGCGAGAGAAAAACAAAGAATGTGTCAGCTGCATTTCCTCCTGGGCATGCTGTAAAAACCAACTAAGGGACCCGAGGTTTCAGTATATTGCAATTTAGGAGATGAGCTGACAACCTGTCACTTCAGCCATATACCTACAAATCTATCTTAAATAACCCTCATAACTATGTCAGGCGTTAGGCGTTTTTCGTTTTGCCTACCCCGTTAAAGGCGTGATTATATCTATGTATGTAATTTTAATCGTAAGAGAATTCCTTTTGACTCTTTCGGGTCCTATTGGAACCTGTATCCTTTCAAATGCCGTTCTATCTAAGAACAGAGCTACCTTGGACATTATACTCGCGCCTCGTTCTCGGGATTAGTAAGTACCTGAAATATCTAACACTTGTAGTACCACGTAGGTATCACCACTATCGCACTGAAATTTGAGAGATTTAATATTTTAAAACATTATAAAAGAAAAATAAAATAAAAATATTTATTTACTTTTTTTTTTTTTTTTTTTTTTTTACTTGTGGGTAAGTGTGCAAGCCACTGACGTCTAGTTCCGATTGCGTCATTCACGTTGCCAGTGTTCACCACTAGACACGTTGTCCTTTATTTTTTCAAAAATCTAGTGTAAAAGTGAAAGTTTCGTGAAAAAAGTGTGTGATATGCCTAAAAGGAAACATCGTCGAGATGATTATGATCATCTTAGTCATAAAATACGGAAGTTGGAGCGAAAGTTGGAACGGAAAAGACGATCACACTCCCGTTCGCGTTCTCGCAGACGGCATAGGCGAAGAAGAACGCCGAGTTCTTATTCATATTCGGAATCGTCATCCCGGGAAGCTTCACCATCACCAGCATCACGGAACCGTGCAGGTTAGAATTCAAATACTTTGTAAAAATGTAATAATTACTTTGTTTACATTTCGTTCTAGCGTGAGTCGCGTGTAACCTTGACCTATATCGACTACGAACAGATCATAGGACTGTTTCATAGTGTCGTAGACTAAAAGGTGCGTTCTTTTCATTGGAATTGTAACATATACCTTTCTCGTTATCTGTCGGGCAGTACTTAGGGCTGCCTATTCTTATAATGGAAAGCCGTTGAATTCAAAGGAATTACAACTTTTCTATATAAAAGTATAACTCGTTTTCAGACGAATATGAATCTGACTACCCAGCAAATAGATCCCCGAGCCCAGTAGATGACGTCATATTAGGCGAATATTCATCTACAGAGGACAGACCAGTCAGGAATGAAACAGTGAATTGTAACACAAATACAGAATCAAATTCGCATAAAAATGAAACTACACAGCAGGAAACGGCTCCACCGCCTGCTGAAAAATCGTTGGATTCTGAACTTTTGGAAATATTAGGCGACGACCCAGCTTCTAAACCTGAATTCGGGAGTGAATTTCATAAAGAATTAACTAGCCGTTTAGAACACATAGTAACATCTGGGCTCAGTAAAGATTCACGTAAAGAATTGTTTGCCAAATATTTAATCCCCAGCAACTGCACGCGCATCGCTGCCCCCCAGCTAAACCCTGAAATTAAGGCAGCGGTCCCTGAACTGACCTTGAAACGCGATAAGGGCATCGAGGCCAGGCAAAAACAACTTGCTTCAGCAATAACTTGTCTAGGACAAACTATTTCGGCTGAAATGCAATCCAAAGATAAAAATAATCTTCTTTTGAAACAACTTATGGATGCTATCCGCATGTTATGCGATATTCAATACGGGGACTCGATGAAAAGAAGATATTTTGCCTGTTCATCTCTTAAAAAAGATATAAACGATCAACTCAATCCAACCAAAATTGACAAATTCCTTTTCGGAGAAAATTTGGCTGAAACGCTTAAAGCAGCTAAGGCTATTTCGAGGTCTGGAACAGAAATCAAGGTTGATGCTAACAGTTCTAACAAAAACTTTAAAAAACCTGCACACCCACAACCTTCAACCTCAAAAAACTGGAGGCCCCCTCCACCAGCGCGCAGGCCGCCACCGACGGGGGCACCGAGGACCCGCCAGCCTGCTCCAGCGCGGAAGCCAGAGACATCATCGAGAGTGTCGCGGCATCCGCTGAAGCAGACCCCCCGCTAGTAGACCAGGTAAAATATGCTGGTCAATTATCATTGTTTGCTCACCAGTGGTCATTAATTACCCAGGATTATAGAGTGTTGTCTTGGATTAATGGTTATAAGATAACCTTTTCACAACCAGTTATACAGACTCATGTGCCGGTCGAGCCATGTTATTCTTTATCTGAAAAGTGTTCATTTTATGAATGTATAAATAATTTCCTGGAGATTGGAGCAGTATCAGAATGTAAACCGTGCAAGGATCAATACATATCAAGTATTTTCCTTATTCCTAAACCTAATGGGAAAAATCGTTTTATTTTGAATTTAAAGGAGTTAAACAAATTCATTGAAACCGATCATTTTAAATTAGAGGATTTCCGTACTGCTCTAAAGTTTATATCTTCAAGAGTATATATGGCCACAATGGATTTAAAGGATGCCTATCTTTTAGTAAAAATACACCCTGAGTCGAGAAAATATTTACGTTTTATGTTTGACGGAAAAACCTATCAATTTAATGTTCTCCCTTTCGGGATAAATAAAGCTCCGTATATATTTACCAAAATTATGAAACCCGTCATAAAACTATTAAGATCAGCTGGTTTTATTTCAACTATTTATTTAGATGATTTATTTCTCATTGGCCGTTCTTACTTAGAATGCACGCATAACATTAATATGTCAATTAAATTACTCACTTCTTTAGGATTTATAGTCAATTATGACAAAAGCAACCTTAATCCATCGTGGTCCTGTAAATTTCTGGGATTTGTAATTAATTCTGATAAACTAATTATTAGTTTACCAGATGAGAAACGTGTTCGAATTAAACAAGAGATAGCTAAATTTATCAAATTAAAACGTTGTAAGATAAAGGCATTTGCTCAACTAGTAGGTTTACTAGTTTCTGCTTGTCCCGCAATAGAATATGGATGGCTTTACACGAAAGCGTTCGAACGCTGTAAGTTTCTTAATTTGTTGGGACATGATGATTATGATAAATATATGAATATATCGGACACGTTACTGCCAGACTTTAACTGGTGGTTAAAATCAATTGATAATTCGGTGCATAAAATCAGGGAAGATTATTATGCAGCTGAAATATTCTCTGACGCTTCAACTAGTGGGTGGGGCGCGGCCTGTGGCTTAGAGTCAGCTAGTGGTCAATGGACCGAGCAGGAACGCAGCCAGCACATAAATTACCTTGAACTGCTTGCGGCATTTTTCGCGTTAAAAGTATTTGCACGTGATTTTCACAACTGTCAGATATTACTACGAATTGATAATTCAACCGCTATAAGCTACATAAATCGTATGGGTGGGATTCAATTCCCACACCTCACAGATGTTACTAGGGATATCTGGCAGTGGTGCGAATTACGGAATATATACATATACGCTTACTATATTAAATCAAGTGAAAATACAGTAGCCGACGCAGAATCGAGACGCATCCATCCTGATATAGAGTGGGAGCTTAAAGAAGAAGCGTTTACAAAATTGAAAAATCAATTTGGTCACCCAGATATTGATCTATTTTCAAGTAGAGTCAATAAAAAATGCAATAAATACGTGTCTTGGAAAAAAGATCCAGACGCGTTTGCTATTAATGCATTTACAATAAAATGGTCAAAATATTATTTTTATGCTTTCCCTCCTATTGCTATAATATTAAAAACTCTTAGGAAAATTATTACTGACAAAGCAAAAGGTATCATGGTTGTCCCACTATGGCCGACGCAACCCTGGTATCCAGTATTTTGTAACCTTTTAATATCTGAAGTTGTAACTTTCAAACCTCAGCAAAATACTATTATATCTCATTCCAGACAAGGCAACATACAGAAAAATCTTACCCTGGTTGCCGGGATCTTGTACGGAGGGCGTTATTGCGAAGACACGTTCCATCGGCATCCATAGAAATAATGATAGCGTCTCTCGCAGACAATTCAGTCAAACAATACGATGTTTGTCTTAAAAAATGGTTTCAATTTTGTTCTGATAATCATATTGATTTTCTTGATGCAACTCTGTCTAATGTGATTGAATTTCTTACTGATGTATATAATAATGGTAGTCAGTATAGTACCTTAAACAGTTACAGATCCGCTCTATCTTTAATACTGGGCCCAGATTTATCGAAAGATGATAGAATTACGAGGTTTTTTAAAGGTGTGTTCCGTCTTCGTCCCCCGGCGCCCAAGTATGACGTAACTTGGGATACTTCTCGTGTCCTGGACTATTTAGCTAGTTTATTCCCTGATGATAGTTTGTCCCTAGAACTGCTAACTAAAAAGTGTGTAACACTCCTCGCGTTAGTAACTACGCACAGAGTACAAACATTATCAAAAATTAATATTAAAAATATTGAATTCCAAACTGCTAGTATAATAATTAAAATTCCTGATCTAATCAAAACTTCACGTCCAGGTGCACATCAACCGGTCTTAGTGCTACCGTTTTTTAATGAAAAACGAGAAATTTGTCCAGCACAGACCCTTGTATCCTACATCAACCGCACGTCACCTTTACGTAAGAGTGACTATTTGTTCATCAGTTTTAAAAAACCTCACAATTTAGTAACGACACAAACTTTAAGTCGTTGGATAAAGTGCTCTTTGTTGGAAAGCGGAATTGATGTGTCCATATTCTCAGCCCACAGTACCAGACATGCTGCTACTTCTAAAGCCTTTAAATCAGGGATCAGTATTGATTTGATTCGTAAAACAGCAGGATGGAGTCCCAGTTCAAGTACATTTTACAGATTTTATAACAAACCAGTTAATGAAATTGATAATACATCTGTGGCAAAATCAATTATTAGCGCAGATAGAGATAATTAAATTGTTTTTTCTTTACTAAACTCATATAAGGAGTAATTTATTCTTCAGCAATATTTAAAATAAACATTGCATGTTCTGTTTATTACAATGTAATTTTTTGTAATTTATATATTATATATTATTACATAGAAGGTAAATAATATGTTATATATTTTGAAAAATATGGTTGTTTTAATTAACAATGAGCTAGTTGGTACTTACTTACCATACTTGCTTAATATTTTCAGAACCAACTCTCAAAGTCTACAAGTGTTAGATATTTCAGGTACTTACTAATCCCGAGAACGAGGCGCGAGTATAATTAATGATTAAACGAACTTACCTGTAAGCGAAGTTCTATCATAATTATACGAAGCGCCTCGTTCGAAGGGATTAGTAAGTCCCGCCCACCCATGAAACCCCATATTAAGATTCTGAAAATATTTTAGAAATCTCTCAACTAAATGACGCAATCGGAACTAGACGTCAGTGGCTTGCACACTTACCCACAAGTAAAAAAAAAAAAAAAGTAAATAAATATTTTTATTTTATTTTTCTTTTATAATGTTTTAAAATATTAAATCTCTCAAATTTCAGTGCGATAGTGGTGATACCTACGTGGTACTACAAGTGTTAGATATTTCAGGTACTTACTAATCCCTTCGAACGAGGCGCTTCGTATAATTATGATAGAACTTCGCTTACAGGTAAGTTCGTTTAATCATTAATTATAAAGGGTGTGTATCAGAAAAAATATATTTATGTAAGTACACTGAATTATGCGAATTTACCCATGAAACTGAACAACTTTTCCTGGGGAACATAGGTACGTGATGATGATGTTGATGAGTATCGAACTGGAGATCAACAGGCAGCAGCCTGGTTTGTAACTACTTTCACATTTAATTTACTACAGAGAAGTGGGCGTGCATATCTAGTCCTAGCCACGCCCCTTAGTACGAAAGTCGAGATCCAATCTTACCTATTGACGTAGATATATAGAAACACACGACGTAGCTAAAAGGTAATGTCGTATTTTTGTATCCATTCTTGCCATCTTCTGTCATAATTGGACAGAATGGGACGGTGGCTACGTCTACCTAACCTAGGATACTGAACGAGGATATGTTCTGATTTTTACACTACTTATATATATGATAGACTGCATCAATAAACAATCTATCACTTCTTCATTCCTAATGGGTAGGCAAAGCGTTAAACGCCTCGTTAACAATTATTGAGAGTAACTTTAGATTGAAATAGTATATCGCTATAGTAACAGGTTATCAGCCTATTATTTAAATTACAATGCATTGAAATCCCTTGGTTTTAAATTTGCCACATTTTGTGTTTCTTTCGCTCCCAGTCCCGATAACATTATGCCAATAAAACAAGCTCTGTACAGAAGCTACAACAATATTTCTCATATTGTACATCTTCAAATGTGTAGGTAGTTGCGTAGTTGCGGACCATTCTACGGACACACGTCGTCGCATAATAATGCGTCCGCTATATAATTCGTATATTATTCGTAGCATTATGCTACACGTTTGCTGCGAATAGGGGACGTAGCTCTCCAGCTACGTATGCAGGAAACTGAATCAAAACTTCATTTATTAATTTTTATAAAATTTAATAATAAATGAAGAAAAAAATATAATTAGAACATTTTTAAAACGGTAGAGCCCTAAAGATATTACATGTGATTTATTTAAATATTTTCACAATAATCTACGTAACGCAACGTTAGTGCGGTATTGTGTTACGATTGTAAAAATCATCTGGACGGGAAACCCTAATGTGCAATACGAGGCGGCTGACACTGGGTGTTATTTAGAGCTGTGGTGCTATCTCTACAAAATAACGCCTAAAACAAACACTGTTTTTTTTCTTAGTACAGATCATTTTGGTAAATACAGCATATAGATAAATTATTAGCAAAACTTCCCTACCCCCTTATGTGGCTTACTTAGGCGCGACTACAGTGAGGACTACAGTGGCCAGTTGGGAACGAATAAGCATATTTTAGAGTATTTTTTAGGTGCTACTTTTATTTCATACTAGCTGTACCCGCGACTTCGTACTCCCGATTCGTATGGAAAACACGCAGTGTCGAACATACTAAAAACGCTTTTTCGCGTAGAAGCGTGATCTGATAACCCGCGCGCGGAAGCGTGTTTCGCATTGTCTGTTCAATGTTTTTGTATGGAAAACACAATCGCGCGCGAACAAGCAGATCGGAGATGCGTTTTCAGCATGTTCGACACTGCGTGTTTTCCATACAAACTGGGGTACTTACTCAATATTAGAATGGTTTGCGTGATTATTTGAAACCTAAGCTAGACACCAGGTAATTAAAAAAACTCGGTCAAATAAATCACTAAACCGACTACGCACACAGGTTGGCCGCTGTAAGGTTAATATGGCAAAATGGGGCTTCATCGATAATACGCAAATAAACTGCGACTGTGGAGCCCCATCACAATCAATGCCACACCTCATCAACTGTTCTCTGTTGCCCATCACATGAAGTAGGGAGGATCTGAACTTAGCGACTGATAACGGAATAGCCGTCGCCAAATACTGGGAATTTAACTTAATCTAATCATAATGATAATAATTGAATTTTGGCCCCTTGATTCGAAAAGAAGTCAAGTAAAAAGTCCCTTTAACATCGGTTAAAACCGATCAGAGTTCAATTTCCTGCCTTAGAGGGTAAACACTCTAAAATGTTCGCAAAGCATCTCGCTCGCAATCGCAAGCTCTGACTATGTTATGATCTCCTGGTAGCGTGCAAGAACTGCTGCGAGTTGTCTCCGCCCTCGCTCGCTCGCGAACCTCCCCGACGCGACGTTGCCATTACGACTGGCCGACTGACCGTACTCATAGTTGCGACGTTGCCCAACCGTGCACCGTCACCCCGCCACAGAATATATAATACTAGGTACTACATCACACCACGACGCGACTAGACGTTTGCAGCTAACTTCTTGACTGAAAAATACTCACGATTTTAAATATCTGGAGGAACGGTGAATCAATGAAGTGTCTTTGTTCTAACGAATAAAATAGTACTTTTAAAATGGTTTGGCATTATTAAGTCACTTTTCGACATTTTTGCACTTGTGCCATTGTTATCCAGAAGGTGCGATATTACTACACATTCAAATGCAGAATAGTATTATTTTCCCCACTACGAGCAACTATTTCTACGTCACAGAGCCCATCATAATTCTTCACACAAAAATCCCATGTATGCAGCCATCTTGAAAAATGGTTTACTTAAAAAGAAGCTATAAAATCAGTACTTAAATGACCTATCATCACCTGCTAAATTTCAGCCTGATCAGCGATTTTTTATAACAAGGTTTTTTTGATAAAAAAAAATAGTTTCGAACACGTGGAAGAGCATGCTCGTTAGCCATTCTTACACCAGGAATACATAAAAGGAGTAATAGGGGTATGTAGTACTATTATATATTCTGTGGATAGTAAAATAAAGAGACAGCGTCCCGCAAATTGATAGGGGTTGTTCAGTCAACGAAACTTGTAACGATCGTTTATCATTACATATAGAATAATTAATTTATAAAATCAACCCAACACTTAAACAAATAGCATTTAGATTTTTCGTTCAAAAATTGAGACATCTTTACCTGACATGACCCAGCATTTAAACAAGAGTATCAAATGCATAAATACCCATACTTGTTTCTTGGAAATAGAGTTAAATTTTGAATGTTACAAAAGATATTTTACTTTGTATTAATATAGCATAGAACTTGGAAGATTAAAAAAAACAGAGGAACAGCGGGCATGCAGTGGGGGTTGGCAGTTGCTGACGGGTCGGGACGATGTTCTAACGCGGAAATTGGCGATGCCGAGCATCATGTGTTGTTTATTTTCGGCGTTGTGTTTTAATTCGAAGTCCATCGTTGTGATTATTACTGTAAGTGTTTCTTAACCTTACAGATAGACGATTTCGTAATAAAGTGATAGTTTCAGCTTTCTGTACCTGCAGCGTTGCGAGTTTTCAAACATCATTCAATGATAATCGTAGGGAAATGTGTTATTAGAATAGGAAACAGTAGGTGTGTGTTATGTGTAAAATATCAGTGTGCGAGAGTGTGAGGATGAATAAATGCAATAAAAACTAATAGGAATATTTTGATATGTCTTTAAGATACAGTGTTACACGTTAAAACAAAACACGGTGTTTTAAAGATATTAGTGGTTAAAATCAATTACTTGTATTATGAAATATTTAATTATTTTTATATTCAGGATAACACTTTACATACATTAAATACACATCGACAAGGCTTATGGGCTCCGAGAGTAGCTGGCCCATAATCCCTCTCGAGAATTCATTCGAATAGGTATTCATACAAACCTCTAATGGTCTATTTCTCAGCTGACGTAGCGAGCTATAAAGGTGATAATTTCTTGACACAGTCTCTATCATTTGAACTGACTTCTTAGCGCATATCATGTGATTTTGGTACAGCAGTCCTTGAAAATTATACTATATTGCAAACTGAACAGAGAAATTGATTATTAAAAGGTTTGAACATTAGTACACCGTCACAGGTGACCAAAACTGCAGTTAATAGGTAACTTGTATGACTTTGATGAATGATTGGTAGTATGAAAGAAGTTTGTGAATGAATTAAGATGATCGGAATATTTGATGGAAGGTTTGCAAGTTAGATAAGACTAGGGTATGGTGTTAGTCTGTGCAAGGTTTTCGCGCGTTGGCATGGTCTGTAGGTTGGAAGGGAGGGCCATTTCATTTGCCTAGGTATCCTAATTCTAAGATCTTAAAGATCTTTATTCAAATTCCCTTCCCTGGTTATTGAGTCTTTGTACCTTTCAGCACGCTACATTAGCCGGGAGATTTAATATTAAGTATGTTTGGTTTTATTTTATTTGGGTTAGTTATGCGCAAGAAGAAAGAAGATGGAGATTCCTGATTCCTGCATTTCAGCTGAAAATATTTTATGTGAGTCGCATGTTTTATATTACTCATTTATATTTTATTTTTTGTAATTCTGTGTTATTTTTCAGCTGAATTTGATTATGAACTTTTTTACAAATAATTTATTTACTTACGTCATAATTTCAATTACGATTACCCTATTCAAACTTAACTTAGATTTATTTTAATTTTCTATTTGAATACACAACGTATGGGTCTTTTAATTTGACATAAAATCAGTTTTTAGACGATCACATATTTATTTATCTTTGGCCATATTAATTTTATCAGATCATTATTTAATTAGGGATAGGGTGTTACATTTCTGCTCGTGACGTCCAGGATGCTTCGTCATTAAAGGACGAATGATTGTTTAATTATTTTCATTCGTACACGAAGTATAAATTATTTGGGTTACTGTTTTTATTACAATAGGGATTTATTTATTCGTAGGTCATTACATTAGTTCATTAAATAATTAAGTAGTGTATTTTATAATACAAAGTAAGTCAGACTGATAGTTCGTTTTTAATATTTCATTATCTAAATTGTAGCGATATTTTAAAATAATTTTATTTCAAAGTAAACAAGCTTTGACAAGTTTGAAACAAACAGAAAAAAAGGGACGGCTTTGCACAATAGCGACGCTACTTTAAAAAAGGGCTGGAATAGAAATGTGTCAAAGATACGGTTAAGCGTTCGAAGACATTTGTGCAATATACTTTTACTAGTGTTGATTGCAGTCAAAAAGTTTAAATTTCGAGAGAAAGAAAACTAATGAATTTATTAAGGTAGGGGCGAGAAAATTATAGATTTGTGAACGTTTGTTTTCGTAAAAACTACTGAACGGATTTTAATATAAGGATGATTTAGAATAGCATGTCTATATTACTTATTTACTTTAAGAGTTAAGTACTTTATTCCCACTTAACGGTTAACACTTATAATTAATTAAGAGTTTTAGGGGCGGATCGCTAGTTATTTATAAAATGTTAACATTAATTAGAGTTTTCAAACCACATGACTATCCACATGATTCAAACATTTAATTTAATTTTAACAATACATTATTTTTATAAGTTATCCTTCAGGATTAGTTAAAATTTTAAAGCTAAAGTTGATTATGCATTTTTTTAGTAACCCATGATACCCTGTTTACTCTGACAGGAAAACAGGCGTGATTTTATATGTATGTTTGTCTAATTTACAAACAAATTGGATGGGTTCAAAATCTTTACTTAGGTATGCATTGTCAGCCCTCGAAGTACGTAGGTTAATAAAACAATACAGCTACGTTACAAAAAAAGAATAAGCCAGAGCATTTGTTTTAGGACGCTTGCACACGTGTTTGGGACAGCGTGGTACATTTATCGCTTTTGAATAGAGATAAGTTTTTGTTAACTATTTCTTGCAAAAGTAGATGAAGTTGAGAATACAGCTTTGGTACTTCAAGTGGGTACGCCTTGAGTTCCGATAACGATTTTGGTTCTATAAAATTTGAGTCCTGTTTTTTGTTTAAGGGTGATTAATTTTGAAACTTTGGCTCAAGAGTAGTTTTCTTATGAAATATATAAAAAAGAGCCTTTATAATCGTAGTTTATGGGTTTTCGTTTTGAGAAGTGTTGTTTCTCACCTCAATTAAGTTAGTCACTTTTGACACTTTAGTTATACAAACAATTAAAGTTGAGATAAAGTTCTGGGAAAGAACTACGTAAATTGAAATATGATATTTCAAATTATAAGTGGTTTCTTTAGTCAGAAACATAAACAAATTACTCTTAGACCTTTTGTTATGTAAAATCATTATTTTGATTTTAATGGAATTGAGTATCTTTACCATAGTGCTATGG
This sequence comes from Scrobipalpa costella, assembly GCA_949820665.1. Taxonomy (NCBI): domain Eukaryota; kingdom Metazoa; phylum Arthropoda; class Insecta; order Lepidoptera; family Gelechiidae; genus Scrobipalpa; species Scrobipalpa costella. Next base: position 39,570,477 of record OX463295.1, read on the forward strand.
TAAATAAAGAGTAAGATGAAATCAAAAACTATTGAATAGATTTTGAAACAAGGATATTTTATCGGAACTTGAGAGATTAAAACGTAGGGGCGTAGAAATAATTACATACATACATTTAATAAAGCTTTTATCCCTGATGGGGTGAGCAGAGTTTGAACGACCTAGACAAGAGTCGTTCCGCTACGTCTGACAAAGTTTTGTGTGTTGTTTGGGATAGACTTGTTGATATTGCTGAGGTCATAGTTTGTCTACCCATCGCCTTACTTACAATATTTCAATATATTGTAATCACAAACCCTCGCATTACTCAGCTGGATTTCACAGCTTGCCCGGGAGTGGCACGTTCTATGTTTTTCTCTTCGCTATCAGCCCAGTATGGAAGTAATAGTTAATAAGGATAATTATGAAACATTAGATGATAATGATAATAATAAATGATAATGTTATTAAACGTTTTAGGGGCGCATTTTAGCATAAACAGTTATTGTTTAAGTTTGAAGCGAGTATTGACTGATAACTATTAATAGAAAGGGAAGATTATAATAAAGGTGAATAGCATGGTCAACTAATAGGTTTTATGTTCAGCAGTGATAATGATAAGCAATTGGTTAGTTTAGTTTAATAAATCGATAGTTATTATTAGAAAAGGAGCGTAAATTAATACTTCTTACAGTGCTACTTAAATTAAAATAAGTTAGAAAGATAATTAAGATAATAGACAGATGAGAAAATAAAAGATGTTGATACTTTTAAGATTTCAGTTATTTATTTGTGACTAGTTTTTAGATATGAGAGAGGCCGGAGGAAGAAATTTGCCCAGCAGTGGGACACTAACGGCTAGATAAGATAAGATAAGATATTTAGATTAGACAATTAAAAAAATGGCTTGTCTCTATAGTACAGACAAATTAAGTTCAGTTACAAAAAAAAAAAGTCAGTTTAGACCTATGATTGTTTATTTGCAATTTTATCTATTTTGACAAATATCAAAATGGCTCACAAACAAAGGGGCGTCTGTAACGATCGTTTATCATTACATATAGAATAATTAATTTATAAAATCAACCCAACACTTAAACAAATAGCATTTAGATTTTTCGTTCAAAAATTGAGACATCTTTACCTGACATGACCCAGCATTTAAACAAGAGTATCAAATGCATAAATACCCATACTTGTTTCTTGGAAATAGAGTTAAATTTTGAATGTTACAAAAGATATTTTACTTTGTATTAATATAGCATAGAACTTGGAAGATTAAAAAAAACAGAGGAACAGCGGGCATGCAGTGGGGGTTGGCAGTTGCTGACGGGTCGGGACGATGTTCTAACGCGGAAATTGGCGATGCCGAGCATCATGTGTTGTTTATTTTCGGCGTTGTGTTTTAATTCGAAGTCCATCGTTGTGATTATTACTGTAAGTGTTTCTTAACCTTACAGATAGACGATTTCGTAATAAAGTGATAGTTTCAGCTTTCTGTACCTGCAGCGTTGCGAGTTTTCAAACATCATTCAATGATAATCGTAGGGAAATGTGTTATTAGAATAGGAAACAGTAGGTGTGTGTTATGTGTAAAATATCAGTGTGCGAGAGTGTGAGGATGAATAAATGCAATAAAAACTAATAGGAATATTTTGATATGTCTTTAAGATACAGTGTTACACGTTAAAACAAAACACGGTGTTTTAAAGATATTAGTGGTTAAAATCAATTACTTGTATTATGAAATATTTAATTATTTTTATATTCAGGATAACACTTTACATACATTAAATACACATCGACAAGGCTTATGGGCTCCGAGAGTAGCTGGCCCATAATCCCTCTCGAGAATTCATTCGAATAGGTATTCATACAAACCTCTAATGGTCTATTTCTCAGCTGACGTAGCGAGCTATAAAGGTGATAATTTCTTGACACAGTCTCTATCATTTGAACTGACTTCTTAGCGCATATCATGTGATTTTGGTACAGCAGTCCTTGAAAATTATACTATATTGCAAACTGAACAGAGAAATTGATTATTAAAAGGTTTGAACATTAGTACACCGTCACAGGTGACCAAAACTGCAGTTAATAGGTAACTTGTATGACTTTGATGAATGATTGGTAGTATGAAAGAAGTTTGTGAATGAATTAAGATGATCGGAATATTTGATGGAAGGTTTGCAAGTTAGATAAGACTAGGGTATGGTGTTAGTCTGTGCAAGGTTTTCGCGCGTTGGCATGGTCTGTAGGTTGGAAGGGAGGGCCATTTCATTTGCCTAGGTATCCTAATTCTAAGATCTTAAAGATCTTTATTCAAATTCCCTTCCCTGGTTATTGAGTCTTTGTACCTTTCAGCACGCTACATTAGCCGGGAGTTTTAATATTAAGTATGTTTGGTTTTATTTTATTTGGGTTAGTTATGAGCAAGAAGAAAGAAGATGGAGATTCCTGATTCCTGCATTTCAGCTGAAAATATTTTATGTGAGTCGCATGTTTTATATTACTCATTTATATTTTATTTTTTGTCATTCTGTGTTATTTTTCAGCTGAATTTGATTATGAACTTTTTTACAAATAATTTATTTACTTACGTCATAATTTCAATTACGATTACCCTATTCAAACTTAACTTAGATTTATTTTAATTTTCTATTTGAATACACAACGTATGGGTCTTTTAATTTGACATAAAATCAGTTTTTAGACGATCACATATTTATTTATCTTTGGCCATATTAATATAATCAGATCATTATTTAATTAGGGATAGGGTGTTACAAACTGAATAACTATCACCAGGATCTCTCTTCTCCCTAGCCTTGTCCCGTATCTCACGGGGTCGGCTTCCTAATCTAGGGGATTGAACGAGGGTACTGGTTTTTACACAGAGCGACTGCCATCTGACCTCCGCAACCCAGAAGGGAAACCAGACCCAATCCTAGATTAGGTCAGAGTTTTCAAGCCGCCAATGCTTAGCACTGGCCTCTGTAAGGGCTTAACGACTAATATCTACGGTATTAAACGATATTAACCGGGACCAACGGCTTAACGTGCCTTCCGAAGCACGGAAAAAGCACCGAATAAACGTACATATGAAATTCGAAAACCGAAAAACACATTGGTACGTGGTGGGGTTCGAACCACGACCTCCCGCTCAGGAGGCAGCGGCCCTATCCACTACACCATCGGGCTTTCTCTATATATATTGGTTTATATTGGTTTTCCATACCAATTGTCTAATCGAAGTGGTAATTTTATTATATGGCTTGGCCAAGTTTATTTTTCATTTACTGAAAGAATTTCTCGGTGAAAGTTGTTCAATTTCGTTAACTGAGCAACCCCTATTAGTTTGCGGGACTCTGTCCCTTACCCGCAGTGTTATTTATTTGTAAGTCGGAATCGACTATATGTTTGTCTTTCTTAGACCTATGACGCAGTGAATTTGCATCTCACTCGATCTGCAATGTAGTAAATCAACTACGGAATTGCTACGTGCGTAGCATGTACGTAGACAGTCGTAGCGATTTGCTACGAATATCATGCAACTACTAATATTTTATTCGCTTCTCATGCTCTGAAAGTGCTATTTAGTGCAGGGAGGAGGCTGCACTACTTCTACTCGTGCACAAAAACATTTTTGCCCTCGACTTAATATCACCCCTCGCCCTGCAAACTCGGACAGATTAAAAGCTCGAATAAGAGCTGCTTTTAGTAACATTTGGCTTAACTTTACCTTATTCTTAGCCCTATTCCTAAGCGAAATGTCCTAAAAAAAATCTAAAGCAAATAAGTGAATGGCTACGAAATAATGTTCTTACACTAAACACTGCAAAGACCAACTACATCTGCTATAGCATTTACAATGATGGGCAGCCTGATCATCATTTTAATTTAAAAATACATACCTGCTATAATGACGTTGCAAATATACAAAACTGTAGCTGCACTAATATCCAAAAGGTTGCGCAAGTGAGATATTTGGGAGTCATTGTGGATCAGCGGCTTTCTTGGTATCCACATCTTGAAAATGTAATTTCCAGGATCAGAAAACTTACCTGGATATTTAAAAACTTAAGACATGTGGTGCCAAGGTTGGCTGCGGACCCGCATGACGAAAGTAACCACTCACGGCAGTCGAATAGAAATCTTCTAAATGAGATATATACCTCACTTGTGCAATCAATTTTAACTTATTGCATTTCTATTTGGGGTGGCGCTGCAATATCGAGATTCTTGCAACTAGAACGAGCACAGCGTAACTTGATTAAAGTCATGTATTTTAAAAAGCTAAGATATTCTACTGATAGTCTATATAAATTATCCAAACTTTTATCAGTCAGGAAGCTTTATATTTCTAATATAATTTTGAAAAAACATAAGACCTTACCTTATGATCCCAGTATTCTAAACCGAAGAAGAAATTACACTGTAGCACTTGCACCCAGGATAAGAACCGCATTTGCCGGCCGGCAATACGACAATCGTTCAGCCTATCTGTATAATCTACTAAATAAAGAATTGGGAATCTATAAAAATACATACTACGAATGTAAGAAAACTGTAACAAAATGGTTAGAAACTAAAAATTACGACGAGACAGAGAAGTTACTATACATACAGGAATAGTTAATAATCAATAATTTAAATATAGGTACTATAGAAATATAATTAACGTATATACATGTTAATTATTATATATATGTATATATATATATAAATATGTATATAAATATATATATACAACTTTGTGTTTAATAATATTATCACTAACTAACATATCATACACACAACAAATACAGGCACAACACATACATGCACAACACAAACACACGCCGCAAGTACATTCACAACACGTACACGCACAACACAACATTCATACACAAACACACCCGTACGCAAATGTAAGCTTAGTTTGTAAATTCTAGTTTAGTTTAGTTTCTACGTTTTATTATATACTGGAAGAGCGGTGCCTCCTAGCACAGGTTTTTATTAAACTTAAAAGGAGGCTCCGGCCACTGTAAATCTATGTTTAAACATATCTAAAACAAATAAATTATTTTGTATTTGTATTGTATTTGAAATGACTGCACGCAGGAACTCAACAGTCTGTGGTGTTTTTTCATCAGACCAGACCTACATAGCAACACTTCAGCTATCAATTTAGGTACCGTTTTATAATAAATGATCTTGATCCAATGTTTGCTGATCGTTTAATGAGCATGATAGGAGTCAATGACCTTCCTAATACCTTAAAAAAATGTATTTTCGAGATTGAGCGTCGATAAAGATTTGCAATGGCTGCACTGTTGCTACGTACATATAATGAATGATATATCTATGTATAAGTCCCCGCCCGGGCTCGCCCGGGGATCTGCACCGAGCTAGCAGCTGCCGGTCGAACTACCAGGACTGCATCTCTTTAAGGAGTATTAAAAATTCCAGACATGACGTCCCACATCGCTAACACTCACGCACCCGTAGGAAATGTGCATGGGTACATAAAGGGTCGTAATTATAAATCAGTTTCAAGATTCAGAGCAATATTAAGTATAGATTTGACAGGCCATGTTGTACTGGAATATCATTTTTGATACCATCTCAAACTGGCTGTCAATCTTGAGATCGCTTTATAAATACGAACCTTACACGCACAAGTATGACAAAGCGGTAGTGACGAGATAAAACCATAGCGCAGTTCCGGCCATCCATAGCAACCGATGTCCTAGGGGATCATGACATGTACACAGGTGTCTCGTTGCTAGGTAGCCTGGAATGAGATAGATACATCTATGCCTCCTCTGCTTACTCGCAACCCCGATGCGATATTGCCCGCTTTGCTGAAGAGCGCGTGAATGAATATATCGGGTGTTAGGAGCAGCATAATGAGAATATAACTGATCACCAAGTAGTTGGAGGCCCTAACTTAGTTTTTTAACTAGAGTATTTCTATATGTTTTGACGAAAATATCCGTATTTTATAATTTCTCATACATACAGGGTGTTCAGCAGGACGTTGAATATGGCAGATAGGTTGCTATCTCTTTAATCACTTTTAGTTTTAAAGCTTAAAATCGTGTTTTATCCATTATCGTAATATTTGAAGGCTCATAACGTTTTGTCTAGCTGTTATCTGCACCAAACCACCAAACAATAATTTTAGAGGAATCTACCAACAGTCTAGACAAAACAAAAGTGCTGCCAGTTTCGTCTTTCTTACATAAACCTGGTCTTCAAAGTTTTCAAACTTATGTAATTAGATTATTAAATCATTTGGGCTGGGTAGATAGCAGACGACCCCACCTTTCTATCATTTTCGTATGTTCAACGTTCTGCCGCACACTCTATATTAGGGTCGTTCACTTTCAGATATTTAATCATATATTTCAATTTACGCATAATAATCTCAGTGCGGTCATAATGTCCTGGTGCAGAAAGCTTTCGAGCGCTTTAATAGTAGGCTGTATAGGTCTCTAACCCAAGCCCATCATCATAATAATATTTTATATATTTTAAATCGAATGATTGAAAAAATTAAATGGCGGAAATGTTTTTTTTATTTTACAATAATTTTGTAGAATTTCCTCACGTTTCTAAGTAATCGAAGTGAAAAGCAGAGTTTATAACTCGTGCACAAAACCATTTTTGTCCTCGACATAATATCAGTTTGCGAGGAAGACATAAAAATATTGAAGCGCTCGTTGGTCAAACGGTAAGATGTTTATTTATCCCAACAACGAATGTTAAAAGAAAAAAAGGAAAAAAAAAATGGCGTGTAACCTAAACACTGGCCGGCATGTTCTCCCGGGCTACTATACTCGAATAACTGGCAGCTGTATTTGTTTGAATTTTACAAATGCTTTCTTTTGTTTTCCTTCGGAATGGCATCTGTCGCAACTAAATCCTAAATTTTACAGTATTTTACAAGACATAATTTTGTCACCACGCGTTGCGTATTTCACACTGGACGGGGTGTAAGGGACAGCGTCCCGCAAACTGATAGGGGTTGCTCAGTCAACAAAACTAAACAACTATCAGCAGAATCAATTTTAGGACATAAAAAAAGACTTTACTTTTCCGTACAAATTTTCTGATTGCGGTGGTCGTATTGTATGGGGAGGTAATTTTTTTATTTCGTTTCCTGAAATTTGAATTTCCTACTGATGGCTGTTCAGTTTCGTTGACTGAGCGAGCAACCCCTATTAGTTAGCGGGAAGCTGTCCCTTACACCCGGTATGTTACCTTCTCAAGTATATTTTTTTATTATATCTTGGTTTCATAATAGGCTATTTAGTTGCCAGTTAACTGTTTTACCAACACACGGGCACAGAATATATAATAGCCTACATAACACGGGTGCTGTGCAAGTGCTGTTTGTGTACCTATATACATGCACAAGCTGGCAACATCGCGGCCGGTGTCCATCCCAGCATGCGATCTATTTTTAGACAACGCCACCAGGATGTCATGACGGTACAGGAGTTACAGGCAAGCTAGACTACACCGACATGCAAATGCAATACAGATGCGCCCATCACACAGACGCAACGGTTGCAATGGAAGATGGACGACCGCCGGATGAGAGCAGGACGGGTGATTTATTACGCTACCCCCGTGACCGTAACCGCGAAAGGGGATGTGAATGACCTCTGAATGACCGGGAGCAATCGATACCTCACTCTCTACTCAGGTAACTTGGACGAATCAATTAACATCAGATGTTGATTCGTCGAAGGGTAAATCAGGTCAGGAAGCAATCAATAACATATTATTACTTCGTACTTTAAATTTCCACATCATGGCACATAAGGATTCAGGGGTTAAAGTTAAATAGTCCATAGGCTACCCAAAAACGTCGGTAAAAGGGGGTACCAATTTTCCTTTATACAGAAGGTACTTTGTACATAGTAAAAATCATGCGTGCTATCTCTAAGTGGCAGCTAACTTCTTCTAAGCGAGTGGCTTAAGAGTCGAACAGCGACCCGATGAACCCTGGTGGCAGGGTTTTCAAACCGCCGAGTAGCACAGCTATTATATTAGGCATCTGACATGATTTGAGTAACGACCACTATTAAAGACAGCGACCGGACCGACGGCTTAACGTGCACTACGGAACACGGGATCTTTTTTTTTAGAACAATCAGTTGATTCAGCCTGCATTGTCCTAACCAAACTGGTGAAAACCTCACAAAGTGATAAATTGACAAATATCAACTTTGTGTTCCCCCTGGGAATCGAACCCAGAAGCCCATGGCTCTGACCACTAGACCACGGAGGCAGCTAACTAAACTAGCGGCAAATCAACGTGTGTTTTTCACTTTTCTTAAATTTACTATAATATTCATCCAATTTCAGTACTGTTTGAGGGGTTCCATCCCCAAAGGAAAAAAACGGGATCCTATTACTGAGACTTCGCTGTCCGTCTGTCACCAGCTTGGGTCACCAGGCTATATCTCAAGTGATAACTAGAGTTCTAATTCTCGCAGATCATGTATTTTAGTTGCCGCTATAACAACAAATACTTAAAACAGAATAAAATAAACATTTAAGGGGGCTCCCTGTTTGCTTCTTCTTGAGCTCGTGGACTGTGGGTTTGTAGATCGAAGAAAACTCCAAGATTACGGTAAATAAGCCTTTATTATCACTATTTTCGGACACTTTACAAATTAGCACATGTACTCGTTGCAAACATTATTTGAATATAAAAGGACATCTATAGTTTTATTTATAACAAAACTTTGTGTTGAATGCAAAGAGGTTGCAACGTACTGCGGCCCAGGGAAAGAAGACATAACCACAATTACATAACAATTATGTCAAATAAACAAATTAAAGTATATCTGGAGCTTAACATTAACCTTATATTAATCAAAAAACTAAATATTGATTAACATAACATTAAAACTCAGATCATTCATAGAACAACTATATTTTATCATAAAAATATAACACGCCGTCTTATCAATTACTATTATAGACTTTAAAAAAATTAATAAATCTTATTAGTTTCAAAAGATAAAACGCTAAAGCTGTGCAATGACTTCGTATACAATTTACCATCAGCTGTTTTTAATTACACAACTCTATAACTATCCCATGTTTTCCGGGAAAGACATTCACGAGCCGTGCCCTGCGCCACAGCCAAGGTGCAGCATTAGGCTCCCTCATGAGGACCATAGTACCTACAGTTACAATAGCAATTTAAATAGTATTTCACATTGTTGTCAGAGACCAATTTTGTGGCGTGTATTTTCCCTCTGCGTAAATGGGAGTTGTCGCTGTTCAGACAGGAGAAAAGTCTGTCTAGGCTGATGATGACTTGTGCAGTTACAGCTGCATCTTGAGTCGGTGTTTCTGAAAATGGAAGCAACATAAGTTCTATTCAGTTGTGGAACATGACGAAAATTAACATGCTTGGAAGGCAGGTTGCTTAACCTAGTAATTCTCTGCCGTTCTTCTTCTTATCGAGTCATTTTTCGAGTGAAACGACCCAATCAGAATTTCAAGCCGAGGTGGTTTATGACAACCTCTGTCAATTATCCTCAGGACCACGGAGACAGTTACTATTCCCTGACGTGCATGGCAGAGATATTTCCTTTGCTGAAATCGTAGTCAACTCCAAAAAGAAGCTATGTAATGTAACTGAAACATAATGTTGTTGAAACTTATGGATAGATCCCGATCCTGTTAGAACCAGTAACGCCGTAGTTGAGAACAGATAGAGGGGATCGCAGTTATACATATAGGCTCTGACATAGCTTGAGTAATGAACACTGCTACCGATCGCAAGAGGACACAACTTAACTAAATCTTACTTAATTTTTATACACACACAATTTTATATGAACATCTTCATCACTTTTAACCCACACTAGTTTTATTGGGAGAAGGGAAAATATTTTTCATGTGACGACCGCCGGGACGAATTTTTCAGCGCCTTAACAAATGTACTCAGTTTTGGCAGTACTTTCAACCCACAGCAGTGCTAATGATCCTTTGATTGAATCAATTAGTAAAATGTGTGACTTTGCAGGTAATACGGGGTCGTATTATATCATCAGTATTGGCCGAATGTTAGACTAAGATTAACTAGCGCCATCTATTACAAAGCAACGGTAACATGATAAGCAATTAGTACCCCAAAGTGTCACAATGTGGCGCCAGTTTGTACTATTCCTATAGTCAAAATGGCGGGTGTGACGTCAGCCTCGTTAGCCAATCACCGCCGGCCGGCGTGTAATTACGTCATTTAATGTTATCTGAATTTCACAGTTTTGACAGTTGTCTTGAGAGATAATGGTTTTTTGGATAAAACAGATAAAATCTCAACTTCTGGCTCATAAAACTAGATTAAATGTTTACACAAAATCAAATCAAATATTACCTTCCCAACAGTTTGTTTTCGGAAACGCCATAGCTCTGCTGAGAGCTTTGCGACTTTTTTGGCAGACATTCGGAACTCCTTCCATGCTCATTCTTCAACTGCGTGTGCCTTCCTTGATGTGCAGGGCGCTTTTGATAATGTTGATCCTTCAATGTAGGATTGTGCATTGAGCGAAGTAGGTGTCCATGGAAAATAAAAGTTGCGATTAGGTTTGAAGAAACTTTTATCTCATAAAAGACTTAATTGCAAGTCACTTACATGAGAACAAAAGTATCACTTTAAATTAACCTGATCGTTCGTATTTTGCAGGTAAGTCAATCCCAATATTAAAACTTGCAGACCGGTATTTCGATTCACTGCGTTTTTAGTGTATTATGTATTTTTTTTACGAATGGTCGCGCCACCTGGATATAAAGTTTGTATGGGATTTGAAGACTCCGGGGGGCGGGGGGGGAAGCCTCCCAACTGATCAACACAAACGACTGCTGCACTGTCCTCTGGCTGGACCTCGCAGCAAATGAAAGACATACGATAAATACCCTCACGGGGTTTCCGGGCTTTTCCGGCATGTTAGCGTCGATAGGTTTCCTAACTCAGTTAGTCTTCATAAGGGACGTATTGGACTAGCATTTCCATTTTGATAGAAATCCTAACTCAGTTGGTCTCCGTAGGGGGCGTATTGAAATATCGTTTCTATTTAGGCGGCCCGGCGTCACGGCCGATTTGCTATTTTGTCCCGGTTAACATAAAACAAATTTAAAACTAAAATAAAGAAAAACGATAGTCTTTACTTTTATTTTTAGAAGCTTTTATTTAACTTGCAATCTATTCTCAACACTCAAATGTGTATGTATGTACGAGTACCGTATGTATGTTCAGGTGGAATCTTGCAACTAAATTTTAAAGCATTTATCTTCAACCGATTGAAAGAGATGAAATTTTACATACTTATATAAATCCGATGACAATACAATATTATGATATCATCGATCTGATCTCGTGATGGAGTGGACAGATAGCCTACGGGTCTCCGTGGTGAAAAGCATTAAGATGTCTAAATTTAGGCTCACTAGATTTGTTTTTTGAGCATTTTCAAATAGATATGATGATGAGGGTCTAATGATGAAGCCGACAGATAGCCATCGGAACTGCCTCGTCGAAAGCGCTAAGGTAGCCGAGTTTGGGCTCATTAAATTTGTTATCTTGAGCAGTTTGTAAAACAAGTCCAGCAATAACTAAAAATTTAAACATAAATTTATAGCAAATAAACTTAAAAAAAAAATACTACGATGAATCTTGACAATGGGTTGACTAAAAATTTTAAAATAAATTATATGTAAATGAACTTTTTAGAACAACCTTTTATTTTATACTAGCGACCCGCTCCGGCTTCTCTACTATATTCTGCATGTATTATACATAAATATACCTTCCTCTTGAATCACTCTTTTCATTAGAGGAAACCGCATCAAAATCCGTTGCGTAGTTTTAAAGATGTAAGCATACATAGGGATATAGGGACAGAGAAAGCGACTTGTTTTATACTATGTAGTGATGCGCTGTTTTTTGTTTTTAGCCAGTGAATTCTCACCACAAGCTTTTATATTACGAAAATTGTGTAATATGACGATATAAATTCAAAGTAAAAGTTTTAAAGGAAAAAAATATTTTATACTTTTTTAGAGCATTTTTTTAAAAAAGCTTGTTTCAAAAAGTATTTTTTACATATAATTAATTTTATGATTTATATGACTGGGTTAACGTGATTAAGTCGCGTTCGCTTCGCTCGCGCAACTTATTGATTCAACGTTCGAGTGTCCTCGAAAAAATGACGATTTTACCTGAATGTACTACCGCTTCTGTCCCGGTTTTGGGGTTTATTTTGGATATTTTTTGAAAATATGCTCAGGTACTGAAGATAGATGTCCGCTATTAAGTATAAACAGTATCTTAAAACCCGCATTTGGGGTTTGTCTAGACACTATTCTCGTTCACTTAGCGTAACTTAGCTTGTTTCCATGGGCTTACCGTGTGGAATTGGACGATATCGACGTCCTTGACGGGCGTCACGTGGCCGTCCTTGGACTTCTCGAAGAACAACGCCACGTGTTTCGGCGCCATCTCCAAGTGGTACGACAGCTTGGTGCTCGTCACAAAGTACTTGCCGTCCGTGTTGTGCCCTGAACACACCACAGAGTCCAAATATTAATAAGGCGAGTCCGTACAGGACAATGCCATTGCTGGCAAAGCCTGTACATGATGGAACCTAGCGGACGGGTTGTGAGGGCGCTCGCGGGTGCGAGGGATTGACACGAAGAGTTCATGATTTAGTCTCATTTATTGTATTAAATGATAGCTATTTTATATGCAAGTTATGTTAAACACACAGTAAAAGATATATGAATGTATAACATGCGTGCAAGTTGCAAGCTCAGCATGTCACGCAGTATTGTCAATAATATGTAGTAAGCAAGTCGATGACCTGCGCGACATGCTGAGTAAGATGGTTCGAGTTGGCTCGAACATGCTCCCACTTTTAAAAGAGAGAAGGGAACAGGATGTGTTGACAAGGCTGCTTGTATCTTGATATTTGTAGTGTTGCGAAATTCTCATCTCTCATGCTATGGTGGTTACAAATATCAGCGTCCTAGGTAAAATTTTAAAATTTAAAGTTTTTTTTTTTAATTGTTTTAAAGTCGGCAACTTTATATAAAAATAATTCAAGTTAGACCCATAAGGGCACTTTAAAGAAACCTCTACCTTAATTTATAAGGCCTGTCTAACGATAAATCAGCTTTATTTTTTAAATGCCCCCCTTTTACTTGTATGGGAGGGGGTCCAATATTTTTTTAAATTAATTTATTTTTTTCATTTCTAACCTTGAGTCATTATAGTCAATCTTCAATTCAAATATCAGCATCCTAGACATTGGGTTTTTGATTACTAGATTTTTAATATGTATGTCAGTCAGTCAATCAATCAGTCATAGAAAAAAATATGTTTCGAAATTAATATTTAAAAAACCGTTTAAGCTATGACTCTAAAATTTAAAGTACTTGTTTATCTAGAGGACCTAAATATATGAACCAAGTTTGGTGTATTTAAGTTTAGTAGTTTTTGAGTTATGAAGGGGTCAAAAGTGGCTCCAAATGGTTCCTCTAAATGTACACACGGTGCTACCGGCCAGTGGGGACCATGTACGAGTTGGAAAATGCATATATTACCTATATAACGGTATTCTATTTATTTGTTTAAGTACAATACTTTTTAAATCATCGAAATCGGTGTATTGGTTGCGAAGATATTATACATTTTGTACAAGTCCACCGCGGGACGGCGGGACGCACGTGTGACGTCATCTCGACGGAGAGTCGGTTGCGCGCTACGCCGCCGCTGTTTATTCACACAAGTTCACACGATTCAAGCGGTTGTTGTTGTGTTTATTTTTCTAAATACTAGTTATTTGTTTTTTTAACACCCGATCAACAAACAGTCTTATAGTTTTGTTCATGTCGCGAACCATACTCACCTTAATATTTACATATCGTTAGAGCGGTGCCTCGGTAAACCTCTACGTTAGGGTTAATCGGGTCGATTTTGATATCCAAAGACCCCGTCTATCGACCATATTTTTTGTCAAACGATGCACCCAACACCCTATATAGGCGGGTTCAAGCGTTCGATTCTTGTCCCCTATTGGTTTGATGCTAACATAGCTCTTTGCTAATGCGCATCAAAATCGGACTACTAATTTTCGATTTATTCCATAGAGCTCCCATTACATACAAATTGCTAGTCTTCTTCTGTCGAGTAGGTATCGAGTCTATGGACCCGATGAACCCTGGTGTCAGAGTTTTTAAACCGCCTAGTAGCACAACTATTAGGCCTCTGACATGGTTTTGTGTAACGACCACTATCAAAGACAGCGACCGGGACCGACGGCTAGTGACGGAAGGTCAGGTTAGTGATTTTTTCCTCCACTCATGAAAGTTCACTCAAGAAGAAATAGGAGCTCCCTCAATATCTCAGGATCTATTGGAGATATTTTTTACAGTCATATTGAAAAACGCTCATTTTGATCATCTAGCTAGTGAAAGGACAAATGCAAGTGGGTGCAATGTGCCCAACATTCTTTCGACTTACCCGAATAAAATTACCACCTCGCCTCGATCAGACAATTTGTATAGGAAAGCCAAACATTTGTTTTTGCATTTGACCTGATAATTACCTCCGGAAGCTTGATGACAGACAGGCTTTTTGAAGACAGATGTCTAACTCTCTCTCTTTCAAACAACAATTTATCTATAACAGAAACAAATAACAGTTTGGACCACTCATTTTAACCAACCACTTTAAGTCATTGTAACTTGTAAACTAGTGAATATAGTGCGATTTTCTTTTCACATTGTTATTTTATGGAGACAATAATTCTTTGAATAATTTTAAAAAAGTCACGCTTATTCTCTATTGTGGTACTCGTATTGAAATATTTCCATCACAAGTCTTTTATTATTTTCAACAGACAATATGAAATTTATAAGAAGGAATTTTCTAAATTGCCAATGTATTTTTTGTCTATCTTTTGCATTAGGGAATAAAACCGGGAAACCCCGGAAATTACCGGTTTTTTAAAGTAGGAGAAGAACCGGGAATCAAAAATAAAGAACCAGAATTTTGGTACTTTCAGGACTCAAGTTATTCGCTTTTTATTTGATATTTGTGAATGGTTATCTTGAGTAATTTCAATTTAAACTGAAGATTCAGCTCTTTTTTCATCAGAGACTGATTTTAATAAGGAAAACATATATAGGTATTTTTTATTTTATGATTGAAAGCGCTTACTTCGAACTGATTAAATATCAACTAGGTACGGATGGTATCCTGCGTTGCGTCTTGTTGTCCGATGATAGAAGGGAGCTGGTGGTACAAGCTAGTGGAGTAACCGAGCACTCACCGAAGTACAATCTGTAGGTAGAAGACCGACAAGCAGACAACCTTGCAGTGATGTTGAAGGCTATGAGGCTTGGTATTTACCAGTTTATGGTGCCAATCGAAGCGTATTCCTATTCAAGCAATCAAAAATAAACACATTTTTTTGGATAAAATGATCACTTGAAAACAAAAAGGGTGCACAATAATTTAAATAAAGATTTAGTTTCACTGAATCTGAAGCCATGATTCTCTTAGCTCTGCTTCCCGCAGAGTAGTGCTGGAAGTCGCGTTGGAACTTGGCTGAGCGGTAAATTCGAAGGGATATTTTGTGAAAGGAAGATTATGAGAAAGGGACATTTAGACATTTCTGAGTTGTCCGAGAGGTAACAACAATACTTCACTGCGGAACCACGACAGTTCATGCAAGATTGGACTTGCTTGTGCCTTGTCAATTATTTAAGTTGTAAATGCTTTAATTTGAGACACTTAGCATTTGATTTGACACATATTTCATTACTAGCTGGTGCCCGCGACTTCGTTCTCGTTAAACTATGTGAAAGTAATGAATAACTTTTAAAATCAAAGAATAGCTCTATAAACTACATTAGTAGCTTTCACCGTTGGGGCTAAAACAAATAATTGTTCAGCGCTACTCACTCGTGAACATGCCACATACGTGGGAAAAGCAGTTGGATCTTAGATCCACCCCAGCAGCTTTAAGAGTTTGACCTTGGGATTTATTAATGGTCATTGCGAAGCAGATACTTACAGAAAACTGTGTATGCTTAAATTAAAACGGGAAATTGTTGAGAATAAGTGGAATTCTAGGTATGAAAACAGTTGAATCTCAGCATGAATTAAATTTATCTGCAAAGCACTTACTTTAAGTCAAGTGCCATTGCATAATTTGGGTGGAGTTAGATTTTTCAAAAGCTTAATGGGCACTCCGACTTTAAGTGTGATTTTATGTGCAGGAAGACCACTCGCTGTTAGAGAGCTCAAAAATTCTACTGGGTAGTTTGTAGCATCGACCTCGTTTACAACGCTGTTATAAGACGTGTAAACCACTTCATCTCCAATAATTCCTGTCAAAATAATTTCATTTAACGCAGCAGACTGTTGGTTTTTGGGTGTAAGTATGGCGCGTTCACATAAACAAGAATTAGTATGTTGCGGAATACTTGGAACATCTCCAAACACTGAATTTATCAGCTCTTCTTCGGACGACACAACTCTGCCTTAAACGTGTCCTTCATTTTCAGAAAGAGTACCCTCTCCAATTTCCAAAAGAATATTTGAAAATGCTTGTGCCTGAGAATTTCCGCCCAATTGTGCTAACATGTTTATTATAATTCGTTTTATTTGAGGCCCTAGATATGAACGTTTCAGTAATGCATTTATTTCATCGGCTCGGGTTCCCCGAGTAACAACCGGAAGAGTTTGCAAAAAATCGCCAGAGAAAAGTACCGTCACATTCCCCATTGGACAGTCGTTTTGGCGAATGTCCCGCAGCTTTAACAGCTTTTTTATTATCCATTGTGCATTCATCCCAAACTATAATACAGCAATCCTGAAACACCTTTGCTTTATTGCAGTTTCTTGTAACTGCACATGTTGGTGTTTCAGTGCTATCTAGATTGATTGGGATTTTGAACATTGTGTGGGCAGTTTTACCACCGGGAAGAAGTGTAGCTGCGATTCCGGAAGATGCTACAGCCAAAGCTATCCTACCTTGTCGCCTTGTTAAGGTCTTTGCAGTGCCATCTAGAGCATCTAGGAAGAATATCTTTCCTTCATTATTAAGTACGCTTTGGACGGCGATGTGACATATTTCCCTTTGTTCTAGTGTAAAATTTTGTAAATTGTCATTTACTACACCGGTTAGGTCAGTGGAGTTATATTTATCTCCGTAGCATACTCACGATTGATACGCGGTTGATCAGGCAGTATTTTGAGAGAGGGAAGACTAAAGCCACTCAAAGATTTACCACCATTTGATAAAAGCATTTCCTGAATAGAATGAAGGGAACTATTTATTATTTTTCGTCATTCAGATCATTAAGGGAGTTTTAGCCAGTAATTTAACTGTTACCGCCTTCACCGCGTGGAGGTACTCCCAGCTTTTGCTATTGTTTAAAGGTTAACATAGCCTACCTGCGACTCTAGGTCATCATCATCTCCCTAGCCTTATCCCATATCTCACGGGGTCGGCTACCTAATCCAGGGGATTGAACGAGGGTACTGGTTTTTACACAGAGCGACTGCCATCTGACCTCCGCAACCTAGAAGGGAAACCAGACCCAATCCTAGATTAGGTCAGAGTTTTCAAGCCGCCAATGCTTAGCACTGGCCTCTGATATGGCTTAACGACTAATATCTACGGTATTAAACGATATTAACCGGGACCAACGGCTTAACGTGCCTTCCGAAGCACGGAAAAAGCACCGAATAAACGTACATATGAAATTCGAAAACCGAAAAACACATTGGTACGTGGTGGGACTCGAACCACGACCTCCCACTCAGGAGGCAGCGGCCCTATCCACTACACCATCGGGCTCTCTCGTACACACAGTTAAATCAATAGTTTTGATCTTAATTGGTTTAATAACATTCAGAATTCAATTTTCTGCTTGCCCCCAAGTCAAGTAGCGTGATTATTAGTATGGTAACTTTGAGTCCAGGTAACACAAAATCAATTAAAAACAATCCAAATTGAATTTCCTGCGTACCCCCTAAGTCAGGTAGCGTCATAATAGTATCATAAGTTTAAGTCCAAATAATACTTAGTTCAGCAAAAAAAAGCAATCAATATGTGTTAAAAAACAAACAAATTTAAATTTCCTGCCTACCCCTTAAGTCATTTGGCGTGATTTTATGTATCCTATCCTTATTTATATTTAAAAAGTCTCATCTAAATAGGTCCAGTACATTCTGAGATTAGCCCGGACAGACAGATAGAAAGACAGACAGACAGACGGACAGACAAAAAGATCAAAATATTTTATTTGCTTTCTATTACTTGTAAGATGCCCCAACGCAATTTTTCTATAAAATATTCAATGTACAGAATTCACCTCGTTTACAGTTTTATTATATGTGTATAGATTTTCACATCATGTTTAAAAAATCCTGAAATTACCGAAAATCGTGGGATATCCTGATTCCGGCATAGATCTGACCCAAAATCCTGGTTCTCAGATATAGGACCGGTTCTCAATACACTATTTTGCATGTGTCAAATACAGAATCAGATTTGAACCCAATTTGTAAGTGTACTATGTACAAGGAGAAATGAATTGATCACAAAGAAACTATTGACATATACCAACTATGGATGGAGTAACATTCAGGTGTAAGGGACAGCATCTCAGGACAGCATATTGCAAACTGATAGTGGTTGCTGATAGGGGTTGATACTTGGAACAGTGTGATGCATTGTTGTGGTAGATTTTTCTCCTAGTATCGCTGCCAGTAGGGGTACTTACACCAAACGTTCTGAAACTTGCATGTATAGTCGCTTTGGGAAACTTAAACTCAATAACTGTCACCAGGAAATTCATTCAAAAAAGGAAAAATAAAACATACAAAATGACCATTATCCATTTTCTTGAGAGAATTTCGTGGTAAAAATTGATTAGTTTCATAGACTGAGCAACCCTAAGTAGGAGTATAGACAATCCGGAAGTTCGTCCCTATATTTATGGGGCGTCTCTAATTGCAATAAAAAAAATATACACGTTAAGCAAAACAATATCTTCGTAACTGTATATGAAATGAAAAATGAAGTCAATGTGAATTGCCGCATGAAGTCGCAAATTATACCCGCACCTGTACCAGGATTGTAGGCAACCGAGGAGTTTAAACACAGTAGTTATACTCATAACTACTGTGTTTAAACTCCGCGGTTGCACTCGTGTCAGTAGAGGAGTGGGCCTCTACTAGTGGGATACAATAGAATTGTATCTTCTCTGGGCCACTACACACACAACACGCACATTGATGTTAACTGTAGATACTACAATAACTCTAGTGCCGGCTATCGACTGTATTACAACCGGAATAAGTATTACCGTAGTTTTGATTTATGTGGCGTAGTGTGCAGGGTAACTGCGCATGCTCGGCCGCGATGCCGAAGTAGCGCTACCAGGAGCTCATAAACGAAAGGAAATTTCTATGAAAGGTTCGACAACCCACTCCACTTTCAGAACTTTCAGTGTTTCAAGAGCTGCATTTTTTAACCACTTGAATCGAATTCGCTTACGTAAGAGTAACATTGGCATGTCAAATAGTATGATATTAAGTAATCAGAAGTAACATCTTCAGGTTGAGCCAGGGCCGAGGAGGAGATAGGGCCCCTGCCTCCTGAACGGGACGTCGTGGTTCGAATCCCACCACGTACCAAATTACCAATGTGTTTTTCGATTTTGGAATTTTATTATTTTGGCGCTTTTTTCGTGCTTCGGAAGGCACTTAAGCCTTTGGTCTCGGTTAATATCGTTTTTTTTCATTCTTCCATGCTGGACTGGGAGCAAAAGAAAAACATAGAATGTGCCATGCAATTTAGGCGATGGGCTAACAACCTGTCACTACAGTAATATACCTACAAATATGTCTTAAATAACCCTCAAAATTTTGTCAGACGAGGCGGAACGACCTTTGTACGCTCTGCCTACCCCATTAGGGATATAGGCGTGATTATATATATGTATGTATGTAATATCGTTTTCTCGAATCTTTTAAATTTCCTCGACTTTAAATTGCTTTTTCTTTCGACCTCGGAGTAATGTACTGATAGTACACAAGGCTCATCGGGTCATTCGACTCGAGAATCCACTCGCTAAGAAGAAGACCGTAGATACTTTTTTGAACGACTTATCGTTCAACTATGTCAGAGGCCAGTGCTAAGCATTGGCGGCTGGAAAACTCTGACCTAATCTAGTATTAAGTCTAGTTTCCGTTTTGGGCTGCGGAGGTCAGATGGCAGTCGCTCTGTGTAGAAACCAGTACCCTCGTTCAATCCCTTATATATCGGTAGCCGACCCCGTGAGATACGGCATAAGGCTAGGGAGATGATGAAGTAACATCTTTAGGGCTCTACCGAATTTAAGATTTTAAGATAAATCTGATTAAACATATTATTCATACAAATTTTTGCCTTGAATCATTCAATCTATTAAAAAAAGCGCATCAGAATACGTTGCGTAGTTTTAAAGATCTAACAATAAGGACATCCAGACACGGGAAGCGACTTTGTTTCTTGTTAAACTATAACACACTAATCAAATAACGACGAAGAAATAAGCCGAAACTTGATAATAGGAGTTAATTCGTTTTTATTGTGTTCTAAGTGTGCAAACAATGTGTTTTTTTTTATGTAATAAGTATAGTGCTGCTGTTTTATTGTTAAACAAGTTATTAATTAATTTATTTTATTAAAAAGTAAGATTTTTTTAATAACTTTACATTTCAGTAGAGGCCAAAGATATTACTTGTGATTTATTTAAATATTTTTACAATAATTTACGTATAAAGTTAGTTCAAGCAACAAAAAGTTAGTTCAAGCACCACCCCCCTATTTTTTGAAATAAGGATTAATTGCCCCTCTAGGAATTAACCTTCCCAGTTCGTATACCCTGCAAGTCTAGCCACCAGGGCAACATAACACTTCTCAAATGTTTCCTTAACATGTGTACGACTAGAGTGCAAAGTTGGTCCTCGCCCTGAGCCCTTTGTTGCGACACACAAAATTTACAATAGAACAGAAATGGGAACAAAAACTTTTTTGACACTATTTGCGAGCTAATTGTCTGACAAACTATTCATTACGTCACGAAATAAGGAACATATCTCCCATACAAATATTCTCTAGCTCTTTTTGAGTTATAGCAGAAAAAAAACTGTGTTTACATTTAAAACACAAACCGCCATTTTAGGGCTATTCGAGTCCTACTTTGTCACTGCTCAGGAACTCAGGACTAATTGAGATCACTTTAGATAATCCACACATATTAACATACTGTGCGCGTTCCCAACGCGTTTTGGCAGATACTTAAATGGTAGAAAAAAATACGGTTCCATATGCATTGATAACTTTTTGTTTGGGAATCAAACTAAGTAGTTTATTTACAAACAATTGATAAAATTCGTAATATTTCTTCCATGCTGGACTAAGAGCGATAGAAAAACACAAAATGTGCCAGCTGCATGTCCTTCCGGGTATGCTGTATAAACCAGCTAAGGGAAAGAAAGAAATGGTAGGGGGGGAAATCATAATCATTATTATATCTGCTGTGTCTGTAGTCAGAATTAGCCTTGATAAAGTAAAACGGCTTCCGTTAGTCGAACAAAATATCTTCGAATTCGTACAGAAACACTGTGTGTGTACGTACAGAGCACAACATTGAACTTTGAGTGTGTTTATGGCGGGTCAAGACTGGACCATTTTTTGCATGCTGGGCTGAGAGTGCGAGAAAAACGTAGATTGTGCCAGCTGCATTTCTTGCCGGGCATGCTGTAAAAGTCAGTTGAGGGATCCGAGGGTTTTAGTATATTGCAATGTAGGCGATGGGCTGACAACCTGTCACTACAGCAACATACCTACAAATCTATCTTAAATAACCCCTCTTCTTCTGTCGAGTGGGTATCAAGTCTATCGACCCGATGAACCCTGGTGTCAGAGTTTTTAAACTGCCTAGTAGCACAACTATCAGGCCTCTGACATTGTTTTGAGTAACGACCACTATCAAAGACAGCGACCGGGACCGACGGCTTAACGTGCCCTCCGAAGCACGAAATCTTTTTCTTTTCGGACAATCAGGTGATTCAGCCTGCAATATCCTAACCAAACTGTGGAAAAATTCACAAAGTGATAAATTCTCAAATATCAACTTTGTGTTTCCCCCCTGGGAATCGAACCCAGGATCTCCGGATCGGGAGTCCATGGCACTAGCCACTACACCACGGAGGCAGTTAATAACCCTCAAAACCTTGTCAGACGTGGCGGACCTTTGTTTAGGTCGTTTACGCTCTGCGTACCCCAAAAGGGATAAAGGCGTGTCTATACGTATGTATGTAAGACTGGACAAAACCAGTACGCATGTCCATTCAGGCACAGAAAACTAAACTGTTTCCAGAAAGGCTGCTCCTAAAGACACGGGTGGCTATAGATCAACCGGGATTTTTGTTCACCCGTCAAGTCGCCACTATAGCTGTCATTGCTTCAATCGCTGTCAGTGTAACCTATTCGTTTGGCTCGAACACTATTGATTCTGATTTATGCAACGGAGTACCTGGTTAGGTAAATAGCAACATAAATAATTATCTTTAGGAACACATACATGTTTGTTTATGTCTACATCTTAATATAGACGGAGAGGGTACCTAAACAATCATATTTTTTTTATTAACTCGATTGCTGCGTCGCGGTAGTTTTGACAACCGGGCTGAAAAGTTCCGAAATGCTTGATCAAAAAGGTGCATAGAGGAGACACTAGTCATTCAGCTGTGTCCCGTTTAACAAGAGCTATTTGTATCATGTGCGTTCATTCACTCACTGGATGTCATACGCTTAAAGGTTAAGACAATTTTTTTATCAAAAAGGTGGTAAAAAGTTACAATAATGCCGCACTGTATCTTGCAGTATTCCACCAATAACTTGAGAAACACCTTGAAGTGCGTTGGAACAAGTATGCATGCGTTAGTAATTAAAACTAATTGTTATAAAATTAAATACGGACGTAATATTTCGCAGTCGCCATATTGTACATGTGATGAAGACAAAGACGAAGATTAAAAGTCAGGTACAGATGGTATAACATTAAAATATGGTATGAAATATTACGGTAAAACGTGCCTTCCAAAGTACAATACTCGCTGTAGTAATAGGAAACCATGTCTTACTAATTTTGTTTCTACTTTAGTAAAAATATCCAAAAACGTTTTGTTTCTTGAAACCAAAAAATAGTTAAAATTAATATAGGTTCAAAAACACTCTAAATTTAAATCCCTGTCTTCCCCTTAAGTAAGAGAACGTGACGAACGAAATGTATCCGAATCCAATAAATAACATTAATAAAATCTCCGTTTTAAATAAACCATGCTTCAAATTACGGTTCAATAGTACTTATAGGATGATGTATTGAAAGATGCATCTGTTTCTTAGTTTACTTTAATCATTGTATCTGTCCTAGTTTCGACGCTTGCGAACCGGCGTATTCGTCGTATTTATTAAGGCCTCATGAAAGAGCAGGAGCCGTATTTTTTAATCACGCGAACAACGCGCCAATGCGCTAGGAAAGAGCACCTTTTGCATGTGATACTCATACAACTCACCATGCGAATGCGAATTCGATTCGAGCTTTTCAAAAATATGCTCCAGGAATCTAGCGCATGCGCTGTAGTCTCGACGTTCCCATTCCAAATACTACTATTTAGGTATGTATTTCTAGAGTATCCCTAAAGATGTGCCTATAGAAGTGAAAGTACTGCGAACTAACGTCATGGGAGCACCTCCGTCTAGCTATGAGCTCCTGGTATCGCAATCGGGGAATAGCGACGACGACGCCACGACGAGCTCGCTTTCAGTTTCGCCACTAACTCTCAGTCTATGAAATTGGACAACTTTTACCAGGATTCTTTTATATGAAATGAAAAATATTATTGATTTAAGGGGTAATACGCAGGTGCTTGACAAATACTAGGGTATTCAATAATTGTACTGGTAAGTATTTACTTCACTTGGGTGCTTACATTTTTTTTAAATATTAATTCACTGCTCCTGTAGACGGTCTCCCAGAAGTGTCTGGTGGAGTCCCATCTAGACGGTTTTTTTTTATCGTAACACAATATATACGTAGGTTATTATAAAAATATTCAAATAAAATAATATCTTTAGGGTACTACCGAATTTTGAAGTTTATAAAGATACTTATCTTATTTAGCCGATTGTGTCCCACTGCTGGGCTATATACCTATATATAACTGGTCTATATTGTTCATAAGAGAGAACAGAGATTTCTTCCATGCTGGTCTGGAAGATAGAGAAAAACATAGAATGTGCCAGCTGCATTTCCTCCCGGGCATGCTGTAAAAACCAGCTAAGGGATCCGAGGGTTTCAGTATATTGTAATTTAGGCGATGGGCTGACAACCTGTCACTACAGCAATATACCTACAATTCTATCTTAAATAACCCTCAAAACTTTGTCAGACGTGGCGGGACGACCTTTGTTTAGGTCGTATACGCTCTGCCTACCCCATTAGGGATAAAGGCGTGATTATATGTATGTATGTATGAGAACAGAATAATTATGTTCCAAATTATTAAATAAATAGTAAGCATTGAATATTTCATTTTTTTGTTTCATTGCATTAGATAGCGGGTATAGCGGGTTATTTGGTGTAGTTCAAAAATCGTTTTAATTTTTTGCGGTACAGCTGTGTGTAGTGTAACGGTGTGGTACATTTTTGGATTCAGCTTACAGAGCCCTTTCGTTTGATATCCCACTTGATGGGTTTCTTAATTATATCTTTTTATTTTCTATACGAATATATTGATAACGTCAAAGCCAAAGTCAAAGGAATACTGACAAGATGGCAGAAATCCACCAAAGTTTTAAATACTTACCAAGTCTCCTACTAAGCATTCCTCCAATAAAATTCTGCATACGCGACTTTCCCTACAGGCTCTTAGACAGAGACAGGGCTAGCCTATTGGTATAGGTAGACTCTATGTGATGTTAAATATAACACATGATATGACTCTTATTTTATACATCTTTACTGAGCTCTGTCGTCACGTCTAAGTATTTAGTGGTAATAATTTGGCACAATTAAAACTGTGTGTAAAAAAAATTTACCTTATTTTAGGGTGTGATTTCTACCCATGAAACTGAACAACTTTCTCCGAGGAACATAGGTCGAGATACGAAAAGAAATTTGGCCCTCCATACAAAGGGTGTCAGCGGCTCGAGTCTATTTATACGGGAGATCAGATTTCTTTTTAAATCTTTCGACCTATGTTCATGGCGAAAATTGTTCCGTTTCTTGAGTCATAGAATCATACCCTAAAATACAGTAAAAAAAAATTTTAACACCTACTGGAACATTAAACCTATTTCCAGTTGTGTACTGTGTAGATACGCGTACCTAAACTAACAATAATGCTAGGCAGATAGACAGACTACTATAAATAGGTGTTCTCTCCTTGTCAATCATGTAACCCTAGTATCGGAACTGGTGCAGTGCCCCTGTGGTGCTCGTGTAACGCCCACGAATGAAGTTAGTTACGATAAAGGTACGATACCACACTAAAACGAACTCTTACATTGTATTGCGATCCTGGTATCCGCATGAACGTAGACAACTCTAGGCAGCTTTTTATACAAATGCTCTCTCTACATTCCATGTCCATGCTGGACTGGGAACGAGAGAATAACATAAAATGTGCCAGGTGCTTTAGCTCCCGGCCATGCTGTAAAAACCAGCTACGGGATGCGGCGAAAGTTTCAATATACTCGTATTGCAATTTAGGCGATCGGCTGACACTACAGCAATATACCTACAAATCTGTCTTAAATAACCCTCAAAACTTTGTCAGACATGTCGGAAGGAACTTTGTTTAAGTCGTGTACGCTCTGCCTACCCCATTAGGGATAAATGCGTGATTATATGTATGTATGCTCAACATCCATCGAATCGCTACCGTTTACGTTTTTTGTTTGAAAAATAAGCTCCTGACAACCACGTAGTAGGTCTGTCTCTCTTTAGTTTTCTTAGAAAATAAAAAGTATTTTTAAAAAGATATGACTACCGAAATATTCGTACGGAAATGTTGCAGAGGAACACATTAATCGTTATTTAATTATATTTTTATTAAAAAGATAAGAGAAACCTAACATTTGTTTCGCACTTTGTACACATTATTTTAATTTCACATTGTTTTATTGTTTCGAGACATAAAAATAACAAAACGAAAAGATCTCGATGCGTTGAGCATATTTTACAAAAATAAGTTAATTATCTGACGAGAAAATTATTCACGGTTGGCGAACCGATTCAACCTTTGTTTTTTATTATTTTATATCCGCCTTTGCCCAGCAGTGGGACAGTTTAGGCTAGTATAATAAATAATAATCATAATCCGCCTAGTCTAGACGTAACATCCGAGCACTACATCGTTGTAGCCACAGTTTTAGTGAAGACAACAGACTGTTGCGTGAATCAATCTGGTTGATGGGGCCTGCATTATCCTAACCGTAGTTATACAAAATATTGTGTTTGCAATCCTCCACTCCACTTTGTTTTTAGTTTACCTACTATTTATGTAGTACACTTTCACACAACTAAGTTAAAAATAAATTCGTAGCACACTGCTACGACAGTCTGTACTTCTCGTAGCAAGCGTACTGGTTATGATTGGATTTTGCTTTAAGCGTTGCTTTAAACAGAAAAGCGTATTTAATACTTGAACATTTTATTAGAGATCTCCTTCATGTTATCATCCCTTATAGATTTCTTACAAAGACTTTATAAATAAGGTATATTATAGTACATTATGATATAAGGTCGCTAAGTCGACAATTTTCAGCCGAGGCGATATTGCTATATGAAAGCAGAATCTGTATTTATCAAGGTGCACGTATGTCATACGACGTTTTTTAACATATTTGCGAGAAAATAAATAAAAAGAATGGTGCATTAAGAGACCCTTTACGGTGTTATAAAATATTATATAACTATAAGGGAAGCATTTTCCTGAATAACTACAGAATAATAAATGGTGTTTTAACGCATAGCTTAAATCTTTCAGGGCTTAAATAAACAAGAGAGTAATTCTTAAATGGCGTCAATTCTCGCGATATCATTTTAATTCTAATTTTTTGTAGCGCTGTCACTTTCTTAACTTTGACATAAAAAAACTGGATAGCCAATAAAAAAAAATACCTTGACTTTCCTAATTTAACGTTAGACGCTTCTGAGCATAGAGCATGGTCTCTTTTACGTCAAATAAGCAATCTTACGCCGGATTATGAATGTCAAAATGTGATAGATAACAATGTAATATCCTGGACGTTATGCGTTCCTAGATGTATCCCAGTCTCTGTATAAATCGTCTGACATAGAAGTAAAGGCCTATGATGATGATGATGATGATGCGTTCCTAGTAGCTGGATCAGCTGTAGAACGCTAGTACCGCAGCGGGCCCCTGGACTATATTTTATCACTCACAACACTGTCCTATCATTTTCAACTAAATTTAAAGTTAAACAAAGTTTTATGTCTTTTTATTCAAAACAATATTTAAAAATAAAATAATACGTGCTGGCAAATTAGTTAAATTACTAAAACTTTTAATTACGAGTATGTTGTATCTAATAGCTAAAACTTATTTTAAAAACAAGATCTTGGATTAAAAAACATGTAACTTTGTTTACCATTATTCTAAAACTAAGTTAGCAATACTTTTATAGGCAGAGACTGTCCTAGATCAGGCACTGACTTACTTAAATAACGTGACGACGAAATTGCGATGTGCAACTGCCTGTGCGTCTGGTGATTGGTAAAAGATATATATGTTAAAATTATTATTGAAAACTTAACTGCTTAGGTCCATAGAGTAGGTGTGTATATCTTGTGTTATTTTGGTAGACCTCGAACTAAAAAAAATGGGCGCGTGTACGTCTTTGGCTACAGTGCTTTACATCTGAAACATGAAACTACAGAATCCAATCGATTAGTACCTATACCTGCAGGCAATAACGGGTATTACATATTTTTTGCTAAATAACATTTTACCTAGTATTTAGTGCATGTGGCAATAAACCAATAGTGGTTTGTTCAGGAATATAACACTGGTCTCCTGCTCTATCATGTGGCCCTGGTACTCGGTACGATGTCGTCGACATGGAGGCGTCCGCAACGCATAACCTGAAAATATATCCTCTCATTTTAAAATATCTCCGGAACGCGTAAAGTAATAAAAAAGATGATAAAAAGTTATCCACAAGACTAATATGAAATTGATTTGAATGAACAATAAGTATTTAACTATGATATTTTCATATTTTCAGAGAAATCTCAACACGAACACAAACACGAAATTTATCTCATTTTGTTTTTTAAGGTTTTTTTCTGATTTCTGACATAAACTTACAAAATGATGAATGAAGATGGCAGTATATCAAAATGATGCATCGCGCTAAATTAAAAAAAAGCCTAGATTTCTGTTTCAACTCATAAAATTAACGAACTAATGTAATTAAAGATTTTGTTGTTTTTTTTTTTTTTTTTTTTTTTTTTTTAATATATATAGGACAAATGCTCGTCCGCCATCTCACCTGGTGGAAAGTGACGATGCGGACTATGTTGAAGCATACTCACCTATGGAGTGCCTATTCACTCTCGCCTTGAAAAGGCCCAGGTTATATTGTTCCGGAAACAGATCCGCCGGCAGGGAGTTCCACTCCTTAGCCGTTCGCATTAAGAATTCATTAAGAGAGCATTAAGAATGTTGAATGTTGTTGTTTCTTTAACTTTGTATCTTCGTATGTAATAAATAACTTAATAAGGGAGGACAGCATCAAAGGAAAAAACAAAATATCCTGGTATTGTATTCATATTTGTATTTTTTTATATATTATTCTGTTAGTGTTAGACATAGTAAATCAGATATAATTGGTACAATATAATTCAAATCACTCAAGACACTGCCACTATAACATCATCATTCCCTTGCCCTTATCCCATTATTTGGATATAACAGTTATTGCCACTATAACAGTTATACCTCAAATCTATCTGAAATATCATACATAGGTTTATTATTAAGTCAAGAATACAATGAGATTTGCTAATGAATTTATCGATTTTTCACATGAAATTTGTACGGATTCCTATACTTTGTGATAGTACTTTGAACAAAATAATCATCACTACAGAGTATAAAACAAAGTCGCTTTCTCTGCCCCTATATCCCTAGGTATGCATAAATCTTTAAAACTACGCAACTGATTTTGATGCGGTTTCTTTAAATGGATAGAGTGATTCAAGAGTAAGGTTATATATAATGCATGCATAATATAGCAGAGAAACACTGATAATTTCCGTGCGAAGCCGAGGCGGGTCGCTATTATAATTATAAAATAACATACTATCTACTTTATAGACGTATTAGCCGTATTAGTATATTTTAATTTAGGCTATAGGCTGACAACCTGTTATTACAGCAATCAATAGCCTACAAATCCATTTTAAATAACCCTCAAAACTTTGTCAAACGTGGAGAAACGACCTAATTTTTTAAGGTCGTTAACGCTCTGCCTACCACTTTAGGAATAAAGGCGTGATTATATGTTTTATGTACATGATTCGTTGTTAACAGCATTGATTGGTTCGTTCAGGCTTTTCAGGTGTTTTCAGCGTCGGTGCATGCGTACAAGGCTTTCCAGCCGGTCCAAGTACCAGGAGGACATGTAATAAAGAAGTTTACATTAACCATTTCTCAATTATATGCCTTGTATTTCATTTTGTAGGAATATAGGCCTACCTACTACCTTATAAGACAAATTCAACAAAACTACTGACAAGACTTATTATAGCAGTCTTTAAGATCTAGCTATTTATCTATTTATCAAACTAGGACTAAAGGCTCTCGACCTGGAGGTCCCAGGTTCGATTCCCGGCGAGGGACAATTCTTTTTTACATTTGTTAGGATATTGCAGTCTGTACTTCTGATTGTCCTATGACTAACCAACAACATTCCTGGATAATGAACGTAATGTCCGACATCTCAATCACAATGAATGAGATATTTGATATTATCCAGAAGGCTTGGATAATCTTAAGACTACCTGGGTAGCCATTAGCCATTATTCAAACTGTAGTCACATATGTAAATGCTTTAAAAATATACGTTTAAAACGTTAAAAACAATGTCGTTATAAATGTTGATGTGGCTGCTAGCTTCTCTACGAAAATAAAATATAATCGAATGTTTAATTAAATATTTCGTTCAGGACGTCACATCGAGGCAAGGTTCCCGAGATACTGGCAGCCTATGCTGGCCGCGTTAAAAAAAATCCTCACAGAATATCTCTTGATCTACAAGAACACAGAATGTACTTCTACTCTCTCTGTCGCCTCCTACCGCAGCATACACACGTTGCTATGGCAACGGTCCTACTCTTCGCGTGATATGAAGCCCGTGGAGGTCTGTCGCCAGGCAAACTGGTACTTTGATCTGATGGTTAGTTCCTTTAGGTTAGTACGACTTACGCATGTGTGCACATGGCCGGGGAGCTGCATGTTATGAGATTGTTACATTTGTTGTAAATAAGCGAAGCCGTACTGTAATGTATACTTTTACCTTGTCGCTTTATGTGGTCATTCCTTCCCTAAATGTTGAGTTGTTAAAGACCATAAAAACCGAAGAGTATTAATGACATTTGAAAAAGAACCGGCCAAGTGCCAGTCGGACTCTCGCACGAAGTGTTCCGTACCATTATCAACACAATATTTAGACACTATATTTTAACCATTTGTAACGAATTACCTACCTTTATTAATTAAGCAAAAAACCCGTAAAGAAATCACGTTATTGTAGGAAAACCCCCTAAATATTTATTTTATTTTAATTAAATCAATTATTTTCGAAGTAATTCGTACCGTTAATCGAAGAACGCCGCATGTGAAGATCTGACTAAAGTGTTTTTATTTTATCAAAGCGTTATTTATATCCTAAACTTACTATAAAAAAATAATGTGGTCTCTCACAGCACACACTGACCCCGTAGCACGCCGCCGCCGCCGTCCCGTAACATGCGCTACATTCGACTCCGCACTTGGCTACGAGGCTGTCTACGGGCGGCGTAGCATCTGATACTATATACATGCTACGAGTAAAACACCACGATGATGACACCTCTATAGTATCTATTATAAAAACCATTGAACATTTTAGTAAGTAAGTTAATAAGTCTTCTTCTGTCGAGTGGGTATCGAGTCTCGATAGACTGTCGGGTTGATAACCGATGAACCCTGGTGTCAGAATTTTTAAACCGCCTAGTTGCACAACTATCAGGCCTCTGACATGGTTTGAGTAACGACCACTATCAAAGACAGCGACCGGGGCCAACGGCTTAACGTGCTCTCCGAAGCACGAAATATTTTTCTTTTTCGGTCAATCAGGTGATTCAGCCTGCAATGTCCTAACCAAACAGGGGAAAAATTCACAAAGTGATAAATTCTCAAATATCAACTTTGTGTTTCGACCCTGGGAATCGAACCCCGGACCTCCGGATCAGGAGTCCATGGCACTAGCCACTAGACCACGGAGGCAGTTGTTAGTAAGTAGAAACTCTTTATTGAATACATTTACAAATAATATACAGACAGAAACAAACTTAGAAATATATAAATGTGCACAAAGGTGGTCTTATCGATGACAGCGATCTTTACCAGACAACCTTTGTGTAGAAGAGATTTAAAGAAGGCAGAATAGTGCATTATAAGTATGAAAGGAAAACTTTAATAATTCATACATAAAATACATTGATTTAAGGGACTTAGCGTATGTGTATGCAAAATTGTTTAAAATAAAAAATCTTGCTGCCAAATGATGAAAACTGTGATGAGAAATTATAGATGAGTAAAACTTCAAATAGCGACGCCGAACTTGTGCCGAACTTGCGCCGAACAAAACTCACAGCAATCAATAATGAGATGATTTTTATTGTTTCTATGTCAAAATGCTTGAAACTTTCTTTTTATGTTTCAAAGCTAAGTGGCCCTTACAATAAAAGATAACCCGAGAAGGTAATTGGCCAAAAACTTATTTGCGTGGTCTTTTTGTTCCTAGCATTTGAGATTATACTGTTACGTCCACGCGAGTACCAGGACGTCCACGCGAGTACCAGGCTGGCAGACTTTGCAAGAGATGAGCAAAGTTTTAGCACGTCTAGAATGGGAGGGGCCCTGAACAGAGAGTTCCTATATATATATTTCCTATATATATTTCCTAGGTCATGCCTAGGTCACAGTCACGTCATTGATCCAGACAGACAGCCGGCAGGTAGTCGAGAGGGGAGGGAGGTGAGAGGGGAGGGAGGAGAAGTATAGGTGTTATAAAACTGTAATTGCCTCCGTAGTCTAGTGGTCAGAGCCATGGGCTTTCGATCCGGAGGTTGATACACAAAGTTGATATTTGTTATTTTATCACTTTTTGAGGTTTTCCCCAGTTTCGTTAGGACATTGCAGGCTGAGTCAACTGATTCTCCGAAAAGTAAAAATGATTCCGTGCTTCGGAGGGCACGTTAAGCCGTCGGTCCCGGTCGCTGTCTTTGATAGTGGTCGTTACTCAAACCATGTCATAGCTGCGGGCGGTTTGAAAACTGACACCAGGGTTCTTCGGTTCGTTGTTCGACTGGAGAATCAAAAGAACTGTACCTATAGTGTTCAAGCACATTCAAACTTCCCGCCTATCCTACATCCTCCCTATTGGCTGCAAGAACGACAAACTCAAGAAAAGAACGACTCATCACTCATTCGTTCCTAAATTCGCTATTTTTTTTTCAAGAACATCATATATGTATACATAATATATAACATATAAAACATATTTCTGTGCAAACAACCTGTATGAGGTGTCAGTAATCATATTGTGTCGGACGGGGTGTAGCAATGAAGCTCAGCTCTTCACATCTGTGTTTTTCGCTTATGTGTAAAAAATATTGGCTTCATCATACAAATTATTTAACTTTTTATTATGTTTTTATTAATTCGTTTAGTAGCGATCTCTACCAGGCAACCTTTTAATAGATAAGATTAGTATTTAAACTAGAGCAGTGCATAAAACTAAACAGAAGAAAGCGTTATTAAACTTAATAATAATAGCACAATACAATACACAACAGGGTGCCACGGATATACACAGAATGATATTTATGATTATTTCTGTGTGTGAATGTTATTCAAATTTCTACCCTCTGCGTTATGCATCATATACAATACGCTACCAACTAGGCTATGCGGGTTTAATGCAATCGAAAAGCTTGTACCTCGTGAATAGCAAAGTAAACAATACTAACTGTACTGGCCTATGCTTCCCTGGTCCTTGCTCCGGTTCAACCACGTGGCTCTTGATTGAGAACGCGTTGAAATCGTTCGTTCGTACACGCTTTTTTATATTGAAATCATACGGAAGTAATAATGATATTTGGTGCAATGAACTCAGATGATAAAAACATATTGTTTATTCTAGTCTATCTGAACTGTACACATTCTTCTAGGCTGTGTTCGATCGATATACGTCGGTAGAAAGTTCATTCTGTTCGTCGTTCTCAGCGATAAAACAAAGACAAAACCGTAAATTTATGCTATTTGGTGCACATTTCTATTTCAGTGCTAGCTTTATTCATCATTTTGTGTACTTCAGTCAGAAATGAACGAAAATCTTTAAAAATAATAAATGTACCTAATGACGCCTGTACGTTCGGTTAGATATTTCACTGAAAGTATTCTATTATCAAAATCATTTATAGTAGCAATTAATAAACTACATAAAACTATACATTTTGGATATGTGTTTTATACTTTAGGCATTAAAGCTATTAGTTATAGCCGTATTTCAATTTAAGGGAATCAATTTTGAGGTTATGCGTCGCGCAATCCTCCACGCGGTCGAGGTCGGACGGAGTACCAGGAGCATATGACCGAAAAGAAGCTGTGGAGCGCCCCATTCTGGGCCATATTCGCCATTTTGGCTTCAACGGTTGAGGGGTATGCTTTAAAAAGTGTAACTTTACCTTCGATTAAACAAATTGCGAACTAATAGGCTCATTGTAGTTTCGGCGACAAAATTTGCAATTAATTTATGTGAGTAGAGCCCGATGGTGTAGTGGATAGGGCCGCTGCCTCCTGAGGGTCGTGGTTCGAATCCCACCACGTACCAATGTGTTTTTCAGTTTTCGAATTTCATATGTACGTTTATTCGGCGCTTTTTCCGTGCAGGCACGTTAAGCCGTTGGTCCCGGTTAATATCGTTTAATACCATAGATATTAGTCGTTAAGCCATGACAGAGGCCAATGCTAAGCATTGGCGGCTTGAAAACTCTGACCTAATCCAGGGTTGGGTCTGGTTTCCCTTCTGGGTTGCGGAGGTCAGATGGCAGTCGCTCTGTGTAAAAACCAGTACCCTCATTCAATCAACTAGATTAGGTAGCCGACCCCATGAGATACGGGATAAGGCTAGGGAGATGATGATGTAATTTAAACTGCACCACTCCCAACCCGGAATTTAGCTTATAGGTTCAAAAGCAATAAAACAATTTTACTTCAATTTTGGGAATGGGACACTCAAAATTCACCCGTTTTTTTACTTCGTAAATATTTTTTTTGTAGCTCTTAGCAATATCAATTAAATTTAAATAAGCTCTCAAAAAAGAAGATAAATTATAGAACGTATGTGTATTTTGTTTTATAGATTCTATCTTGTTTCATACTATGATTTTTAGAACTGGACAAAAAACGCCGTCCTCGTAGAAGTGCCCTTATATTTTATAAATATGGATAGATTAAATATTAAGTAAGCTTATAAAATATATATCATCAGACTGAATAAAGACAGGCGAGTAAATTCAGTATTACTTGAAAGCAAAGCAAGTCGCCCAACATGGCAACGCCCCACTCAGCGACGTTTGGTTTGGCTACAACGCAAAATCTCTTGTCAGCTATCAGAAGATCATAACATAATTCTTACAGCGGAGGCCATCTCAATTTGGCAACAACGCAAAATCTCTTGTACTTGACCAGGATACCATAACTCAAGGAGATGTAATGTAAGGGTCAAAGCACGGACGAGTCTCGCGGTTGCCAAATTTTCACCACCACCTCACCACTATCGCCAGTGGAGAGCGGATCCGGCTGCCCCTTCACGCGCACAGATGGCGCTACCCGTTTAACTCTACCATGGATAAACATCATAGAGCATCGCTCTAGCTCGAGCTGCCCTGATTTATTTATTTTAGTTTTAAGATATTGTACAGTAATATTACATTTAATGCGCTTTTTTGCTGTAGTTTAAAATTTCTAAACGTCATTTATCGTTCTTTTTATTATTATACGCACTGTTGTACATTTTGAGCATCAAGAAAATTATTGAATAATAATTAATTAATTATCTTATTAATATCGTCACCCCGTTTTTGAACAAAAAGTAGATATGCAAGGGTATATTATTTAGTTTTACCTCCTGATAACAATTACATTCCAGCCGAATATTGTACTGTACAAATTTCAATAAGCTAATTAATACGTATGATTAATAAGGTCCCCATTTCCTTCCTTCCATTCTGGCTGGGAGCGAGAGAAAAACATAGAATGAGCCAGCTAAATTTATATTTAATGTACGTACAAATCTGTCTTAAATAACCCTCAAACGTTGATAGATGTGGCGGAACGACCTTTGTTTAGGTCATTTACGCTCTGCCTACCCCATTAGGAATAGAGACGTGATTATATGTATGTATTTAAAATTTAAGTTGTTTTACTTTTTTGGTACTGAACGGCAATTGCTTATGTATGGACCAAATATTACAAAGCTTAAAATCTGAAGCTTACTACAGTTCGAAACTTACGAAGTATGCATGTGCGCGTGTGTACTGTGCACGGAGGCTATGTGTGTGTTTTCATACGTTGTTTATTTACCTGCCGCAATCTCTGATGCCCCAGTCTTCGCTACCCAGTATTCACCAACGCCATATAAAAAATGATACGCCCGTATGTAGGGTTCCGTAGCCTTGTTTGTTGTTTAAACAATATAATTTGTCTCCATAATTTGATTTCATTTAGGTTATATAGGTATACCTATCATCAGAGATTGCGGCTGGTAAATAAACAACGTATGAAAACACATACAAAGCCTCCGTGCACAGTACACGCCTGTATACCTAATCGGGTAGGCAGAGCGTGAACAACCCAAACAAAGGTAGTTCCGCCACGTCTGACAAGTTTTGAGGGTTGCTTAAGATAGAACTGGATATTGCCGTAGTGACATGTTGTTAGCCCATCGATTAAATTACAATATACCCTCGAATCCCTTAGCTGGTTTTTACAGCATGTCCGAGAGGAGATGCAGCTGGCACAGTCTACTTTCTTCTGTCGCTCCCAGTCCAGCATTATATAGGTAGTTTGTTGAAATGGTTTTCCTAAATAGGTATATCGCGAACCATAAAATCTATACTTTTCGTTATTATATTTATTGCAACTAAAACTAAAGAGCTATCTATACTTTGCATATTTTTCAAAAATTTTGTATTTATAGTTTTGAAGATATGACTGAAACAAATTAGGACAAATAGTGCAACTTTGAATGAAAAGTCGCATTGCTTCTTTCATTGATTCTTTCGACGTTGTTAGTGCATGCGTACCAGCCAACTCCTCAGCGACGGTGCATGCGTACAAGGCTTCTAGGACATTCCTGGTATTAGGAAGTCATGAGCAAAAGAAATAATCTATTGATAGCGGAGTTACTTGAATGTTTTAATAGAAAAGTTACTTACTGTAGGTTTGGCGACGTTACCGGTCACCGGTTATCAACAAACGGGATTAGTCACTCATCATCTCCCTAGCCTTATCCCGTATCTCACAGGGTCGGCTACCTAATATAGGGGATTGAATGAGGGTAATGGTTTTCACACAGAGCGACTGCTTTCTGACCTCCGCAAACCAGAAGGGAAACCAGACCCAATCCCAGATTAGGTCAGAGTTTTCAAGCCGCCAATGGTTAGAACTGGCCTCTGATATGGCTTAACGACTAATATCTACGGTATTAAACGATATTAACCGGGACCAACGGCTTAACGTGCTTTCCGAAGCACGGAAAAAGCGCCGAATAAACGTACATATGAAATTCGGAAACCGAAAAACACATTGGTACGTGGTGGGATTCGAATCACGACCCTCCCGCTCAGGAGGCAGAGGCCTTATCCACTACACCATCGGGCTCTATGTACTTTATTCCTACAGATCGGAAAAAAAATGTTTGCAAGCAGCGTGAAAAGTGTCGGTCACCCAACTGCTGCTTATTGTCACCACCGAAACACTATACGCCAACTAAGCGAAATACCCAAGAATGTTTTACGTCAAAATGCTACACGCCACCGAAATGCAAAACGCCAAAATCCTACACGCCACCGAAATGTCGTACGCCAAAATGTTACTCGCCCCCTAAATGTAGATTAGTCACTAATCCTCATTAAGTAATAAGTAGTTTTTTATAGATTTTGACTTACGATTCCCGTACCAGTTTTAGTAATATAAAGTATTCTTCTATCCTTCCATTTATTTTATTACTTTCGTTTTTCTTGACAAGTGTTTTTCCTTCCCAACTTGATACCATACATGATACTTTAAATACTAATCGAAAAAATGATACAAGTCAACTATTTCGCTAGCTTTTCTATCGGCCCATTAGCTCAGTTGGTTAGAGCGTCGGCCTAATAACGCGAAGGTAGCGGGTTTGATCCCAACATGGGCCACTAAATCATTTATTCCTCTTTTTTAATATAGTCAATTCAAACATTTAAATCCTTAATGAGAATTAGCACCTGTTAATATTTAATCATATGGTCAGTAGACACATCTTAATAATAAATAACCAATCTTTCATCACTTGTAAAACCATGACATATTCATATCATGACTCCTACGTACTACGTAAAGGTAAAACAGCATCGTAGTCCCCACTAAGTACCAGGCATGCATACAATATGAGGAATAACTTGCGTCGGACAACAAGCCCGACTAACCTCCCGTACCTCACGTACATTACTGTCTGGTGTGTGTGGGTTTATATCCGATCATGCGCTGTTTGTGCATCTCCCGACCATGTCCGGTGGGAAAAAAAACTTTAGGTACCTACTGTAAACTTGACTTTCCATGTGCTTAGCACGTGGCTTATTCGTTTCGCACACGTATTGACTGTGTAAGTCTTTCAACTCAATACTTTGAAGCTTGGAAGGATGGGCCTAATATTCGCTTTTTGTTCAGTATTCGGCATATTTGGCAAGTTTACCGAATATTCGTATTCAGTGACTTTTCCACCGAACAATCGGTCGAATATTTCAGCCCATCCTTTGAACTTCTAATTCTTGTGCGTCGTGTCTTTAATCAAAATGAACTTACAATGAGTCAAAATGTGTACTTGGATTTTACATTCACTGCAGCAAAATTATGGGTCTATTCGGAACAATAATCTAAATTTATCTAGTTATATTAATTTTAATTTATGACAAAATTAAATCTTAAATAATTTTCACTTAATTCGCTCGAGTTTTATGATCACTGTAAAGATGTGGCCTCCTTTATGATATTCTTTTTTAACTATACATACCATAGTGTGTTTTGATAGAATGAAACGAATGACCAGGAAATTCTGTCAGGAGATGAACCTTATCCTATTGACCTTCATCTAAAATGACCACCTCGACAAGCCACCAAACCACCTAGACAATTTGAATGGAAAAGCACGAACCCGTTGATATTTGTTCAGTCTCGTTGACTGAGCAACCCTGTCAGTTCGCGGGACGCTGTCCCTTTCACCCCGTATATAGTTGCACCAGGTATCATGGATGCGTTCGTGCGTCTTCCGAAGGAGCAAGGTTTGACCTCCCTATGGCGAGGCAACCTGGAGAACGTGATCCGGTACCTCCCCACGCAGGCCCTCAACTTCGCCTTCAAGGACGAAGAAGGATAATACTTTTCAACCTGTTCCACTATTTCGCCAATTCCACCATCGGCCCATTAGCTCAGTTGGTTAGAGCGTCGTGCTAATAACGCGAAGGTCGCGGGTTCGATCCCCACATGGGCCACACTATTATTTTATTATTTTTTTATTTTTAGTTTAAAGAGAAGGTTTATATTTTATTCTTAGAAGCTACGTTATTAAAATAAATAATAAACAAGCATTTTAAACCTCAAAATTAAATCAGGGTATCTTATAATTTGCCATAACACCTAATCACTGTGATTCTAAATGTATCTAATGTGGTCAGCAGATACATCGTAATGTAACAACTAATCTTTCATTCATCACTTTTATGTCAGTTTTGTATTAATTGAATCTTCAATATTAACCACGTAAAGGTGAAAGAAATGGTATCGTAGTCCGTGCTGAGTACTAGGCTCGCATACATTTGAGGAGGCTTCAACGGTACAAGTCTAGTCCGTCTAGCCTCACGTTCAGTACTGACGGACGGTCTGGTGTTATGTTTGGGCTTATTTCGGAGCATGCGCTGTAGGAGCTTATAAAATAAGAAAAATATTTAATTATCGCACTATTAAACTAATTGTTCTTATTGCTTTAGTGACAGGTTGTCAGTCTATCGCCTAGATTGCAATATAAAGAAACCCTCGGATCCCTTAGCTAGTTTTTCAGCATGCCCGGGAGGAAAAGCAGCTGGCACATTCTATGTTTTTCTCTCGCTCCCAGTCCAGCATGGGAGAAACACCACTGATATAGATAAATATACTTTATAACACAGTTGCTCGTAAAGGGTCTCTTATTGCAACACTCTTTTTAGTCTTACACTTCTAAAGCACATACATCAAAAAATAATATTCCAGAAATACCCATTAGAATGTCTATGAAACGCGATTTTCAGCGTTCTGTGCGCCGCAGGTTTATACTATATGTATTCTACATTTCATATACGCGTAGTATGTTGATTGTGCGTTTAATAATAGATAAAAAAACATAATATACAATACTCGTATTTTATGTAGCAAAGATAGAAATAAAACTGCAACAAGCATATTTAAGAAAAACTACAAATCCAGTTTCTGAAATTGCCCTCATCCTCAAAAAAATTTATTTCTATTTATTCGTTATAGAAGTCTAGATGAATACCAGGAGCGCATACTCTTTAGAGAATAGTTTCACTTCACACAAATCTAGATTCCCATTGATGAATGATGCTGTGTGTGTGTGTGTGCAGGTCAGATCGAGCGCAAATAAGTATCTTCACTCCATTGGCTAGTAGATATTTTATATGATTTCAAAAATTATTAAATTGTTTAAACGTTCTTCCATGCTGGGCTGGGAGCGAGAGAAAAACATACAATGCGCCAGCTGTATTTCCTCCCGGGCATGCTGTAAAAACCAGCTAAGGGACCCTAGGTTTCAGTATATTGCAATTTACCTACACTTCAGCCATATACCTACAAATCTATCTTAAATAACCCTTATAACTTTGTCAGCTGTTAGGCGTTGTACGTTCTGCCTACCCCGTAAGGTATAAACGCGTGATTTTATGTACGTATGTATAACTTTGTCAGACTTGGCGAAATGACATTTATTTAGGTTGTTTACGCACTGCCTACCCCATTAGGGGATCGAGGCGTGATTATATGTATGTATGTCATTTTAAATTTAAGAAAAATGCCTTTTGACTCGTTCGGGTATTATTTGAACTGGTGTCCTTTCAAATACCGTTCTAAGAATCTAATAACTGAGCTACCTTGAAATTATAAAGGTGCATCAGAAAAGATATGATATATTTATGTAAGTACACTGAATGATGCAAATGTGCCCATGAAACTGAACAACTTTTCCTGGGGAACATAGGTACGTGATGATGATGTTGATGAGTATCGAACTGGAGATCAACACGCAGAAGCCTGGTTTGTAACTACTTTCACATTTAATTTACTACAGGGAAGTGGGCGTGCTTATCGTGTCCTAGCCACGCCCCTTAGTACGAGAGTCGACATCCAATGTTACCTGTTGACATAGATATATAGAAACACACGACGTAGCTAAAAGCTGTAGCTAATGCTTTATGTGTTCATTCCTGCCATCTTCTGTCATAATAGGACAGAATGGGACGGTGTTTACGTCTATTTAAACCCAGAAGGGACCCAGACCCAATCCTGTGTTACGCCAAGATTAGGCTTTTGCCAGGTTAGTGGGCAATCTAGCTATCGAAGTTTTTTTTAACGTAGCTTCGACTGACATTTACAATACTAACCGACCAACGGTTAAACGTTCTTTCCGAAGCATAGAAACGCTGGTATTGTTATACCACTACCGGTCACCCATCTACGGCCTAGCCACGGCGACGTCGTTTGCTTAACATTCGCTATCGGAATGAATAAGCACCGACTACCTTGAGCAACGAACCCCTCTGTTGAGAATACTCTGACTTAAAATAATCAGTTTACACCTGGTCTATAATATCAGCTCCGCCCCTGCATGGATCCATCTATCTCGCTCTGACTGCAATAGCGGCTGACTCTGTCAACTCTTCACAGCTCATGCTGTCCGTGGAAGCGCGTTGCTAAGCACGATGATAGACTGTATTCTAATGCGTAGGCAAAGGGTAAAACGCCTCGTTAGCAAATATTGTCAGTTATTTTAGATTGAAATGGTATATCGCTATCAGCCTATAATTGAAATTACAATGCATTGAAACCCCTTGATTTTACACATTTTATGTGTTTCTTTCGCTCCCAGTCCTGATAATATTATGCCAATAAAACAAGCTCTGTACAGAAGCTAATATTAATATTACTCATATTGTACATCTCCAACTGTATAGCTAGTTGCGAAGTTGCGGACCATTCTACGGACACACGTCGTCACATTACAATGCGTCCGCTAGTGTCCAAACCAATATAATATAGTAGCACTCTTCTGACGGTATTATAATTCGTAGCATAATGCTACACGTTTGCTACGAATTGAGGGAAGAGCACACACGGCTATACCACTGTGTGAAATACTTTAAATATTTACACAGAAATCTAAATCACAACTTGATTTATTATAATTATAACTGCCTCCGTGGTCTAGTGGCTAGTTCCATGGACTACCGATCTGGAGGTCCTGGGTTCGATTCCCAGGAGGGAAACACAAAGTTGATATTTGAGAATTAATCACTTTGTGAATTTTTCCCCAGTTTGGTTAGGACATTGCAGGCTGAATCACCTGATTGTCCGAAAATAAAAAGATTTCGTGCTTCGGAGGGCACGTTAAGCCGTCGGTCCCGGTCGCTGTCTTTGATAGTGGTCGTTACTCAAACCATGTCAGAGGCCTGATAGTTGTGCTTCTAGGCGGTTTAAAAACTCTGACACCAGGGTTCATCGGGTCGATAGACTCGATACCCACTCGACAGAAGAAGAACTTGATTTATTCAAATTTGGTTTATTGTTTTGTGAACCTGAAAATTGCATTCACTTTTGTAATTAAATTAAACAGATCTAACTAACTCCACGGACTTTTGAAACATAATGAAGTGGGAAAAGTAAAGAAAATCTAATCAAAAACATACATACAATCACGCCATTAATGGGGTAGGCAGAGCGTAAACGACCTAAACAAAGGTCGTCGACAAAGTTTTGAGGGTTGTAAAGATAGATTTGTACGTATATTGCTGTAGTGACAGGTTGTCAGCCTGTCGCCTAAATTGCAATATACAGAAACCCTTGAATTACCCCTTTTACCCTTAACTGGCTTTTACAGCATGCCCGGGAGGAAATTCAGCTAGCACATTCAATGTTTTTCTCTCGCTCCTAGTCCAGCATGGAAGTATTAAAAACATTATAAGTAATAACGCGGCTTACTTAGGTGTACCGCGAGTCCTGGCGAGCTGGGAACGAATCACTCAAATCAAATCTTCGAAGCTCTGAACATGTTATGATCTCCTGGTAGCGTGCAAGAACTGTTGCGAAGAATCCGTACACCGTTGCCCGTCCCCACACCGTGGCGCGACGTTGCCAACTCGTGAACACCGAGGTTAGGGCTTTAAAGCATCTCGCAATCGCAAGCTCTGATCATCTTATGATCTCCTGGTAGCGCACAAGAACTGTTGCGGCGTTGCCAAATCGTGCACGCACCGCTCTCCGCCCTCGCTCGCTCGGGAACCTCCCAGACGCGACGTTGCCATTACGACTGGCCGACTGACCAGGAGCCCTATTTTTGAACCATTCGAATCGAATTAGCAT
The DNA here is from genome assembly GCA_949820665.1 of Scrobipalpa costella. NCBI lineage: Eukaryota > Metazoa > Arthropoda > Insecta > Lepidoptera > Gelechiidae > Scrobipalpa > Scrobipalpa costella. The sequence continues at coordinate 39,613,777 of OX463295.1, forward strand.
ATGAAAGACTTTCGCATTGTAATTTGTATGAAAATCGCATACGAAAGTTGCTCTTGAGTGATTAAAAATTACGAATCCTCCCGCAGCCGCTATCACTCTTTGAAAAAAATATATATATATATATATTTCTTTCACTCGTTTAGCTCAGTGTACGTATGTTTATGGATACAAACATTTTTTATTTCAATATGTATGGTGTAAAGAAACCAAAAAACGAATTTGTTTTGTTTATGAGATGTTTATGTTTTAATAAACAAATAGATATCTTTTTATCATTTCCCTTTACCTTATTGTTCAGAATTTTGCGCGCAAATAGTTTATTTTCTCTTATATCACCGGAAGTCCCAGAAGTTCCAGTGATATTAAGAGCCAATGAAATGATCGATATCTGTCTCTGTCCCTCACATGGTTTTCGTACTACTACGCTCTCGCTTACTCTCGCTCAGTAACACAGCGTATCCTTTGTTTGAAAATGAACCTTTATGACAAGTTCCTTCTTCTTCTCAGCGAGTGGATTCTTGAGTCGAACGACCCGATGAACCCTGGTGCCGGAGTTTTCAAACCGCCTAGTAGCACAGCTATTAGGCCTCTGACCTGGTTTGAGTAACGACCACTAACAAAGACAGCGACCGGGACCGACAAATTAACGTGCACTCCGAAGCACGGAATCCTTATTTCTTTTTGGAAAATCAGATGATTCATCCTGCAATGTCCTAATCAAACTGGGTAAAACCTCACACAGTGATAAATTGACAAATATCAACTTTGTGTTCCTCCCTGGGTATCGAACCTAGGACCTCCGGATTGTAAGCCCATGGCTCTGACCACTAGACCACGGAGGCAGTTACAAGTGAGCTAAAGACACATTTAAAAATGGAGTGAGCAAATTGTGGCCAGTCTAAGTATGTTACTGTCAGTTTGAAGGAAAGTGAGTTGGCAATGATTTTTGTTGTCTATGGTTTGTCAAAAAGCTTGCCAAAGTAATCTGTTTTGATGTTCCCGCGGCGTTAAGTATAAATAAATTTATTTATTAAATAATTTATTTTTCAGGTAAATCAGTAGTCAATCTTTTCAGATTTTTTTCCTTTTTACCTCATCCTTCTTACCCTTGTTCTCTCACAGATACTTATCCTTAAAAGCATTGTAATAGGCCTACCTCCTACCTACAAAAGGCCCTACAAACTTGACTCTGGCGGAATCATCACGGAAACGCCAAACAACTAAAAGTTAAAGTACCCGCGGCAGTGATATTTATTGTTTTAGTGTTATTTTCGAGAATTACGGAGGATTATGGTATAAACGAATTATTTGCATGTCCGTGAAATGTACAATTCTACGTATAATGTGTTTTGCAGTTCCAGTAGATCCGATTAAGATAAGCACACAAACACACTATGGATACGGACCTCTCACATGCAAAATTTCAGCCTGATCGGCGCATTTTTTTTCACAAGGCGTTTCATAAAATTCTTACACCAGGAATACATAAAATGATGCAGTATATAGTAGTGTGTCAATATAATATTATTCATTTGTTACTTGGAATCTTACTTCCGTGCTGGACTGGGAGCTAGAGAAAAACATAGAATGAACCAGCTGTATTTTTTTCCGAGCATGCTGTAAAAACCAGCTAAGGGATCTAAGGATTTCAGGGTATTGCAATTTAGGCGATGGGCTGATAACCTGTTACTACAGCAATATACCTACAAATCTATCTTAAATAACCCTCAAAACTTTGTCAGACGTGGCGGAACGACCTTTGTTTACGTCATTTACGCTCTACCTACCCCATTAGGGATAAAGGCGTGATTAAATGTGTGTAATCGATTTTATATATGTCTTTCTCAGACCTATGACGCAGTGCATTTGCAACTCACTCGTTCTGCAATGTAGTCAATCGACTACGGAGTTGCTACGTGCGTAGCATGTACGTAGACAGTCGTAGCAATTTGCTACGAATATCATGTTACGACTAATATTTTATTCACGTGTCATGCTCTGAAAGTGCTATTTTGTGCAGGGAGTAGGCTGCACAAAATTCAATTTTGTGCACAAAGGCAGGCAAACGTATCAACAAATAAATGCATCTCTTCTAAGCAAAGAAAATTAGCATACAGCCAAACACAATGAGAAGTTCATACATAGAACTTGTAATTTTAAAATATTTTCTTCTACTTATTGGTCTTTTGTGTATTTATGACACAAAACGATATTTAAGTTCAATTACGATAGTGTTTTTGATTTATTTACAATATTAATTTAATTATAATTAATTTTACTTCCATGCTGGCCTGGGAGCGAGAGAAAAACATAGAATGTGCCAGCTGCTTTTCCACCCGGGCATGCTGTAAAAACCAGCTAAGGGATCCGAGGGTTTCAGTATATTGTGATTTAGGCGATGGGCTGACAACCTGTCACTACAGCAATATACCTACAAAAAAATCTTAAATAACCCTCAAAACTTTGTCAGACGTGGCGGAACGACCTTTGTTTAGGTCGTTCACGCTCTGCCTACCCCATTAGGGATAAAGGCGTGATTATATGTATGTATGTATGTATTAATTTAATAGCAGTATGTATAGGTTTCCATGCTGGACTGGGAGCGAGAGAAAAACATAGAATGCGCCATGTGCATTTCCTCCCGGGCATGCTGTAAAACCAGCAACGGGATTCGAGGGCTTCTTTGCATTGCAATTTAGGCGATGGGCTGACAACCTGTCACTATAGCGATACACATTTCAATCAAAACTAGCCCTCAAAACTTGTCAGACGTGGCTGAACGACCTTTTCTTTGGTCGTTTACGCTCTGCCTACCCCATTTGGGATAAAGGCATGATTATATGTATGCATAGTTTTCCAGCCCAATAAATCAAAGGTGTTTCAGGATTGCTATCTTATAATTTGGGATGAATGCACAATGGCAAATAAAAAAGCTGTTGAAGCCGTGGATAGACCACTGCGGGACATTCGCCGAAACGACAGTCCAATGGGGAATGTGACGGTACTTTTCTCTGGTGATTTCCAGCAAACTCTTCCGGTTGTTACTCGGGGAACCCGAGCCGATAAAATCAATGCATCATTGAAGCGTTCATATCTAGGGCCTCAAATAAAACGAATGCGTCTTACAATATACATGCGAGCACAATTAGGCGGAAATTCTCAGGCACAAGCATTTTCAAATATTCATTTGGAAGTTGGGGAGGGTACTCTTCCTGAAAATTAAGGAAAAGTTGTAATTTTGTTTAAAGCAGAGTTGTGTCGTCCGAAGATGAGCTGATAAATTCAGTGTTTGGAGATGTTCCAAGTATTCCGCAACATACTAATTCTTGGTTATGTGAACGCGCCATACTTACAGCCAAAAACGAACAATCTGCTCCATTAATGAAATTATTTTTTGGAGATGAAGTAGAATTGTTGGAGATGAAGTGGTTTACACGTCTTATAACAGCGTTGTAAGCGAGGACGATGCTACAAACTACCCAATAGAGTTTTTGAGCTCACTTACAGCGAGTGGTCTTCCTGCACACTTAAAGTCCGAGTGCCCATAATGCTTTTGAGAAATCCAACTCCACCCAAATTATGTAATGGCACCCGACTTAAAGTATGTGAAATACGGGATAAGGCTAGGGAGATGATGACCCGACTTAAAGTATGTGAAATACGGGATAAGGCTAGGGAGATGATGACCCGTCTTAAAGTATGTGCTGTGCAGAGAAATTTAATCCATGCTGAGATTCTTACTGAATGTGGCGCGGGCGAAACTGTTTTCATACCCAGAATTCCACTTATTCCCAACAATTTCCCGTTCGAATTTAAGCACACAAAGTTTTCTGTAAGTCTCTGCTTCGCAATGACCATTAATAAATCTCAAGGTCAAACTCTTAAAGCTGCTGGGGTGGATCTAAGATCCAACTGCTTTTCTCACGTATGTGGCATGTTCACGAGTGAGTAGCGCTGAACAATTGTTTATTTTAGCCCCAACGGGAAAAGCTACTAATGTAGTTTATAGAGATATTCTTTGATTTTGAAAGTTATTTATTACTTTCACATAGTTCACCACGAACGAAGTCGCGGGCACCAGCTAGTATCGACTAATTAAAAAAGTTAAAATGCGGGAAAGACTTGTTTAGTATACACAAAAAAAAAAGAATTTCCTAAATTTTAAAAGTTGACGTGGAAAACAGAGTTTATAATTCGTGCACAAAATCATTTTTGTCCTCGACTAAATATAAATAAAATATCTCGGTCAAAAAGCACTTGTTTTGTGCACTTGTCGTAAAATTTGCTAATTGTTGTCAAAATTTAGATTAACCTAGGAACTCAACAGTTTATCGGTGCTTTTATCATCAAACCTACATATCAACACTTCAGCTGATGATCATTTTAGTACCGTTTTATAATAATTGATGTTTTTCCTATGTTTGCCGATCGTTTAATGAGCCCGATAGGAGTCAACGACCTTCTAATTACAATAAAATAAAATAAAATAAAAACGTTTGAGCGTAGATAAAGATTTTTGGGCTGCAATGTTGTTGCGTAGATATAATAAATAATATACCTACCTATGTATAAGTCCTCGCCCGGGCTCACCCGGGGATCTGCACTGAGCTAGCAGCTGCCGGTCGAGCTACCAGGACTGCATCTCTCAAAGGAGTATTACACTCAAATTGCAGACATGACGTCACACATCGCTACCACTCACGCACCCTAAGGGAATGCGCGTGTAGGTACATTTATACAAACAAGTACGGCAAAGCTGTAGTGGCTGAGATAAAACCATAGCACCATTCCTTCTGTTTTGCGTTTGGCTCAGTTCCGGCCATCCATAGCAACCGATATCCTATGGGATCATGACATGTACACAGGTGTCTCGTTGCTAGGTAGCCTGGAATGAGATAGATGCATCTATGCCTCCTCTGCTTACTCGCAACCCCGATGCGATTTTGATTTACTTGCTGAAGAGCGCGTGAATGAATATATCGGGTGTTAGGAGCAGCATCATGAGAATAAGACTGATTACCAAGTTGTTTGAGGCCCTTACTTTGTTTTATAACTAGAATATTTCTATATGTCTTAACTAAAATATCCGTATTTTATCATTTCTCATACGTACAGAGTGTCGGCAGAACGTTGAACACACGAAAATGGAAGATAGCAACCAATATGCGAAACCCTTAGTCTTCAATCACTTAAAGTTTTTTAAACGCAATGTAAAGAAAAGCTTAAAATCGTGTTTTACCCATTTTCGTAATGTTTGAAGGCGCAACTTTTTGTCTAGCTGTTATCTGCACCAAACCACAAAACAATAATTTAAGAGGAATTTACCTACAGTCTAGACAAAATAAAAGTTTTGTCAGTTTCGTTTATCTTACATTAACTTGGTCTTCAAAGTTTCAAACTTATGAAATTAGATTATTAAAATATAATCTGAATGAAAAAAACCATGGGCCTAGATCAAATCTTTTGGGCTGGGTAGATAGCAGACGACCCCACCTGTCTATCATTTTTGTATGTTCAACGTTCTGCCGCACACTCTATATAACGGTCGTTCACTTTTAGATATTTAAACATATATATCAAATTACGCATAATAATCTCAGTGCAGTCGTAATGTCCTGGTGCAGAAAGCTTTCGAGCGCTTTAATAGGCTGTATAGATAGGTCTCCAACCCAAACCTAATAAATAATATTTTATATATTCTAACTCAAATGATTGAAAAAAATAAATGGCGGGAATGAATTGTTTAGTTTACAATATTTTTTGTAGAATTTCCTGAATTTTCTAAACAATCGAAGTGAAAAGCAGAGTTTATAACTCGTACACAAAACCATTTTTGTCCTGGACTTAATATTAGCTTGCGAGGCTCGTTAAGGCGATGTATGAAGTAATAAAAAAAAAGCGCTCGTTGGTCAAATGGTGATGCTTATTCATCCCAATAACGAATGCGAAAAAATAAACAAGAAAAAAAAAGGCGTGTGACTAAACACTGGCCGGCATGTTCTCCCGGGCTATTATACTCGAATAACTGGTAGCTGTATTTGTTTGAATTTTACAAATACTTTCTTTTGTTTTCTTTCGGAATAGCATCTGTCGCAGCTACATCGTAAATTGTATAGTATTACATGCGAGCCAACACATAATTTTGTCACAATGCGTTGCGTATTTCACACGATACGGGGTGAAAAGGACAGCGTCCCGCTAACTGATAGGGGTTGCTCAGTCAACGACACTGAACAATTTTCACCAGGAAATGACTACCTTGATCGGGCAATTTGTATGGAAAAGCCATTTTTTATTTTATTTTCCTGAATGAATTTCCTGGTGATAGTTGTTCTGTATCTGTGACTGAGCAACCGCTACCAGTTAGCGGGATGCTGTCCCTTACACCCGGTATAACACTAGACGTAGTGAAGTTTCGCGTATGTTTGTGGAGCTGGTCGAGGTGGCTTAGAGATAGTATTGCCGGCAATGGTAGCGCGCAGTATGAGACCGACCAGTGAAGAGAACTTGATAGTTGGAGATGTGGTCCTTGTGACAGATGCAGCTTGGGTGATCGGTAGTGGTATCACAACTCGTGTCACAGATAATTGGCCGAAGGCATGTCAGAGGTTGTTTGGTGGCTGAAACTCTGAGAGCTGGGTTGTACATTACCTGCCAAGAGTAATAATCTAATCTAGGATAAGGTCGAATTTCGCTTCTGGGTTGCGAAGGTCAGGTCAAAAACCCAATACCGTTCAATTCTCTAGAGCACCTGATCTCGATCAGCCGACCTCGGAAATCAGGGAAAATGAATGAGTCAAATTTGACGGCAGAGATGCAATCGAGGCAATCATTACTATGTATGGTAAAACAATAAGTAATAAATAACTTAATGTTCAAATCCTTATCCTTAGCTTATCCATATATCGTAAACGAGTCCAGTTCCTTATTAATTGTAACCTCCCGGGCATGCTGCAGAAGTCAGAAGTGATGGACTAACTAGGGAGTCAAAGTCGAGTCACAGAATAAGTAATTACAAGTCGAGGTTGATTTTAAAAGTGCTCATTTCAGATTTAGGAAGTTCATGAAATGTAAAAGTTATAAAACATGATTATACGGGGTGTAAGGGGGGACAGCGTCACACTAACTGATAGGGGTTGCTCAGTCAACAAAACTGAACAACTATCAGCAGGATTAATTATAGGAAATAAAAAAGACTTTTTACTTTTCCATACAAATTGTCTGATTGCGGTGATTGTTTTGTATGGGGAGGTCAATTTACTATTTCGTCTTCTGAAATTTGAATTTCCTACTGATGGTTGTTCAGTTTCGTTGACTGAGCAACCCCTATTAGTTAGCGGGATGCTGTCCCTTACACCCGGTATATGATGCTAGTGTTACATCTCAAGTATAGTTTTCATTATATCTTGGTTTAATAATTGGCTATTTAGATGCCAGTTACTTACTGTGGCTGTCGTCGCGGCCGGGACATGCGAGCTATTTTTAAACAACGCTACCAGGATATCATGAAGGTACAGAAGTTACAGGCCACGAGACGAGCTCGACTACACCCACATGCAAATGCAATACAGGTGCGCCCATCACAACGATTGCAATGGAAGATGGACGACCGCCGGATAAGAGCAGGACGGGTGATTTATTACTTTACCCCGTGACCGTGGCAGCGAAAAGGGATGTGAATGACCCTGAATGACCGGGAGCAATCGATACCTCACTCTATCGGTCTAACTAATGTCGGTAAAAAGGGGTACTATTTTTTTTTTTATACAGTAGGTACTTTGTACATACTAAAAAACAATGCATGCCATCTCTAAGTGGCAGCTAACTTCTTCTTCTTAGCGAGTGGATTATCGAGTCGAACAGCGACCCGATGAACCCTGGTAACAGAGTATTTAAAACACCGAGTAGCACAGCTATTATATTAGGCCTCTGACATGATTTGAGGAACGACCACTATCAAAGACAGTGACCAGGGCCGACGGATTAACGTTTACTCCGGAGCACGGAATCCTTTTTTTAAGAACAATCAGTTGATTCAGCCTGCATTGTCCTAACCACACCGGGGAAAACATCACAAAGTGATAAATTGACAAATATCAACTTTGTGTTCCCCCTAGGAATCGAACCCAAGACCTCCGGGTCAGAAGCCCATGGCTCTGACCACTAGACCACGGAGGCAGCTAACTAAAATAGAGGCAAATCAACGTCAGTGTTTCACTTTTCTTAAATTTACTATAATTATCTCGAGAACTATTCATCCGATTTCAGTACTGTTTTAGGGGTTACATCCCCAAAGGAAAAAACGGGATCCTATTACTGAGACTTCGCTGTCCGTCTGTCACCAGCTTGGGTCACCAGGCTATATCTCAAGTGATAACTAGAGAGTTCTCATTTTTGCAGATCATGTATTTCTGTTGCCGCTATAACAACAAATACTTAAAACAGAATAAAATAAACATTTAAGGGGACTCCCTGTTTGCTTCTTTTTGAGCTAGTGGACTGTGGGTTTATTGTTATTATAGATAGATTCAAAATTATATTTATGTCAATTTCACCTAGTTTTAAGTTTTACTTCTATGTCAAAGAAAAATAAAAACTTTTTGTATTTGTATTTGTTTGTAGATCGAAGAAAACTCCAAGATTACGGTAAATGAGCCTTTATTATCACTATTTTTGGACACTTTACAAATTAGTTATATCTACTTGTTGCCACCATCATTTGAAGATAAACGAACATCTATAGTTTTATTTAAAACAGGTTGCAACATACTGCGGCCCAGGGAAAGAAGACATAACCACAAAAGCAGGAAGACTTCAAGTCTAATAACAAACTTTATCAAAAATATTAGAAAGCATACATAATCTACTGTTAACCCAGTATCTCACATTCATAACTCTTTATGTAACAATTTTGTCATATAAACATATTAAATTATATCTGGTGCTTAACATTAACCTTATATTAATCGAAGCTTAAAGCCACTTAAACTCAAAACTAAATATTGATTAACATAACATAAAAAGTCAGATCATTCATAGAACTATTAGATATTATATTTTATCATAAAACATAACACCATGTCTTAACAATTATTATTATAGACTAAAAAAGGTGCAGCATTGGGCTCCCTCATGAGGACCATAGTACCTACAGTTACAATAGCTATTTTAATAATGTTTCACATTGTTGTCAGAGACCAATCCTATAAACGCTCCACCCCGTTCATTTCCAAATCCAACCCTCTTGAGAAGGAGGTGTTCTTGGGCAGCCCACAAATTTCATTGTTTCAAGGAATTTTATCATTTCTTTAAAAAGCTGTAGGTGAGGAGTTTTCTCAGTCATATTTGTAGCGTGTATTTTCCCTCTGCGTAAATGGGAATTGTCGCTGTTCAGACAGGAGAAAAGTCTGTCTAGGCTGATGATGACTTGTGCAGTTGCAGCTTGAGTCGGTGTTCCTGAAAACGGAAGCAACATAAAGACTATTCAATTGTGGAACATGACGAAAATTAACATGCTTGGAAGGCAGCTTGCTCAACCTAGTAATTCTCTGCCGTTATTTTTCTTATCAAGTCATTTTTCGAGTCAAACGGCCCGATCAGAATTTCAAGCTGGGATGGTTTATTGCAACCTCTGTCAATTATCCTCAAGACCACGGAGACAGTTACTATTCTCTGACGTGCATGGCAGAGATATTTCCTTTGCTGAAATCGTAGTCAACTCCAAAAAGAAGCTGTGTAATGTAACTGAAACATAATGTTGTTGAAACTTATGGATGGGACTCCCCTGGTAGAACCAGTAACGGCGTGGTTGAGAACAGATAGAGGGGATCGCAGTTATACATATAGGCTCTGACATAGCTTGTGTAACGAACACTGCTACCGATCGCAAGAGGACACAACTTAACTAAATCTTGACTCAAATTTTATATGAACATCTTCATCACTTTTGATCCACACTATTTTTATTAGTAGAGAGGAAAAACACATATTCTTTTTTAACTGATTATCACCGGGACTATTTTTTCAGCGCCTTAACAAAACATACTTAAGTTATTGATTATCTGCAGCATCTTGTGGGTCTAGTCCGAAAACGTGACAATGGTGGCGTTGAACATAGGGTCAAACCCTTGGACGAATAACATCTGGACGCGCAATTATGACGTTTTACTCCTTACCCCTCTAGTTTGACAGGATAAATTTTGGCCACAGTACACCAACTAAAGCCGGTAGTGTGACTTCAAATTTAGAAGACGAAACATACCTTTGAAAATGGTGAAAGGTGCTGTTTTGTTTTGCTGAACTTATAGTGATCGAACGAGCAATATTTCTTTTCATTCGTAGGTGTGTTTTAGATCCACATTTATCGTTATTTTCTTGTAAAATTAATAAAATACGTAGGGACAGGACTGAATAATACGACTCAATAAAACGTCCATGGTTCTGAAAGCATGGTAACCAAAATATTGTCATTCTGTAATGAGTCGGATTATAATTGTTATTTTTTCATTCGTTCATTCATTTCTGTTCATCTAGAGACGTGACATTATCGATGAACGATATAGATAGGAATGATTTACTGTATAAACATTTACGAACAAAATAAACATTTGTGGATGGACAACGCTAATAGGAATCAGAATATCACAGTTAACCTTACCTTTTATTAGGGTTCCGTATTACTAAGATTCCACTGTCTGTTTTTTTGAACCGTGATAGCTACATAATAGTTGAAATCAATCGTCCACAGGATTTAAGCCAAGTGTTTTTACTTCAAATTGCATGTGGCGCCCTCTAGAGGGCATGAAGTAGTGAAATAAAATAAAACCTTTTTTATAATGACGTTTCAGAGGAAAGGGTTTAATTACCAAATTCCTAATACATATTATTATATTATTAGTTGTAGTGCATTTTTCTGTAATTTGAGGTTTTTATTATCATGTGTATTTAATTGTTTATCCAAAATAAATAAAACAAACTTTTTCCCGCGGATTTGTATTCGATACATAAGAATATTTTCTAAAATCACTCCACAGATCGGAAAACTGGCCTTAAAGGTATATAGTGGCGATTGCCACCCGGACACCAGCGCAGGTACTCCTACTTGCCCCAAGCCATATAGTAGGTGGGATAGGGGGGCTCACGCAAATCCCAGTAAGGTTGCCAGGTAGCGGGACTCACCAGGATTGTACCGAATGTAAATAACTAATATAATATTGTATGTGGCATATACATTTTTGCGCTCGCTTCGCTCTCGATACGCTTGGTCAAAATTGAGTTTAAAATGTATATTATATTTTATGCGCTCGTTTTACATGCAAGAACGTTCTAGGTTTTCTTCCTAGAGTGTTTGAAACAATTTCAACACTTCAAATTCAGATTTTTAACCAAATTGACTTTCACAGATCTGAAAATGACAATGTAAATCACGTTGATGAACTGGGCAAGGCAATAGCGCAGATATACTTAAACACCCGAATTGCCTTTATTAGAAAACAAAGTATAAAAAAGAATTCGAAAAAACATATTTTCAAAAAGCTTGTTTTGTAAGTTTTTATCTTCTAATGTAAGCTGCTCCACATTTGGTGTAAAAATTATTTGCACTTGCAGCGGGTGTGCTAATTTGATGATGGGCAACAGACAAAAAAAATCGACAGGGGAAAAAAATATTTTTCATATAAAATTGTCTGATCGAGGTGGTCATTTTGTATGGGAAGGTATTTTTTTATCGTCTCCTGACATAATTTCCTGGTGATAGTTGTTCAGTTTCGTTGACTGAGCAACCCCTATCAGTTTACGGGACGCTGTCCCTTACACCCAGTATGTATTCTATCTTTGAGTCTACAAAATATGACATGAATAATTTCAATTATTAATAATCAATTTGAAAATTCTACTCTTCTTTTATTTCCTAATCAAATTTAATTAAAAATACGTCTTCATATTTCTTTAATACAGGAAACATCATTCACTCAACCATTCATTCTTTATCGATTATCGACTAGGGTACAACACTATCTAAAACACCTAATAGCACAGATTAAAAACTCATATAACCCGATTATTTGTGAAGTGTCAAAAATAAACAAATATATAAGGAAACGCGTACTTTTATATTTGTTCGAGTATTATATGTCATACCTCCCTCCCCCCCAGTTTTGGTTGAACAAGTTCTCATACATTTTTGTTTCGTGGCGTGTCCAGATGTTATTCGTCCAAGGTCAAACCCCTTCTCCCGTCATCGTTCCTCACGTACCTACCACACGTTCCCTTGTCCTAACCGTCACACACGTCCCTAAACCGTCATCAAGTCTGTCCAGTCCTCCCATCCATTCCTCCCGTCTATGACTTGCTCCAGTCGCTTCTCTTTCCGTCGATCTTGAAACTTATATCGTTCCAGTGCACGTGTATAAAAGTATTACAGATTATTAATACAACACATATTATGAATTGAATTGCTGCCAACATTTTAACAACATAGCGTGATGCACTTCAAAGCACTCTTAATTCTGCCTGCGTGCCCCCAAGTAAAGCAAGATGAAATGTTTTTTCTAAGTTAGTTCAGGTAACACAGAATTAAATAAAAAGGTTCCATCATTATCGGTTTAATCACTCATTTTGTTCCCTGCCCCTACGTTAGATAACATAATGTTGTCGTAAATCCAGGTAACACTGTGAAACTGAAAAAAAATCCTGTCAAAATCGGTTAAAATACAAACTCAATTTAGATCCCTGCCTACTGCCTACCCCTTAAATACGGTGGCGTGATTATATTTATCCTTAGTTTGCGTTCAGGTAAAACTCAGTTGAATAAAAAAAGTCCTATCAAAATCGGTTAAATACACTTCTAAATTGAGTTCCCTGCCTACTTCCTACTCCCTAATCCGGTGGCGTGATTATTTATATCTACAGTTTGAGTCTTGGTAGCACTCAATTGAATTAAAAAATCCTATCGAAATCGGTTAAAAACACTAACTAAATTCAGTTCCCAACTACTGCCTACCTCATTAGTACGGTGGCGTGATTATTTATATCTTTAGTTTGTATCTTGGTAGCACTCAGTTGAATAAAAAAGTCCCATTGAAATCGGTTAAAAACACTAACTAAATTCATTTCCCTGCCTACCCCCTAAGCACAGAGGCGTGATTATTTATATCCTTAGCTTTAGACTAAGAAACACTTAGTTCAATAAGAAAGTCCCATCAAAAACGATTAAAATTTAGCAACTAAATTCAGTTCCCTGCCTACTTCCTACCCCCTAAGTACGGTGGCGTGATTATATAAAGCCTTTGTCCGACTCCAGGTTACCATCTATAACCATACCAAATTTCAACAAAAACCGTTAAGCCGTTTAGGCGTGAAAGAGCAACAAACAAACAGACAGATAGACAAGTTACTTTCGCATTTATAACATTAGCTTTTACCCGCGACTTCGTCCGCGAAGTTTATTTTTCTCCTTCGCCCACCCGTGATTATCAGAGTCTTGTAGTCGTCTGTAGGGTCACACCTCTTCTCCCGTAATTGTTCTTCACGTACCTACTACACGTTCCCCTTGTCCTCCCGTCACACGCGTCCCTAAACTGTCATAATGTCTGCCCAGTCCTCCATTCCTCCCGTCCATGACTCGCTCTAGGCGCTTCTGTTCCCTTCCCTCTCGTTTATCTTGAAACTTATGTCGCTCCAGTGCACGTGTATAAAAGATTCACGGATTATTAATACACATTATGAATTGAATTGCTGCCAAAATTTTAACAACATAGCGTGATGCACTTCATAGCACTCTTAAACTTGCTACCTTAGTTTAATAAAAAAGTCCCATCAAAAATGATTAAAAACCACTAAAAAAGATCAGTTCCCTGCCCCCTAAGTATGGTGTAGTTTGTGATTTTTAATCGTTTTTGATGAAACTTTTTTATTGAACTAAGTGTTATCACAGATTAGATAATAGTTATTTAGTTACCAAGGCAAAAGCTAAAGTTACGAATAATCACGCCCCTATGCTAAGGGGGTAGGCAGTAGGCAGGGAACTGAATTTAGTTAGTGTTCTTAACCGATTTCGATGGGACTTTTTTTATTTAACTATGTTTCACCTAAACACAAACTAAGGATAAATATAGTCACGCCACCGTACTTTGGGGGTGGGCAGTAGACAGGGGGATCTAAATTGAGTTTGTTTTAATAGAACTTTTTTAAGTTTACTCAATGTTATCTGAATTTACGATACAATCGCGGTACCTAACGTAGGGGATAGGCAGGGAACAAAAAAATTTATGTTTGAACCGATTACGAAGGAATCTTTTTTATTTAATTCTGTGTTATCTGGACTAACTTAGAATATATTTCATCACGCTTCTTTACTTGAAGGGTAAGGCAGGCAGAATAAAGAGTGCTATGATCATCATCTGCATCACGCTATGTTGTTTAAATGTTGGAAGCAATTCAATTAATATGTGTGTTGTGTATTAATAATCTGTGAAACTTTTATACATGTGCACTGGAGCGACGTAAGCTTCAGGATGGACTGGAGCGAGTCGTGGACGGGAGGAATGGACGCGTGTGACGGATAGGACAGAGGGAATGTGTACGATAGGTACGTGAGGAACGATGACGGGAGAGGGAGTTTGACCCTACTGCCACCGCCACCATCGTCACGTTTTCGCACCAAACCCACAAGACGCTGCAGATAATAACAAGTGGACAAAGGAGAAAAAATACTTCGCAGACGAAGTCGCGGGTAAAAGCTAGCAGCCTATAAATAGTCCCAGTCCGAAATTGTATGTATGTAATTTACAAATATTAAGAACAAAAAATAAATAACAAAGGATCCCGTGTCCGCTGGTATCCGCCCAAACGTGCCCATAATGCTGGCGGCATTGCCTCGTAGAATGGCTGAGCTATTTGCTGGACCAGGATCGAGCAGGAACGGGAATTGCGACCACAATCTCTAAAGCGCCACGCCGCCTTATCTTGCGCACAAACTATTTCGATAAAGCACACGGAACGCAAAGGGAACGAAGTCATATCTTAGGGTCGTATTTATAAAGCGATCTCGAGATTGAGAGCAATCTTAAATATGGATTTGACTGTTCTTTTTGTACTGAAATGACATTTCTGATACAAACTCATTCTTGCCGCCAGTCTCAAGAGCGGAGTATAAATACGGGCCTTAGGACAAAGTCTGCGTACTCAAGTAACCGCAGCGGAGCCGATGGAATGAGTGGTTCTGGGGAGATGGTAGCATCATTCTATCCTGGTCCGTGACGTGAGTGATCCCGCTTGTCTTGTTTACATCAAGCCACGTGCGTCACTTCCTGTACCTGTACCTGTTTTTGTTACCAGGAGCTCATGTCACTAAAAAGGTCATAGAGAAAGGTACGTTCATCCGCCGCGGCGTACATCGTTCGATCATAGTATAGGCTCAGACCAAATTATTTGGTCTGAGAGTATAGGTCTATGCAAACGCTGGGGAATAACGTGGCCCTGTATGGTAAACAACGCATTACGGTTGGTTGTAAAGTGAAACGCAACTGGGTTAACATAGTCAAGGCGGTCGAGGCTTTGAAAGAGGACAGTCTAATATGGCCTCCAGAACAGTAATGGCGGTCGCACTATTGATTCTGATTTATGAAACGGAGTACCTGGTTAGATAAATAGCAACATAAATAATTATCTTTATGAACGCTTACATGTTTGTTTATGTTTACATCTTATTATAGATGGAGAGGAGAGGGCACCGAAAGGATCATATTTTTTTAATTACTTGATTGCTTCATCGCGATAGTTTCGACAACCGGGCTGAAAAGTTCCGAAATGGTGCTATTGTATTGAGTGTGCGCGTCCGTCTGGACGCTCGCAGCGCTCATCATAAAGTAATCCGTGATCCAGGCTAGCGTAGAGACTTGTGAACCGGCGTATTCGTCATATATGAGCAGGAATCTAGCGAATGCGTTGTAGTCTTGTCGTCCAATTCCAAATACTACTATTTAGGTATTTTCTAGAGTATAAGCACAGAATATATAATAGTACTACATAGTATACGTGTGCCTATAGTAGCGAAAGCACTGCGAACTGACGTCATAGGAGCATCTCCGTCTAGTTATGAGCTCCTGGTATCCCAATCCGGCGGAATAGCGACGACGCCACGTCGGCCGCTCTCGGTCCCCAAGTCGCAGGGCTCGCTTTCAGCTTTTTTTGCCAATTTTGTTTTTCACTTCCTGAAAAAAAATCCTGGTGAAAGTTGTTCAGTGTCGTTGACTAAGCAACCCCTATAGGTTTGCGGGACGCTGTCCCTTACACTCGGTATACTGTGATGTTGACACAGATTAATTCAGTGACTTTAAGTTGCTGATCATATTTTAGGGTGTGATAACCTTATTCCTAATTCGTAGGTGTACCCATAAAACTGAACAACTTACCCCAAGGAACATAGGTCGAAATACGAAAATAAAATTGGCCCTCCCATACAAAGGGTGTCCAGTCTATTTGTATGGTCAAATATTTTCGACCTATGTTCCTTGGGGAAAATTGTTCAGTTTCATGAGTAGAAGAATCACACCCTAATATATGGTCAGTATTTTTTTTTATACTCATTGCTGGAACATTAAACCTATTTCCAGTTGTGTACTGTGTAAATAAGTGTACCTATACTAACAATAATGCCAGGCAGATAGACAGACTACTAGAAACAGGTGTTCTCTCCTTGTCAGTCATGTAACCCTAGTATCCGAACTGGTGCAGTGCCCCAGTGGTGCTCGTGTAACGCCCACAAACTAAGTAAGTAGTAAGTACGACGATAAAGGTACGACCACACTAAAACGAACTCTTACATTGTATTGCGATCCTGGTATCCGCATGAACATAGACGACGTTAGGCGAACAGCTTTTCATACGAACACTCTCTATCTACATCCTACTTCCATTCTGAACTAGGAGCGAGAGAAAAACAGAATGTGCCAGCTGCATTTCCTCCTGGGCATGCTGTAAAAACCAGCTAAGGGATGCAGCGACGGTTTTAGTATATTGAAATTTAGGTGATGGAAAGACAACCGGTCACTACAGCAATATACCTACAAATCTATCCTAAATAACCCTTAAAAAGTTTGAGACGTGGCGGAAAGAACTTTGTTTAGGTCGTGTACGGATAAAGGGGTGATTATGTGTAGATACGTGGGACACTCAGAAAGTTTTGCGACACTAAAAAAAATTGTTCTACAGGTACATATATTTTTATTAAATCTTTTCAAAGTACTCTCCACCAGCCTCTATGCAAAGATTCATGCGTCTGAACCAGTTTTCAAAACACTTTTTCCAGTCCGCCGTAGACACCTCGTTTACAGCCTGCTCGAACGCAGCCAGCGCATCTTCCGGCGACGAAAATTGTATCCCCTTGAGCAGATTTTTTATTTTTTGAAATAAAAAGAAGTCACACGGTGCTAGATCAGGGCTGTAAGGAGGGTGACCCAGGAGTTTGACTGGTGTGCTGTCTAGGAAGTCCCTCGTTTCGAGCGCGGTGTGTGCAGGCGCATTGTCGTGGTGGAGCAGTAGTCCGCGGAGCCCTGTGTTTGGTCGCTTGTTGCTCACAACAGAAAAAACTTCTGGTAAACATTTGGTAGTATACCATTCGGCGTTAATGCTTCTTTGATCTCGTAAGGGAATTGAGGCCAAGTGGCCAGTCAAATTAAAAAAGCTGGTGATCAAAATCTTCCCCCCGCTTCGAGATCGCTTCACTTTGGTAGGCGTTGGTTCATTTTGAAACACCCAAACTGTCGACTGGCGCTTGGTTTCTGGATCGTATTGATAAATCCAGGACTCATCACCTGTTACGATGTCGTAAACACGCCGAGACGAGCCTGCTTCAAATTTGTTCAGCATATCACGGCACCATTCCACCCGGGCCTGCTTCTGAGCGTCGGTGAGGTAGTGCGGCACCCAGCGCGATACTATCCTCCTCACGCGAAGATGCCCATGTAGAATCTCGTGAACGCTTCCCGATCCAATCTTTAATATGTGCTGAATCTCCTGATATGTAATTCGCCTATTATCTTGGATTAAATTTTTCACTGCTAGCACGTTTTCTTCCGTAATAGCCGTCAAAGGGCGACCGCTTCTTTCGACCGCGCCTAAATTCGTTATACCAATGATACACGGTTGCCTTGGAGGGGCTTTCATCCGTAAATGCCATTTGAAGTCTATCGAACGATTCATCCGGTTTCAGGCGACACTTGAAATCGTAAAAATGTTCCCGGCGCAGATCCATTTTTCAGTAAGACACGATACTTTGAATTGGCTCGCAAAAAATGTGGAGGGAAATTTTGAAAATGGAACACACATATTTTTATTTACAAGTAATCATATTTTCAAAAAAGATTCTAACCGGCCAGTCTGCCATATATAAAAACTATTTATCGCAATACTTTCTGAGTGGCCTGGTATATATGCTCTACATCCATCCGTCCAATTGTTACAGATTAGGTTTTTTTTGTAAAATAAACTCCTGACAACCATATTCTAGGTTTCCCTTTCCTTTTCTTAGAAAAAAGAAATACTTTTAAAAAGATATGACCACCGAAATATTTATACTGGAATGTTGCGGAGGAATACAATAATCGTTTTTTAATGATATTTTTATTTATAAGAAATAAGATAACAAAAACCTAAATTTTTTTTCGCGCTTTGTACACATTATTTGTGAATAATCAATCCCCATTATTTTAATTTCACATTGTTCCAATGACCCGACTCATTTAAATAACGGAAAAATAGATCTCGGTGAGTTAATCATATTTTACGAAAATAAGGATATGATTTGACAAGGGAATTGAAAATTATACACGGTTGGCGAACCGATGAAACCTTAGTTTTTCATTATTTTATATTTTCCTAGTCTTGATTACGTATCATCCGAGCATCACATTGTTTTAGTCACAGTTTTAGCTCAGTTTAAATGAAGACAACAACACACAGTTGCCTGAATCAATCTGGTTGATGCAGCCTGCATTATCCTAACCGTAGGTATACACAATATTATGTTTGCAATCCCGCAATCCACTTTGTTTTATGATTTACCTACTATTTTTGAGTACTTTTTCCACAACAAAGTTTAAAATAAATTTGTATCACACAGCTACGACAGTCTTTACTTTTCGTAGCAAGCGCAGGTACGAGTTATGATTGAATTTTGCTTCAAGCGTGACTAAAAACAAAAAAACGTATTAAATATTTGAATATTTTTTCATGTTATCATCTCTTATAGATTCCTTACAAAGAATTGATAAATAAGGTATGCTAGTTTCTAGTAAAATATGATATAAGTGCGCTAAGTTTATAACTAAAGCCAATGCGATATTGCTACAAGAAAGCAGAGGCTGTAAATGTCAAGGGGCAAGTATGTCATATGACGTTTTTAAACATATTTGCGAGCAAATAAATGAAAAGAAGACCCTTTACGAGCAACTGTGATACACAATATATATATTACTATAAGAGAAGCAATTCCCTGCGTAGTCACAGAATAATAAATAGTATCTTAACACGTAGCTTAAATCATTCAAGGTTTAAATATACTAAGTTATTTTTAAGAAACCGTTTAGATACCCAACAATGGAACTGTATTTTGATTGCAAATTACTTACAGTAAGGCAGCTTTTTGTGGTTCAGTGTGTTTTGAGGAAACACAGAAATGTACCTCCTCGAGACCCTCGAAGCCGGAGAAATAACCCACCTACTGTTCCACACAACACTGTTTTTGCTGAGCACCAATTTTACGTTTTGAGTAATTATTTATATACAAAGATAAATGATTCCATAAAAACTTTTATCCTGTCAAAATTTTAATTTAAAAATAAACTAATTAATTAACTTATAACTATAAATAACTTCGATACAACAGAACAACTGCTTATATTTATTTCATAACAAGTAACAGCTCTAAAATCCTTCAAATTTATTTTTTATTTTATCACACACATACACACACACACATTGGTACACATATAACTTACTATATATATGTGTACCTACTAACTTGAAATAATATTTTTTCACTTATAAAGCACACATCACACAAAGATTAGCTGTTCAAAAGGACAACACGCTTTCTGTCTCCCAAGATACAGGTTCTAACCTAGTTTGGGAGCCAGAGTTTCACAGTCACTTAATCTTGTTAGTTCTTAAATGTTTTTAAAAACTATGCAACTAAATGTAAGTGCATTAGGTTTTTTATATTTTTTGCTTAAATAAAGCTTTTTTTATTTATTATATTTTACTAAAGAGTAGTTTTATGGCGTCATTTTTGCGATATAATTTTAATTCCTAGTAGCGCTGTCACTTTCTTAAGTTTGACATTAAAAACAGGATAGCAAATAAAAAAACGACCTTAACATTCCTAATTTGACGTATGGCGCTTTCAATAAGAACTGAGCATAGAGCATGGTCTCTTATTTTACGTAAAATAAGCAATCTTACGCCAAATTATGAATGTAAAAATCATGTGTATATGTGCTATCTTGTTCTTATGTCAATGTTAAGAAAGTGACAGCGCTACTAAGCATGTCATCATCCTTTATTTAAGACGTATATTTAAGAGCTAACTACTACTCAACCGTGAATACAATGTTTTTTTTTTTTTTAATGGACCTGTTTGCAAAATACTACAAAGTGTATATAATGCGTCACCGGGCTAAGGCGGGGAGTTGCTACACGCAATCTACACCCTTAATGAAATGGCAACTGCCTAAGGGCGCCCACTAGGGCTCGAACCTCGGCTTATGGCGTTGCCTTGGGGACTCCTTATCGGAGAAAATCTGCCCGGTACGTGCCGGTAAACCCCAAAGTGGGGAGCAAAGGAGGGACCTCCGCGACCCCGCCGGCGGGGTGCGCGGTTGCTGGAAGAGCTTGTGCAGAGTGTGGCTCGACTAATATTGGCAGCATTAAACGCAAGGGTAATTTGGTCATCGCCGTCGGTAAGGACAAATGAATACAATGAAGTGAACGCCATATCTCCCTACATTCCGCTTTCTCCTTGACTAAGACAGTACACAATGTAATAATATCCTGTAGGTTATGCGTTCCTAGTAGCTGGATCAGCTGTAGACCGCTACCGCAGTGGGTCTCTGGTCACACTGTCCTAGGCAGAGAATGTCCTAGGTCAGGCACTGACGTACCTACTTAAATTACGTAACGACGAAATTGCGATATGGAAGTGTCTGTGCGTCTGGTGGTTGAAGGAGGTGTGAAAAATAAGTGTTAAAATTATTATTAGGTATTTATTACTGAAAACTTAACTGCTTAGGTCCACAGAGTAGGTGTATGTATATCTTGAGTTATTTCGGTAGACCTAGTACTAAATAAATGGGTGCGTGTACTTATATGTACGCGCCTGAGAAGTTATACTTAAATAATATTTAGCTACAGTGCTTTTCAAAACTGAAACATGAAACTACAGAATCCAATCGATTGGTACCTACCTATACCTACAGCCATATTCAGGTCTTTCATATCTTTTGCGAAATAAGATTTTACCTAGTATTCAGTGAATGTGGCCATAAATGTAGGTTTGTTCAGGAATCACCGGTCTCCTGCTCTATCATGTGTCCCTGGTCCTCGGTACGATGTCGTCCACATACATTGAAGCATGCTCACTCAACGCATTACCTCAAAAAAGTCCTAAATAGTCTGGAACACTCAAAGTTATAAAAAAGATGATAAAAAGTTATCCATTAGACTAATATTGAATTAATTTGAATGTACAATAAGTATTTAACTGATATTTTCGTATTTTCAGAGAAATCTCAAGCCGAACGCAAACACGAAATTTATGTAATTTTGTTTTTGAAGGATGTTTTCTGTTTTCTGACATAAAACATACAAAATGATGAATAAAGATGGCAGTATATCAAATTCATGCATCGCGCTACATTAACAGTTTGCCTAGATTTCTGTTTCAACTCATGAAAACGATGAACTGTTGAAATTAATGATTTTGCTTTTCTGAAACTGATGTGTTATAAGGAAGGATAGCTTCACAGAAAAAAAAACTAATAATCCTGATATTGTATGAATATTAGTATTTTTTTAATTTTATTCTGTTTGTGTTAGCTATAATAAATCAGATATATTGGTTCAATATAATTCACTCAAGAAAACTTGTAAACACTATAACAAATTATACCTGTACTGTACATACAATTCCATCTGAAATATCACAGTCAAGAATACAATGAGAATTGCTGAAGAGATTTTAGATTTTTAACATGAAATTTGTACGAATTCCTATACTTTGTGATAGTACTGTGAACATGACAATATAGATACATTATTTATTTTATAGACGTTTTTCTATTGAAAAATAAAATACCACTTAAAATATTATATAGTTATTAAATTTATGATATATGATTGTGAGGACACTTTATTAATTTATGCACTAGTAAATATGCTAAAACTTGGTCAAATGGTCAAACTAAGTCATACTTTGCATCATTGCTTTAAATACTAATGTAAGGCTACATGGTGTAATCTCCTTAGTCTATGAGAAGAAACGCTCTGTCAGTCGGAAGGCCTGTGCGGGTCGGCCATTTGAATAGAGAATACTCATGATTTTTTTAAAACTATTAGTAAGAATTATTGTCACCATAGATGAACGGATGTGAAGGAGTTTGTCGCAAAATATTCATTAGTTTAAGAGTTATAATGCCTTAAAGTGGTTAGTTAAAAAGAGAGGTCCGAAGTGTCATGTGACGTCATAAGACAGGAGCGTCATACTAATTCCATATAAATTGTCGTTTCGAAGAGAGAGATAGATAGTCTATCTTTATAATGGTATATCTCGGTGATTTTTTGATCAATTTTATTTCTGTTTTCACTGTTCTTTTCATAATTTAAGATGTTTTTAGAAAATAGGTTCAGGATCTGAAAATATGTTATATGCACGTTCTCTATTGGTGTTTACGTTTTCTTAGTGAACCTACGAAATATTGTATAAAAGAATAACTGTTTGTTGGAATTTGCATTAAAATAGTCGTCTTATTATATTGGCGCCCTACAGCGGCCTTTGAAATGAAAAATGCCACCGAAAAGGGAAAGCAACGGCCGCACTCAAGATGACGAGAACTTTGCATACGCCATCGAAAAACAAAAGAATGAAGATAGGGAAGCAGCCCAGAGAATCGACATGATCATCATCTCTGAAGAGAGGTTATCCGGACTCCTGGCGTCCGTGATGAAGAGTGCCACCTCGATGATGCCGCAGAGGCCCGAGGTCATTCTCCCTTCACCGCCAAACCCGCCGACTGCTGGAGCGTCGGCGATGCTGTCCGGTAACTTTTCGGGATGTTCTGCGCGATTCGACGGCATTTCTCGCTCTGCAGATGAGCTTGAAGCCTTCGTTAATTCCATGGAGGTGTACAAGGAGTGCACGGGTGTCAGCGACGATCACGGGATTCGTGGGTTACCCATGCTTTTGACCGGTGATGCCGCCGTGTGGTGGCGAGGCGTCAAGGGCGATGTTACTTCGTGGCAAGACGCCGCCGTGCGTCACCTACGGGCAATGTACGGTGCGCCGCGAGCGCCGTACAAGGTTGTTCGGGAAATCAATTCTTCGGTGCAGGGAGGAGACCGCGCCGAAGCCTTCATTCCGCGTATGAGGACATTATACGTGAGCTTACCTTATCGCTTGCCGCAAGAATACATGCTGGACGCGATTTATAGCATGCTGGACCGTCGCGTACGTAAACGTTTGCCCCACGAACAAGTAAACTCTATCGACAGTTTGATCGAGCGTGCGCGAAACGTGGAAGATTCCTTAGCCGAAATAGGTTCGAGCGAGAACTCTGTTCTAGAAACCGCGAATCAGCCTAAAGTCTACCTCTAGCATAGTAGCAAGTAGAGACCGTGATAACAGGCGCGTTCGCCCTCGCTGTTCCTATTGCAAGGGATTTGGTCACACGACCGACGAGTGCCGCAATCTAAAATCATTTCAGGATCGTAGTGGTAGTGATAAAAGCGATAACAAGAGTGATAAACCTCATCATCTCCCTAGCCTTATCCCGTATCTCACGGGGTCGGCTAACTAATCTAGGGGATTGAACGAGGGTACTGGTTTTTACACAGAGCGACTGCCATCTGACCTCCGCAACCCAGAAGAAACCAGACCCAATCCTAGATTAGGTCAGAGTTTTTCAAGCCACCAATGCTTAGCATTGGCCTCTGTCATGGTTTAACGACTAATATCTATGGTATTAAACGATATTAACCGGGACCAACGGCTTAACGTGCCTTCCGAAGCACGGAAAAAGCGCCGAACAAACGTACGTATGAAATTCGAAAACCGAAAAACACATTGGTACGTGGTGGGATTCAAACCACGACCTCCCGCTCAAGAGGCAGCGGCCCTAACCACTACACCATCGGGCTATTTCAAGAGTGATAAACCTAGCGCTAGGGAAATTAGCTGCTATGGATGTGGTCAACCAGGGGTAGTTAGGTCTAAGTGTAGTAAGTGTAAAATAAGTAGTGAGAACCCCGCGCGTGCGGAATTTAATTCTCTAGGTAGTGAAGGTACACCGACAACTCTTTGGTACAGGTCCGTATCCAGGTTCATGAAGGAGTAGCCTTGTTAGATACTTTGGCTACAGACTGCGTGGCGACCCCTGCTTTACACCATCTTTAGATTGATGAAGGTGTTGAGTTCACCGAGTCGCAGAGGACTGTGAGTCTCGCTGCGGGAACAGTGCAGGTACTCGTACGTACAGTTTTAACTTGTTCGGTTTTAGTTGAAATTAAGGACCGCTTTGTACCTACCAAATTCCCAGTTTTCCCCGAGGCGGACACAAACTTTACTAGGTAAAGATTTTATTTTGAATGCAGGTATTGTACCCGACCAGAGAAAGGGTGTGTGGTATTTTACTGACTCTCCTCAGCAAATTTTCACCTTTGTGCATTCTTTTTATTTGGTTCACGCAAGAAAAGAGCTTATGCACGCCGACATCAATGAGTTTTCATTGGGGGTTGATGAGAGAGGAGCTTCATTAGCTAAGCAGAGGGTAGAGCTTTACAATTTAATTTGTGACAGGGTCAAGCAGAGTGCTCAGGAAGGACCAGCCACTGTCTTCGCTACCCATTACGTCAAGACCAGCAGTGAGCAAGAAACCATCGCTTCCCAGCCCTACAGAATGTCCCAGGGAAGAAAAGAAACCCTGAAGGTGGAGCTGAATAAGCCGCTAGCTGCTGATGTTACCGAGGAATGTAAGTCACCGTGGGTGACCAATGTAGTCCTTGAGCCAAAGGAAACTGGAGGTTTGAGATCTGAATCTTCTTAAGTTATGGTTGATCCAGTAGATCAAGATAAGACAAGCGAGCAACAAGACGCATTCGAGCGTATCAAGACATCGGCACCGATTCTGAGGCAGGCCGACGAGTCCAAACCCTTCGTGCAGCGCACTGATGCAAGTGGGTATTGCCTTGGGGCTATTCTTATGCAGGGGGAGGGGCTTGATGAGCGTTCTTTTGAATATGCGAGCCGCTTGTTGAACGCTGCAGAGCGGAATTATACGACCACGGAGCGTAAGGCCCTTCCTTACGTTACAGGAAGATAACCTGAATATCGAATACACACCAGGGAAGTCGAATGTCATTGCTGATACACTGTCACGCCCGCCGTGCGCTGATGCGCAAACCGGAAGCGATTTGTGTTACATAGTCGCCGGTTTACCTGCCAGGAGCCCTAAGGACCCAGAGGTACGAAAGTTTATAGAAGACCTGGAGGTAAACGACGAACCGTTCAGGGGGAGTCTTGTCTTGCTGAAGACGCAAGGCCCTCATGATACAGGTTAAGGCCATACAGCTAAGTTCATTCCTCGGAGGGACGGCCCTTATCGAGTGCGTGAAGCTGTCGGCCCTACTACTTACTTACTAGAACGTACGAACCGGGAGTTGTTAGGGAAGTATCATACTTCACAATTGACCCCCGTGGTTGGCGACATCCATGAGCCCATTCAGGATAGTTTTAAATATTGTTGTTAAAACCCGCAAGCCGTCATCTTATTATAAAAGTTAATTTATAAAAGTAAATATAATATTATCAATTTTTGATTTCTTCTCTGTTGAACCACATTCACTGCAGTTTTTAGTAGGCGCAATTACTTACAGTCGAAAATGTGTATTGTAGGTGTAATTAATTTCATCTTTTATTTTGTCTTTCTAGTATGTAGGTGTAAATTTGTATAATAAATCCGGGGTAAGTTCTACCACCACCGCCTACACAAGTTATACAACCACCACCTGCTTTAACAGATGTAAACGATACCCCTTTTCGGAAGATTTTAGCAGAGTTTAAAAATAGCTTACCAGTAGTAAAGAGAATTCCACGAGGTGCTCGTAACGTTGTAGGAACCTCTTACAGACTGGCAGTTTCTGTTGATTTTTGTTTACAGCGCGCTGCATGTTCCAATACAAGCTGGAAACACAGTATCTCTGACACAAAGGATAAAAGACAACTGTGGTATTCTTTGCCCGCGCTTATCCTATTCTGCTCCAGTCGGATGTCGGATCACAAAAAAAAACAAATGCTGATAGGGATACACACAAGAAGATCGAGTCCAAGGTAGGAGAAGGCGATCTGCGAGGGGCAGCGAATATAAGTTTTACCAGAGACATAATTGCTCCATACAACGCTGAAACAATTTGCGAGTTAGTCTTGAAACATCCATTTCGCCACAGGTATCAGCTACAGCTCCAATTACTACTGCCGATGATGTGTCTCAAGCCATTATGAGTTTCAAAAGCGGTTCCGCAGCCAATCTTGACTGACTATCGCTGCAGCATTTGAAAGACATGGTCAGTGGCAAGTCGGGTGAAACTGGTAGAGCTCTGTCGGAAAGTTTAGCAGCTTTGATTAATTTTATGTTATCCGGAAAGGTCCCAGAAGAAATATCTGTAGTACTTTATGGCGCAAATTTGTGCGCCATAAAGAAAAAATACGGCGGCATCAGACCCATTGCAGTCGGCAGTACTCTTCGCCGCATCACATGCAAAATATGTTGCAAACAAGTCCTGCCTCAACTATTTTCACGCTTCCAAACCAGGCAGCTTGGTTCTGGCTCTAGGGATGTGAAGCAGCGGTTCATTCAACGCGTACATTTCTAGAAAATAATAGAGGACAGGTTTTATTGAAAGTTGACTTTACGTGTCGTGCGCTGCTGCCATGTTTGAAAATTCAAGGACTTACTTCTACCGCTTGATGAACTCACTCTCAAATGTTTTAAATTGTCAGTTGACGGACGGAGCTTGGGATCAAGCAACACTCCCAGTGCGTTTTGGTGGTCTGGGCGTACGGAGTACATCAGCTGTGGCTTCGCTCGCTTTTCTTTCGTTCAGATAGTCTTGTGAGAGCTTAGATTGAGGGCGTTTACTGGTGGTGTCAGAAAAAGAGTCGGGCTATTGGCTACAGGCCTTACCATCGCCATCGTTATGCACCCTCTTGGACAATACCACACTTTCCTAGGCAGTCAGTCTTCTGCTGGGCATAAAAACCAACACGCCATATTTTTGCCACTGTAGTCAAGCAGTAAACGAATTAGGACACCACGGATTATTCTGTCAGAGGAGTGCGGGGCGAATCTCTCGTCACTAATCCGTCAACGACGTTAATTAAGGGTGTTCCTTCGGTTCTGGAACCGAAGGGCATCTTGAGATCGGACGGAAAGTGACCCGATGGGATGACTTTAGGCCCCTGGAGCCAGGGAAAATGCTAAGTGTGGGGCATTTTTCGTATGCGAAATCGATTCGAGTTATTCAAAAATACGACTCCAGCCGTCGTCACTCCTCAGCAACAGAATATATAAAAGTACTACATACAGAATGGACAATCACCTCCCTTTTCCAGTCCGACATACGTCACACTCCGCGCCGTGGGCCATATTGAGCGTACGCTTAGAGGGTATGGCGCGCGCATGTTTCCCAGTGTAACGGAAATAATAAAGTTTTGTATTCCAAAGATGGTTAGGTACAGTTCCTTGTACGGATGTCTTTCTACCACAAGATATGACTCCAATGAACTTTTTTAGATTCCACAGTGATGAGAGACGGTAATTAAACTCATACAAAATATGT
The DNA here is from genome assembly GCA_949820665.1 of Scrobipalpa costella. NCBI lineage: Eukaryota > Metazoa > Arthropoda > Insecta > Lepidoptera > Gelechiidae > Scrobipalpa > Scrobipalpa costella. The sequence goes on from OX463295.1 coordinate 39,641,881, forward strand.
AATCTTATCTATTCTAACTAATCAGTGACAGTGAACTACTTTAAAACGTTGGTTTAATCAAGAACCAGATTAATCAAGTGATGATTATGACCGGTATAACAAAATTTGTCAACCCTTATACCAGGCCACTCAGAAAGTATTGCGATAAATAGTTTTTATATATGGCAGACTGGCCGGTTAGAATCTTTTTTGAAAATATGATTACTTGTAAGTAAAAATATGTGTGTTCCATTTTCAAAATTTCCCTCCACATTTTTTGCGAGCCAATTCAAAGTATCGTGTCTTACTGAAAAATGGATCTGCCCCGGGAACATTTTAGACCTATGATTTTTTACGATTTCAAGTGTCGCCTGAAACCGGATGAATCGTTCGATAGACTTCAAATGGCATTTATGGATGAAAGCCCCTACAAGGCAACCGTTTATCGTTGGTATAACGAATTTAGGCGCGGTCGACCAACCTTGGGGGATGAAGAAAGAAGCGGTCGCCCTTTGACGGCTATTACGGAAGAAAACGTGCTAGCAGTGAAAATTTTAATCCAAGATAATAGGCGAATTACATATCAGGAGATTCAGCACATATTAAAGATTGGATCGGGAAGCGTTCACGAGATTCTACATGGGCATCTTCGCGTGAGGAGGATAGTATCGCGCTGGGTGCCGCACTACCTCACCGACGCTCAGAAGCAGGCCCGGGTGGAATGGTGCCGTGATATGCTGAACAAATTTGAAGCAGGCTCGTCTCGGCGTGTTTACGACATCGTAACAGGTGATGAGTCCTGGATTTATCAATACGATCCAGAAACCAAGCGCCAGTCGACAGTTTGGGTGTTTCAAAATGAACCAACGCCTACCAAAGTGAAGCGATCTCGAAGCGGGGGGAAGATTTTGATCGCCAGCTTTTTTAATTTCACTGGCCACTTGGCCTCAATTCCCTTACGAGATCAAAGAAGCATTAACGCCGAATGGTATACTACCATATGTTTACCAGAAGTTATTTCTGTTGTGAGCAACAAGCGACCAAACACAGGGCTCCGCGGACTACTGCTCCACCACGACAATGCGCCTGCACACACCGCGCTCAAAATGAGGGACTTCCTGGACAGCACACCAGTCAAACTCCTGGGTCACCCTCCTTACAGCCCTGATCTAGCACCGTGTGACTTCTTTTTATTTCCAAAAATAAAAAATCAGCTCAAGGGGATAAAATTTTCGTCGCCGGAAGATGCGCTGGCTGCGTTCGAGCAGGCTGTAAAGGAGGTGTCTACGGCGGACTGGAAAAAGTGTTTTGAAAACTGGTTCAGACGCATGAATCTTTGCATAGAGGCTGGTGGAGAGTACTTTGAAAATATTTAATAAAAATATATGTACCTGTAGAACAATTTTTTTTAGTGTCGCAAATCTTTCTGAGTGTCCCACGTAACACGCACACAAACACATGCCAAGTGCAACATGCCGTCTGTCGATGTATGACCAAAATTACATTGTAGTTAGGAGTGTCCGAGCTGTGCCTCAGCCATGGTGCATGCGTACAAGGCTTCTACAACATTCCTGGTATTAGGAAGTCATGAGCAAAAGAGATGATCTATTGAGAGCGGAGTTACTTAGAATGTAGGTTCGGCGACGTTACCGGTCACCGGTTATTAACAAACGGGATAAGTCACTTATCCTCACCTCATTATGTAATAAGTTATTTTTATAGATTTCTACTTACGTGTAATTGTTTTTTGCCCCTTTTGTATTTATAAATGGTGGTTTTAATCAGTGCGCATATTGCTCCGACGACAAATCTTAACGATTTTCACAAATAATCTGGCAAGGGAATCATTTTAGTAATATTAAGTATGCTTCTATCCTTTAATTTAATTTAATACTTTCGTTTTACTTGAGAAGTGGATTTCCTTCCCAACTTGACACCATCTACTAATCGAAAACATAATACAAGTCAACTATTTCAACAGCTTTTTTATTAGTTCAGCTGGTTAAAAAGGTCATGGGTTCGATTTTGTTTTTGTTACTCCATTTTTCTTTCTGATTAAAGAATAGAAATATTTTTATAATATGTTAGAAGATGTATGCTGAAATTTAAATTAGTGCAAATTAGCCATAGCACCTGTTCATATTGAATAAGACACATACTCGTACATCTTAATAACAAATAACCAATCTTTCATTCATTACTTGTCTAAAATCATGACCGCAATATACATATTATGACTACGTAAGTAGACTACGTAAAGGATAAACAGCATCGTAGTCCCCACTGAGTACCAGGCAAGCATACAATATGAGGAATAACCTGCGTCGGACAACAAGCCCGACTAACCTCACATACCTCACGTACAGTACTGTCTGGTGTGCGTGGGTTTATATCTGATCATGCGCTCTTGGTGCATCTCCCGAAAATGTCCCGTGCTTATACCGGGTGTAACAGAAAGGGTATATGCACCCGGAAAGATATGAATCAGTCCATGAAATTTAACATTTTTCCCAAAGGACATAGGTCCAAATACGAAAAAAAAATTGACCTCTCATACAAAATGCATCAGCTGATAGCGCGTATAGTATGCGAATTATTTTTTTTTCTTCGTAAGTATTTTGACCTATTTTGCTTTGGGAAAATTGTTCAGTGTAATGGACTAGTTCATATCCTTTCGGGTGCATATACCCTTTCTGTTACACGTTGTATATATATATAAAAGTGTTTGGGTACTGACTTTGTTATCCATGTGATTGGCTTGTGGCTTATTCGTTTCGCACACGTATTGACTGTAAAAGTCTTTCAACTCAATACTTTGAAGTTTAGTGGGATGGGCCTAATATTCGACTTTTGATCGCTATTCGGCATATTTTTCAAATTTACCGAATATTTAAATTCGGTGACCTTTTAACCGAATATTCGGCCAAATGTTCGTATTCGGTGAAGTCCATGTTCAGTCCATCCTTTGAACTTCTCTTCTTCTTCGTGTCTTTAATCCAAATAAACTTATATGAGTCAAAATGATGTCAAAAGTTTGATTTTACATTCACTGCAGAAAATTTGTGCGTCTAGTCGGAATAATAATGTATTTTTTTTTATTTACCCTGAAATGTCCCACTGCAGGGCACTAATATTATATTAATTTTAAATTTTGTCAAAATTAAATTTTTAGAGATTTTCCCTTATTTCCCTCGAGTTTTATGATCACTTTACTGTAAAGCTGTGGCCTCCTTTGTGATATGCTTTTTTAACTTTCCACACCATAGAGTGTTTTGATAGATCTTGTCTTATTGACTTATCTATTTGTATTCGAAAACTGAAAAAAATAATACTCGCATAAACTTTTGTAACCATTTCTTTATTTAATACCATCCTTTTGTTTTTCCTTTTTACCTCATCCTTCGTACCCTTGTTCTCTCACAGATACCTATCCTTAAAAGCATTGCAATAGACCTTCCTTCTTAAAAGGCCATAATACGTGGGATACTCAGAAAGATTTGCGACACAAAAAAAAATTGTTCTACAGGTACATATATTTTTATGAAATCTTTTCAAAATACTCTCCACCAGCCTCTATACAAAGATTCATTCGTCTGAACCAGTTTTCAAAACACTTTTTCCAGTCCGCCGTAGACACCTCGTTTACAGCCTGCTCGAACGCAGCCAGCGGATCTTCCGGCGACGAAAATTGTATCCCCTTGAGCTGATTTTTTATTTTTGGAAATAAAAAGAAGTCACACGGTGCTAGATCAGGGCTGTAAGGAGAGTGACCCAGGAGTTTGCCTGGTGTGCTGTCCAGGAAGTCCCTCGTTTTGAGCGCGGTGTGTGCAGGCGCATTGTCGTGGTGGAGAAGTAGTCCGCGGAGCCCTGTGTTTGGTCGCTTGTTGCTCACAACAGAAAAAACTTCTGGTAAACATTTGGTAGTATACCATTCGGCGTTAATGCTTCTTTGATCTCGTAAGGGAATTGAGGCCAAGTGGCCAGTCAAATTAAAAAAGCTGGCGATCAAAATCTTCCCCCCGCTTCGAGATCGCTTCACTTTGGTAGGCGTTGGTTCATTTTGAAACACCCAAACTGTCGACTGGCGCTTGGTTTCTGGATCGTATTGATAAATCCAGGACTCATCACCTGTTACGATGTCGTAAACACGCCGAGACGAGCCTGCTTCAAATTTGTTCAGCATATCACGGCACCAATCCACCCGGGCCTGCTTCTGAGCGTCGGTGAGGTAGTGCGGCACCCAGCGCGATACTATCCTCCTCACGCGAAGATGCCCTTGTAGAATCTCGTGAACGCTTCCCGATCCAATCTATAATATGTGCTGGATCTCCTGATATGTAATTCGCCTATTGTCTTGGATTAAATTTTTCACTGCTAGCACGTTTTCTTCCGTAATAGCCGTCAAAGGGCGACCGCTTTTTTCTTCATCCCCCAAGGTTGATCGACCGCGCCTAAATTCGTTATACCAACGATACACGGTTGCCTTGGAGGGGCTTTCATCCATAAATGCCATTTGAAGTCTATCGAACGATTCATCCGGTTTCAGGCGACACTTGAAATCATAAAAAATCATAGCTCTAAAATGTTCCCGGCGCAGATCCATTTTTCAGTAAGACACGATACTTTGAATTGGCTCGCAAAAAATGTGGAGGGAAATTTTGAAAATGGAACACACATATTTTTACTAACAAGTAATCATATTTTCAAAAAAGATTCTAACCGGCCAGTCTGCCATATATAAAAACTATTTATCGCAATACTTTCTGAGTGGCCTGGTATAATCTCTCTAACTTTATCCAAATCATTTTATTTGAATTTTATTCACTTTGTCGCAAATTATTACGATGTAATTTAAATATAAAACTTGTAATAATATGTGTGCTTAAAAATGATTGAAATAAATTGCTATTTTTAGTTTGATATTACTGATATTCATGCTGGACTTGAAGCAATAAAAAAAACATACAATGTGGCAGCTGTTTCTCTGCCCAAGCAAGCTGTAAAAACAAGAGAAGTGATGCTCATATCCCAAATCACAAAACGAGTATTATGTAAGTGTATTGTTCTGAATCTGTTACTATAGCGATACACATCTCAATCTAAAATTATGTCATTCATTCATGACCTTTATCCACTACGTGGTGGGCCGAGCGTTAAACACACGCTTTTGACCCTATATGGTGGGCAGAGCGTAAAACGTCTACCTAAAGTACCATGTTGAAACCACATGTTCTAACAAATTACTTTTCTAATGTACAAAAATTTGAGATCGTTTTCCTTTTGTTTTCTCCATACAAAATTGTACAGATAAAGATGAGCTCTTTTATGTTCTTCGGTAACCTCATCCCAATAGTTTGCGTACTGCTTAAAAATTGCCCTATTATTAATTTTATTACATAAACATAAACATATAATCACGCCTTTATCCCTAATGGGGTAGGCAGAGCGTAAACGACCTAACCAAAGGTCGTTCCGCCACGTCTGACAAAGTTTTGAGGTTATTTATGATAGATTTGTAGGTATATTGCCATAGTGACAGGTTGTCAGCCTATCGCCTAAATTGCAATATACTGAAACCCTCGGATCCCTTAGCTGACTTTTACAGCATGCCCGGGAGGAAAAGCAGCTGGCACATTCTATGTTTTTCTCTCGCTCCCAGTCCAGCATAGAAGAACTCCCAGTCCAGCATAGAAGAAATTAATTTTATTAGATTATTTTATTTCTATTATTATTATTGTTTCAAAGGGAAAGTTTATATTTTATTCTAAAAAAATAAACAAGCATTTTAAACCTCAAAATTAAATCAGGGAATATTAAAATTTGCCATAACACCTAATTACTGTACTTCTAAATGTATCTAATGTGGTCAGCAGATACATCGTAATTTAACAACTAATCTTTCATTCATCACTTTTATGTCAGAATTATATAAACATTGAATCTATAATTATTTAATACTGAAGGAGAAACGTGAAACTCTACGTGAAGGAGAAATGGCATCGTAGTCCGTGCTGAGTACTAGGCTCGCATAATTTTGAGGAGGCTTCAACGGAACAAGTCTAGCCCGTCTAGCATCACGTTCAGTACTGACTGACGGTCTGCTGTTATGTTTGGGCTTATTTCGGAGCATGCGCTGTAGGACTTTATAAAATAAGAGATTTTTTTTTATTGTCGCACTATTAAACTAATTGTCTACCTAAACAGGTTCACCTATAAGACAGAATGTTCAAAATATAAATAACAAAAAAATATCATACAAAACAAAATGAAATATAAAAAAAAAAGTTTTTATTTCTGACACATAAGATACATAAAAGATTCTAGGTTCATAAATATTTTTTTTTATATACATACTTTTTATAAAAGCTTTTATTTAATTTCACCTATCCCGATGTCTGTGTCCACAAATCTAAGCCCACAAAATGATACTGGCCATTTACATTTTTTGGATGTATGTGCTTTGTTTCATTTGCCTCTTTTATATTTTCAAGTAAAAAATAAGGGAAAATCAACATGTCCGCGCGAATTCTCTTTCGTTCTTTGATTTATTGAACTAATATGATTTAAATTATAAATTAAGTCATTAGTGTTTTGTTGTAATGTGTAACTGTATTATATAATACGTGCTTAGTTTGTGTTCTATTCGGATGGATGATAACACTTCAAATGTACTTAAGATAGTTATCTTCTCATGTAAGTGTTATCATTATTTTTCTTACAAGCATTTTTAATTATATTTTGCTCATAGTGTAGTCTTCTTCTTCTGTCGAGTGGGTATCGAGTCTATGGACCCGATGACCCCTGGTGTCAGAGTTTTTTTAAACCGCCTAGTAGCGTAACTATGACTGACATTTATTTATTTCAAAAAAAAAACATGAAAAAAGACATGGTTTAAGTAACAGCCACTATCAAAGACAGCAACCGGGACCGACGGCTTAACGTGCCCTCCGAAGCACGAAATCTTTTTCTTTTTGGACAATCAGGTGATTCAGCCTGCAATGAAAATTCTTTGTGCAATAAAGAATTTTGTATTGTATTGTAATGTCCTAACCAAACTGGGGAAAAATTTACCGTTATATTTGGCGTGATGTGGTAATTTACAGTCATCACATCACGCCAAAACTGCAACTTACGATACATAAAATCACGCTTCTTGACTTAGGGGTTAAGGGGTAGGCAGGAAATTGAAATTTGACTGTTTCTTATCTTCTTCGACTGATAATTATTTAAAATCAAAGTTACGATACAAATAATCATGCCTCATTCAAGACTTAGGAGGTAGGTAGGAATTTGAACTTCGGTCGTTTTTAACCGATTTTGATGGAACTTTTTTGTTTGACTGAGCATTACTTAAACTCAAAGTTATGATACAAATTATCACGCCACCTGACTTAGGGGGTAGGCAGGAAATTGATCTCTGGTTGTTTTTGACCGATCTTAAAGGGACTTTTTAATTGACTGAATTTTTTTAATTACCTGGTGTCCAGTCTAGGTTAGAAATAATCACGCAAACAATTCTAATATTGAGTAAGTAGCTACCCCAGTTTGTATGGAAAACACGCAGTGTCGAATAAACTGAAAACGCTTCTCCGCGCGTAGGAGCGGGACCTGCTATCCCGCGTGCCGAAGCGTGTTTTCCATACAAACACAAAGATCAGACAGTATGTTCGACACTGCGTGTTTTCCATACAAACCAGGCGTACGAAGTCGCGGGCACAACTAGTAAGACAATAAAAATATTAATAAAGTATCATCTTGAAAATGGTGTAGGTACTGTAAAAGACCTAAAGAAGCAGAGGTTGCAAACATAGAGCGGAACGTTGGATATCTTCACTGTCTTCTCTTGTTTACATAATTTGTAATGCTAAAAAAATTAAGTATAGTGTGGATGGTATCTTTAGCGTTTATACTCGTAGTTGCGACGTTGCCAAACTGTGCAAACAAAACGTGCTTTAAACACGAAGCAAGCTTGTAAATACAAGCTAAACTTCAAAGTGTGTATCTCTTCTAGTTCGGAACTTGTATGACTACAAAGAATCCCGATTTTGTACCTCACTCATGTAGGTAGTAGGTATGTAATGTAGGTACTCATTCATCAAAATGTTCTGGCACTTCAGGTTTTCAGCTGTACTAGTATCTTGAAATTCATAACATAGGTACAGGTACACATACATGGGGCGATTCACGCACTAAGACAATATGAACTTGGCTTTCACTTTTACATTTATGTTTTTAGTGGGATATCATTACTGTTTGTAAGTAAGTCAATAATTTGATGCATACATATTTCTCATGTTTCTTTTTTTTTCTCAATTTAAAATTATGGTCTATATTCATATTGCATTTGAACTATCTATGACACCCATGATAACACCGCATCTACATTTTGTAGGTAAAATAGCACTTGTATAGGGATGGCGTCCAAAAATATTTTTATTTTTCCATTAGTTTTTTTTAAGAAAGATGATTTGAAATGCAAATATCTGTAGATAGACACATTTAAAGCACTTACTTTCAAAGAAACCTTCACTTAATTTTACAAAACCTGTCTAACGATACCCCGCTTAATATAATAGTAAAAAAAAAAAAGTGCCCTCCTTTCACTTTTTTTGATATGTATGTCAGTCAGTCAACCAATCAGTCATAACAAATAGGAATTGAGATGTAATATTCAAATAACTGTTTGAGCAGGGTTTATAAAATTTAAAGTACTTGTTTATCTAGAGGATCTAAATATATGAACCAAATCTGGTGTATTTAAGTTTTGTTGTTTTCTATGAAGGGGTCAAAAGTGGCTCCATGTGGTTCCTGTTAATATTTATTTGTATCTTGGAATTGATTTTATGTTTGTCTTTCTCAGACCTATGACGCAGTTCTCACTCGATCTGCTCGACTACGGAATTGCTACATACGTAGCATGTACGTAGACAGTCGTAGCGATTTGCTACGAATATCATGCTACGACTAATATTTTATTCACTATTCATGCTCTGAAAGTGTTATTTTGTACAAAAGGGCAAAAACGTACTCATAAATGCATCTCTTCTAAGGTAAAGAAAAAACAGTTCATAGATAGAACTTGTAATTTTAAAATATTTTCTTCTAATTAATTGCCTTTTGTGTTTTTTATTACACAAAACGATATTTAAATTTAAATTCAAGTACGATGCTAGTGTTTCTGATTACAACATTATTTTAATAGTAGGCTGTATAGATCTCCAGCCCAAGGAATGCATTGTTTAGTATACAATATTTTTGTAGAATTTCCTCGATTTTCCTCGCAATCGAAGTGAGAGCTGAGTTTACTCGTGCACAAAATAATTTTTGACCGATATTTTTATCTGCCCGAGCCCGCAGGGCGACTTGTTTTGTGCACTTGTCGTCAAATCTACCAATTGTTGCCAAAATTTTGCTTAACTTTACCCTTATTCTTAGCCTAAGCGAAATGACTGCACGCATATTAATAGGAACTTGACAGTCTATCGGTTTTTTTATCATCAGACTGGACCTACATAGCAACACATCAGCTAATGATTAATTTAGGAACCGTTTTATAATAATGGATCTTAGTCCAATATTTGCTGATCGTTTAAGCAGCCTGAAAGGAGTCAACGACCTTCCTAATTCCTTAAAAAAAATGTATTTTCGAGTTTGACAGTAAATAAAAGATTTGCAATGGCTACAATGTTGCTACTAAGACACAGAATATATAATAGTACTAAATACAGAATGGACACTCACCTCCCTTCCCCAGTCCGACATACGTCACACTCCGCGCCGGATTGTGGGCCACATTGAGCGTATGCTTAGCGGGTATGGCGCGCGCATGTTTCCCAGTGTAACGGAAATAAAGTTTTGTGTTCCAAAGATGGATAGGTACTGTTCCGTGTACGGATGTCTTTCTACCACAAGATATGACTCCAATAGGAACTTTTTTAGATTCCACAGTGATGAGAGACGGTAAGTAAATTCAGCAAAGTAGATGGCGGAATCAAAGAAACGGTCTTCCACAGGGTAGCGTTTTGGCACCCACGCTATTCAATATCTATACGAACGATCAGCCACTAAGCTCCAACACAAACAGCTTCATATATGCTGACGATCTTGCATTAGCGTCGCAGGCTCACTCGTTCGAGGATATAGAAAACAACATCTCAGCAGCCCTGGTGGCTTTAACCAGATATTATAACAGTAACTCGTTAAAGCCTAATCCAACAAAGACACAGTCCTGCATATTTCATCTCCGCAATAGACAAGCACACCGCCATCTTAATATTTCCTGGCAAGGCACCCCTATTGTGCACTGCAATCACCCTAAGTATTTAGGAATAATAATGGACAGGGCCTTAACATACAAGCCTAATTGTGAGGCGATTAGGCGAAAAGTGGCCACCCGTAATATCCTCCTGAAAAAACTGACTTCGACCAGATGGGGCGCATCGCCTGAAGTCTTGCGAACGACAGGTTTAGCACTCTGCTATTCTGCTGGTGAATATGCAAGCCCAGTATGGAGTCGGTCCGCTCACACTAAGCAAGTCGATACAGCGCTCAACGAGACTTGTAGAGCTATAACTGGCTGCTTAAAACCGACTCCAAAAATTCAGCTTTATTCACTGGCTGGAATTGCTCCACCCAACGTTCGCAGAGAAACGGCGAGCTCAGTTGAAAAGGTTAAACAGGAAACAGACCCGAGGCATCCGATGTATGGTTGCAGTCCAGCCCAACGGAGGCTAAAAAGCCGGAAAAGTTTTTTAAATAGCGTAGGCTCCCTTTCACAGGAACCGTCAGCTTACAAACTAAACCGGTGGAAAGAGACACATCCCGTGGAGTCCTTCATCCCACAGGAAGAGCGTCTCCCCCCAGGGAAGAACTTGCGGTGGCCGGTGTGGAGATCCCTCAACCGTCTCCGGTCACAGGTCGGCCGCTGTAAGGAAAATCTCTTTCGGTGGGGTTATAGTAGTACTCGCAACTGTGCATGTGGTGCAAACTCGCAAACCATGGCCCACCTGATGACGTGTCCGGCGTGCCCTAACACCTGCTCGTTGGAGGACCTGTGGAAAGCCACCGATGAAGCCGTGCTCGTGGCTTCGCACTGGTCCAAAATGGTTTAATATATATTATTTTTATTTTCATCGACACGCAAAGAAGAAGAAGAAGTAAATTCATACAAAATATGCAACCTAATCTATTCTAACTATTCAGTTACAGTGAACTACTTTAAAACGTTGGTTTGGTTTAATCAAGAACCAGATTGATCAAGTGAGGATTATGACCGGTATAACAAAATTTGTCAACCCTTATAACACGCCGTCTGTCGATTGTTGTTAGGAGTGTCCGAGCTGTGACGTACATATAATGAATGATATACCTATGTATATGTGTCCTCGCCCGGGGATCTGCACCGAGCTACCAGCTGCCAGTCGAGGTACCAGGACTGCATCTCTCAAAGGAGTATTACACTCAAATTGCAGACATGACGTCACACATCGCAACCACACACGCTCATAAGCAATCTGTGTCGCCATGCCCGCACACTAAGGGAATGTGCGTGTGGGTAAATTTACACACAAGTATGGCAAATACTTTCATGCTGGACCGACAGCGACAGAAAAACATAAAATGTGCCAGCTGCTTTTCCTCCCGGGCATGCTGCATACACTAGCTGAGGGGTCTGAGGGTTTTAGAATATTGTAATTAGGCGATTGGCTGACAACCTGTCACTACAGCTACAAATCGATCTTAAATATCCCTTAAAAGTTTGTCAGACGTGGCATAACGACCTTTGTTTAGGTCGATTACGCTCTGCCTACACCATTAAGGATAAAGGCGTGATTATATGTATGTATGCAAGTATGGCAAAGCGGTAGTCTTCTTCTTCTTCTGTCGAGTGGGTATCGAGTCTATGGACCCGATGAACCCTGGTGTCAGAGTTTTTTTAAACCGCCTAGTAGCACAACTATCAGGCCTCTGACATGGTTATGTGTAACGACCACTATCAAAGACAGCGACCGGGACCGACGGCTTAACGTGCCCTCCGAGGCACGCCTCATGCATCACGCATGCCTCGGAGGGCACGAATTTTTTTTCTTTTCGGACAATCAGGTGATTCAGCCTGCAATGTCCTACCCAAACTGGGGAAAAATTCACAAAATGATAAATTCTCAAATATCAACTTTGCGTTTTACCCCCTGGGAATAGAACCCAAGACCTCCGGATCGGGAGCCCATGGTACTAGCCACTAGACCACGGAGGCAGTTAAAGCGGTAGTGATGAGATAAAATATGGATAAAGGCATAGCGCCAATCCTTCTGTTTTGCGTTTGGCTCAGTTACGACTACAGTTACAACTGCCTCCGTGATCTAGTGGTCAGAGCCATGGGCTTACGATCCGGAGGTCCTGGGTTCGATTCCCAGGGGGGGGAAAAAGATATTTGATATTTGACAATTTACCACTTTGTTAGGTTTTCCTCAGTTTGGTTAGGACACTGCCGGCTGAATCACCTGATTGTCCGAAAAGTAAAAGGATTCCGTGCGGAGGGCACGTTAAGCCGTCGGTCCCGGTCGCTGTTTGTGATAGTGGTCGTTACTCAAACCATGACAGAGGCGATTAGGCTATTAAGCTATGCTACTAGGCGGTTAAAAACTCTGACACCAGGGTTCTTCGGATCGTTGTTCGACTAGAGAATAAACTCGCTAAGAAGTTCCGGCCATCCATAGCAACCGATGTCCTAGGGGATCATGACATGTACACAGGTGTCTCGTTGCTAGGTAGCCTAGAATGAGATAGATGCATCTATGCCTCCTCTGCTTACTCTCAACCCCGATGCGATATTGATTTGCTGAAGAGCGCGTGAATGAATATATCGGTTAGGAGCAGCATCATGAGAATATGACTGATCACTAAGTAATTTGAGGCTTTTACTTTGTTTTATATTTATAACTAGAGTTTGTTTTAACTAAAATATCCGTATTTTATCATTTCTCATACATACAGAGTGTTCGGCAGAACGTTGAACACACGAAAATGGCAGATAGGTGGAATCGTCTGCTATCTACACCGAATTTTACGAGTTTGAAAACTTTGAAGACCTATAAGTTTATGTAGCGTAGACGGAACCCGCAACACTTTTGTTTTGTCTAGACTGTTGGTAGATTTCTCTAAAATTATTGTTTAGTGGTTTGGTGCAGATGCTAGACAAAAAATTATGTATGAGCCTTCAAACATTACGAAAAGAGGATTTTAAGCTTCTTTGGATTGCATTAAAAAAACTAAAAGTGATTGAAGACTTTTAGGATTTCATCGAAACATCCTTGTTTATCGTTCAAACGGGATGTAATTAGTTTTGGTCCCGCAATGGATCCCAGCATGCGAGCTATTTTTAAATACCGCTACCAGGATATCATGACGGTACAGAAGTTACAGGCCGCGAGACGAGCTAGACTACACCCACATGCAAATGCAATACAGATGCGCCCATCACACAGACGCAACGGTTGCAATGGAAGATGGACGACCGTCCGATAAGAGCAGGACGGGTGATTTATTACGCTACCCCCGTGACCGTGACCGTGACCGCGAAAGGGGATGTGAATGACCTCTGAATGACCGGGAACAACCGATACCTCACTCTCTACTCAGGTAAATCAGGTCAGGAAGCAATCATTAACATATCATTTCGTACTTTAAATTTCCACACCATGACACATGAGTATTAAGGGCTAAGTAAAATTCAAACTGGGGAAAACCTTACAAAATGATAAATTGACAAATATCAACTTTGTGTTCCTCCCTGGGAATTGAACCCAGGACCTCCGGGTCAGAAGCCCATGGCTCTGACCACTAGACCACGGAGGCAGCTAACTAAAATAGCGGCAAATCAAAGTCTGTTTTTCACTTTTATTAACCGTCTCAATCAACTGCCTCCGTGGTCTAGTGGCTAGGGCCATGGACTCCCGATCCGAAGGTCCTGGGTTCGATTCCTAGGGGGAAAACACAAAGTCGATATTTGAGAATTTATCACTTTGTGAATTTTCTCCAGTTTGGTTAGGACATTGCAGGCTGAATCACCTGATTGTCCGAAAAGAAAAAGATTTCGTGTTTCGGAGGGCACGTTAAGCCGTCGGTCCCGGTCGCTGTCTTTGATAGTGGTCTTTAATTAAAACCATGTCAGAGGCCTGATAGTTGTGCTACTAGGCGGTTTAAAAACTCTGACACCAGGGTTCATCGGGTCCATAGACTCGATACCCACTCGACAGAAGAAGACTTATTAAATTTACTATAACTATCTCGAGAACTATTCATCCAATTTCAGTACTGTTTTAGGGGTTACATCCCCAAAGGGAAAAACGGGATCCTATTACTGAGACTTCGCTGTCCGTCTGTCACCAGCTTGGGTCACCAGGCTATATCTCAAGTGATAACTAGAGAGTTCTAATTTTGGCAGATCATGTATTTCTGTTGCCGCTATAACAACAAATACTTAAAACAGAATAAAATAAACAGAATAAAATAAACATTTAAGGGGGCTCCCTGTTTGCTTCTTCTTGAGCTAGTGGACTGTGCGTTTGTAGATCGAAGAAAACTCCAAGATTACGGTAAATAAGCCTTTATTATCATTTTTTTTGGACACTTTACAAATTAGCACATCTACTCGATGCAAACATTATTTGAAGATAAAAGAACATCTATATTTTTATTTATAACAAAACTTTGTGTTGAATGCAAAGAGGTTGCAACGTACTGCGGCCCAGGGAAAGAATACATAACCACAAAAGCAGGAAGACATCAAGTCTAATAACAAACTTTATCAAAAACATTATAAAGCATACATAAGCTACTGATGCGCCTACACCCAGTATCTCACATTCATAACTCTTTATGTAACAATTTTGTCATTATAATCAAATTAAAATATATCTGGTGCTTCACATTAACCTTATATTAATCAAAACTTAAAGCCACTTAAACTCAAAACTAAACATTGATTAACATAACATAAAAACTCAGATCATTCATAGAACCACAGAGTAACTACAATACTACAAATAGAACTATTACATTTTATCATACAACAGCCTGTCTTATCAATATTTATTATAGAATTTAAAAAAATAAGTAAAACTTATTAGTTTCAAAAATTCAAAAGATAAAACACTAAAGCTTTGCAATGACTTCGTATACAATTTACCATCAGCTGTTTTTGACTACACTAATCTATAACTTTCCCATGTTTTCCGGGAAAGACATTCACGAGCCGTGCCCTGCGCCACAGCCAAGGTGCAGCATTAGGCTCCCTCATGAGGACCATAGTACTATCGGTTACAACATTACCTGAGACAGCCAGCCACGCACACCTAGATGAATCTCACGCACACTCGGACACAACTCACGCGCACGAACTAGATCATGCTAACCTCATATAACTCACACATGCACAAAACCACACAATATAATAAACAGGTCTGGTTCAAACTGGTCTAGTTATTCCTTAACGATTTGTTTACAATGCAAAATCCAATACTTTATTTCGCACGTTTCCTTACAGGGTTAGATAGCCTAGAGGTTGTAAAGTGAAACTAGTTTGAGGGGTCCCGTGTTCAAATCCTAACAAGAGCTCTGTATAAGATCTTGTTTTGTTTTTTTTTTCATTACATTTTCATAACAGAGTCTACGTAAGAAGATGGTAGACTTGTTTGTTTTAGTGATGTGTTTGTATTGTATAGCATCTATTTATTATAACATACTGCGCTATGCGCTACGATATTGACTGTTACGATACTGACTAAATATTACTTCCATGCTGGTCTGGGAGCGAGAGAAAAACATAGAATGTGCCAGCTGCATTTCCTCCCGGGCATGCTGTAAAATCCAGCTAAGGGATCCGAGGGTTTCAGTATATTGTAATTTAGGCGATGGGCTGACAACCTGTCACTACAACAATATACCTAGAATTCTATCTTAAATAACCCTCAAGACTGTCAGATGTGGCGGGACGACCCTTTGTTTAGGTCGTTTACGCTCTGCCTACCCCATTAGGGATAAAGGCGTGATTATATGTATGTATGATACTGACTATAGATATTGACTGTTTTATTGTTCAACTCAATGAGAGGACAGACAATCACGCGCTCAGACGCGTAGCGCGTAGCTCAGTGTGAACACGGCCCAAGAAAAACAAGATAGTATTTTTTTGAGGTGTAGTTTATTTATTAAGTCATATTTAATGTTACAATACTATAGCATATTTTTAGTGCATTACATACATACATACATATAATCACGCCTTTATCCCTAATGGGGTAGGCAGAGCGTAAACGACATAAACAAAGGTCGTTTCACCATGTCTGACAAGTTTTGAGGGTTATTCTAGATAGATCTGTATATTGCTTTAGTGACAGGTTGTTAGCCCATCGCCTAAATTACAATTCTGAAACCCTCGAATCCCTTAACTGATTTTTACAGCATGCCCGGGAGGAGATGCATCTGGCACATTCTATGTTTTTCTATCATTCCCAGGCCAGCATGGAAGTTAGTGCATTATGTTTGAATAATTTAAAACTTAATTTACGCAATGTAATACAAATATCTCTTACATTACTCCGATATCAATTAATTAGTGAATATACATATTATTACATAAAATAATGCTATAATAAAACCATCACTAATTTTGATGTGAACTGAAATTATATTATAATAAAGAACAAATAGGTAACATTTGAAACTAATGGAATACATTTTAAATTAAAAGTAAAAAAATAGATTGATAATAGGAAGTTGCATAGCCTTCATTATCTGTTTCCTCCTAAAGTCGCCTTCCCAAACATTTGACCACATTTTTACATAACTCCCATTGTTTAAAATACTCCCATGTCCCTATCGGGTTTAACGACACCGATTGTCATGTGTATATATATATTTTTGCAACTTCTTCTTCTGTCGAGTGGGTATCGAGTCTATGGACCCGATGAACCCTGGTTTCAGAGTTTTTAAACCGCCTAATAGCACAACTATCAGGCCTCTGACATGGTTTTGTGTAACGACCACTATCAAATACAGCGACCGGGACCGACGGCTAAACGTGCCCTCCGAAGCACGAAATCTTTTTCTTTTCGGACAATCAGGTTATTCAGCCTGCAATGTCCTACCCAAACTGGGGAAAAATTCACAAAGTGATAAATTCTCAAATATCAACTTTGTGTTTTACCCCCTGGGAATCGAACCCAGGACCTCCGGATCGGGAGCCCATGGCACTAGCCACTAGACCACGGAGGCAGTTTATATTTTGTTTAGTTTTGCAACTAAATAAATAAATAAAAATAAAAAAATGTTGAAGTAACAACATCATTTAACATTTTCTTTATTTCTCACGTCTAATGGATTCCAAATACGAACCATATGACCCCATACATTTTCTATTTCTAGGACAAAAGTAAGAATAAGATAAAACGAAGGGAGGGGCGCAAAGTGCGAGTTTCTAATGCTTTTTCTTCATTGTGATATAGTTTTATTTTATTTTGTGACATAGATATAACTTTAATTTTATTTGTAATAGACTCGCTTGTGACTTTCTAAAAGTGTTCTTAGGAATCTTTTTGGAAATAAATGATTTGACTTTATAGAGTTCTAGAAGGCCAGTCTATAACAGTTATATTTTGCTGTGTTCGTAACCAATCCTTGACTATCTTTGCAGTGTGTATGGTGCAATTGTCATGAACGAAATATAAGGTCATTTTTTAAATCAAGTGCAAATATTAAAACGTGTAAATCTGCCCGTGAAACTGAAAAACTTTCCCTAAGGAACATAGATCCAAATACGAAAAAAAATATTGGAGCTTCCATATAAAATGCACCAGCTGATAGCGCACTTAGTATGGGAAATCACTTTTGTTTTTTGTATATCGATATGTTCCTTAGGGAAAGTTGTTCAGTTTCATGGGTAGATTCACACGTTTCAATATTTGTTTCGATGTATGTTATCTAGATGCCACTGAGGAGCTTCTTAATAAACTTGAGCGCTTACAAAACCTTGCTATTCGATTCATTTTTGGCCTTCGCAAATTCGACCACATCTCCGAGTTTCGCGCTCAACTAAAATGGCTCCCTATCCGACTTCGCCGCGATGAGCACATCCTCACCGTCCTTTACAAGATCCTTAATGACCCTACCTCTCCTGAATATCTCCGTTCCCGATTCCGTTTCTTACCTCCTGATTCCCGGTCCAGGCGCGCTTATATCACAAAGGTGCTTGAGTGTCCTGGTTCAAACACAAAGTTTTTCTTCCATTCTTTTACTGTCCGAGCTATCCAACTATGGAATAAACTTCCTAAATCACCTCAAGACAGTCCTTCAGTTTTCAGTTTTAAAAAGAGACTCAAAGAGCATTTTATGACCTCTCTCTGATGTTAATAATATGTATTATATTCATATATATATATATATATATTTTATCTATCATAATATACGTATATATCTTATATTTTATTTTGTTATGTATTAGTTTTTTCTATTATTGTTATATATGTATTAGTATTACTATAATTTATCAGATTTTATAATTTTAGTTATTGTATCTGTTCCCGTGTTTTTCCCTTCTTTCATCCCCACTAGATTGGCTGGAAGAGATCTCTTATAGAGATAAGCTCGCCTGTTGTGTCCTAGTTTTAAGTTCAACTGTATGTGTAAATTTTTAATACAATAAAGAATATATATATTTGCACTTGATTTAAAATGACCTTATATATTTGTCTGTCAGGATAAACGCGCCGCACGATAGGTAACATTACTTTACGCAAAACTTCAAGGGAATTACGACTTTAAATTTGCCTCCCATTTGAACCAGTTCTCCGGGATGGATGACATCCAGCCCCAATAACCAAGGCAGATCCTTCCACTAGTCTTTAATGGCAACACATTTCTGACATGAAAACGCCCACCTTATCTTCCCCGTAAAGTTTTCATTCCCTCTTTGTCAGATTTGAAGGTTTAATCAGTAAGAATTCAGTCATAATTGAGGTATTGTTCAGCAAACTGAATCCGTGCCTGTCGACGAGCCGCAATTGAAGTTGTCGAGCTATTTGTCGATAGTTTTTATTTTGGTTATGTAGAACCACAATTTCGGCTCTCAAAAACACGCTTAAAACTAGGATGTCATACTAATATTACTAATAATGTCATATTGAAACAGAATCACAGAATCTAAATAAAATAAGGAATTGAAATATCCGGTGAACAACAAAGCAGTCTAAGAGAATCAGTGGTCGAACCCGAACAAATTATTGAATAATTTAACCGTGCAGTGCGGGTACAAGATAAACTTTCTCGATTGAACGTTAGGCTATAATGCGAGCTTGAATTTGTTATTCGTTGCATATTTATAAAAGCAAAGCATATTTTTCCTGATTAATGGCAATAATTAAGTAAAACAAGTGAAATATACATAATAACAATATAAATATAATAAACAAAATAAAAACCATAAAATATTAAAAATTACGCAGGCATATAATCTTTTTTGACTAATTCTAGATTAGAACTCGGGATTATATCCTAAGTTCGAAAACGCATCCAGCCGCTAACCGAATAAGCTATGGAGCCTGTAGTAAATCATTGCGAAATTAAAGTACTGTTCATTCTGGCCGTCTCTCACACACACAGACGCAAAAGGTGTCATTTGTGTTGTTCATGCTAGTGTTCGTAAACGTGTAATTCGTGTTTGTTTGTGTTTCATACGCGGTTAGCGATTATGTGTGCCTGTCTCAGGTAATTCTGTCACAGATTGTACCTACAGTTACAATAGCTATTTAATAGTATTTCACATTGTTGTCAGAGACCAATCCTATAAACGCTCCACCCCGATCATTTCCAAATCCAACCCTCTTGAGAAGGAGGTGTTCTTGGGCAGCCCACGAATTTCATTGTTTCAAGGAATTTTATCATTTCTTTAAAAAGCTGTAGGTGAGGAGTTTTCTCAGTCATATTTGTGGCGTGTATTTTCCCTCTGCGTAAATGGGAATTGTCGCTGTTCAGACAGGAGAAAAGTCTGTCTAGGCTGATGATGACTTGTGCAGTTACAGCTGCATCTTGAGTCGGTGTTCCTGAAAATGGAAGCAACTTAGGTTTATTTATTTGTGGAACATGACGAAATATTAACATGCTTGGAAGGCAGATTGCTTAACCTAGTAATTCTCTGCCGTTCTTTTTCTTATCAAGTAATTTTTCGAGTCAAAAGACCAGATCAGAATTTCAAGCTGAGATGGTTTATGACAACCTCTGCCAATTATCCACAAGACCACGGAGACAGTTACTATTCTCTGACGAGCATGGCAGAGATATTTCCTTTGCTGAAATCGTACTCAACTCCAAAAAGAAGCTGTGTAATGTAACTGAAACATAATGTTGTTGAAACTTATGGATGGGACTCCCCTGGTAGAACCAGTAACGGCGTGGTTGAGAACAGATAGAGGGGATCGCAGTTATACATATAGGCTCTGACATGGCTTGTGTAACGAACACTGCTACCGATCGCAGGAGGACACAACTTAACTAAATCTTACTTAATTTTTATATGATCATCTTTATCACTTTTGAACCACACAGAGGGGAAAAATCATTGTTTTTTATCGGATGACCACCGGGCTTGCGCGATATAACCTCCGGGCCGAATTTTCCAGCGCCTTAACGAAACATACTTAAATTTGATCTATACTTTCGACCTGCACTAGTTTTCTGTGTGGTGGAAAAAATCTACCCAAAAATATTTTTTTATCTGATGACTAAATCGGATAATTTGATTGATTGATTTGATGATTTTTAACAAAATGTACTCAGTTTTGGCACTTCTGTCCACTCACACTAGTTCCATGAGTGGAGGAAAAAACACTCTAACCTGACCTTCCGTCGCTAGCAATTTGTATGAAATGGGAGCTCTATGGAATATATTGAAAATGAGTAGTCAGATTTTGATGCGCATTGGCAGAGGGCTACCCTCCTGTGTCAGCAACAAACCAATAGTAGTCTCAGTGCTGAAGCTCCAGGGTGCACGGGCCATACATTTCTGCTCATGATCCTTTGATTGAATCAATCAGTAAAATGTGTGACTATCTAGTTAATACGGGGTCGGATTATATCATCAGGATTGGCCGAATGTTAGAGTAAGATTAACTAGCGCCGTCTGTTTCAAAGCAACGGTAACATGATAAGCAATTAGTACCCCAAAGTGGCGCCAGTTTGTACTATTCCTATAGTCAAAATGGCGGGTGACTTGATATTTGGATAAAACGGATAAGATCTCAACTTCTGACCACCTAAAAACTAGATAAAAAAATTACACAGAATCAAATAAAATATTACCTTCATTTGGTTTTCGGAAACGCCATAGCGCTGCTGAGAGCTTTGCGACTTTGGCGGAACTCCTTCCATGCTCATTCTTCAAATGCGTGTGCCTTCCTTGATGTGCAGGGCGCTTTTGATAATGTTGATCCTTCAGTGTTGGCATTGAGCGAAGTAGGTGTACCTGGCAAAAAAAAGATGCGATTAGGTTTGAAGAAACTTTTTTCTCATAAAAGACCTAATTACAAGTCAAGACTTTAACTTAATTGATCTAATCGTTCGTATTTTGCAGGTAAGTCAATCCCAATATAAAAACTTGCAGACCGGTTTTTCGATTAACTGCGTTTTTAGTGAATTAAGTTTTTATTTAACTAATGGGGGCGCCACCTGGTTGAAAAGCCCAATGGTGTAGTGGATAGGGCCGCTGCCTCCTGCGCGGGAGGTCGTGGTTCGAATCCCACTACGTTCCAATGTGTTTTTCGGTTTTCGAATTTCATATGTGCGTTTATTCGGCGCTTTTACCGTGCTTCGGAAGGCACGTTAAGCCGTTGGTCCCGGTCAATATCGTTTAATACCGTAGATATTAGTCGTTAAGCCATATCAGAGGCCAGTGCTAAGCATTGGCGGCTTGAAAACTCTGACCTAATTTAGGACTGGGTCTGGTTTCCCTTTTGGGTTGCGGAGGTCAGATGGCAGTCGCTCTGTGTAAAAACCAGTACCCTCATTCAATCCCCTAGATTAGGTAGCCGACCCCGTGAGATAGAAGATAAGGCTAGGGAGATGATGGGGGCACCACCTGGATATAACGTTTGTATGGGATTTGGACACCTCCCAAGAGAGCAACACACGCGACTGCTGCACTGTGCTCTGGCTGGACCTCGCAGCAAATGAAAGACATACGATAAATACCCTCACGGGGTTTCCGGGTTTTTCCGGCATGTTAGCGTCAATAGGTTTCCTAACTCAGTTACTCTTCAACCGATTGAGATTAAATTTTTCATATAAATCTGATGACAATAAAATATTATGATATCATCGAGCTGATCTCGTGATGGAGTGGACAGATAGCCACCGGGTCTCCGTGGTGAAAAGTATTAAGATAGCAGTTTCTAATAGATATGATGATGAGGGTGTAATGATGAAGCCGACAGATAGCCATCGGAACTGCCTCGTGGAAAGCGCTAAGGTAGCCGAGTTTGGGCTCATTAGATTTGTTGTCTTGAGCAGTTTAGTAAATAACCTTTTTAAAAAAAATACTACGATGAATCTTGACAATGGGTTGACCAAAAAATTAAAAATTAATATAATAAATAAAAAAAATATTTAAAACGAGGTTTTTTTAAATGCAATAATAATGATAAAATATTTTTTTCCTTAAATCTTTTACTATTAATTTATAACGTCACATTACACAATTTTCATAATACAAAAGCTTGACGCGAGATTTATTTGTGAGTTATACAAAAAATTAAATGACTTAAATAATGAATCATAAATAACTTGTGTTTAATCTCGCTGAATGTACTACCGCTTCTGTCCCGGTTTTGAGGTTCATAATTGATGGTATAGCCTGACCGCTGACTACAAAGAGCTGTCATAGAGGTGCCATAGAGAAGGGCTCAATAGGAAGTCCTTCTGTACTTGTTTGTCTGTGTTTCAGTCGGTGGTTAGGGTACAAGAGTTTTACTTACCGAACTCGTTGACGGCGAGGCTGTAGGTGGCGCCGCAGTGCACGGAGCGGACTCCGCGCGCTGACGTGTCGAAGTACTTGATCAGTCGCGGGACGCTCTCATCCTTCTGTTCGGCGTGGCCCAGCCGCCCGAACCCGCCGAAGCCCCAACTGAACGCGCGCTTCTTACACTCTATTGCCACCTGAAATTCATAGTGTGATTCTAAATTACACGGGCGTTTAATATTACAAGTGCATGCTCGGGAAAACCCACTCGGTAGAAACGAGTATAAGTAACCTCTTACCACTCCACACAGCTATTTCCTTCATTTTCAGTTGTTTATTCTTATCTTATCTTATTTAGCCCACATCATCCCACTGCTGGGCAAAGGCCTCCCTCTGTGTTTATTCTTAATTTTTTAAAATTATTATCATCATGAATAATGGCTCCTAGCATACGATATTCCATTTTTAGGAACTATTGATGAGCGGTTTGCTTTTACGGGAAATTCAGCAGTTGATACCTCAGTTGGTGTGCTTAAGGGAAGAGCTTACGGTGGAATGGCCCTGTTACGGAGAAAGAGTTTGTTTACGTCGCGTCGGTTACAGTAGTGCCTTGCAACAGTGTACGTCTCGCCGCGGGCAAGAGTTTGTTTACGTCGGTTACAGTAGTGCCTTGCAACAGTGTACGTCTCGCCGCGGGCAAGAGTTTGTTTACGTCGCGTCGGTTACAGTAGTGCCTTGCAACAGTGTACGTCTCGCCGCGGGCAAGAGTTTGTTTACGTCGCGTCGGTTACAGTAGTGCCTTGCAACAGTGTACGTCTCGCCGCGGGCAAGAGTTTGTTTACGTCGCGTCGGTTACAGTAGTGCCTTGCAACAGTGTACGTCTCGCCGCGGGCAAGAGTTTGTTTACGTCGCGTCGGTTACAGTAGTGCCTTGCAACAGTGTACGTCTCGCCGCGGGCAAGAGTTTGTTTACGTCGCGTCGGTTACAGTAGTGCCTTGCAACAGTGTATGTCTCGCCGCGGGCAAGAGTTTGTTTACGTCGGTTACAGTAGTGCCTTGCAACAGTGTACGTCTCGCCGCGGGCAAGAGTTTGTTTACGTCGGTTACAGTAGTGCCTTGCAACAGTGTACGTCTCGCCGCGGGCAAGAGTTTGTTTACGTCGCGTCGGTTACAGTAGTGCCTTGCAACAGTGTACGTCTCGCCGCGGGCAAGAGTTTGTTTACGTCGCGTCGGTTACAGTAGTGCCTTGCAACAGTATACGTCTCGCCGCGGGCAAAGCAGTGTTAAGCGATCGTTCAGTGTTGTTTATCTCTGTTTACATGCCAACTTGTAAAGCAGTTAATCTCGTACAGTTTACGTCGGTTACAGTAGTGCTTTGCAACAGTGTACGTCTCGCCGCGGGCAAAGCAGTGTTAAGCGATCGTTCAGTGTTGTTTATCTCTGTTTACATGCCAACTTGTAAAGCAGTTAATCTCGTACAGTTTACGTCGGTTACAGTAGTGCCTTGCAACAGTGTACGTCTCGCCGCGGGCAAAGCAGTGTTAAGCGATCGTTCAGTGTTGTTTATCTCTGTTTACATGCCAACTTGTAAAGCAGTTAATCTCGTACAGTTTACGTCGGTTACAGTAGTGCCTTGCAACAGTGTACGTCTCGCCGCGGGCAAAGCAGTGTTAAGCGATCGTTCAGTGTTGTTTATCTCTGTTTACATGCCAACTTGTAAAGCAGTTAATCTCGTACAGTTTACGTCGGTTACAGTAGTGCTTTGCAACAGTGTACGTCTCGCCGCGGGCAAAGCAGTGTTAAGCGATCGTTCAGTGTTGTTTATCTCTGTTTACATGCCAACTTGTAAAGCAGTTAATCTCGTACAGTTTACGTCGGTTACAGTAGTGCCTTGCAACAGTGTACGTCTCGCCGCGGGCAAAGCAGTGTTAAGCGATCGTTCAGTGTTGTTTATCTCTGTTTACATGCCAACTTGTAAAGCAGTTAATCTCGTACAGTTTACGGAGTGTATCGGTGAAATTAATGCAATTGCCTCCGGAACTCAGGTCTGTAACCAAATATTGGTATGGGAATCAAAATAATGATGTGAAGTGGGCCGGCTCTCAATCGGACGTTTACAGGTTGGAGCGTGGGGTGAGACAGGGGGGGGGGGGGTTGAGCTCACCAATACTCTTCCACCTGTACATGAACCAGCTGATTGAGGAGCTCAACAGCGCCAATGTCGGTTGTCATGTTGACGGTGCGTGTATTAGCAACATTAGTTACGCGGACGACATGGTGCTGCTGAGTCCGTCAATCGGGGGAATGAGAAAACTGTTCAAAAATTGTGAGACTTATGCAACTGCCCACGGACTCAAGTACAATGCCTCCAAAAGTTTTTAAGGCTGGCTCAAAGTGCTACGATAATGTGCCTGCTGTCACTTTGTGTGGTTCACCATTGCAAAGAGTCGATACATTTAAGTACTTGGGACATTGGACTGTCTATAATCTGTCGGACAATATGGATATAGACAGAGAGCGAAGGGCGCTGTGTGTGCGCTGTAATATGCTGTCCCGCAGATTTGCGCGTTGTAGCGAGCAAGTAAAGTTGACGCGTCTTAGATCGTTTTGTCAGTCTTTCTACACGTGCAGTTTGTGGGTCGGCTATACGCAGCGGGCATACAGTGCGCTACGTGTTCAGTACAACAATGCTTCCAGAGTGCTTTTTAGACTGCCACGATTTTGTAGTGCATCCACGATGTTTGCTGAGGCACAGATAGATTGCTTTCAAGCCATTATAAGGAAAATAAATGCATCACTGCTTAATCGAGTGCGCACTAGTTCGAACAGCATTCTGAAAGTATTGGCAAATTTCGACAGTTAAATTTAAAAAAAAAAAGCAAAAAACAATACTACCCGTTAAATATGCCTATATCCGGGTTCTTATTAAAATGGTTATAACTTTTACACATTCTTATCAAGGGAGAATGGGCACAAATATTGGTACGACACTAGGGTAGGTATATATCAAATTTGTGTGATGGGGTATCTTTGATACTTAAACGGGACAGAAGCTGATATTTTTTCGAGAATATCTTGGCAATTTATCTGAGAATTGTCGTTTACGCTCTGCCTACTCCATTAGGGATAAAATTATTATATGTATGAATGTACTATTTCATTATGTTGTCATATCTAATAGCAGAAACTTGTTTTGGAAACAAGATCTTGGATTAAAAGACACGCAACTTTATTTACCTTTATTCTAAAACAGAGTTAGAAATTCTTCCATGCTAGACTGGGAGAGATAGAAAAACATAGAATGTTCCAGCTGCCCTTCCTCCCGGGCATGCTGTAGAAGTCAGCAAAAGGGATTCGAGGGTTACAGTGTATTGTAATTTAGGCGATGGGCTGACAACCTGTCACTACAGCAATACAAATCATCACAATCTAAAATGAGCCCTCAATTTTTGTCAGACGTGGCGAAAGTGTCTGTTACGAGGCCTTTTACGCTCTGCCTACCCCGTTAGGGATAAAGGCGTGATTTTATGTATGTATGTATGTATGACTTAGAAATATTATAGGTCAATCGAGTCGAACGACTCAAAACCCTCGCGTCATCATTTAATAACAATATTATCGCTTCTAAAGAAGAAGAACTTCTTATATTCGAAGCGATATTCAAAAATTACTGTTCCACAACCAGGGCCAAAGGTTCCTGGAGATTGCATTCAACATGACCAGTAGTTATATGTCGACGGGAAACACAACGATAGCGCGTTTTAAAAACCTTGAGGCGCCATCTATCCATTTCATTGTGAACTATTTATTACAAACAAGGTTTAGTGTGCAGTACGACAAGTTACCTGTCTCCCGAAGTGCCGAAATCATTCTTAATCTTTTATTCTTAACGGTTAGACCAAACTTAACCAAACTCTGAATAGATCTTCAAATGCAAGATATCAATGTTTTTATTAGGTTTGGTTTGAAAATATTAAGGTGACGATAATAGCCAAGCGGCGCCCTCATTAGTAAAAACACAAAGCACAAAAAATGCAGTGAATCGAAAATCCGGTCTAACAGAATCACGTTATAGTAATTGAGATCATTTAGAACCTTACAAATTAGCGATTCATCGTTCGTTGTATTAACAGGAAAAAAAATGGGAATAACGGCCATTAACGGAAACTTGATATAGCATTTCTTTAAGCGTCCCGGCCGATTTTTTGAAAAAAACTACTAATTTATCTGGGTTAACGTGATTAAGTCGTGTTCGCTTCGTTTGCGCTACATATTGATTCAACATTCAAATGTCCTCGAAAAAATGTCGATTTAACCTGAATGTACTACCGCTTCTGTCCCGGTTTTGAGGTTCATAATTGATGGTATAGCCTGACCGCTGACTACAAAGAGCTGTCATAGAGGTGCCATAGAGAAGGGCTCAATAGGAAGTCCTTCTGTACTTGTTTGTCTGTGTTTCAGTCGGTGGTTAGGGTATAAGAGTTTTACTTACCGAACTCGTTGACGGCGAGGCTGTAGGTGGCGCCGCAGTGCACGGAGCGGACTCCGCGCGCTGACGTGTCGAAGTACTTGATCAGTCGCGGGACGCTCTCGTCCTTCTGTTCGGCGTGGCCCAGCCGCCCGAACCCGCCGAAGCCCCAACTGAACGCGCGCTTCTTACACTCTATTGCCACCTGAAATTCATAGTGTGATTCTAAATTACACGGGCGTTTAATATTACAAGTGCATGCTCGGGAAAACCCACTCGGTAGAAACGAGTATAAGTAACCTCTTACCACTCCACACAGCTATTTCCTTCATTTTCAGTTGTTTATTCTTATCTTATCTTATTTAGCCCACATCATCCCACTGCTGGGCAAAGGCCTCCCTCTGTGTTTATTCTTAATTTTTTAAAATTATTATCATCATGAATAATGGCTCCTAGCATACGATATTCCATTTTTAGGAACTATTGATGAGCGGTTTGCTTTTACGGGAAATTCAGCAGTTGATACCTCAGTTGGTGTGCTTAAGGGAAGAGCTTACGGTGGAATGGCCCTGTTACGGAGAAAGAGTTTGTTTACGTCGCGTCGGTTACAGTAGTGCCTTGCAACAGTGTACGTCTCGCCGCGGGCAAGAGTTTGTTTACGTCGCGTCGGTTACAGTAGTGCCTTGCAACAGTGTACGTCTCGCCGCGGGCAAGAGTTTGTTTACGTCGCGTCGGTTACAGTAGTGCCTTGCAACAGTGTATGTCTCGCCGCGGGCAAGAGTTTGTTTACGTCGGTTACAGTAGTGCCTTGCAACAGTGTACGTCTCGCCGCGGGCAAGAGTTTGTTTACGTCGCGTCGGTTACAGTAGTGCCTTGCAACAGTGTACGTCTCGCCGCGGGCAAGAGTTTGTTTACGTCGCGTCGGTTACAGTAGTGCCTTGCAACAGTGTACGTCTCGCCGCGGGCAAGAGTTTGTTTACGTCGCGTCGGTTACAGTAGTGCCTTGCAACAGTGTATGTCTCGCCGCGGGCAAGAGTTTGTTTACGTCGGTTACAGTAGTGCCTTGCAACAGTGTACGTCTCGCCGCGGGCAAGAGTTTGTTTACGTCGGTTACAGTAGTGCCTTGCAACAGTGTACGTCTCGCCGCGGGCAAGAGTTTGTTTACGTCGCGTCGGTTACAGTAGTGCCTTGCAACAGTGTACGTCTCGCCGCGGGCAAGAGTTTGTTTACGTCGCGTCGGTTACAGTAGTGCCTTGCAACAGTATACGTCTCGCCGCGGGCAAAGCAGTGTTAAGCGATCGTTCAGTGTTGTTTATCTCTGTTTACATGCCAACTTGTAAAGCAGTTAATCTCGTACAGTTTACGTCGGTTACAGTAGTGCTTTGCAACAGTGTACGTCTCGCCGCGGGCAAAGCAGTGTTAAGCGATCGTTCAGTGTTGTTTATCTCTGTTTACATGCCAACTTGTAAAGCAGTTAATCTCGTACAGTTTACGTCGGTTACAGTAGTGACTTGCAACAGTGTACGTCTCGCCGCGGGCAAAGCAGTGTTAAGCGATCGTTCAGTGTTGTTTATCTCTGTTTACATGCCAACTTGTAAAGCAGTTAATCTCGTACAGTTTACGTCGGTTACAGTAGTGCCTTGCAACAGTTTACGTCTCGCCGCGGGCAAAGCAGTGTTAAGCGATCGTTCAGTGTTGTTTATCTCTGTTTACATGCCAACTTGTAAAGCAGTTAATCTCGTACAGTTTACGGAGTGTATCGGTGAAATTAATGCAATTGCCTCCGGAACTCAGGTCTGTAACCAAATATTGGTATGGGAATCAAAATAATGATGCGAAGTGGGCCGGCTCTCAATCGGACGTTTACAGGTTGGAGCGTGGGGTGAGACAGGGGGGGGGGGGTTGAGCTCACCAATACTCTTCCACCTGTACATGAACCAGCTGATTGAGGAGCTCAACAGCGCCAATGTCGGTTGTCATGTTGACGGTGCGTGTATTAGCAACATTAGTTACGCGGACGACATGGTGCTGCTGAGTCCGTCAATCGGGGGAATGAGAAAACTGTTCAAAAATTGTGAGACTTATGCAACTGCCCACGGACTCAAGTACAATGCCTCCAAAAGTTTTTAAGGCTGGCTCAAAGTGCTACGATAATGTGCCTGCTGTCACTTTGTGTGGTTCACCATTGCAAAGAGTCGATACATTTAAGTACTTGGGACATTGGACTGTCTATAATCTGTCGGACAATATGGATATAGACAGAGAGCGAAGGGCGCTGTGTGTGCGCTGTAATATGCTGTCCCGCAGATTTGCGCGTTGTAGCGAGCAAGTAAAGTTGACGCGTCTTAGATCGTTTTGTCAGTCTTTCTACACGTGCAGTTTGTGGGTCGGCTATACGCAGCGGGCATACAGTGCGCTACGTGTTCAGTACAACAATGCTTCCAGAGTGCTTTTTAGACTGCCACGATTTTGTAGTGCATCCACGATGTTTGCTGAGGCACAGATAGATTGCTTTCAAGCCATTATAAGGAAAATAAATGCATCACTGCTTAATCGAGTGCGCACTAGTTCGAACAGCATTCTGAAAGTATTGGCAAATTTCGACAGTTAAATTTAAAAAAAAAAAGCAAAAAACAATACTACCCGTTAAATATGCCTATATCCGGGTTCTTATTAAAATGGTTATAACTTTTACACATTCTTATCAAGGGAGAATGGGCACAAATATTGGTACGACACTAGGGTAGGTATATATCAAATTTGTGTGATGGGGTATCTTTGATACTTAAACGGGACAGAAGCTGATATTTTTTCGAGAATATCTTGGCAATTTATCTGAGAATTGTCGTTTACGCTCTGCCTACTCCATTAGGGATAAAATTATTATATGTATGAATGTACTATTTCATTATGTTGTCATATCTAATAGCAGAAACTTGTTTTGGAAACAAGATCTTGGATTAAAAGACACGCAACTTTATTTACCTTTATTCTAAAACAGAGTTAGAAATTCTTCCATGCTAGACTGGGAGAGATAGAAAAACATAGAATGTTCCAGCTGCCCTTCCTCCCGGGCATGCTGTAGAAGTCAGCAAAAGGGATTCGAGGGTTACAGTGTATTGTAATTTAGGCGATGGGCTGACAACCTGTCACTACAGCAATACAAATCATCACAATCTAAAATGAGCCCTCAATTTTTGTCAGACGTGGCGAAAGTGTCTGTTACGAGGCCTTTTACGCTCTGCCTACCCCGTTAGGGATAAAGGCGTGATTTTATGTATGTATGTATGTATGACTTAGAAATATTATAGGTCAATCGAGTCGAACGACTCAAAACCCTCGCGTCATCATTTAATAACAATATTATCGCTTCTAAAGAAGAAGAACTTCTTATATTCGAAGCGATATTCAAAAATTACTGTTCCACAACCAGGGCCAAAGGTTCCTGGAGATTGCATTCAACATGACCAGTAGTTATATGTCGACGGGAAACACAACGATAGCGCGTTTTAAAAACCTTGAGGCGCCATCTATCCATTTCATTGTGAACTATTTATTACAAACAAGGTTTAGTGTGCAGTACGACAAGTTACCTGTCTCCCGAAGTGCCGAAATCATTCTTAATCTTTTATTCTTAACGGTTAGACCAAACTTAACCAAACTCTGAATAGATCTTCAAATGCAAGATATCAATGTTTTTATTAGGTTTGGTTTGAAAATATTAAGGTGACGATAATAGCCAAGCGGCGCCCTCATTAGTAAAAACACAAAGCACAAAAAATGCAGTGAATCGAAAATCCGGTCTAACAGAATCACGTTATAGTAATTGAGATCATTTAGAACCTTACAAATTAGCGATTCATCGTTCGTTGTATTAACAGGAAAAAAAATGGGAATAACGGCCATTAACGGAAACTTGATATAGCATTTCTTTAAGCGTCCCGGCCGATTTTTTGAAAAAAACTACTAATTTATCTGGGTTAACGTGATTAAGTCGTGTTCGCTTCGTTTGCGCTACATATTGATTCAACATTCAAATGTCCTCGAAAAAATGTCGATTTAACCTGAATGTACTACCGCTTCTGTCCCGGTTTTGAGGTTCATAATTGATGGTATAGCCTGACCGCTGACTACAAAGAGCTGTCATAGAGGTGCCATAGAGAAGGGCTCAATAGGAAGTCCTTCTGTACTTGTTTGTCTGTGTTTCAGTCGGTGGTTAGGGTATAAGAGTTTTACTTACCGAACTCGTTGACGGCGAGGCTGTAGGTGGCGCCGCAGTGCACGGAGCGGACTCCGCGCGCTGACGTGTCGAAGTACTTGATCAGTCGCGGGACGCTCTCGTCCTTCTGTTCGGCGTGGCCCAGCCGCCCGAACCCGCCGAAGCCCCAACTGAACGCGCGCTTCTTACACTCTATTGCCACCTGAAATTCATAGTGTGATTCTAAATTACACGGGCGTTTAATATTACAAGTGCATGCTCGGGAAAACCCACTCGGTAGAAACGAGTATAAGTAACCTCTTACCACTCCACACAGCTATTTCCTTCATTTTCAGTTGTTTATTCTTATCTTATCTTATTTAGCCCACATCATCCCACTGCTGGGCAAAGGCCTCCCTCTGTGTTTATTCTTAATTTTTTAAAATTATTATCATCATGAATAATGGCTCCTAGCATACGATATTCCATTTTTAGGAACTATTGATGAGCGGTTTGCTTTTACGGGAAATTCAGCAGTTGATACCTCAGTTGGTGTGCTTAAGGGAAGAGCTTACGGTGGAATGGCCCTGTTACGGAGAAAGAGTTTGTTTACGTCGCGTCGGTTACAGTAGTGCCTTGCAACAGTGTACGTCTCGCCGCGGGCAAGAGTTTGTTTACGTCGCGTCGGTTACAGTAGTGCCTTGCAACAGTGTACGTCTCGCCGCGGGCAAGAGTTTGTTTACGTCGCGTCGGTTACAGTAGTGCCTTGCAACAGTGTATGTCTCGCCGCGGGCAAGAGTTTGTTTACGTCGGTTACAGTAGTGCCTTGCAACAGTGTACGTCTCGCCGCGGGCAAGAGTTTGTTTACGTCGCGTCGGTTACAGTAGTGCCTTGCAACAGTGTACGTCTCGCCGCGGGCAAGAGTTTGTTTACGTCGCGTCGGTTACAGTAGTGCCTTGCAACAGTGTACGTCTCGCCGCGGGCAAGAGTTTGTTTACGTCGCGTCGGTTACAGTAGTGCCTTGCAACAGTGTATGTCTCGCCGCGGGCAAGAGTTTGTTTACGTCGGTTACAGTAGTGCCTTGCAACAGTGTACGTCTCGCCGCGGGCAAGAGTTTGTTTACGTCGGTTACAGTAGTGCCTTGCAACAGTGTACGTCTCGCCGCGGGCAAGAGTTTGTTTACGTCGCGTCGGTTACAGTAGTGCCTTGCAACAGTGTACGTCTCGCCGCGGGCAAGAGTTTGTTTACGTCGCGTCGGTTACAGTAGTGCCTTGCAACAGTATACGTCTCGCCGCGGGCAAAGCAGTGTTAAGCGATCGTTCAGTGTTGTTTATCTCTGTTTACATGCCAACTTGTAAAGCAGTTAATCTCGTACAGTTTACGTCGGTTACAGTAGTGCTTTGCAACAGTGTACGTCTCGCCGCGGGCAAAGCAGTGTTAAGCGATCGTTCAGTGTTGTTTATCTCTGTTTACATGCCAACTTGTAAAGCAGTTAATCTCGTACAGTTTACGTCGGTTACAGTAGTGACTTGCAACAGTGTACGTCTCGCCGCGGGCAAAGCAGTGTTAAGCGATCGTTCAGTGTTGTTTATCTCTGTTTACATGCCAACTTGTAAAGCAGTTAATCTCGTACAGTTTACGTCGGTTACAGTAGTGCCTTGCAACAGTTTACGTCTCGCCGCGGGCAAAGCAGTGTTAAGCGATCGTTCAGTGTTGTTTATCTCTGTTTACATGCCAACTTGTAAAGCAGTTAATCTCGTACAGTTTACGGAGTGTATCGGTGAAATTAATGCAATTGCCTCCGGAACTCAGGTCTGTAACCAAATATTGGTATGGGAATCAAAATAATGATGCGAAGTGGGCCGGCTCTCAATCGGACGTTTACAGGTTGGAGCGTGGGGTGAGACAGGGGGGGGGGGGTTGAGCTCACCAATACTCTTCCACCTGTACATGAACCAGCTGATTGAGGAGCTCAACAGCGCCAATGTCGGTTGTCATGTTGACGGTGCGTGTATTAGCAACATTAGTTACGCGGACGACATGGTGCTGCTGAGTCCGTCAATCGGGGGAATGAGAAAACTGTTCAAAAATTGTGAGACTTATGCAACTGCCCACGGACTCAAGTACAATGCCTCCAAAAGTTTTTAAGGCTGGCTCAAAGTGCTACGATAATGTGCCTGCTGTCACTTTGTGTGGTTCACCATTGCAAAGAGTCGATACATTTAAGTACTTGGGACATTGGACTGTCTATAATCTGTCGGACAATATGGATATAGACAGAGAGCGAAGGGCGCTGTGTGTGCGCTGTAATATGCTGTCCCGCAGATTTGCGCGTTGTAGCGAGCAAGTAAAGTTGACGCGTCTTAGATCGTTTTGTCAGTCTTTCTACACGTGCAGTTTGTGGGTCGGCTATACGCAGCGGGCATACAGTGCGCTACGTGTTCAGTACAACAATGCTTCCAGAGTGCTTTTTAGACTGCCACGATTTTGTAGTGCATCCACGATGTTTGCTGAGGCACAGATAGATTGCTTTCAAGCCATTATAAGGAAAAGAAATGCTTCACTGCTTAATCGAGTGCGCACTAGTTCGAACAGCATTCTGAAAGTATTGGCAAATTTCGACAGTTAAATTTAAAAAAAAAAAGCAAAAAACAATACTACCCGTTAAATATGCCTATATCCGGGTTCTTATTAAAATGGTTATAACTTTTACACATTCTTATCAAGGGAGAATGGGCACAAATATTGGTACGACACTAGGGTAGGTATATATCAAATTTGTGTGATGGGGTATCTTTGATACTTAAACGGGACAGAAGCTGATATTTTTTCGAGAATATCTTGGCAATTTATCTGAGAATTGTCGTTTACGCTCTGCCTACTCCATTAGGGATAAAATTATTATATGTATGAATGTACTATTTCATTATGTTGTCATATCTAATAGCAGAAACTTGTTTTGGAAACAAGATCTTGGATTAAAAGACACGCAACTTTATTTACCTTTATTCTAAAACAGAGTTAGAAATTCTTCCATGCTAGACTGGGAGAGATAGAAAAACATAGAATGTTCCAGCTGCCCTTCCTCCCGGGCATGCTGTAGAAGTCAGCAAAAGGGATTCGAGGGTTACAGTGTATTGTAATTTAGGCGATGGGCTGACAACCTGTCACTACAGCAATACAAATCATCACAATCTAAAATGAGCCCTCAATTTTTGTCAGACGTGGCGAAAGTGTCTGTTACGAGGCCTTTTACGCTCTGCCTACCCCGTTAGGGATAAAGGCGTGATTTTATGTATGTATGTATGTATGACTTAGAAATATTATAGGTCAATCGAGTCGAACGACTCAAAACCCTCGCGTCATCATTTAATAACAATATTATCGCTTCTAAAGAAGAAGAACTTCTTATATTCGAAGCGATATTCAAAAATTACTGTTCCACAACCAGGGCCAAAGGTTCCTGGAGATTGCATTCAACATGACCAGTAGTTATATGTCGACGGGAAACACAACGATAGCGCGTTTTAAAAACCTTGAGGCGCCATCTATCCATTTCATTGTGAACTATTTATTACAAACAAGGTTTAGTGTGCAGTACGACAAGTTACCTGTCTCCCGAAGTGCCGAAATCATTCTTAATCTTTTATTCTTAACGGTTAGACCAAACTTAACCAAACTCTGAATAGATCTTCAAATGCAAGATATCAATGTTTTTATTAGGTTTGGTTTGAAAATATTAAGGTGACGATAATAGCCAAGCGGCGCCCTCATTAGTAAAAACACAAAGCACAAAAAATGCAGTGAATCGAAAATCCGGTCTAACAGAATCACGTTATAGTAATTGAGATCATTTAGAACCTTACAAATTAGCGATTCATCGTTCGTTGTATTAACAGGAAAAAAAATGGGAATAACGGCCATTAACGGAAACTTGATATAGCATTTCTTTAAGCGTCCCGGCCGATTTTTTGAAAAAAACTACTAATTTATCTGGGTTAACGTGATTAAGTCGTGTTCGCTTCGTTTGCGCTACATATTGATTCAACATTCAAATGTCCTCGAAAAAATGTCGATTTAACCTGAATGTACTACCGCTTCTGTCCCGGTTTTGAGGTTCATAATTGATGGTATAGCCTGACCGCTGACTACAAAGAGCTGTCATAGAGGTGCCATAGAGAAGGGCTCAATAGGAAGTCCTTCTGTACTTGTTTGTCTGTGTTTCAGTCGGTGGTTAGGGTATAAGAGTTTTACTTACCGAACTCGTTGACGGCGAGGCTGTAGGTGGCGCCGCAGTGCACGGAGCGGACTCCGCGCGCTGACGTGTCGAAGTACTTGATCAGTCGCGGGACGCTCTCGTCCTTCTGTTCGGCGTGGCCCAGCCGCCCGAACCCGCCGAAGCCCCAACTGAACGCGCGCTTCTTACACTCTATTGCCACCTGAAATTCATAGTGTGATTCTAAATTACACGGGCGTTTAATATTACAAGTGCATGCTCGGGAAAACCCACTCGGTAGAAACGAGTATAAGTAACCTCTTACCACTCCACACAGCTATTTCCTTCATTTTCAGTTGTTTATTCTTATCTTATCTTATTTAGCCCACATCATCCCACTGCTGGGCAAAGGCCTCCCTCTGTGTTTATTCTTAATTTTTTAAAATTATTATCATCATGAATAATGGCTCCTAGCATACGATATTCCATTTTTAGGAACTATTGATGAGCGGTTTGCTTTTACGGGAAATTCAGCAGTTGATACCTCAGTTGGTGTGCTTAAGGGAAGAGCTTACGGTGGAATGGCCCTGTTACGGAGAAAGAGTTTGTTTACGTCGCGTCGGTTACAGTAGTGCCTTGCAACAGTGTACGTCTCGCCGCGGGCAAGAGTTTGTTTACGTCGGTTACAGTAGTGCCTTGCAACAGTGTACGTCTCGCCGCGGGCAAGAGTTTGTTTACGTCGCGTCGGTTACAGTAGTGCCTTGCAACAGTGTACGTCTCGCCGCGGGCAAGAGTTTGTTTACGTCGCGTCGGTTACAGTAGTGCCTTGCAACAGTGTACGTCTCGCCGCGGGCAAGAGTTTGTTTACGTCGCGTCGGTTACAGTAGTGCCTTGCAACAGTGTACGTCTCGCCGCGGGCAAGAGTTTGTTTACGTCGCGTCGGTTACAGTAGTGCCTTGCAACAGTGTACGTCTCGCCGCGGGCAAGAGTTTGTTTACGTCGCGTCGGTTACAGTAGTGCCTTGCAACAGTGTATGTCTCGCCGCGGGCAAGAGTTTGTTTACGTCGGTTACAGTAGTGCCTTGCAACAGTGTACGTCTCGCCGCGGGCAAGAGTTTGTTTACGTCGGTTACAGTAGTGCCTTGCAACAGTGTACGTCTCGCCGCGGGCAAGAGTTTGTTTACGTCGCGTCGGTTACAGTAGTGCCTTGCAACAGTGTACGTCTCGCCGCGGGCAAGAGTTTGTTTACGTCGCGTCGGTTACAGTAGTGCCTTGCAACAGTATACGTCTCGCCGCGGGCAAAGCAGTGTTAAGCGATCGTTCAGTGTTGTTTATCTCTGTTTACATGCCAACTTGTAAAGCAGTTAATCTCGTACAGTTTACGTCGGTTACAGTAGTGCTTTGCAACAGTGTACGTCTCGCCGCGGGCAAAGCAGTGTTAAGCGATCGTTCAGTGTTGTTTATCTCTGTTTACATGCCAACTTGTAAAGCAGTTAATCTCGTACAGTTTACGTCGGTTACAGTAGTGCCTTGCAACAGTGTACGTCTCGCCGCGGGCAAAGCAGTGTTAAGCGATCGTTCAGTGTTGTTTATCTCTGTTTACATGCCAACTTGTAAAGCAGTTAATCTCGTACAGTTTACGTCGGTTACAGTAGTGCCTTGCAACAGTTTACGTCTCGCCGCGGGCAAAGCAGTGTTAAGCGATCGTTCAGTGTTGTTTATCTCTGTTTACATGCCAACTTGTAAAGCAGTTAATCTCGTACAGTTTACGGAGTGTATCGGTGAAATTAATGCAATTGCCTCCGGAACTCAGGTCTGTAACCAAATATTGGTATGGGAATCAAAATAATGATGCGAAGTGGGCCGGCTCTCAATCGGACGTTTACAGGTTGGAGCGTGGGGTGAGACAGGGGGGGGGGGTTGAGCTCACCAATACTCTTCCACCTGTACATGAACCAGCTGATTGAGGAGCTCAACAGCGCCAATGTCGGTTGTCATGTTGACGGTGCGTGTATTAGCAACATTAGTTACGCGGACGACATGGTGCTGCTGAGTCCGTCAATCGGGGGAATGAGAAAACTGTTCAAAAATTGTGAGACTTATGCAACTGCCCACGGACTCAAGTACAATGCCTCCAAAAGTTTTTAAGGCTGGCTCAAAGTGCTACGATAATGTGCCTGCTGTCACTTTGTGTGGTTCACCATTGCAAAGAGTCGATACATTTAAGTACTTGGGACATTGGACTGTCTATAATCTGTCGGACAATATGGATATAGACAGAGAGCGAAGGGCGCTGTGTGTGCGCTGTAATATGCTGTCCCGCAGATTTGCGCGTTGTAGCGAGCAAGTAAAGTTGACGCGTCTTAGATCGTTTTGTCAGTCTTTCTACACGTGCAGTTTGTGGGTCGGCTATACGCAGCGGGCATACAGTGCGCTACGTGTTCAGTACAACAATGCTTCCAGAGTGCTTTTTAGACTGCCACGATTTTGTAGTGCATCCACGATGTTTGCTGAGGCACAGATCAGTATTGGCAAATTTCGACAGTTAAATTTAAAAAAAAAAGCAAAAAACAATACTACCCGTTAAATATGCCTATATCCGGGTTCTTATTAAAATGGTTATAACTTTTACACATTCTTATCAAGGGAGAATGGGCACAAATATTGGTACGACACTAGGGTAGGTATATATCAAATTTGTGTGATGGGGTATCTTTGATACTTAAACGGGACAGAAGCTGATATTTTTTCGAGAATATCTTGGCAATTTATCTGAGAATTGTCGTTTACGCTCTGGCTACTCCATTAGGGATAAAATTATTATATGTATGAATGTACTATTTCATTATGTTGTCATATCTAATAGCAGAAACTTGTTTTGGAAACAAGATCTTGGATTAAAAGACACGCAACTTTATTTACCTTTATTCTAAAACAGAGTTAGAAATTCTTCCATGCTAGACTGGGAGAGATAGAAAAACATAGAATGTTCCAGCTGCCCTTCCTCCCGGGCATGCTGTAGAAGTCAGCAAAAGGGATTCGAGGGTTACAGTGTATTGTAATTTAGGCGATGGGCTGACAACCTGTCACTACAGCAATACAAATCATCACAATCTAAAATGAGCCCTCAATTTTTGTCAGACGTGGCGAAAGTGTCTGTTACGAGGCCTTTTACGCTCTGCCTACCCCGTTAGGGATAAAGGCGTGATTTTATGTATGTATGTATGTATGACTTAGAAATATTATAGGTCAATCGAGTCGAACGACTCAAAACCCTCGCGTCATCATTTAATAACAATATTATCGCTTCTAAAGAAGAAGAACTTCTTATATTCGAAGCGATATTCAAAAATTACTGTTCCACAACCAGGGCCAAAGGTTCCTGGAGATTGCATTCAACATGACCAGTAGTTATATGTCGACGGGAAACACAACGATAGCGCGTTTTAAAAACCTTGAGGCGCCATCTATCCATTTCATTGTGAACTATTTATTACAAACAAGGTTTAGTGTGCAGTACGACAAGTTACCTGTCTCCCGAAGTGCCGAAATCATTCTTAATCTTTTATTCTTAACGGTTAGACCAAACTTAACCAAACTCTGAATAGATCTTCAAATGCAAGATATCAATGTTTTTATTAGGTTTGGTTTGAAAATATTAAGGTGACGATAATAGCCAAGCGGCGCCCTCATTAGTAAAAACACAAAGCACAAAAAATGCAGTGAATCGAAAATCCGGTCTAACAGAATCACGTTATAGTAATTGAGATCATTTAGAACCTTACAAATTAGCGATTCATCGTTCGTTGTATTAACAGGAAAAAAAATGGGAATAACGGCCATTAACGGAAACTTGATATAGCATTTCTTTAAGCGTCCCGGCCGATTTTTTGAAAAAAACTACTAATTTATCTGGGTTAACGTGATTAAGTCGTGTTCGCTTCGTTTGCGCTACATATTGATTCAACATTCAAATGTCCTCGAAAAAATGTCGATTTAACCTGAATGTACTACCGCTTCTGTCCCGGTTTTGAGGTTCATAATTGATGGTATGGCCTGACCGCTGACTACAAAGAGCTGTCATAGAGGTGCCATAGAGAAGGGCTCAATAGGAAGTCCTTCTGTACTTGTTTGTCTGTGTTTCAGTCGGTGGTTAGGGTATAAGAGTTTTACTTACCGAACTCGTTGACGGCGAGGCTGTAGGTGGCGCCGCAGTGCACGGAGCGGACTCCGCGCGCTGACGTGTCGAAGTACTTGATCAGTCGCGGGACGCTCTCATCCTTCTGTTCGGCGTGGCCCAGCCGCCCGAACCCGCCGAAGCCCCAACTGAACGCGCGCTTCTTACACTCTATTGCCACCTGAAATTCATAGTGTGATTCTAAATTACACGGGCGTTTAATATTACAAGTGCATGCTCGGGAAAACCCACTCGGTAGAAACGAGTATAAGTAACCTCTTACCACTCCACACAGCTATTTCCTTCATTTTCAGTTGTTTATTCGCAGGGAATATGCATGACCCATTAATAAACAAACGTGAAACAATTTTCGCAAAACACTCTTTTTTACGAATTATGATGCGGTTGGTTAAAAAGAGAGGTCCGAACTGTCATCTGACGTCACATGAGAGGAGCGTCATACTACTTCCATATAGAATGTCGTTTCAAAGAGAGAGATACATAGTCTAGCTTTATAATGGTAAATCTCGGTGATTTCTTGATCAACGTTATTTCTGTTTCCACTGATGTTATTATAATTTTGGAAATATGTTTAGATACCGAAGATAGATGTATTCTATTAAGTATAAACAGTATCTGGGGTGTGTCTAGACACTATTCTTGTTCGCTTAGCGTAACTTAGCTTGTTTCCATGGTCTTACCGTGTGGTTATTCCCGCACGAGAAATCGACGATATCGACATCTTTGACGGGCGTCACGTGGCCGTCCTTGGACTTCTCGAAGAACAACGCCACGTGTTTCGGCGCCATCTCCAAGTGGTACGACAGCTTGGTGCTCGTCACAAAGTACTTGCCGTCCGTGTTGTGCCCTGAACACACCACAGAGTCCAAATATTAATAAGGCGAGTCTGTACAGGACAATGCCATTGCTGGCAAAGCCTGCACATCATGGAACCTAGCGGACGGGTTGTGAGGGCGCTCGCGGGTGCGAGGGATTGACACGAAGAGTTCTTGATTCAGTCTCATTTATTGAATAAAATGATAGCTATTTTATATGCAAGTTATGTTAAACACACAGTGAAAGATTTATGAATGTATAACATGCGTGCAAGTTGCAAGCTCAGCATGTCACGCAGTATTGTCAATAATATGTAGTAAGCAAGTCGATGACCTGCGCGACATGCTGAGTAAGATGGTTCGAGTTGGCTCGAACATGCTCCCACTTTTAAAAGAGAGAAGAGAACAGGATGTGTTGACAAGGCTGCTTGTATCTTGATATTTGTAGTGTTGCGAAGTCCTCATCTCTCATGCTGTGGTGGTTACAAATACCAGCGTCCTAGGTCATTTGGAAGTAGGTTAGGTTTTTGATATTTTTTTTTTTGTTTTAAAGAGGGCGACTTTAAATACAAATATTTCAAGATAGACCCATTAAGGTTACTTTACCTTTAAAGAAACCTCTACCTTATTTTATAAGACCTGTCTAACGATACCCCACTCAATAAACCAGTTTTTTTTAAATGCCCCTCTTTTACTTGTATGGGGAGGGTCCAATTTTTTTAAATTCATTTAATTTTTACATTCCTAACCTTGAGTAGTCAATCTTCATTCTGAATATCAGCTTCCTAGTCACTGGGTTTTTGATTTTTAATATGTATGTCAGTCAGTCAGTGAATCAGTCATAAAAAAAAGAATAGTCGGAATTAATATTTAAATAACCGTTTGAGCTATGATTATAAAATTTGGAGCACTTGTTTATCTAGAGGATCAAAATGTATAAGTTTGGTGTATAACAGTTTAGTAGTTTTCGAGTTATGAAGGGGTCAAAAGTGGTTCCAAATGATTCCTCTAAATGAACACACGGTGCTACCGGCCAGTGGGGACCATGTACGAGTTGGAAAATGCATATAATACCTATATAACGGTGTTCCTTTTACTCGTTTAAGTAAAATACTTTTTAAATCATCGAAATCGGTGTATTGGTTGCGAAGATATGACACATTTTGTACAAGTCCACCGCGGGACGGCGGGAACGCACGTGTGACGTCATCTCGACGGAGAGTCGGTTGCGCGCTACGCCGCCGCTGTTCATTCACACAAGTTCACACGATTCAAGCGATTTTACTTGTGTTTATTTTGTGAGTCGATGATCATCAAGAGGAACAGTGCACTCACCCTGCGGTCATT
Organism: Scrobipalpa costella; assembly: GCA_949820665.1. Classification (NCBI taxonomy): domain Eukaryota; kingdom Metazoa; phylum Arthropoda; class Insecta; order Lepidoptera; family Gelechiidae; genus Scrobipalpa; species Scrobipalpa costella. The sequence continues at coordinate 39,684,105 of OX463295.1, forward strand.
GAACTTGTGGAAGGTGTAAAGGTTGGGATGGATGCGGTTGGTGACATTGTTGTCTCGCTTGGCCACCAGCTCCCAGGACACGCAGCCGGCGATCAGCAAACGCCCTGCAGTCTTGAAGAAGCTCTTCAGCAGCTCCTGGGATACAATATAACAAGCGTAAGGGACAGCCTACCAGAAACGAGTAGCATAGTTAACAAAAAAAATATTGGGTCGGTTGATTCGAAACCCACACGACGGAAGAAGAAGTTAACAAAACTGAACAACTAGGATTTTTTCCAGGAAATGAAAAGAAAGTATCATGAGCACAAATGCACCGAGGAGCTTCAGAACTGAGACTACTATTGGTTGGATAACACAGGAGACACACCCTATGACAATGCGCATCAAAATCGGACTTCTCATTTTCGATATATTCCATAGAGCTCGCATTACATACAAATTGCTAGCGATGGAAGGTCAGGTTAGAGTGGATTTTTCCTAACTTTCATGAATGGAGCTGCCTCAATATCTCAGGATCCATTGGATATATATTTTTACCGTCATAATGATGTGAGTCAAAGTGCTCATTTTGATCATCTGTTAGGACTAGCTAGTGAAACGACAAATGCAGCTGGGTGCAATGTGCCCAACATTCTTTTGACTTACCCAAATAAAATTACCACCTCGCCTCGATCACACAATTTGTATAATAAAGCCAAACATTTGATTTTTTATTTGACTTAATAATTACCTCCGGAAGCTTGATGACAGACTCCTCCATGGGGCTGGGAGTGCGCGGCTTCTCTTGCGGCTGCTCAGAAGGCAGGGAATCATTGCTGTTCTTCGGTCGCCGGACCTTCGCGCGCCCTGACGCAGCCGGGGCTGACCGCTTCCTACCGTTGTTCCACATTTTCACCAATTACTGGAACACATATGGTATTTTTTTAGTCAGTATACAAACTAATAGGGGTTGCTGAAACAACGAAGATAAACAACTGTTGCTGAAACAAATAAATTGAACAACTTTCAAGAATTACTTAGCATATGTTATTTAAGCAAACATTTAAGATAGAATTGTACAAAAAAACACCAAGATATAGCTTTTTAAAGATAGATAGTATAACTCTATTTCAAACAACAATTTATAAGTACTTTTTAACCAACCACTTTAAGGCATTTTAACTTGTAAACTAGTGAATATAGTGCGAAACTTCTTTCATTTTATGGAGACAATAATTCTTATTAATGATTTTAAAAAAGTCACGCATATTCTCTATTGAGGTATTGAAATAATCACTAGTCCATTATTATTATCAACAAATTCTCAACAGACGATGATGAGCTTGGAATTTACAAGTAGATTTTTTTGTCTATCTTTTGCATAAAGGAATAGAACCGGGAAATCCCGGGAACTCCCGGTTTTTTGAAGCAGCAGAGAAACCGGGAAACAAAAATAAAGAACCAGTATTTTCGGTACTTTCGGGATTCAAGTTATTCGCTTTTTATTTGATATTTGTGAATGGTTATCTTGAGTAATTTCAATTTAAACTGAAGATTTAGCTCTTTTTTCTTCAGAGGCTGATTTTAATAAGGAAAACATTAGGTATTTTTTATTTTATGATTGAAAGCGCTTACTTCAAACTGATAAAATATCTACTAGGTATAAACTATCCTCGTTGGGTCTTGTTGTCCGATGATAGGCAGGAGCTGGTGGTACAAGCTAGTGGAGTAGCCGAGCACTTACCGAAATACAATCTGTAGGTAGAAGACCGACAAGCAGACAACCTTGCAGTGATGTTGTAGGCTATGGAGCTTGGTATTTACCAGTTTTGTGGTGCCAATGGAGCAATTCGAGCATGCAAAAATAAACACTTAGGCTGCCTTTCCACCAGAGATAGGCGAGGGAAATGTGTTGTGCGAGGATGTCTAGCTGTGCTGTGAAAATGTGTGGGTGTTTCCACCAAAGCTGTGCAAGGAAAAAGTGTGGTAAGAGGATGTGTAGTGGAGCTATCAAAATGCGCATTACTGTGTCAAAATGCGTATTAATATGCGGTGAGAGCCGAGCGAGGATGCGTTGCTAAGCTGTGAAATGAGTCGGCGACCTATTCCTCGCACACATTCCTAGACCACAATTCTCGCTTGTTTTGTACAGTCAAAACCTCGCTCCGCTAAAGCCGTTTTCCACCAGAGCCGAAAATCCCCGGAAATCCTGGTTCCAGCATAGATCTGTACCCAAAATCCCGGTTCTCAGATATAGGTTCTCAATACCCTATTTTGCATGTGTCAAATACAGAATCAGATTTGAACCCAATTCGCAAGCTTACTCAAGGAGAAATGAATTGATCACACAGAAACTGTTGTCATGTACCAACTATGGATGAAGGACCTATCACAGTAACATTCAGGTGTAAGGGACGGCATCTTAGGACAGCATATTGCAAACTGATAGTGGTTGCTGATAGGGGTTTATACTTGGAACAGTGTGATGGATTGATATGGTGGATTTTTCCCCCTAGTATCGCTACCAGTATCCTACCATATAGTTTACACCAAACATTCTGAAACTTGCATGTATAGTCGCTTGGGAAGCTTTCTATATGTTAAATTTATCTTAACAATAGGCCGGCCGCAAGTACATAACGAAAACTGTTAACACATTCCCAACAAATCATTGAAACACAACTAAATTAAGGTTACCGACAAAAGAAAAACTTACTTAAAAAACAAATTAATACTTCAAATTACACAAAATCACAATTACACTGGGAGGGGCAGAAGGCGCAGAATCCGACACGTGTATCTAGCGAATCTCTCCTTATTTTTCACAAAAACTACTCGAGCAAGTAATCACCGTAAACAACACAATATTTCACTGTAAATAATCAACTTACCGGTTTAGATATAAATAATTTAAACTCAAAATGGTCAAGATTCGAGACAAGACAAGAACTTTAGTATTTCCAACTCAGTTTTAGATTCAGAAATAAAGATATTACTTAAACTACTATTTCATCATGTTTTCATGAGATGATGATGATCTGATAGCTAAAACTTATTTCAGAAACAAGATCTTCGATTAAAAGAGACGAAACTTTGTTTACCTTCTTTTTCTTTTTTTCCTAGTATTGGCATGTCGCGGTTTGCGCATTGCCACTTCCAAACACGGTGAACGAAAACGAAATAAAAGAATGAAACGGAATTTGGAAAAATCGATAGGATCAGTTTATACAAAGTAGGTAATAAATTATAATAATTTATATATAAATAATCATAGGATACGAGGATATTAATAGATGTAGAAAAAAGGTAATTTGGACAGGAAGAGAAAATATTATATAATTAATATTATATTGATGTACAGGCGCAGCCGCATACGAAACGAATAATGATGCATGTAACTTCCAAGCTCAACTTTGCGAAACCAAAGCACAGGCAAAATACTCATATGAATCTGTGAATAAAAATCACTACTTGCTTGAGAAATCTCTATTCACATATGAGCCGTACGAGGGGTGGCTGATAAGTAATCTACCTAACTATGAAATAAAAGACTTTGATGGCTAGTTTATTTTTTATTTTTCTATATAGTCTCCTGCAAGTAAAATACACTTATAACATTTGTAAATAAGTGACATCATGCCGTTATAATAGTAATTTTTATTTTGCTCGTCAAAATGGTCAGTCACAGCCTCTTTCATTTCTTCGTCCGTCGAAAATCTGCGACCCCTCAATTTTTTCTTTAAATCTTTGAATAAGAAATAGTCACAGGGAGCCAGATCTGGACTATAAGGTGGATGGTTAATTTCTGTGAAGCCGTTTTTGCTCAGGGCTGACCTCGCCGTTAAGGCTGTGTGTACCGGAGCATTGTCTTGTAAAATCAGAACACCTTTGCTGAGTTTGCCTCTCCGCTTTTCTTTGATTTGTTCACGAAGCTGGTCAAGCAAGTTTGCATAATATTCAGCATTCATTGTTGTATTTTTAGGCAAATAATCTATCATCAAAATCCCTTCGACATCCCAAAATTCGGTGGCCATTAGTTTTCCAGCCGACGGCCGAACCTTGAACTTCGTTGGCGGCTTTTCTCCTTTAAATTTCCATTGCATTGACTCTTGTTTGCTTTTCGGATCCCACTGGCGAATCCAAGTTTCATCACAGGTCACAATTCGAGAGATAGTCTCTTCTTCTTTACCTTTGACCAGGTCTAGAAATGCCTGACAACATTCTACTCGCCTTTGTTTGTCAAAGGCGGTCAACATTCTAGGGACCCAACGCGCGCTCACCTTGGACATGCCCAAATGTTCGTGAATAATTTCATGAACTCGTTCCTTGCTAATGCCCACATCTCTGGCTATCTCCCACTGCTTGATTCGCCGATCTGCAAGAATCAGGTTCTTAACCTTTTCAACATTATCTGCGGTAACAGCAGAAATTGGCCTTCCACTACGTGTGTCGTCTTTCAGGCTCTCACGGCCATGTTTAAATTGCTTCGACCAAAACTTTATGACGAATTCAGAAGGACTTGAATCACCAAACACCTTTAACATGCGCTCTCTGATCTACGTAGGCGTATTTCCTTCTTTACTTAGGAATTTAATCACTGCTCGATGCTCAAATTTCATCATTTTGCAATTTTCTTTCGACATGGTGGAATCAAAGCCGCGCCAAAAAAACAAAAGCAAGCGAAAAAAAATAAGCGTCATAATTTTGAAAAAGGAATAAATATAGAATATGATTTTGCAATGGTCAGTTCGATTTTCAAAACTTTCTTTAACAAAGTAGATTTTATATCAGCCGCCCCTCGTATCTAAAAGATCGCATGCAGATGAAGCAACTAAACCATGAATACAATTTTTAGGACTATTGTCGTCAATGATTGCAACAGTATTATTTTTATTTGTCTAACGTTATGAACCAAGCCTCTTGCAGAGACAAGAGAAATGGTTTATACGAATTTATAAAATAAAAAATAACAAGTTTCTTAGGAGCTGCGCTTTTGCAGTTCCACTGGAGAATTTTCAAATTCATTTTCATTGTTGTTAGATTGATGAATGACTACATCATCTGATGGGGCAGCGTGGGACGGTGATAAATTAGATTGTAACAAAGTTTTTAATAGAATCATTATATTTTGTTCAATGGTAGAAGTGACTGAGGAATCTGAACTATTACTATTCGCTACTAGAGCACATCCATTAGGTGATGACGGAATACTAAAATCTTTTACGAGAGCTTTATGCGCAATTACATCATACCCTTTAGAAGAAGGAGGATCAGGAACACGGGGTTTTGAAAAAACTGTTTTAGTGTAGGACGTGTTCATGTTCTGATTCATAGGACCATTATTTTGATAATTAGCTGATACTACAGGCGGAATGATTGGTGTAGAAAGTAATGCATCTGCATAGGATTTTTTAGAAATTTCCGGGTGTATTTTAGAAGCTTCTGCATATGACAAACAGTTTTTTGCAATTGTTTCTTTTATACATTTTTGTCTTGCAAATTTAAGACATTTTCTATCCGTTGCGTTATGAGATCCATTGCACAAGCAGCAATGGATGTCATCGGCACTAACCAGACATTTATTTCCCTCATGGGTTTCTTGTCCACACTTGAAGCATCGGGGTGTCCTTGCTCTACAATTTGCTTTTACATGACCGTATCTACAACATCTATAGCACTGAATCGTAGGGAATATATATAAATCAACCGGTAAGGCAGTAAAACAAAGAAAGACCCTTTTGGGCAAAGTTTGCCCATCAAACGTTAAAACGACTGTCTCTGTTGGCTTTAGTTCAGAATTTCCATTTGTCATAACGTTTTTCTTTAGTCGTCTCACTTTCAGAATAGCACCGCATCTGAAAGGAACATTAACACTATCTTTGATCTCGTCCTCAGACATGTTAACGGGTATACCGCGAACAATACCCATTCGAGTAAGGTTAAAGGAAGGGACAAAGGCATTGTAATTATATGTGTCCAGAAGAGAGCTGTCTAAGAAAGAATTGGCATCTTCAAAATATGAAAACGACATGGAAACTCTGTTTCTTCCAATTCGCTTTAGGCTTCCGTCAACAACATTTTTGAATGAATTTATTTTTAAAAATTTACCAAATGTTACTGGATGAAGACATTATCGTTTTGGGATACCATTTTTCTTTGAATATGCACAACAAATGGGGCAGCATCAGATGATTGATACCGTATGCGAGCCGGGTTAGAATTCCCTTGTAATAGGGGGGATGAATCTTTTTTTTCTTTGTCGTTATCTTTTGCTTGATTATAATGTCTGTTAGTTACATTTTCAAAATGAGAAGTAGATTTCGTCTGAATATTATTTTGAGTTTTGTCTGCGAGTTTAAAATCATTACCTGAGTTTGGTCTAGGATGAATATTACAAGGATGTTTCTGGTTATTCTCTGAATTTTTAACGGAATTTTTAAAAACCTCTTCTAAGCAATTGCAATCATCGGGTGTCAATTCCCTTCCACTGCGAGTTTTACTACGTTTTTTATTACACTGTCTGCAAGCGCGACGAGAGGAGACACGTTTGCGCGCGCATTGGGTTGTATCCTTGAGTAACCTATCATCAGTGTCCATACTAGCATCATTATATTCGTTCGAAATAGTTACACTGTAACCGACCTCAATAACATTGTTTACATTTTTTGTCCCACCAGGATCGTCAGTGACTCCGGGATCATCCGGAGGCGGCATAATAATAAGATATCAAGAACTTACCATTCGACAAAGAAGATTTTTTACACTATTATATATTTACAAGATATAAACAAAGAAAATAATAATAAACTACAAATTTTATCAATTAACTGATCCTATTTTAGAAAGAATAAGGGCAAAAAACAATAAAAAATAATAAAAAACCGGATCGATCGACCTCCACCGACGACGTTTCCCGCGCTTTTTCTTGTTTACTTTTATTCATAGATGATAGACAATCTTTATGTTCTACCACGTTCTACCATGAAGGGTAGGCAATGAGTGTGAGCCCATGCAGCCTAGTCTTCAGTATATTTATTTCTGTAGTAACCCTAATTAATCTAATCTTATCTACGCTAACCTAAACGTGATTCACATTCCAATGCTCAACAGACTCATAGCAGGTACCTATATCTATCCGAATCATACGGTAGCGCCTTCCTTTGCTTCCATCTTCCTTAGGTACATAATTAAAACATATTTTCAATATATATATTTCTTCCATGTTAGCCTGGGAGCGAGAGAAAAACATAGAATGTGCCAGCTGCATTTCCTCCCGGGTATGCTGTAAAACCAGCTAAGGGATCCGAGGGTTTGAGTATATTGTAACTTAGGCGATGGGCTGACAACCTGTCACAACAGCAATATACTTACAAATCTATCTTAAATAACCCTCAAAACTTTGTCAGAAGTGGCGGAACGACCTTTGTTTGGGTCGTTTACGCTCTGCCTACCCCATTAGGGATAAAGGCGTTGTACGAGCTACGCTCGCACTTAGGTATTACTTTGGGTCAGCCTGCGCGCTGCATAAATTAGCTATGTTAGCAATATCGTCACTTCATACATTTTTACTTACTTTAATAAATTAGTGTACAACCAGCACCCGTCGGGTTCGGTCTTTTAGCTCTCTTCGGAGTCACCCTTCCCTTCTAGCTTCATATTCAGCTTAGCTTTATTTCTATCTTATCCCTATTCTTAACTCTACCGTATCTACGCCGGGTACGGTACAGTGGTCCTTCGAGCTTAAGTACAAGCGGGACCTTACGCGAGTGGACAATTCGTGTTGGACCTAATTTCGTACGTTGAACTTGCGCGTGTGGTGTAGTGCGGTACACGTGCCCTCCACATCAGCGGCAGCGTGGGTCAGGAGACTCACTCAGCGGATTCCAGGATTTGGATCATCCCTTTTGGAACAGCATAGCAGCTTATCTTCTTCGTGAGTCGGAAGGCTCGCATAGCAGCGAATACAAGTAAGATCGTTCATATTTTACTTAATCAGCGACAATGACGGACTACGACGCTTTATTCAGCCGCCAGGAAGCTCTCGTCACGGAGATCCAGCGTATCAGCGTTAATTTTGGTAAGGACTCGGTAACTCGAAAAACTGCTGAGTACCTTAAATTGCGTCTAGAAGCATTAGAGAACTTTTGGGGAGAGTTCGAGCAAAATAATGGTAAACTGCAGACTTTAGAGAATAAGTCGCAGAGATATTTTAAAGAAAATATTTACGAGTGCACCAAGGTACTGTACAAGGATACTCGTCAGAAAATAGCCACCTTTGAGCCGTACAAGCCGGAGAATAAACCGAAGGACTCAGAGGTAGGTGGGGATTCTAATAAATTAGATGAGCTTTTATCCCTGCAACGAACAAACTTCCGAGCATTCAAGCGTCTTATATACAGCATTAATGTGAGTGAAATCAGCGAGAGATGGGAATTAGAGGACGAACTGCGCAGCATTCAAACTAGATGGAACACTATAGACCAGCTACATATGCAGATTGATAACATTCTTGAAGGTAAGGATGAAGTTTACCAAGGACATTTCTTTAAGCAAGAACTAGAGTTCAAGAGAGTTAAGAAAGAGCTTAATCAAAAATTGTCTGCCACATCTCATATTCAGCGAGCTACGCCATTGTTAGAGATACCTACTTTCACGGGCAGATATTCTCATTGGCCTACATTTTTCGATTTATTTTCTGAATCTATCCATAACAACAATTTTCTCTCAAAAGCCCAGAAAATGCAACACCTTAAGGGCAAAGTAAAAGGGGAGGCTGAGCGTCTGATTCAACATTTAAACATCTCAGACGTGAACTATGACTTGGCATGGGAAATATTGCCTCATCGTTATAATAACCCTCAAGTACTTTTTACCACGCAAATCGAAACGTTCTTGAATCAGCCCAGCGTCAGTAAGCAAACATCAAATGAGCTAAAAAGACTTTACGACACCACTACTGAGTGCATTCACGCCATCCATAATTTAGGGGTGGATACCACTACTTGGGACCCACTTCTAGTTCATTTGTTAACAAAAAAGTTAGATAGCGAAACCTACACTGCTTATAAGGAAGCGCGTAAATCTCCCAGGGATCTAGCTTTCCTAGATGAGCTAATGAGTTTTCTCGAGAGTAAATTCATCGCCCTCGAGCCGATTCATAAGAGAGAAAAATAAAATGTAGCCACAGCCAAGCCAGCTCCATTTTACAGATCTAAACCAGCTTCACCTTATCAGCCAAAACCGCATTTCATGCAAAACAGCTATAATAAATTTCCATCGAAAAATTATCAAGCAGCCTTTGTATCTACGGCAAAATGCCCATTGTGCAATTTTGATCACGAGCTCTATAGATGCCACAAGTACGTCAACATGCCAGCGGAAACAAAATTGAGGACAGTTGCGAAACTTCACCTTTGTAAAAATTGTTTGTTCAAACACGCTAACAACACATGCATGTCGATTAAAAGATGCAAAGATTGCAATGGTGAGCATCATACGTCATTACATGAAGCGTGTAAAGGATCATCGAACTCGACAGCGGGGTCAGCCCACAACGCAACGGAGCAAAAATTGCCAGCAACCCCAAATACGTTACCTCAGCATAGCAACCGGTCTCACGCAGTGAATCACGTGAGGGGAGATGACCACGAGCGCTTAATAGCTACTGTTCTATTAAAAATCAAAGCGAATGACGGCAACTACGTGACCTTACGAGCTTTATTGGACCCCTGCAGTCAGATTAATCTCATATCCGAGAAAACCGCTCAGCTGTTAGGATTACCGCGCCAAAAATTCAACGCATCCGTCACTGGCGTAGGGATGAATTCCAGACAAAGCAGAAGTACAGTTTTTCTGGAATGCAAATCAATTTACGATGACTACACTTTTACTACAGAAGCATCAGTTATCCCACAGCTTATAAACAACCTGCCGAACATCTCATTTGACAGTCGAACTTGGCCGCATATTCAACACATGAAGCTAGCTGATCCTGAGTATAATGTGTCCAAGCCGGTCGATTTAATACTAGACACTTGCATTCATTCTGACGTCATAATGGAAGGTCTGGTTAAAGTGTCACCTGACGCGCCTATAGCTATGCAAACTAAGCTAGGCTGGATCGTATCGGGACGCGTCAAAACATTTAACTGCAACGTGATTATAAACAATTTAGAAGACATCAGCAAATATTGGGAAATGGAGGAAATTCCTAACACGTCAGCGGAGCTTACAAAGGAAGAGCAATACTGCGAAGAGCTCTATTCAGCTACTACAAACAGACTGGAGGATGGTAGATATGAGGTGGCCATCCCGATGAAGCCTAACTTCGAGGAAAAGCTCGGAGATTCGAAGCGAAAAGCTACAGCTCAATTCTTACAGCTAGAAAGAAAATTGGTAAAAAATGACGCACTTTACGAAAGCTACAAGAAATTTATGTCGGAATGCGAGGAATTAGGTCACATGCGTCCAGTGACCGAAAGCGATGCACCTAAATGTTACCTACCGCAACATGGTGTCATTAAGGAAGATTCAACTACAACCCAACTTCGCGTGGTAGCTAACGCCGCAGCCAAGACAAGCTCCGGAAACAGCTTGAATGACCTCATGGAATGCGGTCCGAATCTACAGCATGATCTTCCTACATTAAGATACACTTCCTACACAAGATGGCGGACAAATGCTCGCCTATTTTATATATAAAAAAAAAAAAAAAAAAAAAATACTAAAATGGAGACAGCATAAATACGTCATCACTGCGGACATCGAGAAAATGTTCCGTCAGATTTTAGTAAGAAATTGCGACCAACAGCTTCAAGCCATCATCTGGAGGGAGTCTCCACATCTTCCGTTAAAGCAGTACTTATTAACCCGAATTCCATTTGGGATCACCGCTGCACCCTGGCTGGCGATGAGAACGCTGCGTCAGCTAGCTAAAGATGATGGTCAAAAATTTCCTCTAGCAGCTGTAGCCCTAGAAAACAATTTTTATATGGACGACCTACTTAGCGGAGCAAACACTTTATCGGCAACAAAGGAATTGCAAAGTCAGCTTATTGAAATTTTAAAGGGAGCAGGAATGAACCTCAGGAAATGGTCAGCTAACGATCCAGAACTTTTAAAAGATTTATCAGCAGAACAGCTCGATAAACCGCTCGAATTTCAACGCTCAGAGTCCCGTAAAACCCTAGGACTCAGATGGACACCCTATTCTGATTCGTTCATGTTTACAAACAAAATAGAACACGCCGATAAATGTAACACGAAGCGACAACTACTTTCGGAAATATCGAAGTTATTTGATCCGTTGGGTTGGTTGTCGCCATTAACCATTCGAGCTAAAATTTTATTTCAAAAAACATGGTCATCTAACATGGGATGGGATGACGTACTCCCTGAATCAATTCAAAAAGAATGGATACAGCTAAGAGACGATTTTTTAAGCGTAAGTCTGTTGGAAATACCTAGATATTTAGGTAACACACATAAGGCATTTCAATTGCACGGATATAGCGACGCGTCGGAAAAAGCTTACGCTAGCGCAGTATACTTGTTAGCGCAAAATGATAAAGGCGAGTTTACATCGCACCTCGTCGTAGCGAAAACAAAGCTAGCTCCCTTGAAGAAAAAGGTTTCACTGCCACGTTTAGAACTGTGCGGTGCCTTACTATTAGCGAATTTAATGAAAACTGTGAGAGCTTCTTTAAAGGACACTCAGTACGATGTCTACGCCTGGACCGATTCCACAGGTCTTAGGATGGCTCCACGGCGACATAGCGCGTTGGAAACAGTTCGTAGCGAACCGAGTTCAACAGATAACTGAGATAATACCATCAGCTAATTGGAACCACGTCCGGTCTGAGGATAACGCCGCGGATTGTGCTACCAGAGGATTAACTTTTTCAAAGCTCCAAAATAACAAACTCTGGTGCAACGGACCTGAACAGCTCATCAACTTTAATCCCAGCGAACTTAAAAGCAAAACCTACGAAATACCGACACTGGAAGTAAAAAACGTCAGTGTAAACGCAGCTTTACATGTACCGAACTCCACATGGCTAAATGAATTAATTCAAAACAATAGCTCGATCACGCGTGTTGCCCGGGTAGTGGCATGGGTGTCGCGTTTCAGTGCAGCGTTACGTCACAGGCCAAGAAAACATGACGCCTTTTTATCAGCTAACGAAATCAATGACGCATATTTGTTGATTACAAAACAAATACAAGGGACGGAATTTGAGAGCGATTTGGAAAATATAAAAAGCAAAGGTCATGTCCGTCCTAACAGCCGACTAGCTAATTTGCACCCATATTTGGATGATAATGGGATAATGAGAGTGAGCGGTCGTCTCTGTCACTCAAACATAAACAGCGCAGCGAAACATCCGATTATCCTTCCAAATGACAACCGTTTTACGGAACTGATTATCAACAAAGCGCATCTAGCCACCTTACACGGCGGACCACGGTTAACTCTGTCTTACATTAGAGAAAACTATTGGATTCTTAGCGGCATGAGAACAGTTAAACGTCAGCTACGACACTGCGTAAATGTCGACGCTTCAGTCCGGATAAACAACACCAAATCATGGCTGATCTGCCAAAAGCACGTGTCACTCCCTCCCGGCCCTTCTCCAGAACAGGGGTGGATTTCAGTGGGAGTTTCGACATAAAATTAAACAAGGGGAGGGGGGTCAAAACATCCAAGGCATATGTGGCGGTCTTCGTGTGCATGGCCACGAAAGGGGTCCATCTCGAGCTGGTGGAAAATTTAAGCACTCCAGCGTTTCTAGCAGCTTTTCGTCGTTTTTGTGCTCGGCGAGGAGTTCCCAGCCGCATGTATAGCGACAATGGAACGAATTTTGTCGGAGCTAAGCGAGTCTTAGACAAAGAATATAAAGAGATCATAGCTACCATCAATCAAGACATCTTCAGCAAAATCAGCGAAATGAACGTAGAGTGGACATTCAACGCACCAGCTTGGCCAAGCGCAGGTGGACTATGGGAAGCCGCCGTGAAGAGCTTTAAGCGGCACCTAAAAAGGGTCTTAGGCGAGCAGAAACTTACCTATGAAGAGTTTACCACCTTACTTCAGCAGATTGAGGCATGTCTCAACTCACGGCCTCTGGTTCCTCTCACTGAAAATCCCGAAGACTCCTCCTTAACACCGGGACACTTTCTCATCGGGGATTCCTTGATGTCGAGACCTCAAACAGATCCTGATCACATAAACTTACCTGCACGTTGGCAATTACTACAAAGCATGAATAAGCGCTTCTGGAAGCTTTGGTCTTCAGATTATCTCCAGCACCTGCAAACCAGATCAAAATGGAGAGTACCTACCAAAAACCTGGAAGTCAATGACATTGTGTTGATCAAAGAAGACAATTTACCTCCAGGCAAATGGGCACTCGGCAAAATTCAAGAGCTACATCCAGGGAAAGACGGATACGTTAGGGTTGTGTCCGTCAAAACCGAAGGAAACGTATTAAAACGCCCTATAACGAAGCTTACACTTTTACCTATTGAGAACACAGCTACACAAAATGATCAGCAATCTCCAGCATCGACAAGCACAAAGAGAGAAGCGCGCGGTACCAGACGCAACGTATTCAAAAACCTTTTTACCATTGCTCTTCTATTCTTGGCTATGTTGATCTCGCCATCTTCACAGCATACCATTCCCAGCGTCAACACGACTTCATTGAAAGACAGCAGAGCACAATACTTTGACAAAATTTCTGAGCTACAATTTATTCGAGACGAGTGGAGACTGGTAGTTTATTATAATCTTACTGGCTATTGGCAAGCACTGGCTGATATGGAGATTTACGTAAGGCATCTAGAAGGAATTACAATGAAGTCGACTCAACCAACTTATAAAGCAATAACGAATCAATTAGCACACGAACTATCTGAAATAAAGCACTATAATCGACTACTACAAAGCCCCAGCAAAAGACAGAAAAGAGGATTTGTAAATGGTGTCGGAAGTGTAGCAAATTATTTATTCGGAGTACTTGATGATAATTTTGCACGTCAGTACGCAATGGACATCGAAAAGATCACATACAACGAAAATCACCTGAAACAGCTCATAAAAAATCAGACAACAATAATAGGAGCAGAATACAACATAATACAACGGAACGAACAAATCATGAATAAGCAATTTTCACTTATTAATGAACATTTGCGAGGTGTATCTTTCGAAATAAATAAATTGCGTTCAGACATGGATAACGGCCTCTACATCACTTCATCAGCGCTATCTGCCAGCATCATACTTGAAAATTTGCGACGCATGCAGAACTCTCTGATAGATACAGTGACTGATATTAGTCACGGCCGCATCGATACGCACTTACTGACCAGCGAGCAACTTGAAGAACAAATGAACTTAATATCAGGCCAACTACAGGGTGATTTAAAAATACCTGTTGAAACTGCAAACATTCGCGACTTATATAAACTGCTAAAAGTTCTTGCTAAGGTCTATAAGAAATATTTGATTATTGAAATAAAGGTTCCTCTAGTAAGCGCCGAAATATACGAGCTCGATAAAATTATAAGCATCCCACAGAAAGAGAAGGAAAATAACTATATAACTTACCCTACCTACCCTTACCTAGCATTCAACCTGCAAAAGGACATGGTCATATTTCTAACAGACTACGATCTGCAAATTTGCCTCCACGCATCTGAAGAGAAAATGTTATGCCCCTTAGACAAACCAACCTACAATTTAGATCCTGTCCAGAAAAATATTTGTGAAATAATCTTAATAAATGCAGGCAAAAATACATCACCTTGTATTTATGAGGAATCGCCGTGTACCAATAGATGGATCCAATTACATCGACAGAATGTCTGGTTATATTCGTGTTGCGACAAATGCAACGTCCGCATTTTTTGCTCAGCTGATATGACAATGAGTACTATACAGGGAAACGGCCTTCTCACCCTAAACCAAGGTTGCACTCTTAAGGGTGATTCATTTACTATTCACTCTCACAAAGATTTTTTCAAAAAAGTAAATATTGAACCAACTATCGAAGCCCCAGAACCTATTCTAAACAGTATCATGAATACGTCTATGCCGAAATTTAGCTACGAATTCACTACAGAGAATCATAATAATACTTATCATCAGATTATGAACGAAATAAGCTCTTTAAAAAGCGACTCTACAACGGACCTCAGCATACATGATATACATCTTTACTCGATAAGCTATGGAACTCTTGCGATCCTGCTGATGATAGGAATCCTGCTAGTCATTCTTCGCATCAGAAGGAGGAGATCTCGTCGTGTCCAGCTGTCGGCTTCTCCCGGGGGGAAGGCCCCGGTGAGCGGAGCTGCAGCCGGTGGTGTAATTAGTGCGTATGATAAGCGAAAAGTGTTAAGTGAGTGTAGTGCTAGTGCTAGTGCGTTACGGAAAACAATGAGCGTAGACACTTTGACTGTAGAAAGAGGCGCGGCGCCTCGTAAACCACCGCGATCCGTGTCGATTTCGATTCCTACTTCATCGTTCGGTGAGATAGTGGACTAGTCGTGAACTTTCAAACTTAAAGCGTGATGTACAGCGAACTTACGTGGACATAGACTCTTGATGAACATTAAATTATAACATTAGTTACATATAACATATACCTACATATTTTTAATATTTGTTTTTAAATTAATCTACTCTTATTTACTATATTTAGTCTCATCTTCTCTTCTACCATACAAACTAAGAGATTTATATCATTTTGGATACTTTCAGCTTAAATTGTGTAATTTGTTATCTTTCATTTTCAATAAGCACAACTAAGTCGCCTTTCCCTTTCTTTCGGGTTGGCAAGATGTACGAGCTACGCTCGCACTTAGGTATTATTTTGGGTCAGCCTGCGCGCTGCATAAATTAGCTATGTTAGCAATATCGTCACTTCATACATTTTTACTTACTTTAATAAATTAGTGTACAACCAGCACTCGTCGGGTTCGGTCTTTTAGCTCTCTTCGGAGTCACCCTTCCCTTCTAGCTTCATATTCAGCTTAGCTTTATTTCTATCTTATCCCTATTCTTAACTCTACCGTATCTACGCCGGGTACGGTACAGGCGTGATCATATGTATGTATGTATGTTCAATATATGGTACGTATTTTATTAATATAAAACAAACACCCGTTGAATCATCGTCCCACCGAATTTCATATTTTATTTTGTCCCGTAATTTTTAACTTCTGGTCACCCTACAATAATTAAAAAAATTACTTGTGGGAAAAAAATAAAAATGGATTTTCTATTAAAGTATTACATCTAGAACAACGAATGATATTTCATATTTTAGTTAAAAAATGGTAAAAAGGATTGATCTAAATTGCTTCAATGTACGAGCACTCAGTTCAAACGATACTAAAAAAAACAACTTTCGTTAATTTTTCAAGGGTAAGCGTTTGAGCCATTATTTATATTTTACTTATTCGCAAAACAATCAAACTACAAGATAAAAATCTTATATTTACGTAATTCTCCGATCAAACTCAAATTTTGTAGATCACTCAGTTAAGACACCTAATGAATTGAGTGCTCCGTTTAAACTGCCATGTATTTGAAAATCATATCCTAACGAGTTCTTCTTCTTCTTCTTGGTGGGACGGCTGCGATGCACGCAGACGGGTGATCAGCTCCTGATGTTGGAACCATTTCACTCAATTCCCAGTGGTGGAGAGTGCTCCACCACTGGGAATTGAGTGAAATGGTTCCCAGTGGGGTTCACTGGTGCTCCGTCAGCGTCACCTCCTCGAATCTACCGATGGCCCTGCAGAAGTGCAGAATGCCTACTAAGGAAATGTTTTCTAAGTCCTTTGTCTCTAGTTTGTCAGTTCCTAAGTATTCCCATCTTGGCAGTGAGTAGCTAGGACATTCGGCTAAGAAGAGGAAACTGCTTTCCTCCTGTCCGCACTCAGGGCAATTTGGGTTATCTATTAGTCTCATAGTGTGTAGGTGTTTGTTCAGTCCGCAAATCTAGGTATTTTATGAAAAGCTTATATTGTCGACAGGACTGTAACTTATTCCATCTACTGTTACTATCGTTTTTAATTTTTATATTAATAACGCCTTTTTTTGTTTGGCCTGGAATTGGTAGACATGGTTCAGGGCCCATAAAGGTCGCATCTGTCCCGGTCCTGGCCAATTTGTCTGCTATCTCATTTCCTTCGTTGTCTTGGTGCCCTGGCACCCAGGCAATTGTGATACTAAATACAAATAATTTATTCATCAAAAAGTCTCACATGAAGCAGTTACAATAGTTCCCACACTAGGCACAGCCTGTATTGTGGGCAACTATACAGTAGCAAACATAAGTAGTTATGACAGACCAGAGTTATTATAACAGATTATTACAAAAAAGGGAAAACAGTTACAATAATAGAATAAAATTAAAATAAGATTATTAAGTATAACAGTAAAAATAGCATTAATAGGTATAACAGTAATCATTGGGTATTCAAATAAGTTCGAATTACATATATAAGAAATAATATGTGTAAGTTTGAGTACATGTGTGTGTTTGTGTCTGTATGTGTTGTTGAGAATTTTTAGTAATTAGATCAGCTGTTCTAGCAAAGCTTCAGTCTTTGTATAAGAGAGTGTCTTTAGATGCTTGGTCACAAATATTTTGGCCTGTCTCACTGAACAGTGTTTGATTTCACAGCACTTGACAATTTTGTTGTAGATGAACCCAGACATATAATTCAAGTGGTGCTGAGCAAACCTGCTTTAAACAAAAAGTGGCTCCACTTTGAAAATTCTCTTTTTTAACATGTCTGAGTATTTGTGAGAATTAAGAATTTCACGATGTCTTAAGAACTACCTTCAATAAGTATAGTTGACGAACACACAGGACCTCCGCATCCCGGAAGAGGGAATCAGTTGGGTATCGAAAGGGTCTCCTGAGCATGACCTTTAAAACGGCTCGTTGAGCACGCTCCAAAGTTATTAGATGAGAAACTCCAGCTCCACCCCATGCAGAGATGCAGTAGCAGATAACAGACTCCACTAAGGCCTTGTACACTATTTGTAATACAAGCATATCTGCAGAATCACGCAAGGACTTCATTACGTGGATTAGTTTTCTGGTTCGCAAAGCTATGACGCCAATATGAGCCTCAAACGAGAGGTGCTGGTCGATGGTCACACCAAGGTATTTTATTGTCTCCACTCTTTCGATAGCCGGACAGTGACATGAATCCGTGGTGCAAGAAGAGTGAATTTGGATCTGCAGGAATCGTGGAGGTTTTGAAGCTAATGTTTTGTGAAAACAAATATATTTAGTCTTAGCAGCGTTTAATGATAGGAGATTATTATTAAGCCAGGATTTTATAAGACTCATGCCTCGTTCCGCACTCTCAAACGCTGCTAACCAAGACTCTTCCTCAAAAAGTAAAACAGTGTCATCAGCATAACAAATAACTTTGACCCTCTGTGAAAGAATATTGTGAATATCATTAACGTAGATAATAAACAGTGTAGGGCCAAGGACGCTCCCTTGTGGAACACCATAGTGAATAGGCAACTCGTCACTGATATGTTCACCAACCCTTAGACACAGACATCTATTTGTGAGGTAGCTTCCAAACCAATCCAGTGGGAGGCCTCGTATTCCAAGATGCTCCAGTTTTTTTAAGAGGATTGGGACCGAAACAGTATCAAATGCTTTGGCCAGATCAAGGAACACCCCCACAACTCTTAACTTTTTATCGAGATTACTAGAGACTGAATTGACCAGCTCGTTCACAGCTTCTTCTGTAGATCTTCCTTGTCTGAAGCCATATTGATTAGTGGAGAGAAGGCCGTTTGATTCCAAATGTCTTATCAAACGCTTATTTACGATTTTCTCTAGAACTTTTGAGAATACTGAAAGCAGAGATATGGGTCTGTAGTTTTCTGGTTTCTTTTTATCTCCACTTTTGTGAATTGGAGTTATAAGTGCTAATTTCCAGTTATATGGGAAAATACCTGACGAAATGCTCTGGTTAATGACATACGTGAGCGGAGGGGCAATAATATCCCTTAAAGACTTGACAACAGAGACACTTATACCGTCAATGCACAAATTAGGTACGCGGCGGCGCGCGCCGAGTCAGATAGTCCACTCGGAACTAAGCGCCATTTTGCTCACGCACACATTGACGTTGCGTTTACAGGCGTTCTGGGGCAGAATGGGGCAGGTGTTCTGTCCGACTGTCGCGAGTGTTAGCTACGTACGGAAAAAATAGATACTCGTTATTATTACAGTTGCAGTGTGTTCGGTTGTCTGAATACAACAATAAAATGTGATCATAGGTACGTTCTTCAAGTACCCTAAAGATGTTGAAAGGTAGGTAAAACTCCGTTTTTTCTTGTTAGTAGTTTATAATAAGGTTTATAAAGTTTTCATTCATTGCATATTCAAACTCAGCGGAAATGGGCTTTTACTTTTTCCTCAATTTATCGTTCACTGGTATAACACCAGTGTTTTAGGTTAATAATATGGTAGGTACCTATACCTACCTATTATCTTTTTCGGTTAGGCCGCCGCAGGTGACCGCGCAGGAGACGCTTGAATGAATCTAGATACTTACTTACCTACTTATCTTCGGTACGCTGATCCATGCTTGGTATTACCTACTATTTTACATTTTTGTTTGGGTTGGACTTGGTGCACTTTTTTACATTTCTGTTTTCGGCGATAGGTAGGTACTATACCTACTAGGTAGGTATAACACCATAGCACAATGCACTTGTAAAATTGTGGCAAGTCACCATCTTTTTACCGTTTCGTGTGTGACGTCGAGTCGAGATCTATTGTAAACCTATGAATAAGCTTTTAGATAAATGATGCTCTGTCTACCCATTTAGGCATGTAAGTATGATAAGATCGATAAGATAAATGTGTCAACGAATCGGTCTAAAGATAAAGCACCTAACCTACTTTATTTCAATATTCAGAGTTAGTACTGTAGCAACCCTAAGGAGTCAAGTCAGTTTAGGTTGTTATATTCGAGAACGGTGGGAGCGAACTTTCTGTAAACTTCTTATTTTGTGGTCAATGCCAGCTGCAGTATTAGCCTTTAAATTATCTATACTACGAGAAACTTCATAAAAATCAGTTGGATTCATAAAAAACTACTTTGGGAAAGGATTACCTAGCTTAAGATCGTTTAGGAGACTCATACATACATACATATAATCACGCCTTCATCCCTAATGGGGTAGGCAGAGCGTAAATGACCTAAGCGAAGGTCGTTCCGCCACGTCTGACAAGTTTTGAGGGTTATTACAGATGATCATGACGTATATTGCTATAGTGACAGGTTGTCAGCCCATCGCCTAAAATTGTAAGATACTATAACCCTCGAATCCATTAGCTGGTTTTTACAGCATACTCTGGAGGTGATGCAGCTGGCACATTCTATGTTTTTCTATTAATCCCAGTCCAGCATGGAAGAATAGGAGATTCTCTTGGGATTTATTCATTTCTGTTAACAGGCGATTAGCCAGATTGACTCCCACGTTTGCAAAGTGTTCATTGCACTGGTTCAGTGATTCACGTGTATTATTGGATATCGTGGTGAGTTCAGTCCCATCAATACGCTTGGTAGTAACATTCGTGATTCCATTAATGGTTTTCCAAAACGCTCTAAGATTTCTTTTGTTGTCATTTAATTCTTTACCGTCGTGAGCCGCCTTGAGGTTACGTAAAAGTGTGCAGAAATAATTTCTATATCGCTTATATACGTGTTCTTTAATTTTATCTTTTGGATTTTTGCGCCATTCTAGATGCAAACGGTCACGATGCCGCATACAACGCAGGATTCCTGGAGTAATCCAGGGTTTGATAATAAATTTTGAACGACTTACTCTTTTCTTTGTTGAATTTCGGCTAACAGAGACCTCGATCGAGTTGGTTAGTTCACGGGCTGCGACATTCACATCCTGGGCTTGTGTTACACAAGTCCAATCTATTGATTTAAGATCATTTGCTACACCAGCATAGTCAATTAGAGTAATAATTCTAGATCGTTGTTTCGGAATTGGATGAGAATAAGTAAAACCGCACATGGCTAGGCTGTGATAAGTTAAGTCAATGTGACCCACAGTGCCCAACACCTCGTCGGAGGTCAGTTTAACAAATATGTGGTCCACACACCTTCCTGAGGCCAAACGCGTAGGTGCGGATATTGCAGGGATCATCCCATATTGAGCAAGAAGATTTAAATAGTCAGTAGGGTCTTCACTATCATGATCCAAGATACTGATGTTCAAGTCACCTGCCAACATCAAACTAGGTTTGTTTTTGAGCGTCGATAATATGTTATCAAGGGACTGAAAAAATATATTGAGATTATGAAAGGATGGCGATCTGTACACCGACAAGAGCGGAAAAGTATCAGAGATTTCAACGACAAGGCCTTCAGCCTCAGCAAAATCCGGTTTATACACTGTAGGATGCCACTTATCACTAACGTATACAGTTACACCTCCACATTTATTATTATGCTTGCTAGTATTATACGCACAGTATCCGGGAATCTGACCAATTGCATGAGCACCAGGCAGCCAACATTCGGTGAGAATAATAACATCGAAAAATAAATCAAGTCTTTTTAGTGCTATTAAAAACAAGGGCAAGTTCCTACTTATACTTCGAATATTATAGGTCAGTACTTTAAAATTATAACAAATGAGTTCGCTCTTGCAATGTTCCACTACAAAGAACTCTCTACAATCAATTGAATATCCATCATTAATGTCGCGTAAAATATCTAGGTTAATTGAAGCCATTCATACAAATGAAAAATAAAAACCACAGGCGTGCTGGAATCAAAAAGTGAAAAGTGGTAATCAAGAGAGTTCAATTTCACCTATTAATTGAGTAATAATATCAGTTGCAAAAAGAGGTATGGACTGACGACATATTTCTAATGTAAGAAATCTCTGTGTAAGCAGTCTGGTTTGTATTTTAAATATAAAACTTGGACAGTATTGAGATAATTTTAATTGGGTAAAAGTAAGTGTTTTTGTGTATGTGTTTGTGTAAGCGTGTAATGTGTAATTAATTAAACTATAAAAAATATTTAGTGATTTGAATAAAAAAGTGAACATATTTACTATTAAACTATACAGTACAACAAACATGCCGCTAGTAGTCTTAATTTAGCATATTTTTATTGATTTTTCAGTATAAATTACTTAATTACAACTAAATTACACATAAACTGACATTTAATTACAACATATAATTGTAATAAGGCTGTATGAATAAAACCTTTGCCAGTATCAAAACGCTTGACAGTCCAAAATGGAGTCTGATATCTCGAAAATGGCGTAAAATTATTGAAATTTCAGAAAAAAAAAACTAAAAATCTACGGGGCTCCGCAACTTAAGACTTTGCACAAATACTCCTTATACCTCAAGCTTCTTCCATAAATCCATCGGGAACCGCCAACTCGACGGTCCATAATCTAAATTTTAACCCTAATTTGCTAAACACTGAGGTAGGGATTGACGCAAGTTGATTTTTGAGATCCAGCACTTCTGCTCGCAGGATGCTAATTTCGGCACTTTGTTCTTTAACTGCCAGGATATCCAGCCGATGTTGTTGAATTTCACACAGAATTGTAGACATGTTGACAGTCTCCTGGTTGCTGGTTTGAGTGCGGCAACCTCGTACTTTATTAACATTTTTGTCCTCATCCTTTGAGTAGGTATTGTTTAGGTTTTGAAGTGACTGGTTTCGAACCAGGGTGCCCGTGTTGTTTCCTTTTGGCAAAGAAGAAATGCACAGTGGACAATTCCAGGCGTGTTTATATTCCTCAGTAAGCTTGCGTGGCGATCGACAAACATTCCATGTGAAATGTTTTATCACAATTTAGATTCCCGCATTCCATGTATTCCAGAGAAAGTATTGCTTTGTTACAAGCATAACAGTTTGTTGACATGGTTATTTTAATAAGGTGGGTAAATTGGGCGATAATAAACGATAGTTTGGTAGTACGTTGCAATACGTTGCCGCGTAAGTTCGCAGTTCCCACGCCAAACAGTTTTAGAAGCGATCGATGGATATGCACCAGCGGTGAGTGATGACTCACGCACACACAGTAGCCGGGCGCGAGTTGCGTAGGTCAGGGACAACACACAACAATAACGGAGCTTTTCGAAATGTTTTCACTTATATCACTGCAGACAGGATAAGACTAGAAAAACTAATTGCACCACTAACTTAGTTCTTTTTCACTTTGATAAAATATATAGAATTTGACTGTAGAGATACACTTTTAACTGGATTTCTAAGCAAATATTTGAGGAGCAAAAACTAACAGGTCTGTCGTTTGAATATGTACTATGAAACTAGTTTTGGTACATAATATGTTTAGAGTCAGTTTGCATTCTTTGTCTAATGCAGAGGTTGTACAGGTTTTATTTAACGCTTTTAATGCTGCCTGACTGTCACTATAGATTATGACTTCTGGTGTCAGTTCTATATTTTCTAACTCGCCGGCGCATTCCAGGATGGCCTGCACCTCAGCCTGGAAAACGCTGGCGAATTTTTCTAAAGGTATTGTTCTATACAGACGTGGCGAGTTTTCTATGTAAATGCCCGCCCCCGATAGTTTGGTGTTTTCCGTACGTAGGTAACTGATTTATCTAGATCCATAAAACGCTCCGCCCATAAAATACAACGGAATCGTGCAAAAACTAATCTACGTTTAAGTTTGCGAAATGATGACAGGGCTTTTTTGATAAGCCCTCAGACCCCCCAATGTGTCTTCACCATGCCCAGTACCAAGTTTTGCGATTTGTTACCGAGTTTTGCGAGCCGCCCTTTGCACCAACACTCGCCGAATGGAAATTTGTATCAGCACTAACTTTTTATTAAATGTTCATTGATAATAATTGTTTCTTATTGCCTACTATTGTAGTAATAGTAAATTGTTTATATTATTATTTCTTTTGGAAAAAAGGTTTAACGTTCATTGTATTGCCAAAATGATACTGAGAGCGTCAACTAGTCAACTCTAAAAATTTCTCTCAGTTTTGCTTACAAAACCAAGAAGATAAGACTTATCTAGTGATAACTTTCATTTGTTTAATAGTTTAGATAGGTTATTACTGACTTTTATCGAACTACAGGGCGGTTAACCAACTCATTGACATATTATGTACGGCAAAAAAAAATTTTTGGAACTCGGACAGATTTTAATTTTTGTTACAATTTACAAAAATTACCTTTAAAAAAGAAAATAAATTATATTTATAGCTATCATCACTACATAGTATAAAACAAAGTATTGTTCTCTGTCCCTATATCCCTTTGTATGCAGAAATCTTTAAAACTTCGCAACGGATTTTGATGCGGTATCTTTTAATAGATAAAGTGATTCAAGAGAAAAGTTTATATGTCTAATATAGCAGAGAAACACTGATTATTTCCGTGGGAAACCGGGGCGGGTCGCTAGTTATTTCAGAATTTAAAAACGGACTTCTATATCATCAGTTTTAGTTAAAAAACTAAAAAATGTAAAACGATTTATTGTGTTTTTTTTAAATCTTGACCTAACTAAATTTGAACTAAGACTTGACCAATTAAAACTGATAATCCGGTGATTTGTACATTGTGAAAAAGCCTTAATAATTCCGTTTTGCTGTATTTTTTCCCTTCTGTTGCGTGGCAGTGCAGGCCGAACACTAGTTGCCCCGCGGGTTTTCTGCAGGCTGACAGATTTTTTGTGAGAGCAACATTTTTTCCCTACGGTTTAAAGTAGCCTATATTTCTTCTGGTTAATTAAATTTTCTGACTATAGAGTATTTTTTTTTAATTAGTCCCCCAGTTTTAAGTTTACGCTTTACAAATAGTTTTACAAACAAACATACAAAAATATGAATTAGTTTGCATTAGTTTTATAGGTATTTATAAATTTATCTTATCATGCATGTCAAAATCCTAGCGGCCAGTAGGTATCAAAGACATGCTAAAAAAAATATCTTAGTATTGAAAAAAAAAAACAAACAATACCTACTGAAATATATATTTTTTTATAACCATACTGTCTATAAATATAAAAAGAGCCCGATGATGTAGTGGATAGGGCCGCTGCCTCCTGAGCAGGAGGTCGTGGTTAGAATCCCACCACGTACCAATGTGTTTTTCATGTGTTGCGTATTATCCCGCAAGATACGGGATAATACTCAACACATTGATTTAATAGCTTTTGATCTAAATATAATAAAATAATGTAATGTTAGTAATAGTGCTGTAATTTTAAGATCAATATTTTTAAAGCAACTGGTTGATAAAGTGTCCCAAAACTAATGTTAATGTTCGTTATAATACTATTACTTCCTAATACCATTACTGTTGTGCTTTTGCTATTTACAGATTTCCGAAGAATGAAATATTTAATGAATTGTAGGTCTGTACGTAAAAGCTGTCGTCAAGATAAAAGTGGGAACCATCAAAACATTCACGTCTGCCTATAAAACATTTTACATACTAAGTACATAATAGGCGCAATACTTCAAAGATACTACCTGAAAAGCGAGTTCGTAACTACATTTGAATAAAACAGTTTGTTTTTAAGGTCAAATAAGAAATGTAATTGACAGAAAAAAATGCTAATGACTTTGTTTATATCTTTAATATGTTTAGGATAGCATTAGAAAGAAAGAAAGAAAGAAAGAAAATAAATTTATTTTAGGCACAAAACAGGTTACAATGTTGAATCCCGCAAATAAAAGTAAATAGATACCTCTCGGGATGAACACTATCATATCAGACTGCTCGGTTTCGCACATTACTGATTAACTCTCCCTTTACATGAAAGAAAAATAAACTGTTTACTGCTAACAGAAAGTACAACAGATCGCGGTTATTCGTTTACAACATAGTTATTTTTGTATGTATTTTGATTAGCTCGATATTTTGAAACGGCTGCGCGCACTCCAGTAATATCACAAGCAATTTCAAATTACAGATAGTAGACTATTTTATTTCAAAAAACGGCAAAATGTATCGACGAGGGAACTTTAAACGGCCGACTTGGCGGTCAACATTTTTGAGCTCGCTCCTCCTACACATTCGATCTCAGCCGCAAGTACTAGTGGTAGCAAAGGTTGACTTCAGATCGTTGAAGCTTACATCAACTTCGTGCGAATGTGTCCAACAGTTTTTAAATGGAAATACGAACAAACATACAGTTTAACAAATCTTTTTTTCTATATGTTATCGAAAGGAAAAAAAATATAGTCGCGTCATGATTATCATGTCAAACTCTTAGCGGCCAGTAGCAAATTGATTTAGAAAAGAGTTTATAGGACCAACTACAGAGGAATAACAGCTGGAAAAACGATATTGAAACTTTTATGACTAGTCTCACTTTTTTATCAATTAGATTGTATTTGAAATAGAAAGAGACAACTAGCTATAAATTTACTATACATACAAATATATTTTTACTTTTCCTTCAAGATTTCCTTGTTATATCAGAATAAAAACTTCTTGTACTTGCTATGGACAGACTTTAGTGACGAGCTTTTATAAGAAATCGATTAATATCGATAATAATACCTATACACAAAGAAAACGTTACGTTCTGTCAGCGCTTGAAAGTATATAAAGACTTCTCAATTTTTAAATAAAAATAATTAAGCTCTTTGTTTAAAAAAATATACTTAACCAAATAATCCGCGCTTTTTGAATCAGCACATGATCACATACGACATAAATTCAAAGTATTCTCGGTAAACTCGTTAAAATATGAAATATATCTATTAAGTAAAAGAGTATCCTAACCACCCAAAATACAAGATATATTGTAAAATTTACTCCAATGATGATAAAATATCACTCATCAGGGACATAGGGCTCGCAGAAGGGATTTGCACTGCTCTCGATTTTGCGCGGTAAGTTCTAGGTCTTCCCAGCCGAGACCAGTTGATGCGGCCTCTTTTTCGACAGAGCGCCTCCAGGTGGTACGTGGACGGCCCGGTCTCCGTGTTCCATACGTTTGCCATGACAACCCTTGCTTGGATATATGGTTGTATGGGTGTCCAATCCAGGGCCATTTTCTGAGAAGGATCTCCATGTCTATGGATTTTTGGTCAGTCAACTCCCACAGTCTTACGTTAGAAATGGTTCTTGGCCAGTAGATACCCAGTATGCGCCACAAACATTTGTTCCTATGTCCTGTAAAAAAAACTTTTCTTATCTGCGTTTTTAAAACCGCAGTTTTGTACGGCAGACTTTGCAACAAGCGCGGCGGTATCCACAGCTTACGAGTTTTCACAGCTTTGGCGGCACCCAACTTGCACTTGCTTTGAGAGACCACAGATAGTAGTTTACAATAAGGTTTGTTATAATAATCGATAGTCTTATTTATTTAATCGATAGATTAAACCACGTATTCACACTATTTAAATTAAATTTTAATTTTCCAGTCACGAAATTACGACCAGTCTTTACGACATTTCCCGCGCTTTTTTCTAATAAATACCTTTAGTTGAAGGACTATAAAATATATTTACTTTATAAATAAATTAAACCATACCGAAAACATATTAAGTCAATGTGAATAGCCGCATGCGGGTGCCCTGAAGCCGCAAAATATACCCGCACCTATACCAGGATTGTAGACAACCGAGGAGTTCAAACAGTAGTTATGAGTGTGTCAGTAGAGGAGTGGGCCCACTACACACACAGCACACACATAGATCTTACCTGTAGATACTACAATATCTCTAGTGCAGCCGGCTATCGACTGTATTACAACCGGAATAAGTGTTACTGTAGTTTTGATTTATGTTGCGTAGAAGTGTATTGGGTACTGCGCATGCTCGGCATCGATGCCGAAGTAGCGCTACCAGGAGCTCATAAACGAAAGGAAATTTCTATGAAAGGTTCGACAGCCCACTCCACTATCAGAACTTTCAGTGTTTCAGTCGTATTCAGCAGGCGGAGCACGTCGTACGTCTCGTCCAGAGGCTTTTATCGATATACTTGACACGACACCCTGCAAAAGTTGCGTAATTAAACAAAGTTTATTGTAAAAATATTTTCAGAAAAATGAAATATCTTGAGAGCCCAATGGTGTAGTGGATAGGGCCGCTAAATGGGAGGCTGTGGTACGAATCCCACGACGCGCCAGATTACCAAAGTGTTCTCCGATTTTCGAATTTCATTTGAACTTCGGAAGGCAAGTTAAGCCGTTGATCCCGGTTAAGTTGAAAACTCTGACCTAATCTAGGAATGGGTCTGGTATCCCTTTTAGGCTGCGGTGGTCAGAAGGCAGTCGCTCTGTTTAAAAACCAGTACCCTCGTTCAATCCCCTAGATTACGGCTACTGGAGATGACAAAGTAACATCTTTAGGGCTCAGAATTTTAGATTTTAAATAAATCTGATTAAACTTTTTTTTTTATGAAATTATTTTATATCTCAATTAGCGACCCGCCCCCGCTTCACACGGTTTATCATTGTATTTCTGCTATTATTATACATGTATTATACATACAAACCTTTTCCTTGAATCATTCTATCAATTAAAATATCGCATCAAAATCCGTTGCGTAGTTTTAAAGATCTAAGCATAAGGACATCCAGACACGGGAAGCGACTTCGTTTTATACTATGTTAATGACATGTTAAACTATAACTATTGCCTGTAAATCTTAATTAGAGTTTCTGATTTCTAGACTTATTTTTTCTCGGGACTCGAGAATTCTCGACCTGAGATTCCCGGGAATTGTCGAGGTTTCGAAATTTTTAATTTTTCTTAAAAAAAATATATTTATTGTTGGATTTTAATACAAATAAAACAAAACATTCAAAATCAATAACATTTATTATATACCTGTTCATTGGTCGTTTTTAATCTTGTGGTAAAATAAAATTTGTAATCAAAACATACTCGTATCTAAATCGTGAAATAAAATTTACGCACGGCGGCGAATCGTTTCGCCGTTCTAGCATATGACTCCAACCAACTAAAATAATCGTCTGGTCTTTTTCGTGTTCCTAGGTTTACTTACAATAGTATTTGCCAAGCTGTAAATCTTTACTGATAAAATTCAACATAAAAAAATATGAAATGATGTTTTAATTAAATGGTTTAAATCCCGCTCGCGTTAATATTTTTATTATTATTTTCATGATTTAAAACATAAATAACACTGTCAAACATAACTTTTAATTAGGTCTTACACTTAACAAAATAACAATCAAACTTCTTTTAATATAAACAAAAATCAGTCTCCTGCTTTAACTCACAATTAGCCTCTTATCGTATAGTAAAATATTGTAATAAAATCAACTAATGAACAAACAACAGGTAAACTTTTATAGTTATTTTTTTTAATCAAGTCAAGTCAAGTACCTATATTAATGTTCATACCTAATGGCCAAACTGTCAATCATTCTTTACAGATCAAATTCAACTTTGAAAAATCGCTTCAATTAAATGGTTTAAATCCCGCTGGCGTTAATAGTGTTGTTTCTAAATTTTAATGTTTTTAAACATAAATAGCACTGTCATGTGTAGCGGGCGGCAGGCAGAGGTGGGAGGGGCGCCGTGCGAGAAAAAATAATCCCAAAAATGCAACATGCGTGATGGAATTGATCTCTTGAGTTCTCGACTTCTCGACACATTTTTTCTCGCCTCGACTAAGGCCAAATTTCCGGGAAATCTCACTTCGAGAATTCTCGACCAGAAATCCTAATCATAATTTTTAACCCTCAAAACTTTGTCAGACGTGGCGGAACGTCCTTTGTTTGGGTCGTTTATGCTCTGCCTACCCCATTAGGGATAAAGGCGTGATTATACGTATGTATATAATTATAACAGCTTCTGCGTATTTTTCATACACACTAATAACGACGTAGGTAATAAGCCGAAACTTAATAATATGAGTTAATTCGTGTTTTATTGTGTTCTAAGTGCGCAACCAATGTGTATATTTTTAAATGTAATAAGTATGCCCCAAGTATGAAACAAGTATGTTTATTTCATGCCCCAACTCGATAGAATAAGATAAGAATAAGAATATTTTATTACCAAAACCACTTAAAATAGGTTCCTAAAGATTATCGTTTTCATAAAAAAACTGATATCTGGTACCAAGTGATAGGTTCACGTATGGTGTTCTTTCAGGAATGTTTTGTAAGAGTCCAGGTAAGTGTTTAGTTAGAATTGGGCGGATATCCATGCACCAAGTGGTATACCCACCAGAAATGACGTTATAATTTTTGTTAAAAATAAATCTTTAGAAACATATCGTGTGAGATATGAAATGAAAGTGTTCAACGAGGTAATTCCGAAATTACTTATATCATAATATAGATTTCTTCCAGTTGTTTGGTAAATACCGCAATAAGCATGCCTGTGTTAAGATCATTATTTCGTTAAATGCGACGGGGTATCGGCCGATTTGAGCTTATAAAACTGATATATTCTTCAATACAGTAAGTATTAATACCTACCTGTTGCCACTAGTCCCACCCTTGTATCAGATCACGAATTTTACGGGATTCTGAATTGGGCCTTTGAACCCGTTTTTCGAGGTCTCAGCCGATTTGAAGCTACCAAGCGATGTTTTCCTGTTCCTGCACATGTTTTCCTAACTGCTGCCATTAGTTAACTAAACAATTACAAAATGTCACACTAAAATTTAATTAATCACAAAGTCAAATCACAAACTGCTATTAGTTTCATTCTTGTACCACCAGATCACGAATTTAACGGGGGTCAGGAATAACCGGAAGGTAGCCTTTTTTGGTATACCCGGCCAATCCGGTTTTTTCCCCCGAGATCAGCACATAGATTCCCATCTGCTGTCAGGGGTCTGTTGTTTGTATCTCTAGTCACGAGGGTTCCTCGCAATGCCCTCTCGATCCACCCTCGGTGTTTGAAAATAAGGTAATTAATTGCCCCTCTAGGAAGCAACCTACCACGCACGTATACTCTGTAAGTGTAGCCACCAGGGTAACATAACACTTCTTAAAAGTTGCCTTAGCAGGTGTACGACTAGTGTGCAACGTTGGCCCTCGCCCTTTGCTTGTATACACCAATACTCAATAGAACAGAAATGGGAACAAAAATATTTTTTGTCCTAATTGCGAGCTAATTTTCTCGCAAACTATTCATCACGTCACTAAACCGTAAAAGGCAAATTTGTAGATAATTTTATAAGACGCATATCTCCCATACAAATATAAATATTCTCTAACCTTTTTTGAGTTATAGCAGAAAAAATAAACCGCCGTTTTTTTTGTTTTTTTTCTTTTATTAAAAATAAACCGCCGTTTTGTATCATTCGAGTCCTACTTTGGCACCCCCGCGACTAATTAAGATCACCTTAGAGAACAATCCACAGACATCGGGATTCATACCTACTATAGCGTAAAATCACAATGATTTTTAAAATTTGTTTCACTGGTGAGCACTAAAACGGTAGGTAGGTATCATCCTATCCCGTTCCGTGACCCTGTGTCCTGTTTATTACGATGCCTTGAGACTCGATGTCACCCTGTTTTTGGTACCAGGAGCCCATGCCACTAAAGAGGTTAAATCAAATCCATCAACAGTGGCGTCAACTATGTAGGTACGAGGGGCGGCTGATATAAAATCTACTTTGTTAAAGAAAGTTTTGAAAATCGAACTGGCCATTGCAAAATCATATTCTATATTTATTTCTTTTTCAAAATTATGACGCTTATTTTTTTTCGCTTGCTTTTGTTTTTTTGGCGCGGCTTTGATTTCACCATGTCGAAAGAAAATTGCAAAATGATGAAATTTGAGCATCGAGCAGTGATTAAATTGCTAAGTAAAGAAGGAAATACGCCTACGAAGATCAGAGAGCGCATGTTAAAGGTGTTTGGTGATTCAAGTCCTTCTGAATTCGTCATAAAGTTTTGGTCGAAGCAATTTAAACATGGCCGTGAGAGCTTGGAAGACGACACACATAGTGGAAGGCCAATTTCTGCTGTTACCGCAGATAATGTTGAAAAGGTGAAGAACCTGATTCTTGCAGATCGGCGGCATGATGTCACTTATTTGCAAATGTCATAAGTGTATTTCACTTGCAGGAGACAATATAGAAAAATAAAAAATAAACTAGCCATCAAAGTCTTTTCTTTCATAGTTAGGTAGATTACTTATCAGATTATTTACTTAGCAGATTACCCCTCGTATCATTACTGTTTGTAAGTAAGTAAATAATTTGATGCATACATATTTCTCATGTTTCTTTTTTTTTCTCAATTTAAAATTATGGTCTATATTCATATTGAATTTGAACTATCTACGACACCCATGATAACACCCCGTCTACATTTTGTAGGTAAAATAGCACTTGTATAGGGATGGCGTCCAAAAATATTTTTATTTTTCCATTATATTATCATAATAAGCTATCTTCCCACCAAATTTTTATTTTCTCGGTCTTCTGATAGTGGGTAAGATTTTTGATGACCTTTTTGTTTTTTTTAAGAAAGATGATTTGAAATGCATATATCTCGAGATAGACACATTTAAGGCACTTACTTTCAAAGAAACCTTTACTTAATTTTACAAAACCTGTCTAACGATACCCCGCTTAATATAATAGGTAAAAAAAAATAAAAAAAATGCCCTCCTTTCACTTTTTTTGATATGTATGTCAGTCAGTCAACCAATCAGTCATAACAAATAGGAATTGAGATGTAATATTCAAATAACTGTTTGAGCAGGGTTTATAAAATTTAAAGTACTTGTTTATCTAGAGGATCTAAATATATGAACCAAATCTGGTGTATTTAAGTTTTGTTGTTTTCGAACTATGAAGGGGTCAAAAGTGGCTCCATATGGTTCCTGTAAATATTTATTTGTCTTGGAATTGATTTTATGTTTGTCTTTCTCAGACCTATGACGCAGTGCATTTGCATCTCACTTGATCTGCAATGTAGTCAATCGACTACGGAATTGCTACATACGTAGAATGTACGTAGACAGTCGTAGCGATTTGCTACGAATATCATGCTACGACTAATATTTTATTCACTATTCATGCTCTGAAAGTGTTATTTTGTACAAAAGGGCAAAAACGTACTCATAAATGCATCTCTTCTAAGGTAAAGAAAAAACAGTTCATAGATAGAACTTGTAATTTTAAAACATTTTCTTCTAATTAATTGCCTTTTGTGTTTTTTATGACACAAAACGATATTCAAATTTAAATTCAAGTACGATGCTAGTGTTTCTGATTACAACATTATTTTAATAGTAGGCTGTATAGATCTCCAGCCCAAGGAATGAATTGTTTAGTATAAAATATTTGTGTAGAATTTCCTCGATTTTCCTCGCAATCGAAGTGAGAGCTGAGTTTAATCGTGCACAAAATATTTTTTGACCGATATTTTTATCTGCCCGAGCCCGCAGGGCGACTTGTTTTGTGCACTTGTCGTCAAATCTAACAATTGTTGCCAAAATTTTGCTTAACTTTACCCTTATTCTTAGCCTAAGCGAAATGACTGCACGCATAGCAATAGGAAGTCGACAGTCTATCGGTTTTTTTATCATCAGACTGGACCTACATAGCAACACATCAGCTAATGATCAATTTAGGTATCGTTTTATAATAATGGATCTTTGTCCAATATTTGCTGATCGTTTAAGCAGCCTGAAAGGAGTCAACGACCTTCATAATTCCTTTAAAAAAATGTATTTTCGAGTTTGACAGTTGATAAAAGATTTGCAATGGCTGCAATGTTGCTACTTAGACACAGAATATATAATAGTACTACATACAGAATGGACAATCACCTCCCTTCCCCAGTCCGACATACGTCACACTCCGCGCCGGATTGTGGGCCACATTGAGCGTATGCTTAGCGGGTATGGCGCGCGCATGTTTCCCAGTGTAACGGAAATAAAGTTTTGTGTTCCAAAGATGGTTAGGTACTGTTCCGTGTACGGATGTCTTTCTACCATAAGATATGACTCCAATAGGAACTTTTTTAGATTCCACAGTGATGAGAGACGGTAAGTAAATTCATACAAAATATGCAACCTAATCTATTCTAACTATTCAGTTACAGTGAACTACTTTAAAACGTTGGTTTGGTTTAATCAAGAACCAGATTAATCAAGTGAGGATTATGACCGGTATGACAAAATTTGTCAACCCTTATAACACGCCGTCTGTCGATTGTAGTTAGGAGTGTCCGAGATGTGACGTACATATAATTAATGATATACCTATGTATAAGTCCTCGCCCGGGGATCTGCATCGAGCTAGCAGCTGCCAGTCGAGCTACCAGGACTGCATCTCTCAAAGGAGTATTACACTCAAATTGCAGACATGATATGATGACTATTATAACGGCATGATGTCACATATTTGCAAATGTCATAAGTGGATTTCACTTGCAGGAGACTATATAGAAAAATAAAAAATAAACTAGCCATCAAAGTCTTTTCTTTCATAGTTAGGTAGATTACTTATCAGCCACCCCTCGTATATGAGATTTTGTACACCACGTTTACCGTGGGCGCTTTTTACGTAGGTAGGTACTACGCGTGTTCTGTCTGTGCGCGTTCCCAACGCGTTTTGGCAGATAAACGGTAGAAAAAAACAGACAAACAGTTTCATAGGCAATGATAACTTTTAGTTTTGGAATGCAAACAATTTGTAATATTCGTATTATTTCTTCCATAATGGACTGGGAGCGATAGAAAAACACAAAATGTATGTACGATGGACTGACAACCTGTCAGTACAGCAGTATATTGCTACTTGATCTTTTATCTGAAATTACCTTCAAATGTCAGACGTAGCGCGACCTTTGTTTCGGTCGTTGACGATCTGCCTACCCCATTAGGGATAAAGGCGTGATTTGTGTAGGTATGTATGTATGTAATTTACAAATATTAATAATATTATTAAGAACAATACATAAATATTTTTTTTTACTAAGGATCCCGTGTCCGCTGGTATCCGCCCAAACGTGCCCATAATGCTGGCGGCATTGCCTTGTAGAATGGCTGAGCTATTTGCTGACCAGGAACGAGCAGGAACGGGAATCGCGACCACAATCTCTCAAGATAAGGCGGTGGCGCCACGCTGCCTTATCTTGCGCACAAAAACTTTCGCTACAGCACACGAAACACCACAAGGGGAACCATGTCATATCTTAGGTTCGTATTTATAAAGCCATCTCAAGATTGAGAGCAATCTGAAATGTGGAGTTGAAAGTTCGCTTTATACTAAAATTATATTTATGATACAAACTCATACTTGCTGTCAGTCTCAAGAGCGGATTATAATTACGGGCCTTAGGATAAAGTCTGCGTACTCAAGAAGCCGCAGCGGAGCCGATGGAATGAGTGGTGCAGGAGTTATCCCGCCTGTTTTGTTTACATCAAGCCACGTGCATCACTTCCACCTGTTTTTGTTACCAGGAGCTCATGTCACTAGGGCGGTCATAGAGAGATATATACGTTCATCCGCCGCGGCGTACATCGCTCGCTCATAGTATAGGTCTATGCAAACGCTGGGGATAACGCGGCCCTGAAGTCGTATTTTTGAACCGCTCGAACTCCAATATGCATACGAAAGAGCAACTTTCGCATACGATTTTCATACAATTTGCCATGCGAATGTAAGTCTTTTGTATGCGAATTCGATTCGAGCGGTTCAAAAATACGGCTCCTGTATGGTAAACAACGCACTACGGTTGTAAATAAAAAATGAGTTTATTTAATCAAGGCGGTCGAGGCTACGGAAGAGGACAGTCTTATATCGCCGCCAGAACAGTAATGGCGATCGCACTATTGATTCATTTACTCGATTGCTTCATCGCGATGGTTTCGATAACCCGACTAAAAAGTTCCGGAATGCGTGATCAATACAAAAGATACTATTGTATTGCCTCCGTCGGGGCACCCGAAGCACTCATTATAAAGTAATCATAATCCAGGCTGCGATTTACCATGCGATTGTTAGTCTTTCGTTTGCGAATTCGATTCGAGCGGTTTAAAAATACGGCTCCAGGAATATAGCGCATGCGCTGTAGTCTTGTCGTCCTCTTGTATTCCAAATACTACTATTTAGGTATGTATTTCTAAAGTATCTAGCTGTGCCTATAGTAGTGAAACCACTGCGAACTGGAGCACCTCCGTTTAGCTATGAGCTCCTGGTATCGCAATCGGGCGGAATAGCGACGACGCCACGTCGGTCCTCAAACTGCAGCGCTCGCTTTCAATTTCGCGAGTTATGGTTAAACTCAGTCTTTTATATTGAACAACTTTTACCAGGATATTTTTTTATGAAATGAAAAATACAAGGGTATTCAATAATTGTAATGGTAAGGATTTACTTCACTTGGGTGCTTTGATATTTTTTAAGTATTAATGTACACTGCTCCTGTAGACAGTCTCCCAGATGTGTGTCTGGTGGGGACTGCCGTCCAGACGGTTTTTTTACTTTCGTAACACAATACCCTGCAAAAGTTGCGTAATTATACGTAAATAATTGTAAAAATGTTTAAATAAGTCGCGATTAATATGTTCAGGGCTCTATTGAATTTTCAAGATTTTATATATTCTTATTTATTAATAAAATAATACATATATTCAAATTCATTTTGTTCTTTAATAATTACTTGTTTAACTTTAAATTAGCATCAGAATAATTATATCTTAAAATGTTATACATGAGGGTATCGCTATAACCCGCTGGGTTTTTGGTCTATATTTCAGAGCAATTCATTCAGTAGTTTCCTGTCAAGAAGGGCCCAAACTTGGGTGTGATTCGAAAATCGTTTTTATTTTGTACGGAATAGCAGCTGTAGTATAACGGTTTGCTATTTTTTTTGGATTCAGCTCACAGAGCCCTTTCATTTGATGTCCTACTTGATGATGGGTTTCTAAACAAAAGTTTTTATTTACCATACTATTGATGACATAATTTCTGGTAAACTGACCAGGTGGCAGAAATCCACCCAAGTTTAAATACTAACCAAGACTCCTACTAAACATTTCTAAAGTAAAATTCTGCATACGCGACTTTTCCTACAGGCTCTTAGACAGAGACAGGACAAGTATTGGTAGACTCTATGTGATGATAAATATAACACATGATAATTGTGACTCTTATTATACATATAAGGTCATTTTAAATCAACTGTAAATATTTAAGACGATGTTCAAATAAATTCCAAGAAACTATTTTGTGAGTTATATTTTTTTTTCATTCGCTAGTTTTCTAGATAACATAGATTCTTAAATTAAAAATAAAACAAAAATCGGACATACCGTATCAAACAAAACAAAACACGCACACTACGTGATTGGCTGAAGGTTGAACGTTGTGTGCGTGTAGTGTAATTACGTAAGGCCTGCATTCTAGTGAAGTGGTGGGGGTTATTCAAAGCGTGTAACAATTTTATTTTGTTTGGAAAATTTAAAATCGTAACTACTGCTCATTTAAAATTAAAAACGCGTAAATTCTATTACTTCCACATAAATATACATACCCTTAAAATATTTGCAGTTGATTTAAAATGACCTGATACCTACATCTTTACTGAGTCTGTCGTCACGCCCAAATAATTAGTGATAATGATTTGAAACAAGAAAAATTGCTGACCATATTTTAGGGTGTGATTCTACCCATGAAACTTAACATCTTTCCCCAAGGAACTTAGGTCGAATATGAAAAAAAAAATTGGCCCTCCCATACAAATGATGTCAGCGGGTCGAGTCTATTTTGTATGGGAGGTCCAATTTAGTTTTTAAATTTTTCTACCTATGTTCCTTGGGGAAAATCTGAAAATCTGCGCTATTTTTTTACACTTATTGCAGAAACCTATTTCCAGTAGTGTATCTACTGTGTAGACTGTAGATATATGTATAGTACTATTATATATTCTGTGCTGTAGATAAGGGTACCCTTAGCGTACCTATAGTAACTGTTGATGCCAGGCAGATATACAGACTACTACTAGAAATAGGTGTTATCTCCTTGTCAGTCATGTATCCGAACTCTAGTATCCGAACTGGCGCAGGTGTCACTGTGCTCGAGTAACGCCCACGAACGAAGTAAGTACGATAAAGAGACGATACCACACTAAAACGAACTCTTACATTGTATTGCGATCCTGGTGTTGGGTGAACAGCTTTTCATACAAACGCTCTATATACATTCTACGTCCATGCTGGACTGGGAGCGAGAGAAAAACATAGAATGTGCCAGCTGCATTTCCTCCCGGACATGCTGTAAAAACCAGCTAACGGAAGCGGCTAGGGTTTCATTACATTGCAATTGAGGCGATGGGCTGACAATCTGTCACTACTGCAATTTACCTACAAATCTATCTTAAATAACCCTCAAAACTTTGCGACGAGGCGGAAATACCTTTATTTAGGTCGTGTAAGGTCGTGGGGCCATTAGGGTTAAAGGGGTAATTATATATATATATATATATTATGCTCTACACCGCAACCGATTACTTTTTTTTTTTAAATAAGGTCCTGACAACCATGTTCTACGTTACTCTTTACTTTTCTTAGAAAATAAAAAACTCTTTTGACACCAAAATATTTATATTGCGGAGGAATACATTAATCGTAATTTATTTATTTTTTTATAAGAAAAAAGAGAAACCTAACAGTTTTTTCGCGCTTTGTACACATTATTTTAATATTAGGGTTTTAATGACCCGAGACAATGACCAATGACCTCGTTGCGTTGAGCATATTTTACTAAAATAATGTTATGATTTGACGAGGGGATTAAGAGTTATTTACGGTTGGCGAACCGATGAAACCTAGTTTTTCATTATTTTATATCCGCCTAGTCTTGATTACGTAACATCCGAGCATTACATTGTTTTTAGCCACAGTTTTAGTTCAGTTTTAGTGAAAACATCACTTGTATTTGCAATCCTCCACTCCACTTTCTTTTTATTTACCTACATTATTTTTAGTACATTTTCCACAGCAAAGTTTAAAATAAATTCGTAGCACACTGCTACGACAGTCTTTAGTTTTCGTAGCAAGCGTACAGGTTATGATTGGATTTTGCTTTAAGCGTTGCTTTAAACAGAAAAAACGTATTTAATACTTGAACATTTTATTAGAGATTTTCTTCATGTTATCATCCCTTATAGATATTTTACAAAGAATTGATAAATAAGGTATATATTAGTACATTATGATATAAGGTCGCTTAGTCGATAATTATCAGCCGAGGCGATATTGCTATAAGAAAGCAGAGGCTGTAATTATCAAGGTGCACGTTTGTCATACGACGTTTTTTAACATATTTGCGAGAAAATTAATAAAAATAATGGTGAATTAAGAGACCCTTTACGAGCAACTGTGTTATAAAAATATTATATTACTTACTATAAGAGAAGCATTTTCCTGCGTAGCTACAGAATAATAAATAGTATCTTAACGCGTAGCTTAAACCTTTCAAGGTTTTAATAAACTAAAGAGTAAATTTATAATGGCGTCAATTTTCGCGATGTAATTTTAATTCTAATTCTTAGTAGCGCTGCACAGTGGGCTGAAATTAGCGTTTCATAGACATTCAATATATATTTTTTTAATGACGCTTTTTTTGCTTGTAAACGATTGAGGATACCTACTGTATGCCTTATATAATGAACTTTCAGGTTTATAATTGTAAACAGCGCACTCAGAATTTTTTTCTAAAAAAATTGTATGGAGTCGGCATAATAAATGATGATATCTCCATTATCGCACAATTGCGCGTTATATCCGCTAAGGTTATTAATAAGTGAATTATTTTGAATTTTTTGACATACTCCATGTTGAGGCCAAACTTGCGCCTTTTTTAAAAAAATCTTTGAAATATTTTTTTTTTGTTAATTTTTTTTTTCATGTTAAACTAATATTAAGCTTAACATGGATGTATGTATACAGACCAGCGCTTTTAAAAAAAATCTTTTCCAAAATTACCATTTTTTTTTGTTTATGTTTTTGTTTTTAACTAATATTAAAGCTTAACATGGATTTACACAGACTGGATATTTACGAAAAGTAATTGTGTGCAATATTAGATAGTGAAAATTGCTTAAAAACTCATTAGCTGTAATTAAAAATAGTAATTATCTAATTATTCTCAAAATCCCCGACAACATTAAGGAAACTATTGTTTGTTTATGACATTTTAACTATCTACTGATTTATTGAATAGGTACCAATATCTATTAAGTAATTGGGTTCTCATTTGTTAGCAATTAAGAGGGTAGTTAGTAAATTAGTTGTTCAGGCACATACATTCAATTAGATCGCCATAAATAGGAACGTACTGAAAGAAAATTATTTAGTAATCTTCAATCATTGAAAGTACAAACATCATGGCAAGCTTTGTAACAAACTTGGATTTGTTCGTTATTCTGGAAAACGCTAAAAAACTCAGTGACTACAATTTTTTGTTTGAAACCATGCTATCTCGTTTAAACAACAGTGTATCTGAAGAAGATTGTGTGACTTTAAAAGAATTTTGCCGGAGATTCACCAGGGCTGCACAGAAACGATATGAATTGTCACATCGGAAATTTGAGAGGTTCCGAACTAATTACGAAAGTTGGCTTGAGGCTGATGTTGATTGGCCGAGTTGCTTTTGTGATTGAATATATGGTGAAGCACCCAGAATCAGTCGAAAAACTTCAAGATTTAATTACAAAACCAACCAGTAAAGAAACGTTTTCACCCCAAAAAGCACTTGGTTTACTGATATCTCTGAAATTATCAAAATACGGTTTCGACGGAGCATCCAGTCAAAGCAGATACAAACAGAAGATGGATTCTATACAAGATGACTCTATTATCTCTAGTATCTCTAGTATCTTCTAGTTATATATTGCCACTTTGATAATTTCAGAGATATTAGTAAACCAA
This sequence comes from Scrobipalpa costella, assembly GCA_949820665.1. Classification (NCBI taxonomy): domain Eukaryota; kingdom Metazoa; phylum Arthropoda; class Insecta; order Lepidoptera; family Gelechiidae; genus Scrobipalpa; species Scrobipalpa costella. Next base: position 39,725,012 of record OX463295.1, read on the forward strand.
GTGCTTTTTGGGGTGAAAACGTTTCTTTACTGGTTGGTTTTGTAATTAAATCTTGAAGTTCTTGAAGTCGACTGATTCTGGGTGCTTCACCATATATTCAATCACAGAAGCAATGTTGTTTTGGCCTTCATCTTTCAACTTAGAAATAGTTGTAAATACGAGCTCACTGGAATCTCTGTCCGTTGTTAGGTCTCCACTTCGCCTCTTTTTCTGCTTTGTTGCCAAGTCTTCAAAAGGTTTACGGTTTGAGAATTTTCTTTTCATCATAGTTCCAATTGATGATGTAGATGGCTCCAAAAGAGAAGCAGTAGCGCTTGATGATGGCTCCGAAAGTAGCACTATAGGGCTTCCCTCATGCTGAGTAATTGATTTTATATTTTCTTTTAAGCAACTCGGCCAATCAACATCAGCCTCAAGCCAACTTTCGTAATTAGTTCGGAACCTCTCAAATTTCCGATGTGACAATTCATATCGTTTCTGTGCAGCCCTGGTGAATCTCCGGCAAAATTCTTTTAAAGTCACACAATCTTCTTCAGATACACTGTTGTTTAAACAAGATAGCATGGTTTCAAACAAAAAATTGTAGTCACTGAGTTTTTTAGCGTTTTCCAGAATAACGAACAAATCCAAGTTTGTTACAAAGCTTGCCATGATGTTTGTACTTTCAATGATTGAAGATTACTAAATAATTTTCTTTCAGTACGTTCCTATTTATGGCGATCGAATTTAATGTATGTGCCTGAACAACTAATTTAGTAACTACCCTCTTAATTGCTAACAAATGAGAACCCAATTACTTAATAGATATTGGTACCTATTCAATAAATCAGTAGATAGTTAAAATGTCATAAACAAACAATAGTTTCCTTAATGTTGTCGGGGATTTTGAGAATAATTAGATAATTACTATTTTTAATTACAGCTAATAAGTTTTAAAGAAATTTTCACTATCTAATATTGCACACAATTAATTTTCGTAAATATCCAGTCTATGTAAATCCATGTTAAGCTTTAATATTAGTTAAAAACAAAAACATAAACAAAAAAAAATGGTAATTTTGGAAAAGATTTTTTTTAAAGGCGCTAGTCTGTATACATACATCCATGTTAAGCTTAATATTAGTTTAAAATGAAAAAAAAATTACAAAAAAAAAATTCTTTTAAAGATTTTTTTAAAAAAGGCGCAAGTTTGGCCTCAACATGGAGTATGTCAAAAAATCCAAAATAATTCACTTATTAATAACCTCAGAGGATATAACGCGCAATTGTGCGATAATGGAGATATCATCATTTATTATGCCGACTTCATACAAATTTTTTAGAAAAAAATTCTGAGTGCGCTGTTTACACTTACAAACCTGAAAGTTCATTATATAAGGCATACAGTAGGTATCCTCAATCGTTTACAAGCAAAAAAAGCGTCATTAAAAAAATATATATTGAATGTCTATGAAACGCTAATTTCAGCCCACTGTGCGCTGTCACTTTCTTAACTTTGGCATAAAAAAACAGGATAGCCAATAAAAAAACGACCTTGACGTTCCTAATTTGACGTAAGACGTAGAGTATTTCATGTCAAATAAGCAATCTTACGCCAAATTATGGATATCAAAATCATGTGTTTATTTGCTGTCTTGTTTTATGACAATGTTAAGAAAGTAGCGCTACTAAGAATGTCATAATTTATTTAAGATCTAACTTTTATCAGTTGAGTACAATGAAGTGAACGCCATCTCTTCCTACATTCGGCTTTCTCCTTAACTAAGATAGTACACGATGTGATATCCTATAGGTTATGCATTCCTAGTAGCTGGATCAGCTGGAGAACGCTAGTACCGCATCGGGACACTGGTAGAGAATGTCCTAGGTCAGGCCCTGACGAACTTAAATTATGTGACAATGAAATTGCGATGTGGACTGTCTATGCGTCTTGTGGTTGAAGGAGGTGTCAAAAATAAATGTTAAAATTATTGTTACGTATTTATAATAATTGAAAACTTATTTACTTGTCCACAGTGTTGGTGTGTATATCTTGTGTTATTTCGGTAGAACTAGTACTATAAAATGGGTGCGATGTACGCGCGTGAGAAGTTATACTTGGCTAATAATTGGCTACAGTGTTTCTCAAATCTGAAACATGAAACTACAGAATCCAATCGATAAGTACCTACTTATACCTACACCCAAAGTCAGATCTTTCATATTTTTTGCTAAATAAGATTTGACCTAGTATTTACGTACCAAAACTATATTTAAACCTTGGATGACTGTCGGCTTGGTTCGTTGCTCTCAAATACGTGATTATCTACACCTAGAGTCCAGAAAGGTACCTAATGACAATACCAAAAGACTAGTTTATACTCGATATAGAAATTATTTTATTGGCCTACTTCGTAATTTAAAAACCAATATGAAACTGATCTTCTGAAACAAATAAAAATCAACGTAAACTATGGCAAACAATCAATTTAATTCCTCAACGCAAGAAGAATTCAGCAAAATTATCGATGCAACTCATTTGCCTCAGCACTAGCGGTCCGAAAGAATCGGTAAATATGTGCAATGACTAATTCGTAAAGCTACAAACGAAACTCTGAAAAAATTAAATGTCTCACAAAACTGCCTAGCGGATAAATTGATACATGTTCAGGTCCTGCGGGCTCTTTCTTTATGGAACCCACTGACACATGCGAGGTAGAATCAATTATAATGAGTTTGAAAACGGAAAGTGCCCCTGGACTTGATGGTAAATCTAATCGCCTACTCAAGTCAATAAAGAACTACATTATAGAACTTCTGACGCTACTTATTAGCAATAGCTTGGAAACAGGTATTGAGTTTGTACTGTATGTGGCCATAAATCTAGGTTTGTTCAGGAATATAACACCGGTCTCCTGCTCTATCATGTGTCCCTGGTACTCGGTACGATGTCGTCGACGTGGAGGCATGCGCAACGCAACATCACCTCAAAATAGTCCTCTCATTTTAAAGTACCTCCGAAACGCCTAAAGTACTAAAAGAAGATAGTGTAAAGTTATCCGTAAGACTAATATTGAATTAATTTAAATGTACAGTAAGTATTTAACTATGATATTTTCGTATTTTCAGAGTAATCACAAGCCGAACACAAACATGAAATTTGTGACATTTTGTTTCTGAAGGTTTTTTTCTGATTTCTGACATAAACATACAAAATGATGAATGAAGATGGCAGTATATCAAAATGATACATCGCGGTACATTAACAGTTTGCCTTGATTTCTGTATCAACTCAAGAAAACGACGAAATGATGAAATTAAATATTTTATTTTTATTCTTAAACTTATGGGGTTCGTATGTAATAAATAATACTTAATAAGGAAGGATAGCTTCATAGGAAAATAAAACATTATCCTGATATTGTATGAATTTTAGTATGTTTTATATTTTATTCTACAATATAATTCAGGTTACTCAAGAAAGCAATGAGAATTGCTGAAGAGATTTTCAATTTTTCACATGAAATTTGTACGGGTTCCTATACTTTGTGATAGTACTTAGTAGTTATTAATTTTGTAGATGCTTTAGCCGTGTGGAATTCATTTAATATTTAAAATAAGTTAAACTATTGAAAAATAACATACGACGTAGAATATTATAGTTATTATAATTTATGATATGATTGTGAGGACACATTATTATTTTATGGACTAGTAAATGTGCTAAAACTTGGTAAAATCACAGAGTACCTATAATACTACGTACAAGTAAAAGTGACAAACTAAGTCATACTTTGCATCATTGCTTTCAACTTCTTCTTCTTGTCGTGTCGATCGTTTAGGCGTTTTTATATTAATTTCGTCCAGTACTCTGCCAAACGTACTGCGACGTGCTTTCAACTAAATACTATTTTATACTTTTCTATACGGTTACAAACAAGGTTATAGTTACGTTGTTCACAGCATTGATTGGTTCGTCCAGGCTATTCAGGTGTGCTCAGCGTCGGTGCATGCGTACAGGGCATTCCAGACGGTCCAAGTACCAGGAGGACATGTTCTAAAGAAGTTTACATCAAACTTTTCTCAATGAAATGCCTTGTATATTATTTTGTAGGAATGGCGTACTTACTACCTTACAAGATAAATTAGGTAAAATTATGGGTGTGCTACTCATAATACTCGTACCTACAAGACTTATAACATCAGGCATCAACATCTAGCCACCAGTTCATCTTAGCTAGGACCAAACTCGTAGGTAAATATTATGTTCCATAGAGTTGTATGTTGCACAGGCTGTTCACACACACACGCTGAAATATTCTTCACTAAAGAAAGTGAATGTGTCTGTGCAAGTTTTAACCACAGATATTAGACCAAGAGACAAGAAACGATATACCGCCTGTTTGTAGTGTGCCCTTTCCTATTATAATTCCCAGTTAAGCCTTTTCTATGCAAAAAAATCTTAATATTTATGTGAAATGTATCATTTAGTAAGTTAGTTAGTAAGTAAAAACTCTTTATTGCACACATTTACAAAGAATATACAGACAGAAACAAACTTAGACATATATAAATGTGCACAAAGGTATCGCTGACAGCGATTTTTAAGAGTCAACCTTTGTATAGAAGAGATTTAAAGAAGTAAGAATAGTGCATTATTAGTAATGAAGGAAACCTTTAATAATAAGTATATATAATACATTGAATTAAAGGACCTGGCGTATGTGTAAGCAAAATTCTTTAAAATAAAAAATCTCGTAAAAAATAAACTTCAAATAGTAATGCCGAACTTGCGCCGAACAAAATTCACAGCAATCAATATTACGCTTCCAAGCCAGACAGCTTGGTTTTGGCTCTAGGGACGTGAAGCAGCGGTCCATTCAACGCGTACATTTCTAGAAAATAATAGAGGACAGGTTTTATTGAAAGTTGACTTTACGTGTCGTGCGCTGCTGCCATGTTTGGAAATTAAAGGACTTACTTCTACCGCTTGATGAACTCACTCTCAAATGTTTTAAATTGTCAGTTGACGGACTGAGCTTGGAATCAAGCAACACTCCCAGTGCGTTTTGGTGGTCTGGGCGTACGGAGGACATCAGCTGTGGCTTCGCTTGCTTTTCTTTCGTTCTGATATTCTTGTGAGAGCTTTGATCGAGGGCGTTTACTGGCGGTGTCAGAAAAAAAGTCTACTTTGCACAGCGCGTTAGTTTAGCTGTGCAATGGGGAAATGCGGCCAGCCTTTTGGGGACGTTACCTCGATGTGGACGTCTGGAAGATACTTTTTATTTATAAATAATTTTTGCCCCAGTCTTCGCTACACAGCATACAAAAAAGCCATGAAAAAAATGGCCAAGCACGTGTCGAACACGCCCGTATGATGGGTTCCGTAACCTTGTATGTTGTTTTAAAGAACATTATTTATCTTCAAAATTAGATTTCATTGAGATGAAATAATAAAGGTAGTTTATGAAACGGTTTTTCTTAAATAGGTATTGCGCCAACTATAAACAACAACAGTAACTAACTAAAGAGCTATATTTCGTGTTTTTTTTTGTATTTATAGTTTTGAAGATAAGACAAATTTGAAAAAATAGTGCAACTTTGAATGCAAATATCTCGAGACCGGAACATTTTAGAGACTTATTTTTTTTAATACTCCATTTTCATAATACTTCTCAGTTTTTTTTTGTTATTTGAATTGTTTTATTACATTTCCAAATTTGCGTTATTATAATCTATCTTCGTACCGAATTTCATGTTAATAGGTAAAAAACTGCGATAATGGTTCCTTAATTGACTACGGAACCCTAAAAATATGTTAAATCCTGACCGATCGGGATAAAAATTGGGCTTACATGTAGGTAAGGTCCTCGAGTAGGACAAAGACTTATTTTAATCGCGGATAATCATCATTTCCAGGATTTCATCATTTTCCTAACTCAACTCATTCAACGCGGAAAACTGCGGGCGGAAAGCTAGAATATACGTTTGGAGGCAGAGTAACATTGCCTCTTGCATTGATTCTTTCGACGTTGTTAGTGCATGCGTACCAGCCTTGCCTCTCCTCAGTCACGGTGCATGCGTACAAGGCTTCTAGAACATACCTGGTATAAGGAAGGCATGATCAAAAGAGATAATCTATTGAGAGCGGAGTTACTTAGAATGTTTAATAGAAAAGTTACTTACTTGTAGGTTCGGCGACGTTACCGGTCACCGGTTATCAACAAACGGGATAAGTCACTTATCCTCATTGTGTAATAAGCATTTTTTTTATAGATTTATAGTTTCGTGTAATTGTTTTTTGTCCCTTTTGTATTTGTAAAGGGTTGTTTTAGTCAGTACGCAAATTACTCCGACAACAAATCTTTACGATTTTCACAAATAATCTGGCAAGGAAATAATTTTAGTAATATAAAGTATTCTTTTATCCTTAAATTTAATTTATTACTATCGTTTTTCTTCAGAAGTGGATTTCCTTCCCACCTTGACACCATTTACTAATCGAAAACATAATACAAGTCAACTATTTCGCTAGCTTTTCTATCGGTTTCATTAGTTCAGTTGGTTAAAAAGGTCACGGGTTCGATTTTACATTCATCGCTTGTCTAAAATCATGACAGAAATATTGTGATAAACTACGTAAAGGACAGCATCGTACTACCCATTGAGTACCAGGCATGCATAAAATATGCGGAATAAACTTGCGTCGGACAACGCACAGTACTGTCTGGTGTGTGTGGGTTTATATCTGATCATGCACTCCTGGTGCATCTCCCGATCTTGTCCTGTGCTTAAACAGGGCGTAACAAACAGAAAGTAAAAAGTGTGAACTCAATACTTTGAAGTTTATTGGGATGGGCCTAATATTCGATTTTTGATCGCTATTGGGCATATTTTTCAAGTTTACCGCATATTCGTATTCGGTGAAGTCCATGTTCAGCCCATCCTTTGAACTTCTCTTCTTCTTCGTGTCTCTAATCCAAATGAACTTAAAATTAGTCAAAATTATGTCAAAACTCTGATTTCATATTCACTGCAGTTTTTTTTTGGGTCTAGTCGGAATAATAATGTAAATAATATTAGGTATATTAATTTTAATTAATGTCATAGTTAAGTCTTAAATAATTAACTCTTAATTCCGTCGAGTTTTATGATCACCTTACTGTAAAGCTATAGCCTCCTTTGTGATATACTTTTTTAACTGTCCATACCATAGTGTGTTTTGATAGAATGACATCTTGTCTGTTTGTATTCGAAAATTTAAAAAAATAGTACTCGCATAAACTTTTTTTACCATTTAATTATTTATTATTTTGTTATTCCTTTTTATCTCATCTTCCGTACCCTTGTTCGTTCACCTATCCTTAAAAGCATTGTAAAAGACCTACCTCCTTAAAAGGCCATAATATACTCTCTCCAATTTTATCCAAATCATGTTTTTTGATATTTATTCACTTTGTCGCAAATTATTGCGATGTAATTTAAATATAAAATTTGTGTAATAATATGTTTGCTTTAAAATGACTGAAATAAAAGGCAATTTTTCGTTTGATATTACTGATATTCTTGCTGGACTTGCAGCGATAAAAAAAACATACAATGTGGCAGCTGATTCTCTTCCCAAGCAAGCTGTAAAAACAAGAGAAGTTATTCTCATATCCCTAATCACAATACGAGTACAATGTAAGTGTATTGTTTTGAATCTGTTACTAAAGCGCGATACACATCTCAATCTAAAATTACGTCATGCAATTATGACTTTATTAGTGGGCCGAGCGTAAAACACACGCTTTTAACCCTACGTGGTGGGCCGAGCGTAAAACACACGCTTTTGACCCTACGTGGTGGGCAGAGCGTAAAACGTCTAGCTAAAGTACCATGCTGAAACCACATGTTCTAAGAAACTACTTTTCCAAAGCACAAAATTTTGAGATCGATTTTCATTTGTTTTCTCCATACAAAATTGTACAGATAAAGATGAGCTTTTTTATGTTCTTCGGTAACCTCATCCTATTAGCTTGCGTACTGGCTTAAAAATTGGCAAATTATTTATTTTATTAGATTATTTTATTCCTATTATTATTACTGTTTTAAAGGAAAAGTTTATATTTTATTCTTAGATGATACGTTATTAAAATAAATATTAAACAAGCATTTCAAACCTCAAAATTAAATCAGGGAATATTAAAATTTGCCATAACACCTAATTACTGTACTTCTAAATGTACCTAATGTGGTCAGCAGATACATCGTATTTTAACAACTAATCTTTCATTCATCACTTTTATATCAGAATTATATTAACTTGAATCTATAATTATTTAATATCTACGTGAAGGAGAAATGGCATCGTAGTCCGTGCTGAGTACTAGGCTCGCATAATTTTGAGGAGGCTTCAACGGAACAAGTCTAGCCCGTCTACCATCACGTTCAGTACTGACTGACGGTCTGCAGTTATGTTTGGCCTTATTTCGGAGCATGCGCTGTAGGAGTTTATAAAATAAGAGAATTTTTAACTGTCGGACTAATATTATTTCAGTATATTGATTATAATAATTATAATATTGATTACAATATACTGAAACCCTCGGATCCGTTAGCTGGTTTTTACAGCATGCCCGGGAGGAAATGCAGCTGGCACATTCTATGTTTTTCTCTCGCTCCCAGGCCAGCATGGAAGAAACATTATTAGTCCGACAGTTAAAAATTCTCTTATTTTATAAACTCCTACAGCGCATGCTCCTAAATTATTAGGCGATGGGCTGACAACCTGTCACTACAGTAATATACTTACAAATCTATGTTAAGTAACCCTCAAAACTTTGGCAGACGTGGCGGAACGACCTTTGTTTGGGTCGTTTACGCTCTGCCTACCCGATTAGGGATAAAGGCGTGATTATATGTATGTATGTACGGACTAATAAACTAATTGTTTACCTAAACAGGTTCACCTATAAAACAGAATGTACAAAAAATAAAAAACAAAAGAAATATCATACAAAACAAAAAGAAATATAAAAAAAATATGTTATTGTTTCTATTTCTGACACATAAGTTAAATAAAAGATTCTAGTTTCATAAAATACAATTTTTATATACAGACTTTTTAATAATAGCTTGGGTCGTTGTTTGACTCGAGAATCCACTCGTTAAGAAGAAGAATAAAAGCTTTTCTTTAGTTTCACCTGTCCCGATGTTTGTGTGTCCACACATCTAAATCCACAAAATGATACTGGCCACTTACATTTTATGGCAGTATGTGCTTTGTTTCATTTGCCTCTTTTATATTTTCAAGTAAAAATATAAGGGAAAATTAACATATCAGTGCGAATTCTCTTTCGTTGTTTGATTTATTGAACTAATTTGATTAAAATTCAGTGATGAGCGTTTTTGTTGTAATGTGCAACTGTATTATAATAATACGTGTTTAATTTGTCTCCTATTCGATGGATGATATGGATGGATGATAACACTTCAAATGTAATTAAAGTATCTTCTCATGTTAGTGTTATTATAATTTTTCTTACTAGGATTTTTAATTATATTTTGCTCATAGTGTAGTATATAGCACTATGTATCACTCGAAAGAAAATGCGACTTCCAACTGGCGTGTATTGAAACCCTAAGCTGCGCTTCGAGCCTCACACTACACCCCATTAATGGTTGCCTTTTCTTCCTTGATGAACAATGTACTATACAAACTGAACTGAGGGTGTGTCTTGGCGTATTTCGTTTCGGTAATAAAATCAAAATAGAAGTTAAAATTTAAAAAAAAACGATAGAACAAAGTATGGTCCGTGTGAAAGACTCCGAGCAGTATCTCGTCCGAAGTTCCGGTGTCCTCGATGGCCGGGCTCCTTCACCACTGATATAGATAAATATACTTTATAACACAGTTGCTCGTAAAGGGTCTCTTACTGCAAGATTTATTTTACTCTTACACTTCTAAAGCACTTGATATATTTTAAAAAACTCGTATATGTAGCTAGAGACAGACAAAAAGCCGCCACAAGCGTATCCAAGAAAAACATCAAATCCAGTATCTGAAATTGCCCTCATCCTCAAAAGTTTTATTTATCTATTTATTCGTCAAGGAAGTCTAGCTGAATACCTGGAGCGCATACTCTTTAGAGTATCCTTTCACTTTTCACACACACACAAAAGTAGATTACCATTGATGAAGGATGTTGTGTGTGTGCGTGTGTGCAGGTCAGATCGAGCGCAAATAAGTATCTTCACTCCATGGGCTAGTAGGTATTTATTGTGATTAAATGTGATTTCAAAAATAATTAAAATGTTTAAACATTCTTCCATGCTGGACTGGGAGCGAGAGAAAAACAAAGAATGTGCCAGCTGCATTTCCTCCTGGGCATGCTGTAAAAACCAACTAAGGGACCCGAGGTTTCAGTATATTGCAATTTAGGAGATGAGCTGACAACCTGTCACTTCAGCCATATACCTACAAATCTATCTTAAATAACCCTCATAACTTTGTCAGGGGTTAGGCGTTTTTCGTTTTGCCTACCCCGTTAAAAGCGTGATTATATCTTTGTATGTAATTTTAATCGTAAGAGAAATCCTTTTGACTCTTTCGGGTCCTATTGGAACCTGTATCCCCCTTTCAAATGCCGTTCTATCTAAGAACAGAGCTACGTTGGATATTATAAAGGGTGTGTATCAGAAAAGATATATTTATGTAAGTACACTGAATTATGCGAATTTACCCATGAAACTGAACAACTTTTCCTGGGGAACATAGGTACGTGATGATGATGTTGATGAGTATCGAACTGGAGATCAACACGCAGCAGCCTGGTTTGTAACTACTTTCACATTTAATTTACTGCAGAGAAGTGGGCGTGCTTCGTATATTATTCGTAGCATTATGCTACACGTTTGCTGCGAATAGGGGACGTAGCTCTCCAGCTACGTATGCAGGAAACGAAATCAAAACTTCATTTATTATTTTTTATAAAATTTAATAATAAATGAAGAAAAAAATATAATTAGAACATTTTTGAAACGGTAGAGCCCTAAAGATATTACATGTGATTTATTTAAATATTTTCACAATAATCTACGTAACGCAACGTTAGTGCGGTATTGTGTTACGATTGTAAAAATCATCTGGACGGGAAACCCTAATGTGCAATACGAGGCGGCTGACACTGGGTGTTATTTAGAGCTGTGCTATCTCTACAAAATAACGCCTAAAACAAACACTGATTTTTTCTTTCTTAGTTCAGATCATTTTGGTAAATACAGCATATAGATAAATTATTAGCAAAACTTCCCTACCCCCTTATGTGGCTTACTTAGGCGCGACTACAGTGAGGACTACAGTGGCCAGTTGGGAACGAATAAACATATTTTAGAGTAATTTTTAGGTGCTACTTTTATTTCATACTAGCTGTACCCGCGACTTCGTACTCCCGATTCGTATGGAAAACACGCAGTGTCGAACATACTAAAAACGCTTTCTCGCGCGGGGAAGCGTGTTTCGCATTGTCTGTTCAATGTTTTTGTATGGAAAACACAATCGCGCGCGAACAAGCAGATCGGAGATGCGTTTTCAGTATGTTCGACACTGCGTGTTTTCCATACAAACTGGGGTACTTACTCAATATTAGAATGGTTTGCGTGATATGATGAACCTAAGCTAGACACCAGGTAATTAAAAAAACTCGGTCAAATAAATCACTAAACCGACTACGCACACACCTGTGGGCCGCTGTAAGGTTAATATGGCAAAATGGGGCTTCATCGATAATACGCAAATAAACTGCGACTGTGGAGCCCCTTCACAATCAATGCCACACCTCATCAACTGTTCTCTGTTGCCCGTCACATGAAGTAGGGAGGATCTGAACTTAGCGACTGATAACGGAATAGCCGTCGCCAAATACTGGGAATTTAACTTAATCTAATCATAATGATAATAATTGAAATTTGGCCCCTTGATTCGAAAAGAAGTCAAGTAAAAAGTCCCTTTAAGATCGGTTAAAACCGATCAGAGTTCAATTTCCTGCCTTAGAGGGTAAACACTCTAAAATGTTCGCAAAGCATCGCGCTCGCAATCGCAAGCTCTGATTATGTTATGATCTCCTGGTAGCGTGCAAGAACTGCTGCGAGTTGTCTCCGCCCTCGGTCGCTCGCGAACCTCCCCGACGCGACGTTGCCATTACGACTGGCCGACTGACCGTACTCATAGTTGCGATGTTGCCCAACCGTGCACCGTCACCCCGCCACAGAATATATAATACTAGGTACTACATCACACCACGACGCGACTAGACGTATGCAGCTATCTTCTTGACTGAAAAACACTCACGATTTTAAATATCTGGAGGAACGGTGAATCAATGAAGTGTCTTTGTTCTAACGAATAAAATAGTACTTTTAAAATGGTTTGGCATTATTAATTCACTTTTCGAATTTTTTGCACTTGTGCCATTGTTATCCAGAAGGTGCGATATTACAACACATTCAAAAGCAGAATAGTATTATTTTCCCCACTACGAGCAACTACTTCCACGTCACAGAGCCCATCATAATTCTTCACACAAAAATCCCATGTATGCAGCCATCTTGAAAATGGTGGACTTAAAAAGAAGCTATAAAATCAGTACTTAAATGACCTATCATCAATTTCAGCCTGATCAGCGATTTTTTATGACAAGGTTTTTTTGATAAAAAAAATAGTTTCGAACACGTGGAAGAGCATGCTCGTTAGCTATTCTTACCAGGAATACATAAAAGGAGTAATAGGGGTATGTAGTACTATTATATATTCTGTGGTAATGTGTTAGTAAAATAAAGAGACAGCGTCCCGCAAATTGATAGGGGTTGTTCAGTCAACGAAAATTAATAACTATCACCAGGATATTATGTAGGAAAAGAAAAATAAAATTGGTTTTCCATACCAATTGTCTAATCGAAGTGGTCATTTTATTATATGGCTTGGCCAAGTTTATTTTTCATCTCCTGAAAGAATTTCTCGGTGAAAGTTGTTCAATTTCGTTAACTGAGCAACCCCTATTAGTTTGCGGGACTCTGTCCCTTACCCGCAGTGTTATTTATTTGTAAGTCGGAATCGACTATATGTTTGTCTTTCTTAGACCTATGACGCAGTGAATTTGCATCTCACTCAATCTGCAATGTAGTAAATCAACTACGGAATTGCTACGTGCGTAGCATGTACGTAGACAGTCGTAGCGACTTGCTACGAATATCATGCAACTACTAATATTTTATTCGCTTCTCATGCTCTGAAAGTGGGGAGTAGGCTGCACTACTTCCATAAATGCATCTCTTCTAAGGCAAAGAAAATTATGCCAAAGTTCGAAGTTTAGATTAAGAAGTTCATAGGTAGAACTTGTTATTATAAAAAAAATCTTCTTATTATTTACCTTTTGTGTATTTTTCAGCACAAGATATAGGTATTTGTATTTCATATCGAATAATTGAAAAAAATAAAAGACGACAATGAATTGTTAGTATACATTATTTTTGTAGAGATTCCTCAATTTTTTCCTCATAATCGTGAATAGCAGAGTTTATAACTCGTGCACTCATCATTTTTGCCCTCGACTTATATCAGCCCTTGCCCTGCAAACTCAGGCAGATTAAAAGCTCGAATAAGAGCTGCTTTTAGTAAGATTTGGTTTAACTTTACCTTATTCTTAGCCCTATTCCTAAGCGAAATGACTGCACGCAGGAACTCAACAGTCTGTGGTGTTTTTTCATCAGACCAGACCTACATAGCAACACTTCAGCTATCAATTTAGGTACCGTTGTATAATAAATGATCTTGATCCAATGTTTGCTGATCGTTTAATGAGCATGATAGGAGTCAATGACCTTCCTAATACCTTACAAAAATGTATTTTCGAGATTGAGCGTCGATAAAGATTTGCAATGGCTGCACTGTTGCTACGTACATATAATGAATGATATACCTATGTATAAGTCCTCGCCCGGGCTCGCCCGGGGATCTGCACCGAGCTAGCAGCTGCCGGTCGAGCTACCAGGACTGCATCTCTTCAAGGAGTATTAAAAATTCCAGACATGACGTCCCACATCGCTACCACTCACGCACCCGTAGGAAATGTGCATGGGTACATAAAGGGTCGTAATTATAAATCAGTTTCAAGATTGAGTGCAATATTAAGTATAGATTTGACAGGCCATGTTGTACTGTAATATCATTTTTGATACCATCTCAAACTGGCTGTCAATCTTGAGATCGCTTTATAAATACGAACCTTACACGCACAAGTATGACAAAGCGGTAGTGACGAGATAAAACCATAGCGCAGTTCCGGCCATCCATAGCAACCTATGTCCTAGGGGATCATGACATGTACACAGGTGTCTCGTTGCTAGGTAGCCTGGAATGAGACTGATGCATCTATGCCTCCTCTGCTTACTCGCAACCCCGATGCGATATTGCCCGCTTTGCTGAAGAGCGCGTGAATGAATATATCGGGTGTTAGGAGCAGCATAATGAATATAACTGATCACCAAATAGTTGGAGGCCCTAACTTAGTTTTTTAACTAGAGTATTTCTATATGTTTTGACGAAAATATCCGTATTTTATAATTTCTCATACATACAGGGTGTTCAGCAAGACGTTGAATATACGAAAATGGCAGATAGGTTGCTATCTCTTCAATCACTTTTAGTTTTAAAGCTTAAAATCGTGTTTTACCCACTATCGTAATATTTGAAGGCTCATAACGTTTTGTCTAGCTGTTATCTGCACCAAACCACCAAACAATAATTTTAGAGTAATCTACCAACAGTCTAGACAAAACAAAAGTGCTGCCAGTTTCGTCTATCTTACATAAACCTGGTCTTCAAAGTTTTCAAACTTATGAAATTAGATTATTAAATCATTTGGGCTGGGTAGATAGCAGACGACCCCACCTTTCTATCATTTTCGTATGTTCAACGTTCTGCCGCACACTCTTTATAAGGGTCGTTCACTTTCAGATATTTAATCATATATTTCAATTTACGCATAATAATCTCAGTGCGGTCATAATGTCCTGGTGCAGAAAGCTTTCGAGCGCTTTAATAGTAGGCTGTATAGGTCTCTAACCCAAGCCCATCATCATAATAATATTTTATATATTTTAAATCGAATGATTGAAAAAATTAAAGGGTGGAAATGTTTTTTTTTAGTTTACAATAATTTTGTAGAATTTCCTCACGTTTCTAAGTAATCGAAGTGAAAAGCTGAGTTTATAACTCGTGCACAAAACCATTTTTGTCCTCGACATAATATCAGTTTGCGAGGAAGAAATAAAAATATTGAAGCGCTCGTTGGTCAAACGGTAAGATGTTTATTTATCCTAATAACGAATGTTAAATGAAAAAAAGGAAAAAATATGGCGTGTGACCTAAACACTGGCCGGCATGTTCTCCCGGGCTACTATACTCGAATAACTGGCAGCTGTATTTGTTTGAATTTTACAAATGCTTTCTTTTGTTTTCCTTCGGAATGGCATCTGTCGCAACTAAATCCTAAATTTTAAAGTATTTTACAAGACATAATTTTGTCACCACGCGTTGCGTATTTCACACTGTACGGGGTGTAAGGGACAGCGTCCCGCAAACTGATAGGGGTTGCTCAGTCAACAAAACTGAACAACTATCAGCAGGATCAATTTTAGAACATAAAAAAAGATTTTTTACTTTTCCGTACAAATTTTCTGATTGCAGTGGTCGTTTTGTATGGGGAGGTCATTTTTTTATTTCGTTTCCTGAAATTTGAATTTCCTACTGATGGCTGTTCAGTTTCGTTGACTGAGCGAGCAACCCCTATTAGTTAGCGGGACGCTGTCCCTTACACCCGGTATGTTACCTTCTCAAGTATAATTTTTTATTATATCTTGGTTTCATAATAGGCTATTGAGTTGCCAGTTAACTGTTTTACCAACACACGGGCACAGAATATATAATAGCCTACATAACACGGGTGCTGTGCAAGTGCTGTTGTGTACCTACATACATGCACAAGCTGGCAACGTCGCGGCCGGTGTCCATCCCAGCATGCGATCTATTTTTAGAAAACGCCACCAGGATATCATGACGGTACAGGAGTTACAGGCAAGCTAGGCTACACCGACATGCAAATGCAATACAGATGCGCCAATCACACAGACGCAACGGTTGCAATGGAAGATGGACGACCGCCGGATGAGAGCAGGACGGGTGATTTATTACGCTACCCCAGTGACCGTGACCGCGAAAGGGGATGTGAATGACCTCTGAATGAACGAGAACAATCGATACCTCACTCTCTACTCAGGTAACTTGGACGTATCAATTAACATCAGATGTTGATTCGTCGAAGGGTAAATCAGGTCAAGAAGCAATCAATAACATATTATTATTTCGTACTTTAAATTTCCACATCATGGCACATAAGGATTCAGGGGTTAAAGTTAAATAGTCCATAGGCTACCCAAAACGTCGGTAAAAGGGGGTACCAATTTTCCTTTATACAGAAGGTACTTTGTACGTAGTAAAAATCATGCGTGCCTTCTCTAAGTGGCAGCTAACTTCTTCTAAGCGAGTGGCTTATGAGTCGAACAGCGACCCGATGAACCCTGGTGGCAGGGTTTTCAAACCGCCGAGTAGCACAGCTATTATATTAGGCATCTGACATGATTTGAGTAACGACCACTATTAAGGACAGCGACCGGACCGACGGCTTAACGTGCACTACGGGGCACGGGATCTTTTTTTTTTAGAACAATCAGTTGATTCAGCCTGCATTGTCCTAACCAAACTGGTGAAAACCTCACAAAGTGATAAATTGACAAATATCAACTTTGTGTTCCCCCTGGGAATCGAACCCAGGACCTCCGGGTCAGAAGCCCATGGCTCTGACCAATAGACCACGGAGGCAGCTAACTAAACTAGCGGCAAATCAACGTCTGTTTTTCACTTTTCTTAAATTTACTATAATATTCATCCGATTTCAGTACTGTTTGAGGGGTTCCATCCCCAAAGGAAAAAAACGGGATCCTATTACTGAGACTTCGCTGTCCGTCTGTCACCAGCTTGGGTCACCAGGCTATATCTCAAGTGATAACTAGAGTTCTAATTCTCGCAGATCATGTATTTTAGTTGCCGCTATAACAACAAATACTTAAAACAGAATAAAATAAACATTTAAGGGGACTCCCTGTTTGCTCCTTCTTGAGCTCGTGGACTGTGGGTTTGTAGATCGAAGAAAACTCCAAGATTACGGTAAATAAGCCTTTATTATCACTATTTTCGGACACTTTACAAATTAGCACATGTACTCGTTGCAAACATTATTTGAATATAAAAGGACATCTATAGTTTTATTTATAACAAAACTTTGTGTTGAATGCAAAGAGACTGAGATTGCAACGTACTGCGGCCCAGGGAAAGAAGACATAACCACAATTACATAACAATTTTGTCAAATAAACAAATTAAAGTATATCTGGAGCTTAACATTAACCTTATATTAATCAATAAACTCAATATTGATTAACATAACATTAAAACTCAGATCATTCATAGAACAACTAGATTTTATCATAAAAATATAACACGCCGTCTTATCAATTATTATTATAGACTTTAAAAAAATTAATAAAACTTATTACTTTCAAAAGATAAAACGCTAAACCTTTGCAATGACATCGTATACAATTTACCATCAGCTGTTTTTAATTACACAACTCTGTAACTATCCCATGTTTTCCGGGAAAGACATTCACGAGCCGTGCCCTGGGCCACAGCCAAGGTGCAGCATTAGGCTCCCTCATGAGGACCATAGTACCTACAGTTACAATAGCTATTTAAATAGTATTTCACATTGTTGTCAGAGACCAATTTTGTGGCGTGTATTTTCCCTCTGCGTAAATGGGAGTTGTCGCTGTTCAGACAGGAGAAAAGTCTGTCTAGGCTGATGATGACTTGTGCAGTTACAGCTGCTTGAGTCGGTGTTTCTGAAAATGGAAGCAACATAAGTTCTATTCAGTTGTGGAACATGACGAAAATTAACATGCTTGGAAGGCAGGTTGCTTAACCTAGTAATTCTCTGCCGTTCTTCTTCTTATCGAGTCATTTTTCGAGTGAAACGACCCAATCAGAATTTCTAGCCGAGGTGGTTTATGACAACCTCTGTCAATTATCCTCAGGACCACGGAGACAGTTACTATTCCCTGACGTGCATGGCAGAGATATTTCCTTTGCTGGAATCGTAGTCAACTCGAAAAAGAAGCTATGTAATGTAACTGAAACATAATGTTGTTGAAACTTATGGATAGATCCCCTGGTAGAACCAGTAACGGCGTAGTTGAGAACAGATAGAGGGGATCGCAGTTATACATATAGGCTCTGACATAGCTTGAGTAATGAACACTGCTACCGATCGCAAGAGGACACAACTTAACTAAATCTTACTTAATTTTTATACACACACAATTTTATATGAACATCTTTGTCACTTTTGACCCACACTAGTTTTATTAGGAGAAGGGAAAATATTTTTCATGTGATGACCGCCGGGACGAATTTATCAGCGCCTTAACAAATGTACTCAGTTTTGGCAGTACTTTCAACCCACAGCAGTGCTAATGATCCTTTGATTGAATCAATTAGTAAAATGTGTGACTTTGCAGGTAATACGGGGTCGTATTATATCATCAGTATTGGCCGAATGTTAGACTAAGATTAACTAGCGCCATCTATTACAAAGCAACGGTAACATGATAAGCAATTAGTACCCCAAAGTGTCACAATGTGGCGCCAGTTTGTACTATTCCTATAGTCAAAATGGCGGGTGTGACGTCAGCCTCGTTAGCCAATCACCGCCGGCCGGCGTGTAATTACGTCATTTAATGTCATCTGAATTTGACAGTTTTGACAGTTGTCTTGAGAGATAATGGTTTTTTGGATAAAACAGATAAAATCTCAACTTCTGGCTCATAAAACTAGATTAAATGTTTACACAAAATCAAATCAAATATTACCTTCCCAACAGTTTTGTTTTCGGAAACGCCATAGCTCTGCTGAGAGCTTTGCGACTTTTTTGGCAGACATTCGGAACTCCTTCCATGCTCATTCTTCAACTGCGTGTGCCTTCCTTGATGTGCAGGGCGCTTTTGATAATGTTGATCCTTCAGTGTAGGCTTGTGCATTGACCGAAGTAGGTGTCCATGGAAAATAAAAGTTGCGATTAGGTTTGAAGAAACTTTTATCTCATAAAAGACTTAATTGCAAGTCACTTACATGAGAACAAGAGTATCACTTTAAATTAACCTGATCGTTCGTATTTTGCAGGTAAGTCAATCCCAATATAAAAACTTGCAGACCGGTATTTCGATTCACTGCGTTTTTAGTGTATTATGTTTTTTTTTTCGAATGGTCGCGCCACCTGGATATAACGTTTGTATGGGATTTGAACACTCCGGGGGGCGGGGAAGCCTCCCAAGAGAGCAACACAAACGACTGCTGCACTGTGCTCTGGCTGGACCTCGCAGTAAATGAAAGACATACGATAAATACCCTCACGGGGTTTCCGGGTTTTTCCGGCATGTTAGCGTCAATAGGTATCCTAACTCAGTTAGTTTTCATAAGGGACGTATTACATACAGACATAAAATCACGCCTTTATCCCTTACGGGGTAGGCAGAGCGTCAAACTCCTCGTAAAAGGCGCTTTCGCCACGTTTGACAAAAATTGAGGGCAATTTTAGATTGTAATGTGTATTGCTATAGTGACAGGTTGTCAGCCCATCGCCTAAATTACAATACACTGTAACCCTCGAGTCCCTTTTGCTGACTTCTACAGCATGCCCGGGAGGAAGGGCAGCTGGAACATTCTATATTTTTCTATCTCTCCCAGTCCAGCATGGAAGGGACGTATTGGACTAGCATTTCCATTTTGATAGAAATCCTAACTCAGTTGGTCTCCGTAGGGGGCGTATTGAGATATCATTTCTGTTTAGGCGTCCCGGCGTCACGACCGATTTGCTATTTTGTCCCGGTTAACATAAAACAAATTAAAAACTAAAATAAAGAAAAACGATAGTCTTTACTTTTATTTTTAAAAGCTTTTATTTAACTTGCAATCTATTCTCAACACTCAATACTCACATGTGTATGAACGTACCTATGTATGTTCAGGTAGAATCTTGCAACTAAATTTTGAACAATTTATCTTCAACCGATTGAAAGAGATGAAATTTTACATACTTATATAAATCCGATGACAATACAATATTATGATATCATCGAGCTGATCTCGTGATGGAGTGGACCGAAAGCCACTGGGACTTCGTGGTTAAAAGTATTAAGAACTCTAAATTTAAGCTCACTAGATTTGTTTTTTTGAGCATTTTCAAATAGATATGATGATGAGGGTGTAATGATAAAGCCGACAGATAGCCATCGGAACTACATACATACATAACGTCACGCCTCTTTCCCGGAGGGGTAGGCAGAGATCACATCCTTCCATTTGCTACGATCCTTGCAAACTTCTTTCGCTTCATCTACATTCATCAATCTTTTCATGCACGCTCGTCGGTTTAAGGTACTCCTGACCTGACCTTTCCCTAGAACGTCCCCGATTTGATCGCGGTACGTTCGCCGAGGTCTTCCCCTTCCAACATTCCCACTCACACTCGACATGTATATTTGTTTGGTTAATCTCTTTTCATCCATCCTCTTAACATGACCAAACCACCTCAGCATTCTTTTTTCTATACCTGTCACTATATCCTCTTTCACACCACAACGTTCCCTTATCACGCTATTTCTTGTTCTGTTACTCAGTTTCACACTAATCATACTTCTTAATGCTCTCATTTCTACCGCATTTATTCTACTTTCATGTCTTTTCTGCCATACCCAACTTTCACTGCCATACATAAGTGTTGGGACTAACACTCCTCTATGCACAGCCAGACGAGCCTTTTTGGACACCCTCTGGCTGTTCATAAAGGTGTGCAACGCCCCATTCACCATGTTACCAGCATTCACTCTAAAAAAATACTTTTTAGAACAACCTTTTATTTTATACTAGCGACCCGCCCCGGCTTCTCTACTATATTCTGGATGTATTATACATATAAACCTTCCTCTTGAATCATTCTATTCATTAGAGGAAACCGCATTTATATCCGTTGCGTGGTTTTAAAGATCTAAGCATACATAGGGATATAGGGACAGAGAAAGCGACTTTGTTTTATACTATGTAGTGATGCGCTGTTTTTTGTTTTTAGCCAGTGAATTCTCACCACAAGCATTTATATTACGAAAATTGTGTAATATGACGATATAAATTCATAGTAAAAGTTTTAAAGGAAAAAAAAATATCCTTTTTTAGCGCATTTGAAAAAAAAAGCTTGTTTATAAAGTATTTTTTACATATAATTAATTTTATGTTTTATATGACTGGGTTAACGTGATTAAGTTGTGTTCGCTTCGCTCGCGCAACGTTTTGATTCAACATTCGAGAGTCCTCGAAAAAATTACGATTTTACTTAAATGTACTACCGCTTCTGTCCCGGTTTTGGGGTTTATTTTGGATATTTTTCGAAAATATGCTCAGGTACTGAAGATAGATGTCCGCTATTAAGGGGATCCCCGGTGCACGCCAGCGCCCTCATCAGTTAAAAATCATTACTCACTGAAAATGCAATTAATCGAAAATCCGGTAAATCAAATTGAAGTATAGGTACTGCGGCTTATTGTAAGCATTACATACATACATACATACATAAATCACGCCTTGATCCCTTACGGGGTAGGCAGAGCGTTTAACGCCTCGTAAAAGGCGCTTTAGCCACGTCTGACAAAAATTGAGGGCAATTTTAGATTGTATTATGTATTGCTATAGTGATAGGTTGTCAGCCCATCGCCTAAATTACAATACACTGTAACCCTCGAGTCCCTTTTGCTGACTTCAACAGCATGCCCGGGAGGAAGGGCAGCTGGAACATTCTATGTTTTTCTATCTCTCCCAGTCCAGCATGGAAGAATTTTAAGCATTAAAGAGTAATAATTCAGCGTTGACTGCAGTTACAGATAGCAATAGAGCTAAACGGATTGTAAGTTGCAACTCTATGTGGTTCTAAATGACCTTCATTGCTTTAACCTCAATCTGATTTACCGGATGTTCGATTGATTGTGTTTTTAGTGAATTGTGATTTTTTTACTGATGAGGGTGCCACTTAGCCCAGGGAAGCCCCTTAAGTATAAACAGTATCTTAAAACCCGCATTTGGGATTTGTCTAGACACTATTCTCGTTCGCTTAGCGTAACTTTGCTTGTTTCCATGGTCTTACCGGGTGGTTATTCCCGCACGAGAAGTGGACGATATCGACGTCCTTGACGGGCGTCACGTGGCCGTCCTTGGACTTCTCGAAGAACAACGCCACGTGTTTCAGCGCCATCTCCAAGTGGTACGACAGCTTGGTGCTCGTCACAAAGTACTTGCCGTCCGTGTTGTGCCCTGAACACACCACAGAGTCCAAATATTAATAAGGCGAGTCTGTACAGGACAATGCCATTGCTGGCAAAGCCTGTACATGATGGAACCTAGCGGAGGGTTGTGAGGGCGCTCGCGGGTGCGAGGGATTGACACGAAGAGTTCTTGATTCAGTCTCATTTATTGAATAAAATGATAGCTATTTTATATGCAAGTTATCTTAAACACACAGTGAAAGATTTATGAATGTATAACATGCGTGCAAGTAGCAAATATGTAGTAAGCAAGTCGATGACCTGCGCGACATGCTGAGTAAGATGGTTTGAGTTGGCTCGAACATGCTCCCACTTTTAAAAGAGAGAAGAGAACAGGATGTGTTGACAAGGCTGCTTGTATCTTGATATTTGTAGTGTTGCGAAGTCCTCATCTCTCATGCTGTGGTGGTTACAAATATCAGGGTTCTAGGTATTTTTTTAAAATTTAAAGATTTTTTTAAACTGTTTTAAAGAACGGCAACTTTATATAAAAATAATTCAAGTTAGACCCTTAAGGGCACTTACTTTTAAAGAAACCTCTAGCTTAATTTATAAGGCCTGTCTAACGATAAATCAGCTTTATTTTTTACTTGTATGGGAGGGAGTCCAATATTTTTTTTAATTCATTATTTTTTTTCACTTCTAACCTTGAGTCATTATAGTCAATCTTCATTCCAAATATCAGCATCCTAGACATTGGGTTTTTGATTACTAGATTTTTAATATGTATGTCAGTCAGTCAGTCAGTCAATCAATCTGTTCGGTAGTTTACGAACTAAAATTGACTGGTAAGTAAAAGGCACTGATAAACTGATGAAAACTATATTTAAGTATTCAGAACTTAAACTAGTATGAGACTGATGATTGAGCACGCTAGCTCTCTTGACGGCTATATGCGAACTGAACGGAAGTACGTGAAAAGTGATGAATAATTGATGTAATTTAGGTGGAAATAAAATGCATACGCGACAATGTGCGTGCGTAGCTCGTACATATTCCCGGGCGAGAAAAAATGGGGTTAGTAGGAGAAATGAGATGCTGATATGATACAAGATGATAAACAATTTTCAACTTAAATATGTCATTTTGTTAGTAAATCTTAAATAAAATTGAAATCTTAAAGAACATAAATGCTTATTGCTCTATCTTAATACAGATCAAATATTAAGAAGAGTCAAAAGTGTCTTGCAATCTAAAAATTGAATGATTTAACACGGGCGACGACCCAGTGTCTTTCACTAACACTCCCGCACTGTGTAAGTTGGTTATAGAACGCTTTGGCTTCACGGGTGGACGCGCACTTTTCTTTGTAAATTCACTCACTTCACTATAATGCCCATTACACTGTTCACTAGTGGACGTTGCCGCCGCGGGAGCTGACACAGGCAGGCGCAAGCCTACTGTGGGCGCGGCAGGTGCAGGCGCATGACGGCTCTTCCAACGCCACCATGCGAGTACCACGACGATGATGATAAGGAGCGCGAATAAAATGTATATCGCAGCATAGTGATGAATGTCGTTGTAAGATACTGTATCAGTTAGGGGTTGATCTTGTTTCATCATGTTTATTTGTTTTTGGATTTCTTGCAACTGTAACATGTGATCTTGCAACTCAGATTTGTTCGCCTCTAAGGTATCTGGTAGAAATATGTTTACAATATGATTTATCTGTGATATTTCTGGGGCTTGGACCTTAGAGCTACGTTCTAACTGACTGTGTCCTTGTATGTGAGTATAAATGAAGTAATCAGCTGACTTTAGAATGCAACCTTGATCAACCTTAAAAAATCCGGAGTTAGCTATCGTAAGTGGTGTAATCTGATCGCCACATACGAGTTTTAGCTGGCATTGCTCGCAACAAAAGTAAAAATATGTATTGACTTTCTGTAGCTCTGTCCCTTTATTTATACAGGGTCTTACAAGAGTTTCGCATTTTCTTGTGTTGGGAACTATTTCACAAAAGCTCTGATCATCCTTTATGACATTAATAGGCCTCTTGATATGGCATAATGTCGTCCCAGGATCTCTTTGCACACGTGATTTCAAATCATTTTCTGATAATTTTACGAATGCATCTTGTTTTAGGCTAACTGGAACGTAACTTGATACAGGCACGATCACTATCTCTTGTCTATTTTCTGCTTTTTTAGGGACCGGAATGATTTTTAAAATTTCATATACGTTTTCGTCGATGAGCGGAATCTTGATTTCAAATATTATAAATTTCTTTGTGACCCTTGCTCTTGCCTGGAGTAAGTTATATAATTCTGATAATCTGTCTGTCCTTTTGACTGGTAAAGTGAGGTCTTTCGGGAGCTGCTCCGAAATGACCCCTAGTTCATGTCTCAACTGGTCAGGTGAAAGAATGTGAAAGATGAATTTTCCATTGTAGATATTGGTCACTGTATCAAGTAGCATCTCTTGTGATCCTTTCAGGCTGTATATAAGGTTACTAGCTATCATAGAAACACTTAAGAAATCGTTGATAAGAGTAATGTTTTGAACTCCAAATTTGACCTCATTTAGGGCGCTGTCTACGTCATAAATTTTCTTGTTTATGAACTTATTCTCCCTGTCCACTAGGTTCTCAGTGCGCTTCAAAGCGTTCAACTCGGCCTCTACTACTGAAGTTTGGTTTTTCCAAAGAGACGCTAAGTGCTTCTGATTTTGTCTGATAAGATGTATGTCCTGCTCATATTTTTCTGCAAAGTGTTCATCAAGGACGCCGAAAAGGCTGTTGGCTACGTAGCCGATACCATTGATCAGGCCACGTCGCCGTCGACGCGATGATGTGTTGGAGTTATGATTCATAAGAATGTCATTAAAGTGTTCAAGTTCAGTCACATCGTGATGTAACTGAATTATGATGCCTTCACAGTGTGATAGTTTATGTATTTTTGCACACAAATTATCCATAATTGAAATATTTTGAAAGAGTCATAATTCCACGCTGATAAGGTTGAATGTAAAATGCAATAAGTCGCCAATCGTCTCGTATCATGTTCATGTCCGTGATGCAATCGAACTACAGAGTGTTATTGTTTTGTAGCGGCGACAACTGATATTTGCAGTCCATTGCTGGTACTGATATAAATAAGAAAAGCAGTGATAAAAGCAATGTAGATAATACTGATGTTTTCTTGATTTTTGATGTCGAACTTTGCTTTTGTTTTGGTTCTGTTTTTTCTTGTCTTTCAGTTTCATAAACAGTAATATTGAGAGTTTTAATATCGGCCGTTTCGTCAAGCCGTTCTTGGTTTTAAGGTTTTCGACTCTGACGAAGCCGTCGCTACCCGGGTGCAGTTGTACTACCCGACCTAAGGCCCATTTTCCCGGGGGAAGGTTTTCGTCTCTGATGATGACTACGTCATTTATGTTGATATTCTTCTGTGGCTTTCTCCACTTGCTTCTTACTAAAAGTTGGGTCAAGTATTCGTCACGCCAGCGACTCCATATGTCTGTGAATATTTTCTGAGTAAGATGCCATCTTGTTCTTAGATCTTTTTCAGTTTCATATAGAGTTAGGACGGGACCACTTGCCAAAAAATGAGATGGTGTTAAAAAATCGAGATCATCGGGGTCTTCAGTCATAGGGCAGAGCGGGCGCGAATTCAAACATCCTTCTAATTGACTGAGGAGCGTAGCGAATTCCTCAAACGTCAAATGCTGTTCACCTACTACCCTTTTCAAGTGATGTTTTATGGCTCTTCACTGCAGCTTCCCACAACCCTCCTGCTGATGGCCATGCGGGCGCATTTAAGTGCCATTCGATGCCCATACTTGCTGTCTCTGCCATAAATTCTGTATTTGATATTATTTTCTTTATCTCTTGCTGAAGGATTTTATTTGCTCCGATGAAATTCGTACCTTGATCACTGTACATATGACTTGGGAGTCCTCTTCTGGAAGCCATCCTTTTGAAGGCTGCTAGGAAAGCGGATGATGTTAGGTCAGATACGAGCTCCAGATGTACCGCTTTTGTGGCCATACATAGGAATACCGCCACGTATCCATTGGTGGTCTTAATTCCGCGTCCCTTGTTGGCTTTAATACTAAATAATCCTGTATAATCTATTCCGCAGTACTGGAAAGGACGTGATGGATTGCTGCGTGCCGAGGGTAAGTCTCCCATTATCTGATGCTGAAGAATAGGATCATGCCTCCTGCATTTAACGCCTAAGCGCAGACGCTTTTTCGTAGCATTGTTTCCACCAACTATCCAATATTTCTGTCTGATGACTGATGTTGTTACACGTGCTCCCCCGTGAAACGTGTACTTATGGGCCTGATCTATTATAAGATCAGCTAATCTTGTGTTGCTGGGAATAATGGCAGGATGTTTCGTTTCTTGGTCTAGGTTAGCATGTCTGAGGCGACCACCGGCACGAAGGATGCCATTTTTATCTAGAAATGGGTTTAAACTGTATTACTTGCTTTTGCTGCTTATATTGCTGTTTTCTTTAAGGTCATTTATTTCCTGTGAATAATTGTCCTCTTGTACACCTTTGATTATTATTAGTCTTGCTTTGTTTAACTCATTGTTGTCAAGAAATCTTGCTTCTTTTCTTTAGTAATAAATCTTAATACCCATCCTAGTACTACATAAATACATATATATATATATATATATATATATAATCACGCCTTTATCCCTAATGGGGTAGGCAGAGCGTAAACGACCCAAACAAAGGTTGTTCCGCCACGTCTGACAAAGTTTTGAGGGTTTTTTAAGATAGATTTGTAAGTATATTGCTGTAGTGACAGGTTGTCAGTCCATCGCCTAAATTACAATATACTGAAACCCTCGGATCCCTTAGCTGGTTTTAACAGCATGCCCAGGAGGAAATGCAGCTGGCACATTCTATGTTTTTCTCTCGCTCCCAGAGATCTCTAGATCCTAGTACTCTGACTGCTTTATTGAGTGTTCCTTGTCTTTCTAGTAACTGTCTTATAATCTCGTCTTCACTTGATAATTGAATGGCATTTACTTGTTTCACTTTCTTCATCTCTTCGTTTGTGGTATATTTTTTCTGTCTTTCTATTTCAGGACTGAACGTGGTTAGCCAAGTCGGTCCCTGCCACCACAGAGTGTGCTCTTTCAGTTGAGAAGCAGAGAGGCCTCTACTGGCGCAATCTGCAGGGTTGTCCTTTGATTTGACGTATCGCCAGCAAGGGGCCGGTATGACTTCAGTGACGTGTTTGACTCAGTTGGCAACAAACGGCTTCCATTTTTCTGCTTCGCCACTTAGCCAACCTAAGACAGCCATTGAATCAGTCCAGCCATAAACTGATATGTCGTGATTGCTCAGGCATTTCTTGATTTTTGCCATAAAGTTAGAAAGCAGAACGGCACCGCACAGCTCCATTCTTGGCAAAGTGCTGTTCTTATTTAGAGGGACTAATTTTGTTTTCCCAGCCACCAGTGTCACTGTCGTTCTGTATTCTTTGTTTATTTTGCAATAGACTACACTTGCCTAAGCTTTAGTACTGGCATCGCAAAACCCATGGAGCTCAACTTGATCTTTCTCCCCTGTCTGTAGCCATCTTGGAACTTGACACTGTTGGATCACTTCAATATCACTTTTAGCCTTCATCCACTCTTTGGAGATTATTTCAGGAACAGGCTCGTCCCATTGTATATTTGCTTTCCACACATCTTGAAACAGTATTTTGAGCTTCGTATTAACTGGGGCGAGCCAGCCGAGTGGGTCGAATATCTTTGATATATCTGATAAAAAGGTCCGCTTGGTCGGTTGTTTTTCTGATATTGATAACTTGGATTGGAATGTGAACACGTCGTTTTGTGGATTCCATCCAAGACCTAAAGTTTTTGTTGATTCCGCTTGCTTGAAATCAAAATTCTCATGCTGTGTTATGTCAACCTCGACGCCTTCTAGTAAAGACGCTGAGTTTGATTTCCATTTCCTTAAATTAAAACCCCCGGCTTTTAATAATTTAATCATATCTGATTGCAGTTTTTTAGCATCCTGTATAGAATGCGAACCATGAAGTAACTCGTCCATATAAAAGCATTCTTCAAGGACTTGAGATGCTGAGCTGTCTGGGTAATTTATCTTCTCGTCATGAGCCAACTGTTTTAGCGTCATTATCGCAAGGAAGGGTGCTGCTTTACTTCCAAATAAAACTGTCGTCATCATAAATTCTTGGAGCCTGTCTTGTGGATTATCTCTCCAAACTATCATCTGTAACATTTGATCTTCCGGATGCATCCATATTTGCCGAAACATTTTTTCTAGGTCGGCAGTAAACACATACGAGTATTTAAGTTGCCTCCAATTGATAATGAGGCTCTGCAAGTCCTGTTGTAAATTTGGACCTCGACACATGACGTCATTAAGGCTCACTCCTGTCGATGTTTTCTCAGACGGATTTATAACGACCCGTAATTTTGTTGTTGTTGAGTCTTCGCGTGTGACGCAATGGTGAGGCGAAAAACATTTAAATTTCAATTTATCACTCGGAAGATCAGGTATGGACGGCGCCGGTATCATATGACCAAGAGCTAAATAATCGGCAATGAACAATTTATGTTTTTCTGAGATGTCAGGGTGTCTTTTAAACTTCTGCTCTAACTTATAAAATTGGGCAATCGCTTTTGGTTTGGACTGACCAAATTTTTGCTGATAATCTTTTTTCAAAGGCAATCTCACTTGATAGCGTCCATCATTTCTTCTAATAGTGGTCGCCTTAAAATAATCAATACACTGCTGATCTTCTTGGGATAGATCTGACTGTTCTGATATTTCTTCTATTTCCCAAAAACGGCGAATGTCTTCCACGTCATTCAAAACTACATTGCACTGAAAGGTGAATCGTGGTTTACCGCTGAAAATCCAGCCGAGCTGCGTTTCTTGAGCTAGCTTTGGTAAGTTGGAATTTGAATCCGCTCTGTACACTCCGTCCATCAATATGATTGAATAAATTTCTGCACTTAATAATAAATCTATAGGGTGACTGTGATAGAATTCAGGATAAGCTAATTTGATGTGCTCAAGGAATGAATGGTCCGGTTTCGGAATAGATTCACTCGGTACATTTCTCATAAGCTGATTCATGATCAAAATCTCCGTTGTGAAAGAATAATCGCTGACAGTAGATAAACAACGGATTTTAATCGTTCCTTAACAGTTGGAATTTCAATCCGCTCTGTACACTCCGTCCATCAATATGATTGAATAAATTTCTGCACTTAATAATAAATCTATAGGGCGACTGCGATAGAATTCAGGTAAAGCTAATTTGATGTGCTCAAGGAATGAATGGTCCGCTTTCGGAATAGATTCACTCGGTACATTTCTCATAAGCTGATTCATGATCAAAATCTCCGTTGCGAAAGAATAATCGCTGACAGTAGATAAACAACGGATTTTAATCATTCCTTTACAGTTGGTATTTTTCTCGCCGACGGCCGAGACTACTCCACTACATTTTTGTCTAGGTAATTTCAGAAGTTGCGCTGATCTCTCGGATATGAGAGAGACTTCTGACGCTTTATCTATCAGGGCGCGCATCCTGATTAGAGAACCGTAAGCCGATTCGACATTAATGATGGCCGTGGATAAAAATGGCAGTGGATAGCTAAGTGTTTCAGACAGGCAATATCCTAGCGACACGTGTGAGCTGCTTCTGATATTTCTCGCAGCGTTCGTATTCGCCTCGATCGCTCTTCCTCCGCGCTTGCCGCGTGAGTTTCCAACGCCCGCGCTTTCCGTTGCTGGACGGGACGATGACGTAAATGCTTCATGTAATAGGCTGTTATTATCTTGATAACATTCGCGACAAACTCTTTCGGATGCACATTGCTGGTTATAATGGTCAAAAAGACAGTTAGGACATAGATTTAACCTTTGTACTGTTTACAATCTATTCACTGAAGGCATGTCCAAAAAATTCTTGCAAAAATAAATTCCATGTTCATTACTATTGCACAGTGAACAATGGTATTTTGATGACAGGGCTTTATTGTTGCTAGCCGATCGCGGTGTCGTCACGAGCGCGTTTTTGTAAAAAATAGGTTGGCGACTGTTGTTGCTATTCTGCTGTTTTACTGCTACTTGATATTTTTGCGTATAATTATCTTGCTTTCTACGCGATGTTTTTCTAGGATCGTGAACTTTAGTTCCAAAAAGTTTAATAGCTCTTTTAGAACGGGCAGCTCCCTAGGTTCTGATACTGATTCCACGTACTCGGTATATGTTTCCGAATCTAACTTTTGGGCCATTAGATAAACAAGAATGGGATCCCATGTACTGATATCGATCCCTAAGTTCTTGATAGCATTAAGACATTCGAGAGTAGTGTCGTGCATGCGTTTTATGTGTGCGACTGATTTTTGTTGCATAACCGGAATATTCATAAGTGTACTCATGTGCGATGTAAATATGAGCTTTTTGTTATTATACCTTTGATTTAAAATATCCCAGCAGGTTGCGTAATTATCTGAGCTTATGTCTAAATGCTGGATCAATTTTTCTGCCTCCCCCTTTACCTTAGATTTGAGGTACTGCATTTTCTGGGCACTGAACATGGTAGGGTTGTTATGTATTGCCTCACAAAATAAATCTTTAAAAGAAACCCAGCTGTTGTAGTTTCCATTAAAGATAGGGATGTCAATTCGTGGTGTTCCTTGCCCAACATGTGTAATTGACCACATCTTTTTACTAATGGCTTTCTTTACCTCATCGTATTTCTTCTCGTAGTTATAGAAACTGCTTCGTACCCCTTATTAGAACCATCAAGCTCGGCATCCAGGTCCCAGTGCAGCGAGTCTATCACACTCCAATGGGCCTTCACGGTGCGGAGAAGGTCTTCTAGCTCCCACTTCTCTGAGACTGATTCCAAGATAATACCTGATATCGTACGATGAAAAGCCTTGAAATTGCTCTGTTGTTTTTTCAGCATTTCTTCACTCTTGCTCGCCGTGGCTGTTGCCTGCTTGGACTCACCTTTCTTAAACTCAAACTTGGGGAGCGGCAATGTCGGTTTTGAAAGCTGTTTCTCCATTTTCTGCTCGATCTGTTCCTTAATATACGCATACCTTGTGTACACTATCTCTCTCTCCTTATTGATATAATCTCGAACATTTTGCTCCAAATCTGCGCTAGACAGACTAGCAAAATTACCATCATATTCTGCCCAATAGTCTTCAAGGATATTCAGCCTCTGCTTGATATAGGCTTCCGTCCTACGTGAAGGTCCATCCTTCTTGAAGTTGTCGTACAAACGCTCAATTTCTTGCGCAATTTGCTTCTGCGCGTTGACGACCTCATTTACAGACATTGTCATGATGTGTAAAGTAAAAATGGACAGATCTTACTTGATATACTGCTACTACTTGATACTGCTGCCGTGGGGTCCCGGCGTTCTGCTGCTACTGATAGTTCCTGATATCTCGGCCTTGCTGCCCGGACGCCCTGTACCTCTTGATAGCACAGGGAACTGTCTCTTAAAACTGTTACTATGACACTTGCTTGCACAGTTACAGTTTATTGCAGGTGACTGTACACCAATTTGCACTGTCTCGTATACCGGAGCGCGACGCAACCGACACGTATATAGAGTCCACGTTACGCGTCACGCGGCACTACACGTGTAAGAGGGCCTTTCTGGAGGCTCGAAGGACCAAATGTTCGGTAGTTTACGAACTAAAATTGACTGATAAGTAAAAGGCACTGATAAACTGATAAAAACTATATTTAAGTATTCAGAACTTAAACTAGTATGAGACTGATGATTGAGCACGCTAGCTCTCTTGACGGCTATATGCGAACTGAACGGAAGTACGTGAATAGTGATGAATAATTGATATAATTTAGGTGGAAATAAAATGCATACGCGACAATGTACGTGCGTAGCTCGTACACAATCAGTCATAGAAAAAAATATGTTTCGAAATTAATATTTAAAAAAACGTTTAAGCTATGATTCTAAAATTTTAAGTACTTGTTTTTCTAGAGGACCTTAATATTATAAACCAAGTTTGGTGTATTTAAGTTAAGTAGTTTTTGAGCTATGAAGGGGTCTAAAGTGGCTCCAAATGGTTCCTCTAAATGTACCACGGTGCTACCGGCCAGTGGGGACCATGTACGAGTTAGAAAATGCATATATTACCTATATAACGGTGTTCTATTTACTTGTTTAAGTACAATATTTTTTAAATCATCGAAATCTGTGTATTGGTTGCGAAGATATGACACATTTTGACGCACGTGTGACGTCATCTCGACGGAGAGTCGGTTGCGCGCTACGCCGCCGCTGTTTATTCACACAAGATCACACGATTCAAGCGGTTGTTCTTGTGTTTATTTTTCTAAATACTAGTTATTTGTTTTTTAACACCCGATCAACAAACAGTCTTATAGTTTTGTTCATGTCGCGACCCATACTCACCTTAATATTTACATATCGTTAGAGCGGTGATTCGGTAAACCTCTACGTTAGGATTAATCGGGTCGATTTTGATATCCAAAGACCCCTTCTATCGACCATATTTTTTTGTCAAACGATGCACCCAACACCCTGTATAGGCGGGTTCAAGCGTTCGATTCTTGTCCCCTATTGGTTTGATGCTAACATAGCCCTTTGCTAATGCGCATCAAAATCGGACTACTTATTTTCGATTTATTCCATAGAGCTCCCATTACATACAAATTGCTAGCGACGGAAGGTCAGGTTAGTGATATTTTCCTCCACTCATGAAAGTTAGCAAAAAACCATCTTCTCGAACCTGACCTTCCGTCGCTAGCAATTTGTAGGAAATAGGAGCTCCCTCAATATCTCAGGATCTATTGGAGATATTTTTGACAGTCATAATGAAAAATGCTCAATTTGATCATCTAGCTAGTGAAATGACAAATGCAGCTGGGTGCAATGTTCCCAACATTCTTTTGACTTACCCAAATAAAATTACCACCTCGCATCGATTAGACAATTTGTATGGGAAAGCCAAACATATGTTTTTGCATTTGACTTAATAATTACCTCCAGAAGCTTGATGACAGACTCCTCCATGGGGCTGGGAGTGCGCGGCTTCTCTTGCGGCAGCTCAGAAGGCAGGGAATCATTGCTGTCCTCATCATCGGACACGTGCTTCTTCGGTCGCCGGACCTTCCTACCGTACATACATACATACATACATATAGTGACGCCTTTATCCCTAATGGGGTAGGCAGACCGGAAACGACCTAAACAAAGGTCGCTCCGCCACGTCTGACATAGTTTTGAGGGTTATTTAAGATAAAATTGTAGGTATATTGCTGTAGTGACAGGTTGTCAGCCCATCGCCTAAATTGCAATATACTGAAACCCTCGGATCCCTAAGCTGATTTTTACAGCATGCCCGGGAGGAAATGCAGCTGGCACATTCTATGTTTTTCTCTCGCTCCCAGTCCAGCATGGAAGAAACTCCTTCCTACCGTTGTTCCACAACTTTCACCAATTACTGGAACACATATGGTGTTTTTTTAAAATTTGGAAAAAACGTAAATTACTTAGCATATGTTATTTAAGCAAAAATAGAAGATAAAATTGTACAAAAAAACACCCAGGTATAGCTTTTTGAAGACAGATGTAACTCTCTCTTTTAAACAACAATTTATCTATAACAGAAACAAATAATATTATGGTACTCTATTGTGGTACTCGTATTGAAATATTTCCATCACAAGTCTTTTATTATTTTCAACAGACAATATGATGAACTTGGAATTTATCAGTAGGAGTTTTCTGAATTGCCAATGTATTTTTATACTATCTTTTGCATTAGGGAATAAAACCGGGAAATCCCGGAAAATACCGGTTTTTTTAAGCAGGAGAGGAACCGGGAATTAAAACTAAAGAACCAGTATTTTGGGTCTTTTCAGGACTCCAGTTATTCGCTTTTTATTTGATATTTGTGAATGGTTATCTTGAGTAATTTCAATTTAAGCTGAAGATTCAGCTCTTTTTTCATCAGAGGCTGTTTTAAATAAGGAAAACATATTTAGGTATTTTTTATTTTATGATTGAAAGTAAGCGCTTACTTCGAACTGATTAAATCAACAACTCAAATTCAATCAACTAGGTACGGATGGTATCCTGCGTTGCGTCTTGTTGTCCAATGATAGAAGGGAGCTGGTGGTACAAGCTAGTGGAGTAGCCGAGCACTCACCGAAGTACAATCTGTAGGTAGAAGACCGACAAACAGACAACCTTGCAGTGATGTTGAAGGCTATGAGGCTTGGTATTTACCAGTTTATGGTGCCAATGGAAGCGTATTCCTATTCAAGCAATCAAAAATAAGCACATTTTTTTGGATAAAATGATCACTTGAAAACAAAAAGGGTGCACAATCATTTAAATAAAGATTTAGTCAAGTCGCGGTTTTACTGAATCTGAAGCCATGATTCTCTTAGCTCTGCTTCCCGCAGAGTAGTGCTGGAAGTCGCGTTGGAACTTGGCTGAGCGGTAAATTCGAAGGGATATTTTGTGAAAGGAAGATTATGAGAAAGGGACATTTAGACATTTCTGAGCTGTCCCAGAGGTAACAGCAATACTTCACTGCGGACCCACGATAGTTCATGCAAGATTGGACTTGCTTGTGCCTTGTCAATTATTTAAGTTGTAAATGCTTTAATTTGAGTCACTTAGCATTTGATTTGACACATATTTCATTACTAGCTGGTGCCCGCGACTTCGTTCTCGTTAAACTATGTGAAAGTAATGAATAACTTTTAAAATCAAAGAATATCTCTATAAACTACATTAGTAGCTTTCCCCGTTGGGGCTAAAACAAACAATTGTTCAGCGCTACTCACTCGTGAACATGCCACATACGTGGGAAAAGCAGTTGGATCTTAGATCCACCCCAGCAGCTTTAAGAGTTTGACCTTGGGATTTATTAATGGTCATTGCGAAGCAGAACATACATAACGTCACGACTCTTTCCCGGAGGGGTAGGCTTTCCCGGAGGGGTAGGCAGAGATCACATCCTTCCATTGCTGTGTATGCTTAAATTCAAACGGGAAATTGTTGAGAATAAGTGGAATTCTAGGTATTAAAACAGTTGAATCTCAGCATGAATTAAATTTCTCTGCAAAGCACTTACTTTAAGTCGAGTGCCATTGCATAATTTGGGTGGAGTTAGATTTTTCAAAAGCTTAATGGGCACTCCGACTTTAAGTGTGATTTTATGTGCAGGAAGACCACTCGCTGTTAGAGAGCTCAAAAATTCTATTGGGTAGTTTGTAGCATCGACCTCGTTTACAACGCTGTTATAAGACGTGTAAACCACTTCATCTCCAACAATTCCTGTCAAAATAATTTCATTTAACGCAGCAGACTGTTGGTTTTTGGGTGTAAGTATGGCGCGTTCACATAAACAAGAATTAGTATGTTGCGGAATACTTGGAACATCTCCAAACACTGAATTTATCAGCTCATCTTCGGACGACACAACTCTGCCTTAAACGTGTCCTTCATTTTCAGAAAGAGTACCCTCTCCAATTTCCAAAAGAATATTTGAAAATGCTTGTGCCTGAGAATTTCCGCCTAATTGTGCTTACATGTTTATTATAATTCGTTTTATTTGAGGCCCTAGATTTGAACGTTTCAATAATGCATTGATTTCATCGGCTCGGGTTCCCCGAGTAACAACCGGAAGAGTTTGCCGGAAATCGCCAGAGAAAAGTACCGTCACATTCCCCATTGGACAGTCGTTTTGGCGAATGTCCCGCAGCTTTAACAGCTTTTTTATTATCCATTGTGCATTCATCCCAAACTATAATACAGCAATCCTGAAACACCTTTGCTTTATTGCAGTTTCTTGTAACTGCACATGTTGGTGTTTCAGTGCTATCTAGATTGATTGGGATTTTGAACATTGTGTGGGCAGTTTTACCACCGGGAAGAAGTGGAGCTGCGATTCCGGAAGATGCTACAGCCAAAGCTACCTTGTCGCCTGAATTCTGCAAGAATCGCTTTTGTTAAGGTCTTTCCAGTGCCACCTGGAGCATCTAGGAATAATATCTTTCCTTCATTATTAAGTATGCTTTGGACGGCGATGTGACATATTTCCCTTTGTTCTAGTGTAAAATTTTGTAAATTGTCATTTACTACACCGGTTAGGTCAGTGGAGTTATATTTATCTCTGTAGCATACTCACGATTGATACGCGGTTGATCAGGCAGTATTTTGAGAGAGGGAAGACTAAAGCCACTCAAAGATTTACCACCATTTGATAAAAGCATTTCCTGAATAGAATGAAGGGAACTATTTATTATTTTTCGTCATTCAGATCATTAAGGGAGTTTTAGCCAGTAATTTAACTGTTACCGCCTTCACCGCGTCCCAGCTTATGCTATTGTTGAAAGGTTAGTAAGTAGTAAGTAGTAAGTCAGGTAGCGTGATAATAGTATCATAAGTTTAAGTCCAAATAATACTTAGTTCAGCAAAAAAAGCAATTAAAAAACAAACAAATTTAAATTTTCTGCCTACCCCTTAAGTCATTTGGCGTGATTTTATGTATCCTATCCTTATTTATATTTAAAAAGTCCCATCTAAATAGGTCCAGTACATTCTGAGATTAGCCCGGACAGACAGATAGAAAGACAGACAGACAGACGGACAGACAAAAAAATCAAAATATTTTATTTGCTTTCTATTACTTGTAAGATGTCCCAACGCAATTTTTCTATAAAATATTCAATGTACAGAATTCACCTCGTTGACAGTTTTATTATATGTGTATAAATTTTCACATCATGTTTAAAAAATCCCGAAACTACCGAAAATCGTGGGATATCCTGGTTCCGGCATAGATCTTACCCAAAATCCTGGTTCTCAGATATTCAAATTCAAATTTTATTAAAGAAAAAAATGACGGTTCTTATATCTATCGCAGAGTTTGCAAAAATTGGCTTACAGCCAGTACCATGCAGACCAAGTGGTGTGAGTCACACCGCCAGTTACAACGAACGAAAGACAAACAAGAAATAATAAGCTAATCTGAACAAAATACACAAACTGCGTAGTAAAAGCAGAAGTCAAGGGCCAACCCGTTGACATGAGAAAAAATATGTAATAAAAAAAATAAGCAGAAATAATAAAAAAAGAAACAAAAACAGCTGAGCTATCATTTTGAAGAGGTTGTGTTGTAAGGATTAGTAGTGGAAAAATAAAAAAGGAGCGTGAGCGTGGAAGAAGAGCACGTGACAGGTGGGTCGGTGGGGATAAAAAATTGCAACACTTACATTACCCGCCTGACTATAACCCTTTTACCAAAGAAAAAACACCGTGCAGCCCTGTGACAGTAGTCTTGGGGTAGTTTAGAACATGTTTTGAATGATAAACACTGCACAGTATTTGGTTATGGTAAGGGTATAAAGTATGTAATACTCGAAGTATGTGTGAGTACCACATATAACATCGAATTAACCACATATAACACCTTGCCTATTTAGCCCTACGACTGTAGTCTTGGGATCGTTAAAATAACACTAAACAGGAAAAAAAGAGGCGCGAAAGAGAGAGAGTGCGACAAATAAGTTGAGAACGATTTTAGCAAACAATGTGGACAAAAAGTCTCTCACAATCAGCTCTAGTTTTATTCGTGATCCATTTGGAGAATTTTCTACGAAAAGGTTTTTTTGTTTTTATTTGTTTTAGTTCAGGATCTGTACGATTGTATATTCGAGGGCCTAAAAATTGCAGAAATCGTTGACCGAACGTAGTACGACACGGTTTCTCTCGAATTGTATCCCCTGGAATTGTTCTTGAAGGATTTCGCCTATATTTAATATCGAAAACAGGTAAGTGTGTATGTACGTAAGTGGCTGCCTGAAGAAAAAAGGTTTGTCTTACACTTAATATAGCACTTTCTTCATATAGTTGGTCTGATGGATACCTGAAGTTTTTACGAAGGATAACCTTCATTATAGCTCTTTGAGCCAGTTCCACTGGTTCTAGGAGGGATTTTGCGGCTCCTCCCCAGGCAGTGATCCCATATAATATAAGGGAGTGGCACAGGGCGTTGTATACTGAAAGCACCATTTTTCTATCCAAGATGTCTCTAAGCCTAACGAAAAAGTATATCATTTTTCTAAGACGAGTGGCTAGTTTTTCAATGTGGGGTTTCCATTTACGATGACAGTCAATAATTATTCCTAGGTACTTTATTTCGGGAACTCGGTCTAGTTCGGCACAGTGGCAAGTGCGATCAGGATCGAAGCATGCTGATTCATGGATGTATAGTTTAAGATTGCTGGACGGAGGATTAGCATTAATGATTGAGAATGTTATGTATTTAGTTTTTTGTTTATTAATTGTGAGCAGACTACTTCGGAACCAATTAGAAACGATGTTTAGCCCACTCCGAGCTGCCTCAAAAGCTGCCTCCCAAGACTGCCCCTCAAACAGGAGGACTGTATCGTCGGCGAATGCTACAATCTCACCATTTGCTAATTTGAGTTTGCAGAGCTGGTTGATAAACATGAGAAACAAAATGGGACCAAGCACACTCCCCTGAGGAACTCCAAAAGTGACATGTTCCACATCAGACAGACTATCACCCTGTTTAACTTGCTGAGTTCTATTAGTGAGATAGGTTCGGAACCAGTCTAAGGGTATTCCTCGAACCCCCAAGGCCTCCATCCTTCTTATAAGTATATCAAAAGAAACGGTATCGAAGGCCTTGGCAAGGTCAATAAACACTCCTATAACCTTTCTGCCCTGGTCTAATCTGTTGCTAATGAAGGTAGTTACGTGTAAAATAGCATCTTCGGTGCTTTTGTTTTCTCTGAAGCCATACTGAGATGATGCCAAGAGTTCCTTGGTTTCTAAGTAACCAACTAATCGTCTTTTTACAACTCTCTCAATAATCTTAGAGATTGTACTAATTTGACTCTAGAAGAGGATCACCATTTTTAAAAATGGGAGAAATAATAGCGTGTTTTAGTACATCTGGGAAGGAACCCTCACTCATGCTTAAATTGCATAGATGGGTGAGTGGCCCTGCAAACAGTTCAGGATCCATTTTGAAAAGTTTTGTAGGAATTTTGTCAAACCCTGGGGCGCTGTTGCCCTTCATGCTCATTATAATTTTGGATATTTCATTTGGGGATGTTGGTGAGAAGAACAAGGAATCCAGTGAGGTGGACCTGTCACAGGTAAACTGATTGTAGTAAGTGTCTGGGAGGAGGTTGGGTACGTTTAACAGTATTTGTGAGGCAAGAGAGCTACCAACATTACTAAAATAATAGTTAAGATTGTTAATGTTAGTGAATGTAATTTTAGAATAGTTCGTGGTAGTGTAGGTGTGGGAGCGGATATATAGGACCGGTTCTCAATACCCTATTTTGCATATGTCAAATACAGAATCAGATTTGAACCCAATTTGTAAGTGTACTATGTACAAGGAGAAATGAATTGATCACAAAGAAACTATTGACATATACCAACTATGGATGGAGTAACATTCAGGTGTAAGGGACAGCATCTCAGGACAGCATATTGCAAACTGATAGTGGTTGCTGATAGGGGTTGATACTTGGAACAGTGTGATGGATTGTTGTGGTAGATTTTTCTCCTAGTATCGCTGCCAGTAGGGGTACTTACACCAAACGTTCTGAAACTTGCATGTATAGTCGCTTTGGGAAACTTAAACTCAATAACTGTCACCAGGAAATTCATTCAAAAAAGGAAAAAAAAACATACAAAATGACCATTATCCATTTTCTTGAGAGAATTTCGTGGTAAAAATTGATTAGTTTCATAGACTGAGCAACCCTAAGTAGGAGTATAGACAATCCGGAAGTTCGTCTCTATATTTATGGGGCGTCTCTAATTCCAATAAAAAAAATATACACGTTAAGCAAAACAATATCTTCGTAACTGTATATGAAATGAAAAATGAAGTCAATGTGAATTGCCGCATGAAGTCGCAAATTATACCCGCACCTATACCAGGATTGTAGGCAACCGAGGAGTTTAAACACAGTAGTTATACTCATAACTACTGTGTTTAAACTCCGCGGTTGCACTCGTGTCAGTAGAGGAGTGGGCCTCTACTAGTGGGATACAATAGAATTGTATCTTCTCTGGGCCACTACACACACAACACGCACATTGATGTTAACTGCAGATACTACAATAACTCTAGTGCCGGCTATCGACTGTATTACAACCGGAATAAGTATTACCGTAGTTTTGATTTATGTTGCGTAGTGTGCAGGGTAACTGCGCATGCTCGGCCGCGATGCCGAAGTAGCGCTACCAGGAGCTCATAAACGAAAGGAAATTTCTATGAAAGGTTCGACAACCCACTCCACTTTCAGAACTTTCAGTGTTTCAAGAGCTGCATTTTTTAACCACTTGAATCGAATTCGCTTACGTAAGAGTAACATTGGCATGTCAAATAGTATGATATTAAGTAATCAGAAGTAACATCTTCAGGTTGAGCCAGGGCCGAGGAGGAGATAGAGCCCCTGCCTCCTGAACGGGACGTCGTGGTTCGAATCCCACCACGTACCAAATTACCAATGTGTTTTTCGATTTTGGAATTGTATTATTTTGGCGCTTTTTTCGTGCTTCGGAAGGCACTTAAGCCTTTGGTCTCGGTTAATATCGTTTTTTTTCATTCTTCCATGCTGGACTGGGAGCAAAAGAAAAACATAGAATGTGCCATGCAATTTAGGCCATGGGCTAACAACCTGTCACTACAGTAATATACCTACAAATATGTCTTAAATAACCCTCAAAATTTTGTCAGACGAGGCGGAACGACCTTTGTACGCTCTGCCTACCCCATTAGGGATATAGGCGTGATTATATGTATGTATGTATGTAATATCGTTTTCTCGAATCTTTTAAATTTCCTCGACTTTAAATTGCTTTTTCTTTCGACCTCGGAGTAATGTACTGATAGTACACAAGGCTCATCGGGTCATTCGACTCGAGAATCCACTCGCTAAGAAGAAGACCGTAGATATAAGTCGTTCAACTATGTCAGAGGCCAGTGCTAAGCATTGGCGGCTGGAAAACTCTGACCTAATCTAGGATTAAGTCTGGTTTCCGTTTTGGGCTGCGGAGGTCAGATGGCAGTCGCTCTGTGTAGAAACCAGTACCCTCGTTCAATCCCTTATATTTCGGTAGCCGACCCCGTGAGATACGGCATAAGGCTAGGGAGATGATGAAGTAACATCTTTAGGGCTCTACCGAATTTAAGATTTTAAGATAAATCTGATTAAACATATTATTCATACAAATTTTTGCCTTGAATCATTCCATCTATTAAAAAAAGCGCATCAGAATACGTTGCGTAGTTTTAAAGATCTAACAATAAGGACATCCAGACACGGGAAGCGACTTTGTTTCTTGTTAAACTATAACACACTAATCAAATAACGACGAAGAAATAAGCCGAAACTTGATAATAGGAGTTAATTCGTTTTTATTGTGTTCTAAGTGTGCAAACAATGTGTTTTTTTTAATGTAATAAGTATAGTGCTGCTGTTTTATTGTTAAACAAGTTATTAATTAATTTATTTTATTAAAAAGTAAGATTTTTAATAACTTTACATTTCAGTAGAGGCCAAAGATATTACTTGTGATTTATTTAAATATTTTTACAATAATTTACGTATAATCTAAACATAAACTTAGTTCAAGCACCACCCCCTGTGGTGCCTAATTTAAACCTATTTTTTGAAATAAGCATTAATTGCCCCTCTAGGAAGCAACCTTCCCAGTTCGTATACCCTGCAAGTCTAGCCACCAGGGCAACATAACACTTTTCAAATGTTTCCTTAGCATGTGTACGACTAGTGTGCAAAGTTGGTCCTCGCCCTTAGCCCTTCGCTGCGACATACAAAATTTACAATATAACAGAAATGGGAACAATAACTTTATTGACACCATTTGCGACCAAATTTTTTGGCAAACTATTCATTACGTCACGTAATAAGGAACATATCTCCCATACAAATATTGTCTAGCTCTTTTTGAGTTATAGCAGAAAAAAAAATGTGTTTTCATTTAAAACACAAACCGCCATTTTAGGGCTATTCGAGTCCTACTTTGGCACTGCTCAGGAACTCAGGACTAATTGAGATCACTTTAGATAATCCACACATATTATAAATTTAACATACTGTGCGCGTTCGCAACGCGTTTTGGCAGATACTTAAATGGTAGAAAAAACGGTTACGGTTTCATATGCATTGATAACTTTTCGTTTGGGAATCAAACTAAGTATTTTATTTACAAATAATTGATAAAATTCGTAATATTTTTTCCATGCTGGTTTAAGAGCGATAGAAAAACACAAAATGTGCCAGCTGCATCTCTATAGGTCTATGCGAAAGCTGGGGATAACGCGGCCCTATATGGTAAACATCGCAATACGGTTGTAAAGTGAAACGCAACCGTAGTTTACGGTTTACGGTCGAGGCTACGGAAGAAGACAGTCGTTGAAAGAAAGGGGACAGTAAAATCAGGAAATATTTTTAGAAGGAGAATCATATTTATTTAAGTTCTTACTCATTTAAGTTTTGTTGACTGAGCAGAGGTCAACCACGAGGACCACGTTGTATTTGATATATAAAGTAATTTACTATTACAAGTGACCAAATACATCTTCGAGCTGGACAACGAAGACTTAAGAACATCCTGGAAGCTCCGCTGTTGCCGAACAAGGAGGAGACTGAGATAAGTCAACTTTTGCAGCAGCAACAGCAGCAGCAGACTGCTAGATGTGGGGCGACTAGAACAAACATCACAGCATACCGAGTGTAAGGGACAGCGTCCTATAAACTGATAGGGATTGCTCAGTGAACGACTACTGAACAACTATTACCAGGAAATTCTTCATGAAAGTGGAAAAAAAATGGGTTTTCGAATTGTTTGTAAAATAGATTTGTGTATGGAAAATATAAAAATGAAAACATTTCTTGAAAGAATTTCCTGGTGAAAGTTGTTCAATGTCGTTGGCTATGCAACCCCTATTAGTTTGTGGAAAGCTGTTCCTTACACTACGTATATATCTCGACATATCTCGGTATTAAGCGGACGAAAATTTACCTTATTAGATACATGTCAATATGATTCGAATTAACTTGAAGTTTCTGCGTATACCGTAATATTCAAATCGTATGGGGATTGATTACCCGAAATGGTAGGGGGAAAAATCATAATCATTATTATATCTGCTGTGTCTGTAGTCAGAATCAGCCTTGATAAAGTAAAACGGCTTCCATTATTCGAATGAAATATCTTCGAATTCGTACAGAAACACTGTGTGTGTACGTACAGAGTACAGCATTGAACTTTGAGTGTGTTTATGGCGGGTCAAGATTGGACAGTTTCTTGCATTCTGGGCTGAGAGTGCGAGAAAAACATAGAATGTGCCAGCTGCCTTTCTTGTCGGGCATGCTGTAAAAGTCAGCTAAGGGATCCGAGGGTTTCAGTATATT
Source organism: Scrobipalpa costella (assembly GCA_949820665.1). Lineage (NCBI taxonomy): Eukaryota > Metazoa > Arthropoda > Insecta > Lepidoptera > Gelechiidae > Scrobipalpa > Scrobipalpa costella. The sequence continues at coordinate 39,768,976 of OX463295.1, forward strand.
GCAATGTAGTCGATGGGCTGACAACCTGTCACTACAGTAATATACCTATAAATCTATCTTAAATAACCCTCAAAACCTTGTCAGACGTGGCGGACCTTTGTTTAGGTCGTTTACGCTCTGCCTACCCCAAAAGGGATAAAGGCGTGTCTATGTGTATGTATGTATGACTGGATAACAACCAGTAGGTACGCATGTCCATCCAGACACAGAAAACTAAACTGTTTCCAGAAAGGCCGCTCCTAAAGACACAGGTGGCTATAGATCAACCGGAACTTTTGTTCACCCGTCAAGTCGCCACTATAGCTGTCATTGCTTCAATCGCTGTCAGTGTAACCTGTGCGTTTGGCTCGAACTTGGCTTGGACAGGCTACTGCGTGTCTAGATATAGACAACATTTTGTTCCCAATATCGCCGCCAGAACAGCAATGGCGGTCGCACTATTGATTCTGATTTATGCAACGGAGTATCTGGTTAGGTAAAGAGCAACATAAATAATTATCTTTAGGAACACATACATGTTTGTTTATGTCTACATCTTAATATAGACGGAGAGGGTACCGAAACAATCATATTTTTTTTATTAACTCGATTGCTGCGTCGCGGTAGTTTTGACAACCGGGCTGAAAAGTTCCGAAATGCTTGATCAAAAAGGTGCATAGAGGAGACACTAGTCATTCAGCTGTGTCCCGTTCAACAAGAGCTATTTGTATCATGTGCGTTCATTCACTCACTGGATGTCATACGCTTAAAGGTTAAGACAATTTTTTTTATCAAAAAGGTGGTAAAAAGTTACAATAATGCCGCACTGTATCTTGCAGTATTCCACCAATAACTTGAGAAACACCTTGAAGTGCGTTGGAACAAATATGCATGCGTTAGTAATTAAAACTAATCGTTATAAAATTAAATACGGACGTAATATTTCGCAGTCGCCATATTGTACATGTGATGAAGACAAAGACGAAGATTAAAAGTCAGGTACAGATGGTATAACATTAAAATATGGTATGACATATTACGGTAAAACGTGCCTTCCAAAGTACAATACTCGCTGTAGTAATAGGAAACCTTGTCTTACTAATTATGTTTCTACTTTAGTAAAAATATCCAAAAACGTTTTGTTTCTTGTAACCAAAAAATAGTTAAAATTAATATAGGTTCAAAAACACTCTAAATTTAAATCCCTGTCTTCCCCTTAAGTAAGAGAACGTGACGAACGAAATGTATCCGAATCCAATAAATAACATTAATAAAATCTCCGTTTTAAATAAACCATACTTCAAATTACGGTTCAATAGTACTTATAGGCTGATGTATTGAAAGATGCATCTGTTTCTTAGTTTACTTTAATCATTGTATCTGTCCTAGTTTCGAGGCTTGCGAACCGGCGTATTCGTCGTATTTATTAAGGCCTCATGAAAGAGCAGGAGCCGTATTTTTGAATCACGCGAACAACGCGCCAATGCGCTAGGAAAGAGCACCTTTTGCATGTGATACTCATACAACTCACCATGCGAATGCGAATTCGATTCGAGCTTTTCAAAAATATGCTCCAGGAATCTAGCGCATGCGCTGTAGTCTCGACGTTCCCATTCCAAATACTACTATTTAGGTATGTATTTCTAGAGTATCCCTATAGATGTGCCTATAGAAGTGAAAGTACTGCGAACTAACGTCATGGGAGCACCTCCGTCTAGCTATGAGCTCCTGGTATCGCAATCGGGGAATAGCGACGACGACGTCACGACGAGCTCGCTTTCAGTTTCGCGACTAACTCTCAGTCTATGAAATTAGACAACTTTTACCAGGATTCTTTTTTATGAAATGAAAAATATTGTTGATTTAAGGGGTAATACGCAGGTCCTTGACAAATACTAGGGTATTCAATAATTGTAATGGTAAGTATTTACTTCACTTGGGTGCTTACATTTTTTTAAATATTAATTCACTGCTCCTGTAGACGGTCTCCCAGAAGTGTCTGGTGGAGTCCCATCTAGACGGATTTTTTTTTATCGTAACAATATATACGTATGTTATTGTTAAAATATTCAAATAAAGTAATATCTTTAGGGTACTACCGAATTTTGAAGTTTATAAAGATACTTATCTTATTTAGCAGATAGTGTCTCACTGCTGGGCTATATACTTTTTTTTTTTAAATATATAAATAAATGTTTCTTAATAATAACTTGACTATATTGTTCATAAGAGAGAACAGAATAATTATGTTCCAAAATTATTAAATAAATAGTAAGCATTGAATATTTAATTTTTTTGTTTCATTGCGTTAGATAGCGGGTATAGCGGGTTATTTGGTGTATTTCAAAAATCGTTTTAATTTTTTGCGGTACAGCTGTGTGTAGTGTAACGGTGTGGTATATTTTTTTATTCAGCTTACAGAGTCCTTTCATTTGATATCCCACTTGATGGGTTTCTAAATTAAACCTTTTTATTTTCTATACGAATATATTGATAAAGTCAAAGCCAAAGTCAAAGGAAAACTGACAAGGTGGCAGAAATCCACCCAAGTTTTAAATACTTACCAAGACTCCTACTAAGCATTCCTTGAATAAAATTCTGCATACGCGACTTTCCCTACAGGCTCTTAGATAGAGACAGGAATAGCCTATACTAGTATAGGTAGACTCTATGTGATGTTAAATATAACACATGATATGACTCTTACTTTATACATCTATACCGGCGAGCGCCGTCGCATACCTAATTTGTGTCTTTACTGAGCTCTGTCGTCACGAATTAGTGGTAATAATTTGACACAATTAAAACTGTGAGTAAAAAAAAACTGACTATATTTCTGTGCCTCCAGTGAAAAAGGGTCTAACTCGACTAAGACCGTTTTGTGTTTTTTTCATACTTAGAATCTGCAGGCAAAATCCTTTCGAACGGTCTAACTCACGAATCTCTATCACCAATAGATCGGGAGATACGCATTTTGTGAATTGGTTTAACTAACGAAAAAAAATGTGTGTAATGATTTAACTTCAATAAGATTATATGAAGTAATATTTTTAAGACGTGCAAAAAGGTTTACTTTTATTTAGATCGAATCGATTTCTTATTATTTATTATTTGAAGGTTTAGGTCGAGCTGAACCAGTTTTCACGGAACAAAAATGTTGTATACCTAATAAAACAACGATCCAATTCAATTTAGATCATCTATAATGGGGTCTAACTTAAATAGAACCTTTCTGTTCTTTGTAAATTGTTTCGTGAAGAACGGTTTAATTCAGTGTGCGAGTGAAAAGAATATAGAAAAATTCAACAAGTTAGAGTAGGAGAGAGAGTTTATTGCTAGTTGTAACAGACCGCGCCCGCGCCCGCGCCGCTGCATCCAGTCAGCAGTCGCACTCAAGGCAATTTTACCGTGTCTTGACGAGCAATGCTGATGTTCTTAACATTGATCCTGATCTAGAAAACTGGGAAGAAGACTAGAAAACAATCGATAAGATATAATACTTACTCGTATGATTGAAACTGATTTTATGAGAGTGATCTTCTTCTTAGCGAGTGGATTCTCGAGTGAAATGACCCGATGAGCCCTGGTGTCAGAGATTTCAAACCGTCTAGTAGCACAGCTAATAGGCCTCTGACATGGTTAGAGTAACGACCACTATCAAAGACAGCGGCCGGGACCGACGGTTTAACGTGCCCTCCGAAGCACGGAACCTTTTTTCTTTTCGGACAATCAGGTGATTCAGCCTACAATGTCCTAAACAAACTGGGAAAAACCTCACAAAGTGATAAATTGACATATATCAACTTTGTGTTTCCCCCTGGGAATTGAACCCAGGATCGTAAGCCCATGGGTCTAACCACTAGACCACGGAGGCATTTTTTTTTATTACACTTTTTAAACTTCTTTGTTCATGCTGATGTTTAAAAATAACGGCGTTTTAAAATAGCTTATTCAAAGAAATGCTAAGATATTTTTTATTAGTTTTCAATGTTACTTTTATGCCTATCATGGTTTATTTCAACCTACTTAAAAAATTCTTCCATGCTGGACTGGGAGTGAGAGAAAAACATAGAATGTGCCAGCTGCATTTCCTCCAGAGCAAGCTGTAAAAACCAGCTAAGGGGTTTCAGTATATTGTAATTTATTCGATGGGCTGACAACCTGTCACTACAGCAATATACGATCAAGTCTATCTTAAATAACCCCTTAAAACTTTGTCAGACGTGGCGGAATGACCTTTGTTTAGGTCGTTTATGCTCTGCCTAACTCATTAGGGATAAAGACGTGATTATATGTTTATGTACTTAAAAAAATTATTAATTGCTTTGATACCGTGGATAGTGGCCCATTGATTTTTTTTTTGATATTGAGAATACTGTTTGGTTTTACTTCACAATAAATATTCTTTACCTGTACATTAGTAAATTTTATTTACTAAAAAGTATCAAAATCTCGGAAAAATTTAATACTATAAACACATTTGTCTTGGGATTTAAGTAAACAAAGATCATGGCACACAATATTTTTGATATTAAAATAAGATATAAATCGACTTAAACACATTAAGACTAAATTTAATCTTTTGAAGAGTGGTTCATGTGTAATTGAACCTTTTTGAACCGAACAAATATGGTAAAAATAGGAAGATCTAAGTTGTTTATTTTTTTAAATAAGCCAGTTATAAAAAAATGCACTAAATCAATGGAAAGAGCAACAAAAATTACATCTACTGACAGCAGATTTTGTGTAACTTTCTAATACTAAGATAATAGTATTGGTAAAAAATGGTTCAAAAAACGGTTTTTTGGCTGCCCTGTAAAATGGTGATTTTGAATTGGACCGTTTTTCACTGGAGGCACAGATTTTAGGGTGTGATTCTACCCATGAAACTGAACAACTTTCTCCAAGAAACATAGGTCGAAATACGAAAAGAAATTTGGCCCTCCATACAAAGGGTGTCAGCGGCTCGAGTCTATTTATACGGGAGATCAAATTTATTTTTAAATTTTTCGACCTATGTTCATGGCGAAAATTGTTCAGTTTCATAGAATCATACCCTAAAATACAGTCAACATTTTTTTTTAACACCTACTGGAACATTAAACCTTCCAGTTGTGTACTGTGTAGATAAGCGTACCTAAACTAACAATAATGCCAGGCAGATAGACAGACTACTAAAAATAGGTGTTCTCTCCTTGTAAATCATGTAATCCTAGTATCGGAACTGGTGCAGTGCCCCTGTGGTGCTCGTGTAACGCTCACGAATGAAGTTAGTTACGATAAAGGTACGATACCACACTAAAACGAACTCTTACATTGTATTGCGATCCTGGTATCCGCATGAACGTAGACGACTCTAGGCGAACAGCTTTTCATACAAATGCTCTCTCTACATCCCATGTCCATGTTGGAGTGGGCGAGAGAACAACATAGAATGTGCCAGGTGCTCCCGGCCATGCTGTAAAAACCAGCTACGGGATGCGGCGAAAGTTTCAGTATATTTCAATTTAGGCGATCGGCTGACGCTACAGCAATATACCTACAAATCTATCTTAAATAACCCTCAAAACTTTGTCAGACGTAACGGAAGGAACTTTGTTTAAGTCGTGTACGCTCTGCCTACCTCATTAGGGATAAATGCGTGATTATATGTATGTATGCTCAACATCCATCGAATCGCTACCGATTACGTTTTTTCTTTGTAAAATAAGCTCCTGACAACCACGTAGTAGTAGTCTCTCTTTAGTTTTCTTAGAAAATAATTATTTTTTTTAAACAGATATAACTACCGAAATATTCGTACGGAAATGTTGCAGAGGAACACATTAATCGTTATTTAATTATATTTTTATTAATAAGATAAAAGAGAAACCTAATATTTGTTTCGCACTATGTACACATTATTTTAATTTCACATTGTTTTATTGTTTCGAGACATAAAAATAACAAAAAAAAAAAAGATCTCGATGCGTTGAGCATATTTTACAAAAATAAGTTAATTATTTGACGAGGGGATCGAAAATTATTCACGGTTGGCGAACCGATTCAACCTTTGTTTTTTATTATTTTATATCCGCCTTTGCCCAGCAGTGGGACAATTTAGGCTAGTATAATAAATAATAATCATAATCCGCCTCGTCTAGACGTAACATCCGAGCACTACATCGTTGTAGCCACAGTTTTAGTGAAGACAACAGACTGTTGCGTGAATCAATCTGGTTGATGGGGCCTGCATTATCCTAACCGTAGTTATACAAAATATTGTGTTTGCAATCCTCCACTCCACTTTGTTTTTAGTTTACCTACTATTTATGTAGTACACTTTCACACAACTAAGTTAAAAATAAATTCGTAGCACACTGCTACGACAGTCTGTACTTCTCGTAGCAAGCGTACTGGTTATGAATGGATTTTGCTTTATATCCTCCTCCGACCGATTTCGGTCACGGTGACTGCTTCAACTCCGTTGCTGGCGTTCGTGTGCTCGATTTTGCTTTAAGCGTTGCTTTAAACAGAACAACGTATTTAATATTTTGAACATTTTATTTGTGATTTTCTTCATGTTATCTATCATCCCTTATATATTTCTTACAAAGACTTGATAAAAAAGGTATATTAGTTACATTATGATATAAGGTCGCTAAGTCGATAATTATCAGCCGAGGCGATATTGCTACAAGAAAGCAGAGGCTGTATTATCAAAGCGCACGTATGTCATACGAGGACTTTTAACATATTTGCGAGAAAATAAATAAAAAGAATGGTGCATTAAGAGACCCTTTACGGTGTTATAAAAATATTATATTACTATAAGGGAAGCATTTTCCTGAATAGCTACAGAATAATAAGGGCCTTATCATACTAGCGGCTTGCGAGCGTCCTCTCAGCGGAGCGGGGGCGGATCGGAGGCGAAAAGAAGCGTCGACGCCATTTTGTACACTCTCGCACAAACGCCTTCCCCTCTCCTCGCCTCACCTCAGTCCGTAACAAGAGACGAATGTGAGTGGACGTATAATCATGGCATCGTCGGGATCGGCAGACGATATTGATACAGAGTTATTTATAAGCGAAATTCAAAGTCGTTACGTTATATGGGATCAAAAGAGAAGAGAATTTAGTGATCGTAATTTGAAAAAAAAGGCATGGGAAGAGGTTTGCAACATATTTATTCCAAGCTTTGCGGAAAAAACTAGCAAGGAGAAAAATGAAGCAGGTAAGAGAAATAACAATATTTATATCACATTTATATGTACTTATGCTGCCATGGTAATTCCCCTTCATTTGATATAAAATAGTCGGCAAATTTATCCCTTATCGCAATACCTGAGAGTCCACAATGATTTTGATTTACGTTTGGGTTGTCATAAAGTCCAAATATGCGTGGTACTTTCTTACGACGTCTTATTACCTTTACTTTAGATCGAACAAAATTATGCAGTATGCAACAAGTTTTTACTATTTCTTCGGCAAAGTCTATTCCAACATTTAATGGTCGGTGGAATATACGCCATTTATTAGTCATTATTCCAAAAGTGCATTCTATATATCTTCGTGCTCGACTTAATCTGTAATTATATATTCTTTTTTTTGGCGTCAAAAAGTTGCCGGCATACGGTCTTTGCATATACTTTGACAAGGGAAATGCTTCGTCACCAATAAAAGTAAAGGGCAACGCTATTCCATTGTTTGTTATTTGTTTTGGCTGCGGAATATTTAAACTATTTCCTTCTATATCACTTCTCAATTGGCTTCTGTCAAATATAGTTGAATCTGAACTTTTTCCATAGGATCCAACATCAACAAATATAAATTTGTAGTTGGAGTCACATACGGCTAGCAAATTCATCGAGAAATACTTTTTGTAATTAAAATATAGCGAGCCGCTATGGCACGGCTTTATAATCCTAATGTGTTTGCCGTCCACTGCACCTATGCAGTTAGGAAAATCAGCATTTTCTAAAAAGCCTTTACTAATGTTTTCCCAATCTTTTGTTTGTTTGGGTGGCATACAAATATAAAATAAGTTTTTAATAATAGCTTGACATGTTTCCCGAACAATTTTTTGTATTGTTGAAAATCCTCTTCTGAATGAAAAATGCAGGTCCATTAAAGAGCACCCAGTTGCCAGATACCTGAAATATTAATAAAAATATTATATTTATTGTTACAGTTGTGAAATTGCAAAAAAAATGGAAGGGAATCCGCGACGCCTACGTCAAGGATAGGAACAAAAAAAGCAAGAGTGGCTCCGGTGCATCTTCTTCTAAAGAATATTTGTATTCTCCTTTGCTATCATTTTTGAATACTAGTACTCAAATTCGTCCTTTGAAAACTCCGCCACCAACAATATCAGATGATGAGAATACAATAAACATAGACAATGATAATACAACTAATCTTACAAAAAGGAAGAAAAAATCTAATGAAGCTGAGGATAAAATGATTACAAAATTAATGCAAAGGATGGACGAGAGGATGAATAGAGACAGAAGAAGTGGTGAAAGTGAACCCGAATATAACTTTGCATTGTCTCTAGTAGAAGATTTAAAATCAATTCATCCTGACTATAAAATGGATGCGAAAATGGAGATTATGGGAGTTTTAAAAAAGTATAAGCACATGACTAACAGCTATCCTCCAAACTATCAAGGATATTATACAAGTCCAGAGCCACCCCGAAATAATTCATTGCAAGCAATTAATTCTCCACCAAGTGTTTTTGGTGAAAACAGTACTGAAGATACAATTTATAGTGATTTATTTTCAGAATAAGAATTTTCGTAAATCTTGATTAGCTGCCTCCTTTTATTGTGAAATAGGTATAGGTAAATAGGTATCGATAATGTAAAACCACCGTAACATTGTTAATGTAACTAATAAATAATTAAAAGATTTACATAATTATAGAAGTATTAATAATTATATCCTATTTATTAAATATAAAAAACATACCTTATAGTAATTACGAGCCTTTCTTCAGGTGACACTGATAATCTCAAATGCGTATCTTCATGTTTTAAGTCAGCTTGCACCAGATGCAACAACTCATAAAATGTAGGTTTTGACATTCGGAGGTACTCGCGAATTTTTTTTTGATTATTTTTTATTCGTTTGCTAAACAACACAAAGTAGTCGCTCTCTTGCAGTCGATTAATTGATAATGGGTCCTCCCAAAAACGTCGATGCTTTCGTTTTCGTCTCCTGCGTCTTCGTAGTAACAAAAGCAACAGCAGTGTTTCCTCGTCGGAATCCATTTTGCAACTAAGTGTACTTTACGTCGTAAACCCGCTGCAAACACGCCACGAAAACGTTGCGTATTCGCGACGTTAACGCGACGTCTACGCTTTGCAGGCCGTGGCGTGTTCGCGGCGTTTTCGCTGCGTGCCCGCTCCGCCCCCAATTCGCTCGCAAACCGCTAGTATGATATGGCTCTAAATGGTGTTTTAACGGATAGCTTAAATCTTTCAAGGCTTAAATAAACAAGAGAGTATATCTTAAATGGCGTCAATTCTCGCGATATCATTTTAATTCTAATTTTTTGTAGCGCTGTCACTTTCTTAACTTTGACATAAAAAAACTGGATAGCCAATAAAAAAAAATACCTTGACTTTCCTAATTTAACGTTAGACGCTTCTGAGCATAGAGCATGGTCTCTTTTACGTCAAATAAGCAATCTTACGCCGGATTATGAATGTCAAAATGTGATAGATAACAATGTAATATCCTGGACGTTATGCGTTCCTAGATGTATCCCAGTCTCTGTTTAAATCGTCTGACATAGACGTAAAGGCCTATGATGATGATGATGATGCGTTCCTAGTAGCTGGATCAGCTGTAGAACGCTAGTACCGCAGCGGGCCCCTGGACTATATTTTATCACTCACAACACTGTCCTATCATTTTCTTTAAAGTTAAACAAAGTTTTATGTCTTTTTATTCAAAACAATATTTAAAAATAAAATAATACGTGCTGGCAAATTAGTTAAATTACTAAAACTTTTAATTACGAGTATGTTGTATCTAATAGCTAAAACTTATTTTAAAAACAAGATCTTGGATTAAAAAACATGTAACTTTGTTTACCATTATTCTAAAACTAAGTTAGCAATACTTTTATAGGCAGAGAATGTCCTAGATCAGGCACTGACTTACTTAAATAACGTGACGACGAAATTGCGATGTGCAACTGCCTGTGCGTCTGGTGATTGGTAAAAGATATATATGTTAAAATTATTATTGAAAACTTAACTGCTTAGGTCCATAGAGTAGGTGTGTATATCTTGTGTTATTTTGGTAGACCTCGAACTAAAAAAAATGGGCGCGTGTACGTCTTTGGCTACAGTGCTTTACATCTGAAACATGAAACTACAGAATCCAATCGATTAGTACCTATACCTGCAGGCAATAACGGGTATTACATATTTTTTGCTAAATAACATTTTACCTAGTATTTAGTGCATGTGGCAATAAACCAATAGTGGTTTGTTCAGGAATATAACACTGGTCTCCTGCTCTATCATGTGCCCCTGGTACTCGGTACGATGTCGTCGACATGGAGGCGTCCGCAACGCATAACCTGAAAATATATCCTCTCATTTTAAAATATCTCCGGAACGCGTAAAGTAATAAAAAAGATGATAAAAAGTTATCCACAAGACTAATATGAAATTGATTTGAATGAACAATAAGTATTTAACTATGATATTTTCATATTTTCAGAGAAATCTCAACACGAACACAAACACGAAATTTATCTCATTTTGTTTTTTAAGGTTTTTTTCTGATTTCTGACATAAACTTACAAAATGATGAATGAAGATGGCAGTATATCAAAATGATGCATCGCACTAAATTAAAAAAAAGCCTAGATTTCTGTTTCAACTCATAAAATTAACGAACTAATGTAATTAAAGATTTTGTTGTTCTTTTTTTTTTTTTTTTTTTTTAATATATATAGGACAAATGCTCGTCCGCCATCTCACCTGGTGGAAAGTGACGATGCGGACTATGTTGAAGCATACTCACCTATGTAGTGCCTATTCACTCTCGCCTTGAAAAGGCCCAGGTTATATTGTTCCGGAAACAGATCCGCCGGCAGGGAGTTCCACTCCTTAGCCGTTCGCATTAAGAATTCATTAAGAGAGCATTAAGAATGTTGAATGTTGTTGTTTCTTTAACTTTGTATCTTCGTATGTAATAAATAACTTAATAAGGGAGGATAGCATCAAAGGAAAAAACAAAATATCCTGGTATTGTATTCATATTTGTATTTTTTTATATATTATTCTGTTAGTGTTAGACATAGTAAATCAGATATAATTGGTACAATATAATTCAGATCACTCAAGACACTGCCACTATAACATCATCATTCCCTTGCCCTTATCCCATTATTTGGATATAACAGTTATTGCCACTATAACAGTTATACCTCAAATCTATCTGAAATATCATACATAGGTTTATTATTAAGTCAAGAATACAATGAGATTTGCTAATGAATTTATCGATTTTTCACATGAAATTTGTACGGATTCCTATACTTTGTGATAGTACTTTGAACAAAATAATCATCACTACAGAGTATAAAACAAAGTCGCTTTCTCTGCCCCTATATCCCTAGGTATGCATAAATCTTTAAAACTACGCAACTGATTTTGATGCGGTTTCTTTAAATGGATAGAGTGATTCAAGAGTAAGGTTATATATAATGCATGCATAATATAGCAGAGAAACACTGATAATTTCCGTGCGAAGCCGAGGCGGGTCGCTATTATAATTATAAAATAACATACTATCTCTTTATAGACGTATTAGCCGTATTAGTATATTTTAATTTAGGCTATAGGCTGACAACCTGTTATTACAGCAATCAATAGCCTACAAATTCATTTTAAATAACCCTCAAAACTTTGTCAAACGTGGAGAAACGACCTAATTTTTTAAGGTCGTTAACGCTCTGCCTACCACTTTAGGAATAAAGGCGTGATTATATGTTTTATGTACATGATTCGTTGTTAACAGCATTGATTGGTTCGTCCAGGCTTTTCAGGTGTTTTCAGCGTCGGTGCATGCGTACAAGGCTTTCCAGCCGGTCCAAGTACCAGGAGGACATGTAATAAAGAAGTTTACATTAACCATTTCTCAATGATATGCCTTGTATTTCATTTTGTAGGAATATAGGCCTACCTACTACCTTATAAGACAAATTCAACAAAACTACTGACAAGACTTATTATAGCAGTCTTTAAGATCTAGCTATTTATCTATTTATCAAACTAGGACTAAAGGCTCTCGACCTGGAGGTCCCAGGTTCGATTCCCGGCGAGGGACAATTCTTTTTTACATTTGTTAGGATATTGCAGTCTGTACTTCTGATTGTCCTATGACTAACCAACAACATTCCTGGATAATGAACGTAATGTCCGACATCTCAATCACAATGAATGAGATATTTGATATTATCCAGAAGGCTTGGATAATCTTAAGACTACCTGGGTAGCCATTAGCCATTATTCAAACTGTAGTCACATATGTAAATGCTTTAAAAATATACGTTTAAAACGTTAAAAACAATGTCGTTATAAATGTTGATGTGGCTGCTAGCTTCTCTACGAAAATAAAATATAATCGAATGTTTAATTAAATATTTCGTTCAGGACGTCACATCGAGGCAAGGTTCCCGAGATACTGGCAGCCTATGCTGGCCGCGTTAAAAAAAATCCTCACAGAATATCTCTTGATCTACAAGAACACAGAATGTACTTCTACTCTCTCTGTCGCCTCCTACAGCAGCATACACACGTTGCTATGGCAACGGTCCTACTCTTCGCGTGATATGAAGCCCGTGGAGTTTTGTCGCCAGGTAAACTGGTACTTTGATCTGATGGTTAGTTCCTTTAGGTTAGTACGACTACGCATGTGTGCACATGGCCGGGGAGCTGCATGTTATGAGATTGTTACATTTGTTGTAAATAAGCGAAGCCGTACTGTAACGTATACTTTACCTTGTCGCTTTATGTGGTCATTCCTTCCCTAAATGTTGAGTTGTTAAAGACCATAAAAACCGAAGAGTATTAATGACATTTGAAAAAGAACCGGCCAAGTGCCAGTCGGACTCTCGCACGAAGTGTTCCGTACCATTATCAACACAATATTTAGACACTATATTTTAACCATTTGTAACGAATTACCTACCTTTATTAATTAAGCAAAAAACCCGTAAAGAAATCACGTTATTGTAGGAAAACCCCCTAAATATTTATTTAATTTTAATTAAATCAATTATTTTCGAAGTAATTCGTACCGTTAATCGAAGAACGCCGCATGTGAAGATCTGACTAAAGTGTTTTTATTTTATCAAAGCGTTATTTATATCCTAAACTTACTATAAAAAAATAATGTGGTCTCTCACAGCACACACTGACCCCGTAGCACGCCGCCGCCGCCGTCCCTTAGCATGCGCTACAGTCGACTCCGCACTTGGCTACGAGGCTGTCTACGGGCGGCGTAGCATCTGATACTATATACATGCTACGAGTAAAACACCACGATGATGACACCTCTATAGTATCTATTATAAAAACCATTGAACATTTTAGTAAGTAAGTTAATAAGTCTTCTTCTGTCGAGTGGGTATCGAGTCTCGATAGACTGTCGGGTTGATAACCGATGAACCCTGGTGTCAGAGTTTTTAAACCGCCTAGTTGCACAACTATCAGGCCTCTGACATGGTTTGAGTAACGACCACTATCAAAGACAGCGACCGGGGCCGACGGCTTAACGTGCTCTCCGAAGCACGAAATATTTTTCTTTTTCGGTCAATCAGGTGATTCAGCCTGCAATGTCCTAACCAAACTGGGGAAAAATTCACAAAGTGATAAATTCTCAAATATCAACTTTGTGTTTCGACCCTGGGAATCGAACCCCGGACCTCCGGATCAGGAGTCCATGGCACTAGCCACTAGACCACGGAGGCAGTTGTTAGTAAGTAAAAACTCTTTATTGAATACATTTACAAATAATATACAGACAGAAACAAACTTAGAAATATATAAATGTGCACAAAGGTGGTCTTATCGATGACAGCGATCTTTACCAGACAACCTTTGTGTAGAAGAAATTTAAAGAAGGCAGAATAGTGCATTATAAGTATGATAGGAAAACTTTAATAATTCATACATAAAATACATTGATTTAAGGGACTTAGCGTATGTGTATGCAAAATTGTTTAAAATAAAAAATCTTGCTGCCAAATGATGAAAACTGTGATGAGAAATTATAGATGAGTAAAACTTCAAATAGCGACGCCGAACTTGTGCCGAACTTGCGCCGAACAAAACTCACAGCAATCAATAATGAGATTATTTTTATTGTTTCTATGTCAAAATGCTTGAAACTTTCTTTTTATGTTTCAAAGCTAAGTGGCCCTTACAATAAAAGATAACCCGAGAAGGTAATTGGCCAAAAACTTATTTGCGTGGTCTTTTTGTTCCTAGCATTTGAGATTATTACTGTTACGTCCACGCGAGTACCAGGACGTCCACGCGAGTACCAGGCTGGCAGACTTTGCAAGAGATGAGCAAAGTTTTAGCACGTCTAGAATGGGAGGGGCCCTGAACAGAGAGTTCCTATATATATATTTCCTATATATATTTCCTAGGTCATGCCTAGGTCACAGTCACGTCATTGATCCAGACAGACAGCCGGCAGGTAGTCGAGAGGGGAGGGAGGTGAGAGGGGAGGGAGGAGAAGTATAGGTGTTATAAAACTGTAATTGCCTCCGTAGTCTAGTGGTCAGAGCCATGGGCTTTCGATCCGGAGGTTGATACACAAAGTTGATATTTGTTATTTTATCACTTTTTGAGGTTTTCCCCAGTTTCGTTAGGACATTGCAGGCTGAGTCAACTGATTCTCCGAAAAGTAAAAATGATTCCATGCTTCGGAGGGCACGTTAAGCCGTCGGTCCCGGTCGCTGTCTTTGATAGTGGTCGTTACTCAAACCATGTCATAGCTGCGGGCGGTTTGAAAACTGACACCAGGGTTCTTCGGTTCGTTGTTCGACTGGAGAATCAAAAGAACTGTACCTATAGTGTTCAAGCACATTCAAACTTCCCGCCTATCCTACATCCTCCCTATTGGCTGCAAGAACGACAAACTCAAGAAAAGAACGACTCATCACTCATTCGTTCCTAAATTCGCTATTTTTTTTTTCAAGAACATCATATATGTATACATAATATATAACATATAAAACATATTTCTGTGCAAACAACCTGTATGAGGTGTCAGTAATCATATTGTGTCGGACGGGGTGTAGCAATGAAGCTCAGCTCTTCACATCTGTGTTTTTCGCTTATGTGTAAAAAATATTGGCTTCATCATACAAATTATTTAACTTTTTATTATGTTTTTATTAATTCGTTTAGTAGCGATCTCTACCAGGCAACCTTTGGATAGATAAGATTAGTATTTAAACTAGAGCAGTGCATAAAACTAAACTGAAGAAAGGGTAATTAAACTTAATAATAATAGCACAATACAATACACAACAGGGTGCCACGGATATACACAGAATGATATTTATGATTATTTCTGTGTGTGAATGTTATTCAAATTTCTACCCTCAGCGTTATGCATCATATACAATACGCTACCAACTAGGCTATGCGGGTATAATGCAATCGAAAAGCTTGTACCTCGTGAATAGCAAAGTAAACAATACTAACTGTACTGGCCTATGCTTCCCTGGTACTTGCTCCGGTTCAACCACGTGGCTCTTAATCAAGAGTCTTCGCCAGTCTTCGAGCAAGTTCTCAATCGAGAACGCGTTGAAATCGTTCGTTCGTACACGCTTTTTTATATTGAAATCATACGGAAGTAATAATGATATTTGGTGCAATGAACTCAGATGATAAAAATATATTGTTTGTTCTAGTCTATCTGAACTGTACACATTCTTCTAGGCTGTGTTCGATCGATATACGTCGGTAGAAAGTTCATTTTGTTCGTCGTTCTCAGCGACAAAACAAAGACAAAACCGTAAATTTATGCTATTTGGTGCACATTTCTATTTCAGTGCTACCTTTATTCATCATTTTGTGTACTTCAGTCAGAAATGAACGAAAATCTTTAAAAATAATAAATGTACCTAATGACGCCTGTACGTTCGGTTAGATATTTCACTGAAAGTATTCTATTATCAAAATCATTTATAGTAGCAATTAATAAATTACATAAAACTATACATTTTGGATATCTGTGTTTTATACTTTAGGCATTAAAGCTATTAGTTATAGCCGTATTTCAATTTGAGGGAATCAATTTTGAGGTTATGCGTCGCGCAATCCTCCACGCGGTCGAGGTCGGACGGAGTACCAGGAGCATATGACCGAACAGAAGCTGTGGCGCGCCCCATTCTGGGCAATATTCGCCATTTTAGCTTCAACGGTTGAGGGGATATGCTTTAAAAAGTGTAACTTTACCTTCGATTAAACAAACTGCGAACTAATAGGCTCATTGTAGTTTCGGCGACAAAATTTGCAATTAATTTATGTGAGTAGAGCCCGATGGTGTAGTGGATAGGGCCGCTGCCTCCTGGGGGTCGTGGTTCGAATCCCACCACGTACCAATGTGTTTTTCGGATTTAGAATTTCATATGTATGTTTATTCGGCGCTTTTTCCGTGCTTCGGAAGGCACGTTAAGCCGTTGGTCCCGGTTAATATCGTTTAATATCATAGATATTAGTCGTTAAGCCATGACAGAGGCCAATGCTAAGCATTGGCAGCTTGAAAACTCTGACCTAATCCAGGATTGGGTCTGGTTTCCCTTCTGGGTTGCGGAGGTCAGATGGCAGTCGCTCTATGTAAAAACCAGTACCCTCATTCAATCCCCTAGATTAGGTAGCCGACCCCGTGAGATACGGGATAAGGCTAGGGAGATGATGATGTAATTTACAGGTTCAAAAGCAATAAAACAATTTTACTTCAATTTTGGGAATGGGACACTCAAAATTCACCCGTTTTTTCACTTCGTATTTTATTTTTGTAGCTCTTAGCAATATCAATTAAATTTAAATAAGCTCTCAAAAAAGAAGATAGATTATAGAACGTATGTGTATTTTGTTTTTTAGATTTCTATCCTGTTTCATACTATGATTTTTAGAACTGGACAAAAAACGCCATCCTCGTAGAAGTGCCCTTATATTTTATAAATATGGATAGATTAAATATTAAGTAAGCTTATAAAATATATATCATCAGACTGAATAAAGACAGGCGAGTAACTTCAGTATTACTTGAAAGCAAAGCAAGTCGCCCAACATGGCAACGCCCCACTCAGCGACGTTTGGTTTGGCAACAACGCAAAATCTCTTGTCAGCTATCAGAAGATCATAACATAATTCTTTCAGCGGAGGCCCTCTCAATTTGGCAACAACGCAAAATCTCTTGTACTTGACCAGGATACCATAACTCAAGGAGATGTAATGTAAGGGGCAGAGCACGGACGAGTCTCGCGGTTGCCACCTTTTCACCATCACCTCACCACTATCGCCGGTGGAGAGCGGATCCGGCTGCCCCTTCACGCGCACAGATGGCGCTACCCGTTTAGGTCTACCATGGATAAACATAATAGAGCATCGCTCTAGCTCGAGCTGCCCTGATTTATTTATTTTAGTTTTAAGATTTTTTACAGTAATATTACATTTAATGCGCTTTTTTGCTGTAGTTTAAAATTTCTAAACGTCATTTTTCGTTCTTTTTATTATTATACGCACTGTTGTACATTTTGAGCATCAAGAAAATTATTGAATAATAAATAATTAATTATCTTATTAATATTGTCACCCAGTTTTTGAAGAAAAAGTAGAGATGCAAGGGTATTATTATTTAGTTTTACCTCCTGATAACAATTACATTCTAGCCGAATATTGTACTGTACAAATTCCAATAAGCTAATTAATACGTATGATTAATAAGGTCACCATTTCCTTCCTTCCATGCTGGCTGGGAGCGAGAGAAAAACATAGAATGAGCCAGCTAAATTTATATTTAATATACGTACAAATCTGTCTTAAATAACCCTCAAAACTTTGATAGATGTGGCGGAACGACCTTTGTTTAGGCTATTTACGCTCTGCCTACCCCATTAGGAATAGAGACGTGATTATATGTATGTATTTAAAATTTAAGTTGTTTTACTTTTTAGGTTCTGAACGGCAATTTCTTATGTATGGACCAAATATTACAAAGCTTAAAATCTGAAGCTTTCAACAGTTCGAAACTTACGAAGTTTGCATGTACGCGTGTGTACTGTGCACGGAGGCTTTGTAATAATATAAGGCTACGGAACCCTACATACGGGCGTATCATTTTTTATATGGCGTTGGTGAATAATGGGTAGCGAATACTGGGGCATCAGAGATTGAGGCAGGTAAATAAACAACGTATGAAAACACACACAAAGCCTCCGTGCACACTATCACGCCTGTATACCTAATGGGGTAGGCAGAGCGTGAACAACCCAAACAAAGGTCGTTCCGCCACGTCTGACAAGTTTTGAGGGTTGCTTAAGATAGAACTGGATATTGCTGTAGTGACATGTTGTTAGCCCATCGATTAAATTACAATATACCCTCGAATCCCTTAGCTGAGTTTTACAGCATGTCCAAAAGGAGATGCAGCTGGCACATTCTACGTTCTTCTGTCGCTCCCAGTCCAGCATTATATAGGTAGTTTGTTGAAATGGTTTTCCTAAATAGGTATATCGCGAACCATAAAATCTTTACTTTTCGTTATTATATTTATTGCAACTAAAACTAAAGAGCTATCTATACTTTGCATATTTTTCAAAATTTTTGTATTTATAGTTTTGAAGATATGACTGAAACAAATTAGGACAAATAGTGCAACTTTCAATGAAAAGTCGCATTGCCTCTTTCATTGATTCTTTCGACGTTGTTAGTGCATGCGTACCAGCCAACTCCTCAGCGACGGTGCATGCGTACAAGGCTTCTAGGACATTCCTGGTATTAGGAAGTCATGAGCAAAAGAAATAATCTATTGATAGCGGAGTTACTTGAATGTTTTAATAGAAAAGTTACTTATTGTAGGTTTGGCGACGTTACCGGTCACCGGTTATCAACAAACGGGATTAGTCACTCATCATCTCCCTAGCCTTATCCCGTATCTCACAGGGTCGGCTACCTAATATAGGGGATTGAATGAGGGTAATGGTTTTCACACAGAGCGACTGCTTTCTGACCTCCGCAAACCAGAAGGGAAACCAGACCCAATCCCAGATTAGGTCAGAGTTTTCAAGCCGCCAATGGTTAGAACTGGCCTCTGATATGGCTTAACGACTAATATCTACGGTATTAAACGATATTAACCGGGACCAACGGCTTAACGTGCTTTCCGAAGCACGGAAAAAGCGCCGAATAAACGTACATATGAAATTCGGAAACCGAAAAACACATTGGTACGTGGTGGGATTCGAATCACGACCCTCCCGCTCAGGAGGCAGCGGCCTTATCCACTACACCATCGGGCTCTATGTACTTTATTCCTACAGATCGGAAAAAAAATGTTTGCAAGCAGCGTGAAAAGTGTCGGTCACCCAACTGCTGCTTATTGTCACCACCGAAACACTATACGCCAACTAAGCGAAATACCCAAGAATGTTTTACGTCAAAATGCTACACGCCACCGAAATGCAAAACGCCAAAATCCTACACGCCACCGAAATGTCGTACGCCAAAATGTTACTCGCCCCCTAAATGTAGATTAGTCACTAATCCTCATTAAGTAATAAGTAGTTTTTTATAGATTTTGACTTACGATTCCCGTACCAGTTTTAGTAATATAAAGTATTCTTCTATCCTTCCATTTATTTTATTACTTTCGTTTTTCTTGACAAGTGTTTTTCCTTCCCAACTTGATACCATACATGATACTTTAAATACTAATCGAAAAAATGATACAAGTCAACTATTTCGCTAGCTTTTCTATCGGCCCATTAGCTCAGTTGGTTAGAGCGTCGGCCTAATAACGCGAAGGTAGCGGGTTTGATCCCAACATGGGCCACTAAATCATTTATTCCTCTTTTTTAATATAGTCAATTCAAACATTTAAATCCTTAATGAGAATTAGCACCTGTTAATATTTAATCATATGGTCAGTAGACACATCTTAATAATAAATAACCAATCTTTCATCACTTGTAAAACCATGACATATTCATATCATGACTCCTACGTACTACGTAAAGGTAAAACAGCATCGTAGTCCCCACTAAGTACCAGGCATGCATACAATATGAGGAATAACTTGCGTCGGACAACAAGCCCAACTAACCTCCCGTACCTCACGTACATTACTGTCTGGTGTGTGTGGGTTTATATCCGATCATGCGCTGTTTGTGCATCTCCCGACCATGTCCGGTGGGAAAAAAAACTTTAGGTACCTACTGTAAACTTGACTTTCCATGTGCTTAGCACGTGGCTTATTCGTTTCGCACACGTATTGACTGTGTAAGTCTTTCAACTCAATACTTTGAAGCTTGGAAGGATGGGCCTAATATTCGCTTTCTGTTCAGTATTCGGCATATTTGGCAAGTTTACCGAATATTCGTATTCAGTGACTTTTTCACCGAACAATCGGTCGAATATTTCAGCCCATCCTTTGAACTTCTAATTCTTGTGCGTCGTGTCTTTAATCAAAATGAACTTACAATGAGTCAAAATGTGTACTTGGATTTTACATTCACTGCAGCAAAATTATGGGTCTATTCGGAACAATAATCTAAATTTATATAGTTATATTAATTTTAATTTATGACAAAATTAAATCTTAAATAATTTTCACTTAATTCGCTCGAGTTTTATGATCACTGTAAAGATGTGGCCTCCTTTATGATATTCTTTTTTAACTATACATACCATAGTGTGTTTTGATAGAATGAAACGAATGACCAGGAAATTCTGTCAGGAGATGAACCTTATCCTATTGACCTTCATCCAAAATGACCACCTCGACAAGCCACCAAACCACCTAGACAATTTGAATGGAAAAGCACGAACCCGTTGATATTTGTTCAGTCTCGTTGACTGAGCAACCCTGTCAGTTCGCGGGACGCTGTCCCTTTCACCCCGTATATAGTTGCACCAGGTATCATGGATGCGTTCGTGCGTCTTCCGAAGGAGCAAGGTTTGACCTCCCTATGGCGAGGCAACCTGGAGAACGTGATCCGGTACCTCCCCACGCAGGCCCTCAACTTCGCCTTCAAGGACGAAGAAGGATAATGCTTTTCAACCTGTTCCACTATTTCGCCAATTCCACCATCGGCCCATTAGCTCAGTTGGTTAGAGCGTCGTGCTAATAACGCGAAGGTCGCGGGTTCGATCCCCACATGGGCCACACTATTATTTTATTATTTTTTATTTTTAGTTTAAAGAGAAGGTTTATATTTTATTCTTAGAAGCTACGTTATTAAAATAAATAATAAACAAGCATTTTAAACCTCAAAATTAAATCAGGGTATCTTATAATTTGCCATAACACCTAATCACTGTGATTCTAAATGTATCTAATGTGGTCAGCAGATACATCGTAATGTAACAACTAATCTTTCATTCATCACTTTTATGTCAGTTTTGTATTAATTGAATCTTCAATATTAACCATGTAAAGGTGAAAGAAATGGTATCGTAGTCCGTGCTGAGTACTAGGCTCGCATACATTTGAGGAGGCTTCAACGGTACAAGTCTAGTCCGTCTAGCCTCACGTTCAGTACTGACGGACGGTCTGGTGTTATGTTTGGGCTTATTTCGGAGCATGCGCTGTAGGAGCTTATAAAATAAGAAAAATATTTAATTATCGCACTATTAAACTAATTGTTCTTATTGCTTTAGTGACAGGTTGTCAGTCTATCGCCTAGATTGCAATATAAAGAAACCTTCGGATCCCTTAGCTAGTTTTTCAGCATGCCCGGGAGGAAAAGCAGCTGGCACATTCTATGTTTTTCTCTCGCTCCCAGTCCAGCATGGGAGAAACACCACTGATATAGATAAATATACTTTATAACACAGTTGCTCGTAAAGGGTCTCTTATTGCAACACTCTTTTTAGTCTTACACTTCTAAAGCACATACATCAAAAAATAATATTCCAGAAATACCCATTAGAATGTCTATGAAACGCGATTTTCAGCGTTCTGTGCGCCGCAGGTTTATACTATATGTATTCTACATTTCATATACGAGTAGTATGTTGATTGTGCGTTTAATAATAGATAAAAAACATAATATACAAATCTCGTATTTTATGTAGCAAAGATAGAAAAAGAACTGCAACAAGCATATTTAAGAAAAACTACAAATCCAGTTTCTGAAATTGCCCTCATCCTCAAAATGTTTTATTTCTATTTATTCGTTATAGAAGTCTAGCTGAATACCAGGAGCGCATACTCTTTAGAGAATAGTTTCACTTCACACAAATCTAGATTCCCATTGATGTATGATGCTGCGTGTGTGTGTGCAGGTCAGATCGAGCGCAAATAAGTATCTTCACTCCATTAGCTAGTAGATATTTTATATGATTTCAAAAATTATTAAATTGTTTAAACGTTCTTTCATGCTGGACTGGGAGCGAGAGAAAAACATACAATGCGCCAGCTGTATTTCCTCCCGGGCATGCTGTAAAAACCAGCTAAGGGACCCTAGGTTTCAGTATATTGCAATTTACCTACACTTCAGCCATATACCTACAAATCTATCTTAAATAACCCTTATAACTTTGTCAGCTGTTAGGCGTTTTACGTTCTGCCTACCCCGTAAGGTATAAACGCGTGATTTTATGTACGTATGTATAACTTTGTCAGACTTGGCAAAATTACATTTATTTAGGTCGTTTACGCACTGCCTACCCCATTAGGGGATCAAGGCGTGATTCTATGTATGTATGTCATTTTAAATTTAAGAGAAATGCCTTTTGACTCGTTCGGGTATTATTTGAACCGGTGTCCTAACAAATACCGTTTTAAGAATCTAATAACTGAGCTACCTTGGAAATTATAAAGGTGCATCAGAAAAGATATGATATATTTATGTAAGTACACTGAATTATGCAAATGTGCCCATGAAACTGAACAACTTTTCCTGGGGAACATAGGTACGTGATGATGATGTTGATGAGTATCGAACTGGAGATCAACACGCAGAAGCCTGGTTTGTAACTACTTTCACATTTAATTTACTACAGAGAAGTGGGCGTGCTTATCGTGTCCTAGCCACGCCCCTTAGTACGAGAGTCGACATCCAATGTTACCTGTTGACATAGATATATAGAAACACACGACGTAGCTAAAAGCTGTAGCTAATGCTTTATGTGTTCATTCCTGCCATCTTCTGTCATAATAGGACAGAATGGGACGGTGTTTACGTCTATTTAAACCCAGAAGGGACCCAGACCCAATCCTGTGTTACGCCAAGATTAGACTTTTGCCAGGTTAGTGGCCAATCTAGCTATCGAAGTTTTTTTTTAACGTAGCTTCGACTGACATTTACAATACTAACCGACCAACGGTTAAACGTTCTTTCCGAAGCATAGAAACGCTGGTGTTGTCACTACCGGTCACCCATCTACGGCCTAGCCATGGCGACGTCGGTTGCTTAACATTCGCTATCGGAATGAATAAGCACTGACTACCTTGAGCAACGGACCCCTCTGTTGAGAATACTCTGACTTAAAATAATCAGTTTACACCTGGTCTATAATATTCAGCTCCGCCCCTGCATGGATCCATCTATCTCGCTCTGACTGCAATAGCAGCTGACCCTGTCAACTCTTCACAGCTCATGCTGTCCGTGGAAGTGCGTTGCTAGGCACGACGATAGACTGTATTCTAATGCGTAGGCAAAGGCTAAAACGCCTCGTTAGCAATTATTGTCAGTTATTTTAGATTGAAATGGTATATCGCTATCAGCCTATAATTGAAATTACAATGCATTGAAATCCCTTGATTTTACACATTTTATGTGTTTCTTTCGCTCCCAGTCCTGATAATATTATGCCAATAAAACAAGCTCTGTACAGAAGCTAATATTAATATTACTCATATTGTACATCTCCAACTGTATAGCTAGTTGCGAAGTTGCGGACCATTCTACAGACACACGTCGTCGCATTACAATGCGTCCGCTAGTGTCCAAACCAATATAATATAGTAGCACTCTTCTGACGGTATTATAATTCGTAGCATAATGCTACACGTTTGCTACGAATTGAGGGAAGAGCACACACGGCTATACCACTGTGTGAAATACTTTTAATATTTACACAGAAAACTAAATCACAACTTGATTTATTATAATTATAACTGCCTCCGTGGTCTAGTGGCTAGTTCCATGGACTACCGATCTGGAGGTCCTGGGTTCGATTCCCAGGAGGGAAACACAAAGTTGATATTTGAGAATTTATCACTTTGTGAATTTTTCCAAAGTTTGGTTAGGACATTGCAGGCTGAATCACCTGATTGTCCGAAAATAAAAAGATTTCGTGCTTCGGAGGGCACGTTAAGCCGTCGGTCCCGGTCGCTGTCTTTGATAATAGTCGTTACTCAAACCATGTCAGAGGCCTGATAGTTGTGCTTCTAGGCGGTTTAAAAACTCTGACACCAGGGTTCATCGGGTCGATAGACTCGATACCCACTCGACAGAAGAAGAACTTGATTTATTCAAATTTGGTTTATGGTTTTGTGAACCTGATAATTGCATTCACTTTTGGAATTAAATTAAACAGATCTAACTAACTCCACGGACTTTTAAAACATAATGAAGTGGGAAGAGTAAAGAAAATCTAATTTAAAACATACATACAATTACGCCTTTAATAGGGTAGGCAGAGCGGGGTAGAAAGGTCGTCGACAAAGTTTTGAGGGTTGTAAAGATAGATTTGTACGTATATTGCTGTATACAGAAACCCTTGAATTACCCTTTTTACCCTTAACTGGCTTTTACAGCATGCCCAGGAGGAAATTCAGCTAGCACATTCTATGTTTATCTCTCGCTCCTAGTCCAGCATGGAAGTATTAAAAACATTATAAGTAACAACGCGGCTTACTTAGGCGTACCGCGAGTACTGGCGAGCTGGGAACGAATCACTCGAATCAAATCTTCGAAGCTCTGAACATGTTATGATCTCCTGGTAGCGTGCAAGAACTGTTGCGAAGAATCCGTACACCGTTGCCCGTCCCCACACCGTGGTGCGACGTTGCCAACTCGTGAACACCGAGGTAGCACTCTAGGGCTCTAAAGCATCTCGCAATCGCAAGCTCTGATCATTTTATGATCTCCTGGTAGCGCACAAGAACTGTTGCGGCGTTGCCAAAACGTGCACGCACCGCTCTCCGCCCTCGCTCGCTCGGGAACCTCCCAGACGCGACGTTGCCATTACGACTGGCCGACTGACCAGGAGCCCTATTTTTGAACCATTCGAATCGAATTAGCATATGAAAGACTTTCGCATTGTAATTTGTATGAAAATCGCATACGAAAGTTGCTCTTGAGTGATTAAAAATTACGAATCCTCCCGCAGCAGATGTGCCGCTATCACTCTTTGAAAAAAATATATATATATATTTCTTTCACTCATTTAGCTCAGTGTACGTATGTTTATGGATACAAACATTTTTTATTTCAATATGTATGGTGTAAAGACACCAAAAAACGAATTTGTTTTGTTCATAAGATGTTTATGTTTTAATAAACAAATAGATATTTTTTTATCATTTCCCTTTACCTTATTGTTCAGAATTTAGCGGGCAAATAGTTTATTTTCTCTTATATCACCGGAAGTCCCAGAAGTTCCAGTGATATTAAGAGCCAATGAAATGATCGATATCTGTCTCTGTCCCTCACATGGTTTTCGTACTAGCACGCTCTCGCTTACTCTCGCTCAGTAACACAGCGTATCCTTTGTTTGAAAATGAACCTTTATGACAAGTTCCTTCTTCTTCTCAGCGAGTGGATTCTTGAGTCGAACGACCCGATGAACCCTGGTGCCGGAGTTTTCAAACCGCCTAGTAGCACAGCTATTAGGCCTCTGACCTGGTTTGAGTAACGACCACTAAAGTATCGTCGTTTCAATAGGCCATATTTGAAGGATGGAGACGCAGTAACATTTTACCAGCTCTCAAATAAAAAAATAAAAAAACTATATATTTCACTCATTCTGTCTTTAGAATCATAAATATCTTGAAATAATATTCCAAGAAATCAAAAAATTTCGTCTGAAATTTGCCGTAATAATTTAAAATTAACATAAATGTAAAATTTGAGCGACATTCAAATGTTACGTCGGTGAGCCTTTTAACTGTCAAACCGGCTAGTGATGTTACTGTGAGTAATAGCGTATTATTCCAAATAACATTAAGTATTATTTTTTTTGCTTCTTTAGTAACCATTCATTTATATCGTCCAGCAGTGAACTGTAATAGGCTGATCTGATCTGTGATATATTTTTTATCGCAATATTCATACCGTCGGGTTAAAGGTAAAACCAACTAACCCTCTGATTTGTTGTTTTGAGTTATGGCGTTTTGAAAGTTTGTGTATCATAAGATTGTACTAAATGGAACATATACTCTAATTGTTTATAAGCAAATCAACGATAGTTTCATAATGGTCTAAATTGTGTAGATATGCGGACTGTGCTCGAGCTGAGGCTCGTAAACAGTCTGCTTACCAAGCTTGGGTAAAAGCTCGTGATCGAAGAGCGCGAGCACGAAGGGTGCGATTAAAGAAGAGAGCATAATGAGTGATTCTTGTTCGTTTAATAATAAAAAAGAGAAAGCAAATTTATTTGCCAATCTGTTTGCAAGCAATTGCCGTCTGGACTCTGGCTCGAAATATCCACTCACCTTGCCTCACTGTGATTCGTTCTCAGTCGATATACCCACATTACGCACGAAGCGCTTTAAATCATTTTTCATAATGCGCACAGCTAAAGAGTGGAATTCCCTGCCTGCGTCTGTATTTCCGAGTGCATATAACCTGACTCTCTTTAAGAAGATTTATTACCTGCTTTCTTTTGAGATTTTGACGATTAGCCAATGGTTTGTTTTCATTCTTTACAGCACGTGTTTTGTATGTATTTTTTTACCTGGAATCGGCTTCCAGGTACAATCATTATGATGGAACTTTTAAAAGAAGCATGTTCAAAAGTTACTAAAGATGACTGGGCCTACGTGGTGAAACACACTGAAAAAATTATCAACGAAGACTTTGACAGAGACGTGCGGATTGACAACTGTATAGATAATGAAATTATTATCAGATTGTCTGAAGACAGCACTAGTAGTGACGACGAAGAATCTTCGACTTCGTCGTCAGAAGAAGAGTAGAACCTATAGATAACTTATAGATCAAGCGCCCGCCCATATGTCGAAGTCTCCAAATTTTGAAATGTTGAAATATTTTTGTAACGTAGATAGATAATTATTGTATGCAATACATATTTTATTTTAAATAGTGTTTTTTTTCTCACTTCAAATACGCATTTATTGCCAAAATGATGAAGGAAATCAAAAGTCTACAGTCCACATAGTCCAAGACAAGACTGAAACTTGGACCCCCATAAAAGTCCGATCTAACGCTCTACCAATCGTTTCCAAGAACGAACACACAAATACGCACAAATAATTCCTAGAACCAAGAGCAGAAAATTAAATTCATCATTTGAATAACTATTCCGGCATGTCTTGTAAAAATTAGAACAATTCCATAAACACAAAACAAAAATAATTTGTAAAATAGCACAGAGTTTTTGTATACAGAAACGTTATTTCAGACTAGCTCAGCGCCCTCTATACATCTCGTCATGTAAAAAGAGCGCTGGATGAATATTGCTCTCTCTTTCATACCTACCAACCTCTAGCTATACATGACCCTTGAGAATAACTAGTAAACTTCCCATTCAATAACAAGTAACGGTTTGAAATACTAGCTACGTATGTTTGACGCTCATGTACATCACTATTTTCCTTAAGGGTACTGAAGGTCACAATTGTCAAATATGGCCTATTGAAAATCAGATGATTCATCCTGCAATGTCCTAATCAAACTGGGTAAAACCTCACACAGTGATAAATTGACAAATATCAACTTTGTGTTCCTCCCTGGGTATCGAACCTAGGACCTCCGGATTGTAAGCCCATGGCTCTGACCACTAGACCACGGAGGCAGTTACAAGTGAGCTAAAGACACATTTAAAAATGGAGTGAGCAAATTGTGGCCAGTCTAAGTATGTTACTGTCAGTTTGAAGGAAAGTGAGTTGGCAATGATTTTTGTTGTCTATGGTTTGTCAAAAAGCTTGTCAAAGTAATCTGTTTTGAAGTTCCCGCGGCGTTAAGTATAAATAAATTTATTTATTAAATAATTAATTTTTCAGGTAAATCAGCAGTCAATCTTTTCAGATTTTTTTCCTTCTTACCCTCCCTCTCACAGATACTTATCCTTAAAAGCATTGTAATAGGCCTACCTCCTACCTAGGCCCTACAAACTTGACTCTGGCGGAATCATCACGGAAACGCCAAACAACTAAAAGTTAAAGTACCCGCGGCAGTGATATTTATTGTTTTAGTGTTATTTTCGAGAATTAAGGAGGATTATGGTATAAACGAATTATTTGCATGTCCGTGAAATGTACAATTCTACGTATAATGTGTTTTGCAGTTCCAGTAGATCCGATTAAGATAAGCACACAGATACACTATGGATACGGACCTCTCACATGCAAAATTTCAGCCTGATCGGCGCATTTTTTTTCACAAGGCGTTTCATAAAATTCTTACCCCAGGAATACATAAAATGATGCAGTATATAGTAATGTGTCAATATAATATTATTCATTTGTTACTTGGAATCTTACTTCCATGCTGGACTGGGAGCTAGAGAAAAACATAGAATGAACCAGCTGTATTTTTTTCCGGGCATGCTGTAAAAACCAGCTAAGGGATCTAAGGATTTCATGGTATTGCAATTTAGGCGATGGGCTGATAACCTGTTACTACAGCAATATACCTACAAATCTATCTTAAATAACCCTCAAAACTTTGTCAGACGTGGTTGAACGACCTTTTTTTACGTCATTTACGCTCTACCTACCCCATTAGGGATAAAGGCGTGATTATATGTGTGTAATCGATTTTATATATGTCTTTGTCAGACCTATGACGCAGTGCATTTGCAACTCACTCGTTCTGCAATGTAGTCAATCGACTACGGAGTTGCTACGTGCGTAGCATGTACGTAGACAGTCGTAGCAATTTGCTACGAATATCATGTTACGACTAATATTTTATTAACGTGTCATGCTCTGAAAGTGCTATTTTGTGCAGGGAGTAGGCTGCACAAAATTCAATTTTGTGCACAAAGGCAGGCAAAAGTATCAACAAATAAATGCATCTCTTCTAAGCAAAGAAAATTAGGCCATACAGCCAAACACAATGAGAAGTTTATACATAGAACTTGTAATTTTAAAATATTTTCTTCTAATTATTGGTCTTTTGTGTATTTATGACACAAAACGATATTTAAGTTCAATTACGATAGTGTTTTTGATTTATTTACAACATTAATTTAATAGCAGTATGTATAGGTTTCCAGGACTGGGAGCGAGAGAAAAACATAGAATGCGCCATCTGCATTTCCTCCCGGGCATGCTGTAAAACCAGCAACGGGATTCGTGGGCTTCTTTGCATTGCAATTTAGGCGATGGGCTGACAATCTGTCACTATAGCGATACACATTTCAATCAAAAATAGCCCTCAAAACTTGTCAGACGTGGCTGAACGACCTTTTCTTTGGTCGTTTACGCTCTGCCTACCCCATTTGGGATAAAGGCATGATTATATGTATGTATAGTTTTCCTGCCCAATAAATCAAAGGTGTTTCAGGATTGCTATCTTATAGTTTGGGATGAATGCACAATGGCAAATAAAAAAGCTGTTGAAGCCGTGGATAGACCACTGCGGGACATTCGCCGAAACGACAGTCCAATGGGGAATGTGACGGTACTTTTCTCTGGTGATTTCCAGCAAACTCTTCCGGGTGTTACTCGGGGAACCCGAGCCGATGAAATCAATGCATCATTGAAGCGTTCATATCTAGGGCCTCAAATAAAACGAATGCGTCTTACAATATACATGCGAGCACAATTAGGCGGAAATTCTAAGGCACAAGGATTTTCAAATATTCTTTTGGAAGTTGGGGAGGGTACTCTTCCTGAAAATTAAGGAAAAGTTGTAATTTTGTTTAAGGCAGAGTTGTGTCGTCCAAAGATGAGCTGATAAATTCAGTGTTTGGAGATGTTCCAAGTATTCCACAACATACTAATTCTTGGTTATGTGAACGCGCCATACTTACACCCAAAAACGAACAACCTGCTCCATTAATGAAATTAATTTTTGGAGATGAAGTAGAATTGATGGAGATGAAGTGGTTTACACGTCTTATAACAGTGTTGTAAGCGAGGACGATGCTACAAACTACCCAATAGAGTTTTTGAGCTCACTTACAGCGAGTGGTCTTCCTACACACTTAAAGTCCGAGTGCCCATAATGCTTTTGAGAAATCCAACTCCACCCAAATTATGTAATGGCACCCGACTTAAAGTATGTGAAATACGAGATAAGGCTAGGGAGATGATGACCCGACTTAAAGTATGTGCTTTGCAGAGAAATTTAATCCATGCTGAGATTCTTACTGAATGTGGCACGGGCAAAACTGTTTTCATACCCAGAATTCCACTTATTCCCAACAATTTCCCGTTCGAATTTAAGCACATAAAGTTTTCTGTAAGTCTCTGCTTCGCAATGACCATTAATAAATCTCAAGGTCAAACTCTTAAAGCTGCTGGGGTGGATCTAAGATCCAACTGCTTTTCTCACGTATGTGGCATGTTCACGAGTGAGTAGCGCTGAACAATTGTTTGTTTTAGCCCCAACGGGAAAAGCTACTAATGTAGTTTATAGAGATATTCTTTGATTTTAAAAGTTATTTATTACTTTCACATAGTTCACCACGAACGAAGTCGCGGGCACCAGCTAGTATCGACTAATTAAAAAAGTTAAAAGGCGGGAAAGACTTGTTTAGTATACACAAAAAAAAAAGAATTTCCTAAATTTTAAAAGTTGACGTGGAAAACAGAGTTTATAATTCGTGCACAAAATCATTTTTGTCCTCGACTAAATATAAATAAAATATCTCGGTCAAAAAGCACTTGTTTTGTGCACTTGTCGTAAAATTTGCTAATTGTTGTCAAAATTTAGATTAACCTAGGAACTCAACAGTTTATCGGTGCTTTTATCATCAAACCTACATATCAACACTTCAGCTGATGATCATTTTAGTACCGTTTTATAATAATTGATGTTTTTCCTATGTTTGCCGATCGTTTAATGAGCCCGATAGGAGTCAACGACCTTCTAATTACAATAAAATAAAATAAAATAAAAACGTTTGAGCGTAGATAAAGATTTTTGGGCTGCAATGTTGTTGCGTAGATATAATAAATAATATACCTACCTATGTATAAGTCCTCGCCCGGGCTCACCCCGGGATCTGCACTGAGCTAGCAGCTGCCGGTCGAGCTACCAGGACTGCATCTCTCAAAGGAGTATTACACTCAAATTGCAGACATGACGTCACACATCGCTACCACTCACGCACCCTAAGGGAATGCGCGTGTGGGTACATTTATACAAACAAGTATGGCAAAGCTGTAGTGGCTGAGATAAAACCATAGCACCATTCCTTCTGTTTTGCGTTTGGCTCAGTTCCGGCCATCCATAGCAACCGATATCCTAGGGGATCATGACATGTACACAGGTGTCTCGTTGCTAGGTAGCCTGGAATGAGATAGATGCATCTATGCCTCCTCTGCTTACTCGCAACCCCGATGCGATTTTGATTTACTTGCTGAAGAGCGCGTGAATGAATATATCGGGTGTTAGGAGCAGCATCATGAGAATAAGACTGATTACCAAGTTGTTTGAGGCCCTTACTTTGTTTTATAACTAGACTATTTCTATATGTCTTAACTAAAATATCCGTATTTTATCATTTCTCATACGTACAGAGTGTCGGCAGAACGTTGAACACACGAAAATGGAAGATAGCAACCAATATGCGAAACCCTTAGTCTTCAATCACTTAAAGTTTTTTAAACGCAATGTAAAGAAAAGCTTAAAATCGTGTTTTACCCATTTTCGTAATGTTTGAAGGCGCAACTTTTTGTCTAGCTGTTATCTGCACCAAACCACAAAACAATAATTTAAGAGGAATTTACCTACAGTCTAGACAAAATAAAAGTTTTGTCAGTTTCGTTTATCTTACATTAACTTGGTCTTCAAAGTTTCAAACTTATGAAATTAGATTATTAAAATATAATCTGAATGAAAAAAACCATGGGCCTAGATCAAATCTTTTGGGCTGGGTAGATAGCAGACGACCCCACCTGTCTATCATTTTTGTATGTTCAACGTTCTACCGCACACTCTATATAAGGGTCGTTCACTTTTAGATATTTAAACATATATATCAAATTACGCATAATAATCTCAGTGCATTCGTAATGTCCTGGTGCAGAAAGCTTTCGAGCGCTTTAATAGGCTGTATAGATAGGTCTCCAACCCAAACCTAATAAATAATATTTTATATATTCTAACTCAAATGATTGAAAAAAATAAATGGCGGGAATGAATTGTTTAGTTTACAATATTTTTTGTAGAATTTCCTGAATTTTCTAAACAATCGAAGTGAAAAGCAGAGTTTATAACTCGTACACAAAACCATTTTTGTCCTGGACTTAATATTAGCTTGCGAGGCTCGTTAAGGCGATGTATGAAGTAATAAAAAAAAAGCGCTCGTTGGTCAAATGGTGATGCTTATTCATCCCAATAACGAATGCGAAAAAATAAACAAGAAAAAAAAAGGCGTGTGACTAAACACTGGCCGGCATGTTCTCCCGGGCTATTATACTCGAATAACTGGTAGCTGTATTTGTTTGAATTTTACAAATACTTTCTTTTGTTTTCTTTCGGAATAGCATCTGTCGCAGCTACATCCTAAATTGTATAGTATTACATGCGAGCCAACACATAATTTTGTCACAATGCGTTGCGTATTTCACACGGTACGGGGTGAAAAGGACAGCGTCCCGCTAACTGATAGGGGTTGCTCAGTCAACGACACTGAACAATTTTCACCAGGAAATGACTACCTTGATCGGGCAATTTGTATGGAAAAGCCATTTTTTATTTTATTTTCCTGAATGAATTTCCTGGTGATAGTTGTTCTGTATCTGTGACTGAGCAACCGCTACCAGTTAGCGGGATGCTGTCCCTTACACCCGGTATAACACTAGACGTAGTGAAGTTTCGCGTATGTTTGTGGAGCTGGTCGAGGTGGCTTAGAGATAGTATTGCCGGCAATGGTAGCGCGCAGTATGAGACCGACCAGTGAAGAGAACTTGATAGTTGGAGATGTGGTCCTTGTGACAGATGCAGCTTGGGTGATCGGTAGTGGTATCACAACTCGTGTCACAGATAATTGGCCGAAGGCATGTCAGAGGTTGTTTGGTGGCTGAAACTCTGAGAGCTGGGTTGTACATTACCTGCCAAGAGTAATAATCTAATCTAGGATAAGGTCGAATTTCGCTTCTGGGTTGCGAAGGTCAGGTCAAAAACCCAATACCGTTCAACCGTTCAATTCTCTAGAGCACCTGATCTCGATCAGCCGACCTCGGAAATCAGGGAAAATGAATGAGTCAAATTTGACGGCAGAGATGCAATCGAGGCAATCATTACTATGTATGGTAAAACAATAAGTAATAGATAACTTAATGTTCAAATCCTTATCCTTAGCTTATCCATATATCGTAAACGAGTCCAGTTCCTTATTAATTGTAACCTCCCGGGCATGCTGCAGAAGTCAGAAGATGAAGGACTAACAAGGGAGTCAAAGTCGAGTCACAGAATAAATAATTACAAGTAGAGGTTGATTTTAAAAGTGCTCATTTCAGATTTAGGAAGTTCATGAAATGTAAAAGTTATAAAACATGATTATACGGGGTGTAAGGGGGGACAGCGTCACACTAACTGATAGGGGTTGCTCAGTCAACAAAACTGAACAACTATCAGCAGGATTAATTATAGGAAATAAAAAAGACTTTTTACTTTTCCATACAAATTGTCTGATTGCGGTGATTGTTTTGTATGGGGAGGTCAATTTACTATTTCGTCTTCTGAAATTTGAATTTCCTACTGATGGTTGTTCAGTTTCGTTGACTGAGCAACCCCTATTAGTTAGCGGGATGCTGTCCCTTACACCCGGTATATGATGCTAGTGTTACATCTCAAGTATAGTTTTCATTATATCTTGGTTTAATAATTGGCTATTTAGATGCCAGTTACTTACTGTGGCTGTCGTCGCGGCCGGGACATGCGAGCTATTTTTAAACAACGCTACCAGGATATCATGAAGGTACAGAAGTTACAGGCCACGAGACGAGCTCGACTACACCCACATGCAAATGCAATACAGGTGCGCCCATCACAACGTATGCAATGGAAGATGGACGACCGCCGGATAAGAGCAGGACGGGTGATTTATTACTTTACCCCGTGACCGTGGCAGCGAAAAGGGATGTGAATGACCCTGAATGACCGGGAGCAATCGATACCTCACTCTATCGGTCTAACTAATGTCGGTAAAAATGGGTACTATTTTTTTTTTTATACAGTAGGTACTTTGTACATACTAAAAAACAATGCATGCCATCTCTAAGTGGCAGCTAACTTCTTCTTCTTAGCGAGTGGATTATCGAGTCGAACAGCGACCCGATGAACCCTGGTAACAGAGTATTTAAAACACCGAGTAGCACAGCTATTATATTAGGCCTCTGACATGATTTGAGGAACGACCACTATCAAAGACAGTGACCAGGGCCGACGGATTAACGTTTACTCCGGAGCACGGAATCCTTTTTTTAAGAACAATCAGTTGATTCAGCCTGCATTGTCCTAACCACACCGGGGAAAACATCACAAAGTGATAAATTGACAAATATCAACTTTGTGTTCCCCCTATGAATCGAACCCAAGACCTCCGGGTCAGAAGCCCATGGCTCTGACCACTAGACCACGGAGGCAGCTAACTAAAATAGAGGCAAATCAACGTCAGTGTTTCACTTTTCTTAAATTTACTATAATTATCTCGAGAACTATTCATCCGATTCAGTACTGTTTGAGGGGTTCCATCCCCAAAGGAAAAAACAGGATCCTATTACTGAGACTTCGCTGGCCGTCTGTCACCAGCTTGGGTCACCAGGCTATATCTGAAGTGATAACTAGAGAGTTCTCATTTTTGCAGATCATGTATTTCTGTTGCCGCTATAACAACAAATACTTAAAACAGAATAAAATAAACATTTAAGGGGACTCCCTGTTTGCTTCTTTTTGAGCTAGTGGACTATGGGTTTATTGTTATTATAGATAGATTCAAAATTATATTTATGTCAATTTCACCTAGTTTTAAGTTTTACTTCTATGTCAAAGAAAAATAAAAACTTTTTGTATTTGTATTTGTTTGTAGATCGAAGAAAACTCCAAGATTACGGTAAATGAGCCTTTATTATCACTATTTTTGGACACTTTACAAATTAGCACATCTACTTGTTGCCACCATCATTTGAAGATAAAAGAACATTTATAGTTTTATTAACAACAGGTTGCAACGTACTGCGGCCCAGGGAAAGAAGACATAACCACAAAAGCAGGAAGACTTCAAGTCTAATAACAAACTTTATCAAAAACATTAGAAAGCATACATAAGCTACTGATATGCCTACATCCAGTATCTCACATTCATAACTCTTTATGTAACAATTTTGTCATATAAACATATTAAATTATATCTGGTGCTTAACATTAACCTTATATTAACCGAAGCTTAAAGCCACTTAAACTCAATTCTAAATATTAATTAACATAACATAAAAAGTCAGATCATTCATAGAACTATTAGATATTATATTTTATCATAAAACATAACACCCTGTCTTAACAATTATTATTATAGACTTCCAAAGGTGCAGCATTGGGCTCCCTCATTAGGACCATAGTACCTTCAGTTACAATAGCTATTTTAATAATGTTTCACATTGTTGTCAGAGACCAATCCTATAAACGCTCCACCCCGTTCATTTCCAAATCCAACCCTCTTGAGAAGGAGGTGTTCTTGGTCAGCCCACAAATTTCATTGTTTCAAGGAATTTTAACATTTCTTTAAAAAGCTGTAGGTGAGGAGTTTTCTCAGTCATATTTGTAGCGTGTATTTTCCCTCTGCGTAAATGGGAATTGTCGCTGTTCAGACAGGAGAAAAGTCTGTCTAGGCTGATGATGACTTGTGCAGTTACAGCTGCATCTTGAGTCGGTGTTCCTGAAAATGGAAGCAACATAAGGACTATTCAATTGTGGAACATGACGAAAATTAACATGCTTGGAAGGCAGATTTCTCAACCTAGTAATTCTCTGCGGTTATTTTTCTTATCAAGTCATTTTTCGAGTCAAACGGCCCGATCAGAATTTCAAGCTGAGATGGTTTATGACAACCTCTGTCAAATATCCTCAAGACCACGGAGACAGTTACTATTCTCTGACGTGCATGGCAGAGATATTTCCTTTGCTGAAATCGTACTCAACTCCAAAAAGAAGCTGTGTAATGTAACTGAAACATAATGTTGTTGAAACTTATGGATGGGACTCCCCTGGTAGAACCAGTAACGGCGTGGTTGAGAACAGATAGAGGGGATCGCAGTTATACATATAGGCTCTGACATGGCTTGTGTAACGAACACTGCTACCGATCGCAAGAGGACACAACTTAACTAAATCTTGACTCAAATTTTATATGAACATCTTCATCACTTTTGATCCACACTATTTTTATTAGTAGAGAGGAAAAACACATATTCTTTTTTAACTGATTATCACCGGGACTATTTTTTCAGCGCCTTAACAAAACATACTTAAGTTTTATTGAATCTGCAGCATCTTGTGGGTCTGGTCCGAAAACGTGACAATGGTGGCGTTGAAAGTAGGGTCAAACCCCTTCTCCCGTCATCGTTCCTCACGTACCTACCACACGTTCCCTTGTCCTAACCGTCACACGCGTCCCTAAACCGTCATCAAGTCTGTCCAGTCCTCCCATTTATTCCTCCCGTCTATGACTTGCTCCAGTCGCTTCTCTTTCCGTCGATCTTGAAACTTATATCGTTCCAGTGCACGTGTATAAAAGTATTACAGATTATTAATACAACACATATTATGAATTGAATCGCTGCCAACATTTTAACAACATAGCGTGATGCACTTCAAAGCACTCTTAATTCTGCCTGCCTGCCCCCAAGTAAAGAAGCAAGATGAAATGTTTTCTAAGTTAGTTCAGGTAACACAGAATTAAATAAAAAGGTTCCGTCATTATCGGTTTAATCACTCATTTTGTTCCCTGCCCCTACGTTAGATAGCATAATGTTGTCGTTAATCCAGGTAACACTGTGAATCTGAAAAAAAATCCTGTCAAAATCGGTTAAAATACAAACTCAATTTAGATCCCTGCCTACTGCCTACCCCTTAAATACGGTGACGTGATTATATTTATCCTTAGTTTGCGTTCAGGTAAAACTTTGTTGAATAAAAAAACTCCAATCAAAATCGGTTAAATACACTTCTAAATTGAGTTCCCTGCCTACTTCGTACTCCCTAATCCGGTGGCGTGATTATTTATATCTACAGTTTAAGTCTTGGTAGCACTCAATTGAATTAAAAAGTCCTATCGAAATCGGTTAAAAACACTAACTAAATTCAGTTCCCAACTACTGCCTACCTCATTAGTACGGTGGCGTGATTATTTATATCTTTAGTTTGTATCTTGGTAGCACTCAGTTGAATAAAAAAAGTCCCATTGAAATCGGTTAAAAACACTAACTAAATTCATTTCCCTGCCTACCCCCTAAGCACAGAGGTGTGATTATTTATATCCTTAGCTTTAGACTAAGAAACACTTAGTTCAATAAGAAAGTCCCATCAAAACCGATTAAAATTCAGCAACTAAATTCAGTTCCCTGCCTACTTCCTACCCCCTAAGTACGGAGGCGTGATTATATAAAGCCTTTGTCCGACTCCAGGTTACCATCTATAACCATACCAAATTTCAACAAAAACCGTACAGCCGTTTAGGCGTAAAGGAAATCACTAACTGAATTCAGTTCCTAGCCTATTACCTACCCTCTAAGTACGGTAGCGTGATTATATATAGCCTATGTCCGTCCCGGGGCTACCTACTATCTATTACCATACTAAATTTTATCAAAATCCGTTAAGGCGTTTAGGCGTGAAAGAGCAACAAACAAACAGACAGATAGACAGAGTTACTTTCGCATTTATAACATTAGCTTTTACCCGCGACTTCGTCCGCGAAGTTTATTTTTCTCCTTCGCCCACCCGTGATTATCAGAGTCTTGTAGTCGTCTGTAGGGTCACACCTCTTCTCCCGTAATCATTCTGCACGTAGCTACTACACGTTCCTCTTGTCCTCCCGTCACACGCGTCCCTAAACTGTCATAATGTCTGCCCAGTCCTCCATTCCTCCCGTCCATGACTCGCTCTAGGCGCTTCTGTTCCCTTCCCTCTCGTTTATCTTGAAACTTATGTCGCTCCAGTGCACGTGTATAAAAGTTTCACGGATTAGTTATACACAATACACATTATGAATTGAATTGCTGCCAAAATTTTATAGCACTCTTAAATCTTGCTTAAATTATTAAAAACCACAAAAAAAACAGTTCCCTGCCCCCTAAGTATGGTGTAGTTTGTGATTTTAATCGTTTTTGATGGAACTTTTTTATTGAACTAAGTGTTACCACAGATTAGATAATAGTTATTTGGTGTTACCTAGGCAAAAGCTAAAGTTACAAATAATCACGCCCCTATGCTAAGGGGGTAGGCAGTACGCAGGGAACTGAATTTAGTTAGTGTTCTTAACCGATTTCGATGGGACATTTTTTATTTAACTATGTTTCACCTAAACACAAACTAAGGATAAATATAGTCACGCCACCGTACTTTGGGGGTGGGCAGTAGACAGGGGGATCTGAATTGAGTTTGTTTTAATAGGACTTTTTTTAAGTTTACTCAATGTTATCTGAATTTACGATACAATCGCGGTACATAACGTAGGGGATAGGCAGGGAACAAAAAAAACTGTGTTTTATCCGATTACGAAGGAATCTTTTTTATTTAATTCTGTGTTATCTGGACTAACTTAGAATATATTTCATCACTTGCTTCTTTACTTGAAGGGTAAGGCAGGCAGAATAAAGAGTGGTATGATCATCATCTGCATCACGCTATGTTGTTTAAATGTTGGAAGCAATTTAATTAATACGTGTGTTGTGTATTAATAATCTGTGAAACTTTTATACATGTGCACTGGAGCGACGTAAGCTTCAGGATGGACTGAAACGAGTCGTGGACGGGAGGAACGGACGCGTGTGACGGATAGGACAGAGGGAATGTGTACGATAGGTACGTGAGGAACGATGACGGGAGAGGGAGTTTGACCCTACTTTCACCGCAACCATCGTCACGTTTTCGGACCAAACCCACAAGACGCTGCAGATAATAACAAGTGGACAAAGGAGAAAAAATACTTCGCAGACGAAGTCGCGGGTAAAAGCTAGCAGCCTATAAATAGTCCCAGTCCGAAATTGTATGTATGTAATTTACAAATATTAAGAACAAAAAATAAATAACAAAGGATCCCGTGTCCGCTGGTATCCGCCCAAACGTGCCCATAATGCTGGCGGCATTGCCTCGTAGAATGGCTGAGCTATTTGCTGGACCAGGATCGAGCAGGAACGGGAATTGCGACCACAATCTCTAAAGCGCCACGCCGCCTTATCTTGCGCACAAACTCTTTCGATAAAGCACACGGAACGCAAAGGGAACGAAGTCATATCTTAGGGTCGTATTTATAAAGCGATCTCGAGATTGAGAGCAATCTTAAATGTGGATTTGACTGTTCTTTTTGTACTGAAATGACATTCCTGATACAAACTCAATCTTGCCGCTAGTCTCAAGAGCGGAGTATAAATACGGGCCTTAGGACAAAGTCTGCGTACTCAAGTAACCGCAGCGGAGCCGATGGAATGAGTGGTTCTGGGGAGATGGCAGCATCATTCTATCCTGGTCCGTGACGTGAGTGATCCCGCCTGTCTTGTTTACATCAAGCCACGTGTGTCACTTCCTGTACCTGTACCTGTTTTTGTTACCAGGAGCTCATGTCACTAAAAAGGTCATAGAGAAAGGTACGTTCATCCGCCGCGGCGTACATCGTTCGATTATAGTATAGGCTCAGACCAAATAATTTGGTCTGAGAGTATAGGTCTATGCAAACGCTGGGGAATAACGTGGCCCTGTATGGTAAACAACGCATTACGGTTGGTTGTAAAGTGAAACGCAACTGGGTTAACATAGTCAAGGCGGTCGAGGCTTTGAAAGAGTACAGTCTAATATGGCCTCCAGAACAGTAATGGCGGTCGCACTATTGATTCTGATTTATGAAACGGAGTACCTGGTTAGACTTTTTTTCATCGAGGGTAGTCAAATAAAGCACATTGTTGATCTCGATATCTATCGAAATTTATAAATTATCGCAGTAAATAGCGAATATTATTGTGCAGTTTTGTGTTCTTTCCGTACTAAAAAAGTTAATTCATCACTGCAAGTGTTATCTCCAGTAATCCTGCGGGATTTGCATCGGAATTCTCTAATACGTGTGACGGCCATAGACTTATCGAATGTTTACGTTTTTTAATTGACTTTGCAGCAGAAGTTTACTGAAAATAGTGACACTTTTGATAATAGTGAAGTGTAGCGGAACTGTTTTGTGCCGATTGATGATATTCTGGACTAATCCTGCGGGACGTTTTTCAAAATTCGTTTGTGACTGACGACCAAGGACCTGTCAGTTGTTTATGTGTATCGGATACTTTTTCTAGAAGTTTTCAAACAGTAAAGTTTTTCTTTTCAAGAAGCGGGGTGTGTCTGGACTGCTTAGTGCCAATTGGTAGGACTTATCATCCTAGTT
Source organism: Scrobipalpa costella (assembly GCA_949820665.1). NCBI lineage: Eukaryota > Metazoa > Arthropoda > Insecta > Lepidoptera > Gelechiidae > Scrobipalpa > Scrobipalpa costella. The sequence goes on from OX463295.1 coordinate 39,810,162, forward strand.
TTATCATCATATTTCATCATCTTTAACCCATCACCATTTCAACGTTCACCGTCCAGATAAGCGCCATCTAGTACAGCCCATTGGTACTACGCTCACACATTCTGCGCCTGCGGCATCCAGTACCTATTGAAGCTCATACGTTGGTTGTTCCGTAGCTTTGAGACAGAGGGCGCTGCCTGCCCTGTCCATCTAGTGGCAAACTTAAAAACTACTACCTAAACTACTAGCCTCAGCAGAACAGCTCCTCGCCTGCGCTCGCGTCACCACCCGACCGTGACCCGATCCGTAGTATCAGCAGTTTCTTACGTCGTCTCCAGAGGGCGCCGTAATCACTATTATGGCCAGGTGTACCAAGTGTAATCTTGTTGTAAAGGATAATGCTATACGTACATGCTCTCAGTGCTCAGCGGTTTACCATGATCACTGCATCGCCCAAGATAATTCGCCGAAAGGTGCCAAAAAGTCTTCTGATACCTGGAAATGCATCAAATGCTCCACCGACAATTCTTACACAGCTGAGAAAATTACTTTATCGGACTTGAAGGCTTACTTTGACAAGAAGCTGGATAAGGTCAAGAAAGACATACTAAAAGAGCTTACCGATGAGATTAAAAGCGTCGATAGTAGGGTCGCCAGCATTGAGTCTAAATACGACCTGATTTTGGAAAAAACCAACAGTATTGTGAGCTCTCTACGTGACACACAAGCTAAACAAGTTACACAGGAACTGCAGATTAAAAATCTAGAGGAAGAGATTGGACAACTTCGTACAGATATGAAGAGTTTGAAAGAGTATAGAACTACAGCAGATCTAAAGTTAGCCGAACTTGACAGCGTTAAGAAAAATTTGAATGACGTGGAGCAGCGTGCTAGACTCAACAATCTAGAAATATTTGGCGTACCTGAGCGTAAAAATGAAAACCTTGTTGAGTTGATGTTGAACATCGCTACACATATCGAATTCCCCTTGAAAAAGGATGATTTAGAATATGTCACCCGCGTATTCTCCCGTACAAAAAGTCCTGGCCTCCCCAAAACTATCATCACCAAATTTAAATCGTCTCTGGTTAAGGACAATTTTCTGAGCGCTGCCCGTAAACATCGCGGCTTGACATCCACAGATCTGAAAATTACAGGAGAGTTAAAAAATTATATTTACAGAACTCCCGAGGTATTCGCGGTAAGTTAGTGGATTTTACTCAGGGGCTGCTACTAAATGATTATGATATAGTATGTATTTGTGAAACGTGGCTACATAACCAAATCGGAGATTCTGAGGTTTGTGACAGTCGTTATGTAGTATACAGACAGGATCGGCCCGTCGAAGGATCTCTCACCGGTCGAGGCGGGCGGATGCGCTCGATCGGCGGCGGCGTGATGGTGCTGTCACGCCGCGAGCTGAGCGCGCGCGCGCTTCCTACCCCTGACGGTGCTCACTATGATATGTTACATATGGTAGTAGATGCAAAAGTGCTCCGTTCTTGTCGTGATCTTCATATAATCTTTGTTTATATAACGGGAAAGACTCAAAATGACCATGACGCGAAACTTGATCAATTTAACCAATATTTAAATAATTATATTTTTAATAACACGACAGTTGACTACTTGATATTGGGGGATTTTAATCTTCCCGAGGTAAAATGGGAAATCAAACCTGATTCTTTATCTTTGTTACCTTTAACAGTGAACAATGATACACATACGGCTTTTCTTGAAACTTTATCGCTGTTCGGACTTGAACAATATAACGCCTTTCCTAACGATAACGGGAACTTCCTGGACCTAGTTTTTTGCACTAATGATGTAAGTATAAACCGTTGTCCATTGCCTTTGACGCGAGAGGACTTACCTCACCATCATGCACTCGAACTGGATATATTAAATATTGGACTTAATATGTTAAAAGACCCTAGATACAGAATTTATAATTTTAGAAAAGCTAACTACGAAGCTATACGTGCACGTCTTTCCGATATTGATTGGGATAGCCTATTGAATGCAGCGGATGATGTAGATGACGCCGTCAGTATCTTCAATAATGAGTTAAAACATATTATCGAGAAAGAGGTTCCCAATTTCTTAAGTAATGACTCTAATTATCCAATTTGGTTCTCTAAATCTCTTATTAAGATAATTGAAGAAAAAGCTAAATTTCATTTCCGTTGGAAAAGGTTCGGAAATTCCTTGGATTATGATTCATTTTCTAAATTACGTGAACGACATAAGGCTGTACAAGCCGAATGCTGGAATAATTACATAACTAGTTGCGAAGACTCTATTGTTAACAACCCGAAGCAGTTTTGGAGGTACAGTAACAATCTGAGAAAGGATCGCGGGATTCCAAGCCAAGTCTCTTACGGTTCTCAAGTCGTGAATGGTGCAGCTGATATTTGTAAAACATTTCTTGATTATTTTCTCTCGGTTTATGTCAGGAATGGGAGCTCTTATATCAATACGGTCACTACTTCCTCCTCATCTGTCACTAACTCTATTAACTCAATTGAACTTTCATTAGGTCTTGTTAAAAAATACTTAATGAAGCTCAACAAATCTAAAGGTGCTGGAAGCGATGGTATTCCATCCATTTTTGTTAAAGAGTGCGCCGCAGAACTTGCCTATCCTTTGTTAATTATATTCCAATGGTCTATTCGTGACGGTATATATCCGGCTAAATGGAAGGAGGCTTTAGTCACGCCTATTCATAAAAATGGCTCCAAGCAATTGGTTGAAAACTACAGACCTGTTTCGATACTTTCAGTATTCGGAAAAGTATTTGAATCTGTGGTTTTTGATCAATTGTATCCAGTAATTTCATGCTGTATCCCAACCTCGCAACACGGTTTCATGAGGAGACGCTCAACTGTCACAAATTTAGCAGTTTTTACGGATTTCGTTGCTCGCAACATGGCCCTGGGTAGCCAGGTAGATGCCGTGTACACCGACTACTCGAAATGCTTTGACAGAATTGATCATGACATTTTAATTTCGAAACTTCTTGAAGTCGGTGTACATGGTGATCTCCTAAGATGGCTAGACTCTTACTTACGCAAACGTCTTCAAGCTGTGAGAATCGGCACTTTTAAATCTAACTTCGAAAGAATTCCGTCAGGAGTGCCACAAGGCTCACATTTAGGGCCGCTTCTATTCAACATTTATATATATGACATAACATCGTGCTTTCTCTTCTCTAACGTTTTGATGTATGCGGACGATAAGAAGATATACATGCCTATAAATAATGAGGCAGATTGTATAAAGTTGCAGGAAGATTTAAACAGACTTACTGAGTACTGCAATCGTAATTGCCTAGATCTTAACGTTAAAAAGTGTCAAGTCATCACCTTCACCCGTAAGCACAAAACTATATCTTTTAATTATCACCTAAATGGGGTTAGTATACCTAGAGTTGCACTTGTAAAAGATCTTGGTGTTATGTTAGACAACAAAATGCTATTTACTACACATTACGATTGCATTACTCAGAGAGCCCGCAAGATGCTTGGATTTATTTATAGAACTACAAAACCTTTTCGAAAACCTAGTACGATCAAGCTTTTGTTCTTAACATTTGTCAGGAGTTTATTAGAATATGCATCTTCAATATGGTCTCCGGCTTATTCAACACACCAAACCCAAATCGAATCCATTCAGCGGCGGTTTATTAGACAGATAAACTACAAGGCAAGGAGAAGAGAAGACTACGATGCCAGTCTTGTACATTTCAATATGCTTTGCCTGGAGGATAGACGATCGGTTGCGGACATGAAGTTTTTGTACGACGCGGTCACCGGCCGTGTGGATTGCCCTGATCTCACTGCTCGGATTGGCATTAGCGCCTGTAGCAGACGCACACGATATCCTCGATCGTTCTATTCCGGTTTTTCACGTACTAATTATTCCCAAAACTCCATCATTAACAGAATAGTACAAACCTATGAGTCGAAGTTTAATGAAGCCGATATTTTCTTCCTAACCCGTAATCAATTCATCAATTGTGTTTATAGTAAAATCTCTACTCTATGAATATGCCCTTACATTACAATGAAGCCATGAAGCTCATACACTACACAATACACATACATTCACACTTACACGCACACTTAGCCTACCTTATGTTTATTGTTTACTACCCTATTATGTATATTTAATATGATGAACTCTGTTATTGGCTATATAAGTTTTTTAAGATTACTGTTTGTAATAGTGATATAATTGCTGTTGGGTTCTCAATAAAGAAATTAAATTAAAGTTAGATAAATAGCAACATAAATAATTATCTTTATGAACGCTTACATGTTTGTTTATGTTTACATCTTATTATAGATGGAGAGGAGAGGGCACCGAAAGGATCATATTTTTTAAATTACTTGATTGCTTCATCGCGATAGTTTCGACAACCGGTCTGAAAAGTTCCGAAATGGTGCTATTGTATTGAGTGTGCGCGTCCGTCTGGACGCTCGCAGCGCTCATCATAAAGTAATCCGTGATCCAGGCTAGCGTAGAGACTTGTGAACCGGCGTATTCGTCATATAAGAGCAGGAATTTAGCGAATGCGTTGTAGTCTTGTCGTCCAATTCCAAATACTACTATTTAGGTATTTTCTAGAGTATAAGCACAGAATATATAATAGTACTACATAGTATAAGTGTGCCTATAGTAGCGAAAGCACTGCGAACTGACGTCATAGGAGCATCTCCGTCTAGTTATGAGCTCCTGGTATCCCAATCCGGCGGAAAAGCGACGACGCCACGTCGGCCGCTCTCGGTCCCCAAGTCGCAGGGCTCGCTTTCAGCTTTTTTTGCCAATTTTGTTTTTCACTTCCTGAAATAAAATCCTGGTGAAAGTTGTTCAGTGTCGTTGACTAAGCAACCCCTATAGGTTTGCGGGACGCTGTCCCTTACACTCGGTATACTGTGATGTTGACACAGATTAATTCAGTGACTATAAGTTGCTGATCATATTTTAGGGTGTGATAACCTTATTCCTAATTCGTAGGTGTACCCATAAAACTGAACAACTTACCCCAAGGAACATAGGTCGAAATACGAAAATAAAATTGGCCCTCCCATACAAAGGGTGTCCAGTCTATTTGTATGGTCAAATATTTTCGACCTATGTTCCTTGGGGAAAATTGTTCAGTTTCATGAGTAGAAGAATCACACCCTAATATATGGTCAGTATTTTTTTTTTATACTCATTGCCGGATCATTAAACCTATTTCCAGTTGCGTACTGTGTAAATAAGTGTACCTATACTAACAATAATGCCAGGCAGATAGACAGACTACTAGAAACAGGTGTTCTCTCCTTGTCAGTCATGTAACCCTAGTATCCGAACTGGTGCAGTGCCCCAGTGGTGCTCGTGTAACGCCCACAAACTAAGTAAGTAGTAAGTACGACGATAAAGGTACGATACCACACTAAAACGAACTCTTACATTGTATTGCGATCCTGGTATCCGCATGAACATAGACGACGTTAGGCGAACAGCTTTTCATACGAACAGTCTCTATCTACATCCTACTTCCATTCTGAACTAGGAGCGAGAGAAAAACATAGAATGTGCCAGCTGCATTTTCTCCTGGGCATGCTGTAAAAACCAGCTAAGGGATGCAGCGACGGTTTTAGTATATTGAAATTTAGGTGATGGAAAGACAACCGGTCACTACAGCAATAATATACCTACAAATCTATCCTAAATAACCCTTAAAAAGTTTGAGACGTGGCGGAAATAACTTTGTTTAGGTCGTGTACGGATAAAGGGGTGATTATGTGTAGATATATATGCTCTACATCCATCCGTCCAATTGTTACAGATAGAGTTTTTTTTTTGTAAAATAAACTCCTGACAACCATGTTCTAGGTTTCCCTTTCCTTTTCTTAGAAAAAAAAATACTTTTAAAAAGGTATGACCACTGAAATATTTATACGGGAATAATAATTCGAGAATATAATATTTTGCTAATGTAATAATATGCGAACAAAGGCGGAGGAATACAATAATCCTTTTTGAATGATATTTTTATTTATAAGAAATAAGGTAACAGAAACCTAAAAAATTTTTCGCGCTTTGTACACATTATTTGTGAATAATCAATCCCCATTATTTTAATTTCACATTGTTCCAATGACCCGAGTCATTTAAATAACGGAAAAATAGATCTCGGTGCGTTAAGCATATTTTACGAAAATAAGGATATGATTTGTTTTGAGTAATTATTTATATACAAAGATAAATGATTCCATAAAAACTTTTAACCTGTCAAAATTTTAATTTAAAAATAAACTAATTAATTGACTTATAACTATAAATAACTTCGATACAACAGAAGAACTGCTTATATTTATTTCATAACAAGTAACAGCTCTAAAATCCTTCAAATTTATTTTTTATTTTATCACACACATACACACACACACATTGGTACACATATAACTAACTATATATATGTGTACCTACTAACTTGAAATAATATTTTTTCACTTATAAAGCACACATCACACAAAGATTAGCTGTTCAAAAGGACAACACGCTTTCTGTCTCCCAAGATACAGGTTCTAACCTAGTTTGGGAGCCAGAGTTTCACAGTCACTTAATCTTGTTAGTTCTTAAATGTTTTTAAAAACTATGCAACTAAATGTAAGTGCATTAGGTTTTTTATATTTTTTGCTTAAATAAAGCTTTTTTTATTTATTATATTTTACTAAAGAGTAGTTTTATGGCGTCATTTTTGCGATATAATTTTAATTCCTAGTAGCGCTGTCACTTTCTTAAGTTTGACATTAAAAACAGGATAGCAAATAAAAAAACGACCTTAACATTCCTAATTTGACGTATGGCGCTTTCAATAAGAACTGAGCATAGAGCATGGTCTCTTATTTTACGTAAAATAAGCAATCTTACGCCAAATTATGAATGTAAAAATCATGTGTATATGTGCTATCTTGTTCTTATGTCAATGTTAAGAAAGTGACAGCGCTACTAAGCATGTCATCATCCTTTATTTAAGACGTATATTTAAGAGGTAACTACTACTCAACCGTGAATACAATGTTTTTTTTTTTTTTTTAATGGACCAATGGACAAAATACTACAAAGTGTATATAATGCGTCACCGGGCTAAGGCGGGGAGTTGCTACACGCAATCTACACCCTTAATGAAATGGCAACTGCCTAAGGGCGCCCACTAGGGCTCGAACCTCGGCTTATGGCGTTGCCTTGGGGACTCCTTATCGGAGAAAATCTGCCCGGTACGTGCCGGTAAACCCCAAAGTGGGGAGCAAAGGAGGGACCTCCGCGACCCCGCCGGCGGGGTGCGCGGTTGCTGGAAGAGCTTGTGCAGAGTGTGGCTCGACTAATATTGGCAGCATTAAACGCAAGGGTAATTTGGTCATCGCCGTCGGTAAGGACAAATGAATACAATGAAGTGAACGCCATCTCTCCCTACATTCCGCTTTCTCCTTGACTAAGACAGTACACAATGTAATAATATCCTGTAGGTTATGCGTTCCTAGTAGCTGGATCAGCTGTAGAACGCTACCGCAGTGGGTCTCTGGTCACACTGTCCTAGGCAGAGAATGTCCTAGGTCAGGCACTGACGTACCTACTTAAATTACGTAACGACGAAATTGCGATATGGAAGTGTCTGTGCGTCTGGTGGTTGAAGGAGGTGTGAAAAATAAATGTAAAAATTATTATTAGGTATTTATTAGTGAAAACTTAACTGCTTAGGTCCACAGAGTAGGTGTATGTATATCTTGAGTTATTTCGGTAGACCTAGTACTAAATATATGGGTGCGTGTACTTATATGTACGCGCCTGAGAAGTTATACTTGTCTAATAATATTTGGCTACAGTGCTTTTCAAAACTGAAACATGAAACTACAGAATCCAATCGATTATATATAGGTAGGTATACCTATACCTACAGCCATATTCAGGTCTTTCATATTTTTTGCGAAATAAGATTTTACCTAGTATTCAGTGAATGTGGCCATAAATGTAGGTTTGTTCAGGAATCACCGGTCTCCTGCTCTATCATGTGTCCCTGGTCCTCGGTACGATGTCGTCCACATACATTGAAGCATGCTCACTCAACGCATTACCTCAAAAAAGTCCTAAATAGTCTGGAACGCTCAAAGTTATAAAAAAGATGATAAAAAGTTATCCATTAGACTAATATTGAATTAATTTGAATGTACAATAAGTATTTAACTGATATTTTCGTATTTTCAGGGAAATCTCAAGCCGAACGCAAACACGAAATTTATGTAATTTTGTTTTTGAAGGATGTTTTCTGTTTTCTGACATAAAACATACAAAACGATGAATAAAGATGGCAGTATATCAAATTCATGCATCGCGCTACATTAACAGTTTGCCTAGATTTCTGTTTCAACTCATGAAAACGCTGAACTGTTGAAATTAATGATTTTGCTTTTCTGAAACTTCTTCTTCTTCTGTCGAGTGGGTATCGAGTCTATCGACCCGATGAACCCTGGTGTCAGAGTTTTTAAACCGCCTAGTAGCACAACTATCAGGCCTCTGACATGGTTTGAGTAACGACCACTATCAAAGACAGCGACCGGGACCGACGGCTTAACGTGCCCTCCGAAGCACGAAATCTTTTTGTTTTTCGGGCAATCAGGTGATTCAGCCTGCAATGTCCTAACCAAACTGGGGAAAAAATCACAAAGTGATAAATTCTCAAATATCAACTTTGTGTTTCCCTCCTGAGAGTCGAACCCAGGACCTCCGGATCAGGAGTCCATGGCACTAGCCACTAGACCACGGAGGCAGTTCTGAAACTGATGTGTTATAAGGAAGGATAGCTTCACAGAAAAAAAAACTAATAATCCTGATATTGTATGAATATTAGTATTTTTTTTAATTTTATTCTGTTTGTGTTAGCTATAATAAATCAGATATATTGGTTCAATATAATTCACTCAAGAAAACTTGTAAACACTATAACAAATTATACCTGTACTAGAGATGAAAGAGCCTAAAGTCTTTTAAGGCCTATAAAAATGACTAACCTCCATCTCACAGGACTCGGCTCTAAAATAAAGACTATAGGTTCGACTTTTTACTAATATGACTTAGTCGTTGTATTAAAAGACTAAACGACTTAAACGACTATAGTTGTTTTAAAAAACTAAAACACTAAAACGAGTGTAGTTGTTTTGTTAAAGGACTATATACATACATAAAATCACGCCGTTATTCTTAATGGGGTAGGCAGAGCGTAAATGACCTTCTAACAAAGGTTATTCTGCCACGTTCGACAAGTATTGAGGGTCATTCCAGATGGATCTGTCTGTATATTGCGAATATAATACACGACTCATTCAAACTTCAATACATTTTTGTGTTCCACACTAACCACAAAGATAGACTTAAAAAAAAAAAATCATCATCTTTCTAGCCTTTTTACCATACTTCACGGGGCGGTCGGCTACCTAATCTAGGGGAATTGACGAGGGTGCTGGTGTTTACACAAAGCGACTGCCATCTGACCTCTGCAACCCAGAAGGGAAACCAGACCCAATCCTAGTTAGGTTACGCACAACCTTTGAATTTCTTTTTAGGTGTGTGCAGGTATCCTCACGATGTTTTCCGTCACTGTAAGAACGCCGAATAAACGTACATATGAAATTCGAAAAACCGAAAAACACATTGGTACGTGGTGGGATTCGAACCCCGACCTCCTGCGCAGAAGGCCGCGGCCCTATCCTACATTTTTCGGGCTCCGACTTAAAAAAAAAACGTAATAGGTATTCATAAAAAAGAAAACATAATATGTATTCATAATAATTTAATCATTTTGTATTACAATAAAAAAATAGGTAGGCAGTAATAATTATGTTTTGATTGAATAATTAAGAAAAATCATAGGAAATTCATCCACGATGATAGGCACATTGACGCCCTAATGCTTTTGTTTCCTAATCGATTGCGTTTTTTAGTAATAAGATTGCCAGATTTCGAAAATGCTTGTTCACTAGGAACACTTGATGCTGGAATGCATAACACATCATCTGCCATTTGTGTCAGACGAGGTAAGTGATATTTTTGGTTTGACCACCAAAGCAAAACTTCTGTGTCTTCTGTCTATTATAAATTACTAAGAAACCTATAGACAATCATAATTTAAAAAAGTATTAACAATGTTGCTGCTTTCCGATTTTATTTTACTCGTAAGTTATCAAAACGTTTGATTTCCTATGTGACACGCATCTCGAACTCGAACCACTCGCGCTCGCACCCAGCCTAAGGCGATAAGGCGCTTTTAGTCTTTTTAGTCTTATAAGCCTTTTACGTTATAAGGTTAAACACTACGGCTGAAATTAGTCGTCAGTTTGTAGTCTTATGACTAAGGACTAAAGGGTTACGAGACTAATCTAGTCGTAAGGCGTTAAAAATTAGTCTATTCTTTTTTATAGGCCTTAAAGGACTTAGTCTCTTTCATCTCTAACCTGTACTGTACATACAAATCCATCTGAAATATCACAGTCAAGAATACAATGAGAATTGCTGAAGAGATTTTAGATTTTTAACATGAAATTTGTACGAATTCCTATACTTTGTGATAGTACTGTGAACATGACAATATAGATACATTATTTATTTTATAGACGTTTTTCTATTGAAAAATAAAATACCACTTAGAATATTATAGTTATTAAATTTATGATATATGATTGTGAGGACACTTTATTAATTTATGCACTAGTAAATATGCTAAAACTTGGTCAAATGGTCAAACTAAGTCATACTTTGCATCATTGCTTTAAATACTAATGTAAGGCTACATGGTGTAATCTCCTTAGTCTATGAGAAGAAACGCTCTGTCAGTCGGAAGGCCTGTGCGGGTCGGCCATTTGAATAGAGAATACTCATAATTTTTTTTAAACTATTAGTAAGAATTATTGTCACCATAGATGAACGGATGTGAAGGAGTTTGTCGCAAAATATTCATTAGTTTAAGAGTTATAATGCCTTAAAGTGGTTAGTTAAAAAGAGAGGTCCGAAGTGTCATGTGACGTCATAAGACAGGAGCGCCATACTAATTCCATATAAATTGTCGTTTCGAAGAGAGAGATAGTCTATCTTTATAATGGTATATCTCGGTGATTTTTTGATCAATTTTATTTCTGTTTTCACTGTTCTTTTCATAATTTAAGATCTTTTTAGAAAATAGGTTCAGGATCTGAAAATATGTTATATGCACGTTCTCTATTGGTGTTTACGTTTTCTTAGTGAACCTACGAAATATTGTATAAAAGGATAACTGTTTGTTGGAATTTGCATTAAAATAGTCGTCTTATTATATTGGCGCCCTACAGCGGCCTTTGAAATGAAAAATGCCACCGAAAAGGGAAAGCAACGGCCGCACTCAAGATGACGAGAACTTTGCATACGCCATCGGAAAACAAAAGAATGAAGATAGGGAAGCAGCCCAGAGAATCGACATGATCATCATCTCTGAAGAGAGGTTATCCGGACTCCTGGCGTCCGTGATGAAGAGTGCCGCCTCGATGATGCCGCAGAGGCCCGAGGTCATTCACCCTTCACCGCCAAACCCGCCGACTGCTGGAGCGTCGGCGATGCTGTCCGGTAACTTTTCGGGATGTTCTGCGCGATTCGACGGCATTTCTCGCTCTGCAGATGAGCTTGAAGCCTTCGTTAATTCCATGGAGGTGTACAAGGAGTGCACGGGTGTCAGCGACGATCACGCGATTCGTGGGTTACCCATGCTTTTGACCGGTGACGCCGCCGTGTGGTGGCGAGGCGTCAAGGGCGATGTTACTTCGTGGCAAGACACCGTGCGTCGCCTACGGGCAATGTACGGTGCGCCGCGAGCGCCGTACAAGGTTGTTCGGGAAATCAATTCTTCGGTGCAGGGAGGAGACCGCGCCGAAGCCTTCATTCCGCGTATGAGGACATTATACGTGAGCTTACCTTATCGCTTGCCGCAAGAATACATGCTGGACGCGATGTATAGCATGCTGGACCGTCGCGTACGTAAACGTTTGCCCCACGAACAAGTAAACTCTATCGACAGTTTGATCGAGCGTGCGCGAAACGTGGAAGATTCCTTAGCCGAAATAGGTTCGAGCGAGAACTCTGTTCTAGAAACCGCGAATCAGCCTAAAGTCTACCTCTAGCATAGTAGCAAGTAGAGACCGTGATAACAGGTGGTGTTGGTGTTCCTACTTATAATAAAATAAAATAACAGGCGCGTTCGCCCTCGCTGTTCCTATTGCAAGGGATTTGGTCACACGACCGACGAGTGCCGCAATCTAAAATCAGTTCAGGATCGTAGTGGTAGTGATAAGAGCGATAACAAGAGTGATAAACCTCATCATCTCCCTAGCCTTATCCCGTATCTCACGGGGTCGGCTACCTAATCTAGGGGATTGAACGAGGGTACTGGTTTTTACACAGAGCGACTGCCATCTGACCTCCGCAACCCAGAAGAAACCAGACCCAATCCTAGATTAGGTCAGAGTTTTTCAAGCCGCCAATGCTTAGCATTGGCCTCTGTCATGGTTTAACGACTAATATCTATGGTATTAAACGATATTAACCGGGACCAACGGCTTAACATGCCTTCCGAAGCACGGAAAAAGCGCCGAACAAACGTACATATGAAATTCGAAAACCGAAAAACACATTGGTACGTGGTGGGATTCAAACCACGACCTCCCGCTCAGGAGGCAGCGGCCTTAACCACTACACCATCGGGCTATTTCAAGAGTGATAAACCTAGCGCTAGGGAAATTAGCTGCTATGGATGTGGTCAACCAGGGGTAGTTAGGTCTAAGTGTAGTAAGTGTAAAATAAGTAGTGAGAACCCCGCGCGTGCGGAATTTAATTCTCTAGGTAGTGAAGGTACACCGACAACTCTTTGGTACAGGTCCGTATCCAGGTTCATGAAGGAGTAGCCTTGTTAGATACTGGGTCTACAGACTGCGTGGCGACCCCTGCTTTACACCATCTTTAGATTGATGAAGGTGTTGAGTTCACCGAGTCACAGAGGACTGTGAGTCTCGCTGAGGGAACAGTGCAGGTACTCGTACGTACAGTTTTAACTTGTTCGGTTTTAGTCGAAATTAAGGACCGCTTTGTACCTACCAAATTCCCAGTTTTCCCCTAGGCGGACACAAACTTTACTAGGTAAAGATTTTATTTTGAATGCAGGTATTGTACCCGACCAGAGAAAGGGCTGTATTTTACTGACTCTCCTCAGCAAATTTTCACCTTTGTGCATTCTTTTTATTTGGTTCACGCAAGAAAAGAGCTTATGCACGCCGACATCAATGAGTTTTCATTGGGGGTTGATGAGAGAGGAGCTTCATTAGCTAAGCAGAGGGTAGAGCTTTACAATTTAATTTGTGACAGGGTCAAGCAGAGTGCTCAGGAAGGACCAGCCACTGTCTTCGCTACCCATTACGTCAAGACCAGCAGTGAGCAAGAAACCATCGCTTCCCAGCCCTACAGAATGTCCCAGGGAAGAAAAGAAACCCTGAAGGTGGAGCTGAATAAGCCGCTAGCTGCTGATGTTACCGAGGAATGTAAGTCACCGTGGGTGACCAATGTAGTCCTTGAGCCAAAGGAAACTGGAGGTTTGAGATCTGAATCTTCTTAAGTTATGGTTGATCCAGTAGATCAAGATAAGACAAGCGAGCAACAAGACGCATTCGAGCGTATCAAGACATCGGCACCGATTCTGAGGCAGGCCGACGAGTCCAAACCCTTCGTGCAGCGCACTGATGCAAGTGGGTATTGCCTTGGGGCTATTCTTATGCAGGGGGAGGGGCTTGATGAGCGTTCTTTTGAATATGCGAGCCGCTTGTTGAACGCTGCAGAGCGGAATTATACGACCACGGAGCGTAAGGCCCTTCCTTACGTTACAGGAAGATAACCTGAATATCGAATACACACCAGGGAAGTCGAATGTCATTGCTGATACACTGTCACGCCCGCCGTGCGCTGATGCGCAAACCGGAAGCGATTTGTGTTACATAGTCGCCGGTTTACCTGCCAGGAGCCCTAAGGACCCAGAGGTACGAAAGTTTATAGAAGACCTGGAGGTAAACGACGAACCGTTCAGGGGGAGTCTTGTCTTGCTGAAGACGCAAGGCCCTAATGATACAGGTTAAGGCCATACAGCTAAGTTCATTCCTCGGAGGGACGGCCCTTATCGAGTGCGTGAAGCTGTCGGCCCTACTACTTACTTACTAGAACGTACGAACCGGGAGTTGTTAGGGAAGTATCATACTTCACAATTGACCCCCGTGGTTGGCGACATCCATGAGCCCATTCAGGATAGTTTTAAATATTGTTGTTAAAACCCGCAAGCCGTCATCTTATTATAAAAGTTAATTTATAAAAGTAAATATAATATTATAAATTTTTGATTTCTTCTCTGTTGAACCACATTCTCTGCAGTTTTTAGTAGGCGCAATTACTTACAGTCGAAAATGTGTATTGTAGGTGTAATTAATTTCATCTTTTATTTTGTCTTTCTAGTATGTAGGTGTAAATTTGTATAATAAATCCGGGGTAAGTTCTACCACCACCGCCTACACAAGTTATACAACCACCACCTGCTTTAACAGATGTAAACGATACCCCTTTTCGGAAGATTTTAGCAGAGTTAGTAACAAGCGACCAAACACAGGGCTCCGCGGACTACTGCTCCACCACGACAATGCGCCTGCACACACCGCGCTCAAAACGAGGGACTTCCTGGACAGCACACCAGTCAAACTCCTGGGTCACCCTCCTTACAGCCCTGATCTAGCACCGTGTGACTTCTTTTTATTTCCAAAAATAAAAAATCAGCTCAAGGGGATACAATTTTCGTCGCCGGAAGATGCGCTGGCTGCGTTCGAGCAGGCTGTAAACGAGGTGTCTACGGCGGACTGGAAAAAGTGTTTTGAAAACTGGTTCAGACGCATGAATCTTTGTATAGAGGCTGGTGAAGAGTACTTTGAAAAGATTTAATAAAAATATATGTACCTGTAGAACAATTTTTTTTAGTGTCGCAAAACTTTCTGAGTGTCCCACCGTATGTTGCAAACAAGTCCTGCCTCAACTATTTTCACGCTTCCAAGCCAGGCAGCTTGGTTCTGGCTCTAGGGATGTGAAGCAGCGGTCCATTCAACGCGTACATTTCTAGAAAATAATAGAGGACAGGTTTTATTGAAAGTTGACTTTACGTGTCGTGCGCTGCTGCCATGTTTGAAAATTCAAGGACTTACTTCTACCGCTTGATGAACTCACTCTCAAATGTTTTAAATTGTCAGTTGACGGACGGAGCTTGGGATCAAGCAACACTCCCAGTGCGTTTTGGTGGTCTGGGCGTACGGAGGACATCAGCTGTGGCTTCGCTCGCTTTTCTTTCGTTCAGATAGTCTTGTGAGAGCTTAGATTGAGGGCGTTTACTGGTGGTGTCAGAAAAAGAGTCAGGCTATTGGCTACAGGCCTTACCATCGCCATCGTTATGCACCCTCTTGGACAATACCACACTTTCCTAGGCAGTCAGTCTTCTGCTGGGCATAAAAACTAACACGCCATATTTTTGCCACTGTAGTCAAGCAGTAAACGAATTAGGACACCACGGATTATTCTGTCAGAGGAGTGCGGGGCGAATCTCTCGTCACTAATCCGTCAACGACGTAATTAAGGGTGTTCCTTCGGTTCTGGAACCGAAGGGCATCTTGAGATTGGACGGAAAGTGACCCGATGGGATGACTTTAGACCCCTGGAGCCAGGGAAAGTGCTAAGTGTGGGGCATTTTTCGTATGCGAAATCGATTCGAGTTATTCAAAAATACGACTCCAGCCGTCGTCACTCCTCAGCAACAGAATATATAAAAGTACTACATACAGAATGGACATTCACCTCCCTTTTCCAGTCCGACATACGTCACACTCCGCGCCGGATTGTGGGCCATATTGAGCGTACGCTTAGAGGGTATGGCGCGCGCATGTTTCCCAGTGTAACGGAAATAATAAAGTTTTGTATTCCAAAGATGGTTAGGTACTGTTCAGTGTACGGATGTCTTTCTACCACAAGATATGACTCCAATGAACTTTTTTAGATTCCACAGTGATGAGAGACGGTAATTAAACTCATACAAAATATGTAATCTTATCTATTCTAACTAATCAGTGACAGTGAACTACTTTAAAACGTTGGTTTAATCAAGAACCAGATTAATCAAGTGATGATTATGACCGGTATAACAAAATTTGTCAACCCTTATAACACGCACACAAACACATGCCAAGTGCAACATGCCGTCTGTCGATGTATGACCAAAATTACATTGTAGTTAGGAGTGTCCGAGCTGTGCCTCAGCCATGGTGCATGCGTACAAGGCTTCTACAACATACCTGGTATTAGGAAGTCATGAGCAAAATAGATGATCTATTGAGATCGGAGTTACTTAGAATGTAGGTTCGGCGACGTTACCGGTCACCGGTTATTAACAAACGGGATAAGTCACTTATCCTCACCTCATTATGTAATAAGTTATTTTTATAGATTTCTACTTACGTGTAATTGTTTTTTGCCCCTTTTGTATTTATAAATGGTGGCTTTATTCAGTGCGCATATTGCTCCGACGACAAATCTTAACGATTTTCACAAATAATCTGGCAAGGGAATCATTTTAGTAATATAAAGTATGCTTCTATCCTTCAATTTAATTTAATACTTTCGTTTGTCTTGAGAAGTGGATTTCCTTCCCAACTTGACACCATCTACTAATCGA
This sequence comes from Scrobipalpa costella, assembly GCA_949820665.1. Lineage (NCBI taxonomy): Eukaryota > Metazoa > Arthropoda > Insecta > Lepidoptera > Gelechiidae > Scrobipalpa > Scrobipalpa costella. The sequence goes on from OX463295.1 coordinate 39,826,954, forward strand.
AAACATAATACAAGTCAACTATTTCAACAGCTTTTCTATTAGCTCAGCTGGTTAAAAAGGTCATGGGTTCGATTTTGTTTTTGTTACTCCATTTTTCTTTCTGATTAAAGAATAGAAATATTTTTATAATATGTTAGAAGATGTATGCTGAAATTTAAATTAGTGCAAATTAGCCATAGCACCTGTTCATATTGAATAAGACACATACTCGTACATCTTAATAACAAATAACCAATCTTTCATTCAGTACTTGTCTAAAATCATGACCGCAATATACATATTATGACTACGTAAGTAGACTACGTAAAGGATAAACAGCATCGTAGTCCCCACTGAGTACCAGGCAAGCATACAATATGAGGAATAACCTGCGTCGGACAACAAGCCCGACTAACCTCACATACCTCACGTACAGTACTGTCTGGTGTGTGTGGGTTTATATCTGATCATGCGCTCTTGGTGCATCTCCCGAAAATGTCCCGTGCTTATACCGGGTGTAACAGAAAGGGGTATATGCACCCGGAAAGATATGAATCAGTCCATGAAATTTAACATTTTTCCCAAAGGACATAGGTCCAAATACGAAAAAAAAATTGACCTTTCATACAAAATGCATCAGCTGATAGCGCGTATAGTATGCGAAGTATATTTTTTTTCTTCGTATTTTGACCTATGTTGCTTTGGGAAAATTGTTCAGTGTAATGGACTAGTTCATATCCTTTCGGGTGCATATACCCTTTCTGTTACACGTTGTATATATATATATAATAGTGTTTGGGTACTGACTTTGTTATCCATGTGATTGGCTTGTGGCTTATTCGTTTCGCACACATATTGACTGTAAAAGTCTTTCAACTCAATACTTTGAAGTTTAGTGGGATGGGCCTAATATTCGACTTTTGATCGCTATTCCATAAGTCCATGTTCAGTCCATCCTTTGAACTTCTCTTCTTCTTCGTGTCTTTAATCCAAATAAACTTATATGAGTCAAAATGATGTCAACACTTTGATTTTACATTCACTGCAGAAAATTTGTGCGTCTAGTCGGAATAATAATGTATTTTTTTTGTTTACCCTGAAATGTCCCACTGCAGGGCACTAATATTATATTAATTTTAAATTTTGTCAAAATTAAATTTTTAGAGATTTTCCCTTATTTCTCTCGAGTTTTATGATCACTTTACTGTAAAGCTGTGGCCTCCTTTGTGATATTCTTTTTTAACTTTCCACACCATAGAGTGTTTTGATAGATCTTGTCTTATTGACTTATCTATTTGTATTCGAAAACTGAAAAAAATAATACTCACATAAACTTTTGTAACCATTTCTTTATTTAATACTTTCCTTTTGTTTTTCCTTTTTACCTCATCCTTCATAACCTTGTTTTCTCACAGATACCTATCCTTAAAAGCATTGCAACAGACCTTCCTTCTTAAAAGGCCATAATATAATCTCTCTAACTTTATCCAAATCATTTTATTTGAATTTTGTTCACTTTGTCGCAAATTATTACGATGTAATTTAAATATAAAACGTGTAATAATATGTGTGCTTAAAAATGATTGAAATAAATTGCTATTTTTAGTTTGATATTACTGATATTCATGCTGGACTTGAAGCAATAAAAAAAACATACAATGTGGCAGCTGTTTCTCTGCCCAAGCAAGCTGTAAAAACAAGAGAAGTGATGCTCATATCCCAAATCACAAAACGAGTACAATGTCAGTGTATTGTTCTGAATCTGTTACTATAGCGATACACATCTCAATCTAAAATTATGTCATTCATTCATGACCTTTATCCACTACGTGGTGGGCCGAGCGTTAAACACACGCTTTTGACCCTATATGGTGGGCAGAGCGTAAAACGTCTACCTAAAGTACCATGTTGAAACCACATGTTCTAACAAATTACTTTTCTAATGTACAAAAATTTGAGATCGTTTTCCTTTTGTTTTCTCCATACAAAATTGTACAGATAAAGATGAGCTCTTTTATGTTCTTCGGTAACCTCATCCCAATAGTTTGCGTACTGCTTAAAAATTGCCCTATTATGCATTTTATTAGATTATTTTATTTCTATTATTATTATTGTTTCAAAGGGAAAGTTTATATTTTATTCTAAAAAAATAAACAAGCATTTTAAACCTCAAAATTAAATCAGGGAATATTAAAATTTGCCATAACACCTAATTACTGTACTTCTAAATGTATCTAATGTGGTCAGCAGATACATCGTAATTTAACAACTAATCTTTCATTCATCAATTTTATGTCAGAATTATATAAACATTGAATCTATAACTATTTAATATCTACGTGAAGGAGAAATGGCATCGTAGTCCGTGCTGAGTACTAGGCTCGCATAATTTTGAGGAGGCTTCAACGGAACAAGTCTAGCCCGTCTAGCATCACGTTCAGTACTGACTGACGGTCTGCTGTTATGTTTGGGCTTATTTCGGAGCATGCGCTGTAGGACTTTATAAAATAAGAGATTTTTTTTTATTGTCGCACTATTAAACTAATTGTCTACCTAAACAGGTTCACCTATAAGACAGAATGTTCAAAATATAAATAACAAAAAAATATCATACAAAACAAAATGAAATATAAAAAAAAAGTTTTTATTTCTGACACATAAGATACATAAAAGATTCTAGGTTCAAAAATATTTTTTTTTATATACATACTTTTTATAAAAGCTTTTATTTAATTTCACCTATCCCGATGGTTGTGTCCACAAATCTAAGCCCACAAAATGATACTGGCCATTTACATTTTTTGGCAGTATGTGCTTTGTTTCATTTGCCTCTTTTATATTTTCAAGTAAAAAATAAGGGAAAATCAACATGTCCGCGCGAATTCTCTTTCGTTCTTTGATTTATTGAACTAATATGATTTGAATTATAAATTAAGTCATTAGTGTTTTGTTGTAATGTGCTTAGTTTGTGTTCTATTCGGATGGATGATAACACTTCAAATGTACTTAAGATAGTTATCTTCTCATGTAAGTGTTATCATTATTTTTCTTACAAGCATTTTTAATTATATTTTGCTCATAGTGTAGTCTTCTTCTTCTGTCGAGTGGGTATCGAGTCTATGGACCCGATGACCCCTGGTGTCAGAGTTTTTTTAAACCGCCTAGTAGCGTAACTATGACTGACATTTATTTATTTCAAAAAAAAAACATGAAAAAGACATGGTTTAAGTAACAGCCACTATCAAAGACAGCAACCGGGACCGACGGCTTAACGTGCCCTCCGAAGCACGAAATCTTTTTCTTTTCGGACAATCAGGTGATTCAGCCTGCAATGAAAATTCTTTGTGCAATAAAGAATTTTGTATTGTATTGTAATGTCCTAACCAAACTGGGGAAAAATTTACCGTTATATTTGGCGTGATGTGGTAATTTACAGTCATCACATCACGCCAAAACTGCAACTTACGATACATAAAATCACGCTTCTTGACTTATGGGTTAGGGGGTAGGCAGGAAATTGAAATTTGACTGTTTCTTATCTTCTTCGACTGATAATTATTTAAAATCAAAGTTACGATACAAATAATCATGCCTCATTCAAGACTTAGGAGGTAGGTAGGAATTTGAACTTCGGTCGTTTTTAACCGATTTTGATGGAACTTTTTTGTTTGACTGAGCATTACTTAAACTCAAAGTTATGATACAAATTATCACGCCACTTGACTTAGGGGGTAGGCAGGAAATTGATCTCTGGTTGTTTTTGACCGATCTTAAAGGGACTTTTTAATTGACTGAATTTTTTTAATTACCTGGTGTCTAGTCTAGCTTAGAAATAATCACGCAAACAATCTAATATTGAGTAAGTACCTACCCCAGTTTGTATGGAAAACACGCAGTGTCGAATAAACTGAAAACGCTTCTCCGCGCGTAGGAGCGGGACCTGCTAGCCCGCGTGCGGAAGCGTGTTTTCCATACAAAAAGAAAGATCAGACAGTACGTTCGACACTGCGTGTTTTCCATACAAACCAGGCGTACGAAGTCGCGGGCACAACTAGTAAGATAACAAAAATATTAATAAAGTATCATCTTGAAAATGGTGTAGGTACTGTAAAAGACCTAAAGAAGCAGAGGTTGCAAACATGGAACGGAACGTTGGATATCTTCACTGTCTTCCCTTGTTTACATAATTTGTAATGCTAAAAAAATGAAGTATAGTGTGGATGGTATCTTTAGCGTTTATACTCGTAGTTGCGACGTTGCCAAACTGTGCAAACAAAACGTGCTTTAAACACGTAGCAAGCTTGTAAATACAAGCTAAACTTCAAAGTGTGTATCTCTTCTAGTTCGGAACTTATATGACTACAAAGAATCCCGATTTTGTACCTCACTCATGTAGGTAGTAGGTATGTAATGTAGGTACTCATTCATCAAAATGTTCTGGCACTTCAGGTTTTCAGCTGTACTAGTATCTTGAAATTCATAACATAGGTACAGGTACACATACATGGGGCGATTCACGCACTAAGACAATATGAACTTGGCTTTCACTTTTACATTTATGTTTTTAGTGGGATATCATTACTGTTTGTAAGTAAGTCAATAATTTGATGCATACATATTTCTCATGTTTCTTTTTTTTTCTCAATTTAAAATTATGGTCTATATTCATATTGCATTTGAACTATCTACGACACCCATGATAACACCCCATCTACATTTTGTAGGTAAAAAAGCACTTGTATAGGGATGGCGTCCAAAATTATTTTTATTATTCCATTAGTTTTTTTTAAGAAAGATGATTTGAAATGCAAATATCTGTAGATAGACACATTTAAAGCACTTACTTTCAAAGAAACCTTTACTTAATTTTACAAAACCTGTCTAACGATACCCCGCTTAATATAATAGTTAAAAAAAAAATGCCCTCCTTTGACTTTTTTTGATATGTATGTCAGTCAGTCAACCAATCAGTCATAACAAATAGGAATTGAGATGTAATATTCAAATAACTGTTTGAGCAGGGTTTATAAAATTTAAAGTACTTGTTTATCTAGAGGATCTAAATATATGAACCAAATCTGGTGTATTTAAGTTTTGTTGTTTTCGAGCTATGAAGGGGTCAAAAGTGGCTCCATATGGTTCCTGTAAATATTTATTTGTATCTTGGAATTGATTTTATGTTTGTCTTTCTCAGACCTATGACGCAGTTCTCACTCGATCTGCTCGACTACGGAATTGCTACATACGTAGCATGTACGTAGACAGTCGTAGCGATTTGCTACGAATATCATGCTACGACTAATATTTTATTCACTATTCATGCTCTGAAAGTGTTATTTTGTGCAAAAGGGCAAAAACGTACTCATAAATGCATCTCTTCTAAGGTAAAGAAAAAACAGTTCATAGATAGAACTTGTAATTTTAAAATATTTTCTTCTAATTAATTGCCTTTTGTGTTTTTTATTACACAAAACGATATTTAAATTTAAATTCAAGTACGATGCTAGTGTTTCTGATTACAACATTATTTTAATAGTAGGCTGTATAGATCTCCAGCCCAAGGAATGCATTGTTTAGTATACAATATTTTTGTAGAATTTCCTCGATTTTCCTCGCAATCGAAGTGAGAGCTGAGTTTACTCGTGCACAAAATATTTTTTGACGGATATTTTTATCTGCCCGAGCCCGCAGGGCGACTTGTTTTGTGCACTTGTCGTCAAATCTACCAATTGTTGCCAAAATTTTGCTTAACTTTACCCTTATTCTTAGCCTAAGCGAAATGACTGCACGCATATTAATAGGTTAATCGGTTTTTTTATCATCAGACTGGACCTACATAGCAACACATCAGCTAATGATTAATTTAGGAACCGTTTTATAATAATGGATCTTAGTCCAATATTTGCTGATCGTTTAAGCAGCCTGAAAGGAGTCAACGACCTTCCTAATTCCTTTAAAAAAATGTATTTTTGAGTTTGATAGTAAATAAAAGATTTGCAATGGCTGCAATGTTGCTACTAAGACACAGAATATATAATAGTACTAAATACAGAATGGACATTCACCTCCCTTCCCCAGTCCGACATACGTCACACTCCGCGCCGGATTGTGAGCCACATTGAGCGTATGCTTAGCGGGTATGGCGCGCGCATGTTTCCCAGTGTAACGGAAATAATAAAGTTTTGTATTCCAAAGATGGTTAGGTACTGTTCCGTGTACGGATGTCTTTCTACCACAAGATATGACTCCAATAGGAACTTTTTTAGATTCCACAGTGATGAGAGACGGTAAGTAAATTCATACAAAATATGCAACCTAATCTATTCTAACTATTCAGTAACAGTGAACTACTTTAAAACGTTGGTTTGGTTTAATCAAGAACCAGATTAATCAAGTGAGGATTATGACCGGTATAACAAAATTTGTCAACCCTTATAATACGCCGTCTGTCGATTGTTGTTAGGAGTGTCGGAGCTGTGACGTACATATAATGAATGATATACCTATGTATATGTGTCCTCGCCCGGGGATCTGCACCGAGCTACCAGCTGCCAGTCGAGGTACCAGGACTGCATCTCTCAAAGGAGTATTACACTCAAATTGCAGACATGACGTCACACATCGCAACCACACACGCTCATAAGCAATCTGTGTCGCCATGCCCGCACATTAAGGGAATGTGCGTGTGGGTAAATTTACACACAAGTATGGCAAATACTTTCATGCTGGACCGGGAGCGACAGAAAAACATAAAATGTGCCAGCTGCTTTTCCTCCCGGGCATGCTGCATACACTAGCTGAGGGGTCTGAGGGTTTTAAAATATTGTAATTAGGCGATTGGCTGACAACCTGTCACTACAGCTACAAATCGATCTTAAATAACCCTTAAAAGTTTGTCAGACGTGGCATAACGACCTTTGTTTAGGTCGATTACGCTCTGCCTACACCATTAAGGATAAAGGCGTGATTATATGTATGTATGCAAGTATGGCAAAGCGGTAGTCTTCTTCTTCTTCTGTCGAGTGGGTATCGAGTCTATGGACCCGATGAACCCTGGTGTCAGAGTTTTTTTAAACCGCCTAGTAGCACAACTATCAGGCCTCTGACATGGTTTTGTGTAACGACCACTATCAAAGACAGCGACCGGGACCGACGGCTTAACGTGCCCTCCGAGGCACGCCTCATGCATTACGCATGCCTCGGAGGGCACGAAATCTTTTTCTTTTCGGACAATCAGGTGATTCAGCCTGCAAAGTCCTACCCAAACTGGGGAAAAATTCACAAAATGATAAATTCTCAAATATCAACTTTGCGTTTTACCCCCTGGGAATAGAACCCAGGAACTCCGGATCGGGAGCCCATGGTACTAGCCACTAGACCACGGAGGCAGTTAAAGCGGTAGTGATGAGATAATATATGGATAAAGTCATAGCGCCAATCCTTCTGTTTTGCGTTTGGCTCAGTTACGACTACAGTTACAACTGCCTCCGTGATCTAGTGGTCAGAGCCATGGGCTTACGGCTTATTTGACAATTTACCACTTTGTTAGGTTTTCCTCAGTTTGGTTAGGACACTGCCGGCTGAATCACCTGATTGTCCGAAAAGTAAAAGGATTCCGTGCGGAGGGCACGTTAAGCCGTGGTCCCGGTCGCTATTTGTGATAGTGGTCGTTACTCAAACCATGACAGAGGCGATTAGGCTATTAAGCTATGCTACTAGGCGGTTAAAAACTCTGACACCAGGGTTCTTCGGATCGTTGTTCGACTAGAAAATAAACTTGCTAAGAAGTTCCGGCCATCCATAGCAACCGATGTCCTAGGGGATCATGACATGTACACAGGTGTCTCGTTGCTAGGTAGCCTGGAATGAGATAGATGCATCTATGCCTCCTCTGCTTACTCTCAACCCCGATGCGATATTGATTTGCTGAAGAGCGCGTGAATGAATATATCGGTTAGGACCAGCATCATGAGAATATGACTGATCACTAAGTAATTTAAGGCTTTTACTTTGTTTTATATTTATAACTAGAGTATTTCTATATGTTTTAACTAAAATATCCGTATTTTATCATTTCTCATACATACAGAGTGTTCGGCAGAACGTTGAACACACGAAAATGGCAGATAGGTGGAATCGTCTGCTATCTACACCGAATTTTACGAGTTTGAAAACTTTGAAGACCTATAAGTTTATGTAGCGTAGACGGAACCCGCAACACTTTTGTTTTGTCTAGACTGTTAGTAGATTTCTCTAAAATTATTGTTTAGTGGTTTGGTGCAGATGCTAGACAAAAAGTTATGTATGAGCCTTCAAACATTACGAAAAGAGGATTTTAAGCTTCTTTGGATTGCATTAAAAAAACTAAAAGTGATTGAAGACTTAGGATTTCATCGAAACATCCTTGTTTATCGTTCAAACGGGATGTAATTAGTTTTGGTCCCGCAATGGATCCCAGCATGCGAGCTATTTTTAAATACCGCTACCAGGATATCATGACGGTACAGAAGTTACAAGCCGCGAGACGAGCTAGAGCTTATTAGACATTAATATAATAGTCTACTTTAGTTATGTAAATATTAAACTATTATAGTATGTAAATAAAGTTCACTTAATTAGTTATATTATAATAGTTAATATTTAGTTTTGTATTTTTTTTATTTTTGGGTTCTTATCTTAAGTATAGACCTAACATACGTAGGCAGATAGACCCTATCAATATTACAAATGTAATAAAAAATGTATTTGTGTGCTATCACAAAGATGGCAAGTTATGGAGTACTTTATATAACATACATAACATCTGTAACATACCTTATACCTGTAACTACAAATAAAGATTTCTGATTCTGATTCTGATTCTAGACTACACCCACATGCAAATGCAATACAGATGCGCCCATCACACAGACGCAACGGTTGCAATGGAAGATGGACGACCGTCGGATAAGAGCAGGACGGGTGATTTATTACGCTACCCCCGTGACCGTGACCGCGAAAGGGGATGTGAATGACCTCTGAATGACCGGGAGCAATCGATACCTCACTCTCTACTCAGGTAAATCAGGTCAGGAAGCAATCATTAACATATCATTTCGTACTTTAAATTTCCACACCATGACACATGAGTATTAAGGGCTAAGTAAAATTCAAACTGGGGAAAACCTTACAAAGTGATAAATTGACAAATATCAACTTTGTGTTCCTCCCTGGGAATTGAACCCAGGACCTCCGGGTCAGAAGCCCATGGCTCTGACCACTAGACCACGGAGGCAGCTAACTAAAATAGCGGCAAATCAAAGTCTGTTTTTCACTTTTATTAACCGTCTCAATCAACTGCCTCCGTGGTCTAGTGGCTAGGGCCATGGACTCCCGATCCGAAGGTCCTGGGTTCGATTCCCAGGGGGAAAACACAAAGTCGATATTTGAGAATTTATCACTTTGTGAATTTTCTCCAGTTTGGTTAGGACATTGCAGGCTGAATCACCTGATTGTCCGAAAAGAAAAAGATTTCGTGTTTCGGAGGGCACGTTAAGCCGTCGGTCCCGGTCGCTGTCTTTGATAGTGGTCGTTAATTAAAACCATGTCAGAGGCCTGATAGTTGTGCTACTAGGCGGTTTAAAAACTCTGACACCAGGGTTCATCGGGTCCATAGACTCGATACCCACTCGACAGAAGAAGACTTATTAAATTTACTATAACTATCTCGAGAACTATTCATCCAATTTCAGTACTGTTTTAGGGGTTACATCCCCAAAGGGAAAAACGGGATCCTATTACTGAGACTTCGCTGTCCGTCTGTCACCAGCTTGGGTCACCAGGCTATATCTCAAGTGATAACTAGAGAGTTCTAATTTTGGCAGATCATGTATTTCTGTAGCCGCTATAACAACAAATACTTAAAACAGAATAAAATAAACATTTAAGGGGGCTCCCTGTTTGCTTCTTCTTGAGCTAGTGGACTGTGGGTTTGTAGATCGAAGAAAACTCCAAGATTACGGTAAATAAGCCTTTATTATCATTTTCTTTGGACACTTTACAAATTAGCACATCTACTCGTTGCAAACATTATTTGAAGATAAAAGAACATCTATATTTTTATTTATAACAAAACTTTGTGTTGAATGCAAAGAGGTTGCAACGTACTGCGGCCGAGGGAAAGAAGACATAACCACAAAAGCAGGAAGACATCAAGTCTAATAACAAACTTTATCAAAAACATTATAAAGCATACATAAGCTACTGATGCGCCTACACCCAGTATCACACATTCATAACTCTTTATGTAACAATTTTGTCATTATAATCAAATTAAAATATATCTGGTGCTTCACATTAACCTTATATTAATCAAAACTTAAAGCCACTTAAACTCAAAACTAAACATTGATTAACATAACATAAAAACTCAGATCATTCATAGAACCACAGAGTAACTACAATACTACAAATAGAACTATTACATTTTATCATACAACAGCCTGTCTTATCAATATTTATTATAGAATTTAAAAAAATAAGTAAAACTTATTAGTTTCAAAAGATAAAACACTAAAGCTTTGCAATGACTTCGTATACAATTTACCATCAGCTGTTTTTGACTACACTAATCTATAACTTTCCCATGTTTTCCGGGAAAGACATTCACGTGCCGTGCCCTGCGCCACAGCCAAGGTGCAGCATTAGGCTCCCTCATGAGGACCATAGTACTATCGGTTACAACATTACCTGAGACAGTCAGCCACGCACACCTAGATGAATCTCACGCACACTCGGACACAACTCACGGGCACGAACTAGCTCATGCTAACCTCATATAACTCACACATGCACACAACCACACAATATAATAAACAGGTCTGGTTCAAACTGGTCTAGTTGTTCCTTAACGATTTGTTTACAATGCAAAATCCAATACTTTATTTCGCACGTTTCCTTACAGGGTTGGATAGCCTAGAGGTTGTAAAGTGAAACTAGTTTGGGGGGTCCCGTGTTCAAATCCTAACAAGAGCTCTGTATAAGATCTTGTTTTGTTTTTTTTTCATTACATTTTCATAACCGAGTCTACGTAAGAAGATGGTAGACTTGTTTGATTTTGTGATGTGTTTGTATTGTATAGCATCTATTTATTATAACATACTGCGCTATGCGCTACGATATTGACTGTTACGATAGTGACTATTACTTCCATGCTGGTCTGGGAGCGAGAGAAAAACATAGAATGTGCCAGCTGCATTTCCTCCCGGGCATGCTGTAAAATCCAGCTAAGGGATCCGAGGGTTTCAGTATATTGTAATTTAGGCGATGGGCTGACAACCTGTCACTACAACAATATACCTAGAATTCTATCTTAAATAACCCTCAAGACTTTGTCAGATGCGGCGGGACGACCCTTTGTTTAGGTCGTTTACGCTCTGCCTACCCCATTAGGGATAAAGGCGTGATTATATGTATGTATGATACTGACTATAGACATTGACTGTTTTATTGTTCAACTCAATGAGAGGACAGACAATCACGCGCTCAGACGCGTAGCGCTTAACAAGAAAAACCAGATAGTATTTTTTTGAGGTGTAGTTTATTTATTAAGTCATATTTAATGTTACAATACTATAGCATATTTTTAGTGCATTACATACATACATACATATAATCACGCCTTTATCCCTAATGGGGTAGGTAGAGCGTAAACGACATAAACAAAGGTCGTTTCTCCATGTCTGACAAGTTTTGAGGGTTATTCTAGATAGATCTGTATATTGCTTTAGTGACAGGTTGTTAGCCCATCGCTTAAATTACAATTCTGAAACCCTCGAATCCCTTAACTGATTTTTACAGCATGCCCGGGAGGAGATGCATCTGGCACATTCTATGTTTTTCTATCATTCCCAGGCCAGCATGGAAGTTAGTGCATTATGTTTGAATAATTTAAAACTTAATTTACGCAATGTAATACAAATATCTCTGACATTACTCCCATATCAATTAATTAGTGAATATACATATTATTACATAAAATAATGCTATAATAAAACCATCACTAATTTTGATGCGAACTGAAATTATATTATAATAAAGAACAAATAGGTAACATTTGAAACTAATGGAATACATTTTAAATTAAAAATAAAAAAATAGATTGATAATAGGAAGTTGTTAGCCTTCATTATCTGTTTCCTCCTGAAGTCGCCTTCCCAAATATTTGACCAAATTTTTACATAACTCCCATTGTTTAAAATACTCCCATGTCCCTATCGGGTTTAACGACACCGATTGTCATGTGTATATATATATTTTTGCAACTTCTTCTTCTGTCGAGTGGGTATCGAGTCTATATGTGGGTATCGAGTATATATGGACCCGATGAACCCTGGTTTCAGAGTTTTTAAACCGCCTAATAGCACAACTATCAGGCCTCTGACATGGTTTTGTGTAACGACCACTATCAAAGACAGCGACCGGGACCGACGGCTAAACGTGCCCTCCGAAGCACGAAATCTTTTTCTTTTCGATCAGGTTATTCAGCCTGCAATGTCCTACCCAAACTGGGAAAAATTCACAAAGTGATAAATTCTCAAATATCAACTTTGTGTTTTACCCCCTGGGAATCGAACCCAGGACCTCCGGATCGGGAGCCCATGGCACTAGCCACTAGACCACGGAGGCAGTTTATATTTTGTTTAGTTTTGCAACTAAATAAATAAATAAAAATAAAAAAATGTTGAAGTAACAACATCATTTAACATTTTCTTTATTTCTCACGTCTAATGGATTCCAAATGCGAACCATATGACCCCATACATTTTCTATTTCTAGGACAAAAGTAAGAATAAGATAAAACGAAGGGAGGGGCGCAAAGTGCGAGTTTCTAATGCTTTTTCTTCATTGTGATATAGTTTTATTTTATTTTGTGACATAGATATAATTTAATTTTATTTGTAATAGACTCGCTTGTGACTTTCTAAAAGTGTTCTTAGGAATCTATTTGGAAATAAATTATTTGACTTTATAGAGTTCTAGAAGGCCAGTCTATAACAGTTATATTTTGCTGTGTTCGTAACCAATCCTTGACTATCTTTGCAGTGTGTATGGTGCAATTGTCATGAACGAAATATAAGGTCATTTTTTAAATCAAGTGCAAATATTAAAACGTGTAAATCTGCCCGTGAAACTGAAAAACTTTCCCTAAGGAACATAGATCCAAATACGAAAAAAAATATTGAAGCTTCCATAGAAAATGCACCAGCTGATAGCGCACTTAGTATGGGGAATCACTTTTGTTTTTTGTATATCGATATGTTCCTTAGGGAAAGTTGTTCAGTTTCATGGGTAGATTCACACGTTTCAATATTTGTTTCGATGTATGTTATCTAGATGCCACTGAGGAGCTTCTTAATAAACTTGAGCGCTTACAAAACCTTGCTATTCGATTCATTTTTGGCCTTCGCAAATTCGACCACATCTCCGAGTTTCGCGCTCAACTAAAATGGCTCCCTATCCGACTTCGCCGCGATGAGCACATCCTCACCGTCCTTTACAAGATCCTTAATGACCCTACCTCTCCTGAATATCTCCGTTCCCGATTCCGTTTCTTACCTCCTGATTCCCGATCCAGGCGCGCTTGTATCACAAAGGTGCTTGAGTGTCCTGGTTCAAACACAAAGTTTTTCTTCCATTCTTTTACTGTCCGAGCTATCCAACTATGGAATAAACTTCCTAAATCACTTCAAGACAGTCCTTCAGTTTTCAGTTTTAAAAAGAGACTTAAAGAGCATTTTATGACCTCTCTCTGATGTTAATAATATGTATTATATTCATATATATATATATATATATATATTATCTATCATAATATACGTATATATCTTATATATTATTTTGTTATGTATTAGTTTTTTCTATTATTGTTATATATGTATTAGTATTACTATAATTTATCAGATTTTATAATTTTAGTTATTGTATCTGTTCCCGTGTTTTTCCCTTCTTTCATCCCCACTAGGTTGGCTGGAAGAGATCTCTTATAGAGATAAGCTCGCCTGTTGTGTCCTAGTTTTAAGTTCAACTGTATGTGTAAATTTTTAATACAATAAAGAATATATATATTTGCACTTGATTTAAAATGACCTTATATATTTGTCTGTCAGGATAAACGCGCCGCACGATAGGTAACATTACTTTACGCAAAACTTCAAGAGAATTACGACTTTAAATTTGCCTCCCATTTGAACCAGTTCTCCGGGATGGATGACATCCAGCCCCAATAACCAAGGCAGATCCTTCCACTAGTCTTTAATGGCAACACATTTCTGACATGAAAACGCCCACCTTATCTTCTCCATAAAGTTTTCATTCCCTCTTTGTCAGATTTGAAGGTTTTCATCAGTAAGAATTCAGTCATAATTGAGGTATTGTTCAGCAAACTGAATCCGTGCCTGTCGACGAGCCGCAGTTGAAGTTGTCGAGCTATTTGTCGATAGTTTTTATTTTGGTTATGTAGAACCACAATTTCGGCTCTCAAAAACACGCTTAAAACTAGGATGTCATACTAATATTACTAATAATGTCATATTGACACAGAATCACAGAATCTAAATAAAATAAGGAATTGAAATATCCGGTGAACAACAAAGCAGTCTAAGAGAATCAGTGGTCGAACCCGAACAAATTATTGAATAATTTAACCGTGCAGTGCGGGTACAAGATAAACTTTCTCGATTGAACGTTAGGCTATAATGCGAGCTTGAATTTGTTATTCGTTGCATATTTATAAAAGCAAAGCATATTTTTCCTGATTAATGGCAATAATTAAGTAAAACAAGTGAAATATACATAATAACAATATAAATATAATAAACAAAATAAAAACCATAAAATATTAAAAATTACGCAGGCATATAATCTTTTTTGACTAATTCCAGATTAGAACTCGGGATTATATCCTAAGTTCGAAAACGCATCCAGCCGCTAACCGAATAAGCTATGGAGCCTGTAGTAAATCATTGCGAAATTAAAGTACTGTTCATTCTGGCCGTCTCTCACACACACAGACGCAAAAGGTGTCATTTGTGTTGTTCATGCTAGTGTTCGTAAACGTGTAATTCGTGTTTGTTTGTGTTTCATACGCGGTTAGCGATTATGTGTGCCTGTCTCAGGTAATTCTGTCACAGATTGTACCTACAGTTACAATAGCTATTTAATAGTATTTCACATTGTTGTCAGAGACCAATCCTATAAACGCTCCACCCCGATCATTTCCAAATCCAACCCTCTTGAGAAGGAGGTGTTCTTGGGCAGCCCACGAATTTCATTGTTTCAAGGAATTTTATCATTTCTTTAAAAAGCTGTAGGTGAGGAGTTTTCTCAGTAATATTTGTGGCGTGTATTTTCCCTCTGCGTAAATGGGAATTGTCGCTGTTCAGACAGGAGAAAAGTCTGTCTAGGCTGATGATGACTTGTGCAGTTACAGCTGCATCTTGAGTCGGTGTTCCTGAAAATGGAAGCAACTTAGGTTTATTTAGTTGTGGAACATGACGAAATATTAACATGCTTTGAAGGCAGATTGCTTAACCTAGTAATTCTCTGCCGTTCTTTTTCTTATCAAGTAATTTTTTGAGTCAAAAGACCAGATCAGAATTTCAAGCTGAGATGGTTTATGACAACCTCTGCCAATTATCCACAAGACCACGGAGACAGTTACTATTCTCTGACGAGCATGGCAGAGATATTTCCTTTGCTGAAATCGTAGTCAACTCCAAAAAGAAGCTGTGTAATGTAACTGAAACATAATGTTGTTGAAACTTATGGATGGGAGTCCCCTGGTAGAACCAGTAACGGCGTGGTTGAGAACAGATAGAGGGGATCGCAGTTATACATATAGGCTCTGACATGGCTTGTGTAACGAACACTGCTACCGATCGCAAGAGGACACAACTTAACTAAATCTTACTTAATTTTTATATGATCATCTTTATCACTTTTGAACCACACAGAGGGGAAAAATCATTGTTTTTTATCGGATGACCACCGGGCTTGCGCGATATAACCTCCGGGCCGAATTTTCCAGCGCCTTAACGAAACATACTTAAATTTGATCTATACTTTCGACCTGCACTAGTTTTCTGTGTGGTGGAAAAAATCTACCCAAAAATATTTTTTTATCTGATGACTAAATCGGATAATTTGATTGATTGATTTGATGATTTTTAACAAAATGTACTCAGTTTTGGCACTTCTGTCCACTCACACTAGTTCCATGAGTGGAGGAAAAAACACTCTAACCTGACCTTCCGTCGCTAGCAATTTGTATGAAATGGGAGCTCTATGGAATATATTGAAAATGAGTAGTCAGATTTTGATGCGCATTGGCAGAGGGCTACCCTCCTGTGTCAGCAACAAACCAATAGTAGTCTCAGTGCTGAAGCTCCAGGGTGCACGGCCCATACATTCCTGCTCATGATCCTTTGGTTGAATCAATCAGTAAAATGTGTGACTATCTAGTTAATACGGGGTCGGATTATATCATCAGGATTGGCCGAATGTTAGAGTAAGATTAACTAGCGCCATCTATTTCAAAGCAACGGTAACATGATAAGCAATTAGTACCCCAAAGTGGCGCCAGTTTGTACTATTCCTATAGTCAAAATGGCGGGTGACTTGATATTTGGATAAAACGGATAAGATCTCAACTTCTGACCACCTAAAAACTAGATAAAAAAATTACACAGAATCAAATAAAATATTACCTTCATTTGGTTTTCGGAAACGCCATAGCGCTGCTGAGAGCTTTGCGACTTTGGCGGAACTCCTTCCATGCTCATTCTTCAAATGCGTGTGCCTTCCTTGATGTGCAGGGCGCTTTTGATAATGTTGATCCTTCAGTGTTGGCATTGAGCGAAGTAGGTGTACCTGGCAAAAAAAAGATGCGATTAGGTTTGAAGAAACTTTTTTCTCATAAAAGACCTAATTACAAGTCAAGACTTTAACTTAATTGATCTAATCGTTCGTATTTTGCAGGTAAGTCAATCCCAATATAAAAACTTGCAGACCGGTTTTTCGATTCACTGCGTTTTTAGTGAATTAAGTTTTTATTTAACTAATGGGGGCGCCACCTGGTTGAAAAGCCCGATGGTGTAGTGGATAGGGCCACTGCCTCCTGCGCGGGAGGTCGTGGTTCGAATCCCACTACGTTCCAATGTGTTTTTCGGTTTTCGAATTTCATATGTGCGTTTATTCGGCGCTTTTACCGTGCTTCGGAAGGCACGTTAAGCCGTTGGTCCCGGTCAATATCGTTTAATACCGTAGATATTAGTCGTTAAGCCATATCAGAGGCCAGTGCTAAGCATTGGCGGCTTGAAAACTCTGACCTAATCTAGGATTGGGTCTGGTTTCCCTTTTGGGTTGCGGAGGTCAGATGGCAGTCGCTCTGTGTAAAAACCAGTACCCTCGTTCAATCCCCTAGATTAGGTAGCCGCCCCGTGAGATAGAGGATAAGGCTAGGGAGATGATGGGGGCGCCACCTGGATATAACGTTTGTATGGGATTTGGACACCTCCCAAGAGAGCAACACAAGCGACTGCTGCACTGTGCTCTGGCTGGACCTCGCAGCAAATGAAAGACATACGATAAATACCCTCACGGGGTTTCCGGGTTTTTCCGGCATGTTAGCGTCAATAGGTTTCCTAACTCAGTTACTCTTCAACCGATTGAGATGAAATTTTTCATATAAATCCGATGACAATAAAATATTATGATATCATCGAGCTGATCTCGTGATGGAGTGGACAGATAGCCACCGGGTCTCCGTGGTGAAAAGTATTAAGATAGCAGTTTCTAATAGATATGATGATGAGGGTGTAATGATGAAGCCGACAGATAGCCATCGGAACTGCCTCGTGGAAAGCGCTAAGGTAGCCGAGTTTGGGCTCATTAGATTTGTTGTCTTGAGCAGTTTAGTAAATAACCTTTTTAAAATAAATACTACGATGAATCTTGACAATGGGTTGACCAAAAAATTAAAAATTAATATAATAAACAAAAAAAATATTTAAAACGAGGTTTTTTTAAATGCAATAATAATGATAAAATATTTCTTTCCTTTAAAACTTTTACTATTAATTTATAACGTCACATTACACAATTTTCATAATACAAAAGCTTGATGCGAGATTTATTTGTGAGTTATACAAAAAATTAAATGACTTAAATAATGAATCATAAATAACTTGTGTTTAATCTCGCGACAAGCTTTTATATTCTGAAAATTGTGTAACGTTATAAATTGATAGTAAAAGTTTTAAAGGAAAATTTTATTTTATCCTTTTTAGCGCATTTATAATAAAAACTTGTTTTAAAAAGTATTTTTTACATAGACTTTATTTAAGTTATATATCTATCAATTTATATGACGGTTAACGTGTTCGTGTTCGTTTCGCTCGCGCTACGAATTGATTCAACGTTCGAGTGTCCTCGAAAAAATGTCTTTGGGGTTCATGATTGATGGTATAGCCTGACCGCTGACTAAAGATCTGTCATAGAGGTGCCATAGAGAAGGGCTCAATAGGAAGTCCTTCTGTACTTGTTTGTCTGTGTTTCAGTCGGTGGTTAGGGTATAAGAGTTTTACTTACCGAACTCGTTGACGGCGAGGCTGTAGGTGGCGCCGCAGTGCACGGAGCGGACTCCGCGCGCTGACGTGTCGAAGTACTTGATCAGTCGCGGGACGCTCTCGTCCTTCTGTTCGGCGTGGCCCAGCCGCCCGAACCCGCCGAAGCCCCAACTGAACGCGCGCTTCTTACACTCTATTGCCACCTGAAATTCATAGTGTGATTCTAAATTACACGGGCGTTTAATATTACAAGTGCATGCTCGGGAAAACCCACTCGGTAGAAACGAGTATAAGTAACCTCTTACCACTCCACACAGCTATTTCCTTCATTTTCATTTGTTTATTCTTATCTTATCTTATTTAGCCCACATCATCCCACTGCTGGGCAAAGGCCTCCCTCTGTGTTTATTCTTAATTTTTTAAAATTATTATCATCATGACTAATGGCTCCTAGCACACGATATTCCATTTTTAGGAACTATTGATGAGCGGTTTGCTTTTACGGGAAATTCAGCAGTTGATACCTCAGTTGGTGTGCTTAAGGGAAGAGCTTACGGTGGAATGGCCCTGTTACGGAGAAAGAGTTTGTTTACGTCGCGTCGGTTACAGTAGTGCCTTGCAACAGTGTACGTCTCGCCGCGGGCAAAGCAGTGTTAAGCGATCGTTCAGTATTGTTTATCTCTGTTTACATGCCAACTTGTAAAGCAGTTAATCTCGTACAGTTTACGTCGGTTACAGTAGTGCCTTGCAACAGTGTACGTCTCGCCGCGGGCAAAGCAGTGTTAAGCGATCGTTCACTGTTGTTTATCTCTGTTTACATGCCAACTTGTAAAGCAGTTAATCTCGTACAGTTTACGTCGGTTACAGTAGTGCCTTGCAACAGTGTACGTCTCGCCGCGGGCAAAGCAGTGTTAAGCGATCGTTCAGTGTTGTTTATCTCTGTTTACATGCCAACTTGTAAAGCAGTTAATCTCGTACAGTTTACGTCGGTTACAGTAGTGCCTTGCAACAGTGTACGTCTCGCCGCGGGCAAAGCAGTGTTAAGCGATCGTTCAGTGTTGTTTATCTCTGTTTACATGCCAACTTGTAAAGCAGTTAATCTCGTACAGTTTACGTCGGTTACAGTAGTGCCTTGCAACAGTGTACGTCTCGCCGCGGGCAAAGCAGTGTTAAGCGATCGTTCAGTGTTGTTTATCTCTGTTTACATGCCAACTTGTAAAGCAGTTAATCTCGTACAGTTTACGTCGGTTACAGTAGTGCCTTGCAACAGT
Organism: Scrobipalpa costella; assembly: GCA_949820665.1. Classification (NCBI taxonomy): domain Eukaryota; kingdom Metazoa; phylum Arthropoda; class Insecta; order Lepidoptera; family Gelechiidae; genus Scrobipalpa; species Scrobipalpa costella. The sequence goes on from OX463295.1 coordinate 39,846,809, forward strand.
GTACGTCTCGCCGCGGGCAAAGCAGTGTTAAGCGATCGTTCAGTGTTGTTTATCTCTGTTTACATGCCAACTTGTAAAGCAGTTAATCTCGTACAGTTTACGTCGGTTACAGTAGTGCCTTGCAACAGTGTACGTCTCGCCGCGGGCAAAGCAGTGTTAAGCGATCGTTCAGTGTTGTTTATCTCTGTTTACATGCCAACTTGTAAAGCAGTTAATCTCGTACAGTTTACGGAGTGTATCGGTGAAATTAATGCAATTGCCTCCGGAACTCAGGTCTGTAATCAAATATTGGTATGGGAATCAAAATAATGATGTGAAGTGGGCCGGCTCTCAATCGGACGTGTACAGGTTGGAGTGTGGGGTGAGACAGGGAGGGGGGGGGGAGGGGGGTTGAGCTCACCAATACTCTTCCACCTGTACATGAACCAGCTGATTGAGGAGCTCAGCAGCGCCAATGTCGGTTGTCATGTTGACGGTGCGTGTATTAGCAACATTAGTTACGCGGACGACATGGTGTTGCTGAGTCCCTCAATTGGGGGAATGAGAAAACTGTTCAAAAATTGTGAGACTTATGCAACTGCCCACGGACTCAAGTACAATGCCTCCAAAAGTTTTTAAGGCTGGCTCAAAGTGCTACGATAATGTGCCTGCTGTCACTTTGTGTGGTTCACCATTGCAAAGAGTCGATACATTTAAGTACTTGGGACATTGGACTGTCTATAATCTGTCGGACAATATGGATATAGACAGAGAGCGAAGGGCGCTGTGTGTGCGCTGTAATATGCTGTCCCGCAGATTTGCGCGTTGTAGCGAGCAAGTAAAGTTGACGCGTCTTAGATCGTTTTGTCAGTCTTTCTACACGTGCAGTTTGTGGGTCGGCTATACGCAGCGGGCATACAGTGCGCTACGTGTTCAGTACAACAATGCTTCCAGAGTGCTTTTTAGACTGCCACGATTTTGTAGTGCATCCACGATGTTTGCTGAGGCACAGATAGATTGCTTTCAAGCCATTATAAGGAAAAGAAATGCTTCACTGCTTAATCGAGTGCGCACTAGTTCGAACAGCATTCTATATATTCGAAAGTATTGGCAAATTTCGACAGTTAAATTTTAAAAAAAAAGCAAAAAAAATACTACCCGTTAAATATGCCTATATCAGGGTTCTTAATAAAATGGTTATAACTTTTACACATTCTTATAAAGGGAGAATGGGCACAAATATTGGTACGACACTAGGGTAGGTATATATCAAATTTGTGTGATGGGGTATCTTTGATACTTAAACGGGACAGAAACTGATATTTTTTCGAGAATATCTTGGCAATTTATCTGAGAATTGTCGTTTACGCTCTGCCTACTCCATTAGGGATAAAATTATTATATGTATGAATGTACTATTTCATTATGTTGTCATATCTAATAGCAGAAACTTGTTTTGAAAACAAGATCTTGGATTAAAAGACACGCAACTTTATTTACCTTTATTCTAAAACAGAGTTAGAAATTCTTCCATGCTAGACTGGGAGAGATAGAAAAACATAGAATGTTCCAGCTGCCCTTCCTCCCGGGCATGCTGTAGAAGTCAGCAAAAGGGATTCGAGGGTTACAGTGTATTGTAATTTAGGCGATGGGCTGACAACCTGTCACTACAGCAATACAAATCATCACAATCTAAAATGTGCCCTCAATTTTTGTCAGACGTGGCGAAAGTGCCTGTTACGAGGCCTTTTACGCTCTGCCTACCCCGTTAGGGATAAAGGCGTGATTTTATGTATGTATGTATGTATGAGTTAGAAATATTATAGGTCAATCGAGTCGAACGACTCAAAAACCCTCGTGTCATCATTTAATAACAATATTATCGCTTCTTAAAGAAGAAGAACTTCTCATATTCGAAGCGATATTCAAAAATTAGCCTTCCGAAACAGAGCAAGCTGAAGGTATGTGGAGATTGCATTCAACATGACCAGTAGTTATGTGTCGACGGGAAACACAACGATAGCGCGTTTTAAAAACCTTGAGGCGCCATCTATCCATTTCATTGTGAACTATTTATTACAAACAAGGTTTAGTGTGCAGTACGACAAGTTACCTGTCTCCCGAAGTGCCGAAATCATTCTTAATCTTTTATTCTTAACGGTTAGACCAAACTTTACCAAACTCTGAATAGATCTTCAAATGCAAGATATCGATGTTTTTATTAGGTTTGGTTTGAAAATATTAAGGTGACGATAATCGCCAAGCGGCGCCCTCATTAGTAAAAAAAAACACAAAGCACAAAACATGCAGTGAATCGAAAATCCGGTCTAACAGAATCACGTTATAGTAATTGAGATCATTTAGAACCTTACAAATTAGCGATTCATCGTTCGTTGTATTAACAGGAAAAAAAATGGGAATAACGGCCATTAACGGAAACTTGATATAGCATTTCTTTAGGCGTCCCGGCCGATTTTAAAAAAAAAACTACTGATTTATATGACTGGGTTAACGTGATTAAGTCGTGTTCGCTTCGTTTGCGCTACATATTGATTCAACATTCAAATGTCCTCGAAAAAATGACGATTTAACCTGAATGTACTACCGCTTCTGTCCCGGTTTTGAGGTTCATGATTGATGGTATAGCCTGACCGCTGACTACAAAGAGCTGTCATAGAGGTGCCATAGAGAAGGGCTCAATAGGAAGTCCTTCTGTACTTGTTTGTCTGTGTTTCAGTCGGTGGTTAGGGTATAAGAGTTTTACTTACCGAACTCGTTGACGGCGAGGCTGTAGGTGGCGCCGCAGTGCACGGAGCGGACTCCGCGCGCTGACGTGTCGAAGTACTTGATCAGTCGCGGGACGCTCTCGTCCTTCTGTTCGGCGTGGCCCAGCCGCCCGAACCCGCCGAAGCCCCAACTGAACGCGCGCTTCTTACACTCTATTGCCACCTGAAATTCATAGTGTGATTCTAAATTACACGGGCGTTTAATATTACAAGTGCATGCTCGGGAAAACCCACTCGGTAGAAACGAGTATAAGTAACCTCTTACATTTTCATTTGTTTATTCGCAAGGAATATGCATGACTTTTTTCAAATTATTAATAATTATTTTTATCATAATTAACAAACAAATGTGGAACAATTTTCGAAAAATACTAACTAATTTGCGAATTATAATGCTTTAAAATGAGTTAAAAAGAGCTGTCATCTGACGTCACATGGCAGGAGCGTCATACTACTTCCATATATGAAATGTCGTTTCGAAGAGATAGATACAGAGTCTACCTTTGTAAGGTATATCTCGGTGATCTTCTTGATCAATGTTATTTCTGTTTTCACTGATGTTATTATAATATTGGATATTTTTTGAAAATATGCTCAGGTACTGAAGATAGATGTCCGCTATTAAGTATAAACAGTATCTTAAAACCCGCATTTGGAGTTTGTCTAGACACTATTCTCGTTCACTTAGCGTAACTTAGCTTGTTTCCATGGTCTTACCGTGTGGTTATTCCCGCACGAGAAGTGGACGATATCGACGTCCTTGACGGGCGTCACGTGGCCGTCCTTGGACTTCTCGAAGAACAACGCCACGTGTTTCGGCGCCATCTCCAAGTGGTACGACAGCTTGGTGCTCGTCACAAAGTACTTGCCGTCCGTGTTGTGCCCTGAACACACCACAGAGTCCAAATATTAATAAGGCGAGTCTGTACAGGACAATGCCATTGCTGGCAAAGCCTGCACATGATGGAACCTAGCGGAGGGTTGTGAGGGCGCTCGCGGGTGCGAGGGATTGACACGAAGAGTTCTTGATTCAGTCTCATTTATTGAATAAAATGATAGCTATTTTATATGCAAGTTATGTTAATCACACAGTGAAAGATTTATGAATGTATAACATGCGTGCAAGTTGCAAGCTCAGCATGTCACGCAGTATTGTCAATAATATGTAGTAAGCAAGTCGATGACCTGCGCGACATGCTGAGTAAGATGGTTCGAGTTGGCTCGAACATGCTCTCACTTTTAAAAGAGAGAAGAGAACAGGATGTGTTGACAAGGCTGCTTGTATCTTGATATTTGTAGTGTTGCGAAGTCCTCATCTCTCATGCTGTGGTGGTTACAAATACCAGCGTCCTTCGGAAGTGGGTTAGGTTTTTGATATTTTTTTGTTTTAAAGAGCGGCGACTTTAAATACAAATATTTCAAGATAGACCCATTAAGCGCACTTACTTTTAAAGAAATCTCTACCTTATTTTATAAGACCTGTCTAACGATAACCCACTCAATAAAGCCCTTTTTTTTAAATGCCCCTCTTTTACTTATATGGGGAGGGTCCAATTTTTTTTAAATTCATTTAATTTTTACATTTCTAACCTTGAGTGATTATAGTTAATCTTCATTCTAAATATCAGCTTCCTAGTCATTGGGTTTTGATTTTTAATATGTATGTCAGTCAATCAGTCATAAAAAAAGAGATTGTTCTCTATTAATATTTAAATAACTATGACTATAAAATTTGGAGCACTTGTTTATCTAGAGGGTCAACATATATAAGTTTGGTGTATAACAGTTAAGTAGTTTTCGAGTTATGAAGGAGTCAAAAGTAGTTCCAAATGGTTCCTCTAAATGAACACACGGTGCTACCGGCCAGTGGGGACCATGTACGAGTTGGAAATTGCATATAATACCTATATAACGGTGTTCCTTTTACTCGTTTAAGTAAAATACTTAAATCATCGAAATCGGTGTATTGGTTGCGAAGATATGACACATTTTGTACAAGTCCACCGCGGGACGGCGGGAACGCACGTGTGACGTCATCTCGACGGAGAGTCGGTTGCGCGCTACGCCGCCGCTGTTCATTCACCCAAGTTCACACGATTCAAGCAGTTTTTCTAGTGTTTATTTTTCTAAATACTAGCAACAAACGGTCTTATAGTTTTGATCATGTCGCGAACGCACTGCATACGCACCTTTATATTTACATATCGTTAGAGCGGTGCCTCGGTAAACCTCTACATTAGGGTCAATCGGGTCGATTTTGATATCCAAAGACCATTTCTATCGACCATTATTTTTTGTCAAACGATGCACCAAACACCCTGTGTATAGGCGGGTTCACGCGTTCGGTTCTTGTCCCCCCCCCCTCATGTCCCCACAAGTGTTCCCCCATCTGTACATGAGTCGATGATCATCAAGAGGAACAGTGCACTCACCCTGCGGTCAGTGAACTTGTGGAAGGTGTTAAGGTTGGGATGGATGCGGTTGGTGACATTGTAGTCTCGCTTGGCCACCAGCTCCCAGGACACGCAGCCGGCGATCAGCAAACGCCCTGCAGTCTTGTAGAAGCTCTTCAGCAGCTCCTGGGATACAATATAACAAGCGTAAGGGACAGCCTACGAGAAACGGGTTGCTCAGTTAACAAAAAAAATATTGGGTCGGTTGATTCGAAACCCACACGACGGAAGCAGAAGTTAACAAAACTGAACAACTTTCACCAGGATTTTTTCCAGGAAATGAAAAGAAAGGATCATGACATGATCACAAATGTATGCACCCAGGAGCTTCGACACTGACACTGCTATTGGTTTGATGCTAACATAGGAGGGTAGCCCTATGCCAATGCGCATCAAAATCGGACTACTCATTTTCAATATATTCCATAGACCTCCCATTACATACAAATTGCTAGCGATGAAAGGTCAGGTTAGAGTGGTTTTTTCCTAATTTTCATGAGTGGAGGTAAAAAACCACTCTAACCTGAACTGATGAAATGGGAGCTCCTTCAATATCTCAGGATCCATTAGAGATTTTTTTTTTTTACCGTCATAATGAAAAATGCTCATTTTGATTATCTATCTGGACTAGCTAGTGAAACGACAAATGCAGCTGGGTGCAATGTGCCCAACATTCTTTTGACTTACCCAAATAAAATTACCACCTCGCATCGATCAGACAATTTGTATAGGAAAGCCAAACATTTGTTTTTGCATTTGACCTGATAATTACCTCCAGAAGTTTGATGACAGACTCCTCCATGGGGCTGGGAGTGCGCGGCTTCTCTTGCGGCTGCTCAAACGGCAGGGAATCATTGCTGTTCTTCGGTCGCCGGACCTTCGCGCGCCCTGACGCAGCCGGGGCTGACCGCTTCCTACCGTTGTTCCACATTTTCACCAATTACTGGAACACACATAGTATTTTTTCAGTCAGTATACAAACTAATAAGGGTTGCTGAAACAACGAAAATGAACAACTGTTGCTGAAACAAAGAAATTAAACAGAGTCAAGAAATATATATGTACAAAAAACACCAAGATATAGCTTTTTAAAGATAGATAGTCTAACTCTCTCAAACAACAATTTACATGTGAGGTCACATAACAGTTTGGACCTCTTTTTAACCAACCACTTTTAGGCATTATAACAAAAATACCAGTTTTATGTCAGCAATGGAAGCAATGCGAGTTAAGTTGCAAATGCTTTAATTTGAGTCACTCAGCCTTTGATTTGACACATATTTCACTATTTTCACAACATGTTTGAAAAATCCGGAAACTACTGAATATCCCAGGAAATCCTGGTACCGGCATAGATCTGTACTGGAAATTCCGGTTTTCAGATATAGGACTGGTTCTCAATACCCTATTTTGCATGTGTCAAATACAGAATCAGATTTGAACCTAATTTACAAGTGTACTCAAGGAGAAATGAATCGATCATACAGAAACTGTTGTCATGTAACAGTAACATTCAGGTGTAAGGGACAGCATCTTAGGACAACATATTGCAAACTGATAGTGGTTGATACTTAGAACAGTGTGATGGATTGATGTGGTGGATTTTTCTCCTACTATATCCCAGTAGGGATACTTACACCAAACGTTCTGAAACTTGCATGTTTGGTTGAGTGGGAAACTTTCTAATGTTCAACACATGTTCAATTTGTTGTTTGTTTGTAGTTTTTTTATTAGTTTGTAGTTGCAGTTTGAAGTTAGGAATTAAATACAGCCACTGTCACCAGGTTTCTTTTTAGAAAATGAAAAAAAAAATCCATACAAAATGACCTTTATTTTTATTTATCAAGAGAATTTCGTGGTAAAAATTGATCAGTTTCATAGACTGAGCAACCCCAAGGAGTTGGAGTATAAGCTTTGGGGCACACTCCAACCCAGAGGCTCCATGTAATGGTGGTAATTGTTAATTCCCATTCCCAACAAAATCATTATGATTACTAAACTAAATTATGATTACTATTATTATTAGTAAAAAACAAATCAATACTACAAAATACTAGGGCGGGCTGAAGGGGCAGAATCCGACACGTGTATCTAGCGAATCTCTCCTAATTTATCACAAATCCTACGCGAGCAAGTAATCACCGTAAACAACACAATATTTCACTGTAAATAATCAACTTACCGGTTTAGACATAAATAATTTAAATTAAAAATGGTGAAGACAAGACAAGAACCAACTCAGTTCTAGTATAAAGATAAACAACTTGTTGGCCAATTACTTAAAGTACTAAAACTACTATTTCATTATGTTGTCATATCTAATAGCTAAAACTTATTTTAGAAACAAGATCTACGATTAAAAGACACGAAACTTTGTTTACTTTTATTCTAAAACTGTTTTTTTTAAAGTTCTTCCATAATGGGATGGCATAGCTCACGCGCCCATGCAGCCTAGTCTTCAGTATATCAATTTCTGTAGTAATCTAATCTACGCTAACCTAAAAGTCAGTAGGATGCGCCGGTGATTCACATTCCAGTGCTCGACAGACTCATACGCGGGGATATCAATCTGAATCATACGGTAGCGCCTTCCTTTGCTTCTACCTCCTGCCCTAGGACCAAAAATCACTAGTGATCTTGGACGAATAGTTTCGTCCAAGCTAGTGATCTGCCGTATTTTTCCTTGTCAGCAGATAATTTTATAATATTAAATTAAATATACTATCGTACTTGAATTTAAATGTTAATAACTATTTAAGTCATTAAAACACATAAGGCAAAAAATATAAAATAACAAGTACTACCTATGAACTTCTTATTATGTTTGGCTGTATAGCCTAAATTTTTTGCCTAAGAAAAGATGAATATTTATGATTAGATATGTTTTTGCCCTTGTGCGCCTACCTGCTTACACAAAATAGCACTTCGAGAGCATGAGAAGTGAAAATATTATTATTAGCATACATATACTCACGCCTTTATCCCTAATGGGGTAGGCAGAGCGTAAACGACCTAAAGGTCGTTCCGCCACGTCTGACAAAGTTTTTAGGGTTATTCAAGATGGATTCGTAGGTATATTGCTGTAGTGACAGGTTGTCAGCCCATCGCCTGAATTGCAATATATATTAGTATTGAGGGTATTAACCCTCGGATCCCTTCGCAGCCCTTTTTACAGCATGCTTGGGAGGAAATGCAGCTGGCACATTCTATGTTTTTCTCTCGCTCCTAGTCCATCGTGGAAGATTTAAACGAAAATTATTAACAGTTTGTTTTATTTCATGTATGATACATATAAACCTTCCTCTTGAATCACTATCCATTAAAAGAAACCGCATCAAAATCCGTTGCGTAGTTTTAAAGGTTTATGCATACATAGGGATATAGGGACAGAGAAAGCGACTTTGTTTTATACTATGTAGTGATTTATTGAAAAAAAAACGTCACATTATTGCCAGTAAAAGTTATCAAAAACTAACAAGTTATAATGCTATCTCGTTCTTTCATTGCCAGAAAACAAGAAACAGTTCTATAGAACTATGTAATGACAAAAACAGCCATTTATGTGGCTCATGGGCTGATGCTGGCCAGTGCGTTATGCAGCGCCTCCTCGTGATGGGTGAGGAGGTGCTGCGGTTGCGGAGCGCCAGCCGCGCGCCATAACAGCCGCGCGCCACACCAGCCGCGAGCCACACCAGCCGCGCGCCACACCAGCCGCGCGCCACACCAGCCGCGCGCCACACCAGCCGCGCGCCACACCAGCCGCGCGCCACACCAGCCGCGCGCCACACCAGCCGCGCGCCACACCAGCCGCGCGCCACACCAGCCGCGCGCCACACCAGCCGCGCGCCACACCAGCCTCAGAACCGCATCATATAGAAGGCGCGACCGCCGCGTCGTCAGCGCCACCACCTAAAACGAATACCAAATTCTAATAAGTAAATAAATTTCAATGTTACGGTTGAGATTTTGTAGCATGAATGTTTAACGCCTGAAATAAAACTCGTCTTAATAAAGCAATATAATATTATGACAGGATTATAATCAAAATCATTATCAGCTGATGTGTTGTGTTGCTGTCTTTATTGTATTTAAATGTAAAAAAAATACAGAACCAAACTGAAATAATTTGTGTCTACGTGTCAACAACAGGATCGACACCACTGGGACAACATTTTTAAATATTCCGAATGATAGGTATCGAGCTGATCTCGTGATGGAGCTGAGCCGACAGATGGCCACTGGAATGTCATCATTCGGAGCTGAAGGAAGTAACAAACCTAACGATGATAACATTAACATACATACATAAAATCACGCCTTTATCCCTTACGGGGTAGGCAGAGCGTTAAACGCCTCGTAAAAGGCGCTTTCGCTGCGTCTGACAATAATTGAGGGTAATTTTAGATTGTAATGTGTATTGCCATAGTGACAGGTTGTCAGCCCATCGCCTAAATTACAATGAAATGAAAAATGAAATGAAAAATTGTTTATTACACAAATCTTACATCTATATAGGATAAGGCTCCCCAGTAAGTAGTCGAAGACACTTGTAATGGAGATGCCTAGATCTTCCAGCTAAACTTATTATCGTTTTACAATAATATTTACCATTAAAAATTCAAATTATAAAATAGGGACTAAAATTAATGTGTGTTGATACACATTAATTTTACAATACACTGTAACCCTCAAGTCCCTTTTGCTGTCTTCTACAGCATGCCCGGGAAGAAGGGCAGCTGGAACATTCTATGTTTTTCTATCTCTCCCAGTCCAGCATGGAAGTATTGGTAGTATACATACATACATATAATTACGCCTTTATCCCGAATGGGGTAGGCAGAGCGTAAACGACCTAAACAAAGGCCGTTCCGCCACGTCTGACAAAGTCTTGAGGGCCATTCAAGAAAGATTGGTACGTATATTGCTGTAGTGACAGGTTGTCAGCCCATCGCCTAAATTACAATATACTGAACCCCTCGGATCCCTTAGCTGGTTTTTACAGCATGTTCGGGAGGAAATGCAGCTGGCACATTCTATGTTTTTCTGTTACTCCCAGTCCAGCATGGAAGAAAACCAAACCATCAGCATGATAACATTAAAAAGGTACTAAATACCAGGCCACTCAGAAAGTATTGCGATAAATAGTTTTTATATATGGCAGACTGGCCGGTTAGAATCTTTTTTGAAAATATGATTACTTGTAAGTAAAAATATGTGTGTTCCATTTTCAAAATTTCCCTCCACATTTTTTGCGAGCCAATTCAAAGTATCGTGTCTTACTGAAAAATGGATCTGCGCCGGGAACATTTTAGAGCTATGATTTTTTACGATTTCAAGTGTCGCCTGAAACCGGATGAATCGTTCGATAGACTTCAAATGGCATTTATGGATGAAAACCCCTCCAAGGCAACCGTGTATCGTTGGTATAACGAATTTAGGCGCGGTCGACTAACCTTGGGGGATGAAGAAAGAAGCGGTCGCAATTTGACGGCTATTACTGACGCTCAGAAGCAGGCCCGGGTAGAATGGTGCCGTGATATGCTGAACAAATTTGAAGCAGGCTCGTCTCGGCGTGTTTACGACATCGTAACAGGTGATGAGTCCTGGATTTATCAATACGATCCAGAAACCAAGCGCCAGTCGACAGTTTGGGTGTTTCAAAATGAACCAACGCCTACCAAAGTGAAGCGATCTCGAAGCGGGGGGAAGATTTTGATCGCCAGCTTTTTTAATTTGACTGGCCACTTGGCCTCAATTCCCTTACGAGATCAAAGAAGCATTAACGTTGAATGGTATACTACCAAACGTTTACCAGAAGTTTTTTCTGTTGTGAGCCACAAGCGAACCAAACACAGGGCTCCGCGGACTACTGCTCCACCACGACAATGCGCCTGCACACACCGCGCTCAAAACGAGGGACTTCCTGGACAGCACACCAGTCAAACTCCTGGGTCACCCTCCTTACAGCCCTGATCTAGCACCGTGTGACTTCTTTTTATTTCCAAAAATAAAAATCAGCTCAAGGGGATACAATTTTCGTCGCCGGAAGATGCGCTGGCTGCGTTCGAGCAGGCTGTAAACGAGGTGTCTACGGCGGACTGGAAAAAGTGTTTTGAGAACTGGTTCAGACGCATGAATCTTTGTATAGAGGCTGGTGGAGAGTACTTTGAAAAGATTTAATAAAAATATATGTACCTGTAGAACAATTTTTTTAGTGTCGCAAATCTTTCTGAGTGTCCCACGTACAAAAACATATACTTACGGGATGGAAATAGCGCCCGTGCGCGATGGCGTGCAGCGTCAGGAGCTGGTAGGCCTCGGGCTCCGCTGGAACCACATCAAAAGTGGCGTCCGCTTGGACGACCTCTGCGGCACGCAAGCACTGGCCGATGGTGTTCATGGCCAGCACTACCGCGGAGGCGTCACCAGCCCCTCACGTGGGCTGTTCTGCAGCACGTGGTATGCCCCTATCGAAGCTGGCAGCGCCGCCACAGCCGCATGCTGCTGCGCGCAGATTCGAATAATAGGTGCACAGCACCTACTGCATGCCTGTAAATAAATATAAAGGTAAATCACCAAAATTGATATAGCGATTTAAACACAATTTAAATAAAAGATACCTTACTACATCACAGTTCAGGCACAGAATCTATCTATACATATAATATATCTCTAGAAGGGTCGTGTCTGTACATTGAGTATTGATCCAAAAAAATAATTGCACGATACAAAGACCAAAACGTTTTTTTTTTTAGATTTTTTGTGTCTGTCTGTATGTTACCACATCACGCCAATACTACTGAACCGATTTCGATGAGACTTTTTTCATTCAACTGTGTGTTACCCGGGTTGCAACTTAGGATACCTAAAATCACGCTACCTGACTTAGGGAGTAGGCAGGAAATTGAAATTTGGCTGTTTCTTAACCGATTTTTATGGAACTTTTTTTATTCGACTGAGCATTATTTAAAATCAAAGTTACGATACAAATAATCACACTTCATGACTTAGAAGGTACCTAGTTAGGAAATTGAATTTCGGTCGATTTTAACCGATTTTGATGGAACTTTTTTTTCTTTGACTGCATTACTTAAACTCAAAGTAACGATACAAATAATCACACCACCTGACTTAGGGCATAGGCAGGAAATTGAACACTGATCGTTTTAACTGATTTAAAAGGGAGTTTTTTTATTTGACTTAGTTTTTTTAATACCTGGTGTCCGGCCTATGTTAGAAATAATCACGCAAACCATTCTATATTGAGTAATTACCCCAGTTTGTATGGAAAACACGCAAACGCTTCTCCGCGCGTAGGAGCGGGATCTGCTAACTCGCGCGCGGAATCGTGTTTTCGATACAAAAACAAAGATCAGACAATGCGAAACACGCTTCCGCGCGCAGGTTAGCAGATCCCGCTCCTACGCGCGGATGAGCGTTTTCAGTATGTTCGACACTGCGTGTTTTCCATACAAACCGGGCGTACGAAGTCGCGGGCACAGCTAGTATATAATTAATGAATTTTCAGCTTACCTGGCCGCCTCCTCGTCATATATTGCCCGCAGGGCAGTAGCCTCCGTGGAGGCGCGCCGTTTAAACACGTCTCTGAAATTTTAATAATAAATTGTATCTAAAGATAAGAACAGATAAGTCTGGTGAATCATGCGGCCATGGTAGCCATTTTATCACATATTCTTCCAAATTGTATGATTGTTTGATCGATAGATGCGACAAATATATTCGTTATCGCGCGGCCGCATGTCTGCTCCGGGGCTCGTAGCTAATATTATAGATATTATATAAATAATTATAAAAGAATTTAAATATTATATTAATAAATTAGGTACCTCGCCTCCAGACACGGCTCAAGCCGCTCCCCCACCTTGTCCACCCTGGCATGGCACCTCCTGTCGTGGCATCCGTATATAACAGTGCCAGACGGGAGTGACTATTTTATAAAATCGCTGGCCCCGGAAGGGGACGACTTCCTTCATGTTAAGTCTGAAAATCAAAGTATGTCATTAATATTCGGTACCTAGGTAGATACCGGCGTCCGGCACAATACATATACCTAAATAAGTAGAACAGCTAATTGTCACATTGTTTCGTGCCCTCCGAAGCACGAAATACTTTTTCTTTTCGGACAATCAGGTGATTCGGCGTGGAATGTCGGCAACCACACTGGGGAAAATCTCGAAGTGTTAAATTTACAAATATCAACTTTGTGTTCCCCTCTGGGAATCAAACCCAGGACCTCCAGTTCGGGAGCCTACAGCTCTAACCATCAGACCACGGAGGAGGCAGTTAGCCGCTCCAACTACCACACAGAGCCGCTTGCCGCCGTGCAGGCCGGCGGGCTTAATGTTAGGTTAAGTCCTTAATCCGATCCTGGTTGATTGTCTCGTAGTGATAGTTACACAAACCATGTTTTAAAAACTCGCGACACCAGAACACATCAGACATGACATTAGAAAAACATGACTTTTCCACTGATATTCATTAATAGTTGAAACAAATATTTCATAAACAATAAGAGTACAGTACTTTAAGATAAGACAGGGTTGCCAGATACCTATAGCTCTAATTGCCTGATAATCAAAATTTTAATTCAAATAATTTTATCAAGAAACATCTATATTTTTAGTAAAACTTAATATTTAAATACACAAAATCAGTTCATTAAAATTTCATAACATATATTTGTATTTGGATTTGATTAATTTTTGAATGATTTATCTTATCACTCATAAGCTTATAACTGATTATAAATGCTTGAATCTTGAAAGTCTTCAAATAACAATTGTAGTAAACCCATTCCGTCTAATGAATAACTAGTATATATACTTATTGAACATGTATTTTTCTGAAAAAAAACATCAGAACTGAATGAAAAACGTTCTATAGGTTTTTTGACCGCGCAATAGTTTTCAGAGTGAGTGATGTCGTTGGCTTCAATACATAAGGGTGGAACTAGCATCATGTAAATTGTTCAGTAGACGTGATTTTCGATACGAAAAAACTTGGAAGTGTAAGATTCTGATTCTAAACTTAATGTTCTTTTGAATATGCACTAATTTTATTTTACTCATTGTTATTTATACACGTTCCTATCTAGTTTGTTTCTACGCTATCAACTATACATTCGTACTGTTATTTTGTATGGAATATTCATTTATTTAGTTTTTGAAAGCTGATTTGCTAGTTAGTTATTGTATAATACAGTGTTTTGGAATAGTGTAAGTTACATCTGTCTATGTTAGAGCTGAATGTTTTATTTTTAATATTCTTGTGTGGATTTTTAAGTTAATCAACCCGATGAACTCAAGTGTTCGAATTATTAAACCGTCTGATATCAGAGCCAATAAGCCTCTGACATGGTTTGTGTAACGACTACTATCAAACGGCCATCGGATTTACGTGCGGCTTACGGGACCAACGGCTTTAGGTGCCCTCCGATGCACGGGGTCAAGTGATTCAACCTGCGTAGTCCTCACTAACATACATATATACCTACAGGGGAAAATCTCAAAAAGTTATAAATTATTATTGAATAAAATATTATTATAAATTGATGAATATCAACTTTGTGTTCCTCCCTGGAAATCATATATCCAGGACTTCCGGATCGAGAGCCCATAACGCGGACGACTAGACAACGGAGGCAATTATTATTTATAGAATTATTATTCAAATAAATCTAAACTATCTATACTAATATTACAAAGAGAAACATAATAAACCGATAGTAAAAATCATTTACTAATAGAAGGATTTTCATTTTTCTATTGGGGAATGATTCAACACAGATTTCTTTTTATCGCGGAAAATTACACAATTCCCACATGAAAACTTAATTAGTAGAGGGTGGGTCACACCACTAACAGACAGGTCTATATATAATAAAATATATAGAAAATTAGCTTTTTGCGCATCAGTTGCACCCGTGGCTAATTAAGACTTCCTGTGGGAATCTGATATCTTTCCGCAATAAAAAGAAGTCATGTTACTCAGAGTGAACCTTGCTTCATTCTTGAAAATTCTTTTACTGGTGAAAGATATTTTGAAATGAAATAATCCCTTTCCCTCTCTACCCCGCGCGGGGATGTTTTCCATCTGCCTCGGAAAGCAAAACTTTTGTTTTCATCTTCAATTTTTTTGTAAGGTCTCGCCAATAGATCTACACAGGTCGCAGTGGCTGTCGGGCTGTGGACGCAACCCCTCACTCTCAAATCATAAAAGGCCACGCCTCATTGTTTTTCCCCTGTTACCCCGTCAAGATACAAATAAAAATGTCACTTAAAACTAAACTTATCCTAATCAAATGGTCGATCTTGTCGATTCCGGCGCAAAGGTCTCCATAACGCTCGCTGCATTACCGCGTTGAATCGCTATGGCCAACCTTTACACTAAAAAAGAACCAGAGTAAGGGGTCCCTCCTCTGCGTCACATTATTAACATTTTGATATATATATAAAACATTTTGATTCCGTGCACCAACAACTGTTGTTATTTTAATTAAATACATATTTGCTTCATTTTACACAAAAGACACATTCGCTTATTTTCAAAAAGAAGCCAAACTGCATTAACAGATTGTTAAAATGAAAAATTCTCGCGGCCACTGTGATGAAACCTATGAAAATCGTATAATAGATCTCTAGAAGGGTCGTGTCTGTACCATAAATATTTTTACAAAAAAATATATGCAGCAGACATTATTAACGATATAAAGACCAAAACGTTTTTTTTTAGATTTTTTGTCTGTCTGTCTGTATGTCTGTCTTATGTTACCACATCACGCCAAAACTACTAAACCGATTTCGATGGGACTTTTTTATTCAACTGTGACCTGGGTTGCAACTTAGGATACCTAAAATCATGCTACCTGACTTAGAGGGTAGGAACGAAATTGAAATTTGGCTGTTTCTTAACCGATTTTGATGTAACTTCTTTTATTCGACTGAGCATTGTTAAAAATCAAAGCTACAACACAAAAATAACGCCTCATGACTTAGGAGGTAGGTGGGAAATTGAATATCGGTCGTTTTTAACCGATTTTGATGAAACTTTTTTTGTTTGACTGAGCATTGCTTAAATTCAAAGTAACGATACAAATAATCACGCCACCTGACTTAGGGGGTATGCAGGAAATTGAACTTTGATCGTTTTTAACCGATCTTAAAGGGACTTTTTATTTGAGAGAGTTTTTATGTGAGAGAGTTTGTAAGTTACTTGGTATCCAGCCTACGTTAGAAATAATCACGCAATTCATTCTAATATTGAGTAAGTATCCCATTTTGTATTTAAAACATGTTCGACACTGCGTATTTTCCATACAAACCGAAGTGGTGGGCACAGCTAGTATTTTAAATAAAAATGGATTACCGCCTTCCAAGCCATTATACTTAGAACTTATCTGGAAAGACGCACGCACTAAAAGATAATAAATAGTATGGTGTTACTCTACTTCCACTGACTTTAAAATATAATATTTTTAAAGCTATATCATACAATTTATTGTTAATTTTGGAGTCGCGGCCAGCCATGGTTAACAGATGTGTAGCAAAGTAGCGTAACGATAAATATATTTTAGTCAATACAAAAAAAATACTAAAATATCTTTGCTAAATATATGATAATAATAAATTATAACTGAATTATATTATATTTTAAAGTATGTGGAAGTAGCGTAAGTAACACTATTATGTACATATTACCTTTTAGTGCCCGCAACTTTCCAGATAAGTTTTAAGTATAAAAGTTAAAAAAATCACGACTTTACTAATAAAGTCTATACCTGTCATTTTCTATTATGAGAGAACAGAAAGAGACGACTGTATTCTCTTGACTAAAAAGTCAAGATTTAGTTAAGTTATGCGCTCTACAAACCGATAGCATTGACTGTCAACTGAAATAGGTTTCATCAGTGGCCGCGACAATTTTCTATTTTCAACATAGACAAAATTATTCCGAAAATCTTACTGGCTTTTAAAATACCTGTCTAAAGATAAAGGTGAGAAACGGAGTTTTTTTTAAATTGGGGCGGGGCATATAGAGACCGACAGACTTGACAAAAATAATAAGGGTTCCTAGCATTCCTAGTTGATTTTGTATGAGAAGTTTTTTTTTTCATCTCCTGAAAGAATTTCCGGTTGAGAGTTGTTCAGTTTCGTTGACTGACCAACCCCTATCAGTTTGCGAGACGCTGTCCCATAAACCCGGTAGTGTAGATAAATAAATGATATTTAACCACCAGCGAGTAAAAATTAAACAGTGGTAAATAATATTATCACATCACTGAATTCTTCCATGCTGGCCTGGGAGGGAGATAAAAACATAGAACGTGCCAGCTGCCTCTACTCCCGTGCATGATGTAAAAATCAGCTGACGGATCCGAGGGTTTTAGTATATTGCAATTTAGTCGATGGGCTGACAACCTGTCACTACAACAATATACAAGAATAGAAAAGAAAACATTTATTATTCATGACGTCACAAACACAACACAGTAAATACATTTTTAAACAAAAACAGAACAAACGAAAGTGAAATAAAATAATGATATAAAGAGTAACTATTATCTAATCTGTGATAGAGGTACCTAAAAATAATTTTTTAATGCTACCTGAATGTGCGTGTCACGACGTCACAATAACAGAACCCACCCAGCTTCTGTGAGCCCTTTAATATACCTACAAATCTATCAATAACCCTCAAAACTTTGTCAGACGTGGCAGAACGACCTTTGTTATGGTCGTTTACGCTCTGACTACCCCATTAGGGTTAAAGGCGTGATTATATGTATGTATCACTAAAAATATTTTCAAATTGATCATAAATATTAAAATATTGCTAAAAACGATAATGTCTGCTCTGTCTGGCAACATTTCCGTTAGAAAAAGTGTCGGCCAAAGCTGCGCGCCGATTTGACGTCATAGAACATTTGAACACAGAATTGTACCAATCAGGAGCAAGCATCGTAGCGTCGCTTGGCTTGGCTTGAGCTTGAGCGTCGCTTCCAAGGTCGCTTCGGTTATAGTATTATATTATCTGTGCTTCGGTGAAAACGCGGTAAAAGTAACTGAACAAATTTTGCATGTGAACAATGTAGTAAGCCAAACGAAAAAACAAAAATTTAAGAACTTTCAATTTATACATATACATACATATAATCACGCCTTTATCCCTATGGGGTAGGCAGAGCGTAAACGACCTAAACAAAGGTCGTTCCGCCACGTCTGATAAAGTTTTGAGGGTTATTTAAGATAGATTTGTAGGTATATTGCTGTAGTGACAGGTTGTCAGCCCATCGCCTACATTGAAATATACTGAAACCCTCGGATCCCTTAGCTGACTTTTACAGCATGCCCGGGAGGAAATGCAGCTGGTACATTCTATGTTTTTCTCTCGCTCCCAGTCCAGCTTGGAAGTTTATAACGTAATGAAATGTACCTAAAATTAAGTTTTATACATATGTAAATATTTTTTTGCAATTATCGTGTACGTACATAACATAACTCAGTATATTCATTTAGATGAAATGAAAGTTTTCACAACTTCTTTAACTTTCCGCTTTTCCTTGTCTCAGACGTTAGGTTGGCAGCCATCATTTCCGAGATTCGCATCAACTTAGGGGTGCGATCAGAGCCGCTTAACCGATCGAGTTTTAAGCAGGTTAAAAATTATACTGCCCTAATTATAAATTAATAATTCAGTGTTCACTGCAGTTACAGATAGGAAAAGTGCTAAAGGTGGCCGTATTTCGCAAATTTTCTAACTGTAACCAAAACGAATTGTAAGTTGCAACTTCATGAGGTCCAAAATGACCCTCATTGCTTTAACCTTAATCTGATCTGCCTGATTTTTAATTAATTATGATTTTTTGACTGATGAGAGCGCCACTTAGTTCAGGGGAGCCGCTTAACGGACCGGATAATAAATTACCTAGCCGAAATTTCACCTGACAGGCCCCTCTGAGCAGTATATTTTTTGGCCTGGCTGAAACTGGATCGGTTAAGCGGCTCTGAACGTACCCCAGGCTCCAAAGTGTCATGTCATGACGACACCAACGCCACATCTATAGGTACTATTTTCTAACTCAGAATTAGAATAAAGGGGAACAAAGTTTCATGTCTTTTAATCGAAAATCTTGTTTCTAAAATATTTTTTAGCGATTAGGTAGGACAACGTAATGAAATAGTAGTTTAAGTAATTTGCCAACAACCATCATTTATTTTTGAAACGTATTTTTGAATAAAAAGACATGATACTTTGTTTACCTTTATTCTAAATCAGAGTTGGAAATAGTATAGGGGAAAAGTTATCTGGCGAGTTTGATAATGATCAGGGGTACGTTCAGACGGGCAGTATGAAGTTAGTCTTCTATTTACACTTGCAAACTAAATAATTATTTAATAAGGAATAACAAACCGAATGCCGGACTGGGAGCGAGAGAAAAACATAGAATGTGCCAGCTGTATCTCCTCCCAGGTTTTAGTGTATTGCAATTTAGGCGATGGACTGAAAACCTGTCACTACAGCCATTTTGTCAGACGTTTGTTTAGATCGTTTACGCTCTGCCTTCCCCAATAGAGATAAAGGCGTGATTTTATGTACATATGTATGTTTGTCTGAAAAATAATTTGAAATAACAAAATAAACAACCGCCTTCAAGGTTTTCTGGAAAGACGCACTTGAAAGGTATTATAAATCCACTTATCTCAAACTTTACCTGTATTAGAAGTACACTTTACATTTTTTTTAAGTTTGTTGTCGCCAGCCGTGGTTAACAACTGCGTATGTTATATCTTCTTAGGTACCTACCTTTGTGTGGTAACATTGGATATAAATGGTATTTATGTTTTGTTTTTTAGAAAACCAATTTACTAAAATGTTATAAATGTTTATGCTTGGCTGGAGTCGACTCCAATATAAAAATAATTGTAAAGTGTAATTCTAATACAAGTAAATATTAAGATAACTGGATTTAAAATACCTTTAGGCACGTCTTTCCACAAAACCTTAAAGGCGGTTGTTTATTTTATTATTTAAAATGATTTAATTTCGTGCTTTTTAGTGTATCTTACATTCCTTATTTAACAGATCTACTAAACGCGCTGCCTACCTCTACCAAGCCCAGAGTACCAATGTATACCTTCCCTTGCTCAATGTATAACTAACACTAGTAGGGATAGAGGCATCATTGTTTGTATGTATGTAATAAGTTGCCTAGGTATATGCTTATTTCTTTTATAACTTATCTATTCAGTGATTCAGATTTTGAGCATAGTTAGCTTAGCAACTCAAAATTCCGAATTCTGAATCGTAGATATAAAGGTCAGATCACACGATAGGGCGCACAGGGACGTGACGAAATATTCTTTGTATGAAAATGTATGAGCCCGCGACAAAGTTGTCAAAAAAGTATTATATGAAGTTGTCGTGA
The DNA here is from genome assembly GCA_949820665.1 of Scrobipalpa costella. Classification (NCBI taxonomy): domain Eukaryota; kingdom Metazoa; phylum Arthropoda; class Insecta; order Lepidoptera; family Gelechiidae; genus Scrobipalpa; species Scrobipalpa costella. The sequence goes on from OX463295.1 coordinate 39,867,472, forward strand.
CGTTGAATTTGGAATTTTAGATATCAATATACAAAAGTTTATACCCAGATTTCTTCCTACTTTTATAACATTTTTACGTCAAATTTAGTTTTAAAGTTGTAATATGATAATAATGATAACTTTTTATTTATTTCAAACGTGGAATCTACAAGAAAAGTATTAGTATATAGTTTAAAATTAGAAGGAAAAAATAATACGTGATGCAAGATTGGCATCTTGTACAAAATTATATTCATCTGTGATTGGCATGTACCTGCGCAAAGGTGTGCGCGCGGGTCGGCGCAAAGGTGTGCGCGCGGGTCGGCGCGAATGTAGCACCCGAACGCGGGCAGACGCGTGAGGGCAAACGTCGTTGACGGTTGTACTCTATTTTGCTCACGAATGCTATATTATTTCTCGAAATTGTTGTCTCTTGAGGCATATTTTTATTTTAACAATATTTGTGTTGTTTAGAAAGACACGTTTGCGTAATCTTTTTAACGACTAAGTAGTTTTCTTTGAGAATACACGATAAGGCCATGTCACATGCTTATTAGCTGTAATTATTACTAATAAGCGACTGACACCATGATTCATACAAAGTTGACATTTGTTAATGAATCACTTTGTGAGAATTTCCCTAGTTTGGTTAGGACATTGCATACTAAATCACCTGATTGTACGAAAAGACAAAGAATTCCGTACTTTGGAAGATGTAAAGCGCTTGTAAATCAGTTAATGCATAATGTGAAATTGTCGCCGTTTGTAGCTGAAACAATCGTACAATAATTCTGAATAAATTCCCAAGTACTAAAGGTAGAGATAAAGGTTCGTTTCTGATCTCTGATGCCGCTTAACTGCCTCCTTGGTCTAGTGGTTAGAGCCATGTGAGCTTACGATCCGGAGGTCCGGGGTTCGATTCCCAGGGGGGGATTACAAAGTTGATATTTGTCAATTTAGTACTTTGTGAGATTTTCCCCAGTTTGGTTAGAACAATGCAGGCTGAATCATCTGATTGTCCGAAAAGAAAAAAAAGGATTCAGTGCTTCGGAGGGCACGTTAAGCAGTCGGTCCCGGGTGCAGTCTTTGATAGTGGTCGTTACACAAACCATGTCAAACGCCTATTACTTAGCTAAGCTATTAGGCGGGTTCATAGGGGCATTGACTCGGAACCCACATGACAAGAGAAGACTAGGGTTTATGGAGCCAATCGTTGACGCAAAAACGCACTCTATATATGAAGATCAATTCGCAAACTATTCAAGGGTTTAAAAATTATTATTTACTTCCATGCTGGACTGGGAATGATAGAAAAACATAGACAAAAAAAAAATCAGCTAAGTAGGCTCAATCAGGTATCTATTGTAATTTAGGCGATGCGCTGACAACCTGTTACTATACAAATATACAGAACACTCATAACTTATCAGACGTGGCGGAATAACCGTTTACGCTCTACCCACCCCATTAGGGATAAAGCCGTAATTATATGTATATATGTAAAATTGCTCATTACGGTGTATTATCAAAGTATTTCACAAAGTTGGTACCTCGATGCCTATTATGGTTTAGTTGTGCTCGTAAGAATTCCACATCAGCTACTTTAGACCTTGAAGTATTATATGACAATAGAAGCTACTAATAACAATGAATATCAATTGTTAACGTGGCATCTTCGTACCTTTGATAGATTACCTGGGCTCTAAGAGTTTCATAATCAGGTACTCTCGATCTTACATACATACATACATAAAATCACGACTTTATCCCTTACGGGGTAGGCAGAGCATAAAACGCCTCGTGAAAGGCGCTTTCGCCACGTCTGACAAAAATTGAGGAAAATTTTAGATTGTAATGTGTATTACTGTAGTGACAGGTTGTCAGCCCATCGCCTAAATTACAATATGCTGTAACCCTCGAATCCCTTTTGCTGACTTCTACAGCATGCCCGGGAGGAAGAGCATCTAGATCTTTGACAGTTTAAATCTACAGAATGTGCTTTTCACTCTGTTTTTACTTGCTAAAGCGGCTTCTCTGTATCTCTGATAGTTTAGCCTCTGAGTTAAGCTGGATTCTGCGGTTCCACATTAAGTGCTCCTAGTCTTCGATTCATCAGCTTCAGTTCAACAAATTATAAATTCATATTCATATTCTGAATGTAAATGCTCACCATGTTGCTTCGGAAGGCAAGTTAAGCCGTTGGTAAGGGTTAAGATCGTTTAACACCATAGATTAATAGTCGTTAAGCCATGTCAGAGGCCAGTGCTAAGCAACATGAAAACTCTGACCTAATCTAGGACTGGGTCTGGTATCCCTACTAGGTTGCGGAGGTCAGAAGGCAGTCGCTCTGTGTAAAAACCCAGTACCCTCGTTCAATCACCTAGATTAGGTAGCCGACCCCTGAGATACGGTTTAAGGCTATGAAGATGATGAAGTAACATCTTAAGGGCTCTACAGAATTTAAGATTTTAAAATAAATCTGATTAAACTTTTTTTTAAATGAAATTAGTTTTATACCTCAACTAGCGACCCGCCCCGGCGTTATCATTATCAGTGTTTTTCTGCTATTACTATGCATGTATTATACATACAAACCCTTCCCTTGAATAATTCTGTCTATTAAAAAAATCCGTTGCTTAGTTTTAAAGATCTAAGAATAAGGGCATCCAGACACGGGAAGCGACTTTTATACTATGTTAATGACTCGTTAAACTATAACTATTTCCTGTAAATCTATCTAAATTAATCCTCAAAACTTTGTCAGACGTGGCGCAACGACCTTTGTTAGGGTCGTTTACGCTCTGCCTATGCTATTAGGAATAAAGGCGTGATTATGTATGTAAATAATAACAGCTACTGCGTATTTTTCATACAGGTAAATTAATAAATTGCAAATATATAAGACACTAATAACGACGTAGGTAATAAGCCGAAACTTGAAATTAGGAGTTAATTCGTGTTTTATTGCGGTCTAAGTGTGCAACCGATGTGTATATTTTTAAATGTAAGAAGTATGCTGGTCCTGTTTCTATTGTTAACATACATACATACATACATATAATCACGCCTTTATCCCTAATGGGGTAGGCAGAGCGTAAATGACCTAAACGACCACGTCTGATAAAGTTTTGAGGGTTATTTAAGATAGAATTCTAGGTATATTGCTGTAGTGACAGGTTGTCAGCCCATCGCCTAAATTACAATATATTGTAATCCTCGGATCCCTTAGCTGGATCTTACAGCATGCCCGGGAGGAAATGCAGCTGGCACATTCTACGATATGTTTTTCTCTCGCTCCGAGACCAGCATGGAAGTAATTCTATTCAGTTCTATTGTTAAACCAGTTATTAATAAATTTATTCTATTAATTAATAATAATTAATTCTATTAACTATTAATAGATTATAAATTATTTAAAGACACAAAGATATACCAGGCCACTCAGAAAGTATTGCGATAAATAGTTTTTATATATGGCAGACTGGCCGGTTAAAATCTTTTTTGAAAATATGATTACTTGTAAGTAAAAATATGTGTGTTCCATTTTCAAAATTTCCCTCCACATTTTTTGCGAGCCAATTCAAAGTATCGTGTCGTACTGAAAAATGGATCTGCGCCGGGAACATTTTAGAGCTATGATTTTTTACGATTTCAAGTGTCGCCTGAAACCGGATAAATCGTTCGATAGACTTCAAATGGCATTTATGGATGAAAGCCCCTCCAAGGCAACCGTGTATCGTTGGTATAACGAATTTAGGCGCGGTCGACCAACCTTGGGGGATGAAGAAAGAAGCGGTCGCCCTTTGACGGCTATTACGGAAGAAAACGTGCTAGAAGTGAAAAATTTAATCCAAGATAATAGGCGAATTACATATCAGGAGATTCAGCACATATTAAAGATTGGATCGGGAAGCGTACACGAGATTCTACATGGGCATCTTCGCGTGAGGAGGATAGTATCGCGCTGGGTGCCGCACTACCTCACCGACGCTCAGAAGCAGGCCCGGGTGGAATGGTGCCGTGATATGCTGAACAAATTTGAAGCAGGCTCGTCTCGGCGTGTTTACGACATCGTAACAGGTGATGAGTCCTGGATTTATCAATACGATCCAGAAACCAAGCGCCAGTCGACAGTTTGGGTGTTTCAAAATGAACCAACGCCTACCAAAGTGAAGCGATCTCGAAGCGGGGGGAAGATTTTGATCGCCACCTTTTTTAATTTGACTGGCCACTTGGCCTCAATTCCCTTACGAGATCAAAGAAGCATTAACGCCGAATGGTATACTATCAAATGTTTACCAGAAGTTTTTCTGTTGTGAGCAACAAGCGACCAAACACAGGGCTCCGCGGACTACTGCTCCACCACGACAATGCGCCTGCACACACCGCGCTCAAAACGAGGGGCTTCCTGGACAGCACACCAGTCAAACTCCTGGGTCACCCTCCTTACAGCCCTGATCTAGCACCGTGTGACTTCTTTTTATTTCCAAAAATAAAAAATCAGCTCAAGGGGATACAATTTTCGTCGCTGGAAGATGCGCTGGCTGCGTTCGAGCAGGCTGTAAACGAGGTGTCTACGGCGGACTGGAAAAAGTGTTTTGAAAACTGGTTCAGACGCATGAATCTTTGTATAGAGGCTGGTGGAGAGTACTTTGAAAAGATTTAATAAAAATATATGTACCTGTAGAACAATTTTTTTTAGTGTCGCAAATCTTTCTGAGTGTCCCACGTATTACAAAGAATAAAATAGTACGAAGATATGAATTTTATTTGAAAACCAATAATAGCACCCTGAAATAGCTTCATCCGCGTCGAGCGGCCCTGCCCAGAGTGCCCAGCCTTGCTGACTGTACGTATACTATAGAATCTAACATGATTCGTTGGTGCCTGTAGTAAGCCTGGTACCTACCAGCGGTTTGAGGGCTTGTGCATGAATAAACATTTATTTTTCGTTCGTTATGCTTTTTTTCAACTCGATAGGTTTCTAAAGATTATCGTTTTCATAAAAAATCTGATATCTGGTACCAAGTGATAGGTTCACGTATGGTGATATTCTTTCAGGAAAGTTTTGTAAGAGTCCAGGTAAGTGTTTAGTTAGAATTGGGCGGATATCCATGCACCAAGTGGTATACTTACCTGAAAAGACGTTATCATTTTTGTTAAAAAAAAATCTTAAGGAACATATCGTGTGGGATATCAAATGAAAGTGTTCAACGAGCTTATTCCGAAATTACTTATATCATAAAATAGAATTCTTCCAGTTGTTTAGTAAATACCGCAATAAACATGCCCCTGGCACAGGATATATATTTTATTGTATTTTTATTTTATTTGGGAAGCTTACAGCCTATTTTACAATATAATCCATTAATATGGCCATATTGGATCTAATTCAACCTGTTACCCTATGTGTAGATCAAAGGAAATCCATATGCGCTATTTACATGGTTATGTCAAAGCCATTTGATTATGTAGACCATAACATACTGCTAAAAAAACTAAATCTATACGGCGTGCGCGGAAATGTTCTTCAGCTCTTGGAAAGCTATTAGAGTAACAGGCGACAAATGGTAAAGATAACTCAAATATCGCCGGATACTGCGTCCATTAGGGTTAAAGGGGTGATTATATGTATGTATGCTCTACATCGCTACCGATTGTAATAAGCTCCTGACAGCCATGTTTTAGGTTTCTCTTTACTTTTCTTAGAAAATAAAAGTTCTTTAAAAAATATATGACTACCGAAGTACTCACACGGGAATGTTGCGGAGGAATACATTAATAATTTTTAATGATGTTTTTATTGTACACATTATTTTAATGTCCAGGGTTTTAATGACCCGAGACAATGACCAATGACCTCGTTGCGTTGAGCATATTTTCCAAAAATAAGGTTATGATTTGACGAGGGGATTAAAAATTATTCACGGTTGGCGAACCGATGAAACCTTAGTTTTTCATTATTTTATATCCGCTTAGTCTCGATTACGTAACATACGACCACTACGTCGTTTTAGCCTCAGTTTTAGTGAAACAACAGACATTTGCCTGAATCAATCCGGTTGATGGAGCCTGCATTATCCTGACCGTTGTCATACAAATGATTGTGTTTGCAATCCTCCAATCCACTTTCTTTTTAATTTATCTACTATTTTATTAGTACATTTTCTACAACAAAGTTTAAAATAAATTCGTAGCACACAGCTACGACAGTCTGTACTTCTCGTAGCAAGCGTACGAGTTATGATTGGATTTTGCTTTAAGCGTTGCTTTAAACAGAAAAACGTATTTAATATTTGAACATTTTATTAGAGATTTTCTTTATGATCCCTGTTAGATTTTTTACAAAGAATTGATAAATATGGTATATTAGTACATATATACATATAATAAATTTCTAGAGGGGTCGTGTCTGTACATTGAATAGTTTTTTCAAAAAAAATATTGCAGCAGGCCTTAACAAGGCGATATTAAGATCAAAACTATTTTTTTTTTTAATTTTTGTCTCTCTGTCTGACTGTATGTTGTCACATCACGCCAAAACTATTGAACCGATATCGATTGGAATTTTTTTATTCAACTTTATGTTACTCGGGTTGCAACTTAGGATACTTAAAATCACGCTACCTGACTTAAAGGGTAGGCAGAAAATTAAAGTATGGCTGTTTCTTAACCGATTTTTATGGAACTTTTTTCACTCGACTGAGCATTATTTAAAATCAACGATGCGACTACGAATACGAAATTACGATACAAATAATTACACCTCATGACTTAGGAGGTAGGTAGGAAATTCAATTTCGGTCGTTTTTAACCGATTTTGAGGAAAGCATTACTTAAACTCAAAGTCACGATACAAATAATCACGCCACCTGACTTTGGGGATAGGCAGGAAATTGAACACCGATCGATTTTAACTGATCTTATAGGGACTTTTTATTTGTATGAGTTTTTTTATTACCTGTTGTCCAGCCTAGGTTAGAAATAATCACGCAAACCATCCTAATATTCAGTAAGTACCCCAGTTTGTATGGAAAACACGCAGTGTCGAACATACTGAAAACGCTTCTCCCCGCGTAGGAGCAGGATCTGCTAGCTCGCGCGCGGAATCGTGTTTTCCATACAAAAACAAAGATCAGACAATGCGAAACACGCTTCCGCGCGCGGGTTAGCAGATCCCGCTCCTACGCGCAGAGAAGCATTTTCAGTATGTTCGACACTGCGCGTTTTCCATACAAACCGGGCGTACGAAGTCGCGGGCACACTAGTTATGATATAACGTCGCTAATTCGATAATTATCGGCCGAGGCGATATTGCTATAAGAAAGCAGAGGCTGTAATTATCAAGGTGCACGTTTGTCATACGACGGTTTTTAACATATTTGCGAGAAAATTAATAAAAAGAATGGTGCATTAAGAGACCCTTTACGAGCAACTGTGTTATAAAAATATTATATTACTATAAGAGAAGCATTTTCCTGCGTAGCCACAGAATAATAAATAGTGTCTTAACGTGTTCTTCCATGCTGGACTGGAAGAGATAGAAAAACATAGAATGTTCCAGCTGCCCTTCCTCCCGGGGATGCTGTTGAAGTCAGCAAGAGGGACTCGAGGGTTACAGTGTATTGTAATTTAGGCGATGGGCTGACAACCTGTCACTAAAGCAATACATATTACAATCTAAAATTGCCCTCAATTTTTGTCAGACGTGGCGAAATCGCCTTTTACGAGGCGTTAAACGCTCTGCCTAAACCGTAAGGGATAAAGGCGTGATTTATGTATGTATGTATGTCTTAACGTGTAGCTTAAATCTTTCAAGGTTTTAATAAACTAATGAGTAGTTTAATAATGGTGTCAATTCTCGCGATATAATTTTAATTCTAATTCTTAGTAGCGCTGTCACTTTCTTAACTTTACCATAAATAAACAGGACAGTCAATAAAAAAACTAACTTGACGTTACTAATTTAACGTAAGACGCTTTGAATAAGAAATGAGCATAAAGCATGGTCTCTTATTTTACGTCAAATAAGCAATCTTACGCCAAATTATGAATATCAAAATCACGTTGAGTATAATGAAGTGAACGATATCTCTCCCTACATTCCGCTTTCTCCTTGACTAAGATAGTACACAATGTGATATCCTGTAAGTGCATTGTGATATCCTGTAGATGCATTCCTAGTAGCTAGATCAGCTGAAGAACGCTAGTACCGCAGCGGGCCTCTGGTCTCTGTCCTAGGCAGAGAAGGTCAGGCCCTGACGTACTTAAATTACGTGACAATGAAATTGCGATGCGGAACTGTCTATGCGTCTTGTGGTTGAAGGAGGTGTCAACAATAAATGTTAAAATAATTGTTACGTATTTATAATAATTGAAAACTTAAATACTTAGGTCCACAGTGTCGGTGTGTATATCTTGTGTTATTTTGGTAGACCTAGTACTAAACAATGGGTGCGATGTACGCGTCTCATACTTGGCTAATATTTGGCTACAGTGCTTTTCAAATCTGAAACATAAAACTACAGAATCCAATGGATTAGTACCTACTTATACCTACAGCCAAATTAATTTCATTCATATTTTATTGCTAAAGAAGATTTTACCTAGTATTTACGTACCAGAACTATATTTAAACCTTGGATGACTGTCGGCTTGGTTCGTTGCTCTCAAATACGTGATTATCTTCACCTACAGTCTAGAAAGGTATCTAATGACAATACCAAAATACTAGTTTATACTCGATATAGAAATTATTTTATTGGCCTACTTCGTAAACTTAAAAATCAAAATGAAACTGATCATCTAAAACAACATCATAAAAATCTGCGTAAACTATGGCATACAATCAATTTGATTACTCATAAAAAGAAGAATTTAGCATTATTATCGATGCAACTCACCTGCCTCAGCAGCAGCAGTCCGAAAGAATCGGTAAATACGTGCAATGACTAATTCGTAAACGTAGGTCAGCTACAAACTAAACTCGGAAAAATTTAAATGTCTCACAAACTGCCTAGCGAAGTCCGATATCTCAATCAAAATAAATGAGATATCGGATCTCTCAAAACCATATACCAATTCAAACGTCAAATAAAACAACTATATCTAAAACTTCAAAAAAGATTTGAAGCCATTCGGTGTCCTGCAAGGAACAGATTTGTATACCTAAAGCAAGTATATAACAATAATCTATCTACATTATAAGCTTTAACCACGGTATTATAATTATATTAAAATTTCTTATCCTTACCTTTACTTTTGGAAAATGCCTGTTACTATTTTTTTTCAATATTTAGTATTGCTCATAAATAAACGCTATATGTGGCTAATATTGTTACTTTTAAAATATATATTACAAAGATTTGTCAAATTGTAGTTCAAGTTGTTCTGTGCTATTTCATTTCTATCCTCTTCTGTACACGTGACTGTGACGTAGGGTGGACTTAAAAACAGCCAAGCTGTGTCCACACCTTTTTCCACTTCTGTAAAATGTCTATATGCCTACCTGTCCTGTTTGTTATGTTATTCTTGATTGTGTGTTTTTATTTTTTGTAATGTGTTTTGTGGAAATAAAGTGACCTTAACTAATTACATTATTTTAATTAAATTATTTATTTTCAAGGTAATTCGTACCGTTTATTGAATAACGCCGCATGTGTAAATCCGATCAAAACGTTTTTATTTCATCAAAGTGTTTATTTATATTCTAAACTTTCTATAAAAGTAATGTGGTCACAGCACACCCTGACCCCGCAGCACGCCGCCGCCGCCGCCGCCGCGATAGCCTCGAGGGGTGAACAGCTACATATACGTCGGCGCTCCATTCGGCTCCGCACTTGGCTACGAGGCTGTCTACGGGCGGCGTAGCGTCTGATACTACATGAATGCTACGAGTAAAACACCACGGTGATGATACCTCTATAGTATCTTCTATAAAAACCATTGAACATTTTAAAAAGTTAGTAAGTAAAATCACTATATTGTACACATTTACAAAGAATATACAGACCGAAACAAACTTAGACATATATAAATGTGCACAAAGTTGATCTTATCGGTGACAGCGATTTCTACCAGACAACCTTTGTGTAGAAGAGATTTAAAGAAGGCAGAATAGTGCATACATACATATACATAAAATCACGCTTTTATCCCTTACGGGGTAGGCAGAGCATAAAACGCCTCGTGAAAGGCGCTTTCGCCACGTCTGACAAAAATTGATTGACGTCTGACAAAAAGAGATTTGAGATTTTAGATTGTAATATGTATTGCTGTAGTGACAGGTTGTCAGCCTATCGCCTAAATTACAATACACTGTAACCCTCGAATCCCTTTTGCTGACTTCTACAGCATGCCCGGGAGGAAGGGCAACTGAAACATTCTATGTTTTCCTATCTCTCCTAGTCCAGCATGGAAGAAAGTAGAATAGTGCATAATAAGTAAGAAAGGAAACCTTTAATAATACATATATAAAATACATGGAATTAAGGCACCTGGCATACGTGTATGCAAAATTCTTTAAAATAAGAAATCTCGCTGCCAATGATGACAACTCTGCTGATAATGATAAATTATAGACTTCAAATAGTGACGCCGAACTTGCAGCGAACAAAGATCACAGCAATCAATTAATTTTATTGTATCTATATCAGACATGTTTGTAACTTTCTTTATTATGTGTAAAAGCTAAGTGGCCGCTACAATAAAAAAATACCCGAGAATGTACTTTGCCAAAAACTCCTTTGCGTGGTTTTTTGTTCCTAGCAGCAAGTTGAGACTATAACCGTAACGTCGGTGCGAGCACCAGGCTGGCAGACTATGCAAGAGATGAGCAAACTGTTAGGACGTACAAGGAGAGATAGGTATATAAATGTTGCCTAGGTCACAACATTGATCCAGACAGACTGCCGGCAGGTTGTCGAGAGGGGAGGGAGGGGAAGAATAGGTGTTATTAAACTGTAACTGCCTCCGTAGTCTAGTGGTCAGAGCCATTGGCTTACGATCCGGAGGTCCTGGGTTCGATTCCCAGGGGAGAACACGAAATTGACAATTTATCACTTTGTAAGGTTTTTCCCAGTTTTGTTAGGAGAATGCAGGCTGGATCACCTGATTGTCCGAAAAGTAAAAAGGATTCCGTGCTTCGGAGGGCATGTTAAGCCGTCTGTCCCGGTCGCTGTCTTTGATAGTAGTCGTTACATAAACCATGTCAGAGTCCTAATAGCTGTGTTACTAGGCGGTTTGAAAACTGACACCAGGGTTCTATGGGTCGTTGTTCGACTGGAGAATCCACACGCTAAGAAGAACTGTACCTATAGTGTTCAAGCACATTCAAACTTCCCGCCTATGCTACATCCTCCCTAATGACTGCAAGAACGACCAACTCAAGAAAAGAACCACTCATCTCTCATTCGTTCCTATTTCCGCTCACCTTTTCCAAAAACTTCATATATACCTATCATATAAAATGTATTTTCATCCTGTATGAATAATCATCTTGTGTTGGACGGGGTATAGACATGAAGCTCAGCTCTTCACATCTGTGTTGTTCGCTTATGTGTAAAAAAATATTGGCTTCCTCATACAAATTATTTAACTGTTTATTATGTTTTTATTAATTCGTTTAGAAGTGATCTCTACTAGACAACCTTTGGATAGAGTTTAGTATTGAAACTGGAGCAGTGCATAAAACTAAACGGAAGAAAGGGTTAGCAAACTTAATAATAATAAATATCTAATATAATACACAATAATACCCGATTGTGTATTAAATCACAATATAATACACAACCGGGTGCCACGGATATACACAGTAATATTCACAAATTTTTAATAACACCCAGATGTTATTTGTGGTTACCCTACCAACTAGGCTATGCGGGTATTACGCAATCGGAAACCTTCCACATCGTGAATAGCAAAGTAAACAATACCTACTAACTGCACTGGTCTATGCTTCCCTGGTACTTGCTTCGGTCCAAGCCACGTGGCTTTGACAGGTGAACGCGTTAAATTCGTTCGTTGTACACGCTTTTTTATATTGAAGTCATACAAAAATAATAATAATTGATGAGATATAGACTCATATGGTAAATCATATCATATGATTTACATAATCATACAAATCAAATAATCTTATGATCAGAGCAGACCATAGATTTGTTAAATATACTTCCGTAGAAAGTTCATTTTGTTCGACGTTCCCAGCGATAAAACAAAGACAAAAACCATATTTTTTTATGCTATGTGGTGCACATTTCTATTTCAGTGCTAGCTTTATTCATCATTTTGTGTACTTCAGTCAGAAATTAACAAAAATCTTTAAAAAATATAAATGAACCTAACGACGCGTTAGCATTCGGCTTGATATTTCTCTGAGAGTATGCTATATTCAGAATCATGTATAGTTCAAATCAATAAATTACATAAAACTATATATTTTCGATACCTGTTTTTTATACTTTAGGCACTATAACCATTAGTTATAGCCGTTTTTCAATTTGAGGGAATCAATTTTGACGTTATACGTCGCGCAATCCTCCGAGCGGTCGAAGTCGGACGGAGTACCAGGAGCATATGACCGAACAGAAACTGTTCTCATCCTGAGACTAACTGGGTGCGGCGCCACTTTAATAATTCACATGATTAAATTTTTTATTAGGTACTGAAATTGTAATAAAATAAATATACAATTTCGAAAATTTTGTGATGCGTAAAATGGTACATAATTATATTTTTGGTTCTTTTAATACAATATTTTTTGAGTTATTTAAAAAAAATCGTTTTGGTTTGAACTCGGATTTAACTCAAAATATCATTTGTCCAATATTTAGGTATGCCTTTGAAAAAAATAACAAAAATGCCAAGGAAGTTGACGTCTACTAGGTGTACAATTTAATACGTGATACCTTTTTATTGTTTTTGGCAAAGGCAAATGTTACATGCGTGCTTAATTTTGCAACTTACGACCTTTTAGAATGAATCATTTTTCAATAAAATATTTCTCTGGAAATAAAGAAATATTCAACAAAATTGAAAAAGATAGTGTGTTAAATATTGATAATCTATACATAAATCAATTAAATGTTTCATGTGTTAATAATGAAGTGTCACGAATAAATTCGATTTACCACAAGGTTCATTCATTTACTTTATAGCCGATAATAATTTCTATTAGCGAGCGGTAGCGACTTCTCAAATCATTCAACGCTATCTGTCCGAGTCTGACACGGCAATGTCGCTTTCAGCGACAAAATCTCTTGTACTTGACCAGGATACCATAACTCAAGGAGATGTAATGTAAGGGGCCAAGCACGGGCGTATTCACGGTCTCGCCGGCTCGCGCCGCTGCCACCTTTTCACCACCATCTCACCACTATCGCCGGTGGAGAGCGGATCGGCTGCCCCTTCACGCGCACAGATGGCGCTACCCGTTAAGCTCTACCATGGATGCAGTATATTTATGTTCGTTTTAAGATGTACATTAATGCGTCTTTTTGCTGTAGTTTAAAATTTCTTTACTTAATTTTTAGTTCTTTTTATTGTTATACGCACCGCATTGTTGTACATTCTGAGCATCAAGAAAATTATTGAAAAGTAATTAATTAATTACATACATATATATCACACCTTTATCTCTAAAGGGGTAGGGAGAGCGTAAACGACTTAAATAAAGGTCGTTCTGCTATGTCTGACAAAGTTGTGAGGGTTATTTAAGATAGATTTGAAGGTATACTGCTGTAGTGACAGGTTATCAGCCCATCGCCTAAATTACAAAATACGTAAACCTCGGCTCCCTTAGCTGGTTTTTTACAGCATGCTCGGGAGGAAATACATACAGCGGCACATTCTATGTTTTTCGCTTACTCCCAGCATAGAAGTTAATTAAATAATTACCTTATGAATATCGTCACCCAGTTGTTGAAGTAACAGTAGAGATACACCATCATCATCATCTCCCTAGCCTTATCTCGTATCTCACAGGGTCGGCTACCTGATCTAGGTGATTGAACGTGGAATTAAATAAGGTTATTTTATTCAGTTTTATCTCCTAATAACCATTACATTCTAGCCGAATATTGTACTGTACAAATTCAAAAAAAGTTAATTAATACGTATGCTAACAAGTTATTATCAATTTTTGATTTCTCCTCTGTTGAACCACATTCACTGCAGTTTTCAGTAGGTGCAATTTATACTTACAGTCGAAAATGTGTATTGTAGGTGTAATTAATTTCATGTTTTATTTTGTCTTTCTAGTGTGTAGGTGTAAATTTGTATTATAAATCCGGGGTAAGTGGGAATGTATAAGCTATACCACCACCGCCTACACAAGTTATACAACCACCACCTGATGTTACAGATGTAAGCGTTACCCCTTTTTGGAAGATTTTAGCAGAGTATAAAATTAGCCTACCAGTAGTAAACAGAATTCCGCGAGGTGCTCTTAACGCTGTAGGAACCTCTTCTAAGAAAGTGATAGTCAAAGTGATCACAACAAACAGCATTACAGACTAGCAGTTTGTGTTGATTTTTGTTGAGAGCCCGATGGTATAGTGGATAGGGCCACTACCTCCTGAGCGGGAGGTCGTGGTTCGAATCCCACCACGTACCCATGTGTTTTTAGGTTTTCGAATTTCATATGTACGTTTATTCAGCGCTTTTTCCGTGCTTCTGGAAGCACGTTAAGCCGTTGGTCCCGGTTAATACCGTAGATATTAGTCGTTAAGCCAAATCAGAGTGCTAAGCATTGGCGGTTTAAAAACTGACCTAATCTAGGATTGGGTCTGGTTGTCCCTTATGGGTTGCGGAGGTCAGATGGCAGTCGCTCTGTGTAAAAACCAGTACCCTAGTTCAATCACCTAGATTAGGTAGCCGACCCCGAGAGATACGGGATAAGTCTAGGGAGATGGAGTTCCTGTTGATTTTAGTTTACAGTTCCAAAACAATCTGGAAACACCGTATCTCTGACACAAAGGATAAAAGACAACTGTGGTATTCTTTGCCCGCGCTTATCCTATTCTGCTCAAGTTGGATTTAGGATCACAAAAAAAACAAATGGTGATAGGAATACACACAAGAAGATCGAGTCCAAGTTGGGAGAAGGTGATCTGCGAGGGGCAGCGAATATACGTTTTACCAGGGACATAATTGACCCATACAACGCTGAAACAATTTGCTAGTTTTAAAATAACCATTTCTGCTCGTTTACCGGAGCCGCCACAGGTATCAGCTACAATTACTAATGCCGATGATGTGTCTCAAGCTATTATGAGTTTTAAAAGCGGTTGCACAGTCGGTCTTGACGGACTATCGCTGCAGCATTTGAAAGACATGGTCAGTGGCTTGTCGGGTGAAACTGGTAGAGCTCTGTTGGAAAGTTTAGCAGCTTTGATTAATTTGATGTTATCCGGAAAGGTCCCAGGGGAAATATCTGTAGTACTTTATGGCGCAAATTTGTGCGCCTTAAAGAAAAAATACGGCGGCATCAGACCCATTGCAGTCGGCAGTACTCTTCGCCGCATCACATGCAAAATATGTTGCAAACAAGTCCAGCCTCAACTATTTTCACACTTCCAGATCAAACAACTCGGTTTCCGGCATCTTGAGATCGGACGGAAAGAGAACCGATGGGATGACTTTAGACCCCTGGAGCCAGGGACAGTGCTAAGTATGGGACATTTTTCGTATGCAAAATCGATTCGAGGTTTTCAAAAATACGACTCCAGCCGTCGTTACTCCTCAGCCACAGAATATATAATAGTACTACATACAGAATGGACATTCACCTCCTTTTTCCAGTCCGACATATGTCACATTTCGCGCCGGATTGTGGGCCACATTGAGCGTACGCTTAGAGGGTATGGAGCGCGCTTGTTTCCCAGTGTAACGGAAATAATAAAGTTTTGTATTCCAAAGATGGTTAGGTACTGTTCCGTGTACGGATGTCTTTCTACCACAAGATATGACTCCAATGAACTTTTTTAGATTCCACAGTGATGAGAGACGGTAAGTAAATTCATATAAAATATGTAATCTTATCTATTCTAACTAATCAGTGACAGTAAACTACTTTAAAACGTTAGTTTAATCAAAAACCAGATTAATCAAGTGATGATTATGACCAGTATAACAAAACTTGTCAACCCTTATAACACGCACATAAACACATGCCAAGTGCAACATGCCGTCTGTCGATGTATGACCAAAATGACATTGTAGTTAGGAGTGTCCGAGCTGTGCCTCAGTCACGGTGCATGCGTACAAGGCTTCTACAACATTCCTGGTATTAGGAAGTCATGAGCAGAAGAGATAATCTATTGAGAGCGAAGTTACTTAGAATGTTCTAATAGAAAAGTTACTTACTGGGTTCGGCGACGCTACCGGTCACCGGTTATCAACAAACTGGATAAGTCACTTATCCTCACCTCATTATGTAATAAGTTATTTTTTATAGATTTCTACTTACGTGTAATTGTTTTTTGCCCCTTTTGTATTTATAAATGGTGGTTTTATTCAGTGCGCATATTGCTCCGACGACAAATCTTAACGATTTTCACAAATAATCTGGCAAGGGAATCATTTTAGTAATATAAAGTATGCTTCTATCCTTCAATTTAATTTAATACTTTCGTTTGTCTTGAGAAGTGGATTTCCTTCCCAACTTGACACCATCTACTAATCGAAAACATAATACAAGTCAACTATTTCAACAGCTTTTCTATTAGCTCAGCTGGTTAAAAAGGTCATGGGTTCTTTTTTGTTTTTGTTACTCCATTTTTCTTTCTGATTAAAGAATAGAAATATTTTTATAATATGTTAGAAGATGCATGCTGAAATTTAAATTAGTGCAAATTAGCCATAGCACCTGTTAATATTGAATAACACACATACATCTTAATAACAAATAACCAATCTTTCATTCATTACTTGTCTAAAATCATGACCGCAATATACATATTATGACTACGTAAGTAGACTACGTAAAGGTTAAACAGCATCGTAGTCCCCACTGAGTACCAGGCATGCATACAATATGAGGAATAACCTGCGTCGGACAACAAGCCCGACTAACCTCACATACCTCACGTACAGTACTGTCTGGTGTGTGTGGGTTTATATCTGATCATGCGCTCTTGGTGCATCTCCCGAAAATGTCTCGTGCTTATACCGGGTGTAACAAAAAGGGTATATGCACCCGGAAAGATATGATGAATCAGTCCATGAAACTTAACATTTTTCCCAAAGAACATAGGAAAAAAAAATTGACCTTTCATACATAATGCATCAGCGCGTATAGTATGGGAAGTATTTCTTTTTCTTCGTATTTTGAGCTATGTTCCTTTGGGAAAGTTGTTCAGTGTAATGGACTAGTTCATATCCTTTCGGGTGCATACATACCCTTTCTGTTACACGTTGTATATACATATAAAAAAGTTTGGGTACTGACTTTGTTATCCATGTGATCTAATGGCTTGTGGCTTATTCGTTTCGCACACGTATTGACTGTATAAATCTTTCAACTCAATACTTTGAAGTTTAGTGGGATGGGCCTAATATTCGATTTTTGATCGCTGTTCGGCATATTTTTCAAATTTACCGAATATTTAAATTCGGTGACCTTTTAACCGAATATTCGGCCAAATGTTCGTATTCGTAATTCTTAAGGGATCCGAGGGTTTCAGTATATTGCAATTTAGGCGATGGGCTGACAATCTGTCACTACAGCAGTATACCTACCTATAATTATATCTTAAATAACCCTCAAAACTTTGTCAGACGTGGCGAAACGACATTTGTTTAGGTTGTGTACGCTCTGCCTACCCCATTAGGGACAAAGGTGTGATTATATGTATGTATGTACATATGCTCGTATTCGGTGAAGTCAATGTTCAGCCCATCCTTTGAACTTCTCTTCTTCTTCGTGTCTTTAATCCAAATAAACTTATATGAGTCAAAATGATGTCAACACTTTGATTTTACATTCACTGCAGAAAATTTGTGCGTCTAGTCGGAATAATAATGTATTTTTTTTATTTAGCCTGAAATGTCCCACTGCAGGGCATTAATATTATATACATTTTAAATTATGTCAATTTTTTTTTTATAATTTTCCCTTATTGCCCTCGAGTTTTATGATCACTTTACTGTAAGGCTGTGGCCTCCTTTGTGATATTCTTTTTTAACTGTCCATACCATAGAGTGTTTTAATAGATCTTGTCTTATTGACTTATCTATTTGTATTCGAAAACTGAAAAAAATAATACTCGCATAAACTTATTATTACTTTCCTTTTGTTTTTCCTTTTTACTTCATCCTTCGTACCCTTGTTCTCTCACAGATACCTATCCTTAAAAGCATTGCAATAGACTTACCTTCTTAAAAGGCCATAATATAATCTGTCCAACTTTATCCAAATCATTTTATTTGAATTTTATTCACTTTGTCGCAAATTATTGCGATGTAATTTAAATAAAAAAATCGTGTAATAATTTGTTTGCTTAAAAAATACTGAAATAAATGGCTATTTCTCGTTTGGTATTACTGATATTCATGCTGGACTTAAAGCGATAAAAAAAACATACAATGTGGCAGCTGTTTCTCTGCCCAAGCAAGCTGTAAAAACAAGAGAAGTGATACTCATATCCCAAATCAAAACGAGTACAATGTAAGTGTATTGTTCTGAATCTGTTACTATAGCGATACACATCTCAATCTAAAATTACGTCATGCATTAATGACCTTCACTACGTGGTGGGCCCCGAGCGTAAAAACACACGCTTTTGACCCTACGTGGTGGGCAGAGCGTAAAATGTCTAGATAAAGTACCATGTTGAAACCACATGTTCTAACAAACATAACATAACATAACATAAAAATACTTTATTGCACGTAAGAACACAAATGATACAACACAACAGATAACAACATTAAACAAGTACAACATAGGCGGCCTTATTGCTAAGGTAGCAATTTCTTCCAGGCAACCTTTGGGTCAAAGAAAAATGCGTAGCGGTAAGCGGGATATTGCAAATCTAGTAAAATATGTATCCTAAATACATTACATATAATACATAAACTAGTTACAAGCTACTACATAGATATTGTAAACTAAACTAATACATAATATACAATAAACTAATACATAAACTAATGGCAGATAGGATAATGCAAACTACAACCAGATCTAGACGAAGGAAATGACAGCAACAGCACAGGATAAAAGAGAAGGATAAATAATGATCAGATAGTAATTTCTTCCAAGTAATGTTTTTTAAGTCTAACAAACTACTTTTCTAATGTAGAAAAATTTCAGATCGTTTTTCTTTTGTTTTGTCCATACAAAATTGTACAGATAATGATGAGCTTTTTTATGTTCTTCGGTAACCTGATCCCATTAGTTTGCGTAATGACTTAAATATTTCCATATTATTAATTTTATTAGATTATTTTATTTCTATTATTATTATTGTTTTAAAGGGAAAGTTTATATTTTATTCTCAGATCATACGTTATTAAAATAAATAAACAAGCATGTTAAACCACAAAATTAAATCAGGAAATATTAAAATTTGCCATAACACCTAATTACTGTACTTCTAAATGTATCTAATGTGGTCAGCAGATACATCGTAATTTAACAACTAATCTTTCATTCATCACTTTTATGTCAGAATTATATTAACATTGAATCTATAATTTAATACCTACGTGAAGGAGAAATGGCATCGTAGTCCTTGCTGAGTACTAGGCTCGCATAATTTTGAGGAGGCTTCAACGGAACAAGTCTAGCCCGTCTAGCATCACGTTCAGTACTGACTGACGGTCTGCTGTTATGTTTGGGCTTATTTCGGAGCATGCGCTGTAGGAGTTTATAAAATAAGAGATTTTTCTAATGGTCGCACTATTAAACAAATTGTCTACCTAAACAGGTTCACCTATAAGACAGAATGTTCAAAATATAAGAAGCAAAAAAATATCATACAAAACAAAAAGGAATATAGAAAAAAAAGATTTTGTATTTATTTCTGACACATAAGATACATAAAAGATACTAGGTTCATAATTTTTTAATTTTAATAAAAGCTTTTATTTCATTTCACCTATCCCGATGTTTGTGTCCACAAATCTTAGCCCACAAAATGATACTGGCCACTTTTTTGGCAGTATGTGCTTTGTTACATTTGCCTCTTATACATTTTCAAGTAAAAAATAAGAAAAAATCAACATGTCCGAGGGAATTCTCTTTCGTTCTTTGATTTATTGAACTCATATGATTTCAATTGTAATTTAAGTCATTAGTATTTTGTTGTATTGTGTAAACTGTATTATATAATACGTGCTTAGTTTGTGTTCTATTCAGATGGATGATAACACTTCAAATGTAATTAAGATAATTATTTTCTCATGTAAGTGTTATCATTATTTTTCTTACTAGAAATTTTAATTATATTTTGCTCATAGTGTAGTCTTCTTCTGTCGAGTGGGTATCGAGTCTATGGACCCGATGAACCTTGGTGTAATTTTTTTTAAACCAGCTAACATAGCATAACTATCAGGCCTCTAACATGGTTTAAGTAACGACCACTATCAAAGACAGCAACCGGGACCGACGGCTTAACGTGCCCTCCGAAGCAGGAAATCTTTTTATTTTCGGACAAGCTGGTGATTCAGCCTGCAATGAAAATTCTTTGTGCAATAAACCTCAGGCTGTTAATAATAATAATAAAATAAATAATTTTGTAATGTATTGTAATGTCCTAACCAAACTGGGGAAAAATATACAAAATGATAAATTCTCTAATATCTACTTTGTGTTTTCCCCCTGGGAATCGAAATCGGTGCCTTTCCTCCTTCGATGAACAATGTACTATACAAATTGAACTAAGGGTTGGTTGTGTGTCTTGGCGTATTACGTTTCGGTAATAAAACCAAAATAGAAATTTAGAATTTTTAAAATTTCAAAGTATGTTCGTTCTTGATGAAGTGAAACAAACACTTGACCGTGTGAAGGGGATGCTTCAGGTGTGGATTCAGCTGCACTCCGAGCAGTATCTCGTCCGAAAACCGGTGTCCTCGATGGCTGGGCTCCTTCACCATTGATATAGATTCATATATTTTATAACACAGTTGCTCGTAAAGGGTCTCTTCTCTTATTGCACCATTTATTACACTTCTGAAGCACATCGCTACGTAGTTACGCATTTTAATGCGGTTTCTTTTAATGGAGATAGAGTGATCAAGAGGAAGGTTTATATGTATAATACATGCATAATATAGTAGAGAAACACTGATGATTTCCGTGCGAAACCGGGGCGGGTCGCTAGTAAAATATAAAACTCAAAAACGCAAAAAACATATCCAAGAAAAACAGCAAATCCAGTTTCTGAAATTGCCCTCATTTTTCTATTTATTGGTTAAAAGTTTAATTTATCTATTTATTCGTCATAGAAGTCTAGCTGAATACCAGGAGCGCATACTCTTTAGAGAATATTTTCACTTTACACGAATCTAGATTCCCATTGATGATTGATGCTGTGTTTGTGTGTGTAAATATCTTCACTCCATTGTCTAGTAGATATTTTATGTGATTAAATGTGATTTCAAAAATAATTAAAATGCTTAAACGTTCTTCCATGCTGAACTGGGAGCGAGAGAAAACATAGAATGTGCCAGCTGCTTTTCCTCCCGGGCATGCTGTAAAAACCAGCTAAGGGACCCGAGGTTTCAGTATATTGCAATTTAGGCGATGGGCAGACAACCTGTCACTCCAGCCATATACCTACAAATCTATCTTAAATAACCCTCGTAACTTTGTCAGGCGTTATACGTTCTGCCTACCCCGTCAGGGATAAAGGCGTGATTATATGTATGTATGTAATTTTAAACGTAAGAAAAATACCTTTTGACTCCTTCAGGTCTTATTTGAACCCGTGTCCTTTTAAATACCGTTCTATCTAAAAACTGAGCTACCTTGTACATTGTAAAGGGTGTATCAGAAAAAATATATTTTTGGAAGTACACTGAATTCTGCGAATCTGCCCATGAAACTGAACAACTTTTCCTGGGGAACATAGGTACGTGATGATGATGATGTTGATGAGTATCGAACTGGGGATCAACACGCAGCAGCCTGGTTTGTAACTACTTTCACATTTAATTTACTGCAGAGAAGTGGGCGTGCTTATCGTGTTCTAGCCACGCCCCTTAGTACGAAAGTCGACATCCAATCTTATCCATTGACGGAGATATATAGAAACACACGACGTAGCTAAAAGGTAATCTCGTGTTTTTTGTATCCATTCCTGCCATCTTCTGTCATAATTGGACAGAATGGGAAGGTGGCTACGTCTACCTAACCTAGGGGATACTGAAAGAGGATATGTTCTGGTTTTTAAACTACTTAACTGTAAACAGAGCAACTGCCACGTGACCTCCGCAACCCAGAAGGGACACAGACCAAATCCTGTGTTATGCCATGATTAGGCTTATGCCAGGTTAGCGGCCAACCTAGCTATAAAAGTTGTCAACCCGCCGAATGGCTATTGTCGTAGCTTAACAACTAACATTAACAATACCAACCGACCAACGGTTAAACGTTCTTTCCGAAGCATAGAAACGCTCTCGTTGTTGTTGTGATACCACTATCGGTCACCAATCTAGTACCTTGACACGGCGACGACGGTTACTTAACATTCGTTATCGGAATAAAAATAACTAACCACCTTGAGCACTTAACCCCTCAGGTGAGAATACTCTGACTTATAATAATCAGATCACACCTGGACTATAATATTCAGCTCCGCCCCTGCATAGATCCTTCTATCTCGCTCTGACGGTCAGTCGCATAGCAACCAGGTTCCACTCGCAATAACTCTTCACAGCTCATGACGTCCGCGGAAGTGCCTTACGAGACATTTTCTTCTTCTTCATAGTTAGTGGATTCTCGAGTCAAACGACCTGATAAACCCTGGTGTCAAAATTTCAAACCACCTATTAGCACAGCTGTTAGACCTCTGATATGGTTTGAGTAACGACCACTATCAAAGACAGCGACCGGGACCAATGACTTTATGTGCCCTCCGAAGCACGGAATACTCCTGCCCTGGCTTACGATCTTGGGTTCGATTCCCAGGGGGAACACAAAGTTGATATGTGTCAATTTATCACTTTGTAAAGTTTTCCCCAGTTTGGTTAGGACATTGCAGGCTGAATCACCTGATTATTCGAAAAGAAAAAGGATTCCGTTTTTCAGAGGGACTGCATCAATCGCATCAATACAATAATCTACATACAATCACGCCTTCGCTCCTAATGCGGAGACAAAGCGTAAAACACCTCGTTAACAAATATTGAGAGTAATTTTAGATTGAAATGGCATATCACTATAGTAGCACTCTAAAGACGGTACTATAATTCGTAGCATTGTGCTACACGTTAGCTACGAATGGAGGGAAGAGCTACGCATTTGCTACACGTTGCTAACGGACGGGGTCTCACAAACGGCTATACCACTGTGTGAAATACTTAAAATTTACACAGGAAAATGAATCAAATCTTATTTTTTTTTTTATTATTAAATAACAAGAATATTTTTGAATTTCCAAATTCGTCAGAGCCCTAAAGATTACTTGTGATTTATTTAAATATTTTTACAATAATCTACATATAATTACGCAACTTTTGTGGAGTATTGTGTTACTATAATAAAAAAAGCGTCAACCTAATGTGCATTACGGGGCGGGTAACACTGGGTTTAATTTAGAGTTATGATATGGACTTCATTACATAAAGTACCTAATCATCTCTACAAAACTAACACATAAAACATACACTGGTTTCTTTTTATTAATACGGATCATTTTGCATAAAAATTATTTATAATCATAAGTCATTTCTGAACACTACCCCCTTATGCGGCTTACTTAGGCGTACCGTGGGGGCTATAGTGGCGAGTAGGGAAGGAATGAGCGCTCTAAATTCACAATGTATCTTTTAAGCTCTGATCATGTTATGATCTCCTGGTAGCGTGCAAGAACTGTTGCGTCGAAACCGTATCGTTTACCCGCCCCCACGCCGCTATGCGACGTTGCCAACTCGTGAACACAGTGGTCAAAAGAACTCTGTTTGTGGCCATGTTTGTGAAACCCTTCCCCTCTCTGCCCCGCGGGGGTATGTTTTGGGGCGCTGGATTCACGGCTTTAAATGTTCGCAATGCATCTCGCAATCGCAAGCTCCGATCATGTTATGATGTCCTGGTAGCGTACAAGAACTGCTGCGTGCGACGTTGTCACATGGTGCACCGCTCTCGGCCCCCGCTCGCATCCCCGCCGCGACGTTGCCATTACGACTAGCCGACTGATCTGATACTGACACCCCGCAGTTATATTTCGTTTTATTAAGCATTAAAAAGAAAAAAATATGAGTTTTTTATTGTATACCTACGTTATTTTACGGCAAGCGAAAACTATGTGAAATAATAGCACATTAATTTAGTTAAAAAAGATTGACATTATTGTGGAAAATAGAAGAACAAAATCTTAACATACATATATAATATGTATAATAAATCTCTAGAAGGATCGTATGTGTACATTGAATATCTAAAAAAAAAAAAAACTTTATTTCAGGGTACAAGCCCCATACATTACATAGCATTACATGACATTCATTTTACAGTTTACATTTTTAAATATTGACCCCACTTTAATCATTACATGGACACGTTCACAATAAATATACAGGCAGGTCCGTTAGCCGATGCAGAGAATTTAGCTACATACATATTTAGTTTGGTCAGTTGCAAACCATGTTTATATTATTCAGTTTATATATATGAGTTAATAATCATGCCTCATGACTTAGGAGGTAGGTAGGAATTTGAACTTCGGTCGTTTTTAACCGATTTTGATGGAACTTTTTTGTTTGACTGAGCATTACTTAAACTCATACAAATAATCACACTGATACAAATATAATCACGCCACCTGACTTCGGGGGTGGGCAGGAAATTGATCTCTTGTCGTTTTTGACCGATCTTAAAGGGACTTTTTATTTGACTGTTTTTTTTTTTATTACCTGCCGTCGAGCCTAGGTTAGAAATAATCACGAAAACAATTCTAATATTGAGTAAGTACCCCAATTTGTATGGAAAACACGCAGTGTCGAACATACTGTAAACACTTCTCCGCGCTTAGAAGCGGGATCTGCTAGCCCGCGTGCGGAAGCGTGTTTTCCATACAAAAACAATGATCAGACAATGCGAAACACGCTTTCGCGCGCGGGTTAGCAGGTCCCGCACCTACGCGCGGAGAAGCGTTTTCAGTATGTCCGACACTGCGTGTTTTCCACACAAACCAGGCGTACGAAGTCGCGGGCACAGCTAGTAAGACAATAAAAATATTAATAAAGGATCATCTTGAAAAGTGTGTAGGTACTGTAAAAGCCCTAAAGAAGCAGAGGTTGCAAACATAGAGCGGAACGTTGGATATCTTCACTGTCTCCTCTTGTTTACATAATTTGTAATGCTAAAAAAAATGAAGTAGAGTTTATAGTTTTTCTTAGCGAGTGGATGGTTTCTTTAGCGTTTATATTCGTAGTTGCAACGTTGCCAAACCCCCCGCACCAGGACGCGTCGAGACGTTTGCCGCTTATTTCTTGACTGAAAAATATTAACGATTTCAAATATCTGGAGGAACGGAGTGCCTCCGCCAAGTCGCTAGCGAGCACTTCTCGAGCTACTTTAAACACGTAGCAAGCTTGTAAATACAAGCTTAACTTCAAAGTGTGTATCTCTTCAAGTTCAGAACTTATATGCCTACAAAGAATCCTGATTTTGTACCTCACTCATGTAGGAAGTAGGTATGTAAAAAAATGCGAAGAGAATGTAAATTAGTCGATAATTACGACGCCCTATTTAAACATTTCAAAATAATACTGATGGGTAAGAAGTATATATTGTACCTGTATTCGAGTGATGAACACAAAGTGCTCAGACAACATAGCCACAACACGAGACTAGCGTTACAACACCTACTCGAGGTGCCGCGAGTAAACCATGTGTATGGTAAGCGATCATTAGAGCAAATGATTCCAACTATTTTCAATGAGTTGCCAATCGAATTAAAAACAATGCATGTGTCAAAAAAAGAAATAAAAAATCGAATCAAATCATACATTTTGGATAACGTGGCAAGTAAGGTCTAGGAGAGTTATTACTATTATTTTAAACATATATATTTTTAAATTAAAAACTAGCATAATAATTAAGTAGTTTTTAATGTTTTAGTATAAGTAAGGTGTATTGCGCAGAGCAACTGATCTCCCTTTAAACTTTTACGAAGTTTGGGGGAGTATATTTATAATAACATTGTACAACTTTTATATGATATAAAAAAAAAGGAAATGTAGGTACTCATTCATCAAAATGTTCTGGCACTTCAGGTTTTTAGCTGTACTAGTATCTTGAAATTCATAACATAGGTACAGGTACACATGCATAGGGCGATTCACGCACTAAGACAATATGAACTTGGCTTTCACTTTTACATTTATGTTTTTAGTGGGATATCATTGCTGTTTGTAAGTAAGTAAATAATTTGATGCATACATATTTTACATGTTTCTTTTTTTTCTCAATTCAAAATTATGGTCTATATTCATATTGAATTATCTATGAAACCCATGATAACACCCCACCTAAATTTTGTAGGTAAAAAAAAGCACTTGTAGAGGATGGCGTCCAAAAATATTTTTATTTTTCACGCACAGATTGCTTATGAGCGTGTGTGGTAGCGATTTGTGACGTCATGTCTGCAATTTGAGTGTATTACTCCTTTGAGAGATGCAGTCCTGGTAGCTCGACTGGCAGCTGCTAGCTCGGTGCAGATCCCTGGGCGAGGACTTATACATAGGTATATCATTAATTATATGTACGTCACAGCTCGGACACTCCTAACTAAAATGTCATTTTGGTCACACGTCGATAGACGGCGTGTTATGAAGATTGACAAGTTTTGTTATACCGGTCATAATCCTCACTTGATTAATCTGGTTCTTGATTAAACCAACGTTTTAAAGTAGTTCACTGTAACTGAATGGTTAGAATAGATTAGGTTGCATATATTGTATGAATTTACTTACCGTTTCTCATCACTGTGGAATCTAAAAAAGTTCCTATTGGAGTCATATCTTGTGGAATATCACCAAGAATGAACGTGTGGGTAAAATTACACACAAGTATGGCGAATACTTTCATGCTGGACCGGGAGCGTGAGAAAAACATAAAATGTGCCAGCTGCTTTTCCTCCCGGGCATGCTGCATAAACTAGCTAAAGGATCTGAAGGTGTCTATCGCCTAAATTGCAATATTCAATATTGCAATTTAGGCGATTGGCTGACAACCTGTCAGTACAGCTAGATAGCTACAAATTGATCTTAAATAACCCTTACAACTTTATCAGACGTGGCATAACGACATTTGTTTAGGTCGATTACGCTCTGCCTACACCATTAAGGATAAAGGCGTGATTATATGTACGTATGCAAGTATGGCAAAGTGGTAGTGATGAGATAAAATATGGAGAAAGGCATAGCGCCAATCCTTCTGTTTTGCGTTTGGCTCAGTTACGACTACAGTTACAACTGCCTCCGTGATCTAGTGGTCAGAGCCATGGGCTTACGATCCGGAGGTCCTGGGTTCGATTCCCAGGGGGCACAAAGTTGATATTTGACAATTTACCACTTTGCTAGGTTTTCCCCAGTTTGATTAGGACACTGCCGGCTGAATCACCTGATTGTCCGAAAAGTAAAAGGATTCCATGCTTCGGAGGGTACGCTAAGCCGTCGGTCCCGGTCGCTGTTTTTGATAGTGGTCGTTACTCAAACCTTGACAGAGCCCATTAGGCTATTAAGCTATGCTACTAGGCGGTTTAAAAACTCTGACACCAGGGTTCTTCGGGTCGTTGTTCGACTCGAGAATCCACTCGCTAAGATGAAGTTCCGGCCATGCATAGCAACCGATGTCCTAGGGGATCATGACATGTACACAGGTGTCTCGTTGCTAGGTAGCCTGGAATGAGATAGATGCCTCCTCTGCTTACTCTCAACCCCGATGCGATATTGATTTGCTGAAGAGCGCGTGAATGAATATATCGGTTAGGACCAGCATCATGAGAATATGACTGATCACCAAGTAGTTTGAGGCTCTTACTTTGTTTTATATTTATAACTAGAGTATTTCTATATGTTTTAACTAAAATATCCATATTTTATCATTTCTCATAAATACTGGGTGTTCGGCAGAACGTTGAACACACGAAAATGGCAGATAGGTGGAATCGTCTGCTATCTACCCCGAATTTTACGAGTTTGAAAACTTTGAAGACCTATAAGTTTATGTAGCGTAGACGGAACCCGCAACACTTTTGTTTTGTCTAGACTGTTGGTAGATTACTCTAAAATTATTGTTTAGTGGTGTGGTGCAGATAACAGCTAGACAAAAAGTTATGTATGAGCCTTCAAACATTACGAAAAGAGGATTTTAAGCTTCTTTGGATTGCATTAAAAAAACTAAAAGTGATTGAAGACTTAGGATTTCATCGAAACATCCTTGTTTATCGTTCAAACGGGATGTAATTAGTTTTGGTCCCGCAATGGATCCCAGCATGCGAGCTATTTTTAAATACCGTTACCAGGATATCATGACGGTACAGAAGTTACAGGACGGGTGATTTATTACGCTACCCCCGTGATCGTGACCGCGAAAAGGGATGTGAATGACCTCTGAATGAACGGGAGCAATTGATACCTCACTCTCTACTCAGGTAAATCAAGTCAGGAAGCAATCATTAACATATCCTTTCGTACTTTAAATTTCCACACCATGACACATGAGTATTAAGGGGTTAAAAAAGGGGTTAAAAGGGGTCAGCTGAACAGGGTAAACGGAGAAAGTACCTGGACCTAGGTGACAGTTACATTTTCCTTCCAATTGCTTTGGAGACGATGGGTTCATGAGGTCCTAGCGCCCGTTCTTTTCTATAAAGTATTTCAGCGCGCCTCATCGAAGCAACGTCACACCAAAGAGCAGGCAGTTATTTTGCACAGCGTCTTAGTTTGGCTGTGCAACGTGGAAACGCTGCTAGCCTTCTGGGAACGTTGCCTCGATGCGGTGCCTTAGAAAATATATTTTATTTATGAAATGTTTATTTTTATATTTTCATGGGTTTTAATAAAGTTTTTAGTAACAGTCATAACTGTAGGTAGACACAGAGTAAAAAAAATCCATAGAATGAGATAGCTAAAACTTTTTTTTTCTTTTGGAAACAGTTGAACGCACCCAAAGTTTGGTATCGAAACGTACTTGACACTTGCGTTTTGTTTCTATAAATTCAAAATGCGCGCGGTATTTTCAGTTTTTAGATTTGAAATTAAATAAGTTTTTTGACCCGCAAAACTTGTCAGACGTGGCGGAACGACCTTTGCTTAGGTCGTTTACGCTCTGCCTACCCCATTAGGGATAAAGGCGTGATTATATGTATGTATGTATAACAAAACTTTGTGTTGAATGCAAAGAGGTTGCAACATACTGCGGCCCAGGGAAAGAAGACATAACCACAAAAGCAGGATGATATCAAGAACTCTAATAACAAACTTTATGAAAATATTATAAAGTATACATAAGCTACTGATATGCCTAAACCAAGTATCTCACATTCATAACTCTTTATGTAACAAAATCAAATTAAAATATATCTGGTGCTTCACATTAACCTTATATTAATTAAAACTTAAAGCCATTTAAACTCAAAACTAAATATTGATTAACGTAATATAAAAACTCAGATCATTCATAGAACTATTATATTTTATCATACAACCTGTCTTATCAATATTTTTTATAGAATTTAAAAAAATAAGTAAAACTTTTCAAAAGATAAAACACTAAAGCTTTGCAATGACCTCGTATACAATTTATCATCAGCGGTTTTTAACTACACAACTCTATAACTTACGGTTAAAGAAATCTTTATTTCTCAAAAAGAATACATAAATTCACTTACTTGCAGTCATTATCCTACGTTGACACTGAACTGTTGCTTCAGATTATAGTTTAAAGATATTAAACTACTCACAAACGTATCTACACATACTCACACACTCCCACACACACACACACACATACACACACACACACACACACACACACACACACGCACTCCTAATCTTTTGTGATGTTTTTGCCCTTATTTTTCTGTTTATTGTGTTTTATTGTTTTTTACTTATGAACTATTAGCATTAGAGTTCCTTGATTTAAAATTGCTGTTATATCCATTAAGGGGTGGGGACTGATGACTTGTAGTACAGGTGAAATACCTTTCTCAAGCGTCAGCTCCCACAAAATATTTATGGTATTATAGATTAAGTTGCAATGTTATCTGTTTTTATATATTTTGTGGAGAGACAATAAACAACATTTATTATTATTATTACTTATATGAGAAACATATACAAAATAAATATTTTAAAATATACAGGGTTATGGTTGCGAACAAAGCTACCAAAACAAAACAAGCAATTGCGATTGAGCTTAGTGGGTAGTTAACTATTTTGTGGATTTTACACTATACATGGATCATTGAGTAACTGGAAGTGGCAATATTTTGGAGTGCATTCTGTTCTTTTAAAATGTGGAATTTAAGTGCTTTTTTGAAACTTATTTGTGATTAGCAGTCTTTAATATGTGTTGGTAATTTATTGTATATTTGTGCACCCTCATAGACTATGCTTTTTTTGCCATAATTTGTTCGTGGACTTCGTAGTACTAGATGATTTGCACTTCTTAATATGCGTTTCTGAACTTGTGACTTTTTGGTAAAACTTAAACTGGAATGAATATTTTTATTAATAATTTTCCGAATTAATATACACGTATTATACTTATACATTTGTTCTACGCTCATTAAATTTGTTTCTTTTAAGACTTTGTTTGTGTGCGTTAAAAAGTCGTAATTAAATAATTTTTTTATAAGTTTATTTTGAGCAATTTGGATGTTTTGCAAATTACTTTTAGCAGCTGTTCCCCACACTTCTATTAAATATTCGATATGGGGCTACAAGAGAATTATATATTGTATGTTTAACTGACTTTGGAACGCATTTTACAATGTTTCGGAGTACAGCCTTAAGGGATGACAATTTATTTTTAATTTTCTGGAGATGTGGTTTCCATGTTAGTTGATTATCTAGAATTAATCCCAAATATTTTTCGTGGTCGGTTTCTTGTATCGTGGTAAGTTTTTTATAGTAAGCGGCACATGATCTCCAATTTCTTTATTTTTAGCTTTAAATATAATGTATTTTGTTTTATTTGCGTTAATCGTAAGCAGATTGCATTTAAACCACTCACCAAGCTTTCCTAGATCATTCTGAGCCTCAGTAATTATTCTATTTATTGACTTGCCAAAATAAAACAAACTAGTATCATCAGCGTAAAGTGTAATGTCGCCGTTAAGGCCTATTTCGTGAAGATCATTGATCTAAATCAGAAATAAAAGGGGCCCCAAAATCGACCCCTGAGGCACTCCGTAGGTGATAACAGCCTTACTACTTTGGTACCCATCGATTTTAACAAACTGATGCCTTTCCTCCAAGTATACTAGTAGCTTTCCCATGTTTTCCGGGAAAGACATTCACGAGCCGTGCCCTGCGCCACAGCCAAGGTGCAGCATTAGGCTCCCTCATGAGGACCATAGTACTATCGGTTACAACATTACCTGAGACAGCCAGCCACGCACACCTAGATGAATCTCACTCACACTCGGACACAACTCACGCGCACGAACTAGATCATGCTAACCTCATATAACTCACACATGCACACAACCACACAATATAATAAACAGGTCTGGTTCAAACTGGTCTAGTTGTTCCTTAACGATTTGTTTACAATGCAAAATCCAATACTTCATTTCGCACGTTTCCTTACAGGGTTAGATAGCCTAGAGGTTGTAAAGTGAAACTAGTTTGAGGGGTCCCGTGTTCAAAACCTAACTAGGGATCTGAATAAGATCTTGTTTTTTGTTTTTTTATTATATTTACATAATAATAATAATGTTTCCAAGCCGATTTCGGCTACAGCGACTGCTAGACGGGCTCAACAGCTAGCGTCTCGCTGCTCCGCGCGGTCGTGTGCTCGCATATGGCTGCTGTAGCTAATTTTGGCCTTAAAGGTTCTGGAGCACTTCGGGCACGTGAGTACGCCGCCGCTATATTTATAAATTAAAGCCGTTGGAGGTCTGGCCTTTATTTCATCTCGCTTAATGTCGAGTTCATCTCTGCGTATAGATTCAAAGGCGTCGATTTTCTGCCTTAAGAGACGTCTCCATTCCGGACGCTTTGCAGCTGATGACTCCCACGGCAAGTGGTCAATACTGCAATGTTTCATATGCCTTTTAAGCACATCTTTGTACCGCAAGAGCTGTCCGCTCTGCTTGTTCACAGTAAAAGATGCGCTTGGCCACTCTTTCATCTGGCATGCGGAACACATGACCACACCAGCGCAACTGGCGCCGCATCAGGTACGCTTCTATGCCGCAGGTATTAGCGCGACGAAGAACTTGAGCATTTCTGATACGATCTGTCCAGTGTATGTTCATGATGTCCCGCAGACATCCATAAATGGAAAAAGGAAATAATGCGTAGAATATTTTAGTGTTTGGCAATGATCACATTTGGAAACAAAATTCTTCACATCTTTTTCCATACTAGGCCAACAATAAAACTTTTTTATATTATTCAACATTCGCCTAATACCTGCGTGGCCACTTGTAGGTAAGAGGAGAAAGTCGTTAATAATTACACGTCTATCATCAACATTATTTATTCTTTGTATATTTCTCAACACACATATTCGGGGTCCGGACCAATCTTTATATTTATTTATTTCTCTAACAATATCTGCAAGTAAATCTTTATTATTATCATTTCTTATTATGCATTTCTCATTTAACTTTAACTTCTGACAAAATATAGACAAATCTCTCACCAACACGGCTCGCGTAGTCGACGATTAAGATAGGCTATCTAAATAAATACAGAATTTACTAGGAACATAAGTATAATCTTTATATCTTTCTATCACATATCTTTCTTTTTCCAATTTGTTCAAACCATTTCTTTCATCTATTAAAACCAACTCTACTAAATCCTGCGGTTTTTTTAATAATGTCCACAACACGAGTTTGATCAGGCCTTGAGTTTATGTGAATATTATTATCAACCGTAGAATTAGTACTATCACTCGTATTGCAATCTTGCATTTTTCGCGCTTGCGCTCGTGTCATTACACTTACTATGCGTTCATTAATTTGCTTAAAATCCTCTGACGTCATTCTAATACGTGACAACGCGTCGGCTGCCGAGTTCGCGCTGCCTTTTAAATATTCTATTTCAAAGTTGTATTCCTCCAATTGAAATCTAAATTTTAATAACCTACTCGAAGGATCCCGCATTCCAAATAAGTAAACAAAAGGTCTATGATCTGTTTGAATTTTGAATTTTCGACCGAATAAATAAGGACGAAAATTCAACTAGGTATTCCAAACTATTGCTAAGACTTCCTTTTCAATAGTTGGATAATTCATTTCGGCCTTATTTAGACTTCGACTAGCATATGCGATCGGTAGCCCGTTGCTGTTACATAATACGGAACCTAATGCTATACCTGACGCATCAGTTTGCAGTATGAACGTATTGTCTTGTTGAAAACATGGATATTGCAAAACGGGTGGATTTATTAATACTGTTTTTAATTGTTGAAATGCGTTTTCGCAATCCTCAGTCCAAACAAATGAAACATTTTTGCAACATAGTCTATTTATCGGGTAGCCCTTTTGCAAAGTTAGATACGATCTTTAGATTATAATTGGCGAATGCAACGAATCGCTTTATATCATCGGTATTCTCAGGTCTTGGATAATTTTATACCACTTTGGTTTTTTGCGGGTCTGGTAAAATTCCTTTTTCTGACACTACATGGCCAAGATATAAAATTTCCTTCTGCAAGAAATTACATTTAGCGGGATTAAGTTTTAAATTAACTTGACAAAGTCTTGTCAATATATCCATTAAATTTTGATTATAGGATATTAGATTTCTACCAAAACAAACCAAATCATCTTGATAAACTAAACATTGTTCATAATTTAGGCCTGACATTGCAACTGTAATCATTCTGGAGAATGCATTTGGTGAAGTCTTGAGACCCAGGGGAAGCCTCGTCAGCTGAAATTGGTTTTTATTTGTTGTGAAAGCTGTATAGGGTTTACTGTCTTTATGTAAATTAATTTGATAAAATCCTTGATACAAATCTAAATGTGAAAAGTATACTGCTCCTGAAAGTGAGTCTAGAATATCAGCAATGTTCGGCAAAGGAAATTTATCATCCTGTATATCCTCATTGAATTTTCTATAATCAATTACGATTCGCCACTTTTTAACGCCTGTGCTATCTAACTTTTTAGGAACTAATAAATGTGGACTAGACCAAGCACTTCTAGCTTCCTCTATTATACCGTCTTCTAACATTATTTCTATCTGTCGATCTATTTCCGCTTGCTGTGTATATGGAAATCTATAAGGTTTAACGTAAACTCAAATTCATTTCAAATTCAAATTCATTTATTATTATTCAGATTACATGATTCATTGTTAGTATGTTCTTAGTTGTAGGTTAGATACATAGTATAAGTTAGTAGGTATGTAGGTTAGGTAGAATCACAGAATACGATACAATTTATGCAATAGTAGGCACGTTACGCATTTTATTATAAAACTGTATGCTCTCTAATTATCTAAATAATAATTATATTAAAGTGCCTAAACTAAGTACTTATGTAAAGTAAGTACTTGTATCTTAGGAACTTAAATTGCTGGGAAAATATATTCTAATGCTAAGGAATAAGATAATTAATTAAATAACAAAAGGTGACTAATTTAGTATTACAATTATTTATAATATTAACATTATTGCTGTCTACACTTGCTGCGTGTCGAAGATTTTCAAAAACATAAATTAATTTCCGGATTCTGCCTGATACGACTTCGAGATGTGTCTTAAAAGTAATGTGTTGATCAATTACTACACCCAAGTATTTGATCGTTTCAGTCTTACTGAGCTTGGGGCAGTTACAGAGTAATCTGTTCTGGGATTGAGGTGTGCAACTGTGAACGTTAATGAAGTATAAGTCTGGGTCTGGTTGTGTAGTAGAGTTATAGGAGAAGGTCATATATTTAGTCTTATCAGAGCTAAAAGTAAGTCCATTTACTGACAGCCACTGGCTCACCAAATTAAAGCCAGCCTGCGCATTACGGAAAAGATTGTTCCAGCTATTTGCAGTGAATAGGAGTACCGCGTCGTCGATATAGGAGATAATTTTTCCATTTGGAAGATGAAGGTTACATAGTTCATTAATATAAGTCAAAAACAGGACAGGCCCTAAAATAGAACCTTGAGGAACCCCGAATTCAATTAACTGTTCTTCGCTCAGGATGTTATCAATTTTAACACGTTGGGTCCTACCAGACAGATAGCTTTTGAAAAGATCTAGTTGTAGGCCTCGGATACCAAGAGTTTCTAGTTTATTTATATAAACTGGAATACTATGCGGTTTTAATTCGATTGTCTGTTCGTATAGTGAAGTAGTACTTAATTTATCACCTTCTAAATGAAAAACGTCAAAAACTTAGCACTAATGATTTCAATTGAATTCGCTCCTCTTCACTCAAACTATCTAACTTCACAATCCTAACAACTTCTTCATTCTTTCCGCGTTCAAATAGGGTATTTCAAACTTACATACATCGTAGTCATCCAACTTTGTAATGTGTAAACTAAAGTAATTCAAACTAACATCTTTATCTCGCGTATTCATTATTTTTACTGGTATTTTGCCATTTTTACATACATACATACATATAATCACGCCTTTATCCCTAATGGGGTAGGCAGAGCGTGAACGACTTAAACAAAGGTCGTTCCGCCACGTCTGACAAAGTTTTGAGGGTTATTTAAGATAATTTTGTAGGTATATTGCTGTAGTGACAGGTTGTCAGCCCATCGCCTAAATTACAAAATACTGAAACCTGACTTAGGGGGTAGGCAGGAAATTGAACTATGATCGTTTTTAACCGATCTTAAAGGGACCTTTTATTTGACTGAGTGTTTTTACTTCCATGCTGTACTGGGAGCGAGAGAAAAACATAGAATGTGCCAGCTGCATTTCCTCCCGGGCATGCTGGAAGAACCAGCTAAGGGATCCGAGGGTTTCTGTATGTTGCAATTTAGGCGATAGGCTGACAACCTGTCACTACAGCAATGTACCTACAATAACCCTCATAACTTTGTCAGACGTGGCGGGACGACCTTTGTTTAGGTCGTTTACGATCTGTCTACCCCACTAGGGATATAGGCGTGATTATATGTATGTACGTATGTATGAGTTTTTTTAATTACTTGGTGTCCATCTTAGGTTAGAAATAATACATACATATAATCACGCCTTTATGCCTAATGGGGTAGGCAGAGTGTAAACGACCTAAACAAAGGTCTTTCTGCCACATCTGACAAAGTTTTGAGGGATATTTAAATATGTAGGCATATTGCTGTAGTGATAGGTTGTCAGCCCATGGCCTTAATTGCAATATACTGAAACCCTCGGATCCCTTAGCTGGTTTTTACAGCATACCCGGGAGGAAAAGCAGCTGGCACATTCTATGTTCTCTCGCTCCCAGGCCAGCATGGAAGTAAATAATCACGCAAAACCATTCTAATATTGAGTAAGTACTCCAGTTTGTATGGAAAACACGCAGTGTCGAACATACTGAAAAGCGTGTTTTGTATGGAAAATACGATTCCGCGCGTGAGCTAGCAGATCACGCTCCTACGCGCGGAGAAGTGTTTCATGTTTGACACTGCGTGTTTTCAATACAAACCGAGCGTACAAAGTCGCAGGCACAGCTATACATCATACATAAGTTAACTTTTTGACTATTAAATAAACGTAACTTGTAAATAATCTTAAATATTCAATAGTTTAATGACAAATTCAACGACAAAAGAAACAACCGTTAGGTACCACAACTCCTTCTATATTTAAGTAGACAGGTACATAAAATACCTACTATAATGTACTATGCTCGCATAGGTGTAATGTAAAACTGTATTCTATTCCAATTATGTAAAATTTAAAACAAAAAAATACATCGCTGTTTAAAATCATAACCACCACGCGTACGGAGTCGTGGGCACAGCTGGTGCAAAAATAAAAACAAAAACATGTTATTTGTTTTTTTATTTTTTGAATGATCTGTTTTATAGTTGAACCTGTTTAGGTGAACAATTAGTTTAATAGTACCACAATTAAAGATTTCCCTTATTTTATAAGCTTCTACAGGCCTACAGCGCATGCCAGAGCATGTTTGGGCTTATTTCAGAAAATAAGCCCAAACATAACAGCAGACCGTCAGTCAGTACTGAACGTGATGCTAGACGGGCTAGACTTGTTCCGTTGAAGCCTCCTCAAAATTATGCGAGCCTAGTACTCAGCACGGACTACGATACCATTTCACCTTTGCGTAGATATTATTAAATAATAATATATTCAATGTTAATATAATTCTGACATTAAAGTGATGAATGAAAGATTAGTTGTTACTACATTACGATGTAACTGCTGACCACATTAGATACATTTAGAAGTACAGTAATTACTATGGCAAATTTTAAGATTAGTTGATTTAATTTTGAGGTTTAAAATGCTTGTTTATTATTTATTTTAATAACGTTTCTTCTAAGAATAAAAAATATTAACTTTCTCTTTAAAACAGTAATAAAATATATCGAATCCGCGACCTTCGCGTTATTAGCATGACGCTCTAACCAACTGAGCTAATGGGCCGATGGTAAAATCGGCGAAATAGTTGACTTATATTGAACCATTGTAAAAAGTATCATGTTTGATATTATACTCAAAAACCCAGGAATCTAATAGAATAAATGATAAGGTAGTTTTTAAGTCAGTACGCAAACTAATGGGATGGGGGTTACCGAAGAAAGTAAAAAGTCTTCCCACAATAAAAAATGCTCATCGTATCTATAATTTTGTATGGAGAAATATAAAAAAACGATCTAAAATTGTTGTGCTTTGAAAAAGTAGTTGCTTAGAACATGTGGTTTCAACATGGTACTTTAGTTAGACGTTTTACGCTCTGCTTAACACGTAGGGTCAAAAGCGTGTGTTGTATTCTCGTCCCACCACGTAGTGGATAAAGTCATTAATGCATGACGTAATTTTAGATTGAGATGTGTATCGCTATAGTAACAGATTGTCAGCCTACAATACCTACACTTACATTGTACATGTATTGTGATTTGGGATATGAGAATCACTTCTCTTGTTTTTACAGCTTGCTTGGTAAGAGAAACAGCTGCCACATTGTATGTTTTTTTTATCGCTTCAAGTCCAGCAAGAATATCAGTAATCAAACGAAAAATAGCCATTTATTTTAGTCATTTTATATTTAAACTAGCTGTGCCCGCGACTTTGTACGCCCGGTTTGTATGGAAAACACACAGTATCGAACATACTGAAAACGCTTCTCCGCGCGTAGGAGCGGGATCTGCTGACTCCTAGGCTGGACACCAGGTAATAAAAAAAACTCAGTCAAATAAAAAGTCCCTTTAAGATCGGTTAAAAACGATCAGCCATCTATTTCCTGCCTACCCCTTAAGTCAGGTGGCGTGATTATTTGTATCGTAACTTAGACTTTAAGAAATGCTCAGTCAAACAAAAAAAAGTTCCATCAAAATCGGTTAAAAACGACCGAAATCCAATTTCCTACCTACCTCCTAAGTCATGAGGCGTGATTATTTGTATCGTAACTTTGATTTTAAATAATGCTCAGTCGAATAAAAAAAGTTCCATAAAAATCGGTTTAGAAACAGACAAATTTCAATTTCCTGCCTACCCCCTAAGTCAGGTAGCGTAATTTTAGATATCCTAAGTTGCAACCCGGGTAACACACAGTTGAATAAAAACAGTCACATCGAAATCGGTTCAGCAGTTTTTGCGTGATGTGGTAACATACAGACAGACAGACAAAAATTAAAGACACGAATACGAAGAATTAGAAGTTGAAAGAATATACTGAACATGGACTTCACCGAATAAGAACATTTGGCCGAATGTTCGGTTTAAAGGTCACCGAATACGAATATTCGGTAAACTAGACGAATATAGCAAACGATAAACGAATATTAGGCCCATCCCACTAAACTTCAAAGTATTGAGTTGAAACACCCACCCAGTACCCAGTCGTTGACGTATGACGATACAGAACAAATATGAATACCAATAGAATGAGCTATCACTAATACACACACGCTCACACACACCCACACCTATACACTCACTCTCTTTCTCACACATCAATATATAATTATTTTAGTCTGATTTTTATTTTTTATTGTAACAATAGGTTTAAAATATGTACTATGTATACTGATGTCTCTGTATAATTGAGACAGTTAAGCTATGGTACGAAGGGATACCAGGAGCCTCATAGCACAGGGTCAACCTAGATTGAGACTCCTGTCTCTCTACATTGTATGTTCCACGTAACAACTGTTAAAATGCAAAGCATTTTATAGTTTACCTAATATGTAAAAATGTAGAGAAAATAAACGTTTATTATTTATTATTATTTTTTTAGTCAATATGTGTGCGGAGCGATTAAGCTACAAGCCATAAGATCACATGAAAAGTCAAGTTTACATAACTAAAGTATTTTTTTATTTACAAGCACGGGACTGACGGGAGATGCACCAAGAGCGCATGATCAGATATAAACCCACACACACCAGACAGTACTGTACGTGAGGTACGTGAGGTTAGTCGGGCTTGTTGTCCGACGCAAGTTATTCCTCATAATTGTATGCATGCCTGGTACTTAGTGGTGACTACGATGCCGTTTAACCTTTACGTATTCTATACGTAGTCACAAATATTTCGGTCATGATTTTAGACAAATTATGAATGAAAGATACTTCCATGCTGGACTGGGAGCGAGGCAAAAACATAGAATGCGCCAGCTGCATTTCCTCCTGGGCATGCTGTAAAAGTCAGGTAAGTGATCCGAGGGTTTTAGTATATTGTAATTTAGGCGATGGGCTGACAACCTGTCACTACAGCAATATACCTACAAATCTGACTTAAATAACCCTCAAAACTTTGTCATACGTTGCGGGACGACCTTTGTTTTGGTCGTTTACGCTCTGCCTACCCCATTAGGGATAAAGGCGTGACTGTATGTGTGTATGTATGTATGAATGAAAGATTGGTTATTTGTTATTAAGATGTATGTGTCTGCTGACCATATGAAATATTAATAGGTGCTATGGCTAATTTACACTGATTTAAATTTGAGCGTGCATCTTCTAACATATAAAAAAGTATTTTTATACTTTAAACAAAAACGAAAAAAAGCTGGCGACTTGACTTAATTACATTTTCGATTAGTAGATGGTATTAAGTCGGAAAGGAAACCCACTTCTCAAGAAAAACGAATATAATAAAATAAATTGAAGGATAGTTGAATAATTTATATTACTAAAATGATTCCCTTGCCAGTTTATTTGTGAAAATCGTCAACATTTGTAGTAAGCGAGCAATTTGAATACTGACAAAAACAACACTTTATAAATACAAAATGGACTAAAACAATTACACGTAAGTAAAAATCTATAAAAAATAACTTATTACATAATGACGATAAGTCATTTATCCCGTTTGTTGATAACCGGTGACCGGTAACGTCGCCGAACCTACAACAGTAAGTAACTTTTCTATTAAGACATTCAAATTAACTCCGCTCTCAATAGATTATCTCTTTTGCTCATGAATGTCCTAGAAGCCTTGTACGCATGCACCGTGACTTTACTTTTACTTGTCTCTTGGTCTAGTATCTGTGGCTATAACTTGCACAGACACATTCACTTTCTTTAGTGAAGAATATTTCAGCGTGAAAGTGTAAACAGCCCTCCTGTGCAACATACAACTCTATGGAACATAATATTTACCTACGAGTTTGGTCCTAGCTAAGATGAACTGGTCGCTAGATGTTAATACCTGATGTTACAAGTCTTGTAGGTACGAGTATGTGCTACCCATAATTTTGCCTAATTTATCTTATAAGGTAGTAAGTAGGTAGGCCATATATTCCTAGAAATTGAAATAGAAGTCTTTTCATTGAGAAAAGGTTGATGTAAACTTCTTTAGGACATATACTCCTGGTACTTGGACCGGCTGGAAAGCCTTGTACGCATGCACCGACGCTGAGAACACCTGAATAGCCTGGACGAACCAATCAATGCTGTGAACAACGTAACTATAACCTTGTTTGTAACCGTATAGAAAAGTATAAAATAGTAATTAAGAAAGCAATTGAAAGCAAAGATGCAAAGTATGAGTTAGTTTGACCGTTTGACCAAGTTTTAGCACATTTACTAGTCCATAAATTAATAAATTGTCCTCACAATCATATCATAAATTATAATAACTATAATATTCTAAGTGGTATTTTATTTTTCAATAGAAAAACGTCTATGAATTAAAATATAATGTATCTGTATATCTAATTTTTAATGTCAAACTTAAGAAAGTGACAGCGCTACTAGGAATTAAAATTATATCGCAAAAATGACGCCATTATAAAACTACTCTTTATTTAAACCTTGAATGATTTAAGCTATGTGTTAAGATACTATTTATTATTCTGTGACTTCGCAGGAACATGCTTCTCTTATAGTAATATATGTATATTTTTTAACACAGTTGCTCGTAAAGGGTCTTCTTTTTATTTATTTGCTCGCAAATACGTTAAAAAACGTCATATGACATACTTGCGCCTTGACATTTACAGCCTCTGCTTTCTTGTAGCAATATCGCCTTGGCTTTAATTATCAGCTTAGAAGAAAAAGAGAAGAAAATCTCGAATTAAATATTCAAATATTAAATACGTTTTTCTGTTCTAAGTAACGCCTGAAGCAAAATTCAATTATAACTCGTACCTGCGCATGCTACGAGAAGTAAAGACTGTCGTAGCTGTGTGATACAAATATATTTTAAAATTTGTTGTGGAAAAAGTACTCAAAAATTGTAGGTAAATCAAAAACAAAGTGGATTGCAGGATTGCAAACATAATATTTTGTATACCTTAGGATAATGCAGGCTGCATCAACCAGATTGATTCAGGCAACTGTGTGTTTGTTGTCTTCAATTAAACTGAGCTAAAACTGTGGCTAATACAATGTGATGCTCGGATGTTACGTAATCAAGACTAGGAGAATATAAAATAATGAAAAACTAAGGTCTCATCGGTTCGCCAACCGTGAATAATTTTCAATTCCCTCGTCAAATCATATCCTTATTTTCGTAAAATATGCTTAACGCACCGAGATCTACTTTTCCGTTATTTTAATGACTCGGGTCATTGAAACAATGTGAAATTAAAATAATGGGGATTATATTCACAAATAATGTGTACAAAGCGCGAAAAATATGTTAGGTTTCTGTTATCTTATTTATTATAAATAAAAATATAATTAAAAAACGATTAATGTATTCCTCCGCAACATTCCTGTATACATATTTCGGTGGTCATATCTTTTAAAAGTATTTTTTTTCTAAGAAAAGGAAAGGGTAACCTAGAACATGGTTGTCAGGAGTTTATTTTACAAAAAAAACCTAATCTGTAACAATTGGACGGATGGATGTAGAGCATATATATCTACACATAATCTCCCCTTTATCCGTACACGACCTAAACAAAGTTTTTTCCGTCACGTCGCAAACTTTTTAAGGGTTATTTAGGATAGATTTGTAGGTGGCTGTAGTGACCGGTTGTCTTTCCATCACCTAAAGGCTATACCCGTGTTTCTATACAAAATTTGCCTTTCTGTCAAATGTTCTAGTAATTTTATTTTTAGATACTCCTTGTAGGCAAAGGTCTGTTCCTCAAAGAAGAGCCATGTACACTTGTCAGTTTTCGTAATATGGTGGTTTGTTTTTTTTCACTTCTTATTTTTTTTCTTGAATTCGGTCTTTGCGATTAATTTGATTTTTTGGTAAACTATACTACATAATAAAACCCATCACTACAAAAAATATTGCCTGAAACTTTAGTACAAATATAGGTCAAAATAATGGAAACTATAATTTGTGTTTTTTTTTTTGTGTTCTCGTGTAGCGGCACCTACAGTTTTTATTTCATAAATTGCCCATCCATAGACCTACTACATATATTAAATTCAAATTATTATCTTTGGTACTTCATGCCAAAAACTAACTACAAATAAAATTATTCCTTCCTTGTTTCAATGTTTTTACAGGATTGCTTTAATTACTTGTATGAATGAACGAAATTAAATGTCCCCAAATAGCAAAATAACACATTTATTTCATCACTTATTATTCATTTGGCACAAATAATTTAACTACAAAGTCGTGGTGGTGACAATATAAGTCGCTTAAACTTATATAGGTGTACAGAGCCGAATAGTAATTGCTGAGCCTGCCGCACTTTAAACAGTTTCTCAAAATACGAATACTCTCCACACTTGGTTCGCATACAAAATCCGGAAGCGAGTTCAAAAATAATTCTGTTCCTAGTTTACTGGGTAAATTGAACCCATTAATGATGTCCTCAAAATGAGTCAACTGTAAAAAAAAAACATTAAACAGACACTGTTACATTAATTTCAAACTAGGTAATTCGTAAATATGGCATACGGAACGATAACGTACTTGTTCCAACATTGAAAGTCTTGCGTCTTGTTCCATGATAGTTGTAAATTCATTATTTAATACTTTTGCCATATAATTCATTGTAATATTATACAAGGTGGCGCAAAAGAAATCACCCTATTGGAAGATGCTCTCATTTTTGCAAATGGCCGCCAATGTCAAATCTGTTTTGACATTTGTGGACTAGACAGATGCAGAATACAAGTGAACAAGCCATGGAGCGATACACTCCCCAAGAACGCGGAAAAATCGTGTCTATTTTTTTGAGTAACAATTCGTCTGTGGTGTTGGCGCAGCGCGAATTCCGTCGCCGATTCCCCGGCCGTCCGACACCGACTGCGCAAACACTGCGACGTTTAGCCACCAACCTTGAAGAGTATGGGACCACACGAGACGTTGCTAAGAGTGGCCGGCCCCGGAGCGCCCGTTCTGCCGAGAATATCGCCGCTGTAGCCGAGGACGTTGAAGTGAGCCCCGAAACATCGACCAGACGACGTGCCACGCAATTGGGCCTCAGCCGGCGGTCCTTGCAGCGAATTTTGGTGCGAGACTTGAAGATGTTTCCTTACAAAGTCCAGACCGTGCATCAGCTGCTGCCTGCCGACCGCCAAACGCGCGTAACCTACGCCCAAGCCATCCTCAATCTCGAGGAAGAATTGGACAATTTTTCGACCAAAA
This sequence comes from Scrobipalpa costella, assembly GCA_949820665.1. Taxonomy (NCBI): domain Eukaryota; kingdom Metazoa; phylum Arthropoda; class Insecta; order Lepidoptera; family Gelechiidae; genus Scrobipalpa; species Scrobipalpa costella. Next base: position 39,911,991 of record OX463295.1, read on the forward strand.
TCATCATGAGCGATGAGGCTCATTTCCACCTCAGCGGTTACGTGAATCGGCAAAATTATCGCTTCTGGGGCACCGAGAATCCACGAGTGATGCACGAGGAGCCGTTACACCCGCTCAAAGTGACTGCGTGGTGCGCTGTTCACGCTGGAGGAGTCATCGGGCCATTTTTTTTCGAGAACGCCGCGGGTCAAACGACAACAGTGGACGGTGCGCGCTATAGGGCCATGTTGACCGAATTTTTTCTGCCGCAATTGGACGAATTGGGACTGGAGGACATGTGGTTCCAACAGGACGGGGCAACGGCGCACACTGCACGAGCCACAACCGACATTCTGAAGGCGGCATTTCCGGGTCGCCTAATCTCTCGTTTTGGCGATTTGCACTGGCCGGCCAGATCGCCCGATTTAACGGTCCCGGACTTCTTTTTATGGGGTTTTTTGAAGTCTCGTGTTTACGTCAACAAGCCTGAGACCTTGGAAGCCCTCAAAGACAACATTCGACACGAGTGCGAGAATCTGTCGCCCGAAGTTCTCGCCGAAGTGATGAAAAATGCCATAAAACGAGCCCGTATGGCAATCAATTGTAACGGCGCCCATTTGGCCGATATCATCTTCTCGACTTGACCAGTAAAATTCTAAAGGTGCAAATAAATATAATCAAAAAACAGATTCGAAGTTTTTCATTTAGAAAAAAAATGAGAGCCAAACAACATCGGATGACTTCTTTTGCGCCACCTTGTATAAACTATTTACTTTTCTTCGCGGATACATATTAATGTAGTACGTCCTTTCGCGTCTTTCGTTTATTTTTGACATTGTGTCATATGACATTTTTGGAAATAAGATTAATAAAGAGGTAAAAATCAACAAAAAGGTTTAATCCATATCACTGTCTTCTTCAATGACGGTTACAAAATATTTGTTAGTAAATAAATGGCTCAATACTTGAGCAGGTCTCAGAATTTTACTCAAATATCGCCCGTATGCCAAGTAATATATTACTGCGGCTATGTGGGCACAACACCCAAGAGTCCTAAGACCATTTGCACACTCGCAGTAATGTCTTCTAATTGCAGATACTCCACTGCCATTCGGTAAGTAATCGATGAAACAACGATAAGATTTCTTGCTTATGTGTCTTGATTGTACTTGAACCTTAATAATATGTGACAAATCTTTTACAATATGCATATTAAGAATTCCTTCATCGCTCAGCATTTCTGCCAAATACGAAACTGCTTGGCTGTATTGGTATGTCCCAGTGAAAAATAATTTTAAATCTGTTTCCGTCATTACACCAAAATCCAGCACATCGGTAGATGATATTGGTTCAAATGGCAATCGTTTTCTTAACCACCCTTTTTCTTCGATTTCTGCCGCTAATGTATTAGTTTCGTTCTTCAAAGCCAACATTCTTTCGACCAACTGGTCTTGAACAGTTTTATCACTATCCAGTTTTGCAACATATCTATTTAATATATATGAACTTATGCGGTAGTAACTTCCAACTTTTGGAAGCAGTTTGTTGTCTAAAATGTAATCTAGTAAACGAAATTTTTTTTTTAACATGCCGTGAACAGACTCAACGACCCAGCGAGTTTTTGTAACAAATCGGGAGTGATTAGCTTGTTCTGTGGTAAGTTGTTTTTGTTTCCCCTTGAGTGCTGGCATCATTACTTGATAGCCTTTGGCTTTTATAAGATCCACTACGTCACGAAATCCGCGATCAAGAATAAATATGTCGCCAGGTTGCATCAATTGACATAATCCGTTTGGATCATTAAGAATGTGTTTCATTATCGCTGCGTCATTCATGTTAGCCTCGTAAGGACCCAACATATCTACTATGTAACCATTAGTGGTACATATAGTAAATGGTTTACACAGAGGCACCTTTTTATGGCCAGAGTAAGATTTCCGCTGGTACTCACTGTTGGCACTTTTTTGATGTCTTGCGTAAGTGCCATCACAAATCAAAATTAACTTGTCATGTGCGTTATATAATATCTTAGCAATCATTGTCGTATGCTGATCAATCAAATCCTGGCGTATGTTGTTCTTGATGCCAAAATGATGCGGCAATACATTTTTCTCAAACGATTTTATAACGCTGTTAGAATAATCAGAAACAGCTTGCTCTCTCTCTAATTGTAAAATTGTTGAAACTAACTTGTTAGATGATCCCGTACGTAGTTTAACTAAAAATACTATCATTGCTTGAACTACTGAACGGCCTGAATTGTCATGCATTGATAATATTTTAGAGAGTTCTTGAATATTTTCAATGGTTAATCCAGTTAAAACATTAATTTTTGTTTCATCATAGCAAAGGCCATCGATTTTTTTAAGTAGTGGTGTTTGATGTTCTGCGACACATGTTTTCAAAAGCTTTTCTAGTCCCGTTCTAGAAATGGATGTTGTATTCGAAAACACGGCAATATTTTTTAAATCACTGGTATAAAATATATTGTTAATTAAGTGGTCATTGCAACAGCGGTTTCCAACTGGAATATATATACCTCGGTTCAAATATGATTGAGTTCTGGCTTTTTCTGGGACAATCGTGAGATCAGATTTTTTATTACAGATGCAGCAGTAAGCATGAGTCGATACAGTTCTTGGTAAAGTAATTTCCAGATACTCGTCTGTCGCTGTTGCTGCTGCTGTGCTGTTGTTTACTTTTGGGATAAAATCCTCATCGCAATCACTTGATAACCGGTTAGAGTCTGGAAATAAATAATTAATCACTGAGAGTAGTGAGAGTGACTAAAAAGGAAGGTTATAAAACAATATAGGTACCACAAGGGCGAAGCCACAGGCGGAAAGCTAATAAATATATAAAATATTAACTTCTATAAAACCAGAAGCGTTTAAAAAAAGCTCAGTAGTACTTACCAGAAGAACTGCTACAGGCTTTTGATTCTCTGGTTGTCTTTTTGTGGTATGGTTTTCTTCGGCAAACCGAGCAGATGATGCTGCCTAGTACAAGTTTGATACCGTTCGTCATTTTATTATTATAAAAATCACATTCTTCTGGTGTTTGGATGTGTTTTCTCACTCCACGAATTTTATTTAGAAATCGTAAACATAGTGCACATTTCCGTGCATTTGGCGGCATTGTTAATCAATAAATACATATGATAATAACTATAATTATAGCGTTAATGCGTTCATCACACAAAATAGATAAACAACTAATACCTACTGCGAACTGTCTAGACGACTGACAGTAAGTCAGATTCTCTTGTTCCATTCTAGAATACTTTTTTATTTTTTAGATAATGTTTAAATAAATGTCAAAAACGAAACAAACTTCCAAAAAGACAAATTACAAAAATTGGATGTAGTAAGATTTCATTCATACAAGTAATTAAAGCAATCCTGTAAAAACATTGAAACAAGGAAGGAATAATTTTATTTGTAGTTAGTTTTTGGCATGAAGTACCAAAGATAATAATTTGAATTTAATATATGTAGTAGGTCTATGGATGGGCAATTTATGAAATAAAAACTGTAGGTGCCGCTACACGAGAACACAAAAAAAAAATTAATCAAATTATAGTTTCCATTATTTTGACCTATATTTGTATTAAAGTTTCAGGCAATATTTTTTGTAGTGATGGGTTTTATTATGTAGTATAGTTTACCAAAAAATCAAATTAATCGCAAAGACCGAATTCAAGAAAAAAAATAAAAAGTGAAAAAAAAACAAACCACCATATTACGAAAACTGACAAGTGTACATGGCTCTTCTTTGAGGAACAGACCTTTGCCTACAAGGAGTATCTAAAAATAAAATTACTAGAACATTTGACAGAAAGGCAAATTTTGTATAGAAACACGGGTATAGCCTTTCAATATACTAAAACCCTCGCCGCATCCCTTAGCTGGTATTTACAGCATGCCCCGGAGGAAATGCAGCTGGCTCATTCTTTGTTTTTCTCTCGCTCCTAGTTCAGAATGGAAGTAGGATGTAGAGAGTATGAAAATCTGTTCGCCTAAAGTCGTCTACGTTCATGCGGATACCAGGATTGCAATACAATGTAAGAGTTCGTTTTAGTGTGGAATCATCGTAACTACTTCGTTCGTGGGCGTTACACGAGCACCACTGGGGCACTGCACCAGTTCGGATACTAGGGGTACATGACTGACAAGGAGAGAACACCTGTTTCTAGTAGTCTGTCTATCTGCCTGGCATTATTGTTAGTATAGGTACACTTATTTACACAGTGATTTTATGTATGTATGTATGTATTTACACAGTACACAACTGGAAATAGGTTTAATGTTTCGGCAATGAGTATTAAAAAAAATACTGACCATATATTAGTGTGATTCTACTCAAGAAGCTGAACAATTTTCCCCAAGGAACATAGGTCGAAAGGATTTGACCTCCCGAGCCACTGACACCCTTTGTATGGGAGGGCCAATTTTTTTTTTCGTATTTCGACCTATGTTCCTTGGGGAAAGTTGTTCAGTTTTATGGGTACACCTACGAATTAGGAATAAGGTTATCACCACAGAAGAGTAAAAGCTAGCGCAAATCAGTGGTTATCACACCCTCAAATATGATCAGCAATTTTAGTCACTGTATTAATTGTGTCAACATCACAGTATACCGAGTGTAAGGGACAGCGTCCCGCAAACCTATAGGGGTTGCTCAGTCAACGACACTGAACAACTTTCACCAGGAAATTCTTTCAGGAAGTGAAAAACAAAATTGGCAAAAAAAGCTGCGACTTGGAGACCGAGAGCGGCCGACGTGGCGTCGTCGATTTTCCGCCGGATTGCGATACCAGGAGCTCATAGCTAGACGGAGATGGTCCTATGACGTCAGTTCGCAGTGCTTTCGCTGCTATAGGCACACTTATACTATGTAGTACTATAATATATTCTGTGCTTATACTCTAGAAAATACCTAAATAGTAGTATTTGGAATTGGACGACAAGACTACAAAGCATGCGCTAGATTCCTGGTCTTATATGACGAATACGCCGGTTCACGAGTCTCTACGCTAGCCTGGATCACGGATTACTTTATGATGAGCGCTGCGGGCGTCCAGACGGACGCACACTCAATGCAATAGCACCATTTCGGAACTTTTCAGCCCGGTTGTCGAAACTATCGCGATGAAGCAATCAAGTAATCAAAAAATCGGTGCCCTCTCCTCTCCATATATAATAAGATGTAAACATAAACAAACATGTAAGCGTTCATAAAGATAATTATTTATGTTCCTATTTACCTAACCAGGTACTTTGTTTCATAAATCAGAATCAATAGTGCGACCGCCATTACTGTTCTGGAGGCCATATTAGACTGTCCTCTTTCGTTGCCTCGACCGCCTTGACTATGTAAACACAGTTGCGTTTTACTTTACAACCAACCGTAATGCGTTGTTTACCATACAGGGCCGAGTTATCCCCAGCGTTTGCATAGTCCTATACTATGATCGAAAGATGTACGCCGCTGCGGATGAACGTACCTCTCTCTATGACCTCTTTAGTGACATGAGCTCCTGGTAACAAAAAAAGGTACAGGTACGGGAAGTGACGCACGTGGCTTGCTGTAAATAAGACCGGCGGGATCACTCACGTCACGGACGGTCGCTGCCATCTCCCCAGAACCACTCATTCCATCGGCTCCGCTGCGGTTACTTGAGTACGCAGACTTTGTCCTAAGGCCCGTATTTATACTCCGCTCTTCTCCAAGTTACCATCTGTCACCATACTGAATTTCATCAAAATCCGTTCAGCCGTTTAGGGATGAAAGAAATCACTAACTAAATTTAGTTCTCTGCCTACTACCTACCCCTTAAGTACGGTGGCGTGATTATATATAGCCAATGCCCATCTCAAAGTTACCATCTATCACCATACCAAATTTCATCAAAATCCGTTGAGCCATTTAGGCATGAAAGAGCAATAAACAAACAGACAGACAGACAGACAGACAGACAGACAAACAAACAGAAAGAAAGACCGACAGACAGACAGAGTTACTTTCGCATTTATAATATTAGTATAGAGTATGGATAAAAGAAAAAAAACATATCTACACAAATCACGCCTTTATCCCTAATGGGTAATGGGTAATAAGCCAGAGCGTCATCGACCTAAACAAAGGTAGCGCTAGGACTTCAAAAGTCAGACGTAGGTTATTTCAGATAGGTCTTATATATTGCTGTACTGTACTGTAGGTTGTCCTTCCCTTTATACGTCTGTGGTCCATGGCCTATATTACAATACATTGAAACCTCCGAACCCCTTAGCTGGTGTATACACCCGGAAGGAGATGCAGCTGGCACATTTTGTGTTTTTCTATCGCTCCCAGTCCAGCATGGAAGAAATATTATGAATTTTATCAATTGTTTGTAAATAAACTACTTATGTTTGATTCTCAAACGGAAAGTTATCATCCATACTAATCTCACTAACTCTGTCTGTCTGTCTGTTTGTTGCTCTTTCACGCCTAAACGGCTGAACAGATTTTGATGAAATTTAGTATGGTGATAGATAGTAGCTTCGAGACGGACATATGCTATATATAATCGCGCCACCGTACTTAGAGGGTAGGTAGTAGGCAAGGAACTGAATTTAGGTTAGTGATTTCCTTCACGCCTAAACGGCTGTACGGTTTTTGTTGAAATTTGGTATGGTTATAGATGGTAACCTGGAGACGGACAAAGGCTATATATAATTACGCCACCTTACTTAGGGGGTAGGAAGTAGGTAGTCATAGACTCCCGTTTATGACTCGCAGTATTTAGTATAGATAAAACTTAAGTATGTTTTGTTTAGGCGCTGCAAAAATTGACCCGGTGATTATCAGAATAAAAAAAATGTGTTTTTCCTCTCTAAAACATAGAATGTGCCAGCTGCATTTCCTCCCGGGCATGCTGTATAAACCAGCTAAGGGAATCGAGGGTTTCAGTTTATTGCAATTTAGGCGATGGGCTGACAACCTGTCACTATAGCAATATACCTATAAATCTATCTTAAATAACCCTCAAAGCATTGTCAGACGTGGCGGAACGACCTTTGTTTAGGTCGTTTACGCTCTGCCTACCCCATTAGGGATAAAGGCGTGATTATATGTATGTATGTATGTATGTATGTATGTTTTCCTCTCTATTAATAAAAATAGTGTGGATCAAAAGTGATGAAGATGTTAATATAAAATTTAAGTCAAGATTTAGTTCTTTTTTTTTATTATTTATTGTTTGCTACACAAAATTACATGGCAGAAATTATTTAATAATCTCCCAAACTTCAGAGAAGTTTATCGGGAGGTCCACAGTTACTGCGCGCAATAAACCAAAAAAAAGTTAAGATGAGTCCTCTTGCGATCGGTAGCCGTGTTCGTTACACAAGCCATGTCAGAGCTTATATGTATAACTGCGATCCCCTCTATCTGTTCTCAACCACGCCGTTACTGGTTCTATCAGGGGAGTATCCATAGGTTTCAACAACATTATGTTTCAGTTACATTACACAGCTTCTTTTTGGAGTTGACTACGATTTCAGCAAAGGAAATATCTCTGCCATGCTCGTCAGAGAATAGTAACTGTCTCCGTGGTCTTGAGGTCTGAGTCAGATCCGGAGGTCGCGGGTTCGATTCCCACGTGGGGAATACAGCTGTTGATATTTGTCAATTTATCACTGAGGTTTTCCCCAGATTGCATATTACTGCAGATTACATGCAGGCTGAACCACCTGATTGTCCACCGTTATAATTGACAGAGGTTGTCATAAACTATCTCAGCTTGTAACTCTGATCTGGTCGTTTCACTCGAAAAATGACTCGATAAGAAGAAGAACGGCAGAGAATTACTAGGTTAAGCAACCTGCCTTCCAAGCATGTTAATTTTCGTCATGTTCCACAATTGAATAGACCTTATGTTGCTTCCATTTTCAGGGACACCGACTCAAGATGCAGCTGTAACTGCACAAGTCATCATCAGCCTAGACAGACTTTTCTCCTGTCTGAACAGCGACAAGGGGAAAATACACGCCACAAATATGACTGAGAAAACTCCTCACCTACAGCTTTTTAAAGAAATGATAAAATTCCTTGAAACAATGAAATTTGTGGGCTGCCCAAGAACACCTCCTTCTCAAGAGGGTTGGATTTGGAAATGAACGGGGTGGAGCGTTTATAGGATTGGTCTCTGACAACAATGTGAAATACTATTAAATAGCTATTGTAACTGTAGGTACTATGGTTCTCATGAGGGAGCCTAATGCTGCACCTTTGGAAGTCTATAATAATAATTGCTAAGACAGGGTGTTATGCATACATACATACATATAATCACCCCTTTATCCCTAATGGGGTAGGCAGAGCGTAAACGACCTAAACAAAGGTCGTTCCGCCACGTCTGACATAGTTTTGAGGGTTATTTAAGATAGAATTCTAGGTATATTGCTGTAGTGACAGGTTGTCAGCCCATCGCCTAAATTACAATATGCTGAAACCCTCGGATCCCTTAGCTGGATCTTACAGCATGCCCGGGAGGAAATGCAGCTGGCACATTCTATGTTTTTCTCTCGCTCCCAGATCAGCATGGAAGTAATGTTATATTATGTTTTATGATAAAATATAATATCTAATAGTTCTATGAATGATCTGAGTTTTTATGTTATCTTAATTAATATTTAGTTTTGAGTTTAAGTGGCTTTAAGCTTCGATTAATATAAGGTTAATGTTAAGCACCAGATATAATTTAGTTTGTTTATATGACAAAATTGTTACATAAAGAGTTATGAATGTGAGATACTGGATGTAGGCATATCAGTAGCTTATGTATGCTTTATAATGTTTTTGAAAAAGTTTGTTATTAGACTTGATGTCTTCCTGCTTTTGTGGTTATGTCTTCTTTCCCTGGGCCGCAGTACGTTGCAACCTCTTTGCATTCAACACAAAGTATTGTTGTAAATAAAACTATAGATGTTCGTTTATCTTCAAATGATGGTGGCAACAAGTAGATGTGCTAATTTGTAAAGTGTCGCTAGTTGACGCTATTTAAGTTAGCTGCCTCCGTGGTCTAGTGGTCAGAGCCATGGGCTTCTGACCTGGAGGTCCTGGGTTCGACTCCTAGGGGGAACACAAAGTTGATATTTGTTAATTTATCACTTTGTGAGGTTTTTCCCAGTGTGGTTAGGACAATGCAGGCTAAATCAACTGATTGTTCTAAAAAAAAGGATTCCGTGCTCCGGAGTAAACGTTAATCCGTCGGCCCCAGTCACTGTCTTTGTGGTCGTTCCTAAAATCATGTCAGATGCCTAATATAATAGCTGTGCTACTCGGTGGTTAAAAAACTCTGCTACCAGGGTTCATCGGGTCGCTGTTCGACTCGATAATCCACTCGCTAAGAAGAAGAAGTTAGCTGCCACCTAGAGATGGCATGCATTGTTTTTTAGTATGTACAAAGTACCTACTGTATAAAGAAAAATTAGTACCCCTTTTTACCGACATTAGTTAGACCGATAGAGTGAGGTATCGATTGCTCCCGGTCATTCAGGGTCATTCACATCCCTTTTCGCTGCCACGGTCACGGGGTAAAGTAATAAATCACTCGTCCTGCTCTTATCCGACGGTCGTCTATCTTCCATTGCAACCGTTGCGTCTGTGTGATGGGCGCACCTGTACTGCATTTGCATGTGGGTGTAGTCGAGCTCGTCTCGTGGCCTGTAACTTCTGTACCTTCATGATATCCTGGTAGCGTTGTTTAAAAATAGCTCACATGCCCCGGCCGCGACGACAGACAGTATAAACTGGCATCTAAATAGCCACTTATGAAACTAAGATATAATGAAAACTATACTTGAGAAGTAACACTAGCATCATATACCGGGTGTAAGGGACAGCGTCCCGCTAACTAATAGGGGTTGCTCAGTCAATGAAACTGAACAACCATCAGTAGGAAATTCAAATTTCAGAAATAGTAAATTGACCTCCCCATACAAAACGATCACCGCAATCAGACAATTGGTATGGAAAAGTAAAATGTAAAAAGTCCTTTTTTATTTCCTAAAATTAATCCTGCTGATAGTTGTTCAGTTTTGTTGACTGAGCAACCCCTATCAGTTAGTGTGACGCTGTCCCCCCTTACACCCCGTATAATCATATTTTATAATTTTTACAATTCATGAACTTCCTAAATCTGAAATGAGCACTTTTAAAATCAACCTCGACATGTAATTACTTATTCTGTGACTTGACTTTGACTCCCTAGTTAGTCCATCACTTCTGACTTCTGCAGCATGCCCGGGAGGTTACAATTAATAAGGAACTGAACTCGTTTACGATATATGGATAAGCTAAGGACAAGGATTTGAACATAAAGTTATTTATTACTTATTGTTTTACCACAAATAGTAATGATTGCCTCGATTACATCTCTGCCGACAAATTTTACTCATTCATTTTTCCCGATATCCGAGGTCGGCTAATCGAGATCAAGTGCTCTAGAGAATTGAACGATATTGGGTTTTTGACCTGAACTTCGCAACCCAGAAGGGAAATTAGACCTGATCCTAGATTAGACTCTTGGCAATTAATGTACAACCCAGCCTTCGGCCAATTATCTGTGATACGAGTTGTTGAGTTTCAGCAACCTCTACCAGCTCCACAAACACGTGCGAAACTTCACTACGTCTAGTGTTATACCGGATGTAAGGGACAACGTCCCTCAAACTGATAGTGGTTGCTCAGTCACAGTTTCGGAACAATTGTCACCAGAAAATTCATTCAGGAAAATAAAATAAAAAATAGCTTTCCATACAAATTGTCCGATCAAGGTAGTAATTTCCTGGTGAAAGTTGTTCAGTGTCGCTGACTGAGCAACCCCTATCAATTTGCGGGACGCTGTCCCTTACACCCCGTACCGTGTGAAATACGCAACGCATTGTGACAAAATTATGTGTTGGCTCGCATGTAATACTATACAATTTAGGATGTAGCTGCGACAGAGGCTATTCAGAAAGAAAACAAAAGAAAGTATTTGTAAAATTCAAACAAATACAGCTACCAGTTATTCGAGTATAGTAGCCCGGGAGAACATGTCGGCCAGTGTTTAGGTCACACGCCATTTTTTTCCTTTTGTTTTTAACATTCGTTATTGGGATGAATAATCATCACCATTTGACCAACGAGCGCTTAATTTTTATTTCATCAAACATCGTCTTAACGAGCCTCGCAAGCTGGACAAAATAGTTTTGTGCACGAGTTATAAACTCTGCTTTTCACTTCGATTGCTTAGAAAATTCAGGAAATTCTACAAAAAATATTGTAAACTAAACAATTCATTCCCGCCATTTTTTTTTAATCATTTGAGTTAGAATATATACCTCGCCCAGCGAATCAGCTTGGCCATTCAAAGAGGAAATGCTGCCAGTATGCTGGGGACCATGTCTCGTGGGGACGCGCTGGATGATCTCCTTGTTTTATGATTTTATGTAATATAATAATGACTGTGTGACTTATTAAAAATAAATAAATGTGTATTTAATAAATTTAGAAATTATCTTTTATATATAAAATATTATTTATTAGGTTTTGGTTGGAGACCTATACAGCCTACTATTAAACCTCTCGAAAGCTTTCTGCACCAGGACATTATGATCGCACTGAGATTATTATGCGTAATTTGATATACGTGGGACACTCAGAAAGATTTGCGACACTAAAAAAAATTGTTCTACAGGTACATATATTTTTATTAAATCTTTCCAAAGTACTCTCCACCAGCCTCTATACAAAGATTCATGCGTCTGAACCAGTTTTCAAAACACTTTTTCCAGTCCGCCGTAGACACCTCGTTTACAGCCTGCTCGAACGCAGCCAGCGCATCTTCCGGCGACGAAAATTGTATCCCCTTGAGCTAATTTTTTATTTTTGGAAATAAAAAGAAGTCACACGGTGCTAGATCAGGGCTGTAAGGAGGGTGACCCAGGAGTTTGACTGGTGTGCTGTCCAGGAAGTCCCTCGTTTTGAGCGCGGTGTGTGCAGGCGCATTGTCTTGGTGTAGCAGTAGTCCGCGGAGCCCTGTGTTTGGTCGCTTGTTGCTCACAACAGAAAAAAACTTCTGGTAAACATTTGGTAGTATACCATTCGGCGTTAATGCTTCTTTGATCTCGTAAGGGAATTGAGGCCAAGTGGCCAGTCAAATTAAAAAAGCTGGCGATCAAATTCATCCCCCCGCTTCGAGATCGCTTCACTTTGGTAGGCGTTGGTTCATTTTGAAACACCCAAACTGTCGACTGGTGCTTGGTTTCTGGATCGTATTGATAAATCCAGGACTCATCACCTGTTACGATGTCGTAAACATGCCGAGTTGAGCCTGCTTCAAATTTGTTCAGCATATCACGGCACCATTCCACCCGGGCCTGCTTCTGAGCGTCGGTGAGGTAGTGCGGCACCCAGCGCGATACTATCCTCCTCACGCGAAGATGCCCTTGTAGAATCTCGTGAACGCTTCCCGATCCAATCTTTAATATGTGCTGAATCTCCTGATATGTAATTCGCCTATTATCTTGGATTAAATTTTTCACTGCTAGCACGTTTTCTTCCGTAATAGCCGTCAAAGGGCGACCGCTTCTTTCTTCATCCCCCAATGTTGGTCGACCGCGCCGAAATGCGTTATACCAACGATACACGGTTGCCTTGGAGGGGCTTTCATCCATAAATGCCATTTGAAGTCTATCGAACGATTCATCCGGTTTCAGGCGACACTTGAAATCGTAAAAAATCATAGCTCTAAAATGTTCCCGGCGCAGATCCATTTTTCAGTAAGACACGATACTTTGAATTGGCTCGCATAAAATGTGGAGGGAAATTTTGAAAATGGAACACACATATTTTTACTAACAAGTAATCATATTTTCAAAAAAGATTCTAACCGGCCAGTCTGCCATATATAAAAACTATTTATCGCAATACTTTCTGAGTGGCCTGGTATATGATTAAATATCTGAAAGTGAACGACCCTTATATAGAGTGTGCGGCAGAACGTTGAACATACGAAAATGATAGAAATGTGGGGTCGTCTGCTATCTACCTAGCCCAAATAATTTGATCTAAGCCCCATGTTTTTTTTTATTCAGATTATTTTTTAATAATCTCTTTTCATAAGTTTGAAACTTTGAAGACCAAGTTTATGTAAGATAGACGAAACTGACAACACTTTTGTTTTTTCTAGACTTTTGGTAAATTCCTCTTAAATTATTGTTTGGTGGTTTGGTGTAGATAACAGCTAGAAAAAAAGTTGAGCCTTCAAACATAACGAAAATGGGTAAAACACGATTTTAAGCTTTACTTTACATTGCATAAAAAAACTTTAAGAGATTGAAGAATTAGGGTTTCGCAGATAGGTTGCTATCTTCCATTTTCGTAAGTTCAACGTTCTGCCGAACACCCTATGAGAAATGATAAAATACGGATATTTTAGTTAAGACATATAGAAATATTCTAGTTATAAAACAAAGTAAGGGCCTCAATCAACTTGGTGATCAGTCATATTCTCATGATGCTGCTCCTAACACCCGATATATTCATTCACGCGCTCTTCAGCAAATCAATATCGCATCGGGGTTGAGAGTAAGCAGAGGAGGCATAGATTCATCTATCTCATTCCAGGCTACCTAGCAACGAGACACCTGTGTACATGTCATGATCCCCTAGGATATCGGTTGCTATGGATGGCCGGAACTGAGCCAAACGCAAAACCGAAGGAATAGTGCTATGGTTTTATCTCATCACTACAGCTTTGCCATACTTGTGTGTATAAATGTACCCACACGCACATTCCCTTAGGGTGCGTGAGTGGTAGCGATGTGTGACGTCATGTCTGCAATTTGAGTGTAATACTCCTTTGAGAGGTGCAGTCCTGGTAGCTCGACTGGCAGCTGCTAGCTCGGTGCAGATCCCCGGGCGAGCCCGGGCGAGGACTTATTAATTATATCTACGTAACAACATTGCAGCCAAAAAATCTTTATCTACGCTCAAATTCGTTATTATTTTATTTTATTGTAATTAGGAAGGTCGTTGACTCCTATCGGGCTCATTAAACGATCAGCAAACATTGGAAAAAGATCAATTATTATAAAACGGTACTAAAATGATCATCAGCTGAAGTGTTGATATGTAGGTCTGGTTTGATGATAAAAGCACCGATAAACTGTTGAGTTCCTAGGTTAAGCTAAATTTTGACAACAATTAGTAAATTTTACGACAAGTGCACAAAACAAGTGTTTTTTGTCGAGGACAAAAATGATTTTGTGCACGAATTATAAACTCTGTTTTCCACGTCAACTTTTAAAATTTAGGAAATTCTTAAATTATTTGTATACTAAACAATTCTTTCCAGCCTTTTAACTTTTTTAATTAGTCGACACTAGCTGGTGCCCGCGACTTCGTTCGTGCTGAACTATGTGAAAGTAATGAATAACTTTTAAAATCAAAGAATATCTCTATAAACTACATTAGTAGCTTTTCCCGTTGGGGCTAAAACAAACAATTGTTCAGCGCTACTCACTCGTGAACATGCCACATACGTGGGAAAAGCAGTTGGATCTTAGATCCACCCCAGCAGCTTTAAGAGTTTGACCTTGGGATTTATTAATGGTCATTGCGAAGCAGATACTTATAGGAAACTGTGTGCGCTTAAATTCGAACGGGAAATTGTTGGGAATAAGTGGAATTCTGGGTATGAAACAGTTTCGCCCGTGCCACATTTAGTAAGAAACTCAGCCTGGATTAAATTTCTCTGCAAAGCACATACTTTAAGTCGGGTCATCATGTCCCTAGCCTTATCCCGTATTTCACATACTTTAAGTCGGGTGCCATTACATAATTTGGGTGGAGTTGGATTTCTCAAAAGCTTTATAGGCACTCGGACTTTAAGTGTGATTTTATGTGCAGGAAGACCACTCGCTGTAAGTGAGCTCAAAAACTCTATTGGGTAGTTTGTAGCATCGTCCTCACTTACAACGCTGTTATAAGACGTGTAAACCACTTCATCTCCAACAATTCCTGTCAAAATAATTTAATTAATGGAGCATATTGTTTTCGTTTTTGGGTGTAAGTATGGCGCGTTCACATAACCAAGAATTAGTATGTTGCGGAATACTTGGAACATCTCCAAACACTGAATTTATCAGCTCATCTTCGGATGACACAACTCTGCCTTAAACTTCGGAAATTACAACTTTTCCTTCATTTTCAGGAAGAGTACCCTCCCCAACTTCCAAAAGAATATTTGAAAATGCTTGTGCCTGAGAATTTCCGCCTAATTGTGCTCGCATGTATATTGTAAGACGAATTCGTTTTATTTGAGGCCCTAGATATGAACGCTTCAATGATGCATTGATTTCATCGGCTGGGGTTCCCCGAGTAACAACCGAAAGAGTTTGCTGGAAATCGCCAGAGAAAAGTACCGTCACATTCCCCACTGGACAGTCGTTTCGGCGAATGTCCTGCAGTGGTCTATCCACGGCCTTTTTTTGCCATTGTGCATTCATCCCAAACTATAAGATAGCAATCCTGAAACACCTCTGCTTTATTGGGCTGGAAACCTATACATACATATAGTCAAGCCTTTATCCCAAATGGGGTAGGCAAAGCGTAAACGACCAAAGAAAAGGTCGTTCCGCCACGTCTGACAAGTTATGAGGGCTATTTTTGACTGAAATGTGTATCGCTATAGTGACAGGTTATCAGCCCATCACCTTAATTGCAATACACTGAAGCCCTCAACTCCCGTAGCTGGTTTTACAGCATGCCCGGGAGGAAATGCAGCTGGCGCATTCTATGTTTTTCTCTCGCTCCCAGTCGAGCATGGAAACCTATACAGCCTACTATTAAATTAATGTTGTAAATAAATCAAAACCACTATCGTAATTGAACTTAAATATCGTTTTGTGTCATAAATACACAAAAGACCAATAATTAGAAGAAAATATTTTAAAATTACAAGTTCTATCTCTGAACTTCTCATTGTGTTTGGCTGTATGGCCTAATTTTCTTTGCCTTAGAAGAGATGCATTTATTTGTTGATACGTTTGCCTGCCTTTGTGCACAAAATTGAATTTGCAGAGCATGACACGTGAATAAAATATTAGTCGTAGCATGATATTCGTAGCAAATTGCTACGACTGTCTACGTTCATGCTACGCACGTAGCAATTCCGTAGTCGATTGACTACATTGCAGATCGAGTGAGTTGCAAATGCATTGCGTCATAGGTCTGAGAAAGACATATATAAAATCGATTACACACATATAATCACGCCTTTATCTCTAATGGGGTAGGTAGAGCGTAAATGACGTAAACAAAGGTCGTTCCGCCACGTCTGACAAAGTTTTGAGGGTTATTTAAGATAGATTTGTAGGTTTATTGCTGTAGTAACAGGTTGTCAGCCCATCGCCTAAATTGCAATACCCTGAAACCCTTAGATCCCTTAGCTGGATTTTACAGCATGCCCGGGAAGAAATACAGCTGGTTCATTCTTTGTTTTAATTCTATGAATAATATTATATTGACACACTACTATATACTCCATTTTATGTATTCCTGGGGTAAGAATTTTGTGAAACGCCTTGTGAAAAAAAATGCGCCGATCAGGCTGAAATTTTGCATGTGAGAGGTCCGTATCCATAGTGTGTCTGTGTGCTTATCTTAATCGGATCTACTGGAACTGCAAAACACATTATACGTAGAATTGTATATTTCACGGACATGCAAATAATTCGTTTATACCACTCCTTAATTCTCGAAAATAACACTAAAACAATAAATATCACTGCCGCGGTTACTTTAACTTTTAGTTGTTTGGCGTTTCCGTGATGATTCCGCCAGAGTCAAGTTTGTAGGGCCTTCTAAGGAGGTAGGAGGTAGGCCTATTACAATGCTTTTAAGGATATGTATCTGTGAGAGAACAAGGGTAAGAAGGATGAGGTAAAAAGGAAAAAAACTGAAAAGATTGACTGCTGATTTACCTAAAAAATAAATGATTAAATAAATAAATTTATTTATACTTAACGCCGCGGGAACATCAAAACCTAAGACCAAGAATCACTAATTATGTCTTCAGGTCCATAAAACAAAATATTTTACGGGTTTTGTGTTGAGTCAACCGTGTGCTTGCCACAACATCGGGTTGTGGCAGGCAAAAAAAGCGATACTCAGATAAGGACAAAAGAAATTATCTCCATCTCTTTCATTCTTATGCAGATCTCAATATATGTATCACGTTTCCTCCTTAGTAGTATTATTCCGTGTCTAGTCCATAGTGATTCTTGGTCCTAGATCAAAACAGATTTCTATGACAAGCTTTTTGACAAACCATAGACAACAAAAATCATTGCCTACTCACTTTCCTTCAAACTGACAGTAACATACTTAGACTGGCCACAATTTGCTCACTCCATTTTTAAATGTGTCTTTAGCTCACTTGTAACTGCCTCCGTGGTCTAGTGGTCAGAGCCATGGGCTTACAATCCCGAGGTCCTAGGTTCGATACCCAGGGGGGAACACAAAGTTAATATTTGTCAATTTATCACTGTGTGAGGTTTTAGCCAGTTTGATTAGGACATTGCAGGATGAATCACCTGATTGTCCAAAAAGAAATAAGGATTCCGTGCTTAGGATGGCACGTTCAGTTGTCGTTCCCGGTCTCTGTCTTTGATAGTGGTCGTTATTCAAACCAGAGGCCTAATAGCTGTGCTACTCGGCGGTTTGAAAACTCCGGCACCAGGGTTCATCGGGTCGTTCGACTCAAGAATCCACTCGCTGAGAAGAAAAGGAACTTGTCATAAAGGTTCATTTTCAAACAAAGGATACGCTGTTACCGAGCGAGAGTAAGCGAGAGCGTGCTAGTACGAAAACCATGTGAGGGACAGAGACAGATATCGATCATTTCATTAGTTCTTAATATCACTGGAACTTCTGAAACTTCCGGTGATATAAGAGAAAATAAACTATTTGCGCGCAAAATTCTGAACAATAAGGTAAAGGGAAATGATAAAAAAATATTTATTTGTTTATTAAAACATAAACATCTTATAAACAAAACAAATTCGTTATTTGGTGTCTTTACACCATACATCTCGCTCACATCGCAAACATGTATTGAAATAAAAAATGTTTGTATCCATACACTGAGCTAAATGAGCGAAAGAATTATCAATCTTTTATTTTCAAAGAGTGATAGCGCGCGCACATCTGCTGCGAGAGGAGTCGTAATTTTTAATCACTCAAGAGCAACTTTTGTATGCGATTTTCATACAAATTACAATGCGAAAGTCTTTCAAATGCTAATTCGATTCGAATGGTTCAAAAAAAGGGCTCCTGGTCAGTCGGCCAGTCGTAATGGCCACGTCGCGTCTGGGAGGTTCCCGAGCGAGCGAGGGCGGAGAGCGGTGCGTGCACGTTTTCGCAAAACCGCAACAGTTCTTGTGCGCTACCAGGAGATCATAAAATTATCAGAGCTTGCGATTGCGATATGCTTTAAAGCCCGAGAGTGCTACCACGGTGTTCACAAGTTGGCAACGTCGCATCACGGTGTGGGGACGGGTAACGGTGTACAGATTCTTCGCAACAGTTCTTGTACGCTACCAGGAGATCATAACATGTTCAGAGCTTAAAAGATTACATTTGAGTGATTCGTTCCCAGCTCGCCAGTACTCGCGGTACGCCTAAGTAAGCCGCGTTATTACTTATAATGTTTTTTATTACTTCCATGCTCGACTGGGAGCGAGAGAAAAACAGAATGTGCTAGCTGAATTTCCTCCTGGGCATGCTGTAAAAGCCAGTTAAGGGATCCAAGGGTTTCTGTATATTGAAATTTAGGCGACAGGCTGACAACCTGTCACTACAGCAATATACGTACAAATCTATCTTTACAAACCTCAAAACTTTGTCGACGACCTTTGTTTAGGTCGTTTACGCTCTGCCTACCCCATTAATGGCGTGACTGTATGTATGTTTTTGATTAGATTTTCTTTACTTTTCCCACTTCATTATGTTTCAAAAGTCCGTGGAGTTAGTTAGATCTGTTTAATTTAATTCCAAAAGTGAATGCAATTTTCAGGTTCACAAAACCATAAACCAAATTTGAATAAATCAAGTTCTTCTTCTGTCGAGTGGGTATCGAGTCTATCGTTCTTCTTCTGTCGTGTGGGTATCGAGTCTATCAACCCGATGAACCCTGGTGTCAGAGTTTTTAAACCGCCTAGTAGCACAACTATCAGGCCTCTGACATAGTTTGAGTAACAACCACTATCAAAGACAGCGACCGGGACCGACGGCTTAACGTGCCCACCGAAGCACGAAATCTTTTTATTTTCGGACAATCAGGTGATTTAGCCTGCAATGTCCTAACCAAACTGGGGAAAAATTCACAAAGTGATAAATTCTCAAATATCAACCTTGTGTTTCCCTCCTGGGAATCGAACCCAGGACCTCCAGATCGGTAGTCCATGGTACTAGCCACTAGACCACGGAGGCAGTTATAATTATAATATATCAAGTTGTGGTTTAGGTTTCTGTGTAAATATTTAAAGTATTTCACATAGTGGTATAGCAGTGTGTGAGACCCCGTCTGTTAGCAACGTGTAGCAAATGCGTAGCTCTTCCCTCCATTCGTAGCAAACGTGTAGTATAATGCTACGAATTATAATACCGTCAGAAGAGTGCTACTATATTATATTGGTTTGGACACTAGCGGACGCTTTGTAATGCGACGACGTGTGTCCGTAGAATGGTCCGCAACTACGCAACTAGCTATACAGTTGGAGATGTACAATATGAGTAATATTAACTTCTGTACAGAGCTTGTTTTATTGGCATAATGTTATCAGGACTGGGAGCGAAAGAAACACATAAAATGTGTAAAATCAAGGGATGTCAATGCATTGTAATTTAAATTATAGGCTGATAGCGATATACCATTTCAATCTAAAATTACTGTTAATATTTGCTAACGAGGCGTTTTACGCTTTGCCTACCCATTAGGAATGAAGGCGTGATATGTAGATGATGTTATTGATACAGTCTATCGTCGTGCTTAGCAACGCACTTCCACGGACAGCATGAGCTGTGAAGAGTTGGCAGAGTCAGCCGCTATTGCAGTCAGAGCGAGATAGATGGATCCATGCAGGGGTGGAGCTGAATATTATAGTCCAGGTGTAAACTGATCATTTTAAGTCAGAGTATTCTCAACAGAGGGGTTCGTTGCTCAAGGTAGTTTAGTGCTTATTCATTCCGATAGCGAATGTTAAGCAACCGACGCCGTCGCCGTGGCTAGGGCGTAGATGGGTGACCGGTAGTGGTATAACAACACCAGCGTTTCTATGCTTCGGAAAGAACGTTTAACCGTTGGACGGTTAGTACTGTAAATGTTATAGCTAGATTGGCCAAAAGACTAATCTTGGCGTAACACAGGATTGGGTCTGGGTCCCTTCTGGGTTTAAATAGACGTAGACACCGTCCCATTCTGTCCTATTATGACAGAAGATGGCAGGAATTAACACATAAAGCACGACATTACCTTTCAGCTACGTCGTGTGTTTCTATATATCTATGTCAACAGGTAACATTGGGTCTCGACTCTCGTACTAAGGGGCGTGGCTAGGACACGATAAGCGCGCGCACTTCTCTGCAGTAAATTAAATGTGAAAGTAGTTACAAACCAGGCTGCTGCGTGTTGATCTCCAGTTCGATACTCATCAAGATCATCATCACGTACCTATGTTCCCCAGGAAAAGTTGTTCAGTTTCATGGGCACATTTGCATAATTCAGTGTACTTACATAAAGATATCATATATTTTCTGATGCACCTTTATAATTACCAAAGTAGCTGAGTTTTTAGATTCTTAGAACGGTATTTGATAGGACACCGGTTCAAATAATACCCGAACGAGTCAAAAGGAATTTCTCTTAAATTTAAAATGACATACATACATATAATCACGCCTTGATCCCTAATGGGGTAGGAAGAGCGTAAACGACCTAAATAAATGCCATTTCGCCAAGTCTGACAAAATTATACATACGTACATAAAATCACGCCTTTATAACTTACGGGGTAGGCAGAACGTAAAACGCCTAACACCTGACAAAGTTATAAGGGTTATTTAAGATAGATTTGTAGGTATATGGCTGAAGTGTAGGTAAACTGCAATATACTGAAACCTAGGTAGGGTTTAGCTGGTTTTTACAGCATACCCGGGAGGAAATACAGGTGGCGCGTTGTATGTTTTTCTCTCGCAGTCCAGCATGGAAGAACGTATAAACAATTTAATTAATTTTGAAATCACATAAAATATCTACTAGCCAATGGAGTGAAGATACTTATTTGCGCTCGATCTGACCTGCACACACACACACAGCATCATTCATTAATGGGAATCTAGATTTGTGTGAAGTGAAACTATTCTCTTAAGAGTATGCGCTCCTGGTATTCAGCTAGACTTCTATAACGAATAAATAGAAATAAAACTTTTTGAGGATAGGGCAATTTCAGAAACTGGATTTGCTGTTTTTCTTGGATGCTTGTTGCAGCTTTTTTTTCTATCTTTGCTACATAAAATACGAGTTTTGTATATTACGTTTTTAACGCACAATCAACATACATATTTATGTAATGTAGAATAATACATATAATAATAATTTAATAAAGCTGCGGCGCACAGAACGCTGAAAATGGCGTTTCATAGACATTCTAATGGGTTTTTTTGGGATATTATTATTTGATGTATGTGCTATAGAAGTGTAAGACTAAAAAGAATGGTGCAATAAGAGATCCTTTACGAGCAACTGTGTTATAAAGTATATTAATCTATATCAGTGGTGAAGGAGCCAGGCCATCGAGGACACCGGAACTTCGGACGAGATACTGCTCGGAGTCCAGCTGAATCCACACCTGAAGCATCCCCTACCAACGGTCAAGTGTTTGTTTCACTTCATCAAGAACAAACATACTTTGTTAAGTCGAATTTTTCAAATTTCAGTATTCTTTTTTGGTTTTATTACTGAAACGAAATACGCCACGATGCACCCTCAGTTCAATTTGTATAAGTACATCAGTTCACCGAGGGAGGAAAGGCTCCATTCCTACGAGGGTGTAGTGTGAGGCCCGAAGCGCAGCAGAATAATAATGATAACACTCACATGAGAAAATAATTATCTTAAGTACATTTGAAGTGTTATCATCCATCCGAATGGAACACAAACTAAACTCGTATTATACAGACACATTACAACAAAAACACGAAACACTTATTTTTAATCAAATTAGTTAAATAAATCAAAGAACGATAGACAAGTCGCGCGGACATGTTGATTTTCCCTTATTTTTTACTTGAAAATATTATGGTCTTTACCGATTAAATTGCCGTTTTGTATGAAAAACTGAACGATTATATTTCATGTAATTTTATTTGTATTAATCGAAGTAATCACCCATGCGGTCAATGCATCTTTGCCAACGCAGTGGCAGTTTATTGATGCCCTTCTTAAATAAATCAGCTGGACGGGATACAATTTTGTACTGCCTCTCGAGTATTGAATTTTTTTCCCGCCAAGAAGTAATCCAAATTCTGGAAAAGAGGCAAATGTAACAAAGCACATACTGCCAAAAAAAGTAAGTGGCCAGTATGATTTTGTGGCCTTAGATTTGTGGACACACAAACATGACAGGTGAAACTAGATAAAAGCTTTTAATTAAAAGTACGTTTTTTTACTGGTACAACAAATTGTATTTTATAAACTAGAATCTTAAATGTCAGAAATGAAAATAAAATTTTCGTTTTTATATTTATTTTTGTTTTGTATGTATGATATTTTTATGTTTTATTTTTGAACATTCTGTAAGTAAATGAGGTGAACCTGTTTAAGTGAACAATAGTTTAATAGTGCGACAATTAAAGATTTCTCGTATTTCATAAGCTCATACAGCGCATGCTCCGAAATAAACCCAAACAACACCAGACCGTCAGTCGTCAGTACTGAACGTGAGGCTAGACGGGCTAGACTTGTTTCGTTGAAGCCTCTTCAAATGTATGCGAGCCTAGTACTCAGCACGGACTACGATACCATATCTTTCACCTTTACGTGGATAATATTGAAATTCAATTAATATAAAACTGACATAAAAGTGATGAATGAAAGATTAGTTGTTACATTACGATGTATCTGCTGACCACATTAGATACATTTAGAATTAGAGTGATTAGGTGTTATGGCAAATTATAAGATACCCTGATTTAATTTTGAGGTTTAAAATGCTTGTTTATTAATTATTTTAATAACGTTAAACCTTCTCTTAAAACCTTAAATAAAAATATTAATAAAATAATCGAGTGGCCCATGTGGGGATCGAACCCGCGACCTTCGCGTTATTAGCACGACGCTCTAACCAACTGAGCTAATGGGCCGATGAAGGAATTGCCGAAATAGTTGACTTATATTGGAACAGGTTGAAAAGTATTATGGTTGGTATTAGGTTTGTATACTCGAAAACCCAGAAATCTAATCAAATAAATGATAGAGTAATGTTTAAGTCAGAACGGAAACTGATGGGATAGGGGTTACTGAAGAACATAAAAATAACTTCCCCGGAAATAAAAATTGCTCATCCAAATTTTTTTATGGAGAAAACAAAAGACAAACGATCTCAAATTTTTGTGCTTTGGAAAAGTTGTTTCTCAGAACATGAGGTTTCAACATGGTACTTTAGCTAGTCACTTTACGCTCTGCCGACTACGTAGGGGACAAAGGCGTGCGTTTTACGGCCGGCCCACCACGTACGGGGTAAAGTCATGGATGTATGATAAAAGCACTGAATCTCACCTGACGAACTGTTAGTTTTTGTCGACTCCGGTCATGAAGAGGTCTTTGTATTTGTCTTTGAAGGCGAAGTTGAAGGCCTGCGTGGGGAAGTACCGGATCAAGTTCGCCAGGTTGCCTCGCCATAGGGAGGTCAAACCTTGCTCCTGGAAAGACGCACGAACGCATCATCCATGATACCTGGTGCAACCATATACAGGGTGTAAGGGACAGCGTCCCGCGAACTCACAGGGTTGCTCAGTCAACGAAACTGAACAAATATCAACAGGTTCGTACTTTTCTATTCAAATTGTCTGATCGAGGTGGTCATTTTGGACGAAGGTCAATTTATTTTTCATTCCTGACAGAATTTCCTGGTCATTCGTTTCATTCTATCAAACTACACTATGGTATGTATAGTTAAAAAAGAATATCATAAAGGAGGCCACATCTTTACAGTGATCATAAAACTCGAGCGAATTAAGTGAAAATTATTAAAGATTTAATTTTGTCATAAATTAAAGTTAATATAACTATATAAATTTAGATTATTGTTCCGAATAGACCCATAATTTTGCTGCGGTGAATGTAAAATCAAAGTATACATTTTGACTCATTCTAAGTTCATTTTGATTAAAGACACGACGCAGAAGAATTAGAAGTTCAAAGGATGGGCTGAAATATACGGCCGAATGTTCGGAGAAAAGTCACCGAATACGAATATTCGGTAAACTTGCCAAATATGCCGAATACCGAACAAAAAGCGAATATTAGGCCCATCCCACCAAACTTCAAAATATTGAGTTGAAAGACTTACTTACTTAACAACGCTACATCGGGCTCTACTCACATAAATTAATTGCAAATTTTGCCGCCGTAACTATTTATTACACGGCCCCTCGCATTCTAGACGTGCTAAAAGTTTGCTCATCTCTTGCATAGTCTGCCAGCCTGGTACTCGCGTGGACGTCCTGGTACTCGCGTGGACGTTACGGTGATAGTCTCAACTGCTAGGAACAAAAAGACCACGCAAGTTTTTGGCAAATTACCTTCTCGGGTTTTCTTTTATTGTAGCGGCCACTTAGCATTATAACATAAAAAGAAAGTTTCAAGCATTTTGACATAGAAATAATAAAAATCATCTCATTATTGATTGCTGTGAGTTTTGTTCGGCGCAAGTTCGGCACAAGTTCGGCGTCGCTATTTGAAGTTTTACTCATCTATAATCTCATCATAGTTTTCATCATTTGGCCACGAGATTTTTAATTTCAAACAATTTTGCATACACATACTTCCATGCTGGACTGGGAGAGATACTTCCATGCTGGACTGGGAGCGATAGAAAAACATAGAATGTTCCAGCTGCTCTTCCTCCCGGGCATGCTGTAGAAGTCAGCAAAAGGGACTAGAGGGTTACAGTGTATTGTAATTTAGGCGATGGGCTGACAACCTGTCACTATAGCTATACACATTACAATCTAAAATTGCCCTCAATTTTTGTCAGCCGTGGTGAAAGCGCCTTTTACGAGGCGTTTATCGCTCTGCCTACCCCGTAAGGGATTAAGGCGTGATTTTATGTATGTATATGCATACGCCGGGTCCCTTAAATCAATGTATTTTATGTATGAATTATTAAAGTTTTCCTTTCCTACTTATAATGCACT
The DNA here is from genome assembly GCA_949820665.1 of Scrobipalpa costella. Taxonomy (NCBI): domain Eukaryota; kingdom Metazoa; phylum Arthropoda; class Insecta; order Lepidoptera; family Gelechiidae; genus Scrobipalpa; species Scrobipalpa costella. The sequence continues at coordinate 39,937,482 of OX463295.1, forward strand.
ATTCTTCCTTCTTTAAATCTCTTCTACACAAAGGTTGTCTGGTAAAGATCGCTGTCATCGATAAGACCACCTTTGTGCACATTTATATACTTCTAAGTTTGATTCTGTCTGTATATTATTTGTAAATATGTGCAATAAAGAGTTTTTACTTACTAACAACTGCCTCCGTGGTCCAGTGGCTAGTGCCATGGCCTCCTAATCCGGAGGTCCTGAGTTCGATTCCCAGGGGGAAACACAAAGTTTATATTTGAGGATTTATCACTTTGGGAATTTTTCCCAAGTTTGGTTAGGACATTGCAGGCTGAATCACCTGATTGTCCGTAAAAGAAAAAGATTTCGTGCTTCGGAGGGCACGTTAAGCCATTGGCCTCGGTCGCTGTCTTTGATAGTGGTCGTTACTTAAATCTAGTCAGATGCCTAAGATATTAGCTGTGCTACTCGGCGGTTTGAAAACTCTGCCACCAGGGTTCATCGGGTCGCTGTTCGACTCTTAAGCCACTCGCTTAGAAGAAGTTAGCTGCCACTTAGAGAAGGCACGCATGATTTTTTAGTATGTACAAAGTACCTTCTGTATAAAGGAAAATTGGTACCCCCTTTTACCGACGTTTTGGGTAGCATGGACTATTAACTTCAACCCCTTAATCCTTATGTGCCATGATGTAGAAATTTAAAGTACGAAGTAATAATATGTTATTGATTGCTTCCTGACCTGATTTACCCTTCGACGAATCAACATCTGATGTTAATTGATTCGTCCAAGTTACCTGAGTAGAGAGTGAGGTATCGATTGCTCCCGGTCATTCAGAGGTCATTCACATCCCCTTTCGCGGTCACGGTCACTGGGGTAGCGTAATAAATCACCCGTCCTGCTCTCATCCGGCGGTCGTCCATCTTCCATTGCAACCGTTGCTCGCTCAGTCAACGAAACTGGACAACCATCAGTAGGAAATTCAAATTTCAGGAGACGTAATAAAAAATTGACCTCCCCATACAAACCGACCACCGCAATCAGAAAATTTGTACGGAAAAGTAAAAAGTCCTTTTTTTATTTCCTACAATTGATCCTGCTGATAGTTGTTCAGTTTTGTTGACTGAGCAACCCTTATGTTTGCGGGACGCTGTCCCTTACACAGTGTGAAATACGCAACGCGTGGTGACAAAATTATGTCTTGTAAAATACTGTAAAATTTACGATGTAGCTGCGACAGATGCCATTCCGAAGGAAAATAAAAGAAAGTATTTCTAAAATTCAAACAAATACAGCTACCAGTTATTCGAGTATAGTAGCCCGAGAGAACATGCCGGCCAGTGTTTAGGTTACACGCCATTTTTTTTTAACATTTGTTATTGGTATAAATAAGCATCTTACCGTTTCACCAACGAGCGCTATAATATTTTTATTTCTTCATAAATCGCCTTAACGAGCCTCGCAAGCTGATATTAAGTCGAGGACAAAAATGGTTTCGTGCACGAGTTATAAACTCTGCTTTTCACTTCGATTACTTAGAAACTTGAGGAAATTCTACAAAATTATTGTAAACTAAAAAATTCATTCCCGCCATTTAATTTTTTCAATCATTCGAGTTAAAATATATAAAATATTTTTCAGGCTTGGGTTGGAGACCTAAACAGCCTACTGTTAAAGCGCTCGAAAGCTTTCTGCACCAGGACATTATGACCGCACTGAGATTATTATGAGTAAATTGAAATATATGATTAAATATATAAAAGTGAACGACCCTTATAAAGAGTGTGCGGCAGAACGTTAAACATACGAAAATGATAGAAAGGTGGGGTCGTCTGCTATCTGATCTGATGCCCAAATGATTTGATCTAGGGCAATGTTTTTTTTTTATTTAGATTGTTTTTTAATAATCTAATTTCATAAGTTTGAAAACTTTGAAGACCAGGTTTATGTAAGATAGACGAAACTGGCAGCACTTTTGTTTTGTCTAGACTGTTGGTAGATTACTCTAAAATTATTGTTTGGTGGTATGGTGCAGATAACAGCTAGACAAAAAGTTATGAGCCTTCAAACATTACGATAATGGGTAAAACACGATTTATGGTTAAAAATCTAAGTAAGGGCCTCCATCTACTTGGTGATCAGTCATATTACAGTGCGCCAACACTCACTGCGTTTCTGCAGCCTCCCTGCACTAAATAGCACTTTCAGAGCAAGAAATGTGAATAAAATATTAGTAGTTGCGTGATATTCGTAGCAAATCGCTACGACTGTCTACGTACATACATGCTACGCACGTAGCAATTCCGTAGTCGATTGACTACATTGCAGATCGAGTGATTTGCAAATGCACTGCGTCATAGGTCTGAGAAAGACGAACACATAGGTAACCGATTCCAAATTACAAATAAATAACACTGCAGGTAAGGGACAGAGTCCCGCAAACTAATAGGGGTTGCTCAGTTAACGAAATTGAACAACTTTCACCGAGAAATTCTTCCAGGAGATGAGAAATAAACTTGGCCTTGCCATATAAAATGACCACTTCGATCAGACAGTATGGAAAACCAATTTTATTTTTCTTGTCCTGCAAAAAATCCTGGTAATAGTAATTCAATTTCGTTGACTGAGCAACCCCTATCAATTTGCGGGACGCTGTCCCTTTATTTTACTGACATACTACCACAGAATATATAATAGTACTACATACAAACACAAACAAACACGATCACACTCACAGCCCCCACTAGGATTCCCTGTATCGGGGTACCATGGATATCCACAGAAACAACCACAAAGGTCTGCCCTGGCCGAGAATCAAACCCGGGACCCTCTGCGTAGCAGGCAGGTACACTACCAACTAAGCTGCGCGGGTCGTCTACTCCCATATACTCCATCTTTTTATGTTTTCCTGGTGTAAGAATGGCTAACGACCATGCTCTTCCACGTGTTTGAAACCATTTTTTTAAATCAAAAAAGCCTCGTCATAAAAAAATCGCCAAGATACATACATACATACATACATATAATCACGCCTTTATCCCTAATGGGGTAGGCAGAGCGTAAACGACCTAAACAAAGGTCGTTCCGCCACGTCTGACATAGTTTTGAGGGTTATTTAAGATAGGATTCTAGGTATATTGCTGTAGTGACAGGTTGTCAGCCCATCGACTAAATTACAATATACTGAAACCCTCGGATCCCTTAGCTGGATATGACAGCATGCCCGGGAGGAAATGCAGCTGGCACATTCTATGTTTTTCTCTCGCTCCCAGGCCAGCATGGAAGTATAATCGCCAATCAGGCTGAAATCTAGCAGGTGATGGATAGGTCATTTAAATACTGATTTTTTAGTTTCTTTTTAAGTCCACCATTTTTCAAGCTGGCTGCTTACATGGGATTTTTGTGTGAAGAATTTTGATGGGCTCTGTGACGTGGAAATAGTTGCTCGTAGTGGGGAAAATAATACTATTCTGCATTTGAATGTGTTGTAATATCGCACCTTCTGGATAACAATGGTACAAGTGCAAAAAAATCGAAAAGTGACTTAATAATGCCAAACCATTTTAAAAGTGCTAATTTATTCGTTAGAACAAAGACACTTCATTGATTCACCGTTCCTCCAGATATTTGAAATAGTGAGTGTTTTTCAGTCAAGAAATTAGCTGCAAACGTCTAGTCGCGTCGTGGTGTGATGTAGTAGTCTACACTAATATTATAAAGAGGAAAGATTTGTACCTATTTTTGTATGTTTGTAATGAATAGGCTCAAAAAGTACTGGGCCGATTTAAAAAATTCTTTCACCAATAGAATGCTACATTCTTCCAATTTGACATATGCTTCATTTCATTTTGAAAAAAATTAGGTATCCTTGGTAAAATTTGAACAATGTAACCGAAGGTGTAGAAAAATGAGTCTTAAAATGTCTTTCGTCGAATGCGCTGCCGAAACTATTAGCGATAGAACAAAATATTGTACAACAATATTGAAGAACATCATAATGTCTACAAAAAACTCCGCGGTAGCATATGTCCAACTATTGTAGTTATGTCACCACAACAACTTTTTTCATTTTAAACATTAATGAAAATGCTAACCAAATTCAAACCATGCTATTTATGTGTTTATATTCATCCTTATCCAAATAAATTATTTTATGGTCAAGACCATTTAACTACCTATAAAATAGTTTTTAAATTATTTAAATTGGACTTTCCATTCAAAAGATATTACGAATTAAAAAATTCAAACAGTAAACAAAACCGCCATAGCGCCGTGGCCGTTGTTTGCGATGCAGTCTGAAAAGCGCGCCGGGCATCGCGGCGGGCGGGGTGGAGGGCGCACTGAAATACAGGAGTGGGGCGAGCACGTCTGTAAGATAGGTAGCCGCGCGGCTTAATCGCGCGGTCGGCTTTCATTATCATTATCATTAAACATTTCGATTTTTCCATAGGACACATTTCAGATAGAGCACATTTTCTTTCTATAGATTAGGAGTTATTTTCAAAACTGCGCATAAATTACTTGATTAAACCTTGACAGTTTATTTTTATAGCAGTGTCACGCGACTTCGTACGCGTGGTGGTTATGATTTTAAACAACGATGTATTTTTTTGTTTTAAATTATATAAAATTGGGATAGAATAGTCTTACATTACACCTATGCGAGCATAGTACAATATAGTAGGTATTCTATATACCTGTCTATTTAAATATGGAAGGATTTTTGTGTTACCTAACGGTCGTTTCTTCGTTTCCATTTCTTTTTGTTTTGGGATCAATTAATTATATACAAATCATGATACAATTTTTTCGTTGAATTTGTCATTAAATTTCTTTTTAGAAATAAGCAGTGCCTGTTGTCTTTGTTTTTTATGTCCTGTGTTTATGATGTGTTTTGTGTACAATAAATTGTTAAATAAATAAACTATTGAATATTTAAGATTATTGACAACTTACGTTTTTTAATAGATAAAAAGTTAACGCACAACGCACGTCGTTACAATAATCTGTTTCAGATGACATCGTTCGGGGCGAAAGAAATTAGGGAGGGGAAATTCATGCCAACCTTTACGGTAGAGGGACAGGTTTATCACCTCATAGGCAGCCTCCTGCCGCCATCCGGAAAAAGCCCACAACAAAATAAACAAGCCCACACAAATAAATAAACAAATAAATAAATATAATAAATAAATAAAAATATTTATGAAAAAAAGTGTTTTATATCCAAATTTCCAAAAATAAATAATTGTCTACCCCGTGCGAAGCCGGGACGGGCTGCTAGTATTATATATTCTGTGGTGGTGTGACGGCGGGGTGGCGGTGCACGGTTGGGCAACGTCGCAACTACGAGTACGGTCAGTCGGCCAGTCGTAATGGCAACGTCGCGTCGGGGTGGTTCGCGAGCGAGCGAGGGCGGAGACAACTCGCAGCAGTTCTTGCACGCTACCAGGAGATCATAACATAATCAGAGCTTGATTGCGAGCGAGATGCTTTGCGAACATTTTAGAGTGTTTGTTTACCCTCTCAGACAGGAAATTGAACTCTGGTCGTTTTTAACCGATGTTAAAGGGACTTTTTACTTGACTTCTATTCGAATCAAAGGGCTAAAATTCAATTAATATCATTATGATTAGATTAATGGTCCCTCCCTTCCCGGTATTTGGCGACGGCTATTCCGTTATCAGTCGCTAAGTTCAGATCCTCCCTACTTCATGTGACGGGCAACAGAGAACAGTTGATGAGGTGTGGCATTGATTGTGATGGGGCTCCACAGTCGCAGTTTATTTGCGTATTATCGATGAAGACCCCTTTTGCCATATTAACCTTACAGCGGCCAACTTAGTGATTTATTTGACCGAGTTTTTTTAATTACCTGGTGTCCAGCTTAGGTTACAAATAATCACGCAAACCATTCTAAAATTGTGTAAGTTCCCCAGTTTGTATGGAAAACACGCAGTGTCGAACATACTGAAAACGCATCTCCGTATAAACGAATCGTATTTTCCATACAAAAACATTGATCAGACAATGCGAAACACGCTTCCGCGCGCGGGTTAGTAGATCATGCTCCTACGCGCGGAGAAGCGTTTTTAGTATGTTCGACACTGTGTGTTTTCCATACAAATCGGGAGTACGAAGTCGCGGGCACAGGTAGTATGAAATAAAAATAGCACCTAAAAAATCCTCTAAAATATGCTGATTCGTTCCCAACTGGCCACTGTAGTCCTCGCGGAGCGCCTAAGTAGCCACATAAGGGGTAGGGAAGTTAAGATAATAATTTATCTATATGCTGTATTTACCAAAATGATCTGTATTAAGAAAAAAACCAGTGTTTGTTTTAGGCGTAATTTTGTAGAGATAGCACAGCTCTAAATAACACCCAGTGTCAGCCGCCTCGTATTGCACATTAGGGTTTCCCGTCCAGATGCTATTTTACAATCGTAACACCATACCCCACTAACTTTGCGTTACGTAGATTATTGTGAAAATATTTAAATAAATAACATGTAATATCTTTAGGGCTGCCGAATTTTAAAATGTTCTTATTATATTTTTTTCTTCATTTATTATTAAATTTTATAAAAAATAATAAATGAAGTTTTGATTCAGTTTTCTGCATACGTATTTGCTGCATATTTTAGTCTAGGTGTAAACTGATTATTATAAGTCAGAGTATTCTCATCTAAAAGGTTGGTTGCTTAAGGTGATTAGTGCTTTTTCATTCCGATAACGACAGTAAGCAACAGTCGTCGCCGTGTCAAGGTTACATTGGTGACCGATAGTGGTATTACAACACCAGCGTTTCTATTCTTCGGAAAGAACGTTTAACCGTTGGTCGGTTGGTATTGTAAATGTTAGTTGTTAAGCTACGTCAAAAGCCATTTGGCGGGTTGACAACTTTAATAGCTAGGTTGGCCGCTAACCTGGCATAAGCCTAATCATGGCCTAACACAGGATTGGATCTGTGTCCCTTCTGGGTTGCGGAGGTCACGTGGCAGTTGCTCTGTTTACAGTAAAGTAGTGTAAAAACCAGAACATATCCTCGTTCAGTATCCCCTAGGTTAGGTAAACGTAGACTCCGTCCCATTTTGTCCAACTATGACAGAAGATGACAAGAGTGGATACAAAAAACACAATATTACCTTTAAGCTACGTCGTGTGTTTCTATATATCTACGTCAATAGATAACATTAGATCTCGACTTTCGTACAGGAAAAGTTGTTCAGTTTCATGGGCGAATTCGCATAATTCAGTGTACTTACATAAATATATTTTTTCTGATACACCCTTTATAATGTCCAAGGTAGCTCAGTTTTTAGATAGAACGGTATTTGAAAGGATACAGGTTCAAATAGGACCCGAAAGAGTCAAAAGGATTTCTCTTACGATTAAAAATACATACATAGATATAATCACGCCTTTAACGGGGAATGCAAAACGAAAAACGCCTGAAGCCTGACCAAGTTATGAGGGTTATTTAAGATAGATTTGTAGGTATATGGCTGAAGTGACAGGTTGTCAGCTCATCTCCTAAACTGCAATATACTGAAACCTCGGATCCCTTAGTTGGTTTTAACAGCATGCCCTGGAGGAAATGCAGCTGGCACATTCTATGTTTTTCTCTCGCTCCCAGTCCAGCATGGAAGAATGTTTAACATTTTAAGTATTTTTGAAATCACAATAAATACCTACTAGCCAATGGAGTGAAGATACTTATTTGCGCTCGATCTGACCTGCACACACGCAACACACACAGCATCATTCATCAATGGGAATCTACATTTGTGTGAAGTGAAAAGATACTCTAAAGAGTATGCGCTCCTGGTATTCAGCTAGACTTCTTTGACGAATAAATAGATAAATAAAACTTTTGAGGATGAGGGCAATTTCAAAAACTGGATTTGCTGTTTTCTTGGATACGCTTGTGGCGGCTTTTTGTCTGTCTCTAGCTACATATACGAGTTTTTTAAAAATATATTATGTGCTTTAGAAATAAGTGTAAGAGTAAAATAAATCTTGCAGTAAGAGACCCTTTACGAGCAACTGTGTTATAAAGTATATTCATCTATATCAGTGGTGAAGGAGCCCGGCCATCGAGGACACCGGAACTTCGGACGAGACACTGCTCGGAGTCTTCCACACGGTCAAGTGTGCCCCTTGGCTTCATCAAGAACGAACATAGTTTGTTCTATCGTCTTTTTTTAAATTTTAACTTCTATTTTGGTTTTATTACATACATACATACATACATCACGCCTTTATCCCTTACGGGTTTTGTTTGGTTTTATTACCGAAACGAAATACGCCAAGACACACCCTCAGTTCAATTTGTATAGTACATTGTTCATCGAGGAAGGAAAGGCTTACGAGGGTGTAGTGTGAGGCCCGAAGCGCAGCTTAGGGTATCATACACGTCAGTTGGGAGTCGCATTTTCTTCCGAGTGATACATAGTGCTATATTAGACACTATGAGCAAAATATAATTAAAAATCCTAGTAAGAAAAATAATGATAAGACTTACATGAGAAGATTACTTTTGAAGTGTTGTCATCCATCCGAATAGAACACAAACTAATCACGTATTATTATAATACAGTTACACATTACAAAAAAAAACGCTAATCACTGAATTTTAATCAATTTAGTTCAATAAATCAAAGAACGAAAGAGAATTCGCGCCGATATGTTAATTTTCCCTTATTTTTACTTGAAAATATAAAAGAGGCAAATGTAACAAAGCACATACTGCCAAAAAATTTAAGTGGCCAGTATCATTTTGTGGGCTTAAATTTGTGGACACAAACATCGGGACAGGTGAAATTAAAGAAAAGCTTTTATTCTTCTTCTTAACGAGTGGATTCTCGAGTCAAACAACTTATTATTAAAAAGTATGATATAAAAATTGTATTTTATGAAACTAGTAATTTTTTATGTAACTTATGTGTCCGAAATAGAAACAAAAACATTTTTTTTATATTTCTTTTTGTATTGTATGATATTTCTTTTATTTTTAATTTTTTGTACAATCTGTTTAACAGGTGAGAACCTGTTTAGGTAAACAATTAATTTATTAGTCCGACAGTTAAAAATTCTCTTATTTTATAAACTCCTACAGCGCATGCTCCGAACTAAGGCCAAACAGAACAGCAGACCGTCAGTCAGTACTGAACGTGAGGCTACACGGGCTAGACTTGTTCCGTTGAAGCCTCCTCAAAAGTATGCGAGCCTAGTACTCAGCACGGACTACGATGCCATTTCTCCTTTACGTAGATATTATATAATTATATTCAATGTTAATATAATTCTGACATAAAAGTGATGAATGAAAGATTAGTTGTTAAATTACGATGTATCTGCTGACCACATTAGATACATTTAGAAGTACGGTAATTAGGTGTTATGGCAAATTTTAATATTCCCTAATTTAATTTTGAGGTTTGAAATGCTTGTTTATTATTTATTTTAATATCGTATCATCTAAGAATAAATTTTACACTTTTCCTTTAAAACAGTTATAATGATAGGAATAAAATAATCTAATAAAATAAATAATTTGGCCATTTTTAAGCCAGTACGCAAGCTAATAGCATGAGGTTACCGAAGAACATAATAAAGCTCATCTTTATCTGTACAATTTTGTATGGAGAAAACAAATGAAAAACGATCTCAAAATTTTGTGCTTTGGAAAAGTAGTTTCTTAGAACATGTGGTTTCAACATGGTACTTTAGCTAGACGTTTTACGCTCTGCCCACCACGTAAGGTCAAAAGCGTGTGTTTTACGCTCGGCCCACCAGGTAGTGGATAAAGTCATAATTGCATGACGTAATTTTAGATTGAGATGTGTATCGCGCTTTAGTAACAGATTCAGAACAATACACTTACATTGTACTCGTATTGTGATTTGGGATATGAGTATCACTTCTCTTGTTTTTTACAGCTTGCCTGGGAAGAGAATCAGCTGCCACATTGTATGTTTTTTTTATCGCTTCAAGTCCAGCATGAATATCAGTAATATCAAACAAAAAATTGCCTTTTATTTTAGTCATTTTAAAGCAAACAATATTATTACACAAATTTTATATTTAAATTACATCGCAATCATTTGCGACAAAGTGAATAAAAATAAAAAAAACGTGATTTGGATCTATGTAATTGGAGAGAGTATATTATGGCCTTTTAAGGAGGTAGGTCTTTTACAATGCTTTTAAGGATAGGTACCTATCTGTGAACGAACAAGGGTACGAAAGATGAGATAAAAAGGAAAAACAAAACGAAAATAATAAATAATGAAATGGTTACAAAAGTTTATGCGAGTATTATTTTTTAAATTTTCGAATACAAACAGATAAGTCAATAAGACAAGATGTCATTCTATCAAAACACACTATGGTATGGACAGTTAAAAAAGAATATCACGAAGGAGGTGTAACACTCTATCCCTAATTAAAAAATAATCAGATAAAATTAATATGGCCAAAGATAAATAAATATGTGATCGTTTAAAAACTGATTTTATGTCAAATTAAAAGACCCATACGTTGTGTATTCAAATAGAAAATTGAAATAAATCTAAGTTAAGTTTGAATAGGGTAATCGTAATTGAAATTATGACGTAAGTAAATAAATTATTTGTAAAAAAAGTTCATAATCAAATTCAGCTGAAAAATAACACAGAATGACAAAAAATAAAATATAAATGAGTAATATAAAACATGCGACTCACATAAAATATTTTCAGCTGAAATGCAGGAATCAGGAATCTCCATCTTCTTTCTTCTTGCGCATAACTAACCCAAATAAAATAAAACCAAACATAATTAATATTAAATCTCCCGGCTAACCAAGCAAGTACCAGGGAAGCATAATACTTCCAACCCGGAAATAGTCTTATTATTAGAGCTCACAACTGTTCTCAATCCGACGAAAATAACTGCAATTGTGAGGTTATTACAAGAACCAATGCTGTCAAGTATCTAGGGATTAAGATCGATCAAAACTTAACTTGGTAGAACCAAATCGATGCAATTTCGAATAGAGTACTAAGACTCATATACATTTTCAAAGCATTGAGAGATTCAGCTACAAATGAGATTTTAAAAATGACCTACATAGCGTTATGTCAGTCTATTCTGTCTTACTGTGTTACTGTTTGGGGAGGAGCAGCTAAGAGCTTTATGATTCAAGTTGAAAGAGCGCAAAGAGCTGTACTGAAGGTGATGCATAAAAAACCCTGTATATTTCCTACCTTTCAACTTTATAAGCAATGTGAAGTTCTCACCATTCGACAACTTTATGTATTAAATACTGTACTTAGGAAGCACCGTAGCACACCACCCTCTGACCCAAATAGACGCAGGAACGATCCAGACAGAGTCCCACATAATACGGAATTTGCGAAACGCCAATTTTATGTCCTAAGCGTCCATATATACAAAGAGATAAATAAATCGCTTATTATTATCGACTGCAATAGATATGAACTAAAGCGCAAATTACATAAATGGTTACTTACCCAAAACTATGATAATACAGAAAATATATTAAAGTACATAACATAAATAAACAGACACATACATACTTAACAATAGTTTATTATATAGTTACTATGAAACTCTACACATTGACACACGTCGTATGCACACACACACACACACACACACAGCATATCCTTTTATTGATTGTCAAATATCATTTTTATTGTTATTTTTTTTATTATTATTATTCTTATTTTTTTTATAATCTTTTACGTATTCAACTTTGTTCTATCAAAGTAAATCACCCCTAAATCACTTGAGCACCACTACTTGTGTAATTTTTTATAACTACAATGTAACTGGATGATCACTGCTTCTTAAGATACAGGTTGACCTAGTTTAAGAAGCAGGGTTTAATGTCATGTGCAAATTATTTAAAATTCAATATCTGATTGTAACAAATTTTACTTTTCTCTTTGGTTTAATAAATTTATTATTATTATTATAGACCAGCGCAGTTAGTATTGTTTACTTTGCTATTCACGAGGTGGAAGCTTTTCGATTGCGAAATACCCGCATAACCTAGTTGGTAGGGTATTGTATATGAAGCATTACGCAGATTGCAAATATTTGAATGATGAATTTAAATAACATTTACACACAGAAATAACCACAAATAACACCTGGGTGTTATTAAAATTTGTGGTTCTTACTGTGTATATCCGTGGCACCCGGTTGTGTATTATATTGTGCTTAGATATTTATTATTATTAAGTATAAAGACCCTTTCTTATGTTTAGATTTATGCACTGCTCCAGTTTCAATACTAATCTCCTCTATCCAAAGGTTGTCAAGTAGAGATCGTTTCTAAACGAATTAATAAAAATATAATAAACAGTTAAATAATTTGTATGAAGAAGTCAATATTTAAATACACGTGTTTTGTTTTTGTATGGAAAACTCGCTTTATTGCGCGAGCTAGCAGATCCCGCTCCTACGCGTGGACAAGCGTTATCAGTATATTCGACCCTGCGAGTTTTCCATACAAAACTGGGGTACTTACTCAATATTAGAAAGGTTTGCGTGATTATTTCTAACCTAGGCTGGACACCAGGTAATTAAACTCAGTCAAATCAAGCCAAGTCCCTTTAAGATCGGTTAAAAACGATCAGAGTTACATTTCCTGCCTCGAAGGGGTCCTAAGTCAGGTGGCGTGATTATTTGTATCGTAACTTTGAGTTTAAGTAATGCTCAGTCAAACAATAAAACTTCCATAAAAATCGTTTAAGAAACAGCCAAATTTACATTTCCTGCCTACCCCCTAAGTCAGGTAGCGTGATTTTATGTATCCTTAGTTGCAGCGAAAGGGTAACACACAGATGAATAAAAAAAGTCCCTCGAAATCGGTTCAGTAGTTTTGGCGTGAAGTGGTACCATACAGACAAACAGACAAAAATTCTTAATAAAATCGTTTTGATCTTTATAATAGCGTTAATAATGCCTGCTGTAATTATTTTTTTGTAAAAATATTCAATGTACAGTGTAACGATCGTTTATCATTACATATAGAATAATTAATTTATAAAATCAACCCAACACTTAAACAAATAGCATTTAGATTTTTCGTTCAAAAATTGAGACATCTTTACCTGACATGACCCAGCATTTAAACAAGAGTATCAAATGCATAAATACCCATACTTGTTTCTTGGAAATAGAGTTAAATTTTGAATGTTACAAAAGATATTTTACTTTGTATTAATATAGCATAGAACTTGGAAGATAAAAAAAAAAACAGAGGAACAGCGGGCATGCAGTGGGGGTTGGCAGTTGCTGACGGGCCGGGACGATGTTCGAACGCGGAAATTGGCGATGCCGAGCATCATGTGTTGTTTATTTTCGGCGTTGTGTTTTAATTCGAAGTCCATCGTTGTGATTATTACTGTAAGTGTTTCTTAACCTTACAGATAGACGATTTCGTAATAAAGTGATAGTTTCAGCTTTCTGTACCTGCAGCGTTGCGAGTTTTCAAACATCATTCAATGATAATCGTAGGGAAATGTGTTATTAGAATAGGAAATACTAGGTGTGTGTTATGTGAAAAATATCAGTGTGCGAGAGTGTGAGGATGAATAAATGCAATAAAAACTAATAGGAATATTTTGATATATCTTTATGATAACAGTGTTACACGTTAAAACAAAACACGGTGTTTTAAAGATATTAGTGGTTAAAATCAATTACTTGTATTTTGAAATATTTAATTATTTTTATATTCAGGATAACACTTTACATACATTAAATACACATCGACAAGGCTTATGGGCTCCGAGAGTAGCTGGCCCATAATCCCCCTCGAGAATTCATTCGAGTAGGTATTCATACAAACCTCTAATGGTCTATTTCTCAGCTGACGTAGCGAGCTATAAAGGTGATAATTTCTTGACACAGTCTCTATCATTTGAACTGACTTCTTAGCGCATATCATGTGATTTTGGTACAGCAGTCCTTGAAAATTATACCATATTGCAAACTGAACAGAGAAATTGATTATTAAAAGGTTTGAACATTAGTACACCGTCACAGGTGACCAAAACTGCAGTTAATAGGTAACTTGTATGACTTTGATGAATGATTGGTAGTATGAAAGAAGTTTGAGAATGAATTAAGATGATCGGAATGTTTGATGGAAGGTTTGCAAGTTAGATAAGACTAGGGTTTAGTGTTAGTCTGTGCAAGGTTTTCGCGCGTTGGCATGGTCTGTAGGTTGGAAGGGAGGGCCATTTCATTTGCCTAGGTATCCTAATTCTAAGATCTTAAAGATCTTTATTCAAATTCCCTTCCCTGGTTATTGAGTCTTTGTACCTTTCAGCACGCTACATTAGCCGGGAGATTTAATATTAAGTATGTTTGGTTTTATTTTATTTGGGTTAGTTATGCGCAAGAAGAAAGAAGATGGAGATTCCTGATTTCTGCATTTCAGCTGAAAATATTTTATGTGAGTCGCATGTTTTATATTATGTACTCATTTATATTTATTTTTTTGTCATTCTGTGTTATTTTTCAGCTGAATTTGATTATGAACTTTTTACAAATAATTTATTTACTTACATCATAATTTCAATTACGATTACCCTATTCAAACTTAACTTAGATTTATTTCAATTTTCTATTTGAATACACAACGTATGGGTCTTTTAATTTGACATAAAATCAGTTTTTAGACGATCACATATTTATTTATCTTTGGCCATATTAATTTTATCAGATTATTATTTAATTAGGGATAGGGTGTTACATTGGTGCCGTGACCAGGATGCTTCGTCATTAAAGGACGAATGATTGTTTAATTATTTTCATTCGTACACGAAGTATAAATTATTTGGGTTACTGTTATTATTACGATAGGGCTTTATTTATTCGTAGGTCATTACATTAGTTCATTAAATAGGTGAGTAGTGTATTTTATAATACAAAGTAAGTCAGACTGATAGTTCGTTTTTAATATTTCATTATCTAAATTGTAGCGATATTTTAAAATAATTTTTATTTCAAAGTATACAAGCTTTGACAAGTTTGAAACAAACAGAAAAAAAGGGACGGCTTTGCACAATAGCGACGCTACTTTAAAAAAGGGCTGGAATAGAAATGTGTCAAAGATACGGTTAAGCGTTCGAAGACATTTGTGCAATATACTTTTACTAGTGTTGATTGCAGTCAAAAAGTTTAAATTTCGAGAGAAAGAAAACTGATGGATTTATTAAGGTAGGGGCGAGAAAATTATAGATTTGTGAACGTTTGTTTTCGTAAAAACTACTGAACGGATTTTAATATAAGGATGATTTAGAATAGCATGTCTATATTATTTATTTACTTTAAGAGTTAAGTACTTTATTCCCACTCAACGGTTAACACTTATAATTAATTAAGAGTTTTAGGGGCGGATCGCTAGTTATTTATAAAATGTTAACATTAATTAGAGTTTTCAAACCACATGACTATCCACATGATTCAAACATTTGATTGAATTTTAACAATACATTATTTTTATAAGTTATCCTTCAGGATTAGTTAAAATTTTAAAGCTAAAGTTGATTATGCATTTTTTTAGTAACCCATGATACCCTGTTTACTCTGACAGGAAAACAGGCGTGATTTTATATGTATGTTTGTCTAATTTACAAACAAATTGGATGGGTTCAAAATCTTTACTTAGGTATGCATTGTCAGCCCTTGAAGTACGTAGGTTAATAAAACAATACAGCTAGGTTACAAAAAAAGAATAAGCCAGAGCATTTGTTTTAGGACGCTGGCACACGTGTTTGGGACAGCGTGGTACATTTATCGCTTTTGAATAGAGATAAGTTTTTGTTAACTATTTCTTGCAAAAGTAGATGAAGTTGAGAATACAGCTTTGGTACTTCAAGTGGGTACGCCTTGAGTTCCGATAACGATTTTGGTTCAATGAAATTTGAGTCCTGTTTTTTGTTTAAGGGTGAATTATTTTGAAACTTTGACTGGCTCAAGAGTAGTTTTCTTATGAAATATATAAAAAAGAGCCTTTATAATCGTAGTTTATGGGTTTTCGTTTTGAGAAGTGTTGTTTCTCACCTCAATTAAGTTAGTCACTTTTGACACTTTAGTTATACAAACCATTAAAGTTGAGATAAAGTTCTGGGAAAGAACTACGTAAATTGAAATATGATATTTCAAATTATAAGTGGTTTCTTTAGTCAGAAACATAAACCAATTACTCTTAGACCTTTTTGTTATGTAAAATCATTATTTTGATTTTAATGGAATTGAGTAACTTTACCATAGTGCTATGGTAAATAAAGAGTAAGATGAAATCAAAAACTATTGAATAGATTTTGAAACAAGGATATTTTATCGGAACTTGAGAGATTAAAACGTAGGGGCGTAGAAATAATTACATACATACATTTAATAAAGCTTTTATCCCTGGTGGGGTGAGCAGAGTTTGAACGACCTGGACAAGAGTCGTTCCGCTACGTCTGACAAAGTTTTGTGTGTTGTTTGGGATAGACTTGTTGATATTGCTGAGGTCATAGTTTGTCTACCCATCGCCTTAATTACAATATTTCAATATATTGTAATCACAAACCCTCGCATTACTCAGCTGGATTTCACAGCTTGCCCGGGAGTGGCACGTTCTATGTTTTTCTCTTCGCTATCAGCCCAGTATGGAAGTAATAGTTAATAAGGATAATTATGAAACATTAGATGATAATGATAATAATAAATGATAATGTTATTAAACGTTTTAGGGGCGCATTTTAGTGTTAACAGTTATTGTTTAAGTTTGAAGCGAGTATTGACTGATAACTATTAATAGAAAGGGAAGATTATAATAAAGGTGAATAGCATGGTCAACTAATAGGTTTTATGTTCAGCAGTGATAATGATAAGCAAGTGGTTAGTTTAGTTTAATAAATCGATAGTTATTATTAGAAAAGGAGCGTAAATTAATACTTCTTACAGTGTTACTTAAATTAAAATAAGTTAGAAAGATAATTAAGATAATAGACAGATGAGAAAAAAAAGATGTCAATACTTTAAAGATTTCAGTTATTTATTTGTGACTAGTTTTTAGATATGAGAGAGGCCGGAGGAAGAAATTTGCCCAGCAGTGGGACACTAACGGCTAGATAAGATAAGATAAGATAAGATATTTAGATTAGACAATTAAAAAAATGGCTTGTCTCTATAGCACAGACAAATTAAGTTCAGTTACAAAAAAAAAGTCAGTTTAGACCTATGATTGTTTATTTGCAATTTTATCTATTTTGACAAATATCAAAATGGCTCACAAACAAAGGGGCGTCTGTAACGATCGTTTATCATTACATATAGAATAATTAATTTATAAAATCAACCCAACACTTAAACAAATAGCATTTAGATTTTTCGTTCAAAAATTGAGACATCTTTACCTGACATGACCCAGCATTTAAACAAGAGTATCAAATGCATAAATACCCATACTTGTTTCTTGGAAATAGAGTTAAATTTTGAATGTTACAAAAGATATTTTACTTTGTATTAATATAGCATAGAACTTGGAAGATTAAAAAAAACAGAGGAACAGCGGGCATGCAGTGGGGGTTGGCAGTTGCTGACGGGCCGGGACGATGTTCGAACGCGGAAATTGGCGATGCCGAGCATCATGTGTTGTTTATTTTCGGCGTTGTGTTTTAATTCGAAGTCCATCGTTGTGATTATTACTGTATGTGTTTCTTAACCTTACAGATAGACGATTTCGTAATAAAGTGATAGTTTCAGCTTTCTGTACCTGCAGCGTTGCGAGTTTTCAAACATCATTCAATGATAATCGTAGGGAAATGTGTTATTAGAATAGGAAATACTAGGTGTGTGTTATGTGAAAAATATCAGTGTGCGAGAGTGTGAGGATGAATAAATGCAATAAAAACTAATAGGAATATTTTGATATATCTTTATGATACAGTGTTACACGTTAAAACAAAACACGGTGTTTTAAAGATATTAGTGGTTAAAATCAATTACTTGTATTTTGAAATATTTAATTATTTTTATATTCAGGATAACACTTTACATACATTAAATACACATCGACAAGGCTTATGGGCTCCGAGAGTAGCTGGCCCATAATCCCTCTCGAGAATTCATTCGAATAGGTATTCATACAAACCTCTAATGGTCTATTTCTCAGCTGACGTAGCGAGCTATAAAGGTGATAATTTCTTGACACAGTCTCTATCATTTGAACTGACTTCTTAGCGCATATCATGTGATTTTGGTACAGCAGTCCTTGAAAATTATACCATATTGCAAACTGAACAGAGAAATTGATTATTAAAGGTTTGAACATTAGTACACCGTCACAGGTGACCAAAACTGCAGTTAATAGGTAACTTGTATGACTTTGATGAATGATTGGTAGTATGAAAGAAGTTTGAGAATGAATTAAGATGATCGGAATGTTTGATGGAAGGTTTGCAAGTTAGATAAGACTAGGGTCTAGTGTTAGTCTGTGCAAGGTTTTCGCGCGTTGGCATGGTCTGTAGGTTGGAAGGGAGGGCCATTTCATTTGCCTAGGTATCCTAATTCTAAGATCTTAAAGATCTTTATTCAAATTCCCTTCCCTGGTTATTGAGTCTTTGTACCTTTCAGCACGCTACATTAGCCGGGAGATTTAATATTAAGTATGTTTGGTTTTATTTTATTTGGGTTAGTTATGCGCAAGAAGAAAGAAGATGGAGATTCCTGATTTCTGCATTTCAGCTGAAAATATTTTATGTGAGTCGCATGTTTTATATTACTCATTTATATTTAATTTTTTGTCATTCTGTGTTATTTTTCAGCTGAATTTGATTATGAACTTTTTACAAATAATTTATTTACTTACATCATAATTTCAATTACGATTACCCTATTCAAACTTAACTTAGATTTATTTCAATTTTCTATTTGAATACACAACGTATGGGTCTTTTAATTTGACATAAAATCAGTTTTTAGACGATCACAAATTTATTTATCTTTGGCCATATTAATTTTATCATTAATTAGGGATAGGGTGTTACAACAGACATTACCCTTCTAGAGATTTATTATATGTATAGATATGAAGTTTTTGGAAAAAGGTGAGCGGAATTATGAACGAATGAGTAATGAGTCATTCTTTTCTTGAGTTGGTCGTTCTTGCAGTCATTAGGGAGGATGTAGCATAGGCGGGAAGTTTGAATGTGCTGGAACACTATAGGTACAGTTCTTCTTAGCGAGTGGATTCTCCAGTCGAACAACTCAAAGAACCATGTATCAGTCCTGGAACAGATTTTGGCCCATTGGGGCTGCTACTGAACACTAGTGATGTTTATAGGCGTCTCTTTATTTATGCTTTTGTTGTATAGTGTGTATTATGTACATTATTTTTGTGGTAAATAATAATAAAAAAAAAAATATTGACCCTGGTGTCAGTTTTTAAACCGCCTCGTAGCACAGCTATTAGGACTCTAACATGGTTTGAGTAACGACCACTATCAAAGACAGCGACCGGGACCGATGGCTTAACGTACCCTCCGAAGCACGGAATCCTTTTTACTTTTCGGACAATCAGGCAATTCAGCCTGCAATGTCCTAACCAAACCGGGGAAAACCTTACAAAGTGATAAATTGACAAAAATCAACTTAGCGTTCCCCCCTGGGAATCGAGCCGAGGAACTCCGTATCGTAAGCCCATGGCTCTGACCACTAGACTACGGAGGCAGGTACAGTTTTATAACACCTATACTTCCCGTCCCTCCCCTCTCGACTACCTGCCAGCAGTCTGGCTGGATCAATGACGTGACCTAGGGATCACCTAGCCAACATTTAAATATGCCTGTCTATCTCTGTACGTACAAACAGTTTGCTCATCTCTTGCATACTCTGCCAGCCTGGTACTCGACCCGACGTTACAGTTAAAGTCTCAACTTGCTGCTAGGAACAAAAAACCACGCAAAGGAGTTTTTGGCAAAGTACCTTCTCAGGTATTTTTTATTGTAGCGGCCACTTAGCTTTTAAACATAATAAAGAAAGTTACAAGCATGTTTGATATAGAAACAATAAAAAATATTGATCGCTGTGAATTTTGTTCGGCGCAAGTTCGGCATCACTATTGGAAGTTTATAATTTATCAAAATAGTTTTCATCAATGGCAGCGAGATTCTTTATTTTAAAGAATTTTGCATACAAATACGCCAGGTCCTTTAATTCAATGTATTTTATATACTTATTATTAAAGGTTTTCTTTATTACTTCTTTAAATCACTTCTACACAAAGGTTGTCTGGTAAAAACTCGCTGTCAGCGATAAGACCAACTTTGTGCACATTTATATATGTCCAAGTTTTTTTCGGTCTGTATATTATTTGTAAATGTGTACAATAAAGTGATTTTACTTACTAACTTTTTAAAATATTCAATGGTTTTTATAGAAGATACTATAGAGGTGTCATCACCGTGGTGTTTTACTCGTAGCATTTATGTAGTATCAGACGCTACGCCGCCCGTAGACAGCCTCGTAGCCAAGTGCGGAGCCGAATGGAGCACCGACGTATATGTAGCTGTTCACCCCTCGTGGCTATCGCGGCGGCGGCGGCGGCGGCGGCGGCGGCGGCGGCGGCGGCGGCGGTGTGCTGCGGGGTCAGGGTGTGCTGTGAGAGACCACATTATTTTTATAGAAAGTTTAGAATATAAATAAACACTTTGATGAAATAAGAACGTTTTGGTCGGATCTTCACATGCGGCGTTCTTCAATAAACGGTACGAATTACCTTGAAAATAAATAATATAATTAAAATAATGTAATTAGTTAAGGGGGCTCCCATACATAAACGTGACTTTGCCTGCCAGTTTTTTTGCTTTATATTAATAACGGTAGGTAATTGGTAACAAATGGTTAAAATATAGTGTCTAAATATTGTATAGATAATGGTCCAGAACTTGGCCAGTTCTTTATTTTCAAATGTCATTAATACCCTTGGGTTTTTACGGCCTATAACAACCCAACTTTTAGGGAAGCAATGACCACTTATAGAGCAAGCGATAAGGTAAAGTATACGTTACAGTACGGCTACGCTTATTTACAACAAATGTAGCAATCTCATAACATGCAGCTCCCCGGCCATGTGCACACATGCGTAAGTCGTACTAACCTAAAGGAACTAACAATCAGATCAAAGTACCAGTTTACCTGGCGACAGACCTCCACGGGCTTCATATCTCGCGAAGAGTAGGACCGTTGCCATAGCAACGTATTTATCCTGCAGTAGGAGGCGATAGAGAGAGCAAAGGTACTTCTGTGTTAGTAACTTTCGCTTGAAGACCAAGAGATATTCTGTGAGGGATTTTTTTTCAACGCCGCCAGCATAGGCTGCCAGTATCTCGGGAACCTTGCCTCGATGTGACGTCCTGGACGAAATATTTGATTAAATATCAAGAGTTGTTTTATTTTCTTAGAGAAACTAACAGCCACATCAACATAATTATATAACAACAATATTTAAGACCTTGTTTATAAAGTTTTAAAGTTTTAAACTCTCAAAACTTTATCAGACGTGGCGGAATGATCTTTGTTTAGGTCGTTTACGCTCTGCCTACCCCATAAGGTATAAAGGCGTGATTGTATGTATGTTCGTAACTACAGTTTGAATGATGGCTAATGACGCCCCAGATACTAAGACTATTCAAGCCTTCTGGATAATATACAAATACAAATCACTTTATTTCCACAAACAACATTACAAAAAATAAAAGCACACAATCAAGAATAACAGAACAAACAGGACAGGTAGGCATATAGATATTTTACAGAAGTGGAAAAAGGTGTGGACACAGCTTGGCTATTTTTAAGTCCACCCTACGTCACAGTCACGTGTACAGAAGAGGATAGAAATGAAATAGCACAGAACAACTTGAACTACAATTTGACAAATCTTTGTCTACACTAATATTATAAAGAGGAAAGATTTGTACCTATTTCTGTATGTTTGTATGTTTGTAATGAATAGGCTCAAAAAGTACTGGGCAGTTTAAAAAAATAAAATCACCAATAGAATGCTACATTCTTCCAATTTGACATAGGCTACATTTAATTTTGAAAAAAATTAGGGATCCTTGGTAAAATTTGATCAATGTAACCGAAGGTGTAGAAAAATGAGTCTTAAAATGTCTTTCGTCGAATGCGGTGCCGAAACTATTAGCGATAGAACAAAATAATGTACAACAATATTGAAGAACATCATAATGTTTACAATAAACTCCGCGGTAGCATATGTCCAACTATTGTAGTTATGTCACTACAACAACTTTTTTTATTTTCTTACCCGTGCGAAGTCGGGACGGGCTGCTAGTAATATATATTTTAAAAGTAACAATATTAGCCACATATAGCGTTTATTTATGAGCAATACTAAACATTGAAGTCATTTGAACTGAAAAACTAAAAAAAATTGTAACAGTAATAGGCACATTTTCCAAAAATAAAGGTAAAGATAAGAAATTTTAATATTGTGTAATATAATACCGTGGTTAAAGCTTATAATGTAGATAGATTTTTGTTATATACTTGCTTTAGGTATACGAATCTGTTCCTAGCAGGACACCGAATGGCTCCAAACTTTTTTGAAGTTTTAGGTATAGTTGTTTTAATTGACGTTTGAATTGGTATATGGTTTTGAGAGATCCGATATTTCATTTATTTTGATTGAGATATCGGACTTAACGTTCATTATGCAGGAATGTAGGTAAGTCATAGGACAATCAGGTGACCAGCCTATAATGTCCTAACCAAAGTAGAAACAACAACAGTAAATCATTGTCCCTCGCCGGGAATCAAACCCAGGACCTACGGGTCGACAGCCCATGGCTAGACCAAGCAGGCAGTTGATTCGTTGACTCGAGAGGTACACCAGCTGACACCGGAGGCAAAGTAATTGAATGCCAACACAAATATTAAACATTTTAGGTTGCAATTTTAGAAACGCCATACGATGATGATGATAATGATCTTTACAATGATACATTTCACATAAATATTAAGATTTTATTGCATAGAAAAGGCTTAACTGAGAATTATAATAGGAAAGGGAACAGTGCAAACAGGCGGTATATCGTTACTTGTCTCTTGGTCTAGTATCTGTGGTTAAAACTTGCACAGACATATTCACTTTCTTTAGTGAAGAATATTTCAGCGTGTGTGTGTGAACAGCCCTCCTGTGCAACATACAACTCTATGGAACAAAATATTTACCTACGAGTTTGGTCCTAGCTAAGATGAACTGGTCGCTAGATGTTAATGCCTGATGTTATAAGTCTTGTAGGTACGAGTATGTGCTACCCATAATTTTGCCTAATTTATTTTATAAGGTAGTAGGTAGGCCATATATTATAACAAAATAATATACAAGGCATTTCATTGAGAACAGGTTAATGTAAACTTCTTTAGAACATGTCCTCCTGGTACTTGGACCGTCTGGAATGCCCTGTACGCATGCACCGACGCTGAGCACACCTGAATAGCCTGGACGAACCAATCAATGCTGTGAACAACGTAACTATAACCTTGTTTGTAACCGTATAGAAAAGTATAAAATAGTATTTAGTTGAAAGCACGTCGCAGTACGTTTGGCAGAGTACTGGACGAAATTAATATAAAAACGCCTAAACGATCGACACGACAAGAAGAAGAAGTTGAAAGCAATGATGCAAAGTATGACTTAGTTTGACCATTTTACCAAGTTTTAGCACATTTACTAGTCAATAAAATAGTAATGTGTCCTCACAATCATATCATAAATTATAATAACTATAATATTCTACGTGGTATTTTATTTTTCAATAGTTTAACTTATTTTAAATATTAAATGAATTCCACACGGCTAAAGCATCTATAAAATTAATAACTACTAAGTATTATCACAAAGTATAGGAACCCGTACAAATTTCATAAGAAAAATTGAAAATCTCTTCAGCAATTCTCATTGCTTTCTTGAGTAACCTGAATTATATTGTAGAATAAAATATAAAACATACTAATATTCATACAATATCAGGATCATGTTTTATTTTCCTATGAAGCTATCCTTCCTTATTAAGTGTTATATTTATTACATACGAACCCCATAAGTTTAAGAATAAAAATATAATATTTTATTTCATAATTTCGTCATTTTCTTGAGTTGATACAGAAATCAAGACAAACTGTTAATGTACCGCGATGTATCATTTTGATATACTGCCATCTTCATTCATCATTTTGTATGTTTATGTCAGAAATCAGAAAAAAACCTTCAGAAACAAAATGTCACAAATTTCATGTTTGCGTTCGGCTTGTGATTACTCTGAAAATACGAAAATATCATAGTTAAATACTTACTGTACATTTAAATTAATTCAATATTACTCTTACGGATAACTTTACACTATCTTCTTTTAGTACTTTAGGCGTTTCGTAGGTACTTTAAAATGAGAGGACTTTTTTGAGGTGATGTGCGTTGCGCATGCCTCCACGTCGACGACATCGTACCGAGTACCAGGGGCACATGATAGAGCAGGAGACCGGTGTTATATTCCTGAACAAACCTAGATTTATGGCCACATACAGTACAAACTCGATCCCTGTTTCCAAGCTATTGTTAATAAGTAGCGTCAGAAGTTCTATAATGTAGTTCTTTATTGACTTGAGTAGGCGATTAGATATACCATCAAGTCCAGGGGCACTTTCCGTTTTCAAACTCATTATAATTGATTCTACCTCGCATGTGTCAGTGGGTTCCGTAAAGAAAGAGCCCGCAGGACCTGAACATGTATCAATTTATCCGCTAGGCAGTTTTGTGAGACATTTAATTTTTTCAGAGTTTCGTTTGTAGCTGACCTACGTTTACGAATTAGTCATTGCACATATTTACCGATTCTTTCTGACCGCTAGGGCTGAGGCAGATGAGTTGCATCGATAATTTTGCTGAATTCTTCTTGCGTTGAGGAATTAAATTGATTGTTTGCCATAGTTTAGGTAGATTTTTATGATGTTGTTTTAGAAGATCAGTTTCATATTGATTTTTAAGTTAACAAAGTTGGCCAATAAAATAATTTCTATACCGAGTATAAACCAGTCTTTTGGTATTGTCAGTAGGTACCTTTCAGGACTCTAGGTGAGTCTTGGTGTAATCACGTATTTGAGAGCAACGAACCAAGCCGACAGTCATCCAAGGTTTAAATATAGTTTTGGTACGTAAATACTAGGTCAAATCTTATTTAGCACAAACTATGAAAGCTCTGAATTTGGCTGTAGGTATTAGTAGGTACTTATCGATTAGATTCTGTAGTTTCATGTTTCAGATTTGAGAAGCACTGTAGCCAATTATTAGCCAAGTATAACTTCTCACGCGCGTACATCGCACCCATTTTTTAGTACTAGGTCTACCGAAATAACACAAGATATACACACCAACACTGTGGACCTAAGTATTTAAGTTTTCAATTATTATAAATACGTAACAATAATTTTAACATTTATTTTTGACACCTCCTTCAACCACAAGACGCATAGACAGTTCCACATCGCAATTTCATCGTCACGTAATTTAAGTACGTCAGGGCCTGACCTAGAACATTCTCTACCAGTGACCCGATGCGGTACTAGCATTCTCCAGCTGATCCAGCTACTAGGAATGCATAACCTACAGGATATCACATTGTGTACTATCTTAGTCAAGGAGAAAGCCGAATGTAGGAAGAGATGGCGTTCACTTCATTGTACTCAACTGATAAAAGTTAGATCTTAAATTAATTATGACATTCTTAGTAGCGCTACTTTCTTAACATTGTCATAGAACAAGACAGCAAATAAACACATGATTTTGATATCCATAATTTGGCGTAAGATTGCTTATTTGACATGAAATACTCTACGTCTTACGTCAAATTAGGAACGTCAAGGTCGTTTTTTTATTGGCTATCCTGTTTTTTTTATGCCAAAGTTAAGAAAGTGACAGCGCTTCTAAGAATTAGAATTAAAATAACATCGCGAAAATTGACGCCATTATAAATTTACTCTTTAGTTTATTAAAACCTTGAAAGGTTTAAGCTACGCGTTAAGATACTATTTATTATTCTGTGGCTACGCAGGAAAATGCTTCTCTTATAGTAATATAATATTTTTATAACACAGTTGCTCGTAAAGGGTCTCTTAATGCACCATTCTTTTTATTAATTTTCTCGCAAATATGTTAAAAAACGTCGACATACGTGCGCTTTGATAATTACCTCTGCTTTCTTATAGCAATATCGCCTCGGCTGATAATTATCGACTAAGCGACCTTATATCATAATGTACTAATATACCTTATTTATCAATTCTTTGTAAAAAATCTATAAGGGATGATAACATGAAGAAAATCTCTAATATAATGTTCAAGTATTAAATACGTTTTTCTGTTTAAAGCAACGCTTAAAGCAAAATCCAATCATAACCTGTACGCTTGCTACGAAAACAAAAGACTGTCGTAGCAGTGTGCTACGAATTTATTTTAAACTTTGCTGTGGAAAATGTACTAAAAAAATTGTAGGTAAATAAAAATAAAGTGAAGTGGAGGATTGCAAATACAAGTGATGTTTTCACTAAAACTGAACTAAAACTGTGGCTAAAAACAATGTAATGCTCGGATGTTACGTAATCAAGACTAGGCGGATATAAAATAATGAAAAACTAGGTTTCATCGGTTCGCCAACCGTAAATAACTCTTAATCCCCTCGTCAAATCATAACCATATTTTTGTAAAATATGCTCAACGCAACGAGGTCATTGGTCATTGTCTCGGGTCATTAAAACCCTAAATATTGAAATAATGTGTACAAAGCGCGAAATAAATGTTAGATTACTCTTTTTCTTATACAAATATCATTAAATTACGATTAATGTATTTCTCCGCAATATGAATATTCCGGTGTAAAAAGAGTTTTTTATTTTCTAAGAAAAGTAAAGAGTAACGTAGAACATGGTTGCCAGGACCATATTTAAAAAAAACCTAATCGGTAGCGATGTAGAGCATACATACATATAATCACCCCTTTAACCCTAATGGCCCCATTAGGCAGAGCGTACACGACCTGAACAAAGGTCTTTCCACCACGTCGCAAAGTTTTGAGGGTTATTTAATATAGATTTGTAGGTTAATTACTGTAGTGACAGGTTGTCAGCCCATCGCCTCAATTGCACTATAATGAAACCCTCGCCGCATCTCTTAGCTGGTTTTTACATCATGCCCGGGAAGAAATGCAGCTGGCACATTCTATGTTTTTCTTTCGCTCCCAGTCCAGCATGGACGTAGAATGTAGATAGAGCGTTTGTATGAAAAGCTGTTCGCCTAACGTCGTCTACGTTCATGCGGATACCAGGATCGCAATACAATGAAAGAGTTCGTTTTAGTGTGGTATCGTACAAACTTCGTTCGTGGGCGTTACTCGAGCACAGGGACACCTGCGCCAGTTCGGATACTAGAGTTCGGATACATGACTGACAAGGAGATAACACCTATTTCTAGTAGTAGTCTGTCTATCTGCCTGGCATTAACAGTTACTATAGGTACACTAAGGGTACGCTTATCTACAGCACAGAATATATAATAGTACTATATATCTACAGTCTACATAGTAGGTATACTATAGGTATACTGGAAATAGGTTCCTGCAATAAGTGTAAAAAAATTGCGCACCATATTTTAGGGAGTGATTCTACTCAAGAAACTGATCAATTTTCCCCAAAGAACATAGGTCGAAAAATTTAAAAACAAAATTGGACCTCCCATACAAAATAGACTCGACCCGCTGACACCATTTGTACGGGAGGGCCAAATTTATTTTTCGTATTCGACCTAAGTTCCTTGGGGAAAGATGTTCAGTTTCATAGGTAGAATCACACCCTAAAATATGGTCAGCAATTTTTCTTGTTTCAAATCATTACCACTAATTATTTAGCTCAGTACCTAAAGATGTAGGTATGAGGTAATTTTAAATCAACTGCAAATATTTTAAGGGTATGTATATTTATGTGGAAGTAATAGAATTTACGCGTTTTTAATTTAAAATGTGCAGTAGTTACGATTTAAAATTTTCCAAACAAAATAAAATTGTTACACGCTTTAAATAAATTTAAGAATCTATGTTATCTAGAAAACTAGCGAATGAAAAAATTTAAAACTCACTAAATTGTTTCTTGGAATTTATTCGAACATTGTTAAATATTTACAGTTGATTAAAATGACCTTATATGTATAATAAGAGTCATAATTATTATACATATAAGGTCATTTCATTATGTGTTAAATTTATCATCACATAGAGTCCACCAATACTAGTCCTGCGTCTGTCTAAGAGCCTGTAGGGAAAGTCGCGTATGCAGAATGTTATTTGAGGAATGTTTAGTAGGAGTCTTGGTTAGTATAAACTTGGGTGAATTTATGACAGCTGGTCAGTTTACCAGAAATTATGTCATCAATATTTTGTATGGTAAATAAAAAAAAAACTTTTGAAACCCATCATCAAGTATGACATCAAATGAAAGGGCTCTATGAGCTGAATCCAAAAAAGTACCACACCGTTACATAACAGCTGCTGTTCCGTACAATATAAAAACGATTTTCGAAACACACCCAAGTTTGAGCCCTTCCTGACAGGAAACTACTGAATGAGTAACTCTGAAATATAGACCAAAACCCCAGCGGGTTATAGCGATACCCTCATGTATAACATTTAAAAAAAAATATTCTGCTGCTGTTTTTAAGTTAACAAGTAATTATTAAAGAACAAAATAAATTTGAATATTTATTTTCTTATTGATAAATAAGAATATATAAAATCTTTAAAATTCAATAGAGCCTTGAAGATATTAATTGCGATTTACTCAAACATTGTTACAATTATCTACGTATAAGTACGCAACTTTTACAGGGTATTGTGTTACGAAAGTAAAAAAACCGTCTGGACGGGGTCCCCACCAGACAGACACCTCTGGGAGACCGTCTACAGTAAAAAATATCAAAGCACCCAAGTGAAGTAAATCCTTACCATTACAACTATTAAATACACCTGTATTTTTCATTTCATAAAAAAATATCCTGGTAAAAGTTGTTCAGTTTCATAGACCGTACTTATAAACCATAACTTGCGAAATTGAAAGCGAGCGCTGCAGTTTGAGGACCGAGAGCGGCCGTCGTCGTGGTGTCGTCGCTATTCCGCCCGATTGCGATACCAGGAGCTCATAGCTAGATGGAGGTGCTCCCATGACGTCAACGTCCGCAGAGCTTTCACTACTATAGGCACAACTAGATACTCTAGAAATACATACCCATATAGTAGTATTTGGAATACAAGGGGAAGACAAGACTACAGCGCATGCGCTAGATTCCTGGACCCGTATTTTTGAACCACTCGAATCGAATTTGCATACGAAAGACTAACAATCGCATGGTAAATCACAGCCTGGATCACAGTTACTTTATGATAAGTGCTTCGGGTGCCCCGACGGAGGCAATACAACAGTACATTTTGTATTGATCACGCATTCCGGAACTTTTTAGTCGGGTTATCGAAACTATCGCGATGAAGCAATCGAGTAAGTGAATCAATAGTGCGACCGCCATTACTGTTCTGGCGGCGATATAAGACTGTCCTCTTCCGTAGCCTCGTCCGCCTTGATTAAATAAACACATTTTTTATTTACAACCGTAGTGCGTTGTTTACCATACAGGAGCCGTATTTTTGAACCGCTCGAATCGAATTCGCATACAAAAGACTAAATAAAATTCGCAGGGCAAATTGTTTGAAAATCGTATGCGAAAGTTACTCTTTCGTATGAATATTAGAGTTCGAGCGGTTCAAAAATACGACTACAGGGCCGCGTTATCCCCAGCGTTTGCATAGACCTATGCTATGATCAAACGATGTACGCCGCGGCGGATGAACGTATATCTCTCTATGACCTCCTTAGTGACATGAGCTCCTGGTTACAAAAACAGGTGGAAGTGATGCACGTGGCTTGCTGTAAACAAAACAGGCGGGATCACTCACGTCACGGACCAAGATACAATGATGCTGCCATCTCCCCAGAACCACTCATTCATATTCATATTCATTTATTTGCTTCATGTGGTTTACAAAGGTGGTACTTATAATAGATTGTGCTCACATGACCCTGTTAGGGCACTGCAAAATGTACATTCTTAATAATCATAAAATATCTTATCTTATGAAAATAAACTATCTTAAGTATCAATTATTATTTTTGTATTAATATAATACAAAACTTATACATAGAAACATTATTACCTATATTTGACCCAGTTAGGGCACTGCAAAATATACATTCTTAATAATCATAAAATATCTTATCTTATAAAAATAAACTATCTTAAATATCAATTATTATTTTTGTATTAATATACTACAAAACTTATACCTAGAAACATTATTACCTATATTTATTTTGCTTCAAAAAACTCCTGCAGTGTATAAAAGCATTTTTCTATTAGGTATTCTTTTAATTTCTTAGCAAATAGGTGAACTTTTTCTGTTGATTTAATTTCTGCTGGCAACTTGTTGAAAATTTTCACTGACATGTGGTATGTTCCAGAACTTACAAATTCTAAGGTGGTGAATGGAGCAGTCAAACTGTCTTGATTTCGGAGGTTACGAATTTGCGTGTAATGATCTTTTGCTTTAGTGTAAAAATCTGGGTTTTGCTTAACGAAAATACTAATTTGTAAAATATATATTGAAGAAAGTGTGAGAATATTTAATTTTTTGAAATGTGGCCTACATGTCTCTCTTTGATTAATATGAACCAGTATCCTGATACACCTTTTCTGTAGAATGAAAAGACGCTCTATGTCAACACTATTGCCCCAGATGATTACACCATAACATAACCATGCATGCGCATACGCGTGATACGCAGTCAGCGCAGTTTTTAGATTAGTGGTCTTTTTTAATTGGTATAAAGCGTATGTGAATCGCGAAAGTTTACCCGAAACCCTCTCAGCATGATTTTTCCAATCTAAATTAGAGTCTAGGTTTACTCCCAGTAATGTACATGTAGTCACGGTATCATTCCATCGGCTCCGCTGCGGCTTCTTGAGTACGCTGACTTTATCCTAAGGCCCATAATTATAATCCGCTCTTGAGACTGACAGCAAGTATGAGTTTGTATCAGAAATATAGAAATATAATTTTAGTATAAAGCGAACTCCACATTTCAGATTGCTCTCAATCTTGAGATGGCTTTATAAATACGAACCTAAGATATGACTTGGTTCCCCTTGCGGTGTTTCGTGTGCTGTAGCGAAAGTTTTTGTGCGCAAGATAAGGCAGCGTGGCGCCACCACCTTATCTTGAGAGATTGTGGTCGCGATTCCCGTTCCTGCTCGATCCTGGTCAGCAAATAGCTCAGCCATTCTACGAGGCAATGCCGCCAGCATTATGGGCACGTCTGGGCGGATACCAGCGGACACGGGATCCTTAGTTAATTTTGTTATTTATGTATTGTTCTTAATAATATTATTAATATTTGTAATATACATACATACATACCTACACAAATCACGCCTTTATCCCTTATGGGGTAGGCAGATCGTCAACGACCGAAACAATGGTCGCGCTACGTCTGATATTTGAAGGTTATTTCAGATAAAAGATCAAGTAGGTATATTGCTGTGCCTACTGACAGGTTGTCAGTCCATCGTACATACATTTTGTGTTTTTCTATCACTCCCAGTCCATTATGGAATAAATATTACGAATATTACAAATTGTTTGCATTCCAAAACTGAAAGTAATCATTGCCTATGAAACTGTTTGTCTGTTTTTTTCTACCGTTTATCTGCCAAAACGCGTTGGGAACGCGCACAGACAGAACACGCGTAGTACCTACCTACGTAAAAAGCGCCCACAGTAAACGTGGTGTACATAAGCTCATATACCTTTATAGTTGACGCCACTGTTGATGGTTTTGATTTGACCTCTTTAGTGGCATGGGCTCCTGGTAGCAAAAACAGGGTGACTCGACGCACGTGGCATCGTAATAAACAGGAGAGAAAGGATCACGGAACGGTATAGGATGATACCTACCTACCGTTTTAGTGCTCACCAGTGAAACAAATTTTAAAAAATTTGTGATTTTACGCTATAGTAGGTATGAATCCCGATGTCTGTGGATTGTTCTCTAAGGTGATCTTAATTAGTCGCGGGGGTGCCAAAGTAGGACTCGAATGATACAAAACGGCGGTTTATTTTTAATAAAAGAAAAAATCGGTGGTTTATTTTTTTCTGCTATAACTCAAAAAAGGTTAGAGAATATTTATATTTGTATAGGAGATATGCTTCTTATAAAATTATCTACAAATTTGCCTTTTACGGTTTAGTGACGTGATGAATAGTTTGCGAGAAAATTAGCTCGCAATTACGACAAAAAATATTTTTGTTCCCATTTCTGTTCTATTGAGTATTGGTGTGTACAAGCAAAGGGCGAGGGCCAACGTTGCACACTAGTCGTACACCTGCTAAGGCATTAAGAAGTGTTATGTTGCCCTGGTGGCTAGACTTACAGAGTATACGTGCGTGGTAGGTTGCTTCCTAGAGGGGCAATTAATTAATTACCTTATTTTCAAACACCGAGGGTGGATCGAGAGGGCATTGCGAGGAACCCTCGTGACTAGAGGATACAAACACCAGACCCCTGACAGCAGATGGGAATCTATGCGCTGATCTCGGGGGAAAAAACCGGAATTGGCCGGGTATACCAAAAAAGGCTACCTTCCGGTTAATCCTGACCCCCGTTAAATTCGTGATTTGATACAAGAATGAAACTAATGGCAGTTTGTGATTTGACTTTATGAATGTGAAAAATTAAATTTTATTGTGACATTTCGTAATCATTTAGTTAACTAATGGCAGCAGTTAGGAAATGATATGTGCAGGAACAGGAAAACATCACTTGGTAGCTTCAAATCGGCTGAGACCTCGAAAAACGGGTTCAAAGGCCCAATTCAGAATCCCGTAAAATTCGTGATCAGATACAAGGGTGGGACTAGTGGCAACAGGTAGGTATTAATTCTTACTGTATTGAAGAATATATCAGTTTTATGAGCTCAAATCGGCCGAAACCCCGTCGCATTTAACGAACTAATGATCTTAACACAGGCATGTTTATTGCGGTATTTACCAAACAACTGGAAGAAATCTATATTATGATATAAGTAATTTCGGAATTACCTCGTTGAACACTTTCATTTCATATTATCTCACACGATATGTTTCTAAAGATTTATTTTTAACAAAAATTATAACGTCATTTCTGGTGGGTATACCACTTGGTGCATGGATATCCGCCCAATTCTAACTAAACACTTACCTGGACTCTTACAAAACATTCCTGAAAGAATATCACCATACGTGAACCTATCACTTGGTACCAGATATCAGTTTTTTTATGAAAACGATAATCTTTAGGAACCTATTTTAAGTGGTTTTGGTAATAAAATAATCTTATTCTATCGAGTGGCATGAAATAAACATACTTGTTTCATGCTTGGGGCATACTTATTACATTTAAAAATATACACATTGGTTGCACACTTAGAACACAATAAAACACGAATTAACACATATTATTAAGTTTCGGCTTATTACCTACGTCGTTATTACATACATACATACATATAATCACGCCGTTATCCCGAATGGGGTAGGCAGAGCGTAAACGACCAAAGAAAAGATCGTTCCGCCACGTCTGACAAGTTTTGAGGGCTATTTTAGACTGAAATGTGTATCGCTATAGTGACAGGTTGTCAGCCCATCGCTAAATTGCAATACACTGAAGCCCTCAAATCCCGTAGCTGGTTTTTACAGCATGCCCGGGAGGAAATGCAGCTGGCGCATTCTATGTTTTTCTCTAGCTCCCAGTCCAGCATGGAAGTTATTAGTGTGTATGAAAAATACGCAGGAGCTGTTATAATTATTTACATACATATAATCACGCCTTTATCCCTAATGGGGTAGGCAGAGCGTAAACGACCCAAACAAAGGACGTTCCGCCACGTCTGACAAAGTTTTGAGGGTTAATAATTATGATTAGGGTTTCTGGTCGAGAATTCTCGAAGTGAGATTTCCCGGAAATTTGGCCTTAGTCGAGACGAGAAAAATGTGTCGAGAAGTCGAGAACTCAAGAGATCAATTCCATAACGCATGTTGCATTTTTTGGGATTATTTTTTCTCGCACCGCGCCCCTCCCACCTCTGCTTGCCGCCCGCTACACATGACAGTGCTATTTATGTTTAAAAACATAAAAATTTAGAAACAAAACTATTAACGCCAGCGGGATTTAAACCATTTAATTGAAGCGATTTTTCAAAGTTGAATTTGATCTGTAAAGAATGATTGATAGTTAGGCCATTACGTATGAACATTAATATACTTGACTTGACTTGATTAAAAAAAATAACTAGAAAATTTTACCTGTTGTTTGTTCATTAGTTGATTTTATTACAATATTTTACTATACGATAAGAGGCTAATTGTGAGTTAAAGCTGGAGACTGATTTTTGTTTATATTATAAGAAGTTTGATTGTTATTTTGTTAAGTGTAAGACCTAATTTAAAGTTATGTTTGACAGTGTTATTTATGTTTTAAATCATGAAAATAATAATAAAAATGTTAACGCGAGCGGGATTTAAACCATTTAATTAAAACATCATTTCATATTTTTTTTATGTTGAATTTTATCAGTAAAGATTTACAGCTTGGCAAATACTATTGTAAGTACACCTAGGTACACGAAAAAGACCAGACGATTATTTTAGTTGGTTGGAGTCATATGCTAGAACGGCGAAACGATTCGCCGCCGTGCGTAAATTTTATTTCACGATTTAGATACGAGTATGTTTCGATTACAAATTTTATTTTACCACAAGATTAAAAACGACCAATGAACAGGTACATAATAAATGTTATTGATTTTGAATGTTTTGTTTTATTTGTATTAAAATGCAACAATAAATATATTTTTTTAAGAAAAAAAAAAATTGATACCTCGACAATTCCCGGGAATCTCAGGTCGAGAATTCTCGAGACCCGAGAAAAAATAAGTCTAGAAATCAGAAACTCTAATTAAGATAGATTTACAGGCAATAGTTAAACAGTTAGTATAGTTTAACATGTCATTAACATAGTATAAAACGAAGTCGCTTCCCGTGTCTGGATGTCCTTATGCTTAGATCTTTAAAACTACGCAACGGATTTTGATGCGATATTTTAATTGATAGAATGATTCAAGGAAAAGGTTTGTATGTATAATACATGTATAATAATAGCAGAAATACAATGATAAACCGTGCGAAGCGGGGGCGGGTCACTAATTGAGATATAAAACTAATTTCATAAAAAAAAAGTTTAATCAGATTTATTCAAAATCTAAAATTCTGAGCCCTAAAGATGTTACTTTGTCATCTCCAGTAGCCGTAATCTAGGGGATTGAACGAGGGTACTGGTTTATAAACAGAGCGACTGCCTTCTGACCACCGCAGCCTAAAAGGGATACCAGACCCATTCCTAGATTAGGTCAGAGTTTTCAACTTAACCGGGATCAACAGCTTAACTTGCCTTCCGAAGTTCAAATGAAATTCGAAAATCGGAGAACACTTTGGTAATCTGGCGCGTCGTGGGATTCGTATCCACTACACCATTGGGCTCTCAAGATATTTCATTTTTCTGAAAATATTTTTACAATAAACTTTGTTTAATTACGCAACTTTTGCAGGGTGTTGTGTCAAGTAAATCGATAAAAGCCTCTGGACGAGACGTACGACGTGCTCCGCCTGCTGAATACGACTGAAACACTGAAAGTTCTGATAGTGGAGTGGGCTGTCGAACCTTTCATAGAAATTTCCTTTCGTTTATGAGCTCCTGGTAGCGCTACTTCGGCATCGATGCCGAGCATGCGCAGTACCCTACACTTCTACGCAACATAAATCAAAACTACAGTAACACTTGTTCCGGTTGTAATACAGTCGATAGCCGGCTGCACTAGAGATATTGTAGTATCTACAGGTAAGATCTATGTGTGTGCTGTGTGTGTAGTGGCCCATTCCTCTACTGACACACTCATAACTACTGTTTGAACTCCTCGGTTGTCTACAATCCTGGTATAGGTGCGGGTATATTTTGCGGCTTCAGGGCACCCGCATGCGGCTATTCACATTGACTTAATTCCAATTCACAGTTCGAAAATTTTGTGTTGCGGTAAGCTAATATTATTATTCAATTTGGCTGTTACAACTGGAAT
This sequence comes from Scrobipalpa costella, assembly GCA_949820665.1. NCBI lineage: Eukaryota > Metazoa > Arthropoda > Insecta > Lepidoptera > Gelechiidae > Scrobipalpa > Scrobipalpa costella. The sequence goes on from OX463295.1 coordinate 39,973,799, forward strand.
CGAAAGGCAATTATTATACTGTTTAAAAACTATCTTATGTATTCCAGATGTATACCGAACTCTACGTAGATTTAAAGTATAACTAATAACATGATGTATGTTTTTTTTTCAATACGTGAATATTTTTTTTTGTGTGTAGTTACTATTGGCGCATCATGGTTTTTTTTCCTGGTGGGGAAGCCCTTGACTTTACCAAGTTTAGGCTACGTACAAAGTTTTTCTAGGTATAAAAAAATGTTTGTTTAAATAACTTGTATTAAGTAATACTTACCTGTTAACACATAGACTGCCTAATTAGATAAATAAGAGGTAGGTACCTAAATAAAGAAGTAGAGAGAGAAGTAATCTTTATTAGATGTCATGTAGACTTTTAAATAACAACTTTTTTAATAGTAGGTATTCTGCCGGCCATTATGCAACTACAATAAACAGAACTGAATTTAAATTGTTTGCTTTAGCGCAGGCCCTGGCCTTTATGGGTTGCTATAAACAAAAACACTAAATTTAAATTGTAGTGTCGAGTGCTTTCGTCTATAGATAAGGTGTAAATGTAACTTTAACTCAAATAAATAAATACAATACAATACAATTACTGTAACTCTTTAATTTTAATTTATAACATCTTATTTGCGTTTGAGTTGTTATTATGCAGTAAACTTAATTTCTTTATCTAGTTTTAACTTTAGCTAAGTAAATAAATTAATATTTTATTTCTTAGAGCCGGCAACTTATGTTGGCTACAACACAAAAACTCTTTGCTATGCAAATTGTATTTTTTTAATTTTATTGATTGTGTTCTGTTTCTCTCCATCAGATTCAGTACTCGTTGACCGGTAGCCATGCCCATGTGTGATTTTCTCTCTATAAGTGAAATTAAATCCTTAAAGCTTGTAAAAGTGATTCCAAGACCATATACTTGACCGTGTTCTGTGAACTCTACGACGTATTATTTATATCGCACTCTGTCACTCATAAGCAACTTCAAACTACAGTCCACTCAATACCATTGGAAGAGGTAGGCCATGTCCTGACTCCTCCAATCCTAAAAATATGGCGTAGGATACGAGTCTCCCGTACGTAAAATAACCCTGAAAATGCCGGACCACGTAGGAAAGGATGCAACTAGAAACTGAAATGGCGAATTTAGCTCCCGACCACAATCACGGGAATATTCGCCGCCAGGGACGGACTCTGGTCTACGGTTTCCCCGTACCCAATATCTGTGAAAGTGCCTGATTTTTATGCAGAACGAACAGACGTATGGTTTGCTAAACTGGAAGCTTAATTTGCGCTAGCACGCATTACAAGGGACACTACAAATATTTACCACGTCGTGTCTCACCTGGGAAGTCAGCATACTGCCGAAGTTTTGGACATTATTACTGCTCCTCCGGAGAAAGGCAAGTACGACAAGCTAAAAGGTGAGATTTTTAAGCGTGTCTCGGCATCTCAAGAGAAATAAGTGAAACAGCTGCTTGATCATGAGGAAATGGGCGATCGTAATTTTTGCGACGTCTCAGAAGTCTGGTTTCGCCGTACCCGAGGATTTTTTACGTACGATTTGGTCAAGCCGATTACCTCATTATATCCAGATGGTAGTAGCTTCACACACCGACTTGCCACTCGATAAAACGGCCGACTTGGCGGTCAACATTTTTGAGCTCGCTCCTCCTACACATTCGGTCTCAGCCGCAAGTACTAGTGATACCAAGGTTGACTTTAGATCATCGAGGCCTTACATCAACTTCGTGCGAATGTGTCCAACAGTTTTTAAGTTTACTCTTTACAAATGGAAATACGAACAAACATACAGTTTAACAAATCTTTTTTTCTATATGTTATCGAAAGGAAAAAAAATATATAGTCGCGTCATGATTATCATGTCAAACTCTTAGCGGCCAGTAGCAAATTGAGTTAGAAAAGAGTTTATAGGACCAACTACAGAGGAAAAACAGCTGGAAAAACAATATTGAAACTTTTATGACTAGTCTCACTTTTTTATCACTTACATTGTATTTGAAATAGAAAGAGACAACTAGCTATAAATTTACTATGCATACAAATATATTTTTACTTTTCCTTCAAGATTTCCTTGTTATATCAGAATAAAAACTTCTTGTACTTGCTATGGACAGACTTTAGTGACGAGCTTTTATAAGAAATCGATAAATATCGATAATAATACCTGTACACAAAGAAAATGTTACGTTCTGTCAGCGCTTGAAAGTATATAAAGACTTCTCAATTTTTAAATAAAAAGAATTAAGTTCTTTGTTTAAAAAAATATACTTAACTAAATAATCCGCGCTTTTTGAATCAGCACATGATCACATACGACGTAAATTCAAAGTATTCTCGGTAAACTCGTTAAAATATGAAATATATCTATTAAGTAAAAGAGTATCCTAACCACCCAAAACACAAGATATATTGTAAAATTTACTACAATGATGATGATAATGAAGTCCTGTTATCACTCATCAGGGACATAGGGCTCGAAGAAGGGATTCAATTTCAATTCAATTCAATTCAATTTATTCAATAACAATAATATTGTGTTTGAAATACCTACGTGTACACTAAAATTAAATTACAAACATAAGATCACAGTTACATTAAAATGTCTAATTATAATAAATAAGTAATTAATGATTATAATAGGAGAGCCCGATGGTTTAGTGGATAGGGCCGCTGCCTCCTGAGCGGGAGGTCGTGGTTCGAATCCCACCACGTACCAATGTGTTTTTCGGTTTTCGAATTTCATATGTACGTTTATTCGGCGCTTTTTCCGTGCTTCGGAAGGCACGTTAAGCCGTTGGTCCCGGTTAATATCGTTTAATACCGTAGATATTAGTCGTTAAGCCATATCAGAGGCCAGTGCTGAGCATTGGCGGCTTGAAAACTCTGACCTAATCTAGGATTGGGTCTGGTTTCCCTTATGGGTTGCGGAGGTCAGATGGCAGTCGCTCTGTGTAAACACCAGTACCCTCGTTCAATCACCTAGATTAGGAAGCCAACCCCGTGAGATACGGGATAAGGCTAGGGAGATGATGATTATAATGAAACTAAATAAGATTATGTCACTTTACATGTCAAATTAAAATATTATTAAAGTAAATAAATGTAAATTACATCGAAGGCAGCAATTGTTATCAAAAATCGTCAATGGAATACAAGCACCTTTCCAGCAAGAGAGCTTTTAATTTTTGTTGAAATTCGCTTAACTTACGTATACATTTTAATTCTGTAGGCATTTTATTAAACAATTTAACAGCCTGGTATCTAGGACAGTGAAAGACGATGTTAAAATTTGGCGAAATCACATAATTTAAGTCTTTCCGTCTAGTTGACTCTCTGAGTTCCATTTCAGGTGCAGATTCATAGATAAACCTTTTTTTTATCACGCTCGTCAACAAGATGTAAATATACAGACTTGGTAATGTTAGAATACCTAATTTTTTGAAGTGTTCTACGCACGACTCCCACGGTGGAGCTCGGACAATAGTACGTATTGCTCTCTTTTGAGTTACAAACGCTCTGTTTAAATTATATCTATAGCTATTGCCCCATAGGAGAATGCTATACCTAAACTTGGACTCAACTAATGCATAGTATACAGATTTCAACTGATCAAGGGTTAGTACGTCTCGTAAGGAGCGGAGAGCATAGCACGCAGAGCTTATGGAATTCTCAATTGATGCTACTTCTGATTTCCAATTTAACAATTCGTCAATGTATATGCCTAAAAATTTCGTTTCATTAACCATATTAATTTTATGTCCGTTGAGAGATACATCTAAATTATCATCATTACGGCTTGTAGTTTTAAAAAGAAGAACATTAGTTTTAGAGGCATTCATTTGTAGGTAATTAGCCTTGAACCAGACATCAAAGCATCCTAAAACACGGTTCACTAGCTTGTTTAAGTCATCCATACTATTAGCCGATATAACAGCATTTGTATCATCTGCAAAATTTACCAAGTTAATGTCATAATTAATATTATACACATAATTTAATAAGTCATTTATGAAAATTATAAAAAATATTGGCCCGAGGACTGAGCCCTGCGGAACCCCCCTTGTTACTTTTGTGAATTTTGATGTATGAACTATCTCAGTTCCATCTTGTGTCAAATCTTTAATTTCAATATATTGAGTACGATTAAGCAAGTAAGATTTAAACAATTCAAGTAAGTTCCCTCGTACTCCATAGTGTTCTAATTTTATTAACAATAGCTCATGACTAACTAAATCAAAAGCGGAACTTAGGTCTAGAAACAGCCCTGCAACCTTTTTCTTTGCATTAATTTGTCTCATGATGTCGTCAATGAGGGTTTCAATTGCGTCAGTTGTGCCAATACCTCTTTGAAATCCAAACTGTCTCGAATGTAATATATTATTGCAACTCAAGTGAGATGTAAGTCTATTCTTCAGAAGTTTTTCTAATATTTTGCCAACCACTGGGAGCAGCGAAATGGGCCTATAGTTTTTGGGATCAGTGACGGTGTTTTTTTTTTGCACTGGGGATAACTTTGGCTAATTTAAATTGATCGGGGAATATATTTTGATTTAAACATAAATTGAATAAATACGCAATTGGTTTTGCTAAAATGTCAATATTTTCTTTTATAATTGTTATTGGAATGTCATCTGACCCGGTAGATTTTTTATTTTTCATTTCACTAACAATTTTCTGTATTTCCTTTTGACTAGTTTTTCTACATTCAATGTCAGTATCAATCCGCTTTGTGTTCTCCAGTAGAAGAGCTATAGAATCGCTGCAATTTACATTGGTTTTACCTTTACCATGGTCAAATAAATCATTAAATATTTCTGAAATATCCTTAGGGTTTGTTATTATATCATCGTTTAATTTAAGTATAAGCTTGTTCTGTTTGCGTATTTGTTTTTTGTTACTGTGTTTATTAACAATTTTCCAAATAGCCTTTGTAGAATTTTGTGCTTGATGTATCTCGTCCTGAACTGACGACAACCTAGCGCAACGTAATACTTTTCTATATAATTTTATGTAACTTATTTTATAATTGACTATTGATGGATGGCAGTTTTCTTTATTAATGTTACATATTACTCGTTTAAATTTACTAGACTCTCGTACGCCTTTTGTGATCCACCGTATTTTATTACACTTTTTCAAATTAATTTTTCTATTTACTTTTTTAAAGCTCTCACTAAATATAACGTAAAACTTTTTTAAAAATGAATTTATTCCTAGCAAGGACCAGTCTGTATCTTTCACCTTTCTGCGAAACGTATTTTTATTTTTTGCACTGAAATTACGAGTTTTAATAAAAATTACTGGTTCTTGCCACTTCTTACTGGTGAACGTTTCCGTAAAAATTGGAGTTAGAATAGCTGCATGACCATCCGAGAAACCATTATGGTCCACACTAACCTCGCCCACCATATCATCATCTAAGTTAGTAAAAACATTGTCAATGCATGATTCACTGTCGTTTCGTCTGAATGTTATAGTACTATCAATAAGGTGCCTAAAATTATAGCTTCTTAGAATATTCAAGAGTTCTCTTTTCTCATTGTCGTCAGCAAGCATGTTGATATTAAAATCGCCGCAAATTACGCATCTCTTACTAAAAAAGTGTTGTAAAAACAGTTCCAGCCTTTCTAGAAATTTCGTCTGATTAGTGTTATTTTGGTAGCAGCAAAATACATTTACATTCGATTCTAAGTCCAAAAAGCCGCATATTTCAAAGTAATCAACCCTACTGAACTTTTTACAGTCAATTACTTTAAATTGTCTATTTCTCTCAACTAAGATAAGATTTGCACTGCTCTCGATTTTGCGCGATAACTTCTAGGTCTTCCCAGCCGAGACCAGTTGATGCGGCCTCTTTTTCGACAGAGCGCCTCCAGGTGGTACGTGGGCGGCCCGGTCTCCGTGTTCCATACGTTTGCCATGACAACCCTTGCTTGGATATATGGTTGTTTGGGTGTCTAATCCAGGGCCATTTTCTAAGAAGGATGTCTATGGATATTTGGTCAGTCAACTCCCCCAGTCTTACGTTAGAAATGGTTCTTGGCCAGTAGATACCCAGTATGCGCCGCAAACATTTGTTCCTATGTCCTGTAAAAAAAACTTTTCTTATCTGCGTTTTCAAAACCGCAGTTTTGTACAGCAGACTTTGCAACAACCGCGGCGGTATCACAGCTTACGAGTTTTCACAGCTTTGGCGGCACCCAACTTGCACTTACTTTGAGAGACCACAGATAGTAGTTTACAATAAGGTTTGTTATAAATAATCGATAGACTTATTTAGTATAGTTTAATCGATAGATTAAACCAGACTATTCAACGTATTTACACTATTTAAATAAAATTTTAATTTTCCAGTCATGAAATTACGACCAGTCTTTACGACATTTCCCGCGCTTTTTTCTAATAAATACCTTTAGTTGAAGGACTATAAAATATATTTACTTTATAAATAAATTAAACCATACCGAAAACATATTAAAGTTCCCTCGTCGATACATTTTGCCGTTTTTTTTTTTAATAAAATAGTCTACTATATGTAATTTGAAATTGCTTGTGATATTACTGGAGTGCGCGCAGCCGTTTCAAAATATCGAGCTAATCAAAATACATACAAAAATAACTATGTTGTAAACGAATAACTGCGATCTGTTGTACTTTCTGTTAACAGTAAACTGGTTTTTTTTCTTTCATGTAAAGGGAGAGTTAATCAGTAATGTGCAATACCGAGCAGTCTGATATGATAGTGTTCATCCCGAGAGGTATCTATTTACTTTTATTTACGGGATTCAATGGGTAATGGTATCCTAAACATATTAAAGATATAAACAAAGCTATTAGCATTTTTTTTCTGTCAATTACATACATACATACATAAAATCACGCCTTTATCCCTTACGGGGTAGGCAGAGCGTCAAACTCCTCGTAAAAGGCGCTTTCGCCACGTCTGACAAAAATTGAGGGCAATTTTAGATTGTAATGTGTATTGCTATAGTGACAGGTTGTCAGCCCATCGCCTAAATTACAATACACTGTAACCCTCGAGTCCCTTTTGCTGACTTCTACAGCATGCCCGGGAGGAAGGGCAGCTGGAACATTCTATGTTTTTCTATCTCTCCCAGTCCAGCATTTCTGTCAATTACATTTCTTATTTGACCTTAAAAACAAACTGTTTTATTTAAATGTAGTTACGAACTCGCTTTTCAGGTAGTATCTTTGAAGTATTGCGCCTGTTATGTAGTATGTAAAATGTTTTATAGGCAGACGTGAATGTTTTGATGGTTCCCACTTTTATCTTGACGACAGCTTTTACGTACAGACCTACAATTCATTAAATATTTCATTCTTCGGAAATCTGTAAATAGCAAAAGCACAACAGTAATGGTATTAGGAAGTAATAGTATTATAACGAACATTAACATTAGTTTTGGGACACTTTATCAACCAGTTGCTTTAAAAATATCGATCTCAAAATTACAGCACTATTACTAACATTACATTATTTTATTATATTTAGATCAAAAGCTATTAAATCAATGTGTTGAGTATTATCCCGTATCTTGCGGGGTCGGCTACCTAATCCAGGGGATTGAACGAGGGTACTGGTTTTTACACAAAGCGCCTGCCATCTGACCTCCGCAACCCAGAAGGGAAACCAGACACAGTTTTCAAGTCGCCAATGCTTAGCACTGGCCTCTGATATGGCTTAACGACTAATATCTACGGTATTAAACGATATTAACCGGGACCAACGGCTTAACGTGCCTTCCGAAGCACGGAAAAAGCGCCGAATAAACGTACATATGAAATTCGAAAACCGAAAAACACATTGGTACGTGGTGGGATTCTAACCACGACCTCCTGCTCAGGAGGCAGCGGCCCTATCCACTACACCATCGGGCTCTTTTTATATTTATAGACAGTATGGTTATAAAAAAATATATATTTCAGTATTGTTTTTTTTTTTTTTCAATACTCAGATCTTTTTTTTAGCATCTCTTTGATACCTACTGGCCGCTAGGATTTTGACATGCATGTTAAGATAAATTTATAAATACCTATAATACTAATGCAAACTAATTCATATTTTTGTATGTTTGTTTGTAAAACTATTTGTAAAGCGTAAACTTAAAAACTGGGGGACTAATTAAAAAAAAATACTTTATAGTCAGAAAATTTAATAAACCAGAAGAAATCTAGGCTACTTTAAACCGTAGGGAAAAAATGTTGCTCTCACAAAAAATCTGTCAGCCTGCAGAAAACCCGAGGGGCAACTAGTGTTCGGCCTGCACTGCCACGCAACAGAAGGAAAAAATACAGCAATACGGAATTATTAAGGCTTTTTCACAATGTACAAATCACCGGATTATCAGTTTTAATTGGTCAAGTCTTAGTTCAAATTTAGTTAGGTCAAGATTTAAAAAACCACAATAAATCGTTTTACATTTTTTAGTTTTTTAACTAAAACTGATGATATAGAAGTCCGTTTTTAAATTCTGAAATAACTAGCAACCCGCCCCGGTTTCCCACGGAAATTATCAGTGTTTCTCTGCTATATTATACATGTATTATACATATAAACTTTTCTCTTGAATCACTCTATCTATTAAAAGAAACCGCATCAAAATCCGTTGCGAAGTTTTAAAGATTTATGCATAAAAAGGGATATAGGGACAGAGAACGCGACTTTGTTTTATACTATGTAGTGATGATAGCTATAAATATAATTTATTTTCTTTTTTAAAGGTAATTTTTGTAAATTGTAACAAAAATTAAAATCTGTCCGACTTCCAAAAATTTTTTTTTGCCGTACATAATATGTCAATGAGTTGGTTAACCGCCCTGTAGTTCGATAAAAGTCAGTAATAACCTATCTAAACTATTAAACAAATGAAAGTTATCACTAGATAAGTCTTATCTTCTTGGTTTTGTAAGCAAAACTGAGAGAAATTTTTAGAGTTGACTAGTTGACGCTCTCAGTATCATTTTGGCAATACAATGAACGTTAAACCTTTTTTCCAAAAGAAATAATAATATAAACAATTTACTATTACTACAATAGTAGGCAATAAGAAACAATTATTATCAATGAACGCCCGTATCTAATAAAAAGTTAGTGCCGATACAAATTTACATTCGGCGAGTGTTGGTGCAGAGGGCGGCTCGCAAAACTCGGTAACAAATGCTTGGTACTGGGCATGGTAAAGACACATTGTGAGGGCTTATTAAAAAGGCCCTGTCATCAGTTTGGCACAGATCTCGCAAACTTAAACGTAGATTAGTTTTTGCACGATACCGTTGTATTTTATGGGCGGAGCGTTTTGTGGATCTAGATAAATCAGTTACCTACGTACGGAAAACACCAAACTATCGGGGCGGGCATTTACATAGAAAACTCGCCACGTCTGTATAGAACAATACCTTTAGAAAAATTCGCCAGCGTTTTCCAGGCTGAGGTGCAGGCCATCCTGGAATGCGCCGGCGAGTTAGAAAATATAGAACTGACACCAGAAATCATAATCTATAGTGACAGTCAGGCAGCATTAAAAGCGTTAAATAAAACCTGTACAACCTCTGCATTAGACAAAGAATGCAAACTGACTCTAAACATATTATGTACCAAAACTAGTTTCATAGTACATATTCAAACGACAGACCTGTTTTTGCTCCTCAAATATTTGCTTAGAAATCCACTTAAAAGTGTATCTCTACAGTCAAATTCTATATATTTTATCAAAGTGAAAAAGAACTAAGTTAGTGGTGCAATTAGTTTTTCTAGTCTTATCCTGTCTGCAGTGATATAAGTGAAAACATTTCGAAAAGCTCCGTTATTGTTGTGTGTTGTCCCTGACCTACGCAACTCGCGCCCGGTTACTGTGTGTGCGTGAGTCATCACTCATCGCTGGTGCATATCCATCGATCGCTTCTAAAACTGTTTGGCGTGGGAACTGCGAACTTACGCGGCAACGTATTGCAACGTACTACCAAACTATCGTTTATTATCGCCCAATTTACCCACCTTATTAAAATAACCATGTCAACAAACTGTTATGCTTGTAACAAAGCAATACTTTCTCTGGAATACATGGGATGGGAATCTAAATTGTGATAAAACATTTCACTTGGAATGTTTGTCGATCGCCACGCAAGCTTTTGCAGAGCTTACTGAGGAATATAAACACGCCTGGAATTGTCCACTGTGCATTTCTTCTTTGCCATAAGGAAACAACACGGGCACCCCGGTTCGAAACCAGTCACTTCAAAACCTAAACAATACCTACTCAAAGGATGAGGACATAAATGTTAATAAAGTACGAGGTTGCAGCACTCAAACCAGCAACCAGGAGACTGTCAACATGTCTACAATTCTGTGCGAAATTCAACAACACTGGCTGGATATCCTGGCAGTTAAAGAACAAAGTGCCGAAATTAGCATCCTGCAAGCAGAAGTGCTGGATCTCAAAAATCAACTTGCGTCAATCCCTACCTCAGTGTTTAGCAAATTAGGGCTAAAATTTAGATTATGGACCGTCGAGTTGGCGGTTCCCGATTGATTTATGGAAGAAGCTTGAGGTATAAGGAGTATTTGTGCAAAGTCTTAAGTTGCGGAGCCCCGTAGATTTTAAGTTTTTTTTTTTGAAATTTCAATAATTTTACGCCATTTTCGAGATATCAGACAGACTCCATTTTGGACTGTCAAGCGTTTTGATACTGGCAAAGGTTTTGTTCATACAGCCTTATTACAATAAAATTATATGTTGTAAATAAATGTCAGTTTATGTGTAATTTAGTTGTAATTAAATAATTTATACTGAAAAATCAATAAAAATATGCTAAATTAAGACTACTAGCGGCATGTCTGTTGTACTGTATAGTTTAATAGTAAATATGTTCACTTTTTTATTAAAATCACTTAATATTTTTGATATTTTTTATAGTTTAATTAATTACACATTACACGCTTACACAAACACATACACAAAAACACTTACTTTTACCCAATTAAAATTATCTCTATACTGTCCAAGTTTTATATTTAAAATACAAACCAGACTGCTTACACAGAGATTTCTTACATTAGAAATATGTCGTCAGTCCATACCTCTTTTTGCAACTGATATTATTACTCAATTAACACGTTCACTGTGCAACCGAAAATCAGACATTGTCCCCTCACGTGTTTTAATTTTTTTTTCTTAATAGATTGGTATGATGTGTACATAGACATATTATACCATTATTTTAGTTTTTGGAAACTGGTTTCCTAGATTTTCATGTTTTTCTTAGTGCACCACATGTGATGCACGCACGTAATACTTACAAACGTAGTACCATCACTATTGGTTTTTGAGGGTAGATTGAGATTTATACGAAAATATAAGTCAGCCAAGGGTGACGTATCAGTACCAAAACAAATGAAGTGAGTGGAACTTATAATTACGTTTGTTTGTTTTTTTTTTTCCTAAAAAGTTGTGATTTACAATGAAACGCTCCAGCCCTCAAGGTAAACACATATCAAAGTATACGTGAATTGTTTGTATTTGTATTTCAATTTTGAGATCATTATTCGAAATACAATAAAAAAAGTATAGTCGATTTTTTGGTTTCATTTTGACATGATGTCCTGGCAACACCATTCAAAAAGTGCTCCCGGTAATCACATGGTCTTTTTCACAATTTCATTGTCCATACGTGTAACGCAAATAATTGGTTTGAATTCATACGTGCAAGATTTTGGAAGCCTAGAACTTCACAAGGTGGCGTGTACCACATTTGATGCACGCACGTTTCAGGTATACCTCGCAATGCATCACATGTGATGCACGCACAGTGAACGTGTTAATAGGTGAAATTGAACTCTCACACTTGATTACCACTTTTCGCTTTTTGATTCCAGCACGCCTGTGGTTTTTATTTTTCATTTGTATGAATGGCTTCAATTAACCTAGATATTATACGCGACATTGATGATGGATATTCAATTGATTGTAGAGAGTTCTATGTAGTGGAACATTGCAAGAGCGAACTCATTTCTTATAATTTTAAAGTACTGACCTATAATATTCGAAGTATAAGTAGAAACTTGCCCCTGTTTTTAATAGCACTAAAAAGACTTGATTTATTTTTCGATGTTATTATTCTCACCGAATGTTGGCTGCCCGGTGCTCATGCAATTGGTCAGATTCCCGGATACTGTGCGTATAATACTAGCAAGCATAATAATAAATGTGGAGGTGTAACTGTATACGTTAGTGATAAGTGGCATCCTAAAGTGTATAAACCGGATTTTGCTGGCCTTGTCGTTGAAATCTCTGATACTTTTGCGCTCTTGTCGGTGTACAGATCGCCATCCTTTCATAATCTCAATATATTTTTTCAGTCCCTTGATAACATATTATCGACGCTCAAAAACAAACCTAGTTTGATGTTGGCAGGTGACTTGAACATCAGTATCTTGGATCATGATAGGGAAGACCCTACTGACTATTTAAATCTTCTTGCTCAATATGGGATGATCCCTGCAATATCCGCACCTACGCGTTTGGCCTCAGGAAGGTGTGTGGACCACATATTTGTTAAACTGACCTCCGACGAGGTGTTGGGCACTGTGGGTCACATTGACTTAACTGATCACAGCCTAGCCATGTGCGGTTTTACTTATTCTCATCCAATTCCGAAACAACGATCTAGAATTATTACTCTAATTGACTATGCTGGTGTAGCAAATGATCTTAAATCAATAGATTGGACTTGTGTAACGCAAGCCCAGGATGTGAATGTTGCAGCCCGTGAACTAACCAACTCGATCGAGGTCTCTGTTAGCCGAAATTCAACAAAGAAAAGAGTAAGTCGTTCAAAATTTATTATCAAACCCTGGATTACTCCAGGAATCCTGCGTTGTATGCGGCATCGTGACCGTTTGCATCTAGAATGGCGCAAAAATCCAAAAGATAAAATTAAAGAACACGTATATAAGCGATATAGAAATTATTTCTGCACACTTTTACGTAACCTCAAGGCGGCTCACGACGGTAAAGAATTAAATGACAACAAAAGAAATCTTAGAGCGTTTTGGAAAACCATTAATGGAATCACGAATGTTACTACCAAGCGTATTGATGCGACTGAACTCACCACGATATCCAATAATACACGTGAATCACTGAACCAGTTCAATGAACACTTTGCAAACGTGGGAGTCAATCTGGCTAATCACCTGTTAACAGAAATAAATAAATCCCAAGAGAGTCTCCTAAACGATCTTAAGCTAGGTAATCCTTTCCCAAAGTAGTTTTTTATGAATCCAACTGATGTTTATGAAGTTTCTCGTAGTATAGATAATTTAAAGGCTAATACTGCAGCTGGCATTGACCACAAAATAAGAAGTTTACAGAAAGTTCGCTCCCGCCGTTCTCGAATATAACAACCTAAACTGACTTGACTCCTTAGGGTTGCTACAGTACTAACTCTGAATATTGAAATAAAGTAGGTTAGGTGCTTTATCTTTACACCGCTTCGTTTACACATTTATCTTATCGATCTTATCATACTTACATGCCTAAATGGGTAGACAGAGCATCATTTATCTAAAAGCTTATTCATAGGTTTACAATAGATCTCGACTCGACGTCACACACGAAACGGTAAAACGATGGTGACTTGCCACAATTTTACAAGTGCATTGTGCTATGGTGTTATACCTACCTAGTAGGTATAGTACCTACCTATCGCCGAAAACAGAAATGTAAAAAAGTGCACCAAGTCCAACCCAAACAAAAATGTAAAATAGTAGGTAATACCAAGCATGGATCAGCGTATCGAAGATAAGTAGGTAAGTAAGTATCTAGATTTATTCAAGCGTCTCCTGCGCGGTCACCTGCGGCGGCCTAACCGAAAAAGATAATAGGTAGGTATAGGTACCTACCATATTATTAACCTAAAACACTGGTGTTATACCAGTGAACGATAAGTTGAGGAAAAAGTAAAAGCCCATTTCCGCTGAGTTTGAATATGCAATAAATGAAATCTTTATAAACCTTATTATAAACTACTACCAAGAAAAAACGGAGTTTTACCTACCTTTCAACATCTTTAGGGTACTTGAAGAACGTACCTATGATCACATTTTATTGTTGTATTCAGACAACCGAACACACTGCAACTGTAATAATAACGAGTATCCATTTTTTCCGTACGTAGCTAACACTCGCGACAGTCGGACAGAACACCTGCCCCATTCTGCCCCAGAACGCCTGTAAACGCAACGTCAATGTGTGCGTGAGCAAAATGGCGCTTAGTTCCGAGTGGACTATCTGTCTCGGCGCGCGCCGCCGCATACCTAATTTGTGCATTGACGGTATAAGTGTCTCTGTTGTCAAGTCTTTAAGGGATATTATTGCCCCTCCGCTCACGTATGTCATTAACCAGAGCATTTCGTCAGGTATTGTCCCATATAACTGGAAATTAGCACTTATAACTCCAATTCACAAAAGTGGAGATGACAAGAAACCAGAAAACTACAGACTCATATCTCTGCTTTCAGTATTCTCAAAAGTTCTAGAGAAAATCGTAAATAAGCGTTTGATAGGACATTTGGAGTCAAACGGCCTTCTCTCCATATCATATCATATCATATCATATCATTTTTATTGGTAAATATTATTTACACGTCATTTGACAATATTATCATTTAAAATAATATTAAATAATCTCATTTAAGTAATTTATACTTACAATTCATTTTTAAAATTAATACATTTCTAAAAATAATCCATAATAATATTTACAATTTGACTCAATGTATATTTAAAAGTTCATCCATTGAGTAGAACGCCTGCTCAATTAACCATTTTTTGAGCCTATGCTTAAAACTATTGTCACTTCTTGCATCAGTAACATCTGGAGGCAATTTATTGTACACTTTTGGCCCGATAACATATGTTAGTTTACCAGTTTTAGTGAGTCTGTGTTTAATAGTGACTAGATCATTAGCATTTCGTGTGCTATACTTGTGGATATCTCTATGTCTTTTGTATAAATTTAGATTTTTTCGCACAAACATCGCAACATCTAATATAATTTGAGACGGCAGAGTTAAAATTTTCAAAGTTGTAAAGTAGGGACGAGCTGAGCAGTCTTGCGGTATATGGGCGAGCAATCGGACTGCACGTTTTTGCGCAACAAATACTTGATGCCACTCGGCCGCACAGCCCCACAGTTCGGCGCCGTATTGCAGTAACGAATGTACCACGGCAAAATAACACTTCCGCGCTATATCCGGCGATACACAACTTGTTATCTTCCGTAAAGCAAAACAAGCTCCACTCAGTCTACTGCAGACTTTTTCAATATGGGGTTCCCACGTCATGGTTCTGTCAATCTGAAAACCAAGGAAACATGTAGATTCTACTTGGTCCAGTGTGACTCCTTTTATTTGAACATTGAACTGCTTACATACCCTACCAGATAAGTCAAAGTCTATGAAGTGGGTCTTTGTAGGATTTAATACAAGACCATCCACTAATCAATATGGCTTCAGACAAGGAAGATCTACAGAAGAAGCTGTGAACGAGCTGGTCAATTCAGTCTCTAGTAATCTCGATAAAAAGTTAAGAGTTGTGGGGGTGTTCCTTGATCTGGCCAAAGCATTTGATACCGTTTCGGTCCCAATCCTCTTAAAAAAACCCACTCCCACTGGATTGGTTTGGAAGCTACCTCACAAATAGACGTCTGTGTCTAAGGGTTGGTGAACATATCAGTGACGAGTTGCCTATCCACTATGGTGTTCCACAAGGGAGCGTCCTTGGCCCTGCACTGTTTATTATCTACGTTAATGATATTCACAATATTCTTTCACAGAGAGTCAAAGTTATTTATTATGCTGATGACACTGTTTTACTTTTTGAGGAAGAGTCTTGGTTAGCAGCGTTTGATAGTGCGGAACGAGGCATGAGTCTTATAAAATCCTGGCTTAATAATAATCTCCTATCATTAAACGCTGCTAAGACTAAATATATTTGTTTTCACAAAACATTAGCTTCAAAACCTCCACGATTCCTGCAGATCCAAATTCACTCTTCTTGCACCACGGATTCATGTCACTGTCCGGCTATCGAAAGAGTGGAAACAATAAAATACCTTGGTGTGACCATCGACCAGCACCTCTCGTTTGAGGCTCATATTGGCGTCACAGCTTTGCGAACCAGAAAACTAATCCACGTAATGAAGTCCTTGCGTGATTCTGCAGATATGCTTGTATTACAAATAGTGTACAAGGCCTTAGTGGAGTCTGTTATCTGCTACTGCATCTCTGCATGGGGTGGAGCTGGAGTTTCTCATCTAATAACTTTGGAGCGTGCTCAACGAGCCGTTTTAAAGGTCATGCTCAGGAGACCCTTTCGATACCCAACTGATTCCCTCTTCCGGGATGCGGAGGTCCTGTGTGTTCGTTAACTATACTTATTGAAGGTAGTTCTTAAGACACATCGTGAAATTCTTAATTCTCACAAATACTCAGACATGTTAAAAAAGAGAAATTTCAAAGTGGAGCCACTTTTTGTTCAAAGCAGGTTTGCTCAGCACCACTTGAATTATATGTCTGGGTTCATCTACAACAAAATTGTCAAGTGCTGTGAAATCAAACACTGTTCAGTGAGACAGGCCAAAATAATTGTGACCAAGCATCTAAAGACACTCTCTTATACAAAGACTGAAGCTTTGCTAGAACAGCTGATCTAATTACTAAAAATTCTCAACAACACATACAGACACAAACACACACATGTACTCAAACTTACACATATTTTTTCTTATATATGTAATTCGAACTAATTTGAATACCCAATGATAACTGTTATACCTATTAATGCTATTTTTACTGTTATACTTAATAATCTTATTTTAATTTTATTCTATTATAGTAACTGTTTTTCCTTTTTTGTAATAATCTGTTATAATAACTCTGGTCTGTCATAACTACTTATGTTTGCTACTGTATAGTGCCCACAATACAGGCTGTGCCTAGTGTGGGAACTATTGTAACTGCTTCATGTGAGACTTTTTGATGAATAAATTATTTGTATTTGTATTTAGTATCACAATTGCCTGAGTGCCAGGGCACCAAGACAATGAAGGAAATGAGATAGCAGACAAATTGGCCAGGACCGGGACAGATGCGACCTTTATGGGCCCTGAACCATGTCTACCAATTCCAGGCCAAACAACAAAAGGCGTTATTAATATAAAAATTAAAAACGATAGTAACAGTAGATGGAATAAGTTACAGTCCTGTCGACAATATAACCTTTTCATAAAAATATAAGATTATAAACATATGTTTAAAATAAAACTTACTAGCTACTTAATTAAACTAAATCTAACATCCCGTCCCGACTCATACCAGGTCCAAACGTGCCCATTGCGCTGGCCGCGTTGCCACGTTGAATAGCCAACGAAATTTGTTGGACCAAGTATGAGCCGGCCCGAGGATCACCACCACGGTCCCGCAAGCGAAGCCCAATCTGATGGACAAACTTTTTTGCTTCCGCACCCCAAGCGCCCGAAGTCTCCACCGCGAAAGGAACAAAATCGTAATTTTGCATTAGGTCATGGTACTTTGCCCGTTTTTGACTTGCTAGCCACTCTGCTGCTGAACCAGCTGATCGAGTCGTTTTGGGAAGGTGAGAGGCAGCGTACGTACACGCACATGTTGCATCCCATAGGAGACATTTTCCCTTTTTCCACGGGACTAGCGTGAGGCCATCGGGTCTCCTTCCATCAGTCCGTGATAACCCTGGTGGCTCGAGGACGCAAGGAATGTTAGCAGACACCATGGCACGCCGAATTAGATCATTAATAGCGTGATGTCTTGGATGTCTGCCCGCGCTGAGTCTGCAGCTTAGTCCATGGTGACCACTAGCATCTACCTGCACTCCACACCTGCACGCATGTGGCTCGCATAGACTACACCCGAGCCGAAGTGCCGCCGCTATCCGCAATGAATTGTTATCCAGCAATGTCCCGAGGTGCGGTGAAGGTAATGCATGAAGCCATGCGCCAGACTCGTGGCAAGAAATCGCTTTCAGCCGGGCCAGATCTGCACCAGAGGAAGACTCAATTAAATCATTGAGCACCGATTTCGCCCACAAGTCGTCCCAGGACCTTTGTACCTCGGGTCTGTCAGGGGGTGGGGAGTTAGGGCAAACCGCAGTCCAGGCCGTCAGAGCCTCATTCTGAAAAGGAATATCGAAAGCGTCACCTTGGTTAGATAAAATAAGTGTGACGAGTTTTAAAACCCCATTCGCAGAAGACAAAAAGGCCGACGGACCGGTATCCTGCACTCGCCTAACACCCAGACCACCATGACGTACAGGTAAACACGCTTGTTGCCATTCCCGCTCGCTAAGTCTAATGTTAAGCACCGTTTCGAGTGTGTTCTTGAGTACTTCATCCAAAGCGACCACTGTTTGGGGAAAGAGCCATGTCGGGCACGTTCTGATCGTGTATATCAACTTGGGCAACGACAAACAGTTTCATAAAATACCTAGATTTGCGGACTGAACAAACACCTACACACTATGAGACTAATAGATAACCCAAATTGCCCTGAGTGCGGACAGGAGGAAAGCAGTTTCCTCTTCTTAGCCGAATGTCCTAGCTACTCACTGCCAAGATGGGAATACTTAGGAACTGACAAACTAGAGACAAAGGACTTAGAAAAAAATTTCCTTAGTAGGCATTCTGCACTTCTGCAGGGCCATCGGAAGATTCGAGGAGGTGACGCTGACGGAGCACCAGTGAACCCCACTGGGAACCATTTCACTCAATTCCCAGTGGTGGAGCACTCTCCACCACTGGGAATTGAGTGAAATGGTTCCAACATCAGGAGCTGATCACCCGTCTGCGTGCATCGCAGCCGTCCCACCAAGAAGAAGAAGAAGAACTCGTTAGGATATGATTCTCAAATACATGGCGGTTTAAACGGAGCACTCAATTCATTAGGTGTCTTAACTGAGTGATCTACAAAATGTGAGTTTGATCGGAGAATTACGTAAATATAAGATTTTTATCTTGTAGTTTGATTGTTTTGCGAATTAGTAAAATATAAATAATGGCTCAAACGCTTACCCTTGAAAAATAAACGAAAGTTGTTTTTTTTAGTATCGTTTGAACTGAGTGCTCGTACATTGAAGCAATTTAGATCAATCCTTTTTACCATTTTTTAACTAAAATATGAAATATCATTCGTTGTTCTAGATGTAATACTTTAATAGAAAATCCATTTTTATTTTTTTCCCACAAGTTATTTTTTTAATTATTGTAGGGTGACCAGAAGTTAAAAATTACGGGACAAAATAAGATATGAAATTCGGTGGGACGATGATTCAACGGGTGTTTGTTTTATATTAATAAAATACGTACCATATATTGAACATACATACATACATATGATCACGCCTTTATCCCTAATGGGGTAGGCAGAGCGTAAACGACCCAAACAAAGGTCGTTCCGCCACTTCTGACAAAGTTTTGAGGGTTATTTAAGATAGATTTGTAAGTATATTGCTGTAGTGACAGGTTGTCAGCCCATCGCCTAAGTTACAATATACTCAAACTCTCGGATCCCTTAGCTGGTTTTTACAGCATACCCGGGAGGACATGCAGCTGGCACATTCTATGTTTTTCTCTCGCTCCCAGGCTAACATGGAAGAAATATATATATTGAAAATATGTTTTAATTATGTACCTAAGGAAGATAGAAGCAAAGGAAGGCGCTACCGTATGATTCGGATAGATATACCTGCTATGAGTCTGTTGAGCATTGGAATGTGAATCACGTTTAGGTTAGCGTAGGTAAGATTAGATTAATTAGGGTTACTACAGAAATAAATATACTGAAGACTAGGCTGCATGGGCTCACACTCATTGCCTACCCTTCATGGTAGAACTATTAAAAAATACAGTTTTAGAATAAAGATTGTCTATCATCTATGAATAAAAGTAAACAAGAAAAAGCGCGGGAAACGTCGTCGGTGGAGGTCGATCGATCCGGTTTTTTATTATTTTTTATTGTTTTTTGCCCTTATTCTTTCTAAAATATGATCAGTTAATTGATAAAATTTGTAGTATAGTAGTTTATTATTATTTTCTTTGTTTATATCTTGTAAATATATAATAGTGTAAAAATTCTTCTTTGTCGAATGGTAAGTTCTTGATATCTTATTATTATGCCGCCTCCGGATGATCCCGGAGGCACTGACGATCCTGGTGGGACAAAAAATTTAAACAATGTTATTGAGGTCGGTTACAGTGTAACTATTTCGAACGAATATAATGATACTAGTATGGACACTGATGATAGGTTATTCAAGGATACAACCCAAAGCGCGCGCAAACGTAGTGGAAGGGAATTGACACCCGATGATTGCAATTGCTTAAAAGAGGTTTTTAAAAATTCCGTTAAAAATTCAGAGAATAACCAGAAACATCCTTGTAATATTCATCCTAGACCAAACTCAGGTAATGATTTTAAACTCGCAGACAAAACTCAAAATAATATTCAGACGAAATCTACTTCTCATTTTGAAAATGTAACTAACAGACATAGTCAAGCAAAAGATAACGACAAAGAAAAAAAAGATTCATCCCCCCTATTACAAGGGAATTCTAACCCGGCTCGCATACGGTATCAATCATCTGATGCTGCCCCATTTGTTGTGCATATTCAAAGAAAAATGGTATCCCAAAACGATAATGTCTTCATCCAGTAACATTTGATAATTTTTTAAAAATAAATTCATTCAAAAATGATGTTGACGGAAGCCTAAAGCGAATTAGAAGAAACAGAGTTTCCATGTCGTTTTCATATTTTGAAGATGCCAATTCTTTCTTAGACAGCTCAGCTTTTGTAGAGCAAGGACACCCCGATGCTTCAAGTGTGGACAAGAAACCCATGAGGGAAATAAATGTCTGGTTAGTGACGATGACATCCATTGCTGCTTGTGCAATGGATCTCATAACGCAACGGATAGAAAATGTCTTAAATTTGCAAGACAAAAATGTATAAAAGAAACAATTGCAAAAAACTGTTTGTCATATGCAGAAGCTTCTAAAATGCACCCGCAAAATTTCTAAAATATCTTATGCAGATGCATTACTTTCTACACCAATCATTCCGCCTGTAGTATCAGCTAATTATCAAAATAATGGTCCTATTAATCAGAACATGAACACGTCCTACACTAAAACAGTTTTTTCAAAACCCCGTGTTCCTGATCCTCCTTCTTCTAAAGGGTATGATGTAATTGCGCATAAAGCTCTCGTAAAAGATTTTAGTATTCCGTCATCACCTAATGGATGTGCTCTAGTAGCGAATAGTAATAGTTCAGATTCCTCAGTCACTTCTACCATTGAACAAAATATAATGATTCTATTAAAAACTTTGTTACAATCTAATTTATCACCGTCCCACGCTGCCCCATCAGATGATGTAGTCATTCATCAATCTAACAACAATGAAAATGAATTTGAAAATTCTCCAGTGGAGCTGCAAAAGCGCAGCTCCTAAGAAACTTGTTATTTTTTATTTTATAAATTCGTATAAACCATTTCTCTTGTCTCTGCAAGAGGCTTGGTTCATAACGTTACACAAATAAAAATAATACTGTTGCAATCATTGACGACAATAGTCCTAAAAATTGTATTCATGGTTTAGTTGCTTCATCTGCATGCGATCTTTTAGATACGAGGGGCGGCTGATATAAAATCTACTTTGTTAAAGAAAGTTTTGAAAATCGAACTGGCCATTGCAAAATCATATTCTATATTTATTCCTTTTTCAAAATTATGACGCTTATTTTTTTTAGCTTGATTTTGTTTTTTTGGCGCGGCTTTGATTTCACCATGTCGAAAGAAAATTGCAAAATGATGAAATTTGAGCATCGAGCAGTGATTAAATTCCTAAGTAAAGAAGGAAATACGCCTACGCAGATCAGAGAGCGCATGTTAAAGGTGTTTGGTGATTCAAGTCCTTCTGAATTCGTCATAAAGTTTTGGTCGAAGCAATTTAAACATGGCCGTGAGAGCCTGGAAGACGACACACGTAGTGGAAGGCCAATTTCTGCTGTTACCGCAGATAATGTTGAAAAGGTGAAGAACCTGATTCTTGCAGATCGGCGAATCAAGCAGTGGGAGATAGCCAGAGATGTGGGCATTAGCAAGGAACGAGTTCATGAAATTATTCACGAACATTTGGGCATGTCCAAGGTGAGCGCGCGTTGGGTCCCTAGAATGTTTTTTGAATAGAATAGAATAGAATAGAATATAGTTTATTTGCACAAAAATATGGTACATTAAAGATAGTTAAATTTTACATTCGTCTCACATATTTCTACCTTGGTAAGGCATGCAAATTTTCATAAATTTTGAATGTAGATACTTAATTCTAAATCTTATATTAAGTAATACAACTAACAATCCTAACAACAACAGAAAAATTAAAATCAATAATAAAATATCAAGTACTACAAAATAAATACGATATTAGTTTTTACTACATAAATTCTGCGGTACATTAAAAATCTCACTAACAGAATAAAATTGTTTTTCCTTTAACCACTCCAACAATTTTTTTCCAAATGAAAGTCTTGGCAATTGTTTGATATCAGTTGGAATGGCATTATAAATTCTTAAGCACATTGCATTACATTGATTTAAATAAAATGACAAATGTGGTACACTATTATATACTAACGTATCCTTATTTCGTACATTCCTGTTATGCACGTCCCTGTTTTTTTTAAATAATTCAATGTTATTTCTTACAAAAGTAGCAACTTCAAAAATGTACATGCAAGGGAGTGGCATTATACCTAGCTGCTTAAATAAGGTTGACCGTGTTGACCGCCTTTGACAAACAAAGGCGAGTAGAATGTTGTCAGGCATTTCTAGACCTGGTCAAAGGTAAAGAAGAAGAGACTATCTCTCGAATTGTGACCTGTGATGAAACTTGGATTCGCCAGTGGGATCCGAAAAGCAAACAAGAGTCAATGCAATGGAAATTTAAAGGAGAAAAGCCGCCAAGGAAGTTCAAGGTTCGGCCGTCGGCTGGAAAACTAATGGCCACCGTATTTTGGGATGTCGAAGGGATTTTGATGATAGATTATTCGTCTAAAAATACAACAATGAATGCTGAATATTATGCAAACTTGCTTGACCAGCTTCGTGAACAAATCAAAGAAAAGCGGAGAGGCAAACTCAGCAAAGGTGTTCTGATTTTACAAGACAATGCTCCGGTACACACAGCCTTAACGGCGAGGTCAGCCCTGAGCAAAAACGGCTTCACAGAAATTAACCATCCACCTTATAGTCCAGATCTGGCTCCCTGTGACTATTTCTTATTCAAAGATTTAAAGAAAAAATTGAGGTGTCGCAGATTTTCGACGGACGAAGAAATGAAAGAGGCTGTGACTGACGATTTTGACGAGCAAAATAAAAATTACTATTATAACGGCATGATGTCACTTATTTGCAAATGTTATAAGTGTAGTTCACTTGCAGGAGACTATATAGAAAAAAATGAAATAAACTAGCCATCAAAGTCTTTTCTTTCATAGTTAGGTAGATTACTTATCAGCCACCCCTCGTACGGCTCATATGTGAATAGAGATTTCTCAAGCAAGTAGTGATTTTTATTCACAGATTCATATGAGTATTTTGCCTGTGCTTTGGTTTCGCAAAGTTGAGCTTGGAAGTAACATGCATCATTATTCGTTTCGTATGCGGCTGCGCCTTTACATCAATATGATATTAATTATATAATATTTTCTCTTCCTGTCCAAATTACCTTTTTTCTACATCTATTAATATCCTCGTATCCTATGATTATTTATATATAAATTATTCTAATTTATTACCTACTTTGTATAAACTGATCCTATCGATTTTTCTAAATTCCGTTTCATTCTTTTATTTCGTTTTCGTTTTATTTTGTTCACCGTGTTTGGAAGTGGCAATGCGCAAACCGCGACATGCCAACACTAGGAAAAAAAGAAAAAGAAGGTAAACAAAGTTTCGTCTCTTTTAATCGAAGATCTTGTTTTTGAAATAAGTTTTAGCAATCAGATCATCATCATCTCATGAAAACATGATGAAATAGTAGTTTAAATAATATATTTATTTCTGAATCTAAAACTGAGTTGGAAATACTAAAGTTCTTGTCTTGTCTCGAATCTTGACCATTTTGAGTTTAATTTATTCTAAAAATATATTATATCATATCTAAACCGGTAAGTTGATTATTTACAGTGAAATATTGTGTTGTTTACGGTGATTACTTGCTCGAGTAGTTATTGTGATAAATAAGGAGAGATTCGCTAGATACACGTGTCGGATTCTGCGCCTTCTGCCCCCCCCAGTGTAATTGTGATTTTGTGTTACATATTTGAAGTATTAATTTGTTTTTTAAGTAAGTTTTTCTTTTGTCGGTAACCTTAATTTAGTTGTGTTTCAATGATTTTGTTGGGAATGTGTTAACAGTTTTCGTTATGTACTTGCGGCCTATTGTTAAGATAAATTAAACATATAGAAAGCTTCCCAAGCGACTATACATGCAAGTTTCAGAATGTTTGGTGTAAACTATATGGTAGGATTCTGGTAGCAATACTAGGGGGAAAAATCCACCATATTAATCCATCACACTGTTCCAAGTATAAACCCCTATCAGCAACCACTATCAGTTTGCAATATGCTGTCCTAAGATGCTGTCCCTTACACCTGAATGTTACTGTGATAGGTCCTCCATCCATAGTTGGTACATGACAACAGTTTCTGTGTGATCAATTCATTTCTCCTTGAGTTAGCTTCCGAATTGGGTTCAAATCTGATTCTGTATTTGACACATGCCAAATAGGGTATTGAGAACCTATATCTGAGAACCGGGATTTTGGGTACAGATCTATGCTGGAACCAGGATTTCCGGGGATTTTCGGCTCTGGTGGAAAACGGCTTTAGCGGAGCGAGGTTTTGTCTGTACAAAACAAGCGAGAATTGTGGTCTAGGAATGTGTGCAAGGTATAGGCCGCCGACTCATTTCACAGCTTAGCAACGCATCCTCGCTCCATCTTCAGTTTAAATTGAAATTACTCAAGATAACCATTCACAAATATCAAATAAAAAGCGAATAACTTGAATCCCGAAAGTACCGAAAATACCGGTTCTTTATTTTTGTTTCCCGGTTCCTCTGCTGCTTCAAAAATCCGGGAATTCCCGGGATTTCCCGATTCTATTCCTTTATGCAAAAGATAGACAAAAAAACCTACTTATAAATTCCAAGCTCATCATCGTCTGTTGAGAATTTGTTGATAATAATAATGGACTAGTGATTATTTCAATACCTCAATAGAGAATATGCATGACTTTTTTAAAATTATTAATAAGAATTATTGTCTCCATAAAATGAAAGAAGTTTCGCACTATATTCACTAGTTTACAAGTTAAAATGCCTTAAAGTGGTTGGTTAAAAAGTACGTATAAATTGTTGTTTGAAATAGAGTTATACTATCTATCTTTAAAAAGCTATATCTTGGTGTTTTTTTGTACAATTCGATCTTAAATGTTTGCTTAAATAACATATGCTAAGTAATTCTTGAAAGTTGTTCAATTTATTTGTTTCAGCAACAGTTGTTTATCTTCGTTGTTTCAGCAACCCCTATTAGTTTGTATACTGACTAAAAAAATACCATATGTGTTCCAGTAATTGGTGAAAATGTGGAACAATGGTAGGAAGCGGTCAGCCCCGGCTGCGTCAGGGCGCGCGAAGGTCCGGCGACCGAAGAACAGCAATGATTCCCTGCCTTCTGAGCAGCCGCAAGAGAAGCCGCGCACTCCCAGCCCCATGGAGGAGTCTGTCATCAAGCTTCCGGAGGTAATTATTAAGTCAAATAAAAAATCAAATGTTTGGCTTTCCTATACAAATTGTCTGATCGAGGCGAGGTGGTAATTTTATTTGGGTAAGTCAAAAGAATGTTGGGCACATTGCACCCAGCTGCATTTGTCGTTTCACTAGCTAGTCCTAACAGATGATCAAAATGAGCACTTTGACTCACATCATTATGACGGTAAAAATATATATCCAATGGATCCTGAGATATTGAGGCAGCTCCCATTTCATACAAATTGCTAGCGATGGAAGGTCAGGTTAGAGTGGTTTTTTCCTAACTTTCATGAATGGAGGAAAAAAACCACTCTAACCTAACCTTCCGTCGCTAGCAATTTGTATGTAATGCGAGCTCTATGGAATATATCGAAAATGAGAAGTCCGATTTTGATGCGCATTGTCATAGGGTGTGTCTCCTGTGTTATCAAACCAATAGTAGTCTCAGTGCTGAAGCTCCTGGGTGCATTTGTGCTCATGATACTTTCTTTTCATTTCCTGGAAAAAATCCTAGTTGTTCAGTTTTGTTAACTTCTTCTTCCGTCGTGTGGGTTTCGAATCAGCCGACCCAATATTTTTTTGTTAACTATGCAACTCGTTTCTGGTAGGCTGTCCCTTACGCTTGTTATATTGTATCCCAGGAGCTGCTGAAGAGCTTCTACAAGACTGCAGGGCGTTTGCTGATCGCCGGCTGCGTGTCCTGGGAGCTGGTGGCCAAGCGAGACAACAATGTCACCAACCGCATCCATCCCAACCTTTACACCTTCCACAAGTTCAATGACCGCAGGGTGAGTGCACTGTTCCTCTTGATGATCATCGACTCACAAAATAAACACAAGTAAAATCGCTTGAATCGTGTGAACTTGAGTGAATGAACAGCGGCGGCGTAGCGCGCAACCGACTCTCCGTCGAGATGACGTCACACGTGCGTTCCCGCCGTCCCGCGGTGGACTTGTACAAAATGTGTCATATCTTCGCAACCAATACACCGATTTCGATGATTTAAAAAGTATTTTACTAAAACGAGTAAAAGGAACACCGTTATATAGGTATTATATGCATTTTCCAACTCGTACATGGTCCCCACTGGCCGGTAGCACCGTGTGTTCATTTAGAGGAACCATTTGGAACCACTTTTGACCCCTTCATAACTCGAAAACTACTAAACTGTTATACACCAAACTTATATATTTTGATCCTCTAGATAAACAAGTGCTCCAAATTTTATAATCATAGCTCAAACGGTTATTTAAATATTAATTCCGACTATTCTTTTTTTTATGACTGATTCACTGACTGACTGACATACATATTAAAAATCAAAAACCCAGTGACTAGGAAGCTGATATTCAGATTGAAGATTGACTACTCAAGGTTAGGAATGTAAAAATTAAATGAATTAAAAAAAAATTGGACCCTCCCCATACAAGTAAAAGAGGGGCATTTAAAAAAAACTGGTTAATTGAGTGGGGTATCGTTAGACAGGTCTTATAAAATAAGGTGTAATAGAGGTTTCTTTAAAAGTAAAGTAACCTTAATGGGTCTATCTTGAAATATTTGTATTTAAAGTCGCCCTCTTTAAAACAAAAAAAAAATATCAAAAACCTAACCCACTTCCAAATGACCTAGGACGCTGGTATTTGTAACCACCACAGCATGAGAGATGAGGACTTCGCAACACTACAAATATCAAGATACAAGCAGCCTTGTCAACACATCCTGTTCTCTTCTCTCTTTTAAAAGTGGGAGCATGTTCGAGCCAACTCGAACCATCTTACTCAGCATGTCGCGCAGGTCATCGACTTGCTTACTACATATTATTGACAATACTGCGTGACATGCTGAGCTTGCAACTTGCACGCATGTTATACATTCATAAATCTTTCACTGTGTGTTTAACATAACTTGCATATAAAATAGCTATCATTTAATACAATAAATGAGACTGAATCAAGAACTCTTCGTGTCAATCCCTCGCACCCGCGAGCGCCCTCACAACCCGTCCGCTAGGTTCCATCATGTGCAGGCTTTGCCAGCAATGGCATTGTCCTGTACAGACTCGCCTTATTAATATTTGGACTCTGTGGTGTGTTCAGGGCACAACACGGACGGCAAGTACTTTGTGACGAGCACCAAGCTGTCGTACCACTTGGAGATGGCGCCGAAACACGTGGCGTTGTTCTTCGAGAAGTCCAAGGACGGCCACGTGACGCCCGTCAAAGATGTCGATATCGTCGACTTCTCGTGCGGGAATAACCACACGGTAAGACCATGGACACAAGCTAAGTTACGCTAAGCGAACGAGAATAGTGTCTAGACACACCCCAGATACTGTTTATACTTGATAGAATACATCTATCTTCGGTATCTAAACATATTTTCAAAAAATATCCAAAATTATAATAACATCAGTGGAAACAGAAATAACATTGATCAAGAAATCACCGAGATTTACCATTATAAAGCTAGACTATGTATCTCTCTCTTTGAAACGACATTCTATATGGAAGTAGTATGACGCTCCTCTCATGTGACGTCAGACGACAGTTCGGACCTTTTTTTTTTAACCAACCGCATCATAATTCGTAAAAAAGAGTGTTTTGCGAAAATTGTTTCACGTTTGTTTATTAATGAGTCATGCATATTCCCTGCGAATAAACAACTGAAAATGAAGGAAATAGCTGTGTGGAGTGGTAAGAGGTTACTTATACTCGTTTCTACCGAGTGGGTTTTCCCGAGCATGCACTTGTAATATTAAACGCCCGTGTAATTTAGAATCACACTATGAATTTCAGGTGGCAATAGAGTGTAAGAAGCGCGCGTTCAGTTGGGGCTTCGGCGGGTTCGGGCGGCTGGGCCACGCCGAACAGAAGGACGAGAGCGTCCCGCGACTGATCAAGTACTTCGACACGTCAGCGCGCGGAGTCCGCTCCGTGCACTGCGGCGCCACCTACAGCCTCGCCGTCAACGAGTTCGGTAAGTAAAACTCTTATACCCTAACCACCGACTGAAACACAGACAAACAAGTACAGAAGGACTTCCTATTGAGCCCTTCTCTATGGCACCTCTATGACAGCTCTTTGTAGTCAGCGGTCAGGCTATACCATCAATTATGAACCTCAAAACCGGGACAGAAGCGGTTGTACATTCAGGTTAAATCGTCATTTTTTCGAGGACATTTGAATGTTGAATCAATATGTAGCGCAAACGAAGCGAACACGACTTAATCACGTTAACCCAGATAAATTAGAAGTTTTTTTCAAAAAATCGGTCGGGACGCCTAAAGAAATGCTATATCAAGTTTCCGTTAATGGCCGTTATTCCCATTTTTTTTCCTGTTAATACAACGAACGATGAATCGCTAATTTGTAAGGTTCTAAATGATCTCAATTACTATAACGTGATTCTGTTAGACCGGATTTTCGATTCACTGCATTTTTTGTGCTTTGTGTTTTTTTTTTACTAATGAGGGCGCCGCTTGCCTATTATCGTCACCTTAATATTTTCAAACCAAACCTAATAAAAACATTGATATCTTGCATTTGAAGATCTATTCAGAGTTTGGTAAGTTTGGTCTAACCGTTAAGAATAAAAGATTAAGAATGATTTCGGCACTTCGGGAGACAGGTAACTTGTCGTACTGCACACTAAACCTCGTTTGTAATAAATAGTTCACAATGAAATGGATAGATGGCGCCTCAGGGTTTTTAAAACGCGCTATCGTTGTGTTTCCCGTCAACATATAACTACTGGTCATGTTGAATGCAATCTCCAGGAACCTTTGGCCCTGGTTGTGGAACAGTAATTTTTGAATATCGCTTCGAATATAAGAAGTTCTTCTTCTTTAGAAGCGATAATATTGTTATTAAATGATGACGCGAGGGTTTTGAGTCGTTCGACTCGATTGACCTATAAAATTTCTAACTCATACATACATACATACATAAAATCACGCCTTTATCCCTAACGCGGTAGGCAGAGCGTAAAAGGCCTCGTAACACTTTCGCCACGTCTGACAAAAATCGAGGGCACATTTTAGATTGTGATGATTTGTATTGCTGTAGTGACAGGTTGTCAGCCCATCGCCTAAATTACAATACACTGTAACCCTCGAATCCCTTTTGCTGACTTCTACAGCATGCCCGGGAGGAAGGGTAGCTGGAACATTCTATGTTTTTCTATCTCTCCCAGTCTAGCATGGAAGAATTTCTAACTCTGTTTTAGAATAAAGGTAAATAAAGTTGCGTGTCTTTTAATCCAAGATCTTGTTTCCAAAACAAGTTTCTGCTATTAGATATGACAACATAATGAAATAGTACATTCATACATATAATAATTTTATCCCTAATGGAGTAGGCAGAGCGTAAACGACAATTCTCAGATAAATTGCCAAGATATTCTCGAAAAAATATCAGCTTCTGTCCCGTTTAAGTATCAAAGATACCCCATCACACAAATTTGATATATACCTACCCTAGTGTCGTACCAATATTTGTGCCCATTCTCCCTTGATAAGAATGTGTAAAAGTTATAACCATTTTAATAAGAACCCGGATATAGGCATATTTAACGGGTAGTATTGTTTTTTGCTTTTTTTTTTAAATTTAACTGTCGAAATTTGCCATTACTTTCAGAATGCTGTTCGAACTAGTGCGCACTCGATTAAGCAGTGAAGCATTTCTTTTCCTTATAATGGCTTGAAAGCAATCTATCTGTGCCTCAGCAAACATCGTGGATGCACTACAAAATCGTGGCAGTCTAAAAAGCACTCTGGAAGCATTGTTGTACTGAACACGTAGCGCACTGTATGCCCGCTGCGTATAGCCGACCCACAAACTGCACGTGTAGAAAGACTGACAAAACGATCTAAGACGCGTCAACTTTACTTGCTCGCTACAACGCGCAAATCTGCGGGACAGCATATTACAGCGCACACACAGCGCCCTTCGCTCTCTGTCTATATCCATATTGTCCGACAGATTATAGACAGTCCAATGTCCCAAGTACTTAAATGTATCGACTCTTTGCAATGGTGAACCACACAAAGTGACAGCAGGCACATTATCGTAGCACTTTGAGCCAGCCTTAAAAACTTTTGGAGGCATTGTACTTGAGTCCGTGGGCAGTTGCATAAGTCTCACAATTTTTGAACAGTTTTCTCATTCCCCCGATTGAGGGACTCAGCAGCACCATGTCGTCCGCGTAACTAATGTTGCTAATACACGCACCGTCCACATGACAACCGACATTGGCGCTGCTGAGCTCCTCAATCAGCTGGTTCATGTACAGGTGGAAGAGTATTGGT
The DNA here is from genome assembly GCA_949820665.1 of Scrobipalpa costella. Classification (NCBI taxonomy): domain Eukaryota; kingdom Metazoa; phylum Arthropoda; class Insecta; order Lepidoptera; family Gelechiidae; genus Scrobipalpa; species Scrobipalpa costella. Next base: position 40,005,052 of record OX463295.1, read on the forward strand.
GAGCTCAAACCCTCCCCCCCCCCCTGTCTCACCCCACACTCCAACCTGTACACGTCCGATTGAGAGCCGGCCCACTTCACATCATTATTTTGATTCCCATACCAATATTTGGTTACAGACCTGAGTTCCGGAGGCAAATGCATTAATTTCACCGATACACTCCGTAAACTGTACGAGATTAACTGCTTTACAAGTTGGCATGTAAACAGAGATAAACAACACTGAACGATCGCTTAACACTGCTTTGCCCGCGGCGAGACGTACACTGTTGCAAGGCACTACTGTAACCGACGTAAACTGTACGAGATTAACTGCTTTACAAGTTGGCATGTAAACAGAGATAAACAACACTGAACGATCGCTTAACACTGCTTTGCCCGCGGCGAGACGTACACTGTTGCAAGGCACTACTGTAACCGACGCGACGTAAACAAACTCTTTCTCCGTAACAGGGCCATTCCACCGTAAGCTCTTCCCTTAAGCACACCAACTGAGGTATCAACTGCTGAATTTCCCGTAAAAGCAAACCGCTCATCAATAGTTCCTAAAAATGGAATATCATGTGCTAGGAGCCATTAGTCATGATGATAATAATTTTAAAAAATTAAGAATAAACACAGAGGGAGGCCTTTGCCCAGCAGTGGGATGATGTGGGCTAAATAAGATAAGATAAGAATAAACAACTGAAAATGAAGGAAATAGCTGTGTGGAGTGGTAAGAGGTTACTTATACTCGTTTCTACCGAGTGGGTTTTCCCGAGCATGCACTTGTAATATTAAACGCCCGTGTAATTTAGAATCACACTATGAATTTCAGGTGGCAATAGAGTGTAAGAAGCGCGCGTTCAGTTGGGGCTTCGGCGGGTTCGGGCGGCTGGGCCACGCCGAACAGAAGGACGAGAGCGTCCCGCGACTGATCAAGTACTTCGACACGTCAGCGCGCGGAGTCCGCTCCGTGCACTGCGGCGCCACCTACAGCCTCGCCGTCAACGAGTTCGGTAAGTAAAACTCTTATACCCTAACCACCGACTGAAACACAGACAAACAAGTACAGAAGGACTTCCTATTGAGCCCTTCTCTATGGCACCTCTATGACAGCTCTTTGTAGTCAGCGGTCAGGCTATACCATCAATCATGAACCTCAAAACCGGGACAGAAGCGGTAGTACATTCAGCGAGATTAAACACAAGTTATTTATGATTCATTATTTAAGTCATTTAATTTTTTGTATAACTCACAAATAAATCTCGCGTCAAGCTTTTGTATTATGAAAATTGTGTAATGTGACGTTATAAATTAATAGTAAAAGATTTAAGGAAAAAAATATTTTATCATTATTATTGCATTTAAAAAAACCTCGTTTTAAATATTTTTTTTATTTATTATATTAATTTTTAATTTTTTGGTCAACCCATTGTCAAGATTCATCGTAGTATTTTTTTTAAAAAGGTTATTTACTAAACTGCTCAAGACAACAAATCTAATGAGCCCAAACTCGGCTACCTTAGCGCTTTCGACGAGGCAGTTCCGATGGCTATCTGTCGGCTTCATCATTACACCCTCATCATCATATCTATTAGAAACTGCTATCTTAATACTTTTCACCACGGAGACCCGGTGGCTATCTGTCCACTCCATCACGAGATCAGCTCGATGATATAATATTTTATTGTCATCGGATTTATATGAAAAATTTCATCTCAATCGGTTGAAGAGTAACTGAGTTAGGAAACCTATTGACGCTAACATGCCGGAAAAACCCGGAAACCCCGTGAGGGTATTTATCGTATGTCTTTCATTTGCTGCGAGGTCCAGCCAGAGCACAGTGCAGCAGTCGCGTGTGTTGCTCTCTTGGGAGGTGGCCAAATCCCATACAAACGTTATATCCAGGTGGTGCCCCCATCATCTCCCTAGCCTTATCCTCTATCTCACGGGGTCGGCTACCTAATCTAGGGGATTGAATGAGGGTACTGGTTTTTACACAGAGCGACTGCCATCTGACCTCCGCAACCCAAAAAGGAAACCAGACCCAATCCTAGATTAGGTCAGAGTTTTCAAGCCGCCAATGCTTAGCACTGGCCTCTGATATGGCTTAACGACTAATATCTACGGTATTAAACGATATTGACCGGGACCAACGGCTTAACGTGCCTTCCGAAGCACGGTAAAAGCGCCGAATAAACGCACATATGAAATTCGAAAACCGAAAAACACATTGGAACGTAGTGGGATTCGAACCACGACCTCCCGCGCAGGAGGCAGCGGCCCTATCCACTACACCATCGGGCTTTTCAACCAGGTGGCGCCCCCATTAGTTAAATAAAAACTTAATTCACTAAAAACGCAGTGAATCGAAAAACCGGTCTGCAAGTTTTTATATTGGGATTGACTTACCTGCAAAATACGAACGATTAGATCAATTAAGTTAAAGTCTTGACTTGTAATTAGGTCTTTTATGAGAAAAAAGTTTTTTCAAACCTAATCGCATCTTTTTTTTGCCAGGTACACCTACTTCGCTCAATGCCAACACTGAAGGATCAACATTATCAAAAGCGCCCTGCACATCAAGGAAGGCACACGCAGTTGAAGAATGAGCATGGAAGGAGTTCCGCCAAAGTCGCAAAGCTCTCAGCAGAGCTATGGCGTTTCCGAAAACCAAATGAAGGTAATATTTTATTTGATTCTGTGTAAATTTTTTATCTAGTTTTTAGGTGGTCAGAAGTTGATATCTTATCCGTTTTATCCAAATATCAAGTCACCCGCCATTTTGACTATAGGAATAGTACAAACTGGCGCCACTTTGGGGTACTAATTGCTTATCATGTTACCGTTGCTTTGAAATAGATGGCGCTAGTTAATCTTACTCTAACATTCGGCCAATCCTGATGATATAATCCGACCCCGTATTAACTAGAAAGTCACACATTTTACTGATTGATTCAATCAAAGGATCATGAGCAGAAATGTATGGGCCGTGCACCCAGGAGCTTCAGCACTGAGACTACTATTGGTTTGTTGCTGACACAGGAGGGTAGCCCTCTGCCAATGCGCATCAAAATCTGACTACTCATTTTCAATATATTCCATTGAGCTCCCATTTCATACAAATTGCTAGCGACGGAAGGTCAGGTTAGAGTGTTTTTTCCTCCACTCATGGAACTAGTGTGAGTGGACAGAAGTGCCAAAACTGAGTACATTTTGTTAAAAATCATCAAATCAATCAATCAAATTATCCGATTTAGTCATCAGATAAAAAAATATTTTTGGGTAGATTTTTTCCACCACACAGAAAACTAGTGCAGGTCGAAAGTATAGAACAAATTTAAGTATGTTTCGTTAAGGCGCTGGAAAATTCGGCCCGGAGGTTATATCGCGCAAGCCCGGTGGTCATCCGATAAAAAACAATGATTTTTCCCCTCTGTGTGGTTCAAAAGTGATAAAGATGATCATATAAAAATTAAGTAAGATTTAGTTAAGTTGTGTCCTCTTGCGATCGGTAGCAGTGTTCGTTACACAAGCCATGTCAGAGCCTATATGTATAACTGCGATCCCCTCTATCTGTTCTCAACCACGCCGTTACTGGTTCTACCAGGGGAGTCCCATCCATAAGTTTCAACAACATTATGTTTCAGTTACATTACACAGCTTGTTTTTGGAGTTGACTACGATTTCAGCAAAGGAAATATCTCTGCCATGGTCGTCAGAGAATAGTAACTGTCTCCGTGGTCTTGTGGATAATTGGCAGAGGTTGTCATAAACCATCTTAGATTGAAATTCTGATCTGGTCTTTTGACTCGAAAAATTACTTGATAAGAAAAAGAACGGCAGAGAATTACTAGGTTAAGCAATCTGCCTTCCAAGCATGTTAATATTTCGTCATGTTCCACAACTAAATAAACTTAAGTTGCTTCCATTTTCAGGAACACCGACTCAAGATGCAGCTGTAACTGCACAAGTCATCATCAGCCTAGACAGACTTTTCTCCTGTCTGAACAGCGACAACTCCCATTTACGCAGAGGGAAAATACACGCCACAAATATGACTGAGAAAACTCCTCACCTACAGCTTTTTAAAGAAATGATAAAATTCCTTGAAACAATGAAATTTGTGGGCTGCCCAAGAACACCTCCTTCTCAAGAGGGTTGGATTTGGAAATGATCGGGGTGGAGCGTTTATAGGATTGGTCTCTGACAACAATGTGAAATACTATTAAATAGCTATTGTAACTGTAGGTACAATCTGTGACAGAATTACCTGAGACAGGCACACATAATCGCTAACCGCGTATGAAACACAAACAAACACGAATTACACGTTTACGAACACTAGCATGAACAACACAAATGACACCTTTTGCGTCTGTGTGTGTGAGAGACGGCCAGAATGAACAGTACTTTAATTTCGCAATGATTTACTACAGGCTCCATAGCTTATTCGGTTAGCGGCTGGATGCGTTTTCGAACTTAGGATATAATCCCGAGTTCTAATCTAGAATTAGTCAAAAAAGATTATATGCCTGCGTAATTTTTAATATTTTATGGTTTTTATTTTGTTTATTATATTTATATTGTTAATATGTATATTTCACTTGTTTTACTTAATTATTGCCATTAATCAGGAAAAATATGCTTTGCTTTTATAAATATGCAACGAATAACAAATTCAAGCTCGCATTATAGCCTAACGTTCAATCGAGAAAGTTTATCTTGTACCCGCACTGCACGGTTAAATTATTCAATAATTTGTTCGGGTTCGACCACTGATTCTCTTAGACTGCTTTGTTGTTCACCGGATATTTCAATTCCTTATTTTATTTAGATTCTGTGATTCTGTGTCAATATGACATTATTAGTAATATTAGTATGACATCCTAGTTTTAAGCGTGTTTTTGAGAGCCGAAATTGTGGTACTACATAACCAAAATAAAAACTATCGAGAAATAGCTCGACAACTTCAACTGCGGCTCGTCGACAGGCACGGATTCAGTTTGCTGAACAATACCTCAATTATGACTGAATTCTTACTGATGAAAACCTTCAAATCTGACAAAGAGGGAATGAAAACTTTATGGAGAAGATAAGGTGGGCGTTTTCATGTCAGAAATGTGTTGCCATTAAAGACTAGTGGAAGGATCTGCCTTGGTTATTGGGGCTGGATGTCATCCATCCCGGAGAACTGGTTGAAATGGGAGGCAAATTTAAAGTCGTAATTCCCTTGAAGTTTTGCGTAAAGTAATGTTACCTATCGTGCGGCGCGTTTATCCTGACAGACAAATATATAAGGTCATTTTAAATCAAGTGCAAATATTGAAACGTGTGAATCTACCCATTAAACTGAACAACTTTCCCTAAGGAACATATCGATATACAAAAAACAAAAGTGATTTCCCAAACTAAGTGCGCTATCAGCTGGTGCATTTTCTATGGAAGCTCCAATATTTTTTTTCGTACTTGGATCTATGTTCCTTAGGGAAAGTTTTTCAGTTTCACGGGCAGATTAACACGTTTTAATATTTGCACTTAATTTAAAAAATTACCTTATATTTCGTTCATGACAATTGCACCATACACACTGCAAAGATAGTCAAGGATTGGTTACGAACACAGCAAAATATAACTGTTATAGACTGGCCTTCTAGAACTCTATAAAGTCAAATCATTTATTTCCAAATAGATTCCTAAGAACACTTTTAGAAAGTCACAAGCGAGTCTATTACAAATTAAATTAAATTATATCTATGTCACAAAATAAAATAAAACTATATCACAATGAAGAAAAAGCATTAGAAACTCGCACTTTGCGCCCCTCCCTTCGTTTTTTTTTTTTTTTTTAATATATATAGGCGAGCATTTGTCCGCCATCTCACCTGTTGGAAAGTGACGATGCGGACTATGTCGTTTTATCTTATTCTTAATTTTGTCCTAGAAATAGAAAATGTATGGGGTCATATGGTTCGTATTTGGAATCCATTAGACGTGAGAAATAAAGAAAATGTTAAATGATGTTGTTATTTCAACATTTTTTATTTTTATATATTTATTTAGTTGCAAAACTAAACAAAATATAAACTGCCTCCGTGGTCTTGAGGCTAGTGCCATGGGCTCCCGATCCGGAGGTCCTGGGTTCGATTCCCAGGGGGTAAAACACAATGTTGATATTTGAGAATTTATCACTTTGTGAATTTTTCCCCAGTTTGGGTAGGACATTGCAGGCTGAATAACCTGATTGTCCGAAAAGAAAAAGATTTCGTGCTTCGGAGGGCACGTTAAGCCGTCGGTCCCGGTCGCTGTCTTTGATAGTGGTCGTTACACAAAACCATGTCAGAGGCCTGATAGTTGTGCTACTAGGCGGTTTAAAAACTCTGACACCAGGGTTCATCGGGTCCATAGACTCGATACCCACTCGACAGAAGAAGAAGTTGCAAAAATATATATATACACATGACAATCGGTGTCGTTAAACCCGATAGGGACATGGGAGTATTTTAAACAATGGGAGTTATGTAAAAATTTGGTCAAATGTTTGGGAAGGCGACTTTAGGAGGAAACAGATAATGAAGGCTAACAACTTCCTATTATCAATCTATTTTTTTTACTTTTAATTTAAAATGTATTCCATTAGTTTCAAATGTTACCTATTTGTTCTTTATTATAATATAATTTCAGTTCACATCAAAATTAGTGATGGTTTTATTATAGCATTATTTTATGTAATAATATGTATATTCACTAATTAATTGATATGGGAGTAATGTAAGGGATATTTGTATTACATTGCGTAAATTAAGTTTTAAATTATTCAAACATAATGCACTAACTTCCATGCTGGCCTGGGAATGATAGAAAAACATAGAATGTGCCAGATGCATCTCCTCCCGGGCATGCTGTAAAAATCAGTTAAGGGATTCGAGGGTTTCAGAATTGTAATTTAGGCGATGGGCTAACAACCTGTCACTAAAGCAATATACAGATCTATCTAGAATAACCCTCAAAACTTGTCAGACATGGAGAAACGACCTTTGTTTATGTCGTTTACGCTCTGCCTACCCCATTACGGATAAAGGCAAGATTATATGTATGTATGTATGTAATGCACTAAAAATATGCTATAGTATTGTAACATTAAATATGACTTAATAAATAAACTACACCTCAAAAAAATACTATCTTGTTTTTCTTGGGCCGTGTTCACACTGAGCTACGCGCTACGCGTCTGAGCGCGTGATTGTCTGTCCTCTCATTGAGTTGAACAATAAAACAGTCAATATCTATAGTGAGTATCATACATACATATAATCACGCCTTTATCCCTAATGGGGTAGGCAGAGCGTAAACGACCTAAACAAAGGGTCGTCCCGCCACATCTGACAAAGTCTTGAGGGTTATTTAAGATAGAATTCTAGGTATATTGTTGTAGTGACAGGTTGTCAGCCCATCGGCTAAATTACAATATACTGAAACCCTCGGATCCCTTAGCTGGATTTTACAGCATGCCCGGGAGGAAATGCAGCTGGCACATTCTATGTTTTTCTCTCGCTCCCAGACCAGCATGGAAGTAATAGTCAGTATCGTAACAGTCAATATCGTAGCGCATAGCGCAGTATGTTATAATAAATAGATGCTATACAATACAAACACATCACAAAATCAAACAAGTCTACCATCTTCTTACGTAGACTCTGTTATGAAAATGTAATGAAAAAAAAACAAAACAAGATCTTATACAGAGCTCTTGTTAGGATTTGAACACGGGACCCCCCAAACTAGTTTCACTTTACAACCTCTAGGCTATCTAACCCTGTAAGGAAACGTGCGAAATAAAGTATTGGATTTTGCATTGTAAACAAATCGTTAAGGAACAACTAGACCAGTTTGAACCAGACCTGTTTATTATATTGTGTGGTTGTGTGCATGTGTGAGTTATATGAGGTTAGCATGATCTAGTTCGTGCGCGTGAGTTGTGTCCGAGTGTGCGTGAGATTCATCTAGGTGTGCGTGGCTGGCTGTCTCAGGTAATGTTGTAACCGATAGTACTATGGTCCTCATGAGGGAGCCTAATGCTGCACCTTGGCTGTGGCGCAGGGCACGGCTCGTGAATGTCTTTCCCGGAAAACATGGGAAAGTTATAGATTAGTGTAGTCAAAAACAGCTGATGGTAAATTGTATACGAAGTCATTGCAAAGCTTGAGTGTTTTATCTTTTGAAACTAATAAGTTTTACTTATGTTTTTAAATTCTATAATAAATATTGATAAGACAGGCTGTTGTATGATAAAATGTAATAGTTCTATTTGTAGTATTGTAGTTACTCTGTGGTTCTATGAATGATCTGAGTTTTTATGTTATGTTAATCAATGTTTAGTTTTGAGTTTAAGTGGCTTTAAGTTTTGATTAATATAAGGTTAATGTGAAGCACCAGATATATTTTAATTTGATTATAATGACAAAATTGTTACATAAAGAGTTATGAATGTGAGATACTGGGTTTAGGCATATCAGTTTATAATGTTTTTGATAAAGTTTGTTATTAGACTTGATGTCTTCCTGCTTTTGTGGTTATGTCTTCTTTCCCTGGGCCGCAGTACGTTGCAACCTCTTTGCATTCAACACAAAGTTTTGTTATAAATAAAAAAATAGATGTTCTTTTATCTTCAAATAATGTTTGCATCGAGTAGATGTGCTAATTTGTAAAGTGTCCAAAAATAGTGATAATAAAGGCTTATTTACCGTAATCTTGGAGTTTTCTTCGATCTACAAACCCACAGTCCACTAGCTCAAGAAGAAGCAAACAGGGAGCCCCCTTAAATGTTTATTTTATTCTGTTTATTTTATTCTGTTTTAAGTATTTGTTGTTATAGCGGCAACAGAAATACATGATCTGCCAAAATTAGAACTCTAGTTATCACTTGAGATATAGCCTGGTGACCCAAGCTGGTGACAGACGGACAGCGAAGTCTCAGTAATAGGATCCCGTTTTTCCCTTTGGGGATGTAACCCCTAAAACAGTACTAAAATTGGATGAATAGTTCTCGAGATAGTTATAGTAAATTTAATAAGTCTTCTGTCGAGTGGGTATCGAGTCTATGGACCCGATGAACCCTGGTGTCAGAGTTTTTAAACCGCCTAGTAGCACAACTATCAGGCCTCTGACATGGTTTTAATTAACGACCACTATCAAAGACAGCGACCGGGACCGACGGCTTAACGTGCCCTCCGAAGCACGAAATCTTTTTTTTTCGGACAATCAGGTGATTCAGCCTGCAATGTCCTAACCAAACTGGAGAAAATTCACAAAGTGATAAATTTTCAAATATCGACTTTGTGTTTTTCCCCTGGGAATCGAACCCAGGACCTTCGGATCGGGAGTCCATGGCCCTAGCCACTAAACCACGGAGGCAGTTGATTGAGACGGTTAATAAAAGTGAAAAACAGACTTTGATTTGCCGCTATTTTAGTTAGCTGCCTCCGTGGTCTAGTGGTCAGAGCCATGGGCTTCTGACCCGGAGGTCCTGGGTTCAATTCCCAGGGAGGAACACAAAGTTGATATTTGTCAATTTATCACTTTGTAAGGTTTTCCCCAGTTTGAATTTTACTTAGCCCTTAATACTCATGTGTCATGGTGTGGAAATTTAAAGTACGAAATGATATGTTAATGATTGCTTCCTGACCTGATTTACCTGAGTAGAGAGTGAGGTATCGATTGCTCCCGGTCATTCAGAGGTCATTCACATCCCCTTTCGCGGTCACGGTCACTGGGGTAACGTAATAAATCACCCGTCCTGCTCTTATCCGACGGTCGTCCATCTTCCATTGCAACCGTTGCGTCTGTGTGATGGGCGCATCTGTATTGCATTTGCAAGTGGGTGTAGTCTAGTTCGTCTCGCGGCCTGTAACTTCTGTACCGTCATGATATCCTGGTAGCGGTATTTAAAAATAGCTCGCATGCTGGGATCCATTGCGGGACCAAAACTAATTACATCCCGTTTGAACGATAAACAAGGATGTTTCGATGAAATCCTAAGTCTTCAATCACTTTTAGTTTTTTTAATGCAATCCAAAGAAGCTTAAAATCCTCTTTTCGTAATGCTTGAAGGCTCATACATAACTTTTTGTCTAGTTGTTATCTGCACCAAACCACTAAACAATAATTTTAGAGAAATCTACCAACAGTCTAGACAAAACAAAAGTGTTGAGGGTTCCGTCTACGCTACATAAACTTATAGGTCTTCAAAGTTTTCAAACTCGTAAAATTCGGTGTAGATAGCAGACGATTCCACCTATCTGCCATTTTCGTGTGTTCAACGTTCTGCCGAACACTCTGTATGTATGAGAAATGATAAAATACGGATATTTTAGTTAAAACATATAGAAATACTCTAGTTATAAATATAAAACAAAGTAAAAGCCTCAAATTACTTAGTGATCAGTCATATTCTCATGATGCTGGTCCTAACCGATATATTCATTCACGCGCTCTTCAGCAAATCAATATCGCATCGGGGTTGAGAGTAAGCAGAGGAGGCATAGATGCATCTATCTCATTCCAGGCTACCTAGCAACGAGACACCTGTGTACATGTCATGATCCCCTAGGACATCGGTTGCTATGGATGGCCGGAACTTCTTAGCGAGTTTATTCTCTAGTCGAACAACGATCCGAAGAACCCTGGTGTCAGAGTTTTTAACCGCTTAGTAGCATAGCTTAATAGCCTAATCGCCTCTGTCATGGTTTGAGTAACAACCACTATCACAAATAGCGACCGGGACCGACGGCTTAACGTGCCCTCCACACGGAATCCTTTTACTTTTCGGACAATCAGGTGATTCAGCCGGCAGTGTCCTAACCAAACTGGGGAAAACCTAACAAAGTGGAAAATTGTCAAATATCAACTTTTCCCCCCCCCTGGGAATCGAACCCAGGACCTCCGGATCGTAAGCCCATGGCTCTGACCACTAGATCACGGAGGCAGTTGTAACTGTAGTCGTAACTGAGCCAAACGCAAAACAGAAGGATTGGCGCTATGCCTTTATCCATATTTTATCTCATCACTACCGCTTTAACTGCCTCCGTGGTCTAGTGGCTAGTACCATGAGCTCCCGATCCGGAGGTCCTGGGTTCTATTCCCAGAGGGTAAAACGCAAAGTTGATATTTGAGAATTTATCATTTTGTGAATTTTTCCCCAGTTTGGGTAGGACATTGCAGGCTGAATCACCTGATTGTCCGAAAAGAAAAAGATTTCGTGCCCTCCGAGGCATGCGTGATGCATGAGGCGTGCCTCGGAGGGCACGTTAAGCCGTCGGTCCCGGTCGCTGTCTTTGATAGTGGTCGTTACACAAAACCATGTCAGAGGCCTGATAGTTGTGCTACTAGGCGGTTTAAAAAAACTCTGACACCAGGGTTCATCGGGTCCATAGACTGGATACCCACTCGACAGAAGAAGAAGAAGACTACCGCTTTGCCATACTTGCATACATACATATAATCACGCCTTTATCCTTAATGGTGTAGGCAGAGCGTAATCGACCTAAACAAAGGTCGTTATGCCACGTCTGACAAACTTTTAAGGGTTATTTAAGATCGATTTGTAGCTGTAGTGACAGGTTGTCAGCCAATCGCCTAATTAGAATATTCGAAAACCCTCAGACCCCTCAGCTAGTGTATGCAGCATGCCCGGGAGGAAAAGCAGCTGGCACATTTTATGTTTTTCTGTCGCTCCCGGTCCAGCATGAAAGTATTTGCCATACTTGTGTGTAAATTTACCCACACGTACATTCCCTTAGTGTGCGGGCATGGCGACACAGATTGCTTATGAGCGTGTGTGGTAGCGATGTGTGACGTCATGTCTGCAATTTGAGTGTAATACTCCTTTGAGAGATGCAGTCCTGGTACCTCGACTGGCAGCTGGTAGCTCGGTGCAGATCCCCGGGCGAGGACACATATACATAGGTATATCATTCATTATATGTACGTCACAGCTCGGACACTCCTAACAACAATCGACAGACGGCGTGTTATAAGGGTTGACAAATTTTGTTATACCGGTCATAATCCTCACTTGATTAATCTGGTTCTTGATTAAACCAAACCAACGTTTTAAAGTAGTTCACTGTAACTGAATAGTTAGAATAGATTAGGTTGCATATTTTGTATGAATTTACTTACCGTCTCTCATCACTGTGGAATCTAAAAAAGTTCCTATTGGAGTCATATCTTGTGGTAGAAAGACATCCGTACACGGAACAGTACCTATCCATCTTTGGAACACAAAACTTTATTTCCGTTACACTGGGAAACATGCGCGCGCCATACCCGCTAAGCATACGCTCAATGTGGCCCACAATCCGGCGCGGGGTGTGACGTATGTCGGACTGGGGAAGGGAGGTGAATGTCCAATCTGTATTTAGTACTATTATATATTCTGTGTCTTAGTAGCAACATTGCAGCCATTGCAAATCTTTTATTTACTGTCAAACTCGAAAATACCTTTTTTTTAAAGGAATTAGGAAGGTCGTTGACTCCTTTCAGGCTGCTTAAACGATCAGCAAATATTGGACTAAGATCCATTATTATAAAACGGTTCCTAAATTAATCATTAGCTGATGTGTTGCTATGTAGGTCCAGTCTGATGATAAAAAAACCGATAGACTGTCAAGTTCCTATTAATATGCGTGCAGTCATTTCGCTTAGGCTAAGAATAAGGGTAAAGTTAAGCAAAATTTTGGCAACAATTGGTAGATTTGACGACAAGTGCACAAAACAAGTCGCCCTGCGGGCTCGGGCAGATAAAAATATCGGTCAAAAATTATTTTGTGCACGAGTAAACTCAGCTCTCACTTCGATTGCGAGGAAAATCGAGGAAATTCTACAAAAATATTGTATACTAAACAATGCATTCCTTGGGCTGGAGATCTATACAGCCTACTATTAAAATAATGTTGTAATCAGAAACACTAGCATCGTACTTGAATTTAAATTTAAATATCGTGTTGTATAATAAAAAACACAAAAGGCAATTAATTAGAAGAAAATATTTTAAAATTACAAGTTCTATCTATGAACTGTTTTTTCTTTACCTTAGAAGAGATTCATTTATGAGTTCGTTTTTGCCCTTTTGCACAAAATAACACTTTCAGAGCATGAATAGTGAATAAAATATTAGTCGTAGCATGATATTCGTAGCAAATCGCTACGACTGTCTACGTACATGCTACGTATGTAGCAATTCCGTAGTCGAGCAGATCGAGTGAGAACTGCGTCATAGGTCTGAGAAAGACAAACATAAAATCAATTCCAAGATACAAATAAATATTTACAGGAACCATATGGAGCCACTTTTGACTTTTGACCTTCATAGCTCGAAAACAACAAAACTTAAATACACCAGATTTGGTTCATATATTTAGATCCTCTAGATAAACAAGTACTTTAAATTTTATAAACCCTGCTCAAACAGTTATTTGAATATTACATCTCAATTCCTATTTGTTATGACTGATTGGTTGACTGACTGACATACATATAAAAAAAAGTGAAAGGAGGGCATTTTTTTTTTAACTATTATATTAAGCGCGGTATCGTTAGACAGGTTTTGTAAAATTAAGTAAAGGTTTCTTTGAAAGTAAGTGCTTTAAATGTGTCTATCTACAGATATTTGCATTTCAAATCATCTTTCTTAAAAAAAACAAATGGAAAAATAAAAATATTTTTGGACGCCATCCCTATACAAGTGCTATTTTACCTACAAAATGTAGATGGGGTGTTATCATGGGTGTCATAGATAGTTCAAATGCAATATGAATATAGACCATAATTTTAAATTGAGAAAAAAAAAGAAACATGAGAAATATGCATCAAATTATTGACTTACTTACAAACACTAATGATATCCCACTAAAAACATAAATGTAAAAGTGAAAGCCAAGTTCATATTGTCTTAGTGCGTGAATCGCCCCATGTATGTGTACCTGTACCTATGTTATGAATTTCAAGATACTAGTACAGCTGAAAACCTGAAGTGCCAGAACATTTTGATGAATGAGTACCTACATTACATACCTACTACCTACATGAGTGAGGTACAAAATCGGGATTCTTTGTAGTCATATAAGTTCCGAACTAGAAGAGATACACACTTTGAAGTTTAGCTTGTATTTACAAGCTTGCTTCGTGTTTAAAGCACGTATTGTTTGCACAGTTTGGCAACGTCGCAATTACGAGTATAAACGCTAAAGAAACCATCCACACTATACTTAATTTTTTTAGCATTACAAATTATGTAAACAAGAGAAGACAGTGAAGATATCCAACGTTCCGTTCTATGTTTGCAACCTCTGCTTCTTTAGGTCTTTTACAGTACCTACACCATTTTCAAGATGATACTTTATTAATATTTTTGTTGTCTTACTAGTTGTGCCCGCGACTTCGTACGCCTGGTTTGTATGGAAAACACGCAGTGTCGAACATACTGTCTGATCTTTGTTTTTGTATGGAAAACACGCTTCGGCACGCGGGCTAGCAGGTCCCGCTCCTACGCGCAGAGAAGCGTTTTCAGTTTATTCGACACTGCGTGTTTACCATACAAACTAGGGAAGGTACTTACTCAATATTAGAATTGTTTGCGTGATTATTTCTAACCTAGACTGGACACCAGGTAATTAAAAAAAATCAGTCAATTAAAAAGTCCTTTTAAGATCGGTCAAAAACAACCAGAGATCAATTTCCTGCCTTCCCCCTAAGTCAGGTGGCGTGATTATTTGTATCATAACTTTGAGTTTAAGTAATGCTCAGTCAAACAAAAAAGTTCCATCAAAATCGGTTAAAAACGACCGAAGTTCAAATTCCTACCTACCTCCTAAGTCTTGAATGAGGCATGATTATTTGTATCGTAACTTTGATTTTAAATAATTATCAGTCGAAGAAGATAAGAAACAGTCAAATTTCAATTTCCTGCCTACCCCCTAACCTCTAAGTCAAGAAGCGTGATTTTATGTATCGTAAGTTGCAGTTTTGGCGTGATGTGATGACTGTAAATTACCACATCACGCCAAATATAACGGTAAATTTTTCC
Organism: Scrobipalpa costella; assembly: GCA_949820665.1. Taxonomy (NCBI): domain Eukaryota; kingdom Metazoa; phylum Arthropoda; class Insecta; order Lepidoptera; family Gelechiidae; genus Scrobipalpa; species Scrobipalpa costella. The sequence goes on from OX463295.1 coordinate 40,020,118, forward strand.
CCAGTTTGGTTAGGACATTACAATACAACACAAAATTCTTTATTGCACAAAGAATTCTCATTGCAGGCTGAATCACCTGATTGTCCGAAAAGAAAAAGATTTCGTGCTTCGGAGGGCACGTTAAGCCGTCGGTCCCGGTTGCTGTCTTTGATAGTGGCCGTTACTTAAACCATGTCTTTTTTCATGTTTTTTTTTTGAAGTAAATAAATGTCAGTCATAGTTTTGCTACTAGGCGGTTTAAAAAAACTCTGACACCAGGGGTCATCGGGTCCATAGACTCGATACCCACTCGACAGAAGAAGAAGACTACACTATGAGCAAAGTATAATTAAAAATCCTAGTAAGAAAAATAATGATAACACTTACATGAGAAGATAACTATCTTAAGTACATTTGAAGTGTTATCATCCATCCGAATAGAACACAAACTAAGCACGTATTATATAATACAGTTACACATTACAACAAAACACTAATGACTTAATTTATAATTTAAATCATATTAGTTCAATAAATCAAAGAACGAAAGAGAATTCGCGCGGACATGTTGATTTTTCCTTATTTTTTTCTTGAAAATATAAAAGAGGCAAATGAAACAAAGCACATACTGCCAAAAAATGTAAATGGCCAGTATCATTTTGTGGGCTTAGATTTGTGGACACAAACATCGGGATAGGTGAAATTAAATAAAAGCTTTTATAAAAAGTATGTATATAAAAAAAATAATTTATGAACCTAGAATCTTTTATGTATCTTATGTGTCAGAAATAAAAACTTTTTTTTTTATATTTCATTTTGTTTTGTATGATATTTTTTTGTTATTTATATTTTGAACATTCTGTCTTATAGGTGAACCTGTTTCGGTAGACAATTAGTTTAATGGTGCGACAATAAAAAAAAACTCTTATTTTATAAAGTCCTACAGCGCATGCTCCGAAATAAGCCCAAACATAACAGCAGACCGTCAGTCAGTACCAAAGAGAATGTAAATAGTCAGTACTGAACGTGATGCTAGACGGGCTAGACTTGTTCCGTTGAAGCCTCCTCAAAATTATGCGAGCCTAGTACTCAGCACGGACTACGATGCCATTTCTCCTTCACGTAGATATTAAATAATTATAGATTCAATGTTTATATAATTCTGACATAAAAGTGATGAATGAAAGATTAGTTGTTAAATTACGATGTATCTGCTGACCACATTAGATACATTTAGAAGTACAGTAATTAGGTGTTATGGCAAATTTTAATATTCCTTGATTTAATTTTGAGGTTTAAAATGCTTGTATATTTTTATTAGAATAAAATATAAACTTTCCCTTTGAAACAATAATAATAATAGAAATAAAATAATCTAATAAAATTAATAATATGGCAATTTTTAAGCAGTACGCAAACTATTGGGATGAGGTTACCGAAGAACATAAAAGAGCTCATCTTTATCTGTACAATTTTGTATGGAGAAAACAAAAGGAAAACGATCTCAAATTTTTGTACATTAGAAAAGTAATTTGTTAGAACATGTGGTTTCAACATGGTACTTTAGGTAGACGTTTTACGCTCTGCCCACCATGTAGGGTCAAAAGCGTGTGTTTAACGCTCGGCCCACCACGTAGTGGATAAAGGTCATGAATGAATGACATAATTTTAGATTGAGATGTGTATCGCTATAGTAACAGATTCAGAACAATACACTTACATTGTACTCGTTTTGTGATTTGGGATATGAGTATCACTTCTCTTGTTTTTACAGCTTGCTTGGGCAGAGAAACAGCTGCCACATTGTATGTTTTTTTATTGCATCAAGTCCAGCATGAATATCAGTAATATCAAACTAAAAATAGCAATTTATTTCAATCATTTTTAAGCACACATATTATTACACGTTTCATATTTAAATTACATCGTAATAATTTGCGACAAAGTGAATAAAATTCAAATAAAATGATTTGGATAAAGTTAGAGAGATTATATTATGGCCTTTTAAGAAGGAAGGTCTGTTGCAATGCTTTTAAGGATAGGTATCTGTGAGAAAACAAGGGTACGAAGGATGAGGTAAAAAGGAAAAACAAAAGGAAAGTATTAAATAAAGAAATGGTTACAAAAGTTTATGCGAGTATTATTTTTTTACAGTTTTCGAATACAAATAGATAAGTCAATAAGACAAGATCTATCAAAACACTCTATGGTGTGGAAAGTTAAAAAAGAATATCACAAAGGAGGCCACAGCATTAAAGTAAAGTGATCATAAAACTCGAGGGAAATAAGGGAAAATCTCTAAAAATTTAATTTTGTCAAAATTTAAAATTAATATAATATTAGTGCCCTGCAGTGGGACATTTCAGGGTAAATAAAAAAAAATACATTATTATTCCGACTAGACGCACAAATTTTCTGCAGTGAATGTAAAATCAAACTTTTGACATCATTTTGACTCATATAAGTTTATTTGGATTAAAGACACGAAGAAGAAGAGAAGTTCACAGGATGGACTGAACATGGACTTTACCGAATATGAACATTTGGCCGAATATTCGGTTAAAAGGTCACCGAATTTAAATATTCGGTAAATTTGAAAAATATGCCGAATAGCGATCAAAAGTCGAATATTAGGCCCATCCCACTAAACTTCAAAGTATTGAGTTGAAAGACTTTTACAGTCAATACGTGTGCGAAACGAATAAGCCACAAGCCAATCACATGGATAACAAAGTCAGTAACCAAACTTTTTTATATATTATATATACAACGTGTAACAGAAAGGGTATATGCACCCGAAAGGATATGAACTAGTCCATTACACTGAACAATTTTCCCAAAGCAACATAGGTCAAAATACGAAGAAAAAAAAATACTTCGCATACTATACGCGCTATCAGCTGATACATTTTGTATGAAAGGTCAATTTTTTTTTCGTATTTGGACCTATGTCCTTTGGGAAAAATGTTAAGTTTCATGGACTGATTCATATCTTTCCGGGTGCATATACCCTTTCTGTTACACCCGGTATAAGCACGGGATATTTTCGGGAGATGCACCAAGAGCACATGATCATATATAAACCCACACACACCAGACAGTACTGTACGTGAGGTATGTGAGGTTAGTCGGGCTTGTTGTCCGACGCAGGTTATTCCTCATATTGTATGCTTGCCTGGTACTCAGTGGGGACTACGATGCTGTTTAACCTTTACGTAGTCTACTTACGTAAACATAATATTGCGGTCATGATTTTAGACAAGTAATGAATGAAAGATTGGTTATTTGTTATTAAGATGTACGAGTATGTGTCTTATTCAATATTAACAGGTGCTATGGCTAATTTGCACTGATTTAAATTTCAGCATACATCTTCTAACATATTATAAAAATATTTCTATTATTTAAACAGAAACAAAAATGGAGTAACAAAAACAAAATGTTTTAGTAGCCCATGTGATCGAATGCGTGACCTTTTAAACCAGCTGAACTAATAGAAAAGCTGTTGAAATAGTTGACTTGTATTATGTTTTCGATTAGTAGATGGTGTCAAGTTGGGAAGGAAATCCACTTTTCAAGTAAAACGAAAGTATTAAATTAAATTGAAGGATAGAAGCATACTTTATATTACTAAAATGATTCCCTTGCCAGATTATTTGTGAAAATCGTTAAGATTTGTCGTCGGAGCAATATTCGCACTGAATAAAACCACCATTTATAAATACAAAAGGGGAAAAATACAATTACACGTAAGTAGAAATCTATAAAAAATAACTTATTACATAATGAGGTGAGGATAAGTGACTTATCCCGTTTGTTGATAACCGGTGACCGGTAACGTCGCCGAACCTACATTCCAAGTAACTCCGCTCTCAATAGATTATCGCTTTTGCTCATGACTTCCTAATACCAGGAATGTTGTAGAAGCCTTGTACGCATGCACCATGGCTGAGGCACAGCTCGGACACTCCTAACTACAATGTCATTTTGGTCATACATCGACAGACGGCATGTTGCACTTGGCATGTGTTTGTTTGCGTGTTATAAGGGTTGACAAATTTTGTTATACCGGTCATAATCATCACTCGATTAATCTGGTTCTTGATTAAACTAACGTTTTAAAGTAGTTCAATGTAAATGAATAGTTAGAATAGATAAGAGTACATATTTTGTATGAATTTACTTACCGTCTCTCATCACTGTGGAATCTAAAAAAGTTCATTGGAGTTATATCTTGTGGTAGAAAGACAACCGTACACGGAACAGTACCTAACCATCTTTGGAATACAAAACTTTATTATTACACTGGGAAACATGCGCGCGCCATACCCTTTAAGCGTACGCTCAATGTGGCCCACAATCCGGCGCGGAGTGTGACGTATGTCGGACTGGAAACGGGAGGTGAATGTCCATTCTGTATGTAGTACTATTATATATTCTGTGGCTGAGGAGTGACGACGGCTGGAGTCGTATTTTTGAATAACTCAAATCGATTTCGCATACGAAAAATGTCCCATACTTAGCACTTTCCCTGGCTCCAGGGGTCTAAAGTCATCCCATCGGGTCTCTTTCCGTCCGATCTCAAGATGCCCTTCGGTTCCAGAACCGAAGGAACACCCTTAATGACGTCGTTGACGAATTAGCCCCGCACTCCTCTGACAGAATAATCCGTGGTGCCCTAATTCGTTTACTGCTTGACTACAGTGGCAAACATATGGCTGGTTGGTTTTTATGCCCTGCAGAAGACTGACTGCCTAGGAAAATGTGGTATTGTCCAAGAGGGTGCATAACGATGGCTATGGTAAGGCCTGTAGCCAATAGCCTGACTCTTTTTCTGACACCGCCAGTAAACGCCCTCGATCGAAGCTCTCACAAGAATATCAGAACGAAAGAAAAGCGAGCGATGACACAGCTGAGAGTACGCCCAGACCACCAAAACGCACTGGGAGTGTTGCTTGATCCCAAGCTCAGTCCGTCAACTGACAATTTAAAACATTTGAGAGTGAGTTCATCAAGCGGTAGAAGTAAGTCCTTGAATTTCCAAACATGGCAGCAGCGCACGACACGTAAAGTCAACTTTCAATAAAACCTGTCCTCTATTATTTTCTAGAAATGTACGCGTTGAATGGACCGCTGCTTCACGTCCCTAGAGCCAAAACCAAGCTGTCTGGCTTGGAAGCGTGAAAATAGTTGAGGCAGGACTTGTTTGCAACATATTTTGCATGTGATGCGGCGAAGAGTACTGCCGACTGCAATGGGTCTGATGCCGCCGTATTTTTTCTTTATGGCGCACAAATTTGCGCCTTAAAGTACTACAGATATTTCCTCTGTGACCTTTCCGGATAACATAAAATTAATCAAAGCTGCTAAACTTTCCAACAGAGCTCTACCAGTTTCACCCGACTTGCCACTGACCATGTCTTTCAAATGCTGCAGCGATAGTCCGTCAAGATCGGCTGCGGAACCGCTTTTGAAACTCATAATGGCTTGAGACACATCATCGGCAGTAGTAATTGGAGCTGTAGCTGATACCTGTGGCGAAATGGATGTTTCAAGACTAACTCGCAAATTGTTTCAGCGTTGTATGGAGCAATTATGTCCCTGGTAAAACGTATATTCGCTGCCCCTCGCAGATCGCCTTCTCCTACCTTGGACTCGATCTTCTTGTGTATATCCCTATCACCATTTGTTTTTTTTGTAATCAGACATCCGACTGGAGCAGAATAGGATAAGCGCGGGCAAAGAATACTACAGTTGTCTTTTATCCTTTGTGTCAGAGATACGGTGTTTCCAGCTTGTTTTGGAACATGCAACGCGCTGTAAACAAAAATCAACACAAACTGCCAGCCTGTAATGCTGTTTGTTGTGATCACTTTGACTATCACTTTCTTAGAAGAGGTTCCTACAGCGTTAAGAGCACCTCGCGGAATTCTCTTTACTACTGGTAGGCTATTTTTATACTTTGCTAAAATCTTCCAAAAAGGGGTATCGCTTACATCTGTAACAGCAGGTGGTGGTTGTATAACTTGTATAGGTGGTGGTGGTGGAACTTATACATTCCCACTTACCCCGGATTTATAATACAAATTTACACCTATACAGTAGAAAGACAAAATAAAACATGAAATTAATTACACCTACAATACAAATTTTCGACTGTAAGAATAAATTTCACCTACTGAAAACTGCAGTGAATGTGGTTCAACAGAGGAGAAATGAAAAATTGATAATAACTTGTAAGCATACGTATTATTTACCTTATTTGAATTTGTACAGTATAATATTCGGCTAGAATGTAATGGTTATTAGGAGGTAAAATTAAATAATATAACCTTATGTATTTCCACGTTCAATTACCTCAGATCAGGTAGCCGACCCAATGAGATACAGGATAAGGGTAGGGAGATGATGATGATGTATCTGTACTCTTTCTTCAACAAATGGGTGACGACATTAATGATGTAATTAATTAATTAACTTCCATACTGGACTGGGGAGTAAGAGAAAAACGTAGAATGTGCCAGCTGTATTTCCACCCGAGCATGCTGTAAAAACCAGCTAAGGGATCCGAGGTTTCAGTACGTATTTTGTAATTTAGGCGATGGGCTGAAAACCTGTCACTACAGCAGTATACCTACAAATCTATTTTAAATAACCCTCAAAACTTTATCAGACATGGCAGAACGACCTTTATTTAGTCGTTTACGCTCTGCCTACCCATTGAGGGATAAAGGCCTGATTATATATGTATGTATTAATTAATTATTGTTCAATAATTTTATACAACAGTGCGGTGCGTATAACAATAAAAAGAACTAAAAATAAAGAAATTTTAAACTACAGAAAAAGAACGCATAAATGTAAATCTCAAAACAAAAATAAATATATCATAGCCTAGGAACAATCCTGAATTTTTGGAAATAATTCGCGATCAGCCTGAATTTTTTGTATAGACTATTTTGAGTAAATCTAAAAACCTATATTTTCGAATCCGCCATATAGATGGACCGGAAGTTATGGAAAAAAAAAATGCATCAAAAAGTAATGAAATTTTACAGCAAATGTAGTATAAGTAATTCTTTTGTAAAAATGTTTTTGTCTAGGCTAAGTATAACTAACGGAACCAAAATCCACCAGTATATATAACAGGAACGAAAAAAATATATAAACAACTTCTCTGTCCGTTTATCTCGAAATTTCGCGAGACAAAATAAAAATATAAGATTTTTTAAATTATGATTTGTAAATACATATATATTTATGTCCATTTTATTAAAAATCACCCCTACTTTTACTCAGGAAGATAGCCAACTCAATTTTCATTCTTATCAAGAACAGCAAAATTATAGCAGTTTTAAATATCGACAGACTTTTTATTTCAGACCCTAACAATGTTCATAATATGAAGATCCGCCACTAGTTTAACTTTTAAGTATATTTTTTGCGAATTATCAAAAGCTACAAAATTAAGGTGCGTTCACACACACCATCGCCAACCTTTCATTTTCAGATAATTCTGACTCTGAGTCATAGGAAGCTAAACCTATTCCACGGCATTCATGTCCTGTACAATAGACACACAAATCAGTGCAATTCAAGCCAAAGTGTTCATTAGAACAGTTAAACTTTTCGGTATTTCTTCTACTTCTTCTAAAAAAGCATCTGGTGCGGGATACGTGGATCGATCGTAAACTTGGGATCTAATGTCGTTTCTAATAATTGTGCCAGCAGCATCTATTATACGAAGTTTTTCTATTTCGCTATCCTTGTTCCTGCTCGTATACCAACCATCTCGTAGAATATCGTGGCACTTCGAAGCAAAACACAAAATGTTCTCGTTTTTACGGTTTTTCGTTATTATTATACTGTCACCATACTTTTCTTTAAGTTTCCGCATTAGTGTTCTGTTGTCGATTTGTTCTATTTCCAATAGAGTCTTCATTTCCTCGATTTCATGTTGTGAGTCATCGTGGTTTTCCAAGTAACTATACACCTGTATCATTGTGTCTTCAATATCTGTTGATGTTGGTCGTCCTCTTTATTGCCGACTATCCTTATTGGATTAAAAAATATAGCAAGGCATCTTCTGTGGTATCTTGCCTCTTCTTGCAGCAAATTGACTTTTTGAACTCGTTCTAGGACCTGAAAGTAAATAAAATATTGTATACACCGGCAGGTTAGTTCTGTGCCCATGAGCTGCTAAAATACGACGGTAACAATAATAATACGGCGGGTAATACGGCGAACTGAAACTCCTGGCTACACCTACGACCGATACCGTTCGATTCCTTATGACTCCCTGATTACGAATAAGTAAGTCGTACGTTGATAAAATGGTGTAGGGGGTGGGGGAGCAATCGAAGATGCCTTACAAAGCAAAAAAAACATCAAAACATGCTTTGTGGGTACCTATCATATATTGTGTTTTCTATACAAACTGGGGTACTAACTCATTGTTAGAACCTAGTAATAATATAATTTCAACATCCTGCCTTTATCCTAAGTAACCCTAAAAAGTAATCTCGTCCTCTACCACATCCTGCACGACTCATGTTACTATTTCACTAGACTAGTCTAGGATGATAGTAATAAATCATTCTTGTGACTATATCCCTGATATAACTATCCTCCTGCGACATACAAATCAGGTCGTTATTGTGAGATTATTTCTTGAACATGTCATGTCCTACAATTTTGTAAATCGAACCACTGTGCGGCGTGCAGTTGTGTTAAATAGCAGGTGGTTTACTATTATAGGTAAAATAAAAGGGCACAGTTAAAAATAAATAGGTACCTATTTAACTATTACATACATACATACATAAAATCACGCCTTTATCCCAAATGGGGTAGACAGAGCAAAAACGACCTAAACATAGTTCGTTTCGCCACGTCTGACTAGTTTTGAGAGTTAATACAGACATATAATTATCCTACCTACTTATTTAGTACTAGGGCATGCAGAACCGAAGCTTTATTTCAAGAACCGGTTCCCGATTCTGATAGCTACTCGGAACCGGGTACCCGGTTTTTTTTCGGTTCTTTCAGGTAAATTGGAAAGGTGATTTCGGGCGTAGTTTAAACAATAAAAAAAGTTTCTTGAGAAAAACCGGTTCCTGAGTAAAAAGAACCGATTCTTTTTCAGTCGTGGAGAACCGGGTATACCCGGTTTTTTTGGAACCGGGTAAAACCGATTCCATGCCCTATTTAGTACCTATTACCTATGAGATATTGAATCGAAACGTTCTAACCTAACCTGGGTAAGAAGTTGTAGGTACCCTATCTCTACAACCAACATGTAGCGAACTACGACTAATACTACAACAACCACAACGATCCACTAGGTACTGGACACGGGGTTGAATATCCCTCCCCATTGTTAGAGAGGAATCGCCATTCTCACCATAATTAGCACTCGGGTTGGCAAGCGCCTATCTGATTTTAATTTTCACAAAAGTAAGTGTTCTTTACGAAATATTTATGTGCAGACAATAATTGTTACGAATATATGTATATAATGGACTCTAACCTACATTTATCTTATGATTATGACATGTTCTCTTATAAATCAGGTAAATTAAATAATAATGGACTTAAAGTAATTTTTGACGATCTAAAGAAGTTTATTGACATGTTTTTTCGTAAATGATGATAATTCATGTAGTAATTCCAATGTTAAACTTTTTCAACATCTAAATATATTATGCCAAAATGTATGTGGCATTACTAAAAAAAAAGATCAATATGAATTATACCTAGATAACTTAATAAATAAAATCCAAATTGTATGTTTGTGTGAACACTTCCTTACTAATGAATCTGCACCTAATTTATTTTTTGAAAATTATGAAGTCGCCTCTTTTTATGCTAGGAAGAATAAAATAAGAGGTGGATCTTTGATTTTGGTAGAAAAAGGAAGACGTGTAGAAAAAGTAGACTGTAAGCAATTTAGTAATATGGAAAATTTTGAAGTTTGTGGAATTAAGGACTTAGAGACAAATGTTTATGTTTTTAGTTGTTATCAAAATAATAAAAGGTTTAACATCTTTCTGGAAAGATTAGAATTGCTGTTGCAACACTTCTTCAACAAGAAATGTATATTGTGTGGAGATTTTAACGTTGATATGCTTAAGGACAATGACAATAGAGCTGCCTTTATGAGTATCTTGAACAGTTATAACTTTACTCATCACGTAAACTCAAAAACTTTTGTGAGAAATAATGTAGAGTCATGTCTTGACAATTTTATCACCAACTTACCGGATGATACTCTACACGAAATAACTGTAGATCACAACGGCTTGTCAGATGGTCATGCTGCGATCATCGCCAGCTTAAAACTCGAAACTAAATCTAAATCATATCAAGAAAATTTTATGTCTACTTACATACGTAAATTTAATAAAAAAAATAAAGATGATTTTAGAACAAGATTTCAAAGTGTCAAATGTGAGACGCTAGGTATTAATGGTTTCATCAAACAATTTAAGAAAACCTTTCAAAAATCTTTTAAAAAGGTAAAAATTAAAATAAATCTCAAAAAGACCAATAAAATCAAATGGATTACGAGAGGCGTAAAAGTGTCTAGCAAAATGAAACGTATGCTGTGCACAATCAATAAACAAAATTGTCATAACTCTATCATAAAATACAGACAGTCGTATATTGGTCTGTATAGAAAGGTACTGAGACGTGCAAGAGCGCTTGCAGTGCAATCAGATATCAAAAATGTAGCTAACTCTTCTAAGGGTGTTTGGAAAGTTGTTAATAAGTTTACTAATAAAAAGACCATGTCAAGAAAAGATAGACTTACATTAAAAATAAATGATAGAGTCATGCAAAACCCCAAGGAAATTGCTGAATCATTTAATGAAATTTTTGATTTCGGTAAGAACTTGTCGAAGTGTTCCTTGCAGTCCGGCTTGGCTATTCTGACGCAAAACACCAGTCGAGTACAGTCTAATCTCACTTTTCGACCTACAAATCCAGCAGAGATAAAAAAGATTGTTAAAAATATGACTTCCAAAAAGTCATGCGGCTATGATGACATACCAATAATCATCATCAAAGAAAATATTGACATTATGGCTGAGCCCTTAGCGTATCTCTACAATGAATGTCTTAGATTAGGTGTATTTCCTGACCAATTTAAAATATCGAAAGTTATTCCAATACACAAGAAGAATTCTAAATTCGATCCTAAGAATTACCGACCCATATCGCTTTTACCGGTACTATCAAAAATTTTGGAAAAAATTCTGAAAGACAGGCTCATGTCACACCTAAACCGTAACTTAGCACTGCATACGCGGCAATTCGGGTTTCAAGCAGGTATAGGAACTAGTGAAGCAATGCATGCTTTAGTTGGTGATATAATGACTGAGATCAACGATAAAAAGAGAGTTGCTGGCTTATTCTTAGATTTAAGCTCCGCATTCGATATGGTGGATCACGAACTACTTATAGCGAAATTAGAACATTATGGTGTGAGGAAAAAATGTCTTGATATCTTTAGATCATATCTTACCAATCGCAAACAATTTGTAGAGTTAAAATATTTTGACGAAGGTGAAGAGCATATAGCTACGTCGAAGCTTACTAATATAACTCGAGGTGTCCCACAAGGATCTGTTCTAGGTCCAATATTCTTCATAATATATATTAACGACTTGCTATACTATATGCAAAACCATGTACCTTCGATACACCTTATAAATTTTGCTGATGATACAAACGCCATTATCTCAGGAAATAATATTGCTGAATTAAATGCTCTGATGCAGAAAACTATAAATGCATTTAAGTCGTGGTTCACTGCTAATGGCATGATCATTAATAACACCAAAACTAACATTATTTTGTTCAAAACCACATCTAAAAATAATGACATATTAACAGTAGATATAGACGGACATTCATTGGCTATGGTAAACGATGTGAAATTTCTGGGTATTCAAATTGATTCATTCTTAAATTGGAAACCAGAACTAAATGCTATCGAAAACGCACTTACCTCCTCGTGCTATGCACTATGCTGTTTAAGAGATGTTTTAACCACAAATCATCTCAAAATGGTCTACTACGCCCTGATAGAGTCAAAATTTCGGTACAGTATCGCGTTGTGGGGTCAAAGCTACAAATACAATTTAGAAAAGGCTTTTAAAATGCAAAAAAGAGCAATACGCATTATTGTTCGCATTCCTCCATGGGAGTCTTGTAGGCAACATTTTATAAAACTAGGAATTCTTACTCTCCCATGTCTTTATATTCTTGTAGTATTAACGGCTTTGATAAAACATAAGATGCATTTTGAGACAGAAATGGAGATGGAAGCACGTATGAAAACCCGGAGGAAAGATCTTTCATACACAATTAATCCACGTTTATGTATGGTCAAGCACTGTCTTCAGTATCAAGCAGTAAAATTATACAATAAACTTCCTATGTCTTTGAAAATCATTACTGATCTAAGAAAATTTAAATTAGAACTTAAGTCATATCTTTTGAAGAGGTGTTGCTACACGGTAGATGAATTTTATAATGACAATGAAAACATAAAATTAACATGATGTCGTATTAATATATATATATATATTTAATTTGACATCCTTAAACTTGTAAGTACATTATTTTTGTAAAATTGACATTATTTATTACTTTATTGACATTGTATTAATATTTTTTTAACTTGACATCCTTAAATTTGTAAATTATTGTTGTTGAATTGACATTATTTATTGGCATTGAAATTTTAAGCTATTGATTATATTTTGTGTGTGATAATGTTATAATCTTGTCATGAAATATTAATTATTTATGTTAAGTTATAATGTATAATGTCGAACACAATGTAAAAATTGTTAACGATTAAATTAATAATAATAAATAATAATAATAATGTTAGATATTTACCTCTGAACTCCATTGATCTCCACGATTGGTGCATTTTATCACAAGGTTAGTTTTGGTTAATTCACTCTGTACTTTTGAGACACTGTTGCGTGACTTCGCTGGTTTTTTCTTCTCGGTTTCTTCGAATTGTGGAGAAGCGTCTCCGTTACAGAAAAAACAAGTTGATTTAAAATCAAATTTTACGGGGACTTGTGGAGGCTCCCCGTTGGCAATTCGCTTTGCTGCAGCCGTGAGAGATTTGGGGTTCGTGTAGACTTTTCTACATTTTTTATGCAGCCTTACATTTTCCATGGTACGCACGAACAACCCATCTGCTCGTATCTCACTAGATTCCACAAGTTTTTCCAGGCCTTTCTCCCCAATTTTAACTACGTCGAAGCACAATGAACACCCACATATCAAACACTTTTTATTTTCTTCCACTTCCATTTTCGTGACCGGTAATTAGAAAACCGCGTAAACAAATAAACATGTTGCATTGTATGCGTGCGGCTACGATCCGCCGCGCCCGCGCACCTCCCCCACCCCGCGCTGTCGCCCCCACGTCCCGCGCGCTCCCCTTGCACGCCATAGTCGATTAAATATTCATAATTTTATAAATAATATAGTTAATAAGGGCGATTTTTTTATAATGTTATTTAATATATCTTAAACAGAAAGTCCACATAATAAACTTTGTTGCTACTATTTTTTCACGGATTTTATTGGCACTTTTTCTTTTTTTATATAAGTTAACTTATTTAAGGGCGATTCTTTCACAATTATGTTAAGAATAATATATGAAGTACTAGACACTTGAAATTAAATTGATACCTTTTTTTAACAAAACGCTACGAATTAAACAAACAATTCGGAAGTATTTTTGTAAACACAGATATGTTTCATTAATAAAAATAGGACGATTATATATTTGAACGGTCGGGAATAATATTGAGATGAAATGCTGTGTTCCTACGGAAATTAAATAAATTTATTATTATTATTATTATTTGATGCGGCCATAAAATATGGCCGATTCCCTGCAAATTTAATTTTACACTGAAGTAGCTAACTATTAAAACATAAAAAATTGCTGATATAGAATTTTTGTTTAATGCCCATACAACGGATTCAAATTGATCCCAGGCTAATCAGGGCAGCTCAGCTAGCTAGAGCTATGCAGGGGCTATCTATGGTAGAGCTAAACGGGTAGCGCCATCTGTGCGCGTGAAGGGGCAACCGATCCGCTCTCCACCGGCGATAGTGGTGGGGTGGTAGTGAAAAGGTGGCAGCGGCGCGCACCGGCGAGACTTGCTTTGCCCCTTACATTACGTTACCTTGAGTTATGGTATCCTGGTCAAGTACAAGAGATTTTGTGCTGCTGCTAAACCGAGAGCACCGCCGCTGAAAGCGACATTGCCGTGTCAGACTCGGACAGATAGCGTTGAGTTATGATTCAGATTCTTCCACGCTGGACTGGGAGCGAGAGAAAAACATAGAATGTGCCAGCTGCATTTCCTCCCGGGCATGCTGTAAAAACCAGCTAAGGGATCTGAGGGTTTTAGAATATTGCAATTTAGGCGATAGGCTGACAACCTGTCACTACAGCAATATACGTACAAAACCATCTTGAATAACCCTCAAAACTTTGTCAGACGTGGCGGAACGACCTTTGTTTAGGTCGTTTACGCTCTGCCTACCCCATTAGGGATAAAGGCGTGATTATATAAAATACATTTTTTAAAAGGAATTAGGAAGGTCGTTGACTCCTTTCAGGCCGATTAAACGATCAGCAAATATTGGATAAAGATACATTATTAAAAAACGGTACCTAAGTTGATCATTAGCTGATTGATGTGTTGCTATGTACGAGGGTCATTCAATAAATACTTAGCCTACAAAAAGAAAACAAAAGTTTTGGAAAAGTGGCATTTTATTTTTCAACATAGTCTCCTTTAGTTATACACTTAGCCCAGCGATGCTCCAACTTTTTTAACCCGTCCGAAAAATAGTTTTTGTCAAACTCTGCAAAATAGGCCTCCGCTGCGGCGATGACCTCCTCATTTGATCCATATCTATTCCCGGCGAGTGACTTTTTCAGATTAGGAAACAGTAAGAAGTCACAAGGGGCCAAATCTGGAGAATACGGTGGATGGGGCAGCAATTCGTAGCGTAATTCGACCAATTTGGCCATGGCAACGGCAGACGTGTGAACCGGTGCGTTGTCGTGGTGAAACAGCACTTTTTTCTTCGCCAGATGGGGTCGTTTTTTCTTTAATTCGGCGTCGAATCGGCCCAATAAATCGGCATAGTAAAGCCCTGTAATTGTTTTACCCTTCTGGAGGTAATCGATGTAGATCACACCTTGCGAATCCCAGAAAACGGTGGCCATAACTTTTCCGGCCGATTTTACAGTTTTCGCCTTCTTTGGAGCACGTTCCCCGGTCTGGATCCATTGTTTTGATTGCTCTTTGGTCTCTGGTGGATCCAGGTTTCATCGACGGTCACAACGACGCAAAAACTCCGCTGGATTCCGCTTAAACAGCGCCAAACACGTCTCCGATGTGGTCTCACGGTTGCGCTTGTTTTCCGGTGTGAGTAAACGCGGCACCCATCGCGCCGACAGCTTTCTCATGCCGAGTTCCTCGTGAAGAATATGATGCACTGTTCCTTCTGAAATGCCTACAGTCTCAGCTAGCTCCCGAACCTTCAATCGGCGATCTGCCAATACGAGATCATGGATTTTTTAATTGTTTTCCTCCGTAGTAGCTGTTTTCGGTGCACCTGGACGTGGTTCATCAAAAACCGACGTACGGCCACGTGCAAACTCGTTGAACCAATTATTGACGGTGGCCATCGATGGAGAAGAGTCACCGTACACAGCATCCAAGCGCTCTTTGATTTCGAAGCGCGTTTTCCCTTCCAAAAATAGGAATCGAATCACCGAACGATATTGCTCTTTTTCCATTTTTGTAAAACCGATCGACACGTTCGCTTCCATAAGTTGTAAAATTAAAACAAATGAAGGGATTAGAATGATAATTTGAAAAAAGAATTAAAAAAGAATGTGCTACACTGTGTTTAAACTCTTTTGAAACTACAGCGCCCTCTGGCGATGAGGCTCGGTACTTATTGAATAGGTCCGGTCTGATGATAAGAAACCGATAGACGGTCGAGTTCCTATTCCTATACGTGCAGTCATTTCGCTTAGGCTAAGAATAAGGATAAAGTTAAGCAAAATTTTGGCAACATTCGGTAGATTTCACGACAAGTGCACAAAACAAGTCGCCCTGCGGGCTCGGGCAGATAAAAATATCGGTCAAAAATTATTTTGTGCACGAGTAAACTCAGCTCTCACTTCGATTGCGAGGAAAATCGAGGAAATTCTACAAAAATATTGTATACTAAACAATTCATTCCTTGGGCTGGAGATCTATACAGCCTACTATTAAAAATAAGTTGTTATCATAAATCAGAAACACTAGTATCGTACTTGAATTTAAATTTAAATATTGTTTTGTTTCATAAAAAACACAAAAGGCAATTAATTAGAAGAAAATATTTTAAAATTACAGGTTTTTTTTCTTTGCCTTAGAAGAGATGCATGAAGTCGCTTTTTTGTCCCATCCCTATGTATGCTTAGATCTTTAAAACTACGGAAAGGATTTTGATGTGGTTTCTTTTAATGGATAGAGTGATTCAAGAGGAAGGTTTGTATGTAAAATACTTGCATGATATAGTAGAGAAACACTGATGATTTCGGGTCGCTAGTAGTAAATAAAATATTAGTCGTAGAATGATATTTGTAGCAAATCGCTACGGCTGTCTACGTACATACTACGTACGTAGCAATTCCGTAGTCGGTTGACAGCATTCCAGATCGAGTGCAAATGCACTGCATCATAGGTCTGAGAAAGACAAACATAAAATCAATTTAAAGATACAAATAAATATTTACAGGAACCATATGGAGCTTTTGACCCCTTCATAGCTTGAAAACAACAAATTTTAAATATACCAGATTTGGTTCATATATTTACTTCAAATTTATTCATTTATTGAAATTTTATACTATATATTTAGTTCATATATTTATTTCAAACAAGTACTTCAAATTTTATAAACCTGCTCAAACAGTTATTTAAATATTAAATCTGAATTCCCATTTTTTATGGCTGATAGGTTGACTGACTAACATACATATCATAAATCAAATCAAAAACCGAATGACCTGATATTTGAAATGAAGATTGATTATAATGACGCAAGGTTAAAAATGTAAAAAATAAATAATTTATTAAAAATATTGGACCCCTCCCATACAAGTTAAAAGGGGGCATTTTTTATATATTTTTTAACTACTATATTGAGTGGGGTATTGTTAGACAAGTCTTGTAAAATTAAGTAAAAGAAAGTACTCGTAAGTGCCCTAAATGTGTCTATCTCGCGATATTTGCATTTGAAATCATCTTTCTCAAAAACAAAAAGGTAATCAAAAACCTTATCCACTATCAGAAGACCTAGAAGATAAAAAAATGGTGCGAAGATAGCTTATAATAATACGGTTTGGCAACGTCGCAACTAAATACGAGTGTAAACGCAAAAGAATCCATCCACTCGCTAAGAAGAACTTATCTTCATTTTTTTAGCATTACAAATTATGTAAACAAGAGAAGACAGTGAAGATCTACAACGTTCCGTTCCATGTCGCAACCTCTGCCTCTGCCTCTTTAGGTCTTTTACAATTTTTTTCAAGATGATACTTTATTAATATTCTTTTTGTCTTATAATGTTGTTCTATTTAAAGTAATTATAATTTATAATAAAGTATATTTGAATGAAACGTCACAATAATGTCAATATTTTTTTTACTTAATTGGTTTGCTATACATACAATTAAGTACCCATATTTTTTTATTCTAATGCTAAATATAACAAAGTATAACTGCGGGGTATCAGTATCAGATCAGTCGGCTAGTCGTAATGGCAACGTCGCGGCGGGGATGTTCCCGAGCGAGCGGGGGCCGAGAGCGGTGCACCATGTGGCAACGTCGCACGCAGCAGTTCTTGTACGCTACCAGGACATCATAACATGAGCAGAGCGAGATGCATTGGGAACATTTTAAGCCGTGACTCCAGCACCCCAAAACATACCCCCGCGGGGCAGAGAGGGGAAGGCTTTTACAAACATTTCCCTTCCCCTCTCCACCCCGCGGGGGTATGTTTCGTTTAATCTTTCAGAGCAGGATCACGGCTTTAGAGTCCTTTCACCATTGTGTTCACGAGTTGGCAACGTCGCATAGAGCGGCGTGGGGACGGGTAAACGATACGGTTTCGACGCAACAGGTCTTGCACGCTACCTGGAGATCATAACATGATCAGAGCTTAAAAGATACTTTGTGAACTATTGAGTGATTATTCGTTCCCAACTCGCTACTATAGCTCTCACGGAACGCCTAAGTTAGCCACATAGGAGGGTAGTGTTGAGACATGACTTATGATTATAAATTATTTTTATGCTGCATTAATCAAAATGATCCGTATCAATAAAAATAAACCAGTGTTTGTTTTATGCGTTAATTTTGTAGAGATGTACCCTCGTTCAATCCCCTAGATTAGGTAGCCGACCCTGTGAGATACGGGATAAGGCTAGGGAGATGATGATGATGATTAGGTAGTTTATGTAATGGAGTCCATATCATAGCTCTAAATTAAACCCAGTGTTACCCGCCCGTAAAAATATTTAAATAAATCACAAGTTATCTTTAGGGCTCTGACGAATTTGAAAAATCAAAAATATTCTTGTTTTTTAATAAAATAAATATTATAAAGAAAAAATAAGTTTAGATTCAAAATCCTGTGCAAAGTATAAGTATTTCACACAGTGGTTTAGCCGTGTGCGGGACCCCATCCGTTAGCAACGTGTAGCAAATGCCTCTTCCCTCCAGCCGTAGCAAACGTGTAGCATAATGCTACGAATTATAGTAATTTAGAAATAACTGTTTGTAAAACTTATGCTGTACTACCCATTGTATAACTGTTAAAAAATAGTACCGTCTTTAGAGTTCTACTATAGTGATATACCATTTCAATCTAAAATGACTCTCAATGTTAACGAGGTGTTTTACGTTTTGCCTACCCATTAGCAATGAAGGCGTGATTGTATGTAGATTATGTTATTGATGCGATTGATGCAGTCCCTCCGAAGCACGGAATCCTTTTGCTTTTCGAACAATCAGGTGATTCAAGCCTGCAATGTCCTAACCGAACTGGGGAAAACCTCACAAAGTGATAAATAGACACATATCAATTTTGTGTTCCCCCCCTCTGGGAATCGAACCCAAGACCTCCGGATCGTGCCCATGTCTCTAACTACTTGACTAAATAGGCAGGAAGATTCCGTGCTTCGGACGGCACATTAAGCCATCGGTCCCGGTCGCTGTCATTGATAGTGGTCATTACTCAAACCATATCAGAGGTCTAACAGCTGTGCTAATAGACGGTTTGAAAACTTTGACACCAGGGTTCATCAGGTCGTTTGACTCGAGAATCCACTCGCTATGAAGAAGAAGAAGAAGTCTCGTAACGCACTTCCGCGGACATCATAAGCTGTGAAGAGTTATTGCGACTGACCGTCAGAGCGATCTATTCGGGGGCGGCGTTCAGAACGGACACAAAGCACGACATTACCTTTTAGCTACGTCATGTGTTTCAATATATTGGTTTTTGACTACCGTACTAAGGGGCGTGGCTTCCTAACCACGTAACACAATAAGCACCACAAGCACGCCCACTTGTATGCAGTAAATTGAATATGAAAGTAGTTACAAACCAGGCTGCTGCGTGTTGATCTCCGGTTCGATACTCATCAACATCATCACATACCTATGTTCCCCAGGAAAAAATGTTCAGTTTCATGAGCAGATTCCCATAAATCAGTGTACTTATATAAATATGTAATTTTTTTTCTGATACACCCTTTATAATGTCCAAGGTAGCTCAGCTGTTAGATGTAACGGTATGAGAAAGGACACAGGTTCAAAGAAGACCCGAACTTTTTAAATTATTTTTGTAATCACATATAATCACATAAAACACCCACTAGCTAATGTAGTGGAGACATTTTTATAGAATTGTATGTAAATAACAAATTCGAATGTGAATGTACAGCGCAAGATCTGACCTACACACACACACACAGCATAAATCCCCAATGAAAATGGGATTTGTGTGTGTAGTGATAATATTCTCTAAAGAGTATGCGCTCCTGGTATTCAGCTAGACTATTGTGACAGATTTTGCTGTTTTTCTCGGATATGTTTGTTGCGGCGTTTTCCTGTCTCAAATACTCAAATACTCTTTAGCTACTTATACGACTTTTTGTGCCTATGTGTTTTTATGAAGGTATTATTTAACGCACAATCAACATTCTTTTGAAATTTAGAATACATACCTACAGTCTAATAAGACAAAATATGCTAAGTGGGCTGCAAGGATATACAAATTCCTTGGTGGGCTGAAAGTGGGTTGAAAGTCTGGTTTCATAGATATTTTCATATGTTTTTTTTTCTGTGGTACTTTTATTTGTCGGACGTGGTTTAGAAGTGTAAGTGTAATAAAAATATTGCAATAAGGAGACCCTTTATGAGCAAGTTATAAAGTATATTTATCTTTTTATCATCATCTACCTAGTCTTAACCCGTATCTCACGGGGTCGGCTACATAATCTAGAGATTGAACGAGGGGAGGGGTGGATATCTTCATCTTTATAATATATTGATTAAAAATTAATGTACACGTTAAAGAAGAAGGGGAAGTGGTTAACTGGGGGATGGAAGTTTGTATGAATATTCCGTAAATTTGTTTTTATTCTAAGTGATAAACCTCATGAATAAATTCAAATATGAGATAAAGTTATTTTCGGGATTTAAAACTCTCTTCAATGAAGCATAAAATTAAAGACGTCTGTCTGGTTATCCTCACATCATTCACTAAGTCTTAATTATCATCACTAAGCTGCATTTTTAGCAGTTTGGCAATGGAAGCTTAGATACTGATTATAAATTATGAAATTAGGATCGGTTAAAAAATGAATGTATTATCACAGAGTAACTAATAATACTAGGTATTATTAAAGTTGCGCCAAATTGGTCTCAGGATGAGAACAGCTTCTGTTCGGTCATATGTTCCTGGTACTCCGTCCGACCTCGACCGCGTGAAGGATTGCGCGCGACGCACAATCAAAATTGATTCCCCTCAAATTGAAAAACGGCTATAACTAATGGTTATAATGCTTACAAGTCAGATATCCAAAAGGCAAAGTTTTGTGTAATTTATTGATTAGTACTATATATGATTCTAATTATTCGTTCGTGCTTCGGAAGGCACGTTAAGCCGTTGGTCCCGGTTAATATCGTTTAATACCGTAGATATTAGTCGTTAAGCCATATCAGAGGCCAGTGCTAAGCATTGGCGGCTTGAAAACTCTGCCCTAATCTAGGATTGGGTCTGGTTTCCCTTCTGGGTTGCGGAGGTCAGATGGCAGTCGCTCTGTGTAAAAACCAGTACCCTCGTTCAATCCCCTAGATTAGGAAGCCGACCCCGTGAGATACGGGATAAGGCTAGGGAGGTGATGATATATGATTCTGATTATAGCATACTTTCAGTGAAATATCAAACCGAATGCTAACGCGTCGTTAGGTAAATTTATTGCTTATAAAGATTTTCGTGTTTTCTGACTGAAGTACACAAAATGATGAATTAAACTAGCACTGTAATAGAAATATGTACCATATAGCATAAATATATGGTTTTGTCTTTGTTTTATCGCTGAGAACGATGAACAAAATGAACTTTCTACAAACGTTTATCGAACATAAATAAGCTAATCTAATTTAATTATTATTATCATATAAATTCTGCGGTATATTGAAAATCTCACTAATAGCATAAAATAGTTTTTTAGATTAGGATTAACAAAATATCGAGAGATTTTATTAAAACCCACGAAAATATAAAAATAAACATTTCACAAATAAAATATATCTTCTAAGGCACCGCATCGAGGCAACGTTCCCAGAAGGCTAGCAGCGTTTCCACGTTGCACAGCCAAACTAAGACGCTGTGCAAAATAACTGCTTGCTCTTTGGTCTGACGTTGCTTCGATGAGGCGCGCTGAAATACTTTTTAGAAAAGAACGGGCGCTAGGGCCCCATGAACCCATCGTCTCCAAAGCAATTGGAAGGAAAATGTAACTGTCACCTAGGTCCAGGTACTTTCTCCGTTTACCCTGTTCAGTTGACACCGCTGCAGCACCTGGGGAATTCGCAGTCGTATGGACGTGAGACGGCACCAGCGTACTACATACTACGTAGGGTACTTAGAGACATGCCATCGGGTCTCTTTCCATCCGATCTCATAATGCCGTTTAGTTCTAGGACCGATGGAACACCGACAGATCCGAGGGCTCTCTTAATGATATCATTCATGGAGGAATAGCGTGATATCCGGCCCGCACTCCTCTGACAGGATAAGCCATGATGTCCCAGTTCGGTTACAGATTGGCCACAGTTACAGAAGTGGGGCTGATTTGTTTTAACTCCTAAACGTAGGCTGACTGATAATCTAATTTACTCTGGATATTTGATTCTATATCTGAGTTCATGGCATCAATTATTATTATTTCCGTATGCTTTCAATATAAAAAAGCGTGTACGAACGAACGAATGAACGGATTTTTTCTCAACGAGTTCTCAGTCTCAGAGTCACGTAGCTTGAGCGATGCAGTTACCAGGGAAGCATAGAACAGTGCAGTAGTAGTCTTTGATAGTAGGAGTCACGACTTTATACCCACATAGCCTAGTTGGCAGGGTTTATTTGTATATGATGCATTACTATGATGCAGATATTTGAATGATGAATTTAAATAACATTCACACAGAAAGAACATCAATGTGTTATTTGTGGTTATTTTTGTGTATATCCGTGACACCCCGTTGTGTATTGTTTTGTACTCAGCTATTTATTATTATTAATTACCCTTTCTTCTGTTTAGTTTTATGCACTGCTCCAGTTTCAATACTAATCTCCTCTACTCAAAGGCTGACTGGTAGAGATCGCTCTAAGCGGATGAGATGCAGGTGGCACATTTTATGTTTTTCTTCGTTTTTCTATCACTCCCAATAAGTTTAGATTTGTTGTAGGCTACTTTCTTACATTCATAAATATTACAATTTTCCTTTCGCGCAGTACCTCTCAGCTATTGAGTGTTACTAGGCGGTGGCGGTGGCGTTAACTAAATAAAATTAACATTCTACGGACGTATGTCGAACACAAGCCTTTCATCTAATTCTCTGGTCTGTTCAGTGTATAAAATTATTTGAATTATTTTACCATCTCAGTTTATATCTGAGTTCATGGCGTCCATTATTATTATTTCCGTATGATTTCAATATAAAGAAGCGTGTACGAACGAACGAATGAACGGTGAATTCATTCGTTCCAAACGTGATCACAATCACCTGTCAGAGCCACGTGGCTTGAGCGATGCAAACACCTCGAAAGCATAAACCAGTACAGTATTATTGTTTACTATTCACGAGGTGGAAGCATTTCGACTGTGTAAAGCCGTGACTCCAGCGCTCAAAGAAACCACGAAACACATCCCCGCGACGCGGAGAGCATAAACATGGCAGCGGTAGCGGTGGCGGTGACTCATCGTTCGTATGACCGCGCGGGGGCGGGGCCAGGCTCCCTGCCGCTACATACGGCGGTAGCCGTTGGCAAGCTATATCCACAACTACTCGATATCGCTGCGAACTAAAAAAGCAACAGGCACAGACACGAATAAAGTACTTTTAGCAAACATTTTTTTTTAAACACCGTTTGTTAGAAAAATATTCTACTGAATTGGGAAATTAAAAGAAAAAGCACCTAACGGCGTAATTCATAAAAAGAAAAATATTTTCCAAATCTTTATCCATTAGCAAAGCATAAAAACCAAATGCTAGTAAGTATCCTGGGAATCCCTTTTGTCCTTATGACTTTTGTGGGAAAATCTATCCTCACGTACGAATACGGAAATAAAATAACACATTACTTAGTTTTCATGGACTGAGTAAGATAACAATATATATTGTAATGTATTGGTATCGAAGAGCTGCGGTTGTTTTAGAAAAGATGGTGAAATAGATGATATAGGTAGTTTAAAAGGGTGAAAGGACTGAGTGAAGAGTTTCTGATGTGATGACTGCGAGCATGCGCTGATGATGACGCCAAGGAGCACTTACATAAAGGACCTTGAGATTTATTATGATTTTTAAAGCCAGCCGGCGTGCTGACACTAAAGTTTTTGGAAAATGGTGGACGGACGTCCGAGTGAATGGCAAACGTCGAAGTTGATTGAACGAATGAGTGATGAGTCGTTCTTTTCTTGAGTTTGTCGTTCTTGCAGTCAGTAGGGAGTCAGTGTTTTATAACACCTATATATACTTCCCCTCCGTCCCCTCACGCCTCCTTCCCCTCTCCTCTACCTGCCGGCAGTCTGGATCAATGACATGACCTAGGCGTAACCTAGGCAATATTTGTATACCTATCTCTCGTTCTAGACGTACTAACGGTTAGCTCACCTCTTGCATAGTCTGCCAGCCTGGTGCTCGCGCGGCTGTTAGCGTTCAGTTTATTACCCGCTGCGGATAGGTTCTCAACATGCTGCTAGGAACAAAACACACAAAGGATTTTTTAGAAAAGTACCTTCTCGGGTATTTTATTACTGTAGCGGCCACTTAACTTATAAACATAATAAATAAGGAAGAAAGTAACAAGCATTTTTCGTTTTAGAAACAATAAAAATCATCATTAATTGCTGTGAATTTTGTTCGGTGCAAAGTTTTACTAATCTATAGATTTATCATTATAGTTGTCATGTTCAATGAGAGATTAGGTAAAGTACGATACAGTACGGCTACGCTTATTTTAATCAATCTCATAACAAGCAGCTCATGTTCACAAATAACCATCAGATCAAAGAACCAGTTTACCTCCCGACAGACCTCCACGGGCTTCCATATGTCGCGAAGAGTTGGACCGTTGCCATAGCAACGTGTTTATCCTGCAGTAGGAGGCGCCATAGAGAGTAAAGGTACATTATGTGTTAGTAACTTTCACTTGTAGAGCAAGAGACATCTGTAAGGGTTTTTTTTTCAACGCTGCCTACGTCTCGGGAACCTTGCCTCAATGTGACGTCCTGGACGGATTATTTGATTATCAACCGAATCAGAACCGCAGTTGCAAGGTGCAACTACTATCTGCACAAGTAGGGCATCGCAGAGTCTCCTTACTGTGATTGTGAAGACTCAGTGCAGACCATCCAGCGCATCGTGCAGGACTGCCTTACTCGAAAGTTTTGATTTATACTATATGTATACATATGCGCTGTAGGTTATAATTATATATAAACTCTAAATTACTTTTTATTGTTTATAGTTTCGTTCTAACTTTGTTAGTTATTTATTAGGATAAAATTTTGCACCTGCCTTGTCATTTCCACATGCCCTAAGGTAGACTGGTAGATAAGGTTTTTGGCGTTAAGTCCGCCCATGTAACATTTTTGTGCATAAAGTTAAATAAATAAATAAATAAAAATTAAAGTTCAGCAGCGGATTTGAGAGGGAATAATAGTACCCCCACCGTTATTCTGTGTTCGGTTCCGGTGTTAAGTATTTGCACTACACGCAAGTGCACTCTCTATTCCTTCAATCTCTTATTCTGATGGGACAGTTTGACTAACACGACCAGATCAAGCGCAGTACCGACTATTTACATGCCCATCCGACAGCATAGATCATCTTACTTTTCGGACGATCAGGTTATCTGCCTGCAATATCCTAACCAAAGTAGAAACAACAACACAAGTCATTGTCGGCTCAACACAACACAACAACGGCTTAGACCGCTAGACCACGGAGGCAGTTGATTTGAGAGATACACCAGCTGACACGAGGCAAAGTAATGGATTGCCAACTCAAATATTAAAGTTTCAGGTTGCATTTTTAGAAACGCCATATATATGATGATGATGATCTTTAACAAGGATACATTTCACATTAATATTAATTTTATTGCATAGAAAAGGCTAAACAGGGAATTATAATAGGGCAGGAAACAGTACAAACAGGCGGTTAATCGTTATTTGTCTCTTGGTGTAGTAGACGTGGCTAAAACTTACACAGATACACACACTTTTTTTTAATGAAGAATGTATGTCTTATTGAAAGCGCCATACATCAAATTAGGAATGTGAAGGTCGTTTTTTAATTTGCTATCCTGTTTATAATGTCAAACTTAAGAAAGTGACAGCGCTACTAGGAATTAAAATTATATCGCAAAAATGACGCAATTATAAAACTACTCTAGTTTATTTAAACATTGGATGATTTAAGCTACTTCTGTGACTACGCAGGAACATGCTTGTCTCATAGTAATATATATTTTTTATAACACAGTTGCTCGTAAATGGTCTTCTTTTTATTTATTTGCTCGCAAATATGTTAAAAACGTCATATGACATACTTGCGCCTTGACATTTACAGCCTCTGCTTTCTTGTAGCAATATCGCCTTAGCTTTAATTATCAACTAAGCGACCTTATATCATATTTTACTAGAAACTAGCATACCTTATTTATTTTCCTATCCCATTGAATCCTATCTTTCTTACCCGATCTACGGACTCGCCTGCGTCGGACAATAAGGTTAGTGATAAAACTTATATACTATTACGTGTTTATTGGATGTTTCCGTTTATGTTGAAGATTTTCAAGTATTAAAAAACGCGTATTTTCCCTTTGTTGGCGTGGTTAATTGATTTGATTGGGGGAAAAATAATAGGCATCTCGGCTCGATATATTCTGCACGTACATCTCATTCGAGGCTCGAATTTAATTGTTTGTTCGGATCGGAATTTTTCTTTGATTTTGGCAATATTTTTTTTTTGGTCAAGCGCGAGTCATATTTGAGGGTAACAGATAATCGGGATTAAATTTCCATTTGATATATACTTTGTGTCCGGGACGTTCATGGAGACGTTTGGAAACGATATTGGGGTTATTCTCCGAATTTAACATTTTGAGGGAAACGGATAATTAAGTTTATCCTTTATAAACTTTCGGGTTTGTTTTGCTGAGCGTAACCCTACTGATAGGATAATTGTTTGTACCGACTGTTGGGGGCACTGTTGGCCGTCGGATTTTAGCATAATAAGATAATTAGTTTAGGTATTTAATTTCTATCGTTGATGGACGCCGATACTGCGCTGTGTAACACAGTTGCAGAAACGTGTGGTGTCTGGTGGAGCTACGGATTGGATATCCCATACTCGTAGTTGTACCGGACATCTTTGCACTCCTCCACAAGAGGGTGCTGGTAGCAGAGCTGCTTACGTTATCTTGATTACCAGTGGCGCGTTCATGTAGAGCAAACATATCTACACATAATCACCCCTTTATCCGTACACGACCTAAACAAAGTTCTTTCCGCCACGTCGCAAACTTTTTAAGGGTTATTTAGGATAGATTTGTAGGTATATTGCTGTAGTGACCGGTTGTCTTTCCATCACCTAAATTTCATCAATATACTCAAACCCTCGCCGCATCTCTTAGCTGGCTTTTACAGCATGCCCGGGAGGAAATGCAGCTGGCACATTCTATGTTTTTCTCTCGCTCCTAGTTCAGAATGGAAGTAGGATGTAGAGAGTGTTTGTATGAAAAGCTGTTCGCCTAACGTCGTCTACGTTTATACGGATACCAGGATCGCAATACAATGTAAGAGTTCGTTTCGTACTAACTACTTCGTTCATGGGCGTTACACGAGCACCTCTGGGGCACTGCACCAGTTCGGATACTAGGGTTACATGACTGACAAGGAGAGAACACCTGTTTCTAGTAGCCTGTCTATTTTTTTTTTTTTTTTTTTTTTTTGCCTGGCATTATTGTTTGTATAGGTTACACTCTACACAGTACACAACTGGAAATAGGTTTAATGTTCCAGCAATGAGTATTAAAAAAAATACTGACCATACGTGGGACACTCAGAAAGTTTTGCGACACTAAAAAAAATTGTTCTACAGGTACATATATTTTTATTAAATCTTTTCAAAGTACTCTCCACCAGCCTCTATACAAAGATTCATGCGTCTGAACCAGTTTTCAAAACACTTTTTCCAGTCCGCCGTAGACACCTCGTTTACAGCCTGCTCGAACGCAGCCAGCGCATCTTCCGGCGACGAAAATTGTATCCCCTTGAGCTGATTTTTTATTTCTGGAAATAAAAAGAAGTCACACGGTGCTAGATCAGGGCTGTAAGGAGGGTGACCCAGGAGTTTGACTGGTGTGCTGTCCAGGAAGTCCCTCGTTTTGAGCGCGGTGTGTGCAGGCGCATTGTCGTGGTGGAGCAGTAGTCCGCGGAGCCCTGTGTTTGGTCGGTTGTTGCTCACAACAGAAAAAACTTCTGGTAAACATTTGGTAGTATACCATTCGGCGTTAATGCTTCTTTGATCTCGTAAGGGAATTGAGGCCAAGTGGCCAGTCAAATTAAAAAAGCTGGCGATCAAAATCTTCCCCCCGCTTCGAGATCGCTTCACTTTGGTAGGCGTTAATTCATTTTGAAACACCCAAACTGTCGACTGGCGCTTGGTTTCTGGATCATATTGATAAATCCAGGACTCATCACCTGTTACGATGTCGTAAACACGCCGAGACGAGCCTGCTTCAAATTTGTTTAGCATATCACGGCACCATTCCACCCGGGCCTGCTTCTGAGCGTCGGTGAGGTAGTGCGGCACCCAGCGCGATACTATCCTCCTCACGCGAAGATGCCCGTGTAGAATCTCGTGAACGCTTCCCGATCCAATCTTTAATATGTACTGAATCTCCTGATATGTAATTCGCTTATTATCTTGGATTAAATTTTTCACTGCTAGCACGGTTTCTTCCGTAATAGCCGTCAAAGGGCGACCGCTTCTTTCTTCATCCCCCAAGGTTGGTCGACCGCGCCTAAATTCGTTATACCAACGATACACGGTTGCCTTGGAGGGGCTTTCATCCATAAATGCCATTTGAAGTCTATCGAACGATTCATCCGGTTTCAGGCGACACTTGAAATAGTAAAAAATCATAGCTCTAAAATGTTCCCGGCGCAGATCCATTTTTCAGTAAGACACGATACTTTGAATTGGCTCGCAAAAAATGTGGAGGGAAATTTTGAAAATGGAACACACATATTTTTACTTACAAGTAATCATATTTTCAAAAAAGATTCTAACCGGCCAGTCTGCCATATATAAAAACTATTTATCGCAATACTTTCTGAGTGGCCTGGTATATTAGGGTGTGATTCTACTCATGAAACTGAACAATTTTCCCCAAGGTACATAGGTCGTAAATATTTGACCTCCCATACAAATAGATTCGAGCCACTGACACCTATGGGTGGGCCAATTTTATTTTCGTATTTCGTTCGACCTACGAATTAGGAATAAGGTCATCACACGCTAAAATATGGTCAGCAACTTATAGTCACTGTATTAATTGTGTCAACATCACAGTATACCGAGTGTAAGGGACAGCGTCCCGCAAACCTATAGGGGTTGCTCAGTCAACGACACTGAACAACTTTCTTTCAGGAAGTGAAAAACAAAATTGGCAAGAAAAAGCTGAAAGCGAGCCCTGCGACTTGGGGACCGAGAGCGGCCGACGTGGCGTTGTCTCTTTTCCGCCGGATTGCGATACCAGGAGCTCATAGCTAGACGGAGATGCTCCTATGACGTCAGTTTGCAGTGCTTTCGCTACTATAGGCACACTTATACTATGTAGTACTATTATATATTCTGTGCTTATACTCTAGAAAATACCTAAATAGTAGTATTTGGAATTGGACGACAAGACTACAACGCACGCGCTAGATTACTGCTCTTATATGACAAATACGCCGGTTCACAAGTCTCTACGCTAGCCTGGATCACAGATTTCTTTATGATGGACGCACACTCAATACAATAGCACCATTTCGCAACTTTTCAGCCCGGTTGTCGAAACTATCACGATGAAGCAATCAAGTTATTAAAAAAATATGATCCTTTTGGTGCCCTCTCCTCTCCATCTATAATAAGATGTAAACATAAACAAACATGTAAGCGTTCATAAAAATAATTATTTATGTTGCTCTTTATCTAACCAGGTACTCCGTTTCATAAATCAGAATCAATAGTGCGACCGCCATTACTGTTCTGGAGGCCATATTAGACTGTCCTCTTTCAAAGCCTCGACCGCCTTGACTATGTAAACACAGTTGCGTTTCACTTTACAACCAACCGTAATGCGTTGTTTACCATACAGGGCCACGAACGGTGTACGCCGCGGCGGATGAACGTACCTTTCTCTATGACCTCTTTAGTGACATGAGCTCCTGGTAACAAAAACGGGTACAGGTACAGGAAGTGACACACGTGGCTTGATGTAAACAAGACAGGCGGGATCACTCACGTCACGGACCATAGGATAGAATGATGCTGCCATCTCCCCAGAACCATTAATTCCATCGGCTCCGCTGCGGTTACTTGAGAACGCAGACTTTGTCCTAAGGCCCGTATTTATACTCCGCTCTTGAGACTGGCAGCAAGAATGAGTTTGTATCAGAAATGTCATTTCAGTACAAAAAGAACAGTCAAATCCACATTTAAGATTGCTCTCAATCTCGAGATCGCTTTATAAATACGACCCTAAGATATGACTTCGTTCCCTTTGCGTTCCGTGTGCTTTATCGAAAGAGTTTGTGCGCAAGATAAGGCGGCGTGGCGCTTTAGAGATTGTGGTCGCGATTCCCGTTCCTGCTCGTTCCTGGTCAGCAAATAGCTCAGCCATTCTACGAGGCAATGCCGCCAGCATTATGGGCACGTTTGGGCGGATACCAGCGGACACGGGATCCTTTGTTATTTATTTTTTTGTTCTTAATATTTGTAAATTACATACATACAATTTCGGACATGACTATTTATAGGCTGCTAGCTTGAAATACTCTTAAAATAGTTATTGTAACTGTAGGTACTATGGTCCTCATGAGGAAGCCTAATGCTCCACCGTTGGAAGTCTATAATAATAATTTGACAGGGTGTTATGTTTTATGATAAAATATAATATCTAATAGTTTCTGTAGTGTATACGTATTATGTCGCCTATTGCGGGTGGTATGAGATTTTCCAGTCGGAAATAAATCGTTGACCGATAACTACGTTTGTTTGATTCCTGCTGCTTTCCCGGTTCCTGTGAAGATATCTTTCAGTGGCGACGAGGATAATTGTGAACAATACGCGTGTGACAATATTTTAACTGTGTGCGGTGTAAACGTTAAAAATGTCTATCGGTAAATTGCGAGAATTTGATGTGAGTGCTGGACAATGGTCGTCGTATGCAGATCGAATCGATATGTATTTTAAAGTGAACGACATCGATGACCACATGAAACTGCCTACTTTAATCGCTATTATGGGGGATGAGGCCTATGAACTTTTAGTGAACCTAGCTAGTCCTAAAAAACCATCAGAATTAACCTTCGAGGACGCATGCGAATTAATGAGTCAGCACCTGCAGCCATCTCCCTCGGCATTAGCGGAACGTTTTCGTTTTAGACAGAGACGACAGCATACCGACGAGACAATAGCGATCTGCGTGGCCGAACTTAAAAAGTTATCCCGTTATTGCAAATTCAAGGACAATTTGAATGAAAATTTGCGGGACCAGTTCGTGTGTGGATTGAAAAGCGATATAATAAGGCAAAGATTATTCGCTGAGAACGATGAAATAACTTTTACAAACGCGGTTAAGTTGGCAAGTTCTCTAGAAGCGGCGGAACGGGACTCAGCTGCGGTGGAGAGAACGGAGACTGTGGCGGCTGCGGGCAGCGGCGAGGCGAGCGCGGTGCATGCGCTTGGCGCCGCCGTGGCGGCGGAGCGCCAGGCTGCGCGACCGCGAGGCCGGTTAGCTGGCCGAGCGCGCTCAGCTCAAGCGCCGAATCTGTACAATCAGGATTTGCGACCGGCTCGGAACGTATATTGTGGAGGATGTGGTTCTAGTACGCATTCCAGTGAAGACTGTCGATTCCGTAACTATGTGTGCAGCAAGTGTCAGCGTACGGGACATTTACGTCGGGTGTGTCCGCAGAGAAACGCGGCAGGATCGTCATTTAGGGCGCCGTCGGCAGCGGGTCGGCGCGGCCCCGAGCGGGGCATACACTTCGGTGACGTCATCAGTTGCGGGTCTAGCGAGGAAGATGACGACGGGGACATCGAGAATAGTTTGCATCACCTATGTTTAAGTGATTACAAGGCATGTAAATTATCTATATTTGTTGATGGAAAAGAGTTAAAAATGTTATTAGATACAGGGGCACCAGTATCCTGCATTAGCAAAAATACCTATGATAAATATTTTTCTCATATTCCGTTACGATGTGACGACACAACTTTAACTTTTTATGATGGGTCGGAGTTAATACCAATGGGCCACATTAAACCTACTGTTAGCTATAAAGATAGTGGTAATATGAAACTAGAATATTTGTTGTTAATAGGGGTACCACGTCTTTATTAGGGAGACATTGGATTAGTAAGCTTAGAATTGATGTACCTAAATTTTATTGTAATTTTGTATCCATTGATGAGAAGGTTCCGATGGATAATGAAATATCAAAATTGCTCAACAGATATAAGGAACTGTTCACTGGCGGGCTGGGGCGGTACACGGGAGGCAAAGCGACGCTCCGGGTGCGCGCGGGGGCGGAGCCCGTGTTCCACCGCGCGCGGCCGCTGCCGTACGCGCTGCGCGAGCGCGTCGACGCCGAGCTGGACGCCATGCTGCGCGCCGGCGTCATCGAGCCCGTCGACTGCTCCGACTGGGCTTCGCCACTTGTGCCAATCAACAAACCGGATGGTACGCTTAGAATCTGTGCCGATTATAAAGCTACGGTTAATCCGGCATTATTAATCGATCGTTATCCATTACCTAAGATAGAGGACGTGTTAGTAGGGCTAAATGGGGCTCAGTACTTCAGTAAAATAGATTTGACACAAGCTTACAACCAAATTGAACTTGATGATTCAAAAAAATACACTGTTATCAATTCACACCGGGGTTTATTTCGCTATAATAGGTTGGTCTATGGGCTGGCTTCATCTGTAGGTATTTTTCAGCGTATTATGTGCAACTTGTTTCGGGACATACCGAATGTACATGTTTTTCTGGACGACGTGATTATTACAGGCGAAAGTAAATCGCAGCATTTACAGGCTCTAGAAATAGTTTTAGGATGAATTCAAAGCAATGGCTTAAAGTTAAAAAAAGTAAGTGTGTATTTCTTGTAAGTGAAGTAACTTATTTAGGTTATATAGTGTCAAAAGATGGTGTAAAAGCGGATAAATCTAAGATAGATGCGATACTAAAAATGAAGAAACCGGAAAACGTGTCAAACTTACGTTCCTTTCTAGGGTTAGTAAACTTTTATGCAAAATTCGTTAAAAATTTTAGTTCTGTTTTAGCACCATTATACGTTCTTTTACGGAAAGATATTCGGTGGCTCTGGAGTAAAGAGTGCGATTATTCTTTTAATGAAGTAAAGAAATTATTAACAAGTGCAGATGTGTTGATGCATTATGACCCCAAAAAGCCGGTGGTAGTGACATGCGACGCGAGCGCGCGCGGCGTCGGCGCGGTGCTGGCGCAGCGCGACGCGGCGGGCCGGGAGCGCCCGGTGGCGTATGCCTCGCGCACGCTCACTCAGGCGGAGAAAAAGTACTTGCAAATTCATCGTGAAGCTTTAGCCATAATATTCAGTATGAAAAAATTTCATCAATATTTGTATGGGCGTCATTTTACCCTTCGTACTGATCACAAACCACTCGTGTCTATTTTCGGTCCTACTAAAGGCATTCCAGCTATGACAGCGAGTCGGATGCAACGCTGGGCAATAATATTATCAGCTTATAGCTATGAAATGGAATATGTTAAGACGAATGAGAATTGTGCGGATGGCCTTTCACGTCTGCCGATTAGTACTAACAGTAGTAGTGTACCTATGCCTGAGCAGACATATTTACATTTCGCACAAGAAGCGCTTTTCTTAGATTACAATGAGATAAAGAGACAAACGGCTAAGGATATTATCTTGGGTAGGGTCCTCGGCTACTTACGTGATGGTTGGCCGGATGAATGTGAAATGCAGAGTTTGCAACCTTATTTCAACAGAAAGCGGGAATTATATGAGGAGCTAGGGTGTGTAATGTGGGGACACCGAGTGGTTATTCCGGAGAGGTGTAGGAAAAAGATGTTAGATATGATTCACGAACCACATATGGGTATTGTGAAATCTAAAGCTATAGCGCGGAGTTATGTATAGTGGGCCGGCATCGACGAGGCGGTGGAGGCTGTGTGTCGCGCGTGCGCTGGGTGCGCGGCGCTAGCGGACGCGCCGCCGCGACACGCGCCGCAGCCCTGGCCGTGGCCGGCGCGGCCTTGGTCCCGGCTGCACCTAGATTTCATGGGGTCCTTATACGGTAAGATGTACTTGGTTGTAGTAGATGCCACATCAAAATGGCTGGAGATTTTTTGCGTTCCAAGTACTAATGCTAGTAGTACTATAAGTAAACTACGCGAGCTGTGGAGTCGTTGGGGTGTTCCTAAGCAAGTAGTTAGTGACAATGGACCACCATTCACTAGTAGGGAATTTCAGAGTTTCTTATTAAAGGATGGAATCGAACACGTTCTTACTGCGCCCTACCATCCCTCATCCAACGGAGCGGCGGAGAACGCCGTGAAAATTTTAAAAAAAGTAATTAAAAAAGCAATTTTGGAAGGGAAGGAAGTAGAGGTAGTATTGCATACATTTTTCTTGCACTATAGAAATACTGAGCATTCCTCGACGGGTGAAAGTCCTGCCGTGCTACTGATGGGTAGGCGTCTGCGTACCAAGTTAGACATTTTAAAACCAGACAGAGAGAGTAAGGTGCGTCAAGCGCAAAAACGTCAGGTGGAGTCTACCGGTGGGTCGTCTAGGAGTGTTCAAGTAGGTGATGACGTATGGTACCGTCAGTTTTTGAATGGGGAAAAGTGGTTACCCGGTAAAGTAGCTAGTGCCTTAGGTTCTACGGACTATCAGGTTGTAGATAGTAGGGGTAATCAAGTTCATAGACACGTGGATCAGTTAAGATCGAGATCTAGGAGTTCGCTTGTGTGTCCAGTAGTATCAAGCGGATCTGAAAATGATAACACTAACACGTCCAATATCAGTAAAACACCGGTTAAATTGGCATCAGTGGTGGAACGGTCGGGGCAGGCCGGAGGGCTGGAGTCGCCGTCGGGCGGTTGGGCGTCAGCTGAGGATGATGTTGATGTTCAGGATTCCTGGTAGTAGTAGAGAACGGGAAGCTGAACCTGTAGTCGTGACCCCTGTACCGCCTCAGCCTCGCCCTATACGCCAATGTAGATTAAATAAGAAGTGTAGTTATAAGTTCTAAAATTAAGTATTATAGTTAAGTTTTATTTAAAGAGAAAGTTTTAGAAATTAAGTGTGGAGGATTGTAGTGTATACGTATTATGTCGCCTATTGCGGGTGGCATGAGATTTTCCAGTCGGAAATAAATCGTTGACCGATAACTACGTTTGTTTGATTCCTGCTGCTTTCCCGGTTCCTGTGAAGATATCTTTCAGTTTCTATGAATGATCTGAGTTTTTATGTTATGTTAATCACTATTTAGTTTGAGTTTAAGTGGCTTTAAGCTTCGATTAATATAAGGTTAATGTTAAGCACCAGATATAATTTAATTTGTTTATATGACAAAATTGTTACATAAAGAGTTATAAATGTGAGATACTAGGTTTTTTTTTTTTTTATTTAACCATATCAGTTTATGCATATCAATAGCTTATGTATGCTTTATAATGTTTTTGATAAAGTTTGTTATTAGACTTAATGTCTTCCTGCTTTTGTGGTTATGTCTTCTTTCCCTGGGCCGCAGTACGTTGCAACCTCTTCGCATTCAACACAAAGTTTTGTTATAAATAAAAATATAGATGTTCTTTTATCTTCAAATGATGGTGGCAACAAATAGATGTGCTAATTTGTAAAGTGTCCAAAAATAGTGATAATAAAGGCTCATTTACCGTAATCTTGGAGTTTTCTTCGATCTACTCACAGTCCACTAGCCCAAAAAGAAGCAAACAGGGAGTCCCCTTAAATGTTAATTTTATTCTGTTTTAAGTATTTGTTGTTAGAGCTTCAACAGAAATACATGATCTGCGAAAATTAGAACTCTCTAGTTATCACTTGAGATATAGCCTGGTGACCCAAGCTGGTGACAGACGGACAGCGAAGTCTCAGTAATATAGGATCCCGTTTTTTCCCTTTGGGGATGTAACCCCCAAAAAAAATACTCAAATTGGATGAATAGTTCTCGAGATTATTATAGTAAATTTAGGAAAAGTGAAACACAGACGTTGATTCGACGCTATTTTAGTTAGCTGCCTCCGTGGTCTAGTGGTCAGAGCCATGGGCTTCTGACCCGGAGGTCCTGGGTTCGATTCCTAGGGGGAACACAAAGTTAATATTTGTCAATTTATCACTTTGTGAGGTTTTCCCCGGTGTGGTTAGGACAATGCAGGCTGAATCAACTAATTGTTCTAAAAAAAAGGATTCCGTGCTCCGGAGTAAACGTTAATCCGTCGGCCCTGGTCACTGTCTTTGACAGTGGTCGTTCCTCAAATCATATCAGATGCCTAATATAATAGCTGTGCTACTCGGTGGTTTAAAAACTCTGTAACCAGGGTTCATCGGGTCGCTGTTCGACTCGATAATCCACTCGCTAAGAAGAAGAAGTTAGCTGCCACTTAGAGATGGCATGCATGGTTTTTTAGTATGTACAAAGTACCTACTGTATAAAGAAAAATAGTACTCCCTTTTTACCGACATTAGTTAGACCGATAGAGTGAGGTATCGATTGCTCCCGGTCATTCTGGGTCATTCACATACCTTTTCGCTGACACGGTCACGGGGTAAAGTAATAAATCACCCGTACTGCTCTTATCCGGTGGTCGTCCATCTTCCATTGCAGCCGTTGTGATGGGCGCACCTGTATTGCATTTGCATGTGGGTGTAGTCGAGCTCGTCTCGTGGCCTGTAACTTCTGTACCTTCATGATATCCTGGTAGCGTTGTTTAAAAATAGCTCGCATGTCCCGGCCGCGACGACAGACACAGTAAGTAACTGGCATCTAAATAGCCAATTATGAAACCAAGATATAATTAAAACTATACTTGAGATGTAACACTAGCATCATATACCGGGTGTAAGGGACAGCGTCCCGCTAACTAATAGGGGTTGCTCAGTCAACGAAACTGAACAACCATCAGTAGGAAATTCAAATTTCAGAAGACGAAATAGTAAATTGACCTCCCCATACAAAACAATCACCGCAATCAGACAATTTGTATGGAAAAGTAAAAAGTCCTATTTTATTTCCTATAATTAATCCTGCTGATAGTTGTTCAGTTTTGTTGACTGAGCAACCCCTATCAGTTAGTGTGACGCTGTCCCCCCTTACACCCCGTATAATCATGTTTTATAAATTTTACAATTCATGAACTTCCTAAATCTGAAATGAGCACTTTTAAAATCAACCTCGACTTGTAATTATTTATTCTGTGACTCGACTTTATATATACTCGATATTTTAAAGCGCTCAAAAGCTTTCTGCACCAGGACATTATGACCGCACTGAGATTATTATGATGCGTAATTTGATATACATGCTTAAATATCTGAAAGTGAACGACCCTTATATAGAGTGTGCGGCAGAACGTTGAACATAGGAAAATGATAGACAGGTGGGGTCGTCTGCTATCTACCCAGGCTAAATGATTTGATCTAGGCCCATGGTTTTTTTAATTCAGATTATTTTTTAATAAACTAATTTCATAAGTTTGAAACTTTGAAGACCAAGTTTATGTAAGATAGACGAAACTGACAAAACTTTTATTTTGTCTAGACTGTAGGTAAATTTCTCTTAAATTATTGTTTGGTGGTTTGGTGCAGATAACAGATAAACAAAGAGTTGAGCCTGCAAACATTACGAAAATGGGTAAAACACGATTTTAAGCTTTTCATTGCATTGCATAAAAAAATCTTTAAGTGATTGAAGACTTAGGGTTTCGCAGATAGGTTGCTATCTTCCATTTTCGTATGTTCAACGTTCTGCCGAACACCGTATGAGAAATGATAAAATACGGATATTTTAGTTAAGACATATAGAAATATTCTAGTTATAAAACAAAGTAAGAGCCTCAAACAACTTGGTAATCAGTCATATTCTCATGATGCTGCTCCTAACCGATATATTCATTCACGCGCTCTTCAGCAAATCAATATCGCATCGGGGTTGCGAGTAAGCAGAGGAGGCATAGATTCATCTATCTCATTCCAGGCTACCTAGCAACGAGACACCTGTGTACATGTCATGATCCCCTAGGATATCGGTTGCTATGGATGGCCGGAACTGAGATAAACGCAAAACCGAAGGAATGGTGCTATGGTTTTATCTCATCACTACAGCTTTGCCATACTTGTGTGTATAAATGTACCCACACGCACTTTCCCTTAGGGTGCGTGAGTGGTAGCGATGTGTGACGTCATGTCTGCAATTTGAGTGTAATACTCCTTTGACAGATGCAGTCCTGGTAGCTCGACCGGCAGCTGCTAGCTCGGTGCAGATCCCCGGGCGAGCCCGGGCGAGGAGGACATTCATTATTTCTACGTAGCAACATTGCAGCCAAAAAATATTTATCTACGCTCAAATTCGTTTTTATTTTATTTTATTGTAATTACGAAGGTCGTTGACTTCTATCGGGCTCATTAAACGATCAGCAAACATTGGAAAAAGATCAATTATTATAAAGCGGTACTAAAATGATACTCAACTGAAGTGGTGATATGTAGGTCTGGTTTGATGATAAAAGCACCG
The DNA here is from genome assembly GCA_949820665.1 of Scrobipalpa costella. Classification (NCBI taxonomy): domain Eukaryota; kingdom Metazoa; phylum Arthropoda; class Insecta; order Lepidoptera; family Gelechiidae; genus Scrobipalpa; species Scrobipalpa costella. Next base: position 40,059,042 of record OX463295.1, read on the forward strand.
ATAAACTGTTCAGTTCCTAGGTTAAGCTAATTTTTGACAACAATTAGTAAATTTTACGACAAGTGCACAAAACAAGTGTTTTTTGACAGAGATTTTTAAGTCGAGGGCAAAAATGATTTTGTGCACGAATTATAAACTCTGTTTTCCACGTAACTTAGGTATACGTTAATTTAGGAAATTCTTATTTTTTTGTATACTAAACAATTCTTTCCCGCCTTTTAATTTTTTCAATTAGTCGACACTAGCTGGTGCCCGCGACTTCGTTCGTGCTGAACTATGTGAAAGTAATGAATATCTTTTAAAATGAAAGAATATCTCTATAAACTACATTAGTAGCTTTTCCCATTGGGGCTAAAACAAACAATTGTTCAGCGCTACTCACTCGTGAACATGCCACATACGTGAAATCAGTTTCGCCCGCGCCACATTCAGTAAAAATCTCAGCATGGATTAAATTTCTCTGCAAAGCACATACTTTAAGTCGGGTCATCATCTCCCTAGCCTTATCCCGTATTTCACATACTTTAAGTCGGGTGCCATTACATAATTTGGGTGGAGTTGGATTTCTCAAAAGCATTATCGGCACTCCGACTTTAAGTGTAATTTTATGTGCAGGAAGACCACTCGCTGTAAGCTAAAAACTCTATTGTGTAGTTTGTAGCATCTTTCTCGTTTACAACGCTGTTACAGTAGGCTGCCTTTTAAGTTGTGTCGTTTGAAATAAGTACACACAATCGAATAGATTATTACCATTTATTATTTTTCAAAGAATTCTCCGCGATATTTAATACACTTTAGCATGCGTTCAAACCAGTTTCTAAAACACTTATTCCACTCCGAAGTGGGGATAGTCAAAATGGCCGATATGTATGCTTCAACAGCTTCTTCGGGTGAGCTGAAACGTTGACCACGAAGACCTTGCTTAATTTTGGGGAACGTAAAGAAATCGTTAGGGCTTAAATCAGGGCTGTAAGGCGGATGATCTAAAATTTCGACATTTTGGGTGCTCAAAAGCGTCTTTGTTTGGGAGGCGGTGTGCGAACTTGCATTGTCATGGTGCAGTATCATACGACGTCTTGGATTGTTTTTTCGAAATTCGGTGATGACTTGTGGTAAACAAACAGTGGTATACCAGTCAGCGGTAACCGTCTTGCGATCTTCTAGTACAATAGTGGCAACGTGACCACCCTTTGCCACAAACGAGGCAACAATTTTTTTTGAAGTGCTTCGTGAGCGCATGACTTTGGTCGGTTTTGGCTCTTCCTGGAAGACCCAGACAGTTGACTGCTGCTTAGAGCTGGATCATAAGCATATATCCAAGACTCGTCACCACTAACCACATCGTAAACATGCTTTGACTCTCCTCGGCTGAATCGCTGCAAAGTTTTGCGACACCAACTAACACGGGCTGCTTTTTGGTCGTCGCTAAGCAAATGTGGTATCCAACGAGAGATCAACTTTCTTACGCCAAGTTCTTCGTGTAGGATTTTTTGGACAGTGGTCCCTGAAATGCCCACGGATGCCTCTATTTCACGGTATGTCACATGCCGATCTTTTTTTTGATTGATTGATTGATTAAAGCTTTTATTGACTGACACAAAACAGATACAGGAAATGGTACAGACAAGAGAAAAAGTTACAATAAGGAACAATGAGGACAATAATATAACGAACTTAACATTAACAAACGTAACATGACAAAAATACAAAACAAACTTAATATGTAACATACAAAAACAACAGTGCCAGTGTACCACACTGTCCACATTGTGTCAGTCAACTTGGCGCTGACTCAGCATTGTGCTGTAGTTTAATACTACAGCGCTGATATTCTGCCAGTACCAAATTAACTGTGCGCGCAGTTTGGGAAACTAACCCATTTTGTAATTATAAGTAAATATATATATATATATATATATATATATATATATATATACATAAGCAATATATTATTATATCTAAAGATGATAAATAAGATAAAATATACTAAGTGGGAGTAATAGTGGGTATATGCCAATAATAGTGTGTATAAAATAAAAAGAAAAAATAATAATAATAAAAATACATTACGTATGAAACTATCGAGGGTATTTCAAGTATTTGAGCGTTGTGTTGAAATGAGGTATTTACGATATTCCTTTTTAAACGTTATCTTATATTTAATACTTCGTAAAGGAGGAGGAATATCGTTCCAGCATTTTGAAGCCGCATACCTGAAAGACCCTCGAAAAAGACCAGTTTTGTGGTGAGGGATGGAGAATACGTCAGAACATGTGCGTGGCTTGTATCGATGTGACGAATATCTCCATTTAAGCTTATTATGAAGATACTATGGCTGACCAAACTTCATAACATCAAACAGCAGATTAGCCAAGTGTAGTTTTATTCTACCTTCCATTTTCAAAATATTGGCTTTGTTGCAAAATGGCGTTACGTGAGTTCGCGGTGGTATGTTGAAGCAATATCGGGCGCAGGCATTTTGTACACGTTGTACAAGTACAAGTGATTTTTTTTAATAAACATTGACCATACACAACGAGACAGTGATTTAATTTAGATAATACTAAAGTCTGGCAAAGCCTAATTCGCATATCCGTACTCAAGTATGGTCGAATTTGGTACAGAACTCTCAGCCGGTAGAAGCAACTACGCACAAGTTCGAGCACATGGTCATGGAACCGAAGGCGGCAGTCCATCAACACACCCAGATTACGGGCGGTATTCACTTCTGCGATGGGTTCACCGTCTACCAGAACGATTGGGTTATACTGCCTTACAATATCAATTTTCTGTTCAGTGCCAATTACCATAAATTTTGATTTTAAAGCATTCAGTACTAGCGAGTTTCGTTTAGACGAGATCTTCGAGGATAAGCTGCCGCACAGCTTCGATATTCTCTCGCGTCATGGCGGTTCTTGGACGACCTTCACGTGGCTTGTCACTAAGGCTAGAGTGCCCACGTTGAAATTCTAAATACCAGCGTTCTACAGTCCTAAGACATGGTGCTGCATCATTAAACACAGAAGTTATCTCCTCAAAGCACTGAAGTCGCGATAATCCCCTTTGAAAGTTGTAGAAAATTATCGCACGCAAATTTTCCTTAGATAATTTCATTTTAACAAGCGACTTATCACCTTTGAATAGACGCTGCAATAAAACTATTCGATTAATTTGAAAACATTCTTTTGTTTTCGAATTCTAAATTCAAAAAGATGAAAATGCCATAAGATTTTTTAAAAATTATTGCAGGAGGTTGGCAAACGACAGAACTTAAAAGTTACGTAAGACGTGTAAACCACTTAATCTCCAACAATTCATATCAAATTAAATTCATTAATGGAGCAGATTGTTCGTTTTTGGGTGTAAGTATGGCGCGTGCAAGTAACCAAGAATTAGTATGTTGCGGAATACTTGGAACATCTCCAAACACTAAATTTATCAGCTCATCTTCGGACGACACAACTCTGCCTTAAACTTCGGAAATTACAACTTTTCCTTCATTTTCAGGAAGAGTACCCTCCCCAACTTCCAAAAGAATATTTGAAAATGCTTGTGCCTGAGAATTTCCGCCTAATTGTGCTCGCATGTATATTGTAAGACGCATTCGTTTTATTTGAGGCCCTAGATATGAATGCTTCAATGATGCATTGATTTCATCGGCTCGGGGTCCCCGAGTAACAACCGGAAGAGTTTGCTGGAAATCGCCAGAGAAAAGTACCGTCATATTCCTCATTGGACAGTCGTTTCGGCGAATGTCCCGCAGTGGTCTATCCACAGCTTCAACAGCTTTTTTATTTGCCATTGTGCATTCATCCCAAACTATAAGATAGCAATCCTGAAACACCTTTGCTTTATTGGGCTGGAAACCTATACATCCTACTGTTAAATTAATGTTGTAAATATATCAAAAATACTATCGTAATTGAACTTAAATATCGTTTTGTGTCATAAATACACAAAAGACCAATAATTAGAAGAAAAAAAATAATTACAAGTTCTATCTATGAATTTCTCATTCTGTTTGGCTGTATGGCCTAATTTTCTTTGCCTTAGAAGAGATGCATTTATTTGTTGATGCGTTGGCCTGCCTTTGTGCACAAAATTCAATTTTGTGCAGCCTACTCCCTGCACAAAATAGCACTTTCAGAGCATGACACGTGAATAAAATATTGGTCGTAGCATGATATTCGTAGCAAATTGCTACGACTGTCTACGTTCATGCTATGCACGTAGCAATTCCGTAGTCGATTGACTACATTGCAGATCGAGTGAGTTGCAAATGCACTGCGTCATAAGTCTGAGAAAGATATATATAAAATCGATTCCACACATATAATCACGCCTTTATCCCTAATGGGGTAGGTAGAGCGTAAATGACGTAAACAAAGGTGGTTCCGCCACGTCTGACAAAGTTTTGAGGGTTATTTAAGATAGATTTGTAGGTATATTGCTGTAGTAACAGGTTGTCAGCCCATCGCCTAAATTGCAATACCCTGAAACCCTTAGATCCCTTAGCTGGTTTTTACAGCATGCCTGGGATGAAATACAGATGGTTCATTCTATGTTTTTCTCTCGCTCCCAGTCCAGCACGGAAGTAAGATTCCAAGTAACAAATGAATAATATTATATTGACACACTACTATATACTCCATCATTTTATGTATTCCTGGTGTAAGAATTTTGTGAAACGCCTTGTTAAAAAAAATGCGCCGGTCAGGCTGAAATTTTGCATGTGAGAGGTCCGTATCCATAGTGTCTGTGTGCTTATCTTAATCGGATCTACTGGAACTGCAAAACACATTATACGTAGAATTGCACATTTCGCGGACATGCAAATAATTCGTTTATACCACTCCTTGATTCTCGAAAATAACACTAAAACAATAAATATCACTGCCGCGGGTACTTTAACTTTTAGTTGTTTGGCGTTTCCGTGATGATTCCGCCAGAGTCAAGTTTGTAGGGCCTTCTAAGAAGGTAGGCCTATTACAATGCTTTTAAGGATAGGTATCTGTGGGAGAACAAGGGTACGAAGGATGAGGTAAAAAGAAAAAAACTGAAAGGATTGACTGCTGATTTACCTGAAAAAATAAATAAATTTATTTATACTTAACGCCGCGGGAACATCAAAACAGATTACCATGACAAGCTTTTTGACAAACCATAGACAACAAAAATCATTGCCTACTCACTTTCCTTCAAACTGACAGTAACATACTTAGACTGGCCACAATTTGCTCACTCCATTTGTAAATTTGTCTTTAGCTCACTTGTAACTGCCTCCGTGGTCTAGTGGTCAGAGCCATGGGCTTACAATCCGGAGGTCCTAGGTTCGATACCCAGGGAGGAACACAAAGTTGATATTTGTCAATTTATCACTGTGTGAGGTTTTACCCAGTTTGATTAGGACATTGCAGGATGAATCATCTGATTTTCCAAAAAGAAATAAGGATTCCGTGCTTCGGAGTGCACGTTAATTCGTCGGTCCCGGTCGCTGTCTTGCCTAATAGTTGTGCTACTAGGCGGTTTGAAAACTCCGGCACCAGGCTTCATCGGGTCGTTCGACTCAAGAGTCCACTCACTGAGAAGAAGAAGGAACTTGTCATAAAGGTTCATTTTCAAACAAAGGATACGCTGTGTTACTGAGCGAGAGTAAGCGAGAGCGTGCTAGTACGAAAACCATGTGAGGGACAGAGACAGATATCGATCATTTCATTAGCTCTTAATATCACTGGAACTTCTGGGACTTCCGGTGATATAAGAGAAAATAAACTATTTGCACGCAAAATTCTGAACAATAAGGTAAAGGGAAATGATAAAAAAATATCTATTTGTTTATTAAAACATAAACATCTTATAAACAAAACAAATTCGTTTTTTGGTGTCTTTACACCATACATCTCGCTCACATCGCAAACATGTATTGAAATAAAAAATGTTTGTATCCATAAACATACACTGAGCTAAATGAGTGAAAGAAATACATATATCTTTTTTTTTTTTTCAAAGAGTGATAGCACATCTGCTGCGGGAGGATTCGTAATTTTTAATCACTCAAGATCAACCTTCGTATGCAATTTTCATACAAATTACAATGCGAAAGTCTTTCATATGCTAATTCGATTCGAATGGTTCAACAATAGGGCTCCTGGTCAGTCGGCCAGTCGTAATGGCAACGTCGCGTCTGGGAGGTTCCCGAGCGAGCAAGGGCGGAGAGGTGATTAATTATAAAAAATAAAGAACAGATCTCTGAATCTGACTGTAATTAATGTTCGCAAGTTCTTTTAAATTAATCAGCCTTGTAAGTAAAGGGTGTCCAGCAGAAAAAACAATATTGAAAATACATTTTGTAGCTGAAGATTTATTTTCTCTACATACATACTCGTACATATAATCACGCCTTTACCCCTAATGGGGTAGGCAGAGCTTAAACGACCTAAACAAAGGTCGTTCCACCACGTCTGACAAAGTTTTGAGGGTTATTTAAGGTAGATTTGTATATTGCTGTAGTGACAGGTTGTCAGCACATCGCCTAAATTACAATATACTGAAACCCTCGGTTTCCTTAGCTGGCTTTTACAGCATGCCCGGGAGGAAATGCAGCTGGCACATTATATGTTTTTCTCTCGCTCCCAGGCCAGCATGAAAGAAAGAAAGGTTATTTTCTCTAATTGAGCATTAATATTGTTAATGTATTATTCACGATGAGTCACAATCAAGAGGACGTTTATGGTCGATGTCTGAAACAGGTGAATCGTTTGTAGGTGCGTGTCGCCATTTTTGCACTGCTGGCTACTCGTGAGTGATGTCACGAAGACGTAACTTATCTGATCGTGGGCGTCAAGAATCAGCCTTGAAGTTACAGTGGTAAACCGCACTTCTCCGGGTCTATCAACGTCAGCAGCAGCACTGGCCACACGGGCTTAACTTCGGCCCAAATTATGCACAATCTGATTTAATTAACCCATTGAAGAAAGACTGCCTCCATGGCTGTGACCCTGGTCTAGTGATCAGAGCCATGGACTTACGATCCGGAGGTTCCTGGTTTTGATTCCCACAGAAAGTTGACATTTGTAAATTTATCACTTTGTGAGATTCCTTCTGGGGGTTACGTAGAGGATATACTTTGTATGAAAACCCACAGGGCCTGATTAAGAGTTCTGACCGCCCGGCGCCCTACGCTAAATTATGAGGACGTGCCCCCGCCAGGTGAGTTGCGGATGGCCTAAAAACTAGTAAGTGAGTAGCAACATTGCACGATATATGAATGAATCAATATGCTATGCGACCAAAGCGAGCGCGACATTTAACCAAACAAACAAATGCGTTACGCGACCGAAACGAACGCAATGAAAAATGAATGAATCCATACGTTATGCGAGCGAAGCGAGCGCGATATATACCATTGCTAAGAGCCTGATTTTTTTATTGTAGACAACATCTTATGTATGCTGACCAAATAATTTAAATGCTGTTTCCTGTTTCTATGTGGCTTACCAAATTTTATAATTACTAACCATTTAATTAACCATTTAATTAACTTTTCAAAACATTTTAAAGGTCATTTTAACACCTTGGTAATTTTATCATCTTGGTCATTTTAACACTTTGGTCATTTTAACACTTTAGACATTTTAACACTTTGGTCATTTTAACACTGGTCATTTTAACACTTTGGTCATTTTAACACTTTGGTCATTTTAACACTTTGGTCATTTCGCCCCAGAAGGGTGAGATTTTCCCCAGTTTGATTAGGACATTGCAGGTTGAATCACCTGATTGTCCGAATATAAAAAGGATTCCGTGCTTCGGAATGCACGTTAAGCCGTCGGTCCTGGTCGCTGTTTTTAATATTTATCGTTACTCAAACCATGTCAGAGGCCTAATAGCTGTGCTACTAGGCGGTTTGAAAACTCTGACACCAGTATTTATCGGGTCGTTTGACTCGAGAATCCACTCGCTAAGAAGAAAGATCACAGTCGCTAACGGAATAAATGTGCGTAATTTTTAAGCGTAAAATTGAATTTTACCAGTATAGGACGCCAATCATGTAACGTCTTAATGAAAATGATGTTTAGTTTTTTGTAAAATATGGCTCGAAGGTTTTCGATCAGTACGAACCATGACAACATACTGTCCGGTGATGAAGCACGTTTCAATATTAGAGTTTTAAACACTTCACTTTATTTAGCTTATATGTTCTTCACAGTGTTTTTAATAAAGTTAAACAATGGCACAAGAACTGGAAAATGAAACTTAAATAAGACATGGCCAAAAGGTCTTAGATACCAGGCCAAGCCACCTATATAAAAATGAAGCACGGTTTGCAATTGCCAATCCGCGAAGTGTTCAGCCAATGAGCGATTTCGGGGATTGTGCGTAACATAAACATTTTTGCCAATGACGTTTGAATTTAAGGTCGAATTTTCAATGCGGCGACTGTGTCATTCTAAGTTAATTGGGTCAAACTATTCACTTACTTGAATCATTGGTAGTCTTGTTCGAGTCATCGGTCGCGTTGACAGCGGCTTTTGGTTCGATTCCCTCGTCAGCATGAGGAGTTGGTACTGGTTGAGCTTGTGCCGGTGGTGCAGGCGGCGCGTCCCGTCGCACCCTCGCCCCCTGCACGGTGAAGATGTGGGGGTCTTGCAAACTTGTCCCCTCATTGATGATACCTCGATGTACGTGTTGTAGCCTAGGAATGAAAACTATCGTGAGAAAAAAACTAGGAGTCATATTTCGCCGTTCCTTGATACGGTTTTCCGAATACCATATCGTACACCTGATGTCTAGAATTTGAAGATAATCTGTCACAAGGTACAAGTATTTTTAACTAAGTACTCTATTTGCTTCCATGCTGGACTGGGAGCGAGAGAAAAACATAGAACCAGCTGCATTTCCTCCCGGGCAAGCTGTAAAAACCAGCTAAGGGATCCGAGGGTTTCAGTATATTGCAATTTAGACGATGGGCTGACAATCTGTCACTACAGCAATATACAAACCAATCTATCTTAAATAACCCTCAAAACTTTGTCAGACGTGGCGGAACGAGCTTTGTTTAGGTTGTTTACGCTCTGCGTACCCCATTAGGGATAAAGGCGTGATTTTATGTATGTATGTATATTATAATAGCTCACGAAGCTCAATAACTACACAGCGGGCAAATCGACATTCATTTGCTAAGAGAATAATAAAAGTATCTCGAAAGATCCTGTATCAAAGTTTTGACAGTCGCACTTCATATTAGCCCGCCATCTTGACGTACACAGGAAACCCGCGGCGTTTGTGAGCGAAATATAAACCGGTGCAATATTCAGGAATCGAAGGAATAAGATGTAATGGAGACTGAAAGTTTGCCATGTAATGCAATAAAATAATCAAAATGAATATGTATGTATGTTATTAAAACATACATACATATAATCACGTCTTTATCCCTAATGGGGTAGGCAGAGCGTAAACGACCTAAGCAAATGCCGTTCCGCCGCGTCTGACAAAGTCTTGAGACCCATCAAGAAAGATTTGTACGTTTATTGCGGTAGTGACAGGTTGTCAGCCCATCGCCTAAATTACAACATACTGAAACCCTGAGATCCCTTAGCAGGTTTTTACAGCATGCTCGGGAGGAAATGCGGCTGGCACATTCTATGTTTTTCTCTCACTCCCAGTCCAGCATGGAAGATATGTTAAATATGCTAAAATTACATGCCTTTTATTTATTTTATGATATAATTTGCATTTATTTCGTTATTTACTACTTTTTTTCACCAAAATTTTCTGTCGTCTTGGCGCGTATTCAGTTTGCGCATTTTTAAATCAGCGTGATTATTTTGAAACCACTAAATACTAAACCAGTAAAGCAAAATAGAAAAGGAAAAAAACAGTAAAAAAACATCTACCTATTCGAAAGATTTCGAAAAATCCTCCTAACTGGTATTTGTTTTGTTATCTTAAGAAAATTATATAATCCTTGTTGTCTTGTAAGGCGGAACTATGTTTTTGGATATTATTATTAGTGTAGAACCATGGTAGAACTTAAAAATTAGATATATGAAGTAATATAAGTTTTTTTTTTGCACTCCGCCTTCCCTATCGATAAAATGTATCCTTCGCCACTCGTAGACAGGTACTTTATTTTTAACACAACTGTACCGTATTTCATTTACTTTTGTTCCATGCTGGACTGGGAGCGAGAGTAAGACATAGAATGTGACAGCTGCATTTCCTCTCGGGCATGCTGTAAAAATCAGCTAAAGGATGCGAGGGTTTCAGTTTATTGCAATGTAGGCGATGGGTTGACAACCTGTCCCTACAGAAATATACCTACAAATCGTCGATTACGCTCTGCCTACTCCATTAGGGATAAAGGCAAATACAAACATGTTATCACATGTTTATATTTTATTTAAATCTTATAAACTGCTTACGAAAAAGGTAAGCAGTTTCAAAAATTGAAACCTTTAGACGAACAAAAACAATTACTTCTTCTGTCGAGTTTATCGTTTATATCAATGGAGGTCATTAAATCCGGAAAAATCTCACCACCGCCATGTATAATACTAACAGCGTCATCCCTCGGCAAGCGACGGAACTAAACGACGGCAAGGGACGGAATCCGGGTTTTATTAGTGGAGGGAAAACCACTCTAACCTGATCTTCCGCCGTTAGCAATTTGTATGAAATGGGAGCTCCCTCAATAGCTCTGGATCCAATGAAAATATTTTTTTACCGTCATAATGAAAAATGCTTATTTTGATCATGTGTTTTAGAACTAGCTAGCTAGTGAAACGACAATGGACAATAATGGAGCTGGGCCTGAAATATGTTGTCGTAACTAGTAAGTAGCTATTATAATATTTTTCTGGTTATTAACATTAACACGACATCAACATCACAGTATTTTAAATAAATAAATAAATTGATTATAATAAGCAAGTACTTAGGTAGATACTTGGACTGGACAAAGTATTTTTCGAATTAGTAATAATAATAATAATAAAATATTTTTATTTTTAACATAACCATACCGTATTTTATTTACTTTTCTTCCATGCTGGACTGGGAGCGAGAGAAAAACATAGAATGTGCCAGTGCTGGCTGCATTTCTTTCCGGGCATGCTGTAAAATCAGCCAAGGGATCCCTTAGCTGATTTTTACAGCATGCCCGGGAATGCCCGGGAGGAAATGCAGCTGACACATTCTATGTTTTCTTTCGCTAGATATATTAGTAGCATGTCATAATTATATATTCTATGGTCATAATTAGATAAATAGTTTTGAAGTCAGGTGTTAGGTCGTTTGCGCTCTGCCTACCCCATTAGGGATAAAGGCGTGATTTTATGTATGTATGTATGTATGTTAGTGTCGAACTGACAACTGACAGGGATGAATGGAAGAAGAAAACATACTGCGCCGACCCCAAATAATGGGATAACGGCAAGGGAACGATGATGATGAATTAGATAAATAGTGTAAATACATATACATACATATAATCACGCCTATATCCCTAATAGGGTAGGCAGAGCGTAAACAACCTAAACAATCGTTCCGCCACGTCTGACAAGTTTTGAGGGTTGTTTAGGATAGATTGTGTAAATATTTAAAGTATTTCACACAGTGGTATAGCAGTGTGTGCTCTTCCCTCAATTCGTAGCAAACGTGTAGCATTATGCTACGAATTATAATACCGTCAGAAGAGTGCTACTATATTATATTGCTTTGGACGGTTACATATTACAATGTCAGAAAACATAATGCCTTTACTTAAAATGCATGAGCCTAAAATACCCGAAATCTAAATACCGTATTATTCATAATACCTTAATCCAGTACATCTTACTGTACAATTCCGAAATTTTAAATACTAATAATTATTATCTCAGTTTTCAAAATTCCGAATGTGTAATTTATCAAATTTTCAATTATCCTTAAATTACAAAACCAAAAAGAAAAAAATAATAATACATGATGTGTCAATGTCATAGTTGATATTATGAACGATCTCACACACTGCGGCTCGGTCGCTCACTTCGTTCGCTCCAAAGGGTCACTACTCTAACCTAACCTAACCTACTGAGTCGGATCTGAGTAGAATGTTTTTATTTTTTATTGCGGGGGGCTGCGCCCCCCGAGCCCCCCCTAACTTCAAAAAGGGACATCACCAACACCAGCAAAAAAGAAGAAATACACAGACAAACATGATCGCCTGGAAAAAATTATCAACCAAAAAAATGAATATCCATCAAAACTTGATTTATTACAAGCAATTGCTACCAATTTACACTTAAAATGAAAGAGTACCAAACATAACAAACATGAAATCATATAAAAACCCCATAATTCCATTAAAAAAAAAAAAAAAAACAGAATTATTATTAATTTTGAACGTACAAGTGTTAAAAAATGATAAAATTAATAATTAATAGAAAACAATATTTTTTGCATGAAAATATACTTATACTTATAACAAAAAAACTGAGTTTCATTTTCTGCAATAAACAGCTATTTCAACTTTATGTCAAAAAACTATTAGTCAACAAAAGATTATTCCAAAGCCTACTAATACAAGTAAAGATGATTAATAAATGAATGAATGTAAAGATTGATTGCCTTTTTTATTTTACCCTTATTTTTTGGGTTTAGTCTTTTATGGTTAAATATTTTAGGGTTAAGTATTTAGTACATTTAATTTTTGGGTTTCGGTTATTCGACCGTAAGGTACTTTAGATCATTGGTATTATACATACTTGTCATTTTGAATATATAGTGTTTAGATTTCGGGTATTTTGGGTTCATGCATTTTAAGTAAAGGCATTATGTTTTCTGTCATTGTAATATGTAACCCTTTGGACACTAGCGGACGCATTGTAATGCGACGACGCGTGTCCGTAGAATGGTTCGCAACTTCGCATCTAGCTATACAGTTGGAGATGTACAATATGAGTAATATTAATATTAGCTTCTGTACAGAGCTTGTTTTATTGGCATAATATTATCAGGACTGGGAGCGAATAAAACACATAAAATGTGTAAAATCAAGGGATTTGTTTGCATTGTAATTTCAATTATAGGCTGATAGCGATATACCATTTCAATCTAAAATAACTGACAATATTTGCTAACGAGGCGTTTTACCCTTTGCCTACGCATTAGAATACAGTCTATCGTCGTGCTTAGCAACGCACTTCCACGGACAGCATGAGCTGTGAAGAGTTGACAGAGTCAGCCGCTATTGCAGTCAGAGTGAGATAGATGGACCCATGCAAGGGCGGAGCTGAATATTATAGACCAGGTGTAAACTGATTATTTTAAGTCAGAGTATTCTCAACAGAGGGGTTCGTTGCTCAAGGTAGTCAGTGCTTATTCATTCCGATAGCGAATGTTAAGCAACCGACGTCGCCGTGGCTAGGCCGTAGATGGGTGACCGGTAGTAGTATAACAACACCAGCGTTTCTATGCTTCGGAAAGAACGTTTAACCGTTGGTCGGTTAGTATTGTAAATGTCAGTCGAAGCTACGTTAAAAAAAACTTCGATAGCTATATTGCCCACTAACCTGGCAAAAGCCTAATCTTGGCGTAACACAGGATTGGGTCTGGGTCCCTTCTGGTTTTAAATAGACGTAAACACCGTCCCATTCTGTCCTATTATGACAGAAGATGGCAGGAATGAACACATAAAGCATTAACTACAGCTTTTAGCTACGTCGTGTGTTTCTATATATCTATGTCAACAGGTAACATTGGATGTCGACTCTCGTACTAAGGGGCGTGGCTAGGACACGATAAGCACGCCCACTTCTCTGTAGTAAATTAAATGTGAAAGTAGTTACAAACCAGGCTTCTGCGTGTTGATCTCCAGTTCGATACTCATCAACATCATCATCACGTACCTATGTTCCCCAGGAAAAGTTGTTCAGTTTCATGGGCACATTTGCATAATTCAGTGTACTTACATAAATATATCATATCTTTTCTGATGCACCTTTATAATTTCCAAGGTAGCTCAGTTATTAGATTCTTAGAACGGTATTTGAAAGGACACCGGTTAAAATAATACCCGAACGAGTCAAAAGGCATTTCTCTTAAATTTAAAATGACATACATACATATAATCACGCCTTGATCCCCTAATGGGGTAGGCAGTGCGTAAACGACCTAAATAAATGTCATTTCACCAAGTCTGACAAAGTTATACATACGTACATAAAATCACGCGTTTATACCTTACGGGGTAGGCAGAACGTAAAACGCCTAACAGCTGACAAAGTTATAAGGGTTATTTAAGATAGATTTGTAGGTATATGGCTGAAGTGTAGGTAAATTGCAATATACTGAAACCTAGGGTCCCTTAGCTGGTTTTTACAGCATGCCCGGGAGGAAATACAGCTGGCGCATTGTATGTTTTTCTCTCGCTCCCAGTCCATCATGGAAGAACGTTTAAACAATTTAATAATTTTTGAAATCATATAAAATATCTACTAGCCAATGGAGTGAAGATACTTATTTTCGCTCGATCTGACCTGCACACACACTCACAGCATCATTCATCAATGGGAATCTAGATTTGTGTGAAGTGAAACTATTCTCTAAAGAGTATGCGCTCCTGGTATTCATCTAGACTTCTATAACGAATAAATAGAAATAATTTTTTTTTAGGATGAGGGCAATTTCAGAAACTGGATTTGTAGTTTTTCTTAAATATGCTTGTTGCAGTTTTTTTCTATATTTGCTACATAAAATACGAGTTTTGTATATTATGTTTTTTATGTATTATTAAACGCACAATCAACATACTACTCGTATATGAAATGTAGAATACATATAGTATAAACCTGCGGCGCACAGAACGCTGAAAATCGCGTTTCATAGACATTCTAATGGGTATTTTTGGAATATTATTTTTTGATGTATGTGCTTTAGAAGTGTAAGACTAAAAAGAGTGGTGCAATAAGAGACCCTTTACGAGCAAGTGTGTTATAAAGTATATTTATCTATATCAGTGGTGTTTCTCCCATGCTGGACTGGGAGCGAGAGAAAAACATAGAATGTGCCAGCTGCATTTCCTCCCGGGCATGCTCTAAAAACCAGCTAAGGGATCCGAGGGTTTCTTTATATTGCAATCTAGGCGATACACTGACAACCTGTCACTAAAGCAATATACCTACAAATCTATCTTAAATAACCCTCAAAACTTGGTCAGACGTGGCGGAACGACCTTTGTTCAGGTCGTTTACGCTCTGCCTTCCCCAATAGGGACAAAGGCGTTATTATATGTATGTATGTATGTGGTGAAGGAGCCCAGCCATCGAGGACACCGGAACTTCGGACGAGATACTGCTCGGAGTCCAGCTGAATCCACACCTGAAGCATCCCCTTCACACGGTCAAGTGTTTGTTTCACAAGTTCATCAAGAACGAACATACTTTGTTAAGTCGAATTTGTAAAATTTCAATATTTTTTTTGATTTTATTACCGAAACGAAATACTCCAAGACACACCCTCAGTTCAATTTGTATAGTACATCAGTTCATCGCGGGAGGAAAGGCACCCATTCCTACGAGGGTGTAGTGTGAGGCCCGAAGCGCAACAGAAAAATAATGATAACACTCACATGAGAAAATAATTATCTTAAGTACATTTGAAGTGTCATCATCCATCCGAATGGAACACAAACCAAACTCGTATTATACAGACACATTACAACAAAAACACTAATCACTTATTTTTAATCAAATTAGTTCAAATAAATCAAGGAACGAAAAAAAAGTCGCGCGGACATGTTGATTTTTCCTTATTTTTTACTTGAAAATAATAAGGTCTTTTCCGATGAAATTGCCGTTTTGTATGAAAAACTGAAGTATGTATTTTTTATTTGTATTAATCGAAGTAATCACCCATGCAGTCAATTCATTCTGTAGGTAAATGAGGTGAACCTGTTTAAGTGAACAATTAGTTTAATAGTGCGATTATTAAATATTTTTCT
This sequence comes from Scrobipalpa costella, assembly GCA_949820665.1. Classification (NCBI taxonomy): domain Eukaryota; kingdom Metazoa; phylum Arthropoda; class Insecta; order Lepidoptera; family Gelechiidae; genus Scrobipalpa; species Scrobipalpa costella. Next base: position 40,075,027 of record OX463295.1, read on the forward strand.
TATTTTATAAGCTTCTACAGCGCATGCTCCGAAATAAGCCCAAACATAACACCGCACCGTCCGTCAGTACTGAACGTGAGGCTAGACGGACTAGACTTGTTTCGTTGAAACCTCCTCAAATGTATGCGAGCCTAGTACTCAGCACGGACTACGATACCATTTCTTTCACCTTTACGTGGATAATATTGAAGATTCAATTAATATAAAACTGACATAAAAGTGATGAATGAAAGATTAGTTGTTACATTACGATGTATCTGCTGACCACATTAGATACATTTAGAATTACAGTGATTAGGTGTTATGGCAAATTATAAGATACCCTGATTTAATTTTGAGGTTTAATTGCTTGTTTATTATTTATTTTAATAACGAAGCTTCTAAGAATAAAATATAAACCTTCTCTTTAAACTAAAAATAATAAAATAATCGTGTGGCCCATGTGGGGATCGAACCCGCGACCTTCGCGTTATTAGCACGACGCTCTAACCAACTGAGCTAATGGGCCGATGGTGGAACTGGCGAAATAGTGGAACAGGTTGAAAAGTATTATCCTTCTTCGTCCTTGAAGGCGAAGTTGAGGGCCTGCGTGGGGAGGTACCGGATCACGTTCTCCAGGTTGCCTCGCCATAGGGAGGTCAAACCTTGCTCCTTCGGAAGACGCACGAACGCATCTATGATACCTGGTGCAACTATATACGGGGTGTAAGGGACAGCGTCCCGCGAACTGACAGGGTTGCTCAGTCAACGAAACTGTACAAATATTCGGGTTCGTGCTTTTCCATTCAAATTGTCTGATCGAGGTGGTCATTTTGGATGAAGGTCAATAGGATAAGGTTCATCTCCTGACAGAATTTCCTGGTCATTCGTTTCATTCTATCAAAACACACTATGGTATGTATAGTTAAAAAAGAATATCATAAAGGAGGCCACATCTTTACAGTGATCATAAAACTCGAGCGAATTAAGTGAAAATTATTTAAGATTTATTTTGTCATAAATTAAAATTAATATAACTATATAAATTTAGATTATTGTTCCGAATAGACCCATAATTTTGCTGCAGTGAATGTAAAATCCAAGTACACATTTTGACTCATTGTAAGTTCATTTTGATTAAAGACACGACGCACAAGAATTAGAAGTTCAAAGGATGGGCTGAAATATTTGGCCGATTGTTCGGTGAAAAAGTCACCGAATACGAATATTCGGTAAACTTGCCAAATATGCCGAATACCGAACAAAAAGCGAATATTAGGCCCATCCTTCCAAGCTTCAAAGTATTGAGTTGAAAGACTTACACAGTCAATACGTGTGCGAAACGAATAAGCCACGTGCTAAGCACATGGAAAGTCAAGTTTACAGTAGGTACCTAAAGTTTTTTTTCCCACCGGACATGGTCGGGAGATGCACAAACAGCGCATGATCAGATATAAACACACACACACCAGACCGTAATGTATGTGTACGGGAGGTTAGTCGGGCTTGTTGTCCGACGCAAGTTATTCCTCATATTGTATGCATGCCTGGTACTTAGTGGGGACTACGATGCTGTTTTACCTTTACGTAGTACGTAGGTAGTCATAATATGAATATGTAATGGTTTTAGACAAGTGATGAATGATTGGTTATTTGTTATTAAGATGTGTCTACTGACCATATGATTAAATATTAACAGGTGCTAATTCTCATTAAGGATTTAAATGTTTGAATTGACTATATTAAAAAAGAGGAACACATGATTTAGTGGCCCATGTTGGGATCAAACCCGCTACCTTCGCGTTATTAGCCCGACGCTCTAACCAACTGAGCTAATGGGCCGATAGAAAAGCTAGCGAAATAGTTGACTTGTATAATTTTTTCGATTAGTATTTAAAGTATCATGGATGGTATCAAGTTGGGAAGGAAAAACACTGGTCAACAAAAACGAAAGTAATAAAATAAATGGAAGGATAGAAGAATACTTTATATTACTTAAAACTGGTACGGGAATCGTAAGTCAAAATCTATAAAAAACTACTTATTACTTAATGAGGATTAGTGACTAATCTACATTTAGGGGGCGAGTAACATTTTGGCGTACGACATTTCGGTGGCGTGTAGGATTTTGGCGTTTTGCATTTCGGTGGCTTGTAGGATTTCGGTGTTTTGCATTTCGGTGGCGTGTAGCATTTTGACGTAAAACATTCTTGGGTATTTCGCTTAGTTGGCGTATAGTGTTTCGGTGGTGACCGACTGACCGACACTCTTCACGCTGCTTGAAAACATTTTTTTTCCGATCTGTACGAATAAAGTACATTGAGCCCGATGGTGTAGTGGATAGGGCCGCTGCCTCCTGAGCGGGAGGGTCGTGGTTCGAATCCCACCACGTACCAATGCGTTTTTCGGTTTCCGAATTTCATATGTACGTTTATTCGGCGCTTTCTCCGTGCTTCGGAAAGCACGTTAAGCCGTTGGTCCCGGTTAATATCGTTTAATACCGTAAATATTAGTCGTTAAGCCATATCAGAGGCCAGTTCTAACCATTGGCGGCTTGAAAACTCTGACCTAATCTAGGATTGGGTCTGGTTTCCCTTCTGGGTTGCGGAGGTCAGATAGCAGTCACTCTGTGTAAAAAGCAGTACCCTCGTTCAATCCCCTAGATTAGGTAGCCGACCTTGTGATATACGGGATAAGACGTGACGGAACGACCTTTGTTTGGGTTGTTCACGCTCTGCCTACCCGATTAGGTATACAGGCGTGTACTGTGCACGGAGGCTTTGTGTGTGCTTTCATACGTTGTTTATTTACCAGCCGCAATCTCGGATGATAGGTATACCTATATAACCTCAATGAAATCAAATTATGGAGACATATTGTTTAAACAACAAATAAGGCTACGGAATCCTATACGGGCGAATCATTTTTATATGGCGTTGGTGAATAATGGGTAGCGAAGACTGGGGCATCAGAGATTGCGGCAGGTAAATAAACAACGTATGAAAACACACACAAAGCCTCCGTGCACAGTACACACGCGTACATGCAAACTTCGTAAGTTTCGAACTGTTGAAAGCTTCAGATTTTAAGCTTTGTAATATTTGGTCCATACATAAGAAATTGCCGTTCAGTACCAAAAAAGTAAAACAACTCAAATTTTAAATACATACATATAATCACGTCTCTATTCGTAATGGGGTAGGCAGAGCGTAAATGGCCTAAACAAAGGTCGTTCCGCCACATCTATCAAAGTTTTGAGGGTTATTTAAGACAGATTTGTACGTACATTAAATATAAATTTAGCTGGCTCATTCTATGTTTTTCTCTCGCTCCCAGCCAGCATGGAAGGAAGGAAATGGTGACCTTATTAATCATACGTATTAATTAGCTTATTGGAATTTGTACAGTACACTATTCGGCTGGAATGTAATTGTTATCAGGAGGTAAAACTAAATAATAATACCCTTGCATCTCTACTTTTTCTTCAAAAACTGGGTGACAATATTAATAAGATAATTAATTATTTATTATTCAATAATTTTCTTGATGCTCAAAATGTACAACAGTGCGTATAATAATTAAAAAAAACGAAAAATGACGTTTAGAAATTTTAAACTACAGCAAAAAAGCGCATTAAATGTAATATTACTGTACAAAATCTTAAAACCAAAATAAATAAATCAGGGTATCATGGTAGACCCAAACGGGTAGCGCCATCTGTGCGCGTGAAGGGGCATCCGGATCCGCTCTCCACCGGCGATAGTGGTGAGGTGGTGGTGAAAAGATGGCAACCGCGAGACTCGTCCGTGCTTTGCCCCTTACATTACATCTCCTTGAGTTATGGTATCATGGTCAAGTACAAGACATTTTGCGTTGTTGCCAAATTGAGAGGGCCTCCGCTGAATGAATTATGTTATGATTTTCTGATAGCTGACAAGAGATTTTGCGTTGTTGCCAAACCAAACATCGCTGAGTGGGGCGTTGCCATGTTGGGCGACTTGCTTTGCTTTCAAGTAATACTGAATTTACTCGCCTGTCTTTATTCAGTCTGATGATATATCTACACTAATATTATAAAGAGGAAAGATTTGTACCTATTTTTGTATGTTTGTATGTTTGTAATGAATAGGCTCAAAAAGTACTGGGCCGATTTAAAAAAATCTTTCACCAATAGAATGCTATATTCTTCCAATTTGTCATAGGCTACATTTCATTTTGAAAGAAAATAGGGATCCTTGGTAAAATTTGAACAATGTAACCAAAGGTGTAGAAAAATGAGTCTTAAAATGTCTTTCGTCGAATGCGCTGCCGAAACTATTAGCGATAGAACAAAATATACAACAATATTGAAGAACATCATAATGTCTACAAAAAACTCCGCGGTAGCATATGTCCAACTATTGTAGTTATGTCACTACAACAACTTTTTTCATTTTAAACATTAATGAAAATGCTAACCAAATTCAAACCATGCTATTTATGTGTTTATATTAATCCTTATCCAAATAAATTATTTTATGGTCAAGACCATTTAACTACCTATAAAATAGTTTGTAATTGACACAGTATGCAACATCGAATATACAGTGCACTATCCACAAGAATTTTTAAATTCCCTGAATCCTTCCGGCTTGCCGTCCCACGAACTTCAATTAAAGGTAGGCACTCCCGTAATGCTGCTGAGGAACCTATGCCCTCCCAGCATGTGCGATGGCACGAGACTTCTGGTGAAGGAATTGCGGGAGAACGTCATAGTAGCCACTATAATCACCGGGGCCGCGGCCGGACAGCTCGCCCACATACCGCGGATCCCCATAAAAACTGACAAATATAGAAGTAAAAAACGTAAATCTACCTTAATATTATATCTGTAAATAATGTAAAAGTAAACCTGTAAAATAAAAAATACTAAAAAAATATTAAAAAAACAAAATAATAAGCACAAAACAACAAAACCAAACAAAAAAAATAATTTTGTAAGGAAAATACTAAATAATGAAAGGCAAGTTTCTGTCGACACGAACAAAAATTTCTTTGAAATACCTAGATGTATAGGAAGATACATTTTTAGTTGAAAGTTGTCAACGTTTAATTCAGACTGTATATATTTTATTCGACTCTGCTTTTATTCTAATGACTTAAAAAAAAAAACAATTGTCTACCCCGTACGAAGCCGGGACGGGCTGCTACTATTTTATAAGCTTACTTAATATTTAATCTATCAATATTTATAAAATATAAGGGCACCTCTACGAGGACGGCGTTTTTTGTCCAGTTCTAAAAATCATACTATGAAACAAGATAGAAATCTAAAAAACAAAATACACAAACGTTCTATAATCTATCTTCTTTTTTGAGAGCTTATTTAAATTTAATTGATATTGCTAAGAGCTACAAAAATAAATTCTTATCTTCTTCTTATCTTATTTAGCCCACATCATCCCACTGCTGGGCAAAGGCCTCCCTCTTCTCCTTCCACTTATCCCTATTTTGAGTCTCCAGGCGCCAGTCCTTCGAAAATGTGTCCAGCTCGTCGCGCCACCTGCGACGGGGTCTTCCACAAAAATAAATTACTAAGGAAAAAAACGGGTGAATTTTGAGTGTCGAATTCCCAAAATTGAAGTAAAATTGTTTTATTGCTTTTGAACCTATAAGCTAAATTCCGGGTTGGGAGTGGTACAGTTTAAATTACATCATCATCTCCCTAGCCTTATCCCGTATCTCACGGGGTCGGCTACCTAATCTAGGGGATTGAATGAGGATACTGGTTTTTACACAGAGCGACTGCCATCTGACCTCCGCAACCCAGAAGGGAAACCAGACCCAATCCTGGATAAGGTCAAAGTTTTCAAGCCGCCAATGCTTAGCATTGGCCTCTGTCAAAGCTTAACGACAAATATCTATTGTATTAAACTATATTAACCGGGACCAACGGCTTAACGTGCCTGCACGGAAAAAGCGCCGAATAAACGTACATATGAAATTCGAAAACCGAAAAACACATTGGTACGTGGTGGGATTCGAATCACCCTCACCCTCAGGAGGCAGCGGCCCTATCTACTACACCATCGGGCTCTATTCACATAAATTAATTGCAAATTTTGTCGCCGAAACTACAATGAGCCTATTAGTTCGCAATTTGTTTAATCGAAGGTAAAGTTTCACTTTTTAAAGCATACCCCTCAACCGTTGAAGCCAAAATGGCGAATATGGCCCAGAATGGGGCGCGCTACAGCTTCTGTTCGGTCCTATGCTCCTGGTACTCCGTCCGACCTCGACCGCGTGGAGGATTGCGCGACGCATAACCTCAAAATTGATTCCCTTAAATTGAAATACGGCTATAACTAATAGCTTTAATGCCTAAAGTATAAAACACAGATATCCGAAATGTATAGTTTTATGTAATTTATTAATTGCTACTATAAATGATTTTGATAATAGAATACTTTCAGTGAAATATCTAACCGAACGTACAGGCGTCATTAGGTACATTTATTATTTTTAAAGATTTGCGTTAATTTCTGACTGAAGTACACAAAATGATGAATAAAGCTAGCACTGAAATAGAAATATACACCAAATAGCATAAATTTACGGTTTTGTCTTTGTTTTATCGCTGAGAACGACGAACAAAATGCTTTCTACGGACGTATATCGATCGAACAGCCTAGAAGAATTTCATCTAATCTATTGTGTACAGTTCAGATAGACTAGAACAAACAATATGTTTTTATCATCTGAGTTCATTGCACCAAATATCATTATTACTTCCGTATGATTTCAATATAAAAAAGCGTGTAGAACGAACGATTTCAACGCGTTCTCAATCAAGAGCCACGTGGTTGAACCGGAGCAAGTACCAGGGAAGCATAGGCCAGTACAGTTAGTATTGTTTACTTTGCTATTCACGAGGTACAAGCTTTTCGATTGCATTATACCCGCATAGCCTAGTTGGTAGCTTATTGTATATGATGCATAACGCAGAGGGTAGAAATTTGAATAACATTCATACACAGAAATAATCATAAATATCATTCTGTGTATATCCGTGGCACCCTCTTGTGTATTGTATTGTGCTATTATTATTAAGTTTAATTACCCTTTCTTCTGTTTAGTTTTATGGACTGCTCTTGTTTAAATACTAATCTTATCTATCCAAAGGTTGGCTGGTAGAGATCGCTACTAAACGAATTAATAAAAACATAATAAAAAGTTAAATAATTTGTATGGTGAAGCCAATATTTTTTACACATAAGCGAAAAACACAGATGTGAAGAGCTGAGCTTCATTGCTACACCCCGTCCGACACAATATGATTACTGACACCTCATACAGGTTGTTTGCACAGAAATATGTTTTATATGTTATATATTATATATACTCGTACATACTCGTATATGATGTTTTTGGAAAAAAAATTGCGAATTTAGGAACAAATGAGTGATGAGTCGTTCTTTTCTTGAGTTTGTCGTTCTTGCAGTCAATAGGGAGGATGTAGGATAGGCGGGAAGTTTGAATGTGCTTGAACACTATAGATACAGTTCTTTTGATTCTCCAGTCGAACAACGAACCGAAGAACCCTGGTGTCAGTTTTCAAACCGACATGGTTTGAGTAACGACCACTATCAAAGACAGCGACCGGGACCGACGGCTTAACGTGCCCTCCGAAGCACGGAATCATTTTTACTTTTCGGAGAATCAGTTGACTCAGCCTGCAATGTCCTAACGAAACTGGGGAAAACCTCAAAAAGTGATAAATTAACAAATATCAACTTTGTGTATCAACCTCCGGATCAAAGGCCTATGGCTCTGACCACTAGACTACGGAGGCAATTACAGTTTTATAACACCTATACTTCTCCTCCCTCCCCTCTCACCTCCCTCCCCTCTCGACTACCTGCCGGCTGTCTGTCTGGATCAATGACGTGACCGTGACCTAGGCATGACCTAGGAAATATATATATAGGAACTCTCTGTTCAGGGCCCCTCCCATTCTAGACGTGCTAAAACTTTGCTCATCTCTTGCAAAGTCTGCCAGCCTGGTACTCGCGTGGATGTCCTGGTACTCGCGTGGACGTTACGGTAATAGTCTCAAATACTAGGAACAAAAAGACTACGCAAATAAGTTTTTGGGTTTTTGAAGTTTTACTCATCTATAATTTCTCATCACAGTTTTCATTATTTGGCAGCAAGATATTTTATTTTAAACAATTTTGCATACACATACGCCAAGTCCCTTAAATCTATGTATTTTATGTATGAATTATTAAAGTTTTCCTTTCCTACTTATAATGCACTATTCTGCCTTCTTTAAATCTCTTCTACACAAAGGTTGTCTGGTAAAGATCGCTGTCATCGATAAGACCACCTTTGTGCACATTTATATATTTCTAAGTTTGTTTCTGTCTGTATATTATTTGTAAATGTATGCAATAAAGAGTTTTTACTTACTAACAACTGCCTCCGTGGTCTAGTGGCTAGTGCCATGGACTCCTGATCCGGAGGTCCGGGGTTCGATTCCCAGGGGGGAAACACAAAGTTGATATTTGAGAATTTATCACTTTGTGAATTTTTCCCCAGTTTGGTTAGGACATTGCAGGCTGAATCACCTGATTGACCGAAAAAGAAAAATATTTCGTGCTTCGGAGAGCACGTTAAGCCGTCGGCCCCGGTCGCTGTCTTTGATAGTGGTCGTTACTCAAACCATGTCAGAAGCCTGATAGTTGTGCAACTAGGCGGTTTTAAAACTCTGACACCAGGGTTCATCGGTTATCGACCCGACAGTCTATCGAGACTCGATACCCACTCGACAGAAGAAGACTTATTAACTTACTTACTAAAATGTTCAATGGTTTTTATAATAGATACTATAGAGGTGTCATCATCGTGGTGTTTTACTCGTAGCATGTATATAGTATTAGATGCTACGCCGCCCGTAGACAGCCTCGTAGCCAAGTGCGGAGCCGAATGTAGCGCATGCTACGGGGTCAGTGTGTGCTGTAAGAGACCACATTATTTTTTTAAAGTAAGTTTAGGATATAAATAACGCTTTGATAAAATAAAAACACTTTAGTCAGTTCACATGCGGCGTTCTTCGATTAACGGTACGAATGACTTCGAAAATAATTGATTTAATTAAAATTAAATAAATATTTAGGGGGTTTCCCTACAAAAACGTGATTTCTTTACGGGTTTTTTTTTGCTTAATTAATAATGGTAGGTAATTCGTTACAAATGGTTAAAATACAAATCGTTAAAATATAATGTCTGAATATTGTGTTGATAATGGTACGGAACACTTCGTGCGAGAGTCCGACTTTCACTTGGCCGGTTCTTTTTCAAATGTCATTAATACTCTTGGGTTTTTATGTTCTTTAACAACTCAAAATTTAGGGAAGGAATGACCACATAAAGCGATAAGGTAAAGTATACGTTACAGTACGGCTACGCTTATTTACAACAAATGTAACATTCTCATAACATGCAGCTCCCCGGCCATGTGCACACATGCGTAGCCGTACTAACCTAAAGGAACTAACCATCAGATCAAAGTACCAGTTTACCTGGCGACAGACCTCTACGGGCTTCATATCTCGCGAAGAGTAGGACCGTTGGAATAGCAACGTGTGTATGCTGCTGTAGGAGGCGATAGAGGGAGTAGAAGTACATTCTGTGTTCTTGTAGACCAAGAGATATTCTGTGAGGGTTTTTTTGAACGCTGCTAGCATAGGCTGCCAGTATCTCGGGAACCTTGCCTCGATGTGACGTCCTGTACGAAATATTTAATTAAACATTCGATTATATTTTATTTTCTTAGAGAAGCTAGCAGCCACTTTTAAAACGACTTTGTTTTTAACGTTTTAAACTTATATTTTTAAAGCATTTACATATGTGACTACAGTTTGAATAATGGCTAATGGCTACCCAGGTAGTCTTAAGATTATCCAAGCCTTCTGGATAATATCAAATATCTCATTCATTGTGATTGAGATATCGGACCTTACGTTCATTATCCAGGAATGTTGTTGGTTAGTCATAGGACAATCAGAAGTACAGACTGCAATATCCTAACAAAAGTAAAAAAGAATTGTCCCTCGTCGGGAATCGAACTTGGGACCTCCAGGTCGAGAGCCTTTAGTCCTAGTTTGATAAATAGATAAATAGCTAGATCTTAAAGACTGCTATAATAAGTCTTGTCAGTAGTTTTGTCGAATTTGTCTTATAAGGTAGTAGGTAGGCCATATATTCCTACAAAATGAAATACAAGGCATATCATTGAGAAATGGTTAATGTAAACTTCTATAGGACATGTCCTCCTGGTACTTGCACCGACGCTGAAAACACCTGAATAGTCTGGACGAACCAATCAATGCTGTTAACAACGTATCATGTACATAAAACATATAATCACGCCTTTATTCCTAAAGTGGTAGGCAGAGCGATAACGACCTTAAAAAAATAGGTCGTTTCGCCACGTTTGACAAAGTTTTGAGGGTTATTTAAAATGGATTTGTAGGCTATTGATTGCTGTAATAACAGGTTGTCAGCCTATAGCCTAAATTAAAATATACTAATACGGCTAATACGTCTATAAAGTAGATAGTATGTTATTTTATAATTATAGTTGCGACCCGCCTCGGCTTCGCACGGAAATTATCAGTGTTTCTCTGCTATATTATGCATGCATTATATATAACCTTACTCTTGAATCACTCTATCCATTTAAAGAAACCGCATCAAAATCAGTTGCGTAGTTTTAAAGATTTATGCGTACGGATATAGGGGCAGAGAAAGCGACTTTGTTTTATACTCTGTAGTGATGATTATTTTGTTCAAAGTATTATCACAAAGTATAGGAATCCGTACAAATTTCATGTGAAAAATCGGTAAATTCATTAGCAAATCTCATTGACTTAATAATAAACCTATGTATTATATTTCAGATAGATTTGAGGTATAACTGTTATAGTGGCAGTGTCTCTTGAGTGATCTGAATTATATTGTACCAATTATATCTGATTTACTATGGCTAACACTAATAGAATAATATATAAAAAAAATACAAATATGAATACAATACAATATCAGGATAATTTGTTTTTTCCTTTGATGCTATTCTCCCTTATTAAGTTATTCATTACATACGAAGATACAAAGTTAAAGAAACAACAAAATCTTTAATTTCATTAGTTCGTTAATTTTATGAGTTGAAATAGAAATCTAGGCTTTTTTTTAATGTAGCGCGATGCATCATTTTGATATACTGCCATCTTCATTCATCATTTTGTATGTTTATGTCAGAAATCAGAAAAAATACCTTAAAAAACAAAATGAGATAAATTTCGTGTTTGTGTTCGTGTTGAGATTTCTCTGAAAATATGAAAATATCATAGTTAAATACTTATTGTTCATTCAAATCAATTTCATATTAGTCTTGTGGATAACTTTTTATCATCTTTTTTATTACTTTACGCGTTCCGGAGGTATTTTAAAATGAGAGGATATATTTTCAGGTTATGCGTTGCGGACGCCTCCATGTCGACGACATCGTACCGAGTACCAGGGGCACATGATAGAGCAGGAGACCAATGTTATATTCCTGAACAAACCACTATTGGTTTATTGCCACATGCACTAAATACTAGGTAAAATGTTATTTAGCAAAAAATATGAAATACCTGTTATTGCCTGCAGGTATAGGTACTAATCGATTGGATTCCGTAGTTTCATGTTTCAGATGTAAAGCACTGTAGCCAAAGAAGTACACGCGCCCATTTTTTTTAGTTCTAGGTCTACCAAAATAACACAAGATATACACACCGACTCTATGGACCTAAGCAGTTAAGTTTTCAATAATAATTTTAACATATATATCTTTTACCAATCACCAGACGCACAGGCAGTTGCACATCGCAATTTCGTCGTCACGTTATTTAAGTAAGTCAGTGCCTGATCTAGGACATTCTCTGCCTATAAAAGTATTGCTAACTTAGTTTTAAAATAATGGTAAACAAAGTTACATGTTTTTTAATCGAAGATCTTGTTTTTAAAATAAGTTTTAGCTATTAGATACAACATAATTAAAAGTTTTAGTTATTTAACTAATTTGCCAGCACGTATTATTTTATTTTTGAAATATTGTTTTGAATAAAAAGACATAAAACTATGTTTAACTTTAAATTTAGTTGAAAATGATAGGACAGTGTTGTGAGTGATAAAATATAGTCCAGGGGCCCGCTGCGGTACTAGCGTTCTACAGCTGATCCAGCTACTAGGAACGCATCATCATCATCATCATAGGCCTTTACGTCTATGTCAGACGATTTATACAGAGACTGGGATACATCTAGGAACGCATAACCAGGATATTACATTGTTATCTATCACATGATTTTGACATTCATAATCCGGCGTAAGATTGCTTATTTGACGTAAAAAAGACCATGCTCTATGCTCAGAAGCGTCTAACGTTAAATTAGGAAAGTCAAGGTATTTTTTTTATTGGCTATCCAGTTTTTTTATGTCAAAGTTAAGAAAGTGACAGCGCTACAAAAAAAATGAATTAAAATGATATCGCGAGATTTATTTAAGCCTTGAAAGATTTAAGCTATGCGTTAAAACACCATTTATTATTCTGAAGCTATTCAGGAAAATGCTTCCCTTATAGTAATATAATATTTTTATAACACAGTTGCTCGTAAAGCGTCTCTTAATGCACCATTCTTTTTATTTATTTTCTAGCAAATATGTTAAAAGTCCTCGTATGACATACGTGCACCTTGATAATACAGCCTCTGCTTTCTTGTAGCAATATCGCCTCGGCTGATAATTATCGACTTAGCGACCTTATATCATAATGTAACTAATATACCTTATTTATCAAGTCTTTGTAAGAAATGTATAAGGGATGATAGATAACATGAAGAAAATCGCTAATAAAATGTTCAAAATATTAAATACGTTGTTTTGTTTAAAGCAACGCTTAAAGCAAAATCCAATAATAACCAGTACGCTTGCTACGAGAAGTACAGACTGTCGTAGCAGTGTGCTACGAATTTATTTTTAACTTAGTTGTGTGAAAGTGTACTACATAAATAGTAGGTAAACTAAAAACAAAGTGGAGTGGAGGATTCCAAACACAATATTTTGTATAACTACGGTTAGGATAATGCAGGCCCCATCAACCAGATTGATTCAGGCAACAATCTGTTGTCTTCACTAAAACTGTGGCTACAACGATGTAGTGCTCGGATGTTACGTAATCAAGACTAGGCGGATTATTATTATTATTTATTATACTAGCCTAAACTGTCCCACTGCTGGGCAAAGGCGGATATAAAATAATAAAAAACAAAGGTTGAATCGGTTCGCCAACCGTGAATAATTTTCGATCCCCACGTCAAATAATTAACTTATTTTTGTAAAATATGCTCAACGCATCGAGATCTTTTTTTTTGTTATTTTTATGTCTCGAAACAATAAAACAATGTGAAATTAAAATAATGTGTACATAGTGCGAAACAAATATTAGATTTCTCTTATCTTATTTATAAAAATATAATTAAATAACGATTAATGTGTTCCTCTGCAACATTTCCGTACGAATATTTCGGTAGTCATATCTGTTTAAAAAAAAAAAATATTTTCTAAGAAAACTAAAGAGAGACTACTACTACGTGGTTGTCAGGAGCTTATTTTACAAAGAAAAAACGTAATCGGTAGCGATTTGATGGATGTTGAGCATACATACATATAATCACGCATTTATCCCTAATGAGGTAGGCAGAGCGTACACGACTTAAACAAAGTTCCTTCCGTTACGTCTGACAAAGTTTTGAGGGTTATTTAAGATAGATTTGTAGGTATATTTGTAGTGTCAGCCGATCGCCTAAATTGCAATATACTGAAACTTTCGCCGCATCCCGTAGCTGGTTTTTACAGCATGGCCGGGAGCACCTGGCACATTCTATGTTGTTCTCTCGCCCACTCCAGCATGGACATGGGATGTAGAGAGAGCATTTGTATGAAAAGCTGTTCGCCTAGAGTCGTCTACGTTCATGCGGATACCAGGATCGCAATACAATGTAAGAGTTCGTTTTAGTGTGGTATCGTACCTTTATCGTAACTAACTTCATTCGTGGGCGTTACACGAGCACCACAGGGGCACTGCACCAGTTCCGATACTAGGGTTACATGACTGACAAGGAGAGAACACCTATTTATAGTAGTCTGTCTATCTGCCTAGCAGTATTGTTAGTTTAGGTACGCGTATCTACATAGTACACAACTGGAAATAGGTTTAATGTTCCAGTAGGTGTTAAAAAAAATTTTTACTGTATTTTAGGGTATGGTTCTATGACTCAAGAAACGGAACAATTTTCGCCATGAACATAGGTCGAAAGATTTAAAAAGAAATCTGATCTCCCGTATAAAAAGACTCGAGCCGCTGACACCCTTTGTATGGAGGGCCAAATTTCTTTTCGTATCTCGACCTATGTTCCTCGGAGAAAGTTGTTCAGTTTCATGGGTAGAAATCACACCCTAAAATAAGGTCAATTTTTTTTACACACAGTTTTAATTGTGCCAAATTATTACCACTAAATACTTAGACGTGACGACAGAGCTCAGTAAAGATGTATAAATTAAGAGTGATATCATGTGTTATATTTAACATCACATAGAGTCTACCTATACTAGCCCTGTCTCTGTCTAAGAGCCTGTAGGGAAAGTCGCGTATGCAGAATTTTATTGGAGGAATGCTTAGTAGGAGACTTGGTAGGTATTTAAAACTTTGGTGGATTTCTGGCATCTTGTCAAAGCCAAAGACAGTTTTCCTTTGACTTTGGCTTTGACGTTATCAATATATTCGTATAGAAAATAAAAAGATTTAATTAAGAAACCCATCAAGTGGGATATCAAACGAAAGGGCTCTGTAAGCTGAATCCAAAAATGTACCACACCGTTACACTACACACAGCTGTACCGCAAAAAATTAAAACGATTTTTGAACTACACCAAATAACCCGCTATACCCGCGCATCTAACGCAATGAAACAAAAAAATGAAATATTCAATGCTTACTATTTATTTAATAATTTTGGAACATAATTATTCTGTTCTCATACATACATACATATAATCACGCCTTTATCCCTAATGGGGTAGGCAGAGCGTATACGACCTAAACAAAGGTCGTCCCGCCACGTCTGACAAAGTTTTGAGGGTTATTTAAGATAGAATTGTAGGTATATTGCTGTAGTGACAGGTTGTCAGCCCATCGCCTAAATTACAATATACTGAAACCCTCGGATCCCTTAGCTGGTTTTTACAGCATGCCCGGGAGGAAATGCAGCTGGCACATTCTATGTTTTTCTCTATCTTCCAGACCAGCATGGAAGAAATCTCTGTTCTCTCTTATGAACAATATAGACCAGTTATTATTAAGAAACATTTATTTATATATTTAAAAAAAAATATAGGTATATAGCCCAGCAGTGGGATACAATCGGCTAAATAAGATAAGTATCTTTATAAACTTCAAAATTCGGTAGTACCCTAAAGATATTATTTTATTTGAATATTTTTATAATAACCTACGTATATATTGTGTTACGATAAAAAAACCGTCTAGATGGGACTCCACCAGACACTTCTGGGAGACCGTCTACAGGAGCAGTGAATTAATATTTAAAAAAAATGTAAGCACCCAAGTGAAGTTAATACTTACCAGTACAATTATTGAATACCCTTGTATTTGTCAAGCACCTGCGTATTACCCCTTAAATCAATAATATTTTTCATTTCATATAAAAGAATCCTGGTAAAAGTTGTCCAATTTCATAGACTGAGAGTTAGTTAGTGGCGAAACTGAAAGCGAGCTCGTCGTGGCGTCGTCGTCGCTATTCCCCGATTGCGATACCAGGAGCTCATAGCTAGACGGAGGTGCTCCCATGCCGTTAGTTCGCAGTACTTTCACTTCTATAGGCACATCTATAGGGATACTCTAGAAATACATACCTAAATAGTAGTATTTGGAATGGGAACGTCGAGACTACAGTGCATGCGCTAGATTTCTGGAGCATATTTTTGAAAAGCTCGAATCGAATTCGCATTCGCATGGTGAGTTGTATGAGTATCACATGCAAAAGGTGCTCTTTCCTAGCGCATTGGCGCGTTGTTCGCGTGATTCAAAAATACGGCTCCTGCTCTTTCATGAGGCCTTAATAAATACGACGAATACGCCGGTTCGCAAGCCTCGAAACTAGGACAGATACAATGATTAAAGTAAACTAAGAAACAGATGCATCTTTCAATACATCATCCTATAAGTACTATTGAACCGTAATTTGAAGCATGGTTTATTTAAAACGGAGATTTTATTAATGTTATTTATTGGATTCGGATACATTTCGTTCGTCACGTTCTCTTACTTAAGGGGAAGACAGGGATTTAAATTTAGAGTGTTTTTGAACCTATATTAATTTTAACTATTTTTTGGTTTCAAGAAACAAAACGTTTTTGGATATTTTTACTAATGTAGAAACAAAATTAGTAAGACATGGTTTCCTATTACTACAGCGAGTATTGTACTTTGGAAGGCACGTTTTACCGTAATATTTCATACCATATTTTAATGTTATACCATCTGTACCTGACTTTTAATCTTCGTCTTTGTCTTCATCACATGTACAATATGGCGACTGCGAAATATTACGTCCGTATTTAATTTTATAACGATTAGTTTTAAATTACTAACGCATGCACTGCAAGATACAGTGCGGCATTATTGTAACATTTTACCACTTTTTGATAAAAAATTTGTCTTAACCTTTAAGCGTATGACATCCAGTGAGTGAATGAACGCACATGATACAAATAGCTCTTGTTGAACTGGACACAGCTGAATGACTAGTGTCTCCTCTATGCACCTTTTTGATCAAGCATTTCGGAACTTTTCAGCCCGGTTGTCAAAACTACCGCGACGCAGCAATCGAGTTAATAAAAAAAATATGATTGTTTAGGTACCCTCTCCGTCTATATTAAGATGTAGACATAAACAAACATGTATGTGTTCCTAAAGATAAATATTTATGTTGCTATTTACCTAACCAGGTACTCCGTTGCATAAATCAGAATCAATAGTGTTCGAGCCAAACGAATAGGTTACACTGACAGCGATTGAAGCAATGACAGCTATAGTGGCGACTTGACGGGTGAACAAAAGTCCCGGTTGAACTATAGCCACCCGTGTCTTTAGGAGCGGCCTTTCTGGAAACAGTTTAGTTTTCTGTGCCTGAATGGACATGCGTACTGGTTTTGTACAGTCTTACATACATACGTATAGACACGCCTTTATCCCTTTTGGGGTACGCAGAGCGTAAACGACCTAAACAAAGGTCCGCCACGTCTGACAAGGTTTTGAGGGTTATTAACTGCCTCCGTGGTGTAGTGGCTAGTGCCATGGACTCCCGATCCGGAGGTCCTGGGTTCGATTCCCAGGGGGGAAACACAAAGTTAATATTTGAGAATTTATCACTTTGTGAATTTTTCCACAGTTTGGTTAGGATATTGCAGGCTGAATCACCTGATTGTCCGAAAAGAAAAAGATTTCGTGCTTCGGAGGGCACGTTAAGCCGTCGGTCCCGGTCGCTGTCTTTGATAGTGGTCGTTACTCAAAACAATGTCAGAGGCCTGATAGTTGTGCTACTAGGCAGTTTAAAAACTCTGACACCAGGGTTCATCGGGTCGATAGACTTGATACCCACTCGACAGAAGAAGAGGGTTATTTAAGATAGATTTGTAGGTATGTTGCTGTAGTGACAGGTTGTCAGCCCATCGCCTACATTGCAATATACTAAAACCCTCGGATCCCTCAGCTGACTTTTACAGCATGCCCGGCAAGAAATGCAGCTGGCACAATCTACGTTTTTCTCGCACTCTCAGCCCAGCATGCAAAAAATGGTCCAGTCTTGACCCGCCATAAACACACTCAAAGTTCAATGTTGTGCTCTGTACGTACACACACAGTGTTTCTGTACGAATTCGAAGATATTTTGTTCGACTAACGGAAGCCGTTTTACTTTATCAAGGCTGATTCTGACTACAGACACAGCAGATATAATAATGATTATGATTTCCCCCCCTACCATTTCTTTCTTTCCCTTAGCTGGTTTATACAGCATACCCGGAAGGACATGCAGCTGGCACATTTTGTGTTTTTCTATCGCTCTTAGTCCAGCATGGAAGAAATATTACGAATTTTATCAATTGTTTGTAAATAAACTACTTAGTTTGATTCCCAAACAAAAAGTTATCAATGCATATGGAACCGTATTTTTTTCTACCATTTAAGTATCTGCCAAAACGCGTTGGGAACGCGCACAGTATGTTAATATGTGTGGATTATCTAAAGTGATCTCAATTAGTCCTGAGTTCCTGAGCAGTGACAAAGTAGGACTCGAATAGCCCTAAAATGGCGGTTTGTGTTTTAAATGTAAACACAGTTTTTTTTCTGCTATAACTCAAAAAGAGCTAGAGAATATTTGTATGGGAGATATGTTCCTTATTTCGTGACGTAATGAATAGTTTGTCAGAAAATTAGCTCGCAAATAGTGTCAAAAAAGTTTTTGTTCCCATTTCTGTTCTATTGTAAATTTTGTGTGTCGCAACAAAGGGCTCAGGGCGAGGACCAACTTTGCACTCTAGTCGTACACATGCTAAGGAAACATTTGAGAAGTGTTATGTTGCCCTGGTGGCTAGACTTGCAGGGTATACGAACTGGGAAGGTTAATTCCTAGAGGGGCAATTAATCCTTATTTCAAAAAATAGGGGGCTGGTGCTTGAACTAACTTTTTGTTTAGTTTATACGTAAATTATTGTAAAAATATTTAAATAAATCACAAGTAATATCTTTGGCCTCTACTGAAATGTAAAGTTATTAAAAAAATCTTACTTTTTAATAAAATAAATTAATTAATAACTTGTTTAACAATAAAACAGCAGCACTATACTTATTACATTAAAAAAAACACATTGTTTGCACACTTAGAACACAATAAAAACGAATTAACTCGTATTATCAAGCTTCGGCTTATTTCTTCGTCGTTATTTGATTAGTGTGTTATAGTTTAACAAGAAACAAAGTCGCTTCCCGTGTCTGGATGTCCTTATTGTTAGATCTTTAAAACTACGCAACGTATTCTGATGCGCTTTTTTTAATAGATGGAATGATTCAAGGCAAAAATTTGTATGAATAATATGTTTAATCAGATTTATCTTAAAATCTTAAATTCGGTAGAGCCCTAAAGATGTTACTTCATCATCTCCCTAGCCTTATGCCGTATCTCACGGGGTCGGCTACCGATATATAAGGGATTGAACGAGGGTACTGGTTTCTACACAGAGCGACTGCCATCTGACCTCCGCAGCCCAAAACGGAAACCAGACTTAATACTAGATTAGGTCAGAGTTTTCCAGCCGCCAATGCTTAGCACTGGCCTCTGACATAGTTGAACGACTTATATCTACGGTCTTCTTCTTAGCGAGTGGATTCTCGAGTCGAATGACCCGATGAGTCTTGTGTACTATCAGTACATTACTCCGAGGTCGAAAGAAAAAGCAATTTAAAGTCGAGGAAATTTAAAAGATTCGAGAAAACGATATTACATACATACATACATATAATCACGCCTATATCCCTAATGGGGTAGGCAGAGCGTACAAAGGTCGTTCCGCCTCGTCTGACAAAATTTTGAGGGTTATTTAAGACATATTTGTAGGTATATTACTGTAGTGACAGGTTGTTAGCCCATCGCCTAAATTGCATGGCACATTCTATGTTTTTCTTTTGCTCCCAGTCCAGCATGGAAGAATGAAAAAAAAACGATATTAACCGAGACCAAAGGCTTAAGTGCCTTCCGAAGCACGAAAAAAGCGCCAAAATAATAAAATTCCAAAATCGAAAAACACATTGGTAATTTGGTACGTGGTGGGATTCGAACCACGACGTCCCGTTCAGGGGGCAGGGGCCCTATCTCCTCCTCGGCCCTGGCTCAACCTGAAGATGTTACTTCTGATTACTTAATATCATACTATTTGACATGCCAATGTTACTCTTACGTAAGCGAATTCGATTCAAGTGGTTAAAAAATGCAGCTCTTGAAACACTGAAAGTTCTGAAAGTGGAGTGGGTTGTCGAACCTTTCATAGAAATTTCCTTTCGTTTATGAGCTCCTGGTAGCGCTACTTCGGCATCGCGGCCGAGCATGCGCAGTTACCCTGCACACTACGCAACATAAATCAAAACTACGGTAATACTTATTTCGGTTATAATACAGTCGATAGCCGGCACTAGAGTTATTGTAGTATCTACAGTTACCATCAATGTGCGTGTTGTGTGTGTAGTGGCCCAGAGAAGATACATTTCTATTGTATCCCACTAGTAGAGGCCCAATCCTCATAACAAACAAACACAGTAGTTATACTCATAACTACTGTGTTTAAACTCCGCGGTTGCCTACAATCCTGGTACAGGTGCGGGTATAATTTGCGACTTCATGCGGCAGTTCACATTGACTTCATTTTTCATTTCATATACAGTTACGAAGATATTGTTTTGCTTAACGTGTATATTTTTTTTATTGCAATTAGAGACGCCCCATAAATATAGAGACGAACTTCCGGATTCTCTATACTCCTACTTAGGGTTGCTCAGTCTATGAAACTAATCAATTTTTACCACGAAATTCTCTCAAGAAAATGGATAATGGTCATTTTGTATGTTTTTTTTTCCTTTTTTGAATGAATTTCCTGGTGACAGTTATTGAGTTTAAGTTTCCCAAAGCGACTATACATGCAAGTTTCAGAACGTTTGGTGTCAGTACCCCTACTGGCAGCGATACTAGGAGAAAAATCTACCACAACAATGCATCACACTGTTCCAAGTATCAACCCCTATCAGCAACCACTATCAGTTTGCAATATGCTGTCCTGAGATGCTGTCCCTTACACCTGAATGTTACTCCATCCATAGTTGGTATATGTCAATAGTTTCTTTGTGATCAATTCATTTCTCCTTGTACATAGTACACTTACAAATTGGGTTCAAATCTGATTCTGTATTTGACACATGCAAAATAGGGTATTGAGAACCGGTCCTATATCTGAGAACCAGGATTTTGGATCAGATCTATGCCGGAACCAGGATATCCCACGATTTTCGGTAGTTTCGGGATTTTTTAAACATGATGTGAAAATTTATACACATATAATAAAAGTGTAAACGAGGTGAATTCTGTACATTGAATATTTTATAGAAAAATTGCGTTGGGGCATCTTACAAGTAATAGAAAGCAAATAAAATATTTTGAATTTTTTGTCTGTCCGTCTGTCTGTCTTGTCTTTCTATCTGTCTGTCCGGGCTAATTTCAGAATGTACTGGACCTATTTAGATGGGACTTTTTAAATATAAATAAGGATAGGATACATAAAATCTCGCCAAGTGACTTAAGGGGTAGGCAGGAAATTGAAATTTGTTTGTTTTTTAACAGATATTTATTGTTTTTTTTTTTGCTGAACTAAATATTATTTGGACTTAAACTTATGATACTATTATCACGCTACCTGACTTAGGGGGTAGGCAGGAAATTCAATTTGGATTGTTTTTAATTGATTTTGTGTTACCTGGACTCAAAGTTACCATACTAGTAATCACGCTACCTGACTTGGGGGCAAGCAGAAAATTGAATTCTGAATGTTATTAAACCAATTAAGATTACAACTATTGATTTAACTGTGTGTACCTAGAGTCGCAGGTAGGTTATGTTAACCTTTCAACAATAGCATAAGCTGGGACGCGGTGAAGGCGGTAACAGTTAAATTACTGGCTAAAACTCCCTTAATGATCTGAATGACGAAAAATAATAAATAGTTCCCTTCATTCTATTCAGGAAATGCTTTTATCAAATGGTGGTAAATCTTTGAGTGGCTTTAGTCTTCCCTCTCTCAAAATACTGCCTGATCAACCGCGTATCAATCGTGAGTATGCTACAGAGATAAATATAACTCCACTGACCTAACCGGTGTAGTAAATGACAATTTACAAAATTTTACACTAGAACAAAGGGAAATATGTCACATCGCCGTCCAAAGCATACTTAATAATGAAGGAAAGATATTATTCCTAGATGCTCCAGGTGGCCCTGGAAAGACCTTGGCAAGATTTTTGCAGAATTCAGGCGACAAGGTAGGATAGCTTTGGCTGTAGCATCTTCCGGAATCGCAGCTCCACTTCTTCCCGGTGGTAAAACTGCCCACACAATGTTCAAAATCCCAATCAATCTAGATAGTACTGAAACACCAACATGTGCAGTTACAAGAAACTGCAATAAAGCAAAGGTGTTTCAGGATTGCTGTATTATAGTTTGGGATGAATGCACAATGGATAATAAAAAAGCTGTTAAAGCTGCGGGACATTCGCCAAAACGACTGTCCAATGGGGAATGTGACGGTACTTTTCTCTGGCGATTTCCGGCAAACTCTTCCGGTTGTTACTCGGGGAACCCGAGCCGATGAAATCAATGCATTATTGAAACGTTCAAATCTAGGGCCTCAAATAAAACGAATTATAATAAACATGTAAGCACAATTAGGCGGAAATTCTCAGGCACAAGCATTTTCCAATATTCTTTTGGAAATTGGAGAGGGTACTCTTTCTGAAAATGAAGGACACGTTTAAAGCAGAGTTGTGTCGTCCGAAGATGAGCTGATAAGTTCAGTGTTTGGAGATGTTCCAAGTATTCCGCAACATACTAATTCTTGTTTATGTGAACGCGCCATACTTACACCCAAAAACCAACAGTCTGCTGCGTTAAATGAAATTATTTTGACAGGAATTGTTGGAGATGAAGTGGTTTACACGTCTTATAACAGCGTTGTAAACGAGGTCGATGCTACAAACTACCCAATAGAATTTTTGAGCTCTCTAACAGCGAGTGGTCTTCCTGCACATAAAATCACACTTAAAGTCGGAGTGCCCATTAAGCTTTTGAAAAATCTAACTCCACCCAAATTATGCAATGGCACTCGACTTAAAGTAAGTGCTTTGCAGAGAAATTTAATTCATGCTGAGATTCAACTGTTTTAATACCTAGAATTCCACTTATTCTCAACAGTTTCTCGTTTGAATTTAAGCATACACAGCAATGGAAGGATGTGATCTCTGCCTACCCCTCCGGGAAAGCCTACCCCTCCGGGAAAGAGTCGTGACGTTATGTATGTTCTGCTTCGCAATGACCATTAATAAATCCCAAGGTCAAACTCTTAAAGCTGCTGGGGTGGATCTAAGATCCAACTGCTTTTCCCACGTATGTGGCATGTTCACGAGTGAGTAGCGCTGAACAATTGTTTGTTTTAGCCCCAACGGGGAAAGCTACTAATGTAGTTTATAGAGATATTCTTTGATTTTAAAAGTTATTCATTACTTTCACATAGTTTAACGAGAACGAAGTCGCGGGCACCAGCTAGTAATGAAATATGTGTCAAATCAAATGCTAAGTGACTCAAATTAAAGCATTTACAACTTAAATAATTGACAAGGCACAAGCAAGTCCAATCTTGCATGAACTATCGTGGGTCCGCAGTGAAGTATTGCTGTTACCTCTGGGACAGCTCAGAAATGTCTAAATGTCCCTTTCTCATAATCTTCCTTTCACAAAATATCCCTTCGAATTTACCGCTCAGCCAAGTTCCAACGCGACTTCCAGCACTACTCTGCGGGAAGCAGAGCTAAGAGAATCATGGCTTCAGATTCAGTAAAACCGCGACTTGACTTAATCTTTATTTAAATGATTGTGAACCCTTTTTGTTTTCAAGTGATCATTTTATCCAAAAAAATGTGCTTATTTTTGATTGCTTGAATAGGAATACGCTTCCATTGGCACCATAAACTGGTAAATACCAAGCCTCATAGCCTTCAACATCACTGCAAGGTTGTCTGCTTGTCGGTCTTCTACCTACAGATTGTACTTCGGTGAGTGCTCGGCTACTCCACTAGCTTGTACCACCAGCTCCCTTCTATCATTGGACAACAAGACGCAACGCAGGATACCATCCGTACCTAGTTGATATTTAATCAGTTCGAAGTAAGCGCTTACTTTCAATCATAAAATAAAAAATACCTAAATATGTTTTCCTTATTTAAAACAGCCTCTGATGAAAAAAGAGCTGAATCTTCAGCTTAAATTGAAATTACTCAAGATAACCATTCACAAATATCAAATAAAAAGCGAATAACTGGAGTCCTGAAAAGACCCAAAATACTGGTTCTTTAGTTTTAATTCCCGGTTCCTCTCCTGCTTAAAAAAACCGGTAATTTCCGGGATTTCCCGGTTTTATTCCCTAATGCAAAAGATAGTAAAAAAATACATTGGCAATTCAGAAAACTCCTACTGATAAATTCCAAGTTCATCATATTGTCTGTTGAAAATAATAAAAGACTTGTGATGGAAATATTTCAATACGAGTACCACAATAGAGAATATGCGTGAATTTTTTTAAATTATTCAAGAATTATTGTTTCCATAAAATAACAATGTGAAAAAAAAATTGCACTAGTTTACAAGTTACAATGCCTTAAAGTGGTTGGTTAAAAAGAGAGGTCCAAACTGTTATTTGTTTCTGTTATAGATAAATTGTTGTTTAAAAGAGAGAGTTACATCTGTCTTCAGAAAGCTATACCTGGGTGTTTTTTTGTACAATTTTATCTTCTATTTTTGCTTAAATAACATATGCTAAGTAATTTACGTTTTTCCAATTTTTATTTGAAAGTTGTTCAATTTCTTTATTTCAGCAACAGTTGTTCATTGTCTTTGTTTCAGCAACCCTTATTAGTTTGTATACTGACTAAAAAAACACCATATGTGTTCCAGTAATTGGTGAAATTGTGGAACAACGGTAGGAAGGAGTTTCTTCCATGCTGGACTGGGAGCGAGAGAAAAACATAGAATGTGCAAGCTGCATTTCCTCCCGGGCATGCTGTAAAAATCAGCTTAGGGATCCGAGGGTTTCAGTATATTGCAATTTAGGCGATGGGCTGACAACCTGTCACTACAGCAATATACCTACAAATTTATCTTAAATAACCCTCAAAACTATGTCAGACGTGGCGGAGCGACCTTTGTTTAGGTCGTTTCCGGTCTGCCTACCCCATTAGGGATAAAGGCGTCACTATATGTATGTATGTATGTATGTACGGTAGGAAGGTCCGACGACCGAAGAAGCACGTGTCCGATGATGAGGACAGCAATGATTCCCTGCCTTCTGAGCAGCCGCAAGAGAAGCCGCGCACTCCCAGCCCCATGGAGGAGTCTGTCATCAAGCTTCTGGAGGTAATTATTAAGTCAAATGCAAAAACAAATGTTTGGCTTTCCCATACAAATTGTCTAATCGATGCGAGGTGGTAATTTTATTTGGGTAAGTCAAAAGAATGTTGGGAACATTGCACCCAGCTGCATTTGTCGTTTCACTAGCTAGATGATCAAATTGAGCATTTTTCATTATGACTGTCAAAAATATCTCCAATAGATCGTGAGATATTGAGGGAGCTCCTATTTCCTACAAATTGCTAGCGACGGAAGGTCAGGTTCGAGAAGATGGTTTTTTGCTAACTTTCATGAGTGGAGGAAAATATCACTAACCTGACCTTCCGTCGCTAGCAATTTGTATGTAATGGGAGCTCTATGGAATAAATCGAAAATAAGTAGTCCGATTTTGATGCGCATTAGCAAAGGGCTATGTTAGCATCAACCCAATAGGGCACAAGAATCTAACGCTTGAACCCGCCTATACAGGGTGTTGGGTGCATCGTTTGACAAAAAAATATGGTCGATAGAAGGGGTCTTTGGATATCAAAATCGACCCGATTAATCCTAACGTAGAGGTTTACCGAGGCACCGCTCTAACGATATGTAAATATTAAGGTGAGTATGGGTCGCGACATGAACAAAACTATAAGACTGTTTGTTGATCGGGTGTTAAAAAACAAATAACTAGTATTTAGAAAAATAAACACAAGAACAACCGCTTGAATCGTGTGATCTTGTGTGAATAAACAGCGGCGGCGTAGCGCGCAACCGACTCTCCGTCGAGATGACGTCACACGTGCGTCAAAATGTGTCATATCTTCGTAACCAATACACAGATTTCGATGATATAAAAAATATTGTACTTAAACAAGTAAATAGAACACCGTTATATAGGTAATATATGCATTTTCTAACTCGTACATGGTCCCCACTGGCCGGTAGCACCGTGGTACATTTAGAGGAACCATTTGGAGCCACTTTAGACCCCTTCATAACTCAAAAACTACTTAACTTAAATACACCAATCTTGGTTTATAATATTAAGGTCCTCTAGAAAAACAAGTACTTCAAATTTTAGAATCATAGCTTAAACGTTTTTATAAATATTAATTTCGAAACATATTTTTTTCTATGACTGATTGTGTACGAGCTACGCACGTACATTGTCGCGTATGCATTTTATTTCCACCTAAATTATATCAATTATTCATCACTTTTCACGTACTTCCGTTCAGTTCGCATATAGCCGTCAAGAGAGCTAGCGTGCTCAATCATCAGTCTCATACTAGTTTAAGTTCTGAATACTTAAATATAGTTTTCATCAGTTTCTTTTACTTATCAGTCAATTTTAGTTCGTAAACTACCGAACATTTGGTCCTTCGAGCCTTCGGAAAGGCGGGACCTCTTACACGTGTAGTGTCGCGTGACGCGTAACGTGGACTCTATATACGTGTCGGTTGCGTCGCGCTCCGGTATACGAGACAGTGCAAATTGGTGTACAGTCGCCTGCAATAAACTGTAACTGTGCAAGCAAGTGTCATAGTAACAGTTTAAAGAGACAGTTCCCTGTGCTATCAAGAGGTACAGTGCGTCCGGGCAGCAAGGCCGGGATATCAGGAACTATCAGTAGCAGCAGAACGCCGGGACCCCACGGCAGCAGTATCAAGTAGTAGCAGTATATCAAGTAAGATCTGTCCATTTTTACTTTACACATCATGACAATGTCTGTAAATGAGGTCGTCAACGCGCAGAAGCAAATTGCGCAAGAAATTGAGCGTTTGTACGACAACTTCAAGAAGGATGGACCTTCACGTAGGACGGAAGCCTATATCAAGCAG
The DNA here is from genome assembly GCA_949820665.1 of Scrobipalpa costella. Lineage (NCBI taxonomy): Eukaryota > Metazoa > Arthropoda > Insecta > Lepidoptera > Gelechiidae > Scrobipalpa > Scrobipalpa costella. The sequence goes on from OX463295.1 coordinate 40,102,205, forward strand.
AGGCTGAATATCCTTGAAGACTATTGGGCAGAATATGATGGTAATTTTGCTAGTCTGTCTAGCGCAGATTTGGAGCAAAATGTTCGAGATTATATCAATAAGGAGAGAGAGATAGTGTACACAAGGTATGCGTATATTAAGGAGCAGATCGAGCAGAAAATGGAGAAACAGCCTTCAAAACCGACATTGCCGCTCCCCAAGTTTGAGCTTAAGAAAGGTGAGTCCAAGCAGGCAACAGCCACGGCGAGCAAGAGTGAAGAAATGCTGAAAAAACAACAGAGCAATTTCAAGGCTTTTCATCGTACGATATCAGGTATTATCTTGGAATCAGTCTCAGAGAAGTGGGAGCTAGAAGACCTTCTCCGCACCGTGCAGGCCCGTTGGAGTGTGATAGACTCGCTGCACTGGGACCTGGATGCCGAGCTTGATGGTTCTAATAAGGAGTACGAAGCAGTTTCTATAACTACGAGAAGAAATACGATGAGGTAAAGAAAGCCATTAGTAAAAAGATGTGGTCAATTACACATGTTGGGCAAGGAACACCACGAATTGACATCCCTATCTTTAATGGAAACTACAACAGCTGGGTTTCTTTTAAAGATTTATTTTGTGAGGCAATACATAACAACCCTACCATGTTCAGTGCCCAGAAAATGCAGTACCTCAAATCTAAGGTAAAGGGGGAGGCAGAAAAATTTATCCAGCATTTACACATAAGCTCAGATAATTACGCAACCTGCTGGGATATTTTAAATCAAAGGTATAATAACAAAAAGCTCATATTTACATCGCACATGAGTACACTTATGAATATTCCGGTTATGCAACAAAAATCAGTCGCACTCATAAAACGCATGCACGACACTACTCTCGAATGTCTTAATGCTATCAAGAAGTTAGGGATCGATATCAGTACATGGGATCCTATTCTTGTTTATCTAATGGCCCAAAAGTTAGATTCGGAAACCTATATCGAGTACGTGGAATCAGTATCAGAACCTAGGGAGCTGCCCGTTCTAAAAGAGCTATTAAACTTTTTGGAACTAAAGTTCACGATCCTAGAAAAACATCGCGTAGAAAGCAAGATAATTATACGCAAAAATATCAAGTAGCAGTAAAACAGCAGAATAGCAACAACAGTCGCCAACCTATTTTTTACAAAAACGCGCTCGTGACGACACCGCGATCGGCTAGCAACAATAAAGCCCTGTCATCAAAATACCATTGTTCACTGTGCAATAGTAATGAACATGGAATTTATTTTTGCAAGAATTTTTTGGACATGCCTTCAGTGAATAGATTGTAAACAGTACAAAGGTTAAATCTATGTCCTAACTGTCTTTTTGACCATTATAACCAGCAATGTGCATCCGAAAGAGTTTGTCGCGAATGTTATCAAGATAATAACAGCCTATTACACGAAGCATTTACGTCATCGTCCCGCCCAGCAACGTAAGCGCGGGCGTTGGAAACTCACGCGGCAAGCGCGGAGGAAGAGCGATCGAGGCGAATACGAACGCTGCGAGAAATATCAGAAGCAGCTCACACGTGTCGCTAGGATATTGCCTGTCTGAAACACTTAGCTATCCACTGCCATTTTTATCCACGGCCATCATTAATGTCGAATCGGCTGACGGTTCTCTAATCAGGATGCGCGCCCTGATAGATAATGCGTCAGAAGTCTCTCTCATATCCGAGAGATCAGCGCAACTTCTGAATTTACCTAGACAAAAATGTAGTGGAGTAGTCTCGGCCGTCGGCGAGAAAAATACCAACTGTAAAGGAATGATTAAAATCCGTTGTTTATCTACTGTCAGCGATTATTCTTTCACAACGGAGATGTTGATCATGAATCAGCTTATGAGAAATGTACCGAGTGAATCTATTCCGAAAGCGGACCATTCATTCCTTGAGCACATCAAATTAGCTTTACCTGAATTCTATCGCAGTCGCCCTATAGATTTATTATTAAGTGCAGAAATTTATTCAATCATATTGATGGACGGAGTGTACAGAGCGGATTCAAATTCCAACTGTAAAGGAATGATTAAAATCCGTTGTTTATCTACTGTCAGCGATTATTCTTTCACAACGGAGATTTTGATCATGAATCAGCTTATGAGAAATGTACCGAGTGAATCTATTCCGAAACCGGACCATTCATTCCTTGAGCACATCAAATTAGCTTATCCTGAATTCTATCACAGTCACCCTATAGATTTATTATTAAGTGCAGAAATTTATTCAATCATATTGATGGACGGAGTGTACAGAGCGGATTCAAATTCCAACTTACCAAAGCTAGCTCAAGAAACGCAGCTCGGCTGGATTTTCAGCGGTAAACCACGATTCACCTTTCAGTGCAATGTAGTTTTGAATGACGTGGAAGACATTCGCCGTTTTTGGGAAATAGAAGAAATATCAGAACAGTCAGATCTATCCCAAGAAGATCAGCAGTGTATTGATTATTTTAAGGCGACCCTTATTAGAAGAAATAATAATAATAATAATAAATAATAAAAAGTATTTATTTCCTCTACAAACAACAACATAAAAGTAGATACATAAGCAAATAAAAGTTTACAATTTGTTTGAGAGGCTGGTCCCTAAACTAGGTAAACCTGATCTATAGGTAACCAGGCCTCCACCTCCAGAATGAATGACAAGAAGAACAACATATTGTGTTGTTTTGGATATAAAAAAAGGAGAAAAAAAAAAGACTTAATAATTATTAGTTAAATGAAAACCAACAATCAAAACTAGCAGATATTATTTATGGGTTGGGTAAGTGTGTGTGTGTGTGTGTGTGTGTGTGTGTGTGTGTGTGTGTGTGTGTGTGTGTTTGTGTGAGTGCGCGTATGTATGTGTGTGGATGTGTGTGTATATATATGACTGGTCAAGAAGTCAAGGCATGCATGCCACGTATTGTGGAGCAATTCTAGAGATTGCCTGTATGTTAGGTCAAATGAAGCCAGACGTGACTAGTTTCGTGTTGGACATAAATTGTTAATCAACAAAAAGTTAAACAGGTAAGTACAAATTGAACTTAGAACTCAAACCCAGAACAGCCCTACGTACGGCGTTAGAATAACTAAGGCACCTATACTTGGGATCGGAGAAGTAGGAAGGGGTGATGTTGACCACTGTTCTGGGTTGTTAAGAAAGTTGTTTAAGGAACTATGAGCATGTGATGAACAATTCCTCAACTTCATCATAAGTCAGCTTGAGTAGCCAACTCGTTACTAATTTCCTGCAAGCGGATCTAGTAAGTGGGTAGTGTACGATCACATCGCACATTTACTCTACTCAGCATTTCCTTCAATTGTATGTTTTTAGTTTATACTGCAATTTTACCAGTTCACGTTCGCCCCTCGTTGTGTGCGCACACTAATTACATACAATAACAAGATTGTATCTAACTATTTTAAATAAAGTTCTTTTATCAAGTTAAATCAAGACTTTTCCTGTGACACATCATCAATCAAGCAATTTAATGTATTGAGCTAACAAGTGCCCATACATTAGTGGTCCTTCGATACCGTCAAAGTGTTTTTTTGTGTTTTTTCCGTGCGGTTGCGAATCGGCTCTCTGGCCTCCCACCAGCGGGAATCCCCAGTTGGGTTGAGAAGGCGCATAAGACCAATCGGAGGGATACGAGGACACTTTGAGCGAACCAGCGACAAGGCTTCTACAGTCAGCATCAAGTATCAAGAGCTTTTTCCTTATCAAGAAGGATATTTTCACCTTAGCAAGAAGGTTACTTTCTCCTTATCAAGAAGGACATCTTTACCTTAACAAGAAGGCAAATTTGTGATATCAAGATCACCAGGCTAACAATCAGCAAGTTTATGAGCGAGTAGGTACCTACATATCAAGAATAAGCAAGAATTTGGGCGGAGCGGACGGAACTCAAATCAACAAGCACACAGGAAAATAGCAAGTATAACAAGTTACGAGCACAAGATATAAGCAAGTATATCTGTTCAAAATGGAAGATCTACTCAACAAACAAAGTAATATCGTAGAATCTTTGAACCAACTATGGTCGAACTACAAGAAAGACGGGAAATCACGCAAAACATCCGAATATATCCAGAGCAAGCTGGAATCTGTAGAGCTGTATTGGCAACAATTTAATGCTAATCATGTTTAATTGATGACATTTGAAGACAAGACATGCGAGTATTTTGTTCAAGATCACTGCCAAAAAACCAAGCAGTTTTGTGAAAATGTCAGAAAGGCTCTACGAGAATATATTCAGTCGCCGCCGGGAGGTTCTGCCGACGGGGAAAAACCAGATGAAACTGATGCTGTACTGACTGACATGTACCGTAAGCAAACAAGTAACTTTAGAGCATTTTCCCGCACACTTTCCAACATCAACATAGAGAACGTCAAAGAAAAGTGGGAGTTCGAGGATATTTTGAAAACTATCGAAGCTCGTTGGTCAATTATTGATAAACTGCATTGGGAAATAGACAGTCAGCTAGACGGAGATAAAAGTGAGACTTATGAAGAATTTTCGACACTGTTGCACCAAATTGAAGCATGCCTCAATTCACGACCTCTGTGTGTACTCACCGAGGATCCAGAAGACCTAGACTACTTGTCGCCATCGCACTTTTTGACCGGCGGCAGTACATTGACGCTTGTTGAAACAGAACACGACCTGCGTACTCGTTGGCAAATGACACAGAAAATACTGCAAGACATGTGGAAAAGATGGCGCTCTGAGTATCTGACACAATTAAATGCAAGAAGTAAATGGAAACAACCCCAGAAAAATATTGAAGTGAACGATGTCGTCCTTATCCATGATGACAACTTACCACCCGGCAAGTGGGCCATGGGCAGAGTCATACAACTACATCCAGGACAAGATGGATATGTACGCGTGGTAACTTTGAAGACCAAGAACGGAATTATGAAGCGACCTGTAATAAAATTATCTTTGTTGTTGGAAAATCAAGATGAAACAACCAAGCCAGCACAAGTAACAAACGTGGTTGAGTCAACAGGGACTTCACCAAATGTGGATGAGTCAGCAGGGACTCCACCAAACCCACGAAATTATACAGGCCGCTCAAATAGATTCAATTTCACAACAATCGCAACAGCACTGATGCTATTTTTTACACTGATAACAAGTTCAGAGTGTAAAGTTAGCATAAACCAATTCAAAGAAAATCAAAGCCTGTATTTTGATAAAATCACGAATATGATGCTAATCAGGGATGAATGGAAACTCGTCGCTTATTACAACATGGAACCATACTGGCAAGCTTCAAGAACATTTGATAAATACATACAATCTCTAAGGACAACTTGTGATTTTATAAAACAACATGTACACTGCGACGCTATAACTATACAGCTACAGCAAGCTTATTCAGAACTGGAGTACTACGATCACATGTTGCTAAGTCAGCACTCAAGGACGCGCCCCGGTAGACAGCGCCGGCGCCGAGGTCTCATCGACGGTATCGGCTATATAGCGAATAGCCTATTCGGTGTTTTGGATGAGCGTTTCGCCGAACAATACCAGAAAGACATAGAGCTGGTCCGACAAAATGAGATACACATCGTTTCATTATGGAAAAATCAAACATCTATCATCGAGGCTGAAAACAACCTTTTGAAGAGAACAGAAACAGCAATGAACAAGCAATTCAAGATGGTGAATAGACACATGATTGACTTAGAATCTGCATTACAAACATTGAAAATAAATATTGAATCAGTCAGCATTATAAATGACTTCAACACGGGAGCCATTATAGCAAGTAATATGATGCAGAGCTTAAAAGCCATACAAAACATGCTTTTGGACACAATCACCGATATCTACCACGGCCGCTTCAACCTACATCTACTTACACCAGAACAACTCTCCAGTGAACTAAGCATCGTAGCCAGCAAGTTACCAAAGGACATGTAACCTATCGATAACATCCACACTGAACTTCGCAAGATTTATCAGATGTTACAAGTCAAAACAAGGATGTTAGAAAGGACCTTAATTTTTGAGATAAGGATCCCGCTTATCAGCCGAGACACTTACGAAATCATGAAGTTAAGCGAAATTCCAAAACAAGTTGGAAAAGAAATGGTCAGCATTGTTCCCGTATCAGATTACATCTCCATAAATATGAAGAAAGATGCATACATGATGATGTCTATATTAGACGTGAAAGCATGCCTACAAACTAGAGATCTTTATCTATGTCACATACAGAAACCTATTTTTCAATTGAAGAACGACAGAAGTTTTTGCGAAATAGAGGAATCAAATTGCAAAATTACAACTAAACAATGTAAAAACTTATGGCAAGAAACTAATACAATAAATACGTATGTATACTTCTGTTGTGAGCCGTGTCAAGTACGTGAGCTCTGTGAAGATCAAGTTACGGCTCACCAGCTGATGCACTCTGGGCTCATATCCATAAGCGAAGGTTGCCTTATCAAAACAAACAACTTCACTATACATTCACATAAACTACGTCAGAGTGAAATCAACGTGAAACCTGAGCTATATGCACCAGTCATTGCTCCAATCAATTACGTCATTAACCTAACCATACCGAGTCTTAATTCAGGGAATGAGTCAACCGACATACATCAAGATGTTTTACAAGTAGCTGATGATATCAAAAGGCTAAAGAATATCGAAATGGTTTCAGACAAGATATCCTATCATGATATTCATCATTACGCCATGATCTACGTGATAATAGCGATAGTTGGTTTTACGGCGTTTGTACTGGCGGTGCGAAGACTACGTTGTACGCATTGCTCATGGCGCGTACCCGCAGCACCTGCCACTGCGGCAGCAGGCATGGAGATGACGCCAGCGCCCCGCGTCGCGCCGGCCCTGCCGCGCCGCTGCGCTTCGGATCAAGCGCGCGCGCCTCGTCAGCATTCACCGTCGCCGCAACATCAAGCACGCGATGATGAATTGTTTGAATTTTAATATGTTTAGATATAAGTGAAATATTCTTAAAGTTTATTTTAATTTCCATTATATTTACTTTTAATTTGTAAATGGTTCAGTATTTGTGTGATGGTACATACGGTTTAAAATGATTTTCCTGTACTCCTCATCTCGTGCCCCGGAATATGTACGATCACATCGCACATTTACTCTACTCAGCATTTCCTTCAATTGTATGTTTTTAGTTTATACTGCAATTTTACCAGTTCACGTTCGCCCCTCGTTGTGTGCGCACACTAATTACATACAATAACAAGATTGTATCGAACTATTTTAAATAAAGTTCTTTTATCAAGTTAAATCAAGACTTTTCCTGTGACACATCATCAATCAAGCAATTTAATGTATTGAGCTAACAAGTGCCCATACATTAGATATTGTAAGTTTTATTACATTTATTGTACAAAAATGCGCTAAGAAAAGCGTAGAAGCATTGGGCAAAAGAAGTGCGACAAGGCGTTGAGACACAGACAACTTGACGCCTTTTGTTAGCAAACATAGTGGGGTCATAAATAATGGACGAGTGTTTCCTTAGGATGACATTAAGAGCATACAATTTCCGAATGGAAAGAGTTTGCCAATCGTTATAAAGCTCAGTTGTAGGATAGAGGTAAGGTTTAAAAGTACTAACTTTCAATATAATCCTTTGAGCTATTTCAAGTTTTTTTTAAGGTAGTTTTAGGTATGCCACCCCAGGAAGTAAGGCAGTAGGTGAGCAGCGATTGACAAACAGCATAGTAGAGCATTTTTATTACTTCGAAATCTGCAATATGACGAATATTTTTAAATATGTAAATTAGTTTTCTAATTCGCGAAGATAAAATGTTAATATGGATTTTGAAGTTAAGGTGTTTGTCTAAGTTGATACCAAGGTATTTAATTGAATCGACGTTTTGAAGAGTAGGACAAGAACATTGATGGGGAAAAGGCATGGCACATTTATGAACTTTTAGGCATCGTGTAGCAGCAAGGAGAGAGGGTTTACGAATTCCAAACGTCATGGATTTGGTTTTTTCTACATTCAAAGTCAGGAGGTTTTCGTTTAAGCATTCCATAACCGAGTCTAGTCCAAGTTGAGCATTGATAAAAACTTCTTCCCAGGAGTCCGCTTGAAAAGTTAATGCCGTATCATCAGCAAATGATAGTATCTGACCGTTTTTAAGGGTTATTTGACATAGGTCATTGATGAAAATTAGGAATAAGGAAGGGCCAAGAATGCTGCCTTGCGGCACACCGTAGGTAATTGGCAGATCATCACTAAAAACTCCTTCTATTTTGACTAGTTGTTTTCTGTTAGAAAGGTAGCTTTCAAAAAGACTGAGCTGCGTACTTCTGACTCCCAGTCGCTCCAGCTTCCCCAGCAATAAGGGAAACGAGACAGTATCAAACGCTTTAGCGAGATCTAGGAAAATTGCAAGGCATTTTTTCTCGTTGTCCAGATTTTCTACAATGAAATCAGTAAGATTTTGAACAGCGTCCGCGGTAGATTTCTTTGCTCGAAACCCATATTGCTGAGGGGAAAGGTGATTACAACTTTCAAGATAGTGGATTAGCCTATTGTTCATAATGCGCTCAAGGATTTTAGATATTGATGGAAGGATAGAAATGGGTCTGTAGTTGCTGACGTTATCGCGATCTCCAGACTTGAAAATTGGCTTTACGACAGCTCTTTTGAAAGCATCTGGGAAGATGCCTGATGAGAGACTAAGTCTACAAACATGAGTAATGGAAGGTACCAAAATATCTTTGTACTTTTTAAGGAAGAAGGACGAAATACCATCAACACCCGTTGCACAATTATTCTTTAAGCCCATAATAAGCTTTTCTATCTCCTCCTCATCAGTGTCAGTCATGACGAATGAGGACGAACTATGACTAGATGTAGCTCTAGGGATACGGCTATTTGACAATGGTATGTTATTGTTACTGTTCCTAATTTTTTCAGCTAGTGTACTACCTACATTTACAAAGTATTGGTTCACATTATTTACAGATCTAAGCGGAGAAGATTCAATTAGGAGGGCGCTCGCTGTATCTTTTGGAGGATCCATATTAGTGTTGGTTTTGATTATTTTCCAGAGTTCTTTATTGTTAAACCGCGCGTCTAAAATTTCTTTCTTTTTATATTCTCTTTTAATTCTTTTTAAAATATTATTACAAAAATTCCTATACCTTCGATAGGTAGTTTTTAGTATTTCGTTATTCGGTGTACATTTAAGTTTGAGGTGCATATTATCACGATTGCGCATACATCGTAACAAACCAGGAGTTATCCACGGCTTCATTATTCTAGCTCGATGCGACAATCGTAAAGTTTTTGTATTACTTACTAATGCTTCCGTTAATAGCTTGAGCAATATATTAGCTGCGGTATTGGGATCGACACTTAACAGAACTGGACTAAAATCTATGTCAGACATAGTAATGTCTAATGTATCATAGTTAATTTTAGATCTCACTGTTGCAGCTCGTTTTGGAACAGACATTTCTAGACAAAGCATTATTGCATCGTGATCTAATTTGGAAGATTTGATGATGAAGGTATTACTAGAGTTCTTGGATTTTAAAATAACATGGTCGATACAGTTATTTTTCCTAGTTGGAAGAGTATATGTGGGTAACATTCCATGCATAGCTACAAGGTTAAGATAGTCGTCTGAGAATTCTTCGTCTGAGTCTAGTGTGATATTAATATTGATGTCGCCTATAATCACTATATTCTGAAAAGAAGCTAAATTTTGAAGTATGGTATTTAGATATTTAAGAAAAAAGGGAACATTTTTTTTAAAGCAATACGGACGATATATAGCTAAGATTGCAGTTTTATTAGATACTTTTATAACTAAGCAGTTAGTTTCAGGAAAATTTGGTTCGGTTACTGAGCAAGAGATAGTGTTTTTAACATAAACCACCACACCATCGTTCTGATTAAAATCATCAGAGGTCTTGAACGAATTGTAATTTGATAGTGCTGGTAGGCTACCGTGTAACTTCGAGAGCCAACACTCGGTCAAAATAATGACATCAGGTTCGTGTTTAATACGGACAAGAGTTGTAAGTAAATGGTCAAAATTTTGAGAGATACTGCAAATATTTACAGAGAAAAGCTTTAAAAATTTATTGGGTTCATTTAAGAAGTTAGGGACTTCGTCTGCGATACATTGTTTAACTACAGAAGTTTCAAAACCATCTATTTTCTATTATTGTATTGATGTCAGCGAATTTTAATAATATTTAAGTATTGGATGTAATTACATTGGATGTGTATAAGTAGTAAAATTATGAATTTACGAGGCATGCCAGATTTCTTAGGTGTTAAATATGTGAAGTAGGGTTGGAAGTGCGATGTTTTGGTGTTGGGTGTGTGTGATTGAATGAGATGTGTGAGTTTAAAACAAATTATAACAAAGAGAAATAGAAAACAGTAAATTAATCTTAGAGATTCTAGTCACAAGTCTTTACCAAGCTGCTGAAGATGCTCTTCATCTTTCACTAAAAGTGCAGGTTGACCTTCGGCTTTCCGGATGTACACATTACCACCGGCAGACCAGCAGAAGCTATAGCCTTTTTCTTGCTTGAGTTTTTTTTCCCAAGTAAAGTAATCGTCGGGCTCGCGGTGTCAAGTGTTCGGATAAGTATATCTTGGCAGTATTATTTAGGAATCCGATATCACACGCCTTGAGATACTGTCCACCTTTGGAGTATTCCTTGCATGCAGTTAAGACCAGACCTTTAGTGTAGGTGTTCGTAAACTCGATTACTATTGAGGAAGTCTGTGTGTCTTTGTTATTCGGCAATCGATATATGTCCCTCATTTCTCCACAGGATATTTGAAAATTTAGACTTTTATATAGCTGCATTAAGTGGCCATATAGGTCATTATTACTTTCCGACGCAGCTTTAGGTACAGATCTGATTTCAATGCAGGTCTTAGTCAACTTCCTTTCCAGAATCTCACACCTGTAGTAAATTTTGGCAATATCCTCAGAAAGCTGTTTTTTTATCTTGTTCCATCTTTATTATTTTGTCTTGGACGGAATCGAGAGCGGAAGTTACATAATCAATAGATTTTTCTATATCTGAATTTGATGTCTTAATTTCATCATTTTGGGCTTTTATTAAGGATACCTTATTTTCAATAGCCTCGAGACGAAGATTTTGGTTATTTTGAAATTTTTGAAACATTGTTTCCATAAGAGCCTCTATTTTGTAAAAGAGAGTATTGTTTTCGGCACCAGCCTTTGCAGAATCTACAGCCCCCGCGCTAGAACGTTGACGCGTGCGGAGTGTAACATTCACATTAGCAGGGGTGTTTAAAGCATCCTGTAGGAGATCTTTACATTCTTGAAGTTCTTGAGCATTATCAACACCCTTCGGAGTCGTCTGGACCGGACCGGCTTTGTTATGGGAGCCGGGGACTTGCGAGCGGGAGGAGGTGAGCGCTTGCAGTATGGCATTACGCAGTATTAGTTTCCGGACTTCCGAGTTTTGGCGGATTACACGGCCAGTCCGTTCGAGTACCAGGATATCAGAATTGAACAGGGGCAGTCGAAATCCAAAATAACTTACATCACTCGTATGTAGGAGCAGGGGTCTCTCTAACTGGTCACCGATCGAGGATTTCATACAATTTCTCTTTCCGTCAGTTTTATATTGACCTCTTATTGAATGTGTTAAGTAGTGTCGTTTTATTCAATTGTATGCATATGCGAGCAGGTAAATAGGTGAATGAAGGCTCGTACACACTAACACGTCTTCGTCCAGGCGCAGGCAGATGAGCGGTGGTGGTGGTAGTTTGCGCACACAGACACACAATCGTTGTAGGCAGCGCAGTAGCACTTTAAGTGACGAACTCTTCAGCGCTCATGTGCTCCTATTTTATCACTCGATTTAAATTTGGTAAACTGGTTTAAATAATGTAATTTTAAAATAAAATTATATAGACACTGGTTGGAAATACACGTCTGTACTACACAGAGATCCGGAGGGGAGAGGAGAAATGATGGACGCTATCAAGTGAGATTGCCTTTGAAAAAAGATTATCAGCAAATATTTGGTCAGTCCAAACCAAAAGCGATTGCCCAATTTTAAAAGTTAGAGCAGAAGTTTAAAAGACACCCTGACATCTCAGAAAAACATAAATTGTTCATTGCCGATTATTTAGCTCTTGGTCATATGATACCGGCGCCGTCCATACCTGATCTTCCGAGTGATAAATTGAAACTTAAATGTTTTTCGCCTCACCATTGCGTCACACGCGAAGACTCAACAACAACAAAATTACGGGTCGTTATAAATCCGTCTGAGAAAACATCGACAGGAGTGAGCCTTAATGACGTCATGTGTCGAGGTCCAAATTTACAACAGGACTAATAATGAGGCTCTGCCTCATTATCAATTGGAGGCAACTTAAATACTCGTATGTGGTTACTGCCGACCTAGAAAAAATGTTTCGGCAAATATGGATGCATCCGGAAGATCAAATGTTACAGATGATAGTTTGGAGAGATAATCCACAAGACAGGTTCCAAGAATTTATGATGACGACAGTTTTATTTGGAAGTAAAGCAGCACCCTTCCTTGCGATAATGACGCTAAAACAGTTGGCTCATGACGAGAAGATAAATTACCCAGACAGCTCAGCATCTCAAGTCCTTGAAGAATGCTTTTATATGGACGAGTTACTTCATGGTTCTCATTCTATACAGGATGCTAAAAAACTGCAATCAGATATGATTAAATTATTAAAAGCCGGGGGTTTTAATTTAAGGAAATGGAAATCAAACTCGGCGTCTTTACTAGAAGGCGTCGAGGTTGACATAACACAGCATGAGAATTTTGATTTCAAGCAAGCGGAATCAACAAAAACTGTAGGTCTTGGATGGAATCCACAAAACGACGTGTTCACATTCCAATCCAAGTTATCAGTATCAGAAAAACAACCGACCAAGCGGACCTTTTTATCAGATATATCAAAGATATTCGACCCACTCGGCTGGCTCGCCCCAGTTAATACGAAGCTCAAAATACTGTTTCAAGATGTGTGGAAAGCAAATATACAATGGGACGAGCCTGTACCTGAAATAATCTCGAAAGAGTGGATGAAGGCTAAAAGTGATATTGAAGTGATCCAACAGTGTCAAGTTCCAAGATGGCTACAGACAGGGGAGAAAGATCAAGTTGAGCTCCATGGATTTTGCGATGCAAGTACTAAAGCTTACGCAAGTGTAGTCTATTGCAAAATAAACAAAGAAGACAGAACGACAGTGACACTGGTGGCTGGGAAAACAAAATTAGTCCCTCTAAATAAGAACAGCACTTTGCCAAGAATGGAGCTGTGCGGTGCCGTTCTGCTTTCTAACTTTATGGCAAAAATCAAGAAATGCCTGAGCAATCACGACATATCAGTTTATGGCTGGACTGATTCAATGGCTGTCTTAGGTTGGCTAAGTGGCGAAGCAGAAAAATGGAAGCCGTTTGTTGCCAACTGAGTCAAACACGTCACTGAAGTCATACCGGCCCCTTGCTGGCGATACGTCAAATCAAAGGACAACCCTGCAGATTGCGCGAGTAGAGGCCTCTCTGCTTCTCAACTGAAAGAGCACACTCTGTGGTGGCAGGGACCGACTTGGCTAACCACGTTCAGTCCTGAAATAGAAAGACAGAAAAAATATACCACAAACGAAGAGATGAAGAAAGTGAAACAAGTAAATGCCATTCAATTATCAAGTGAAGACGAGATTATAAGACAGTTACTAGAAAGACAAGGAACACTCAATAAAGCAGTCAGAGTACTAGGATCTAGAGATCTCTGGGAGCGAGAGAAAAACATAGAATGTGCCAGCTGCATTTCCTCCTGGGCATGCTGTTAAAACCAGCTAAGGGATCCGAGGGTTTCAGTATATTGTAATTTAGGCGATGGACTGACAACCTGTCACTACAGCAATATACTTACAAATCTATCTTAAAAAACCCTCAAAACTTTGTCAGACGTGGCGGAACGACCTTTGTTTGGGTCGTTTACGCTCTGCCTACCCCATTAGGGATAAAGGCGTGATTATATATATGTATGTATTTATGTAGTACTAGGATGGGTATTAAGATTTATTACTAAAGAAAAGAAGCAAGATTACTTGACAACAATGAGTTAAACAAAGCAAGACTAATAATAATCAAAGGTGTACAAGAGGACAATTATTCACAGGAAATAAATGACCTTAAAGAAAACAGCAATATAAGCAGTTTAAACCCATTTCTAGATAAAAATGGCATCCTTCGTGCCGGTGGTCGCCTCAGACATGCTAACCTAGACCAAGAAACGAAACATCCTGCCATTATTCCCAGCAACACAAGATTAGCTGATCTTATAATAGATCAGGCCCATAAGTACACGTTTCACGGGGGAGCACGTGTAACAACATCAGTCATCAGACAGAAATATTGGATAGTTGGTGGAAACAATGCTACAAAAAAGCGTCTGCGCTTAGGCGTTAAATGCAGGAGGCATGATCCTATTCTTCAGCATCAGATAATGGGAGACTTACCCTCGGCACGCAGCAATCCATCACGTCCTTTCCAGCACTGCGGAATAGATTATACAGGATTATTTAGTATTAAAGCCAACAAGGGACGCGGAATTAAGACCACCAATGGATACGTGGCGGTATTCCTATGTATGGCCACAAAAGCGGTACATCTGGAGCTCGTATCTGACCTAACATCATCCGCTTTCCTAGCAGCCTTCAAAAGGATGGCTTCCAGAAGAGGACTCCCAAGTCATATGTACAGTGATCAAGATACGAATTTCATCGGAGCAAATAAAATCCTTCAGCAGGAGATAAAGAAAATAATATCAAATACAGAATTTATGGCAGAGACAGCAAGTATGGGCATCGAATGGCACTTAAATGCGCCCGCATGGCCATCAGCAGGAGGGTTGTGGGAAGCTGCAGTGAAGAGCCTTAAACATCACTTGAAAAGGGTAGTAGGTGAACAGCATTTGACGTTTGAGGAATTCGCTACGCTCCTCAGTCAATTAGAAGGATGTTTGAATTCGCGCCCGCTCTGCCCCATGACTGAAGACCCCGATGATCTCGATTTTTTAACACCATCTCATTTTTTGGCAAGTGGTCCCGTCCTAACTCTATATGAAACTGAAAAAGATCTAAGAACAAGATGGCATCTTACTCAGAAAATATTCACAGACATATGGAGTCGCTGGCGGGACGAATACTTGACCCAACTTTCAGTAAGAAGCAAGTGGAGAAAGCCACAGAAGAATATCAACATAAATGACGTAGTCATCATCAGAGACGAAAACCTTCCCCCGGAAAATGGGCCTTAGGTCGGGTAGTACAACTGCACCCGGGTAGCGACGGCTTCGTCAGAGTCGTAACCCTTAAAACCAAGAACGGCTTGATGAAACGGCCGATATTAAAACTCTCAATATTACTGTTTATGAAACTGAAAGACAAGAAAAAACAGAACCAAAACAAAAGCAAAGTTCGACATCAAAAATCAAGAAAACATCAGTATTATCTACATTGCTTTTATCACTGCTTTTCTTATTTATATCAGTACCAGCAATGGACTGCAAATATCAGTTGTCGCCGCTACAAAACAATAACACTCTGTAGTTCGATTGCATCACGGACATGAACATGATACGAGACGATTGGCGACTTATTGCATTTTACAACATTCAACCTTATCAGCGTGGAATTATGACTCTTTCAAAATATTTCAATTATGGATAATTTGTGTGCAAAAATACATAAACTATCACACTGTGAAGGCATCATAATTCAGTTACGTCACGATGTGACTGAACTTGAACACTTTAATGTCATTCTTATGAATCATAACTCCAACACATCATCGCGTCGACGGCGACGTGGCCTGATCAATGGTATCGGCTACGTAGCCAACAGCCTTTTCGGCGTCCTTGATGAACACTTTGCAGAAAAATATGAGCAGGACATACATCTTATCAGACAAAATCAGAAGCACTTAGCGTCTCTTTGGAAAAACCAAACTTCAGTAGTAGAGGCCGAGTTGAACGCTTTGAAGCGCACTGAGAACCTAGTGGACAGGCAGAATAAGTTCATAAACAAGAAAATTTATGACGTAGACAGCGCCCTAAATGAGGTCAAATTTGGAGTTCAAAACATTACTCTTATCAACGATTTCTTAAGTGTTTCTATGATAGCTAGTAACCTTATATACAGCCTGAAAGGTTCACAAGAGATGCTACTTGATACAGTGACCAATATCTACAATGGAAAATTCATCTTTCACATTCTTTCACCTGACCAGTTGAGACATGAACTAGGGGTCATTTCGGAGCAGCTCCCGAAAGATCTCAATTTACCAGTCAAAAAAAACAGACAGATTACCAGAATTATATAACTTACTCCAGGCAAGAGCAAGGGTCACAAAGAAATTTATAATATTTGAAATCAAGATTCCGCTCATCGACGAAAACGTATATGAAATTTTTAAAATCATTCCGGTCCCTAAAAAAGCAGAAAATAGACAAGAGATAGTGATCGTGCCTGTATCAAGTTACGTTGCAGTTAGCCTAAAACAAGATGCATTCGTAAAATTATCAGAAAATGATTTGAAATCACGTGTGCAAAGAGAACCTGGGACGACATTATGCCATATCAAGAGGCCTATTAATGTCATAAAGGATGATCAGAGCTTTTGTGAAATAGTTCCCAACACAAGAAAATGCGAAACTCTTGTAAGACCCTGTATAAATAAAGGGACAGAGCTACAGAAAGTCAATACATATTTTTACTTTTGTTGCGAGCAATGCCAGCTAAAACTCGTATGTGGCGATCAGATTACACCACTTACGATAGCTAACTCCGGATTTTTTAAGGTTGATCAAGGTTGCATTCTAAAGTCAGCTAATTACTTCATTTATACTCACATACAAGGACACAGTCAGTTAGAAATTAGCTCTAAGGTCCAAGCCCCAGAAATATCACAGATAAATCATATTGTAAACATATTTCTACCAGATACCTTAGAGGCGAACAAATCTGAGTTGCAAGATCACATGTTACAGTTGCAAGAAATCCAAAAACAAATAAACATGATGAAACAAGATCAACCCCTAACTGATACAGTATCTTACAACGACATTCATCACTATGCTGCGATATACATTTTATTCGCGCTCCTTATCATCATCGTCGTGGTACTCGCATGGTGGCGTTGGAAGAGCCGTCATGCGCCTGCACCCGCCGCGCCCACAGTAGGCTTGCGCCTGCCTGTGTCAGCTCCCGCGGCGGCAACGTCCACTAGTGAACAGTGTAATGGGCATTATAGTGAAGTGAGTGAATTTACAAAGAAAAGTGCGCGTCCACCCGTGAAGCCAAAGCGTTCTGTAACCAACTTACACAGTGCGGGAGTGTTAGTGAAAGACACTGGGTCGTCGCCCGTATTAAATCATTCAATTTTTAGATTGCAAGACACTTTTGACTCTTCTTAATATTTGATCTATATTAAGATAGAGCAATAAGCATTTATGTTATTTAAGATTTCAATTTTATTTAAGATTTACTAACAAAATAAAATATTTAAGTTGAAAATTGTTTATCATCTTGTATCATATCAGCATCTCATTTCTCCTACTAACCCCATTTTTTCTCGCCCGGGAATATGTACGAGCTACGCACGTACATTGTCGCGTATGCATTTTATTTCCACCTAAATTATATCAATTATTCATCACTTTTCACGTACTTCCGTTCAGTTCGCATATAGCCGTCAAGAGAGCTAGCGTGCTCAATCATCAGTCTCATACTAGTTTAAGTTCTGAATACTTAAATATAGTTTTCATCAGTTTATCAGTGCCTTTTACTTACCAGTCAATTTTAGTTCGTAAACTACCGAACAGATTGATTGACTGACTGACTGACTGACATACATATTAAAAATCTAGTAATCAAAAACCCAATGTCTAGGATGCTGATATTTGGAATGAAGATTGACTATAATGACTCAAGGTTAGAAATGAAAAAAAATAATGAATTAAAAAAAATATTGGACTCCCTCCCATACAAGTAAAAAATAAATCTGATTTATCGTTAGACAGGCCTTATAAATTAAGCTAGAGGTTTCTTTAAAAGTAAGTGCCCTTAAGGGTCTAACTTGAATTATTTTTATATAAAGTTGCCGTTCTTTAAAACAGTTTAAAAAAATCTTTAAATTTAAAAAAAAATACCTAGAACCCTGATTTTTGAGCAGCATGAGAGATGAGGACTTCGCAACACTACAAATATCAAGATACAAGCAGCCTTGTCAACACATCTTGTTCTCTTCTCTCTTTTAAAAGTGGGAGCATGTTCGAGCCAACTCGAACCATCTTACTCAGCATGTCGCGCAGGTCATCGACTTGCTTACTACATATTTGCTACTTGCACGCATGTTATACATTCATAAATCTTTCACTGTGTGTTTAACATAACTTGCATATAAAATAGCTATCATTTTATTCAATAAATGAGACTGAATCAAGAACTCTTCATGTCAATCCCTCGCACCCGCGAGCGCCCTCACAACCCGTCCGCTAGGTTCCATCATGTGCAGGCTTTGCCAGCAATGGCATTGTCCTGTACAGACTCGCCTTATTAATATTTGGACTCTGTGGTGTGTTCAGGGCACAACACGGACGGCAAGTACTTTGTGACGAGCACCAAGCTGTCGTACCACTTGGAGATGGCGCCGAAACACGTGGCGTTGTTCTTCGAGAAGTCCAAGGACGCCCGTCAAGGACGTCGATATCGTCCACTTCTCGTGCGGGAATAACCACACGGTAAGACCATGGAAACAAGCTAAGTTACGCTAAGCGAACGAGAATAGTGTCTAGACAAACCCCAAATGCGGGTTTTAAGATACTGTTTATACTTAAGGGGCTTCCCTGGGCTAAGTGGCACCCTCATCAGTAAAAAAATCACAATTCACTAAAAACACAATCAATCGAACATCCAGTAAATCAGATTGAGGTTAAAGCAATGAAGGTAATTTAGAACCACATAGAGTTGCAACTTACAATCCGTTGTAGTTACAGATAGAAAATTTGCGAAAAACGGCCACTTTTAGCTCTATTGCTATCTGTAACTGCAGTCAACGCTGAATTATTACTCTTTAATGCTTAAAATAAGCCGCAGTACCTATACTTCAATTTGATTTACCGGATTTTCGATTAATTGCGTTTTCAGTGAGTAATGATTTTTAACTGATGAGGGCGCTAGCGTGCACCGGGGATCCCCTTAATAGCGTCTATCTTCAGTACCTGCGCATATTTTCGAAAAATATCCAAAATAAACCCCAAAACCGGGACAGAAGCGGTAGTACATTTAGGTAAAATCGTCATTTTTTCGAGGACTCTCGAACGTTGAATCAAAACGTTGCGCGAGCGAAGCGAACACAACTTAATCACGTTAACCCAGTCATATAAAACATAAAATTAATTATATGTAAAAAATACTTTATAAACAAGCTTTTTTTTTAAATGCGCTTAAAAAGGATAAAATATTTTTTTCCTTTAAAACTTTGACTAAGTATGAATTTATATCGTCATATTACACAATTTTCTTAATATAAAAGCTTGTGGTGAGAACTCACTGGCTAAAAACAAAAAACACCGCATCACTACATAGTATAAAACAAAGTCGCTTTCTCTGTCCCTATATCCATGTATGCTTAGATCTTTAAAACCACGCAACGGATATTAATGCGGTTTCCTCTAATGAATAGAATGATTCAAGAGGAAGGTTTATATGTATAATACATGCAGAATATAATAGAGAAGCCGGGGCGGGTCGCTAGTATAAAATAAAAGGTTGTTCTAAAAAGTATTTTTTTAAAGTGAATGCTGGTAACATGGTGAATGGGGCATTGCACACCTTTATGAACAGCCAGAGGGTGTCCAAAAAGGCTCGTCTGGCTGTGAATAGAGGAGTATTAGTCCCAACACTTATGTATGGCAGTGAAAGTTGGGTATGGCAGAAAAGACATGAAAGTAGAATAAATGCGGTAGAAATGAGTGCATTAAGAAGTATGATTGGTGTGAAACTGAGTAACAGAACAAGAAATAGCGTGATAAGAGAACGTTGTGGTGTGAAAGAGGATATAGCGACAGGTATAGAAAAAAGAATGCTGAGGTGGTTTGGTCTTGTTAAGAGGATGGATGAAAAGAGATTAACCAAACAGATATACATGTCGAGTGTGAGTGGGAATGTTGGAAGGGGAAGACCTCGGCGAACGTACCGCGATCAAATCGGGGACGTTCTAGGGAAAGGTCAGGTCAGGAGTACCCTAAACCGACGAGCGTGCATGAAAAGATTGATGAATGTAGATGAAGCGAAAGAAGTTTGCAAGGATCGTAGCAAATGGAAGGATGTGATCTCTGCCTACCCCTCCGGGAAAGAGGCGTGACGTTATGTATGTATGTAGTTCCGATGGCTATCTGTCGGCTTTATCATTACACCCTCATCATCATATCTATTTAAAAATGCTCAAAAAAACAAATCTAGTGAGCCTAAATTTAGAGTTCTTAATACTTTTCACCACGAAGTCCCGGTGGCTTTCGGTCCACTCCATCACGAGATCAGCTCGATGATATCATAATATTGTATTGTCATCGGATTTATATAAGTATGTAAAATTTCAAAATTTAGTTGCAAGATTCTACCTGAACATACATAGGTACGTACATACACATGTGAGTATTGAGTGTTATGGAATAAAAGCTTTTAAAAATAAAAGTAAAGACTATCGTTTTTCTTTATTTTAGTTTTAAATTTGTTTTATGTTAACCGGGACAAAATAGCAAATCGGTCGTGACGCCGGGACGCCTAAACAGAAATGATATTTCAATACGCCCCCTACGGAGACCAACTGAGTTAGGTTTTCTATCAAAATGGAAATGCTAGTCCAATACGTCCCTTATGAAGACTAACTGAGTTAGGAAACCTATTGACGCTAACATGCCGGAAAAACCCGGAAACCCCGTGAGGGTATTTATCGTATCTTTCATTTGCTGCGAGGTCCAGCCAGAGGACAGTGCAGCAGTCGTTTGTGTTGCTCTCTTGGGAGGCTTCCCCGCCCCCCGGAGTTTTCAAATCCCATACAAACGTTATATCCAGGTGGCGCGACCATTCGTAAAAAAAATACATAATACACTAAAAACGCAGTGAATCGAAATACCGGTCTGCAAGTTTTCATATTGGGATTGACTTACCTGCAAAATACGAACGATCAGGTTAATTTAAAGTGATTCTCTTGTTCTCATGTAAGTGACTTGCAATTAAGTCTTTTATGAGATAAAAGTTTCTTCAAACCTAATCGCAACTTTTATTTTCCATGGACACCTACTTCGCTCAATGCACAAGCCTACACTGAAGGATCAACATTATCAAAAGCGCCCTGCACATCAAGGAAGGCACCAGAGTTGAAGAATGAGCATGGAAGGAGTTCCGAATGTCTGCCAAAAAAGTCGCAAAGCTCTCAGCAGAGCTATGGCGTTTCCGAAAACAAAACTGTTGGGAAGGTAATATTTGATTTGATTTTGTGTAAACATTTAATCTAGTTTTATGAGCCAGAAGTTGAGATTTTATCTGTTTTATCCAAAAAAAACCATTATCTCTCAAGACAACTGTCAAAACTGTCAAATTCAGATGACATTAAATGACGTAATTACACGCCGGCCGGCGGTGATTGGCTAACGAGGCTGACGTCACACCCGCCATTTTGACTATAGGAATAGTACAAACTGGCGCCACATTGTGACACTTTGGGGTACTAATTGCTTATCATGTTACCGTTGCTTTGTAATAGATGGCGCTAGTTAATCTTAGTCTAACATTCGGCCAATACTGATGATATAATACGACCCCGTATTACATGCAAAGTCACACAATTTACTAATTGATTCAATCAAAGGATCATTAGCACTGCTGTGGGTTGAAAGTACTGCCAAAATTAAGTACATTTGGTTAAGGCGCTGAAAAATTCGTCCCGGCGGTCATCACATGAAAAATATTTTCCCTTCTCCTAATAAAACTAGTGTGGGTCAAAAGTGATGAAGATGTTCATATAAAATTGTGTGTGTATCAAAATTAAGTAAGATTTAGTTAAGTTGTGTCCTCTTGCGATCGGTAGCAGTGTTCATTACTCAAGCTATGTCAGAGCCTATATGTATAACTGCGATCCCCTCTATCTGTTCTCAACTACGCCGTTACTGGTTCTACCAGGGGATCTATCGATAAGTTTCAACAACATTATGTTTCAGTTACATTACATAGCTTCTTTTTGGAGTTGACTACGATTTCAGCAAAGGAAATATCTCTGCCATGCACGTCAGGGAATAGTAACTGTCTCCGTGGTCCTGAGGATAATTGACAGAGGTTGTCATAAACCACCTCGGCTTGAAATTCTGATTGGGTCGTTTCACTCGAAAAATGACTCGATAAGAAGAAGAACGGCAGGGAATTACTAGGTTAAGCAACCTGCCTTCCAAGCATGTTAATTTTCGTCATGTTCCACAACTGAATAGAACTTATGTTGCTTCCATTTTCAGAAACACCGACTCAAGATGCAGCTGTAACTGCACAAGTCATCATCAGCCTAGACAGACTTTTCTCCTGTCTGAACAGCGACAACTCCCATTTACGCAGAGGGAAAATACACGCCACAAAATTGGTCTCTGACAACAATGTGAAATACTATTTAAATAGCTCTTGTAACTGTAGGTACTATGGTCCTCATGAGGGAGCCTAATGCTGCACCTTGGCTGTGGCGCAGGGCACGGCTCGTGAATGTCTTTCCCGGAAAACATGGGATAGTTATAGAGTTGTGTAATTAAAAACAGCTGATGGTAAATTGTATACGAAGTCATTGCATTTAAAGTTTTATCTTTTGAAACTAATAAGTTTTATTAATTTTTTTAAAGTCTATAATAATAATTGATAAGACGGCGTGTTATATTTTTATGGTAAAATATGGTTGTTCTATGAATGATCTGAGTTTTAATGTTATGTTAATCAATATTGAGTTTTTTGATTAATATACATACATACATACATACATAACGTCACGCCTCTTTCCCGGAGGGGTAGGCAGAGATCACATCCTTCCATTTGATTAATATAAGGCTAAGGTTAAGCTCCAGATATACTTTAATTTGTTTATTTGACAAAATTGTTATGTAATTGTGGTTATGTCTTCTTTCCCTGGGCCGCAGTACGTTGCAACCTCTTTGCATTCAACACAAAGTTTTGTTATAAATAAAACTATAGATGTCCTTTTATATTCAAATAATGTTTGCAACGAGTACATGTGCTAATTTGTAAAGTGTCCAAAAATAGTGATAATAAAGGCTTATTTACCGTAATCTTGGAGTTTTCTTCGATCTACAAACCCACAGTCCACGAGCTAAAGAAGAAGCAAACAGGGAGCCCCTTAAATGATTATTTTATTCTGTTTTAAGTATTTGTTGTTATAGCGGCAACTGAAATACATGATCTGCGAGAATTAGAACTCTAGTTATCACTTGAGATATAGCCTGGTGACCCAAGCTGGTGACAGACGGACAGCGAAGTCTCAGTAATAGGATCCCGTTTTTTTCCTTTGGGGATGGAACCCCTCAAACAGTACTGAAATCGGATTAATATTATAGTAAATTTAAGAAAAGTGAAAAACAGACGTTGATTTGCCGCTAGTTTAGTTAGCTGCCTCCGTGGTCTAGTGGTAAGAGCCATGGGCTTCTGACCCGGAGGTCCTGGGTTCGATTCCCAGGGGGAACACAAAGTTGATATTTGTCAATTTATCACTTTGTAAGGTTTTCACCAGTTTGGTTAGGACAATACAGGTTGAATCAACTGATTGTTCTAAAAAAAAAGATCCCGTGCTCCGTAGTGCACGTTAAGCCGTCGGTCCCGGTCGCTGTCCTTAATAGTGGTCGTTACTCAAATCATGTCAGATGCCTAATATAATAGCTGTGCTACTCGGCGGTTTGAAACCCCTGCCACCAGGGTTCATCGGGTCGCTGTTCGACTCTTAAGCCACTCGCTTAGAAGAAGTTAGCTGCCACTTAGAGATAGCACGCATGATTTTTACTATGTATAAAGTACCTTCTGTATAAAGGAAAATTGGTACCCCCTTTTACCGACGTTTTGGGTAGCCTATGGACTATTTAACTTTAACCCCTTAATCCTTATGTGCCATGATGTGGAAATTTAAAGTACGAAGTAATAATATGTTATTGATTGCTTCCTGACCTGATTAACCCTTCGACGAATCAACATCTGATGTTAATTGATTCGTCCAAGTTACCTGAGTAGAGAGTGAGGTATCGATTGCTCTCGTTCATTCAGAGGTCATTCACATCCCCTTTCGCGGTCACGGTCACGGGGTAACGTAATAAATCACCCGTCCTGCTCTCATCCGGCGGTCGTCCATCTTCCATTGCAACCGTTGCGTCTGTGTAATGGGCGCATCTGTATTGCATTTGCATGTCGGTGTAGTCTAGCTTGCCTGTAACTCCTGTACCGTCATGATATCCTGGTGGCGTTGTCTAAAAATAGATCGCATGCTGGGATGGACACCGGCCGCGACGTTGCCAGCTTGTGCATGTATGTAGGTACACAACAGCACTTGCACAGCACCCGTGTTATGTACGCTTTTATATATTCTGTGCCCGTGTGTTGGTAAAACAGTTAACTGGCAACTCAATAGCCTATTATGAAACCAAGATATAATATAAAATTATACTTGAGAAGGTAACATACCGGGTGTAAGGGACAGCGTTCCGCTAACTAATAGGGGTTGCTCGCTCAGTCAACGAAACTGAACAGCCATCAATAGGAAATTAAAATTTTAGGAAACAAAATAAAAAAATGACCTCCCCATACAAAACGACCACCGCAATCAGAAAATTTGTACGGAAAAGTAAAAAGTCTTTTCTTTATGTCCTAAAATTGATCCTGCTGATAGTTGTTCAGTTTTGTTGACTGAGCAACCCCTATCAGTTTGCGGGACGCTGTCCCTTACACCCCGTACAGTGTGAAATACGCAACGCGTGGTGACAAAATTATGTCTTGTAAAATACTTTAAAATTTAGGATTCAGTTGCGACAGATGCCATTCCGAAGGTAAACAAAAGAAAGCATTTGTAAAATTCAAAAAAATACAGCTGCCAGTTATTCGAGTATAGTAGCCCGGGAGAACATGCCGGCCAGTGTTTAGGTTACACGCCATTTTATTCCCTTTTTTTCTTTTAACATTCGTTATTGGGATAAATAAACATCTTACCGTTTGACCAACGAGCGCTTCAATATTTTTATTTCTTCCTCACAAACTGATATTATGTCGAGGACAAAAAAGGTTTTGTGCACGAGTTATAAACTGTGCTTTTTACTTCGATTACTTAGAAACGTGAGGAAATTCTACAAAATTATTGTAAACTAAAAAAAAACATTTCCGCCATTTAATTTTTTCAATCATTCGATTTAAAATATATAAAATATTATTATGATGATGGGCTTGGGTTAGGGTGTTACCAGACCAATCGATCGATCGTCGATCGACGGCATCGATCGAAGTTGATCGACTGGTCTAGTAACTTTAATTGATCGACAGATACTGTTCGACAAACCAATCGATCGATTGCCGGTCGATGGCATCGTTCAACGTCGATCGATGTTGATCGACTGGTCTGGTAACTTTAATTGATCGACAGAATCTGTTCGACTACTGGCACCGGTCGACGTTGATCGATGAACTCCGGCAATATTCCATCAGTTTCTTTCAAAATGTATTCACAAGAGGACGCGTTGTTGTTGGCAAGTACGATGTTGCTCGTACTATTATTACGGAGACGCAAACGCAGAAGACTCTGGATGCGACCATTTTTTAAAGCCAAAGATCGCCTATCTTATCCAAATGACATTTTAAATAGCGGTTTCTTGGATGCTTTTCGAATGAGTAACAGTGATATTGAAAATCTCTTAAATATGGTGGCTCCTTTAATTGCAAAATTGGATACTAATTACAGACAGTCAATTTCCCCTAAGAATCGGTTACTTATAACACTCAGATTTCTAGCCAGTGGTGATTCATATCAAAGTTTAGTGCTAACGTTTAAAATTTCACAACAAAGTATTTCTTGTATAATTCCAGAAGTGTGCAATGCGCTTATATGTTCTCTCAGGGATTACATAAAAGTAAGTATTCTTGGACTTGTAATCGTAAGTTAAGTTATATATAAGGTAAGTGAAGTTGTAAAGGTATCGAAGAAATTAAAAATATAAGACATACATAGTATTTCAGGTTTATTATAATTTTTTCAGAGAAACAGTAATCATATAAACATATCGTTTAATTTTCTTGCAATTCAGATGAGACATCTTCTAAATTATCCAACGACTCTACTGTTATACTATTTTCACTTGTGGATGGAAGATTGATATTATCCAGCGAAAAGCTATATCCAGTTAAATCTCTTGCGTATTGAGAAGTGGGTGGAAGGTTGGATTGATTCGAAGATTGTGCATTTGTAGAATACTGCGTGGTGTAGTAGCCTTGATTTTGAGTTTGTGGATGGTCATATTTGCCAAGTTGAGCTTCGTAAATTAGGTTATTTATATGATGCTGTACGGTAATACGGGCGTAGTCCGTTTTTAGTGTCCTCAATTTAAATGCTATTTGTTCTCCAAACAATGTATACTCATCAACATCTCTTTTATTGCGAATCAAAGAATCAACCATCTCCAACGTTTTTTCTATTGCGGCATCATTTGGATTGAGGCGCCTTTTACGACTGCCTTCACTATCAACGGAACTGTCCATCCCTGACTCAGATGCTTGTGAATTTATCTGAAACAAAATTATATACATATATTTTAAATAGGTATAATTTAAAAAATATATGATCTGACTGATAGCTCATATTCAATATATTTACGTTGTATATATTTATTTTACAGATGCCAAACACGGAAGAAGGATGGCTCAACATTGCAAAAGATTTTGACCTGCTGTGGAATTTTCCCCACTGCCTGGGTGCAATAGATGGGAAGCATATAAATATGCGAGCTCCAACTAACAGTGGGAGCACATACTTTAACTACAAGGGAGTTCACAGTATTGTCCTAATGGCTGTAGTGGATGCGAATTACAATTTTATGTACTGCGATATTGGATGCCAAGGTCGTATTTCTGACGGTGGTGTGTTTGGAAATACTATTTTGAATTCCATCAATCTACGAGGAATCCCAAAAGAAAGTGAATTGCCTGGAAGAAGTTGTCTTACACCATATGTTTTTATAGGTGACAATGCCTTTCCTCTTTCTGAAAATTTAATGAAGCCGTTTCTCGAATTAGGGCGAAAAGGATCAAAGGTGCGAATTTTTAATTATAGGTTGAGTAGGGCTCGCCGTATGGTAGAAAGCACGTTCGGCATTTTAAGTGCAGTATTTCGCTGTCTTCGAAGGCCTTTTCATCTTCAGCCGAAAAATGTGGAAAACATAGTGTTAGCTACGACTTATCTTCACAACTATTTAAGAAGAAATTGTGAGAGTTATAGGTCTTTACAGTTGCGTTATTCAAGTAACATAAATCAGAGTGCAGATTCCGAAATAACACAGCCGCCAGAAATTCAGTCATCTGTACTATTCTACAGCATACCAACTCCAGCTGAACTAGTGAGAGAAGAGTTCGCTGAATATTTTTGTTCTAACGATGGTATGATTGCATGGCAATACAAGTATTGGTCACCTTGGAATCTTACTCTGGTTGCTGTAGCTCCCTGTGATAATTTTAATTGCAAATTTTTTTTTATCGTGATTATTAGTTGTGAATTTCACTTTTATTGAAAGGTAACATTTTTTAAATAAGTCATTTCTAGTTTTGTTTTGGACTAATACTCTGTACACAAGTGACAGCTACTGTGTAATCTGTATCAATAAAGGTCATAAGTATGTACTTGTAAAATTGTATTATTATTTTAATTACAACACGTTTACACCAATAGTTGACAATTGGAAAAAACACCTTTTGCAACTGTTAATTTAGTCCATCTATTGGTGTAAACGAGTATACTGGAAAATGTTTTAATGTGCTTAATATTATACTTTTATTTTGTAAGATCTACAAAAGTTCAGTATAGCTAATTGTTTAATTGTAGATTAAACTTAAACATATTTGCCGTAAAAAATATAAATATGTATGTAGGTACTTACATCACTTGACATGCTCGAACGAGGACGATCCTCTGTAGACACAGTAGATCGTGGGCGATTTCTGTCTTGTATGAACATCATAGCTTGAAATGCATACCATTTAGAAACGTATATTTCGTCTCGTCCGGCACCGCTTCTTAAACTATCTTTCACTTTTTTATTTTCTTTCGAAAATGTTGTTTGTAAATTTTTTATCTTCTTTTCCACTTCCTCCTTAGTAATTTCAAATGACTTGGCTATTTCGAGCAGTGCATCATGACGTTTTATTTTATTACGGTAATCATTGTGAATAATGTCCCATAGTACTGGTTTGTTTTTGTATTGCTCAATAAATTCCAAAGTTCTTTCATTCGTCCACGCGGTCGCCGCCATTTTGCCATGCGCGTCACGAAACAACCGCGAGCTTCACACAACTGAACACAACACAAACAAGCCAGGTAGGAAGCGCGGCGCGCGGGCGGGGGGGAACAGTCGGAGCGCGGCGCGTTTGATCAAGCATTATATTCCATTCTACCATCGATCGATGCCGTCGATCGACGATCGATCGATTGGTCTAGTGGAAACTATCGATCGACGTCGACTATTCCATTCTACCATCGATCGATACCGTCAATCGACGATCGATCGATTGGTCTGGTGGAAACTATCGATCGACGTCGACTATTCCATTCTACCATCGATCGATACCGTCGATCGACGATCGATCGATTGGTCTGGTAACACCCGAGAGAGACCTATACAGCCTACTATTAAAGCGCTCGAAAGCTTTCTGCACCAGGACATTATGACCGCACCGAGATTATTATGCGTAAATTGAAATATATGATTAAATATCTGAAAGTGAACGACCCTAATATAGAGTGTGCGGCAGAACGTTGAACATACGAAAATGATAGAAAGGTGGGATCGTCTGCTATCTACCCAGCCCAAATGATTAGATTCTTTTTTAATAATCTAATTTCATAAGTTTGAAAACTTTGAAGACCAGGTTTATGTAAAATAGACGAAACTGGCAGCACTTTTGTTTTGTCTAGACTGTTGGTAGATTCCTCTAAAATTATTGTTTGGTGGTTTGGTGCAGATAACAGCTAGACAAAACGTTATGAGCCTTCAAATATTACGATAATGGATAAAACACGATTTTAAACTTTAAAACTAAAAGTGATTGAAGAGATAGCAACCTATCTGCCATTTTCGTATATTCAACGTCCTGCTGAACACCCTGTTTGTATGAGAAATTATAAAATACGGATATTTTCGTCAAAACATATAGAAATACTCTAGTTAAAAAACTAAGTTAGGGCCTCCAACTACTTGGTGATCAGTTATATTCTCATTATGCTGCTCCTAACACCCGATATATTCATTCACGCGCTCTTTAGCAAAGCGGGCAATATCGCATCGGGGTTGCGAGTAAGCAGAGGAGGCATAGATGCATCTATCTCATTCCAGGCTACCTAGCAACGAGACACCTGTGTACATGTCATGATCCCCTAGGACATCGGTTGCTATGGATGGCCGGAACTGCGCTATGGTTTTATCTCGTCACTTCCGCTTTGTCATACTTGTGCGTGTAAGGTTCGTATTTATAAAGCGATATCAAGATTGACAGTCAGTTTGAGATGGTATCAGAAATGATATTCCAGTACAACATGGCCTGTCAAATCTATACTTAATATTGCTCTCAATCTTGACACTGATTTATAATTACGACCCTTTATGTACCCATGCACATTTCCTACGGGTGCGTGAGTGGTAGCGATGTGGGACGTCATGTCTGGAATTTTTAATACTCCTTGAAGAGATGCAGTCCTGGTAGCTCGACCGGCAGCTGCTAGCTCGGTGCAGATCCCCGGGCGAGCCCGGGCGAGGACTTATACAT
Organism: Scrobipalpa costella; assembly: GCA_949820665.1. Taxonomy (NCBI): domain Eukaryota; kingdom Metazoa; phylum Arthropoda; class Insecta; order Lepidoptera; family Gelechiidae; genus Scrobipalpa; species Scrobipalpa costella. The sequence continues at coordinate 40,132,334 of OX463295.1, forward strand.
AGGTATATCATTCATTATATGTACGTAGCAACAGTGCAGCCATTGCAAATCTTTATCGACGCTCACTCTCGAAAATACATTTTTTTAAGTTATTAGGAAGGTCATTGACTCCTATCATGCTCATTAAACGATCAGCAAACATTGGATCAAGATCATTTATTATAAAACGGTACCTAAATTGATAGCTGAAGTGTTGCTATGTAGGTCTGGTCTGATGAAAAAACACCACAGACTCTTGAGTTCCTGCGTGCAGTCATTTCGCTTAGGAATAGGGCTAAGAATAAGGTAAAGTTAAGCCAAATCTTACTAAAAGCAGCTCTTATTCGAGCTTTTAATCTGTCCGAGTTTGCAGGGCGAGGGGTGATATTAAGTCGAGGGCAAAAATGTTTTTGTGCACGAGTTATAAACTCTGCTATTCACGATTATGAGGAATCTCTACAAAAATAATGTATACTTAACAATTCATTGTCGTCTTTTATTTTTTTCAATTATTCGATATGAAATACATATACCTATATCTTGTGCTGAAAAATACACAAAAGGTAAATAATAAGAAGATGTTTTTTATAATAACAAGTTCTACCTATGAACTTCTTAATCTAAACTTCGAACTTTGGCATAATTTTCTTTGCCTTAGAAGAGATGCATTTATGGAAGTAGTGCAGCCTACTCCCTGCACTAAATAGCACTTTCAGAGCAAGAGAAGGGAATAAAATATTAGTAGTTGCATGATATTCGTAGCAAATCGCTACGACTGTCTACGTACATGCTACGCACGTAGCAATTCCGTAGTTGATTTACTACATTGCAGATCGAGTGAGATGCAAATTCACTGCGTCATAGGTCTAAGAAAGACAAACATATAGTCGATTCCGACTTACAAATAAATAACACTGCGGGTAAGGGACAGAGTCCCGCAAACTAATAGGGGTTGCTCAGTTAACGAAATTGAACAACTTTCACCGAGAAATTCTTTCAGGAGATGAAAAATAAACTTGGCCAATCCATATAATAAAATGACCACTTCGATTAGACAATTGGTATGGAAAACCAATTTATTTTTTATTTTTCCTACATAATATCCTGGTGATAGTTATTCAGTTTCGTCGACTGAACAACCCCTATCAATTTGCGGGACGCTGTCTCTTTATTTTACTAACACATTACCACAGAATATATAATAGTACTGCATACCCCTATTACTCCTTTTATGTATTCCTGGTGTAAGAATGGCTAACGAAACTATTTTTTTTATCGAAAAAACCTTGTCATAAAAAATCGCTGATCAGGCTGAAATTTAGCAGCTGATGATAGGTCATTTAAGTACTGATTTTATAGCTTCTTTTTAAGTCCACCATTTTTCAAGATGGCTGCATACATGGGATTTTTGTGTGAAGAATTATGATGGGCTCTGTGACGCGGAAATAGTTGCTCGTAGTGGGGAAAATAATACTATTCTGCTTTTGAAAGTGTAGTAATATCGCACCTTCTGGATAACAATGGCACAAGTGCAAAAATTTCGAAAATTGACTTAATAATGCCAAACCATTTTAAAAGTACTATTTTATTCGTTAGAACAAAGACACTTCATTGATTCACCGTTCCTCCAGATATTTAAAATCGTGAGTGTTTTTCAGTCAAGAAGTTAGCTGCACACGTCTAGTCGCGTCGTGGTGTGATGTAGTACCTAGTATTATATATTCTGTGGTGGTGTGACGGCGGGGCGGCGGTGCACGGTTGGGCAACGTCGCAACTACGAGTACGATCAGTCGGCCAGTCGTAATGGCAACGTCGCGTCGGGGAGGTTCGCGAGCGAGCGAGGGCGGAGACAACTCGCAGCAGTTCTTGCACGCTACTAGGAGATCATAACATAATCAGAGCTTGCGATTGCGAGCGAGATACTTTGCGAACATTTTAGAGTGTTTACCCTCTAAGGCAGGAAATTGAACTTTGATCGTTTTTAACCGATCTTAAAGGGGCTACTTGACTTCTTTTCGAATCAAGGGGCCAAAATTCAATTATTATCATTATGATTAGATTAAGTTAAATTCCCAGTATTTGGCGACGGCTATTCCGTTATCAGTCGCTAAGTCCAGATCCTCCTACTTCATGTGATTAGTTGATGGGTTGTGGCATTGATTGTGATGGGGCTCCACAGTTGCAGTTTATTTGCGTATTATCGATGAAGCCCCATTTTGCCATATTAACCTTACAGCGGCCAACCTGTGTGCGTAGTCGGTTTAGTGATTTATTTGACCGAGTTTTTTTAATTACCTGGTGTCTAGCTTAGGTTTCAAATAATCACGCAAACCATTCTAATATTGAGTAAGTACCCCAGTTTGTATGGAAAACACGCAGTGTCGAACATACTGAAAACGCATCTCCGATCTGCTTGTTCGCGCGCGATTGTGTTTTCCATACAAATAACATTGAACAGACAATGCGAAACACGCTTCCGCGCGCGGGTTAGCAGATCACGCTTCTACGCGCGAAAAAGCGTTTTTAGTATGTTCGACACTGCGTGTTTTCCATACGAATCGGGAGTACGAAGTCGCGGGTACAGCTAGTATGAAATAAAAGTAGCACCTAAAAATACTCTAAAATATGCTTATTCGTTCCCAACTGGCCACTGTAGTCCTTACTGTAGTCGCGCCTAAGTAAGCCACATAAGGGGGAAGGGAAGTTTTGCTAATAATTTATCTATATGCTGTATTTACCAAAATGATCTGTACTAAGAAAAAAAACCAGTGTTTGTTTTAGGCGTTATTTTGTAGAGATAGCACAGCTCTAAATAACACCCAGTGTCAGCCGCCTCGTATTGCACATTAGGGTTTCCCGTCCAGATGATTTTTACAATCGTAACACAATAATACCCCACTAACGTTGCGTTACGTAGATTATTGTGAAAATATTTAAATAAATAATATGTAATATCTTTAGGGCTCTACCGTTTTAAAAATGTTCTTATTATATTTTTTTCTTAATTTATTATTAAATTTTATAAAAAATAATAAAAGAAGTTTTGATTCAGTTTCCTGCATTCGCAGCAAACGTGTAGCATAATGCTACGAATTATATACGAATTATGTAGCGGACGCTTTGTAATGCGACGACGTGTGTCCGTAGAATGGTCCGCAACTACGCAACTAGCTATACAGTTGGAGATGTACAATATGAGTAATATTGTTGTAGCTTCTGTACAGAGCTTCTTTTATTGGCATAATGTTATCAGGACTGGGAGCGAAAGAAACACAAAATGTGGCAAATTTAAAACCAAGAGATTTCAATGCATTGTAATTTAAATAATAGGCTGATAACCTGTTACTATAGCGATATACCATTTCAATCTAAAGTTACTCTCAATAATTGTTAACGAGGCGTTTAACGCTTTGCCTACCCATTAGGAATGAAGAAGTGATAGGTTGTTTATTGATGCAGTCTATCATATATATAAGTATTGTAAAAATCAGAACATATCCTCGTTCAGTATCCTAGGTTAGGTAGACGTAGCCACCGTCCCATTCTGTCCAATTACATTAATTAATACAATGACAGAAGATGGCAAGAATGGATACAAAAACACGACATTACCTTTTAGCTACGTCGTGTGTTTCTATATATATATATCTACGTCAATAGGTAAGATTGGATCTCGACTTTCGTACTAAGGGGCGTGGCTAGGACTAGATATGCACGCCCACTTCTCTGCAGTAAATTAAATGTGAAAGTAGTTACAAACCAGGCTGCTGCCTGTTGATCTCCAGTTCGATACTCATCAACATCATCATCACGGACCTATGTTCCCCAGGAAAAGTTGTTCAGTTTCATGGGTAAATTCGCATAATTCAGTGTACTTACATAAATATATTTTTTCTGATACACACCCTTTATAATGTCCAAGGTAGCTCTGTTCTTAGATAGAACGGCATTTGAAAGGATACAGGTTCCAATAGGACCCGAAAGAGTCAAAAGGATTTCTCTTACGATTAAAATTACATACATAGATATAATCACGCCTTTAACGGGGTAGGCAAAACGAAAAACGCCTAACGCCTGACAAAGTTATGAGGGTTATTTAAGATAGATTTGTAGGTATATGGCTGAAGTGACAGGTTGTCAGCTCATCTCCTAAATTGCAATATACTGAAACCTCGGGTCCCTTAGTTGGTTTTTACAGCATGCCCAGGAGGAAATGCAGCTGGCACATTTTTTGTTTTTCTCTCGCTCCCAGTCCAGCATGGAAGAATGTTTAAACAGTTTATTTATTTTTGAAATCACATTTAATCACAATAAATACCTACTAGCCCATGGAGTGAAGATATTTATTTGCGCTCGATCTGACCTGCACACACGCACACACACAGCATCCTTCATCAATGGTAATCTACATTTGTGTTTGTGTGAAAAGTGAAAGGATACTCTAAAGAGTATGCGCTCCTGGTATTCAGCTAGACTTCTTTGACGAATAAATAGATAAATAAAACTTTCGTGGATGAGGGCAATTTCAGAAACTGGATTTGATGTTTTTCTTGGATACGCTTGTGGCGGCTTTTTGTCTGTCTCTAGCTACATATACGAGTTTTTTTTAATATATCAAGTGCTTTAGAAGTGTAAGAGTTAAATAAATCTTGCAATAAGAGACCCTTTACGAGCAACTGTGTTATAAAGTATATTAATCTGTATCAGTGGTGAAGGACCCCAGCCATCGAGGACACCGGAACTTCGGACGAGATACTGCTCGGAGTCTTTCACACGGTCAAGTGTGCTCCTTGACTTCATCAAGAAAGAACATACTTTGTTCTATCGTATTGAAAAAAAAATTAACTTCTATTTTTGTTTTATTACCGAAACGAAATACGCCAAGACACACCCTCAGTTCAATTTGTATAGTACATTGTTCATCGAGGAAGGAAAGGCAATCATTCCTACGAGGGTGTAGTGTGAGGTCTCAATACACACTAACATGAGAAGATACCTTAATTACATTTGAAGTGTTATCATCCATCCGAATAGGAGACAAACTAAACACGTATTATTATACCTATAATACAGTTGCACATTACAACAAAAACGCTCATCACTGAATTTTAATCAAATTAGTTCAATAAATCAAACAACGAAAAAGAATTCGCACCGATATGTTAATTTTCCCTAATTTTTTTACATACATACATACATAAAATCACGCCTTTATCCCTTACGGGGTAGGCAGAATGTAAAACGCCTCCTAAAAGGCGCTTTCGCTACGTCTGACATAAATTGCCTTTATTCTCACTAGCTCGACTCAGTAGTTCGATCGTCGAACCAGTAAGACTTCCTTTTCTCATTTGTTCGACCGTCGAACCAGTGAGAATATTTAAATGAGAATCCTCCCTTCATTCTCACATTTTTTTTACTTGAAAATATAAAAGAGGCAAATGAAACAAAGCACAAGCCAAAAAATGTAAGTGGCCAGTATCATTTTGTGGATTTAGATGTGTGGACACACAAACATCGGGACAGGTGAAACTAAAGAAAAGCTTTTATTCTTCTTCTTAACGAGTGGATTTTCGAGTCAAACAACGACCCAAGCTATTATTAAAAATTATGTATATAAAAATTGTATTTTATGAAACTAGAATCTTTTATGTAACTTATGTGTCAGAAATAGAAACAATAACATTTTTTTTATATATTTCTTTTTGTTTTGTATGATATTTCTTTTGTTTTTTATTTTTTGTACATTCTGTTTTATAGGTGAACCTGTTTAGGTAAACAATTAGTTTATTAGTCCGACAGTTAAAAATTCTCTTATTTTATAAACTCCTACAGCGCATGCTCCGAAATAAGGCCAAACATAACAGCAGACCGTCAGTCAGTGCTGAACGTGAGGCTAGACGGGCTAGACTTGTTCCGTTGAAACCTCCTCAAAATTATGCGAGCCTAGTACTCAGCACGGACTACGATGCCATTTCTCCTTCACGTAGATATTAAATAATTATAGATTCAAGTTAATATAATTCTGATATAAAAGTGATGAATGAAAGATTAGTTGTTAAATTACGATGTATCTGCTGACCACATTAGGTACATTTAGAAGTACAGTAATTAGGTGTTATGGCAAATTTTAATATTCCCTGATTTAATTTTGAGGTTTGAAATGCTTGTTTAATATTTATTTTAATAACGTATCATCTAAGAATAAAATATAAACTTTTCCTTTAAATCAGTAATAATAATAGGAATAAAATAATCTAATAAAATAAATAATTTGCCAATTTTTAAGCCAGTACGCAAGCTAATAGTATGAGGTTACCGAAGAACATAAAAAAGCTCATCTTTATCTGTACAATTTTGTATGGAGAAAACAAATGAAAAACGATCTCAAAATTTTGTGCTTTGGAAAAGTAGTTTCTTAGAACATGTGGTTTCAGCATGGTACTTTGGCTAGACGTTTTACGCTCTGCCCACCACGTAGGGTCAAAAGCGTGTGTTTTACGCTCGGCCCACAAAAAAACTCATAATTGCATGACGTAATTTTAGATTGAGATGTGTATCGCTATAGTAACAGATTCAGAACAATACTCTTACATTGTACTCGTTTTGTGATTTGGGATATGAGTATCACTTCTCTTGTTTTTACAGCTTGCTTGGGAAGAGAATCAGCTGCCACATTGTATGTTATTTTTATCGCTTCAAGTCCAGCATGAATATCAGTAATATCAAACGAAAAACCTTTGCCTTTTATTTCAGTCATTTTAAAGCAAACATATTATTACACAAATTTTATATTTAAATTACATCGCAATAATTTGCGACAAAGTGCATAAATATCAACAAACATGATTTGGATAAAATTGGAGAGAGTATATGGCCTTTTAAGGAGGTAGGTCTTTTACAATGCTTGATAGGTGAACGAACAAGGGTACGGAAGATGAGATAAAAAGGAAAAACAAAACGAAAATAATAAATAATTAAATGGTAACAAAAGTTTATGCGAGTATTATTTTTTTAAATTTTCGAATACAAACAGATAAGTCAATAAGACAAGATGTCATTCTAACACACACTATGGTATGGACAGTTAAAAAAGAATATCACAAAGGAGGCTATAGCTTTACAGTAAGGTGATCATAAAACTCGACTTAATTAAGAGTTAATTATTTAAGATTTAACTATGACATTAATTAAAATTGATATACCTAATATTATTTACATTATTATTCCGACTAGACCCAAAAAAATTCTGCAATGAATATGAAATCAAAGTTTTGACATAATTTTGACTAATTTTAAGTTCATTTGGATTAGAGACACGAAGAAGAAGAGAAGTTCAAAGGATGGGCTGAACATGGACTTCACCGAATAAGAATATGCGGTATACTTGAAAAATATGCCCAATAGCGATCAAATATCGAATATTAGGCAAATCCCAATAAACTTCAAAGTATTGAGTTCACACTTTTTACTTTCTGTTTGTTACGCCCTGTATAAGAACAGGACAAGATCGGGAGATGCACCAGGAGTGCATGATCAGATATAAACCCACACACACCAGACAGTACTGTGCGTTGTCCGACGCAAGTTTATTCCGCATATTTTATGCATGCCTGGTACTCAATGGGTACTACGATGCTGTCTTTTACGTAGTTTATCACAATATTTCTGTCATGATTTTAGACAAGCGATGAATGTAAAATCGAACCCGTGACCTTTTTAACCAACTGAGCTAATGAAACCGATAGAAAAGCTAGCGAAATAGTTGACTTGTATTATGTTTTCGATTAGTAAATGGTGTCAACGTGGGAAGGAAATCCACTTCTGAAGAAAAACGATAGTAATAAATTAAATTTAAGGATAAAAGAATACTTTATATTACTAAAATTATTTCCTTGCCAGATTATTTGTGAAAATCGTAAAGATTTGTTGTCGGAGTAATTTGCGTACTGACTAAAACAACCCTTTACAAATACAAAAGGGACAAAAAACAATTACACGAAACTATAAATCTATAAAAAAATTGCTTATTACATAATGAGGATAAGTGACTTATCCCGTTTGGTGATAACCGGTGACCGGTAACGTTGCCGAACCTACAGTAAGTAACTTTTCTATTAGAACATTCTAAGTAACTCCGCTATCAATAGATTATCTCTTTTGCTCATGCCTTCCTAATACCAGGAATGTCCTAGAAGCCTTGGACGCATGCACCGTCGCTGAGGAGTTGGCTGGTACGCATGCACTAACAACGTCGAAAGAATCAATGCAAGAGGCAATGTTAAGAAAACTCTGCCTCCAAATGTATATTCAAGCTTTCCGCCCGCAGTTTTCCGCGTTGAATGAGTTGAGTTAGGAAAATGATGAAATCCTGGAAATGATGATTTTCCGCGATTAAAATAAGTCTTTGTCCTACTCGAGGACTTAACCTACATGTAAACCCAATTTTTATCCCGATCGGTCAGGATTTAACATAATTTTAGGGTTCCGTAGTCAATTAACAAACCATTATCGCAGTTTTTTACCTATTAACATGAAATTCGGTAAGAAGATAGATTATAATAACGCAAATTTGGAAATGTAATAAAACTATTCAAATAACAAAAAAAAACTGACAAATATTATGAAAATGGAGTATTAAAAAAAGTAAGTCTCTAAAATGTTCCGGTCTCGAGATATTTGCATTCAAAGTTGCACTATTTTTTCAAATTTGTTTCAGTCATATCTTCAAATCTATAAATACAAAAAAGACACGAAATATATATAGCTCTTTAGTTAGTTACTGTTGTTGTTTATAGTTCGTGCAATACCTATTTAAGAAAAAACCGTTTCAACAAACTATTTTTATTATTTCATCTCAATGAAATCTAATTTTGAAGATAAATAATGTTCTTTAAAACAACATACAAGGTTACGGAACCCATCATACGGGCGTGTTCGACACGTGCTTGGACATTTTTTTCATGGCTTTTTTTGTATGCTGTGTAGCGATGACTGGGGCAAAAATTATTTATAAATAAAAAGTATCTTCCAGACGTCCACATCGAGGCAACGTCCCCAAAAGGCTGGCCGCATTTCCCCATTAAGCTAAACTCATGCGCTGTGCAAAGTAGATACCTGCCTCCCTCTGGCCCGACGTTGTCTCGATGAGAGAAAAGAATGAGCTGCAGGGCTCCACACTCCCATCGTTTCTATGGCAAATGGAAGAAATATGTAACAATGTCCTAATTCCTGATATTTGCGCCGCTTTCCCAGCTCAGCTGACGGCGCAGCGGCCCCCGAGGCATTATGTCTGTGAATGCTAGTATGTCGACGTGGCATCCCACACTTAGCACTTACCCTGGCTCCAGGGGACTAAAGTCATCCCATCATCCCGTCCGATCTCAAGATGCCCATCGGTTCCAGAACTGAAGGAACACCGACCGACCCGAGGGCTCTCTTAATTACGTCGTTGACGGAGAAGTGACGAGAGATTCGCCCCGCACTCCTTTGATAGAATAATCCATCATCATCTCCCTTATCCCGTATCTCACGGGGTCGGCTTAATAATCTAGGGGATTGAAACGAGGGTTCTGGTTTTTGCACAGAGCGACTGCCATCTGACCTCCGCAACCCAGAAGGGAAACCAGACCCAATCCTAGATTAGGTCAGAGTTTTCAAGCCGCCAATGCTTAGCACTGGCCCCTGATAGGGCTTAACGACTAATATCAACGGTATTAAACGATATTAACCGGGACTAACGGCTTAACGTGCCTTCCGAAGCACGAAAAAGGAACGAATAAACGTACATATGAAATTCGAAAACCGAAAAACACATTGGTACGTGGTGGGATTCGAACCACGACCTCCCGCTCAGAAGGCAGCGGCCCTATCCACTACACCATCGGGCTCTTCTTTTGATAGAATAATCCGTGGTGTCCTAATTCGTTTACTGCTTGACTACAGTGGCAAAAATGTGGCTGAGTGGTTTTTATGCCCAGCCGAATACTGAATGCCAAGGAAAGTGTGGTATTGCCTAAGAGGGTGCATAACGATAGCGATCGTAAGGCCTGTACCAATAGCCTGACACCGCCAGTAAACGCCCTCGATCGAAGCTCTCACAAGAATATCAGAACGAATGAAAAGCGAGCGAAGCCACAGCTGATGTCCTCCGTACGCCCAGACCACCAAAACGCACTGGGAGTGTTGCTTGATTCCAAGCTCCAAGCTCAGTCCGTCAACTGACAATTTAAAACCTTTGAGAGTGAGTTCATCAAGCGGTAGAAGTAAGTCCTTGAATTTCCAAACATGGCAGCAGCGCACGACACGTAAAGTCAACTTTCAATAAAACCTGTCCTCGTATTATTTTCTAGAAATGTACGCGTTGAATGGACCGCTGCTTCACATCTCTAGAGCCAAAACCGAGCTGTATGTTCTGGAAGCGTGAAAATAGTTGGGGCAGGACTTGTTTGCAACATATTTTGAATGTGATGCGGCGATGAGTACTGCCGACTGCAATGGGTCTGATGCCGCCGTATTTTTTCTTTAAAGCGCACAAATTTGCGCCATAAAGTACTACAGATATTTCCCCTGGGACCTTTCCGGATAACATCAAATTAATCAAATCTGCTAAACTTTCCAACAGAGCTCTACTAGTTTCACCCGACAAGCCACTGACCGTGTCTTTCAAATGCTGCAGCGATAGTCTTGAGACACATCATCGGCAGTAGTAATTGGAGCTGTAGCTGATACCTGTGGCGGCTCCAGTGAACGAGCAGAATGTTGAAATGGTTGTTTTAAGACTAACTTTCAAATTGTTTCAGCGTTGTAATATGGTTCAACAGAGGAGAAATCAAAAATTGATAATAACTTGTAAGCATACGTATTAATTAACTTTTTTGAATTTGTACAGTACAATATTCGGCTAGAATGTAATAGTTATTAGGAGGTAAAAGTAAACAAAATAACCTTATGAATTTCCACGTTAAATCACCTAGATCAGGTAGCCGACCCCGTGAGATACAGGATAAGGGTAGGGATATTTCATTTCATTTCATTTATTTCATTTATTTATTCAATAAACAGTGTACACTGTGTGCGAATGTTTTTAACATAAAATCTATTAAAACTATAAAAAATAAAATTAAACTTATACTTAAACTAAAACTAAAAAGATTACATTATCTGTCACAAAACATAATCATTTACTTCATTTCATTAATAAATTCAATAAATTAATCATTCAAAACAATAATCCAAAATATATTTATAAGTCTTCAATGTTATATAAAACCTTATCTAACAGAAAATGTTTTAGTTTAGTCTTAAATACTACTATATTATTAATACATTTTAATTCATGTGGCAACTTATTAAATATGTTTACAGTTTGGTACCTAGGGCAATGTTTGACTATGTTGAGACTCGGCTGTATATCACAATTTAAATCTAATCTACGTGTTTTTAACCTTTTTATCATGTCTTCTTCTGATTCGTATTTGTATCTATTTTTGACAATGTCAACAAGTAGCACTAAAACATAGAGGCTAGGCACAGTTAATATTTCATATTTTTGGAAATATACTTTACATGACTCCCACGGAGGGATGCGCGCAATAGCACGTATAGCCCTTTTTTGTACCGTAAACGCCTTTTTAATATTATAATTGTAGCTATGTCCCCAATATTTAATGCTATAGCGCAGCTTTGATTCTACTAGAGCTGAGTAAACTATTTTAAGCTGATCGAGTTTAAGAGTGTCTCGCAGGATCCTTAAGGCATAACAGGCAGAGCTGATAGAACTCTCGATTGAATTTAATTCCTGTTTCCAGTTTAACAAAGCATCCATATGAATACCGAGAAATTTTACCACCCCTACCAATTCTACCTTTTGGTTATTCAATGTCAAGTTTAACGTAGCCTTGTTATTCACTGTAGATTTAAACAAGATTCCAGAGGTCTTTTTTAAATTAATTTTTAAATTATTTGTTGAAAACCACTCACTAAAAGCTGTTAAGGTGTCATTTGTCACCCTTTCAAGTGCCTCTATGGAGGGTTTCGATACAGATAAAGGTATGATGATGTATCTGTACTCTTACTTCAACAACTGGGTGACGACATTAATGTGGTAATTAATTAATTAACTTCCATGCTGGACTGGGAGTAAGAGAAAAACATAGAATGTCCCAGCTGTATTTCCTCCCGATCATGCTGTAAAAACCAGCTAAGGGATCCGAGGGTTTCAGTACGTATTTTATAATGGCAAATATTTAACACGGCAACTGAAATCCTTTTTAGGCGACTTTCTATTAAGTCACAAAAAAACTAACTTTGCAGTGATTAAATATCTTAGCAACTATTAAACTATACAAGCAACAAAAGGCTAGGATCAAAAAAACTAAAAAACGGCTGCTACTGTAAGGTGTCAAATATATCAAGCGGGATCAGTGTAAAACTGGTTAAGGTATTATAAAACCTAATGTGGCGACTAATTTTCCCGAGAGGATATCAAACATTCTTCACTGGCAACTACTGGCTTTCATTATAAAAATAAACTTTTGGCAGCGATTGTTAGGTAGCTTTAAAACTGAAAATGGGTATTATAATAATGTATTTGGATATTAGAATATTGTTTGCGGATGGGAGCAAGGCACATGCACCTGCCCTCAATTCTTCAAAGTTTACACTTGCAAGCATATACTGGGTCTAGCCATCCGACTAAAACTTACCACCCCGCCTATCGAGGCAAAGTCAATACCGATCGGATTAAAAAGGAAGAGAGGACGCCCTACCAAATCAAAGCCTGCATTAATAATGCAATAGGTAGATTTTTTACATTTTTTTAAAAACTTTTTTCGTTTTAGTGACTATTATGTAAGTTACATACCGGGTGTAAGGGACAGCGTCCTGCAAACTGATAGGGGTTGCTCAGTCAACCAAACTGAACAACTATCACCAGGATTTTTTTTCAGGAAATGAAAAAAAAATTGCTTTTCCATACAAATTAGTCTGATCGAGGTCGTCATTTTGTATGGTAAAGCAATTTCTTTTTTCATTTCCTGGAAAAAAATCCTGATGATAGTTGTTCAGTTTGGTTGACTGAGCAACCCCTATCAGTTTGCGGGACGCTGTCCCTTACACCCCGTATTTTGTGTATTGAAGGAAAATTAATAAATAAAGAAAATGAATCAAATTTTATGCCTTTTATTGCACGCTATTTAAATTCATAAAAAAGGAGTTTAAACTTGAAAATGAGTTTAAAACTTTAAAGCTGAAATACAGCACTAGAATAAATACTTTGAGTACCTACCTAGATTTACCAACAATACTTATGTTTATTTAGGTAGGTTCATTTAAAGTTCATTTAAAAGAGGGAAGGTTAATAATAAATAAGATAGTCAAGAAAAAATTAAATAGACCAAGAATAGTTTTTTAGCATGTCACAATTTGGTTTATTTAGATCCCTACAAATGTAGCCAAAAGTATTTTTTTTAAGATCTTGTTTGTATTTATTTAAGACCTTGGTCAAGTTTATAGACAACCCCATTTTAGAATTTATGAAAGCCTATTTCAACTTTTATAATAATTTATCGCCTTAGAAATTCAATTGCCACAAAAGAAAATCACTGCCAGATAAAATTTAAATAAAACCTCAAAACTCAAGCCGCCGCTTTCTAGTTAAGATGCTACCTCAAATTAGTCGCCAAAGTAGTTTATTTACGATCCATTTTCAGTTTTTTTAAGATCCGGAATGGTATCAATTTGCCGCCGCGTTAAATACATGCCTTTTATAATTTAGGAGATGGGCTGACAACCTGTCACTACAGCAGTACACCACTTCCACAAATCTATCTTAAATAACCCTCAAAACTTTGTCAGACATGGCAGAACGACCTTTATTTAGGTCGTTTACGCTCTGCCTACCCCTTAAGAGATAAAGGCGTGATATATTTGTATGTATTAATTAATTACTTTTCAATAATTTTCTTGATGCTGAGAATGTACAATAGTGCGGTGCGTATAACAATAAAAAAAACTAAAAATGAAGTCAAGAAATTTTAAACTACATCAAAAAGACACATTATAATGTAAACACAACAACCACACATATACACCCACACACGTACACCCACAGATACAACACTTATAAATAATAATAATAATAATAATAATAAACGTTTATTTCGGATTTTCATCCATAAGTGTTAGTAAATACAATTATCCTTAATATCTAATGTTAGTATTACAGATATAAGCTAGGTTTAGGGTATATGTGCCAACGGGTACAATTTTGAATTAATAGACCCTGTAACATTTCTGCAACAACACTCAGGAGGCCGTTGCCACTGCCACGAACTCTGCTCATCAGGGATGCCACTCTTTTTCTTAAAATGGCCCAAAAGCCGTCCACATGTGCTTTAGCAAACATCCCCGACGCACTGCAGAAGCGCGGCAGCCGCAACAGCATCCTAAACATATTGTTATATAACACTCTCAGGGAGTTGAGTGCCCTCTGGGTGTAATTGACCCATAGGCTGCAGGTATAAAAAGATTGGCAATATGCTTTGAAAAGAGTAATCTTAACATCATCAGAACATCTTGCAAACCTACGGGCCAACATATTTCCCCTCACAGCTAAAGCTCTGCGCTCCCTCTCAATATCAACATCATCTTCTAGCGACTCCGAGACCCAGTGCCCAAGATATTTAAACCTAGTAACCCTTTTAAGAGGAGTACCACAAAGTTTAACCTCAGGAACGGAATCGTAGCTTTTGTTACCAGCTTTAAACACTAACATTTCACTTTTAGCTGCATTATAGCGAAGGCCCTGGACCTCGGCATAGCTTTCACAGATACCTACCAGCTTCCTGAGCGCACTGATAGAGGGACTCAGTAGCACCATGTCGTCAGCGTAACTAAGGTTATTGAACATAGTTCCATGAATAGAGCATCCGACTCTGGTGCCACTGAGCTCCTCCAGCAATTTGTTAATATACAAGTTGAACAGTGTCGGCGAGGTTAATCCCCCCTGCCGCACACCGCACTCCAACCTGTACACTTCCGATTTTGCTCCAGCCCATCTCACATAATTGTACTGATTGTTGTACCAGTACCTGAAAAGCGTTATAAGGTCTACTGGAAGACCAGTTTCCTCCTGTAACTTACTCCACAACCTGTCATATGATACAAGATCAAAGGCTTTAGACAGGTCGAGGAAACATGCATAGACAGGAGTACTTCTCTTCGTGTAGTACTGGACGGTGTGCTTGAGGCAGAGTACAGCAGTCTCAGTTGACAGCCCAGGCTTAAAACCAAATTGAGCATCATTTAAATTCAAATGCTGACTTAATTGCCTATCAAGCAGACCGTCCAGCACTTTCCCAATTGTTGTAGCCAAAGATATTGGTCTATAGTTATTAAGGCTGGTGAGATCACCCGTCTTGCTCTTCGGCACCGGAACGACTACTGTTTTCATTAGTTCGTGGGGCAAATATGAGTGTCCAACGCATAGTGTTAAGAACATGGCGAGCACTCTCGGTAAGTGAACACTGCCAAACTTTAGATGCTCGATACTAAGCAGGTCGTGACCCGGAGACCTCCCACGCGTCATCCCCCCAATGATAGCTGACACTTGCTTGGCAGAAAAGTGAACATGTTGTTGACTATCTTTACTGTCCTGATTAAGAAGTTGATTCATGGGAGGTCCCAGGGGCGACTTAACCTCAAAATGAGATTTAAAAAGTTCCGCTATCATGCCCGGTTCACTCACACCCTCCACACTCACAGGTAAGCTAGACTTAGGATCAACCTTTTTCGTTTCTTTCCAAAACTCTGAAAAATTCCTACTCGAATGATGTGAAGCTATTATATCCATACGAATTTGGTCTTTATTATTCTGGCACCACTTCAGTCGAGCCTTGAAAGTCTTTCTAGTTTCTACCATTCTATTATAAAAAGGCCCCCCTCTAGGTTTTCCAAAATTAACCCATTCTAGAAAGCTAAGTCTAGCCTCCCTGTGATATTCTCTTACATGTTTATTCCATCCAGTCACATATTTGCGTTTCATAGGTACTTTAGGTTTTTTATGACCATAACTGTGTATTGATGCATTCTGTAATAAATTAACAATTGAAGAATACATATTATCGAGTACTTCTCTATGAGCAATTACATTACACATTTTATCACCACAATCATGCAACTCAGACGGAAAGTTAATATTTCTAAGGTGATCGTAACAATAGGTAGAATATAATTCAATTTGGTCCTGATCTCTATCACCCCAGATGACTTTACATTAAATTTAAATTAAATTTAAATTAAATGTTAGTTAATAATTAGTTAAGCTCTAGTCTACAGTTTGTTGTAAATTTATCATTTGTTAATTTTTGTTTTTGTCATTTAACTGTATACATTTTCTTTTTTTTTGTTATGGTATGTCGTGTTGGAAATGAAATAAAGGTTTTATCTATCTATCTAAATCTTAAAACGAAAATAAATATATCAGGGGCTATCTATGGTAGAGCTACACGGGTAGCGCCATCTGTGCGCGTGAATGGGCAGCCGATCCGCTTTCCACCGGCGATAGTGTTGAGGTGGTGGTGAAAAGGTGGCAGCGGCGCGAGCCGGCGAGACCGCGAGTACGCCCGTGCTTGGCCCCTTACGTTACATCTCCCTGAGTGATGGTATCCTGGTCAAGTACAAGAGATTTTGTGCTTAAGTTTTGCCTGTGCCAAGAACAATAAAAAGGTATCACACATTAAATTGCACGTCAACTTCCTTGACAATTTTGTTTTTTTTTCATAGGCATACCTAAATATTGGGCAAATGATATTTTGAGATAAATCCGAGTTCAGCCCAAAACGATTTTCTTTAAATAACTCAAAAAATATTGTATTAAAAAAAAACATAAAAATATGTACCAATTTACGCATTACAAAATTTTCGAAATTGAATATTTACTCTAATTTCAGTACGTAATGAATATTGAAATCATGTTAATTATTAAAGTGGCACCCAGTTAGTCTCTGGATGAGAACAGCTTCTGTTCGGTCATATGTTCCTGGTACTCCGTCCGACTTCGACCGCTCGGAGGATTGCGCGACGTATAGCCTCAAAATTGATTTCCCTCAAATTGAAAAACGGCTATAACTAATGGTTATAATGCGTAAAGTAAAAAACACAGATATCGAAAATGTATAGTTTTATGTAATTCATTGATTTGAACTATACATGATTCTGAATATAGCATACTCTCAGTGAAATATCAAGCCGAATGCTAACGCGTCGTTAGGTTCATTTATTACTTTAAAGATTTTGGTTAGTTTCTGACTGAAGTACACAAAATGATGAATAAAGCTAGCACTGAAATAGAAATGTGCACCACATTGCATAAAAAAATATGGTTTTTGTCTTTGTTTTATCGCTGGGAACGACGAACAAAATGAACTTTTCATGGACGTTTATCGAACAAATCTCTATCTATGGTATGCTCATAAGATTATTTGATTTGTTTTACCTTATGAGACTATATTTCGTCAATTATTATTATTTCTGTATGACTTCAATATAAAAAAGCGTGAACAACGAAAACAATTTAACGCGTTGTCAATAACCTGTCGGAGCCACGTGGCTTGGACCGAAGCAAGTACCAGGGAAGCATAGACCAGCGCAGTTAGTATTGTTTACTTTGCTATTCACGAGGTGGAAGCTTTTCGATTGCGTAATACCCGCATAACCTAGTTGGTAGGGTATTGTATATGAAGCATTACGCAGAGTGCAAATATTTGAATGATGAATTTAAATAACATTTACACACAGAAATAACCGCAAATAACTCCTGGGTGTTATTAAAATTTGTGGTTCTTACTGTGTATATCCGTGGCACCCGGTTGTGTATTATATTGTGCTTAGATATTTATTATTATTAAGTATAAAAACCCTTTCTTCCGTTTAGATTTATGCACTGCTCCAGTTTCAATACTAATCTCCTCTATCCAAACGTTGTCTAGTAGAGATCGTTTCTAAACGAATTAATAAAAATATAATAAACAGTTAAATAATTTGTATGAAGAAGGCACGTGTTTTGTTTTTGTATGGAAAACTCGCTTTATTGCGCGAGCTAGCAGATCCCGCTCCTACGCGTGGAGAAGCGTTATCAGTATATTCGACTCTGCGTGTTTTCCATACAAACTGGGGTACTTACTCAATATTAGAATGGATTGCGTGATTATTTCTAACCTAGGCTGGACACCAGGTAATTAAACTCAGTCAAATCAAGCCAAGTCCCTTTAAGATCGGTTAAAAACGATCAGAGTTACATTTCCTGCCTCGAAGGGGTCCTAAGTCAGGTGGCGTGATTATTTGTATCGTAACTTTGAGTTTAAGTAATGCTCAGTCAAACAAAAAAACTTCCATAAAAATCGTTTAAGAAACAGCCAAATTTATATTTCCTGCCTACCACCTAAGTCAGGTAGCGTGATTTTATGTATCCTTAGTTGCAACAAAAGGGTAACACACAGATGAATAAAAAAGTCCCTCGAAATCGGTTCAGTAGTTTTGGCGTGAAGAGGTACCATACAGACAAACAGACAAAAATTCTTGATCAAATCGTTTTGATCTTTATAATATCGTTAATAATGCCTGCTGCAATTATTTTTTTGTAAAAATATTCAATGTACAGACATGACCCTTCTAGAGATTTATTATATGTATAGATATGAAGTTTTTGGAAAAGGTGAGCGGAATTATGAACGAATGAGTAATGAGTCATTCTTTTCTTGAGTTGGTCGTTCTTGCAGTCATTAGGGAGGATGTAGCATAGGCGGGAAGTTTGAATGTGCTGGAACACTATAGGTACAGTTCTTCTTAGCGAGTGGATTCTCCAGTCGAACAACTCGAAGAACCCTGGTGTCAGTTTTTAATCCGCCTCGTAGCACAGCTATTAGGTCTCTGACATGGTTTAAGTAACGACCACTATCAAAGACAGCGACCGGGACCGATGGCTTAACGTTCCCTTCGAAGCACGGAATCCTTTTTACTTTTCGGAAAATTAGGTGATTCAGCCTGCAATGTCCTAACCAAACCGGCGAAAACCTTACAAAGTGATAAATTGACAAATATCAACTTCGTGTTCCCTCCCCCCTGGAAATCGAACCCAGGACCTCCGGATCGTAAGCCCATGGCTCTGACCACTAGACTACGGAGGCAGTTACAGTTTTATAACACCTATACTTCCCCTCCCTCCCCTCTCGACTACCTGCCAGCAGTCTGTCTGGATCAATGACGTGACCTAGGGATCACCTAGGCAACATTTATAAACCTGTCTATCTCTGTACGTACAAACAGTTTGCTCATCTCTTGCATACTCTGCCAGCCTGGTACTCGACCCGACGTTACAGTTAAAGTCTCAACTTGCTGCTAGGAACAAAAACCCACGCACGCAAAGGGAGTTTTTGGCAAAGTACCTTTTCAGGTTTTTTTTTATTGTAGCGGCCACTTAGCTTTTAAACATAATAAAGAAAGTTACAAGCATGTTTGATATAGAAACAATAAAAAATATTGATTGCTGTGAATTTCGTTCGGCGCAAGTTCGGCATTACTATTTGAAGTTTATAATTTATTAGCATAGTTTTCATCAATGGCAGCGAGATTTTTTATTTTAAAGAATTTTGCTTACACATACGCCAGGTCCTTTAATTCAATGCATTTTATATACTTATTATTAAAGGTTTCCTTTATTACTTATAATGCACTATTCTTACTTCTTTAAATCTCTTCTATACAAAGGTTGACTCTTAAAAATCGCTGTCAGCGATACCTTTGTGCACATTTATATATGTCTAGGTTTGTTTCTGTCTGTATATTCTTTGTAAATGTGTGCAATAAAGAGTTTTTACTTAATAACTAACTTACTAAATGTTCAATGGTTTTTATAAAAGATAGTATAGAGGTATCATCACCGTGGTGTTTTACTCGTAGCATTTATGTAGTATCAGACGCTACGCGGCACGTAGACAGCCTCGTAGCCAAGTGCAGAGCCGCTTCGGATTTCTTCACGTCGGCCACGGGGCCGGCGGGGAGACGCTATCGAGGCTGAGCCTCACAAGCGTGGTCTCGATCCGCTGCCTGTTACTACAGGCAGGTCGTTGGGGCGCTTGTAGCTCGATGTGATATCCGGGTACAAAGGAGAGTTTCACGCCGTGGCGAGATCGAGCCAGCCGGGTGATTCCCCATGGGGGGAGGCCCAGCTAGCGACCTCAAGCTCACGGCGGCTCGCTCGTCCTGGGGTCAGTCGGAGCCGAATGTAGCGCCGACGTATCGACGTATATGTAGCTGTTCACCCCTCGTGGCTATCGCGGCGGCGGCGGCGGCGGTGTGCTGCGGGGTCAGTGTATGCTGTGAGACCACATTATTTTGTATAGAAAGTTTAGAATATAAATAAACACTTTGATGAAATAAAAACGTTTTGGTCGGATCTTCACATGCGGCGTTCTTCAATTAACGGTACGAATTGCCTTGAAAATAAATAATTTAATTAAAATAATGTAATTAGTTAACTAGAAAAACGTGACTTCTTTGCCTGCCGGTTTTTTGCTTTTTGGTTTTTAATAACGGTAGGTAATTAGTAACAAATGGTTATAATATAGTGTCTAAATATTGTATAGATAATGGTCCAGAACTTGGCCAGTTCTTTTTTTTTAAATGTCAATAATACCCTTGGGTTTTTACGGCCTATAACTTTTAGGGAAGCAATGACCACTTATAGAGCAAGCGATATGTTAAAGTATACGTGACAGTACGGCTACGCTTATTTACAACAAATGTAGCAATCTCATAACATGCAGCTCCCCGGCCATGTGCACACATGCGTAGCCGTACTAACCTAAAGGAACTAACCATCAGATCAAAGTACCAGTTTACCTGGCGACAGACCTCCACGGGCTTCATATCACGCGGAGAGTAGGACCGTTGCCATAGCAACGTATTTATCCTGCAGTAGGAGGCGATAGAGAGAGCAGAGGTACATTCTGTATTAGTATCAGTTTCGCTTGCAGACCAAGAGATATTCTGCGAGAATTTTTTTTTCAACGCCGCCAGCATAGGCTGCCAGTATCTCGGGAAACTTGCCGCGATGTGACGTCCTGGACAAAATATTTTATTAAATATCAAGAGTTGTTTTATTTTCTTAGAGAAGCTAACAGCCACATCAACATATATAACAACAATATTTAAGACCTTGTTTATAAAGTTTTAAACGCATGTTTTTAAAGCATATGTAACTACATATGCTTTAAACTATACTCTCAAAACTTTGTCAGACGTGGCGGAATGACCTTTGTTTAGGTCGTTTACGCTCTGCCTACCCCATAGGGGGATAAATGCGTGATTGTATGTATGTTTGTAACTACAGTTTGAATGATGGCTAATGTTAAGATTATTCAAGCCTTCTGGATAATATACAAATACAAATCACTTTATTTCCACAAAACACATTACAAAAAATAAAAGCACACAATCAAGAATAACATAACAAACAGGACAGGTAGGCATATAGATTATTATTTATTTTACAGAAGTGGAAAAAGGTGAACAGCTTGGCTCTTTTTAAGTCCACCCTACGTCACAGTCACGTGTACAGAAGAGGATAGAAATCAAATAGCACAGAACAACTTAAACTACAAATTGACAAATCTTTGTAATATATATCTTAATAGTAACAATATTAGGCACATATAGCGTTTATTTATGAGCAATACTAAATATTGAAGTCATTTGAACTGAGAAACAAATAAAAATTGTAACAGTAATAGGCACATATTCCAAAAGTAAAGGTAAAGATAAGAAATTTTAATATTGTGTAATATAATACCGTGGATAAAGCTTATAATGTAGATAGATTATTGTTATACCGCATGTATATTCCACACGGCTATAGGTATACAAATCTGTTCCTTGCAGGACACCGAATGGCTTCAAAACTTTTTTGAAGTTTTAGATATACAAGGTGGCGCAAAAGAAATCACCCTATTGGAAGATGCTCTCATTTTTGCAAATGGCCGCCAATGTCAAATCTGTTTTGACATTTGTGGACTAGACAGATGCAGAATACAAGTGAACAAGCCATGGAGCGATACACTCCCCAAGAACGCGGAAAAATCGTGTCTATTTTTTTGAGTAACAATTCGTCTGTGGTGTTGGCGCAGCGCGAATTCCGTCGCCGATTCCCCGGCCGTCCGACACCGACTGCGCAAACACTGCGACGTTTAGCCACCAACCTTGAAGAGTATGGGACCACACGAGACGTTGCTAAGAGTGGCCGGCCCCGGAGCGCCCGTTCTGCCGAGAATATCGCCGCTGTAGCCGAGGACGTTGAAGTGAGCCCCGAAACATCGACCAGACGACGTGCCACGCAATTGGGCCTCAGCCGGCGGTCCTTGCAGCGAATTTTGGTGCGAGACTTGAAGATGTTTCCTTACAAAGTCCAGACCGTGCATCAGCTGCTGCCTGCCGACCGCCAAACGCGCGTAACCTACGCCCAAGCCATCCTCAATCTCGAGGAAGAATTGGACAATTTTTCGACCAAAATCATCATGAGCGATGAGGCTCATTTCCACCTCAGCGGTTACGTGAATCGGCAAAATTATCGCTTCTGGGGCACCGAGAATCCACGAGTGATGCACGAGGAGCCGTTACACCCGCTCAAAGTGACTGCGTGGTGCGCTGTTCACGCTGGAGGAGTCATCGGGCCATTTTTTTTCGAGAACGCCGCGGGTCAAACGACAACAGTGGACGGTGCGCGCTATAGGGCCATGTTGACCGAATTTTTTCTGCCGCAATTGGACGAATTGGGACTGGAGGACATGTGGTTCCAACAGGACGGGGCAACGGCGCACACTGCACGAGCCACAACCGACATTCTGAAGGCGGCATTTCCGGGTCGCCTAATCTCTCGTTTTGGCGATTTGCACTGGCCGGCCAGATCGCCCGATTTAACGGTCCCGGACTTCTTTTTATGGGGTTTTTTGAAGTCTCGTGTTTACGTCAACAAGCCTGAGACCTTGGAAGCCCTCAAAGACAACATTCGACACGAGTGCGAGAATCTGTCGCCCGAAGTTCTCGCCGAAGTGATGAAAAATGCCATAAAACGAGCCCGTATGGCAATCAATTGTAACGGCGCCCATTTGGCCGATATCATCTTCTCGACTTGACCAGTAAAATTCTAAAGGTGCAAATAAATATAATCAAAAAACAGATTCGAAGTTTTTCATTTAGAAAAAAAATGAGAGCCAAACAACATCGGATGACTTCTTTTGCGCCACCTTGTAGTTGTTTTAATTGACGTTTGAATTGGTATATGGTTTTGAGAGATCCGATATTTCATTTATTTTGATTGAGATATGGGACCTTACGTTCATTATGCAGGAATGTAAGTAAGTCATAGGACAATCAGGTGATCAGCCTGCAATGTCCTAACCAAAGTAGAAACAACAACAGTAAATCATTGTCCCTCGCCGGGAATCAAACCCAGGACCTCCGGGTCGAGAGCCCATGGCTAGACCACGCAGGCAGTTGATTCGTTGACTCGAGAGGTATACCAGCTGACACCGGAGGCAAGTAATTGAATGCCAACACAAATATAAAAAAAATTGGTTGCATTTTTAGAAACGCCATACGATGATGATGATCCTTTACAAGGATACATTTCACATAAATATTAAGATTTTATTGCATAGAAAAGGCTTAACTGAGAATTATAATAGGAAAGGGAACACTTCAAACAGGCGGTATATCGTTTCTTGTCTCTTGGTCTAATATCTGTGGTTAAAACTTGCACAGACACATTCACTTTCTTTAGTGAAGAATATTTCAGCGTGTGTGTGTGTGTGAACAGCCCTACAGTGCAACATACAACTCTATGGAACATAATATTTACCTACGAGTTTGGTCCTAGCTAAGATGAACTGGTGGCTAGATGTTGATGTCTGGTGTTATAAGTCTTGTAGGTACGAGTATTATGAGTAGCACACCCATAATTTTGCCAAATTTATCTTATAAGGTAGTAAGTAGGCCATATATTCCTACAAAATAATATACAAGGCATTTCATTGAGAAAAGGTTGATATAAACTTCTTTAGAACATGTCCTCCTGGTACTTGGACCGGCTGGAATGCCCTGTACGCATGCACCGACGCTGAGCACACCTGAATAGCCTGGACGAACCAATCAATGCTGTGAACAACGTAACTATAACCTTGTTTGTAACCGTATAGAAAAGTATAAAATAGTATTTAGTTGAAAGCACGTCGCAGTACGTTTGGCAGAGTACTGGACGAAATTAATATAAAAACGCCTAAACGATCGACACGACAAGAAGAAGAAGTTGAAAGCAATGATGCAAAGTATGACTTACGAGTATTTTGGCCATTTTACTTGTACGTAGATTATAGTTACTCTGTGATTTTACCAAGTTTTAGCACATTTACTAGTCCATAAAATAATAATGTGTCCTCACAATCACATCATAAATTATAATAACTATAATATTCTACGTCGTATGTTATTTTTCAATAGTTTAACTTATTTTAAATATTAAATGAATTCCACACGGCTAAAGCATCTACAAAATTAATAACTACTAAGTACATACTATCACAAAGTATAGGAACCCGTACAAATTTCATGTGAAAAATTGAAAACCTCTTCAGCAATTCTCATTGCTTTCTTGAGTAACCTGAATTATATTGTAGAATAAAATATAAAACATACTAAAATTCATACAATATCAAGATAATGTTTTATTTTCCTATGAAGCTATCCTTCCTTATTAAGTGTTATTTATTACATACAAACCCCATAAGTTTAAGAATAAAAATAAAATATTTTATTTCATAATTTCGTCGTTTTCTTGAGTTGATACAGAAATCAAGGCAAACTGTTAATGTACCGCGATGTATCATTTTGATATACTGCCATCTTCATTCATCATTTTGTATGTTTATGTCAGAAATCAGAAAAAAACCTTCAGAAACAAAATGTCACAAATTTCATGTTTGCGTTCGGCTAGTGATTACTCTGAAAATACGAAAATATCATAGTTAAATACTTACTGTACATTTAAATTAATTCAATATTACTCTTACGGATAACAACTTTACACTATCTTCTTTTAGTACTTTAGGCGTTTCGGAGGTACTTTAAAATGAAAGGACTATTTTGAGGTGATGTTGCGTTGCGCATGCCTCCACGTCGACGACATCGTACCGAGTACCAGGGGCACATGATAGAGCAGGAGACCGGTGTTATATTCCTGAACAAACCTAGATTTATGGCCACATACAGTACAAACTCGATCCCTGTTTCCAATCTATTGTTAATAAGTAATGTATGAGGTTCTATAATGTAGTTCTTCATCTGAATTTGGCTGTAGGTATAAGTAGGTACTTATCGATTGGATTCTGTAGATGTTTCAGATTTGAGAAACACTGTAGCCAATTATTAGCCAAGTATAACTTCTCACGCGCGTACATCGCACCCGTTTTTTAGTACTAGTTCTACCGAAATAACACAAGATATACACACCTACACTGTGGACCTAAGTATTTAAGTTTTCAATTATTATAAATACGTAACAATAATTTTAACATTTATTTTTGACACCTCCTTCAACCACAAGACGCATAGACAGTCCACATCGCAATTTCATTGTCACGTAATTTAAGTTCGTCAGGGCCTGACCTAGGACATTCTCTACCAGTGTCCCGATACGGTACTAGCGTTCTTCAGCTGATCCAGCTACTAGGAATGCATAACCTACCTCTTAGGAAGAGATGGCGTTCACTTCATTGTACTTAACTGATAAAAGTTAGATCTTAAAAATATGACATTCTTAGTAGCGCTACTTTCTTAACATTGTCATAGAACAAGACAGCAAATAAACACATGATTTTGATATCCATAATTTGGCGTAAGATTGCTTATTTGACATGAAATACTCTACGTCTTACGTCAAATTAGGAACGTCAAGGTCGTTTTTTTATCGGCTATCCTGTTTTTTTTATGCCAAAGTTAAGAAAGTGACAGCGCTACTAAGAATTAGAATTAAAATTACATCGCGAAAATTGACGCCATTATAAATTTACTCTTTAGTTTATTAAAACCTTGAAAGGTTTAATCTACGCGTTAAGATACTATTTATTATTCTGTGGCTACGCAGGAAAATGCTTCTCTTATAGTAAGTAATATAATATTTTTATAACACAGTTGCTCGTAAAGGGTCTCTTAATGCAACATTCTTTTTATTAATTTTCTCGCAAATATGTTAAAAAACGTCGTATGACATACGTGCACCTTGATAATTACAGCCTCTGCTTTCTTATAGCAATATCGCCTCGGCTGATAATTATCGACTAAGCGACCTTATATCATAATGTACTAATATATACCTTATTTATCAATTTTTTGTAAAATATCTATAAGGGATGATAACATGAAGAAAATCTCTAATAAACTGTTCAAGTATTAAATACGTTTTTTCTGTTTAAAGCAACGCTTAAAGCAAAATCTAATCATAACTCGTACGCTTGCTACGAAAACTAAAGACTGTCGTAGCAGTGTGCTACGAATTTATTTTAAACTTTGCTGTGGAAAATGTACAAAAAAAATTGTAGGTAAATAAAAATAAAGTGGAGTGGAGGATTGCAAATACAAGTGATGTTTTCACTAAAACTAAACTAAAACTGAACTAAAACTGTGGCTAAAAACAATGTTATGCTCGGATGTTACGTAGTCAAGACTAGGCGGATATAAAATAATGAAAAACTAGGTATCAACCGTAAATAACTCCTAATCCCCTCGTCAAATCATAACCATATTTTTGTAAAATATGCTCAACGCAACGAGGTCATTGGTCATTGTCTCGGGTCATTAAAACCCTAAATATGGAAATAATGTGTACAAAGCGCGAAATAAATGTTAGGTTTCTCTTTTTGTTATAAAAATATCATTAAATTACGATTAATGTATTTCTCCGCAATATGAATATTTCGGTGTAAAAAGAGTTTTTTATTTTCTAAGAAAAGTAAAGAGTAACGTAGAACATGGTTGCCAGGACCATATTTAAAAAAAACCTAATCGGTAGCGATGTAGAGCATACATACATATAATCACCCTTTTTACCTTTACCCATTTAACCCTAATGGCCCCATTAGGCAGAGCGTACACGACCTGAACAAAGGTCTTTCCACCACGTCGCAAAGTTTTGAGGGTTATTTAATATAGATTTGTAGGTTAATTACTGTAGTGACAGGTTGTCAGCCCATCGCCTCAATTGCAATATAATGAAACCCTCGCCGCATCTCTTAGCTGGTTTTTACAGCATGCCCGGGAAGAAATGCAGCTTTCACATTCTATGTTTTTCTTTCGCTCCCAGTCCAGCATGGACGTAGAATGTAGATAGAGCGTTTGTATGAAAAGCTGTTCGCCTAACGTCGTCTACGTTCATGCGGATACCAGGATCGCAATACAATGAAAGAGTTCGTTTTAGTGTGGTATCGTACAAACTTCGTTCGTGGGCGTTACTCGAGCACAGGGACACCTGCGCCAGTTCGGATACTAGAGTTCGGATACATGAGTGACAAGGAGATAACACCTATTTCTAGTAGTAGTCTGTCTATTTAACAGTTACTATAGGTACGCTAAGGGTACGCTTATCTACAGCACAGAATATATAATAGTACTATATATCTACAGTCTACATAGTAGGTATACTACTGGAAATAGGTTCCTGCAATAAGTGTAAAAAAATAGTGCACCATATTTTAGGGAGTGATTCTACTCAAGAAACTGATCAATTTTCCCCAAAGAACATAGGTCGAAAAATTTAAAAACAAAATTGGACCTCCCATACAAAATAGACTCGACCCGCTGACACCATTTGTACGGGAGGGCCAAATTTATTTTTCGTATTCGACCTAAGTTCCTTGGGGAAAGATGTTCAGTTTCATGGGTAGAATCACACCCTAAAATATGGTCAGCAATTTTTCTTGTTTCAAATCATTACCACTAATTATTTAGCTCAGTAAAGATGTAGGTATGAGGTAATTTTAAATCAACTGCAAATATTTTAAGAGTATGTATATTTATGTGGAAGTAATAGAATTTACGCGTTTTTAATTTAAAATGTGCAGTAGTTACGATTTAAAAATTTCCAAACAAAATAAAATTGTTACACGCTTTGAATAAATTTAAGAATCTATGTTATCTAGAAAACTAGCGAATTAAAAAATTTAAAACTCACTAAATTATTTCTTGGAATTTATTCGAACATTGTTAAATATTTACAGTTGATTTAAAATGACCTTATATGTATAATAAGAGTCATAATTATCATGTGTTAAATTTATCATCACATAGAGTCCACCAATACTAGTCCTGCGTCTGTCTAAGAGCCTGTAGGGAAAGTCACGTATGCAGAATGTTATTTGAGGAATGTTTAGTAGGAGTCTTGGTTAGTATAAACTTGGGTGAATTTCTGACACCTGGTCAGTTTACCAGAAATTATGTCATCAATATTTTGTATGGTAAATAAAAAAAAAACTTTTGAAACCCATCATCAAGTAGGATATCAAATGAAAGGGTTCTATGAGCTGAATCCAAAAATGTACCACACCGTTACATAACAGCTGCTGTTCCGTACAATATAAAAACGATTTTCGAAACACACCCAAGTTTGAGCCCTTCCTGACAGGAAACTACTGAATGAATAACTCTGAAATATAGACCAAAACCCCAGCGGGTTATAGCGATACCCTCATGTATAACATTTTAAAAAATAATTATTCTGCTGCTGTTTTTAAGTTAACAAGTAATTATTAAAGAACAAAATAAATTAGAATATATATTTTCTTATTGATAAATAAGAATATATAAAATCTTTAAAATTCAATAGAGCCTTGAAGATATTAATTGCGATTTACTTAAACATTGTTACAATTATCTACGTATAATTACGCAACTTTTACAGGGTATTGTGTTACGAAAGTAAAAAAACCGTCTGGACGGGGTCCCCACCAGACAGACACCTCTGGGAGACCGTCTACAGTAAAAAATATCAAAGCACCCAAGTGAAGTAAATCCTTACCATTACAACTATTAAATACACCAGTATTTTTCATTTCATAAAAAAATATCCTGGTAAAAGTTGTTTAGTTTCATAGACCGTACTTATAAAACATAACTCGCGAAATTGAAAGCGAGCGCTGCAGTTTGAGGACCGAGAGTGGCCGTCGTCGTGGTGTCGTCGCGATTCCGCCCGATTGCGATACCAGGAGCTCATAGCTAGACGGAGGTGCTCCCATGACGTCAACGTCCGCAGTGCTTTCACTACTATAGGCACAACTAGATACTCTAGAAATACATACCCATATAGTAGTATTTGGAATACAAGGGGACGACAAGACTACAGCGCATGCGCTACATTCCTGGACCCGTATTTTTGAACCGCTCGAATCGAATTCGCATACGAAAGACTAACAATCGCATGGTAAATCGCAGCCTGAATCACAGTTACTTTATGATAAGTGCTTCGGGTGCCCCGACGGAGACAATACAATAGTACATTTTGTATTGATCACGCATTCCGGAATTTTTTAGTCGGGTTATCGAAACTATCGCGATGAAGCAATCGAGTAAGTGAATCAATAGTGCGACCGCCATTACTGTTCTGGCGGCGATATAAGACTGTCCTCTTCCGTAGCCTCGTCCGCCTTGATTAAATAAACACATTTTTTATTTACAACCGTAGTGCGTTGTTTACCATACAGGAGCCGTATTTTTGAACCGCTCGAATCGAATTCGCATACAAAAGACTAAATAAAATTCGCATGGCAAATTGTTTGAAAATCGTATGCGAAAGTTACTCTTTCGTATGAATATTAGAGTTCGAGCGATTCAAAAATACGACTACAGGGCCGCGTTATCCCCAGCGTTTGCATAGACCTATGCTATGATCAAACGATGTACGCCACGGCGGATGAACGTATATCTCTCTATGACCTCCTTAGTGACATGAGCTCCTGGTTACAAAAACAGGTGGAAGTGATGCACGTGGCTTGCTGTAAACAAAACAGGCGGGATCACTCACGTCACGGACCAAGATACAATGATGCTGCCATCTCCCCAGAACCACTCATTCCATCGGATCCGCTGCGGCTTCTTGAGTACGCTGACTTTATCCTAAGGCCCGTAATTATAATCCGCTCTTGAGACTGACAGCAAGTATGAGTTTGTATCAGAAATATAGAAATATAATTTTAGTATAAAGCGAACTGTCAACTCCACATTCCAGATTGCTCTCAATCTTGAGATGGCTTTATAAATACGAACCTAAGATATGACTTGGTTCCTCTTGCGGTGTTTCGTGTGCTGCAGCGAAAGTTTTTGTGCGCAAGATAAGGCAGCGTGGCGCCACCACCTTATCTTGAGAGATTGTGGTCGCGATTCCCGTTCCTGCTCGATCCTGGTCCAGCAAATAGCTCAGCCATTCTACGAGGCAATGCCGCCAGCATTATGGGCACGTTTGGCCGGATACCAGCGGACACGGGATCCTTAGTTAATTTTGTTATTTATGTATTGTTCTTAATAATATTATTAATATTTGTAAATTACATACATACATACCTACACAAATCACGCCTTTATCCCTTATGGGGTAGGCAGATCGTCAACGACCGAAACAATGGTCGCGCTACGTCTGATATTTGAAGGTTATTTCAGATAAAAGATCAAGAAGGTATATTGCTGTGCCTACTGACAGGTTGTCAGTCCATCGTACATACATTTTGTGTTTTTCTATCACTCCCAGTCCATTATGGAAGAAATATTACGAATATTACAAATTGTTTGCATTCCAAAACTAAAAGTAATCATTGCCTATGAAACTGTTTGTCTGTTTTTTTCTACCGTTTATCTGCCAAAACGCGTTGGCACAGACAGAACACGCGTACGCGAACACCTACCTACGTAAAAAGCGCCCACAGTAAACGTGGTGTACAAAAGCTCATATACCTTTATAGTTGACGCCACTGTTGATGGTTTTGATTTGACCTCTTTAGTGGCATGGGCTCCTGGTAGCAAAAACAGGGTGACTCGACGCACGTGGTATCGTAATAAACAGGAGAGAAAGGATCACGGAACGGTATAGGATGATACCTACCTACCGTTTTAGTGCTCACCAGTGAAACAAATTTTAAAAATTTTGTGATTTTACGCTATAGTAGGTATGAATCCCGATGTCTGTGGATTGTTCTCTAAGGTGAACTTAATTAGTCGCGGGGGTGCCAAAGTAGGACTCGAATGATACAAAACGGCGGTTTATTTTTAATAAAAGAAAAAAAGAAAAAAAACGGCGGTTTATTTTTTTCTGCTATAACTCAAAAAAGGTTAGAGAATATTTATATTTGTATGGGAGATATGCTTCTTATAAAATTATCTACAAATTTGCCTTTTACGGTTTAGTGACGTGATGAATAGTTTGCGAGAAAATTAGCTCGCAATTAGGACAAAAAATATTTTTGTAAAGGGCGAGGGCCAACGTTGCACACTAGTCGTACACCTGCTAAGGCAATTTTTAAGAAGTGTTATGTTGCCCTGGTGGCTACACTTACAGAGTATACGTGCGTGGTAGGTTGCTTCCTAGAGGGGCAATTAATTACCTTATTTTCAAACACCGAGGGTGGATCGAGAGGGCATTGCGAGGAACCCTCGTGACTAGAGGATACAAACACCAGACCCCTGACAGCAGATGGGAATCTATGTGCTGATCTCGGGGGGAAAAAACCGGAATTGGCCGGGTATACCAAAAAAGGCTACCTTCCGGTTATTCCTGACCCCCGTTAAATTCGTGATTTGATACAAGAATGAAACTAATGGCAGTTTGTGATTTGACTTTGTGAATGTGAAAAATTAAATTTTATTGTGACATTTTGTAAGTGTTTAGTTAACTAATGGCAGCAGTTAGGAAATGATATGTGCAGGAACAGGAAAACATGACTTGGTAGCTTCAAATCGGCTGAGACCTCGAAAAACGGGTTCAAAGGCCCAATTCAGAATCCCGTAAAATTCGTGATCAGATACAAGGATGGGACTAGTGGCAACAGGTAGGTATTAATACTTACTGTATTGAAGAATATATCAGTTTTATGAGCTCAAATCGGCCGAAACCCCGTCGCATTTACAAAAAAATGATCTTAACACAGGCATGTTTATAGCGGTATTTACCAAACAACTGGAAGAAATCTATATTATGATATAAGTAATTTCGGAATTACCTCGTTGAACACTTTCATTTCATATTATCTCACACGATATGTTTCTAAAGATTTATTTTTAACAAAAATTATAACGTCATTTCTGGTGGTTATACCACTTGGTGCATGGATATCCGCCCAATTCTAACTAAACACTTACCTGGACTCTTACAAAACATTCCTGAAAGAACATCACCATACGTGAACCTATCACTTGGTACCAGATATCAGATTTTTTATGAAAACGATAATCTTTAGAAACCTATCAAGTTGAAAAAAAGCATAACGAACGAAAAATAAATGTTTATTCATGCACACGCCCTTAAACCGCTGGTAGGTACCAGCTTACTACAGGCACCAACGAATCATGTTAGATTCTATAGTATACGTACAGTCAGCAAGGCAGACATCTGGGCACTCTGGGCAGGGCCGCTCGACGCGGATGAAGCTATTTCAGGGTGCTATTATTGGTTTTCAAACAAAATTCATATCTTCGTACTATTTTATTCTTTGTAATATATATTTGTGTATTTAAATAATTTATAATCTATTAATAGTTAATAGAATTAATTATTATTAATTAATAGAATACATTTATTAATAACTGGTTTAACAATAGAACTGAATAGAATTACTTCCATGCTGGTCTGGGAGCGAGAGAAAAACATATCGTAGAATGTGCCAGCTGCATTTCCTCCCGGGCATGCTGTAAGATCTAGCTAAGGGATCCGAGGATTTCAATATATTGTAATTTAGGCGATGGGCTGACAATCTGTCACTACAGCAATATACCTAGAATTCTGTCTTAATAACCCTCAAAACTTTATCAGACGTGGCGGAACGACCTTCGTTTAGGTCGTTTACGCTCTGCCTACCCCATTAGGGATAAAGGCGTGATTATATGTATGTATGTATGTATGTTAACAATAGAAACAGGACCAGCATACTTCTTACATTTAAAAATATACACATCGGTTGCACACTTAGACCGCAATAAAACACGAATTAACTCCTAATATTAAGTTTCGGCTTATAACCTACGTCGTTAGTAGTGTCTTATATATTTGCAATTTATTAATTTACCTGTATGAAAAATACGCAGTAGCTGTTATTATTTACATACATAATCACGCCTTTATCCCTAATGGGATAGGCAGAGCGTAAACGACCCTAACAAAGGTCGTTGCGCCACGTCTGACAAAGTTTTGAGGATTAATTTAGATAGATTTACAGGTAATAGTTATAGTTTAACGAGTCATTAACATAGTATAAAAGTCGCTTCCCGTGTCTGGATGCCCTTATTCTTAGATCTTTAACAGACAGAATGATTTAAGGGAAGGGTTTGTATGTATAATACATGCATAGTAATCGCAGAAAAACACTGATAATGATAACCGTGCGAAGCCGGGGCGGGTCGCTAGTTGAGGTATAAAACTAATTTCATTTAAAAAAAAGTTTAATCAGATTTATTTTAAAATCTTAAATTCTGTAGAGCCCTTAAGATGTTACTTCATCATCTTCATAGCCTTAAACCGTATCTCAGAGGGTCGGCTACCTAATCTAGGTGATTGAACGAGGGTACTGGGTTTTTACACAGAGCGACTGCCTTCTGACCTCCGCAACCTAGTAGGGATACCAGACCCGCTCCTAGATTAGGTCAGAGTTTTCATGTTGCTTAGCACTGGCCTCTGACATGGCTTAACGACTATTAATCTATGGTGTTAAACGATCTTAACCGGTACCAACGGCTTAACTTGCCTTCCGAAGCAACATGGTGAGCATTTACATTCAGAATTTATAATTTGTTGAACTGAAGCTGATGAATCGAAGACTAGGAGCACTTAATGTGGAACCGCAGAATCCAGCTTAACTCAGAGGCTAAACTATCAGAGATACAGAGAAGCCGCTTTAGCAAGTAAAAACAGAGTGAAAAGCACATTCTGTAGATTTAAACTGTCAAAGATCTAGATGCTCTTCCGCCCGGGCATGCTGTAGAAGTCAGCAAAAGGGATTCGAGGGTTACAGTATATTGTAATTTAGGCGATGGGCTGACAACCTGTCACTACAGTAATACACATTACAATCTAAAATTTTCCTCAATTTTTGTCAGACGTGGCGAAAGCGCCTTTCACGAGGCGTTTTATGCTCTGCCTACCCCGTAAGGGATAAAGTCGTGATTTTATGTATGTATGTATGTAAGATCTAGAGTACCTGATTATGAAACTCTTAGAGCCCAGGTAATCTATCAAAGGTACGAAGATGCCACGTTAACAATTGATATTCATTGTTATTAGTAGCTCCTATTGTCATATAATACTTCAAGGTCTAAAGTACCTGATGTGGAATTCTTACGAGCACAACTAAACCATAATAGGCATTGAGGTACCAACTTTGTGAGCAATTTTACATATATACATATAATTACGGCTTTATCCCTAATGGGGTGGGTAGAGCGTAAACGACCTAAACATAGGTTATTCCGCCACGTCTGATAAGTTATGAGTGTTCTGTATATTTGTATAGTAACAGTAGTAGATTTTTACAGCATGCCGGGGAGGAGATGCAGCTAGCACATTCTATGTTTTTCTATCATTCCCAGTCCAGCATGGAAGTAAATAATATTTTTTAAACCCTTGAATAGTTTGCGAATTGATCTTCATATATAGAGTGCGTTTTTGCGTCAACGATTGGCTCCATAAACCCTAGTCTTCTCTTGTCATGTGGGTTCCGAGTCAATGCCCCTATGAACCCGCCTAATAGCTTAGCTAAGTAATAGGCGTTTGACATGGTTTGTGTAACGACCACTATCAAAGACTGCACCTGGGACCGACTGCTTAACGTGCCCT
The DNA here is from genome assembly GCA_949820665.1 of Scrobipalpa costella. Classification (NCBI taxonomy): domain Eukaryota; kingdom Metazoa; phylum Arthropoda; class Insecta; order Lepidoptera; family Gelechiidae; genus Scrobipalpa; species Scrobipalpa costella. The sequence goes on from OX463295.1 coordinate 40,167,441, forward strand.
CCGAAGCACTGAATCCTTTTTTTTCTTTTCGGACAATCAGATGATTCAGCCTGCATTGTTCTAACCAAACTGGTGAAAATCTCACAAAGTACTAAATTGACAAATATCAACTTTGTAATCCCCCCCTGGGAATCGAACCCCGGACCTCCGGATCGTAAGCCCATGGCTCTAACCACTAGACCAAGGAGGCAGTTAAGCGGCATCAGAGATCAGAAACGAACCTTTATCTCTACCTTTAGTACTTGGGAATTTATTCAGAATTATTGTACGATTGTTTCAGCTACAAACGGCGACAATTTCACATTATGCATTAACTGTTTTACAAGCGCTTTACATCTTCCAAAGTACCTACGGAATTCTTTGTCTTTTCGTACAATCAGGTGATTTAGTATGCAATGTCCTAACCAAACTAGGGAAATTCTCACAAAGTGATTCATTAACAAATGTCAACTTTGTATGAATCATGGTGTCAGAGTCGCTTATTAGTAATAATTACAGCTAATAAGCATGTGACATGGCCTTATCGTGTATTCTCAAAGAAAACTACTTAGTTGTTGAAAAGATTACGCAACCGTGTCTTTCTAAACAACACAAATATTTTTAAAATAAAAATATGCCTCAAGAGACAACAATTTCGAGAAATAATATAGCATTCGTGAGCAAAATAGAGTACAACCGTCAACGACGTTTGCCCTCACGCGTCTGCCCGCGTTCGGGTGCTACATTCGCGCCGACCCGCGCGCACACCTTTGCGCAGGTACATGCCAATCACAGATGAATATAATTTTGTACAACATGCCAATCTTGCATCACGTATTATTTTTTCCTTCTAATTTTAAACTATATACTAATACTTTTCTTGTAGATTCCACGTTTGAAATAAATAAAAAGTTATCATTATTATCATATTACAACTTTGAAACTAAATTTGACGTAAAAATGTTATAAAAGTAGGAAGAAATCTGGGTATAAACTTTTGTGTATTGATATCTAAAATTCCAAATTCAACGTCACGACAACTTCATATAATACTTTTTTGACAAATTTGTCGCGGGCTCATACATTTTCATACAAAGAATATTTCGTCACGTCCCTGTGCGCCCGCCCTATCGTGTCACTGTAGTGTGATCTGACCTTTATATCTAGGATTCAGAATTCGGAATTTTGAGTTGCTAACTATGCTCAAAATCTGAATCACTGAATAGATAAGTTATAAAAGAAATAAGCATATACCTAGGCAACTCATTACATACATACATACATACAATGATGCCTCTATCCCTAATAGTGTAGGCAGACTGTCAACGACCAATCAAGTAAATGGGTGGGCACTTTACCGCCATAAAAAATTAAATAATGAACTTCATTTAGAAATTATACATTGAGCAAGGGAAGGTATTCATTGGTACTCTGGGCTTGGTAGAGGTAGGCAGCGCGTTTAGTAGATCTGTTAAATAAGGAATGTAAGATACACTAAAAAGCACGAAATTAAATCATTTTAAATAATAAAATAAACAACCGCCTTTAAGGTTTTGTGGAAAGACGTGCCTAAAGGTATTTTAAATCCAGTTATCTTAATATTTACTTGTATTAGAATTACACTTTACAATTATTTTTAATATTGGAGTCGACTCCAGCCAAGCATAAACATTTATAACATTTTAGTAAATTGGTTTACTAAAATACAAAACATAAATACCATTTATATCCAATGTTACCACACAAAGGTAGGTACCTAAGAAGATATAACATACGCAGTTGTTAACCACGGCTGGCGACAACAAACTTAAAAAAAATTGTAAAGTGTACTTCTAATACAAGTAAAGTTTGAGATAAGTGGATTTATAATACCTTTCAAGTGCGTCTTTCCAGAAAACCTTGAAGGCGGTTGTTTATTTTGTTATTTCAAATTATTTTTCAGACAAACATACATATGTACATAAAATTACGCCTTTATCTCTAATGGGGAAGGCAGAGCGTAAACAATCTAAACAAACGTCTGACAAAATGGCTGTAGTGACAGGTTTTCAGTCCATCGCCTAAATTGCAATATACTAAAACCTGGGAGGAGATACAGCTGGCACATTCTATGTTTTTCTCTCGCTCCCAGTCCGGCATTCGGTTTGTTATTCCTTATTAAATAATTATTTAGTTTGCAAGTGTAAATAGAAGACTAACTTCATACTGCCCGTCTGAACGTACCCCTGATCATTATCAAACTCGCCAGATAACTTTTCCCATATAGTATTTCCAACTCTGATTTAGAATAAAGGTAAACAAAGTATCATGTCTTTTTATTCAAAAATACGTTTCAAAAATAAATGATGGTTGTTGGCAAATAAAAATAAATATAAATACTAAGCTTAACTATAGATTCCATTCCCACTGGTGCCTGGCCCAAATGTACCCATGATGCTGGCAGCATTGCCGCGTTGAATGGCCAGAGCTATTTGTTGGACCAAGTACGAGCAGGAACGGGGATCTCGACCACAATCCCTCAAACGCCGCCCTATCTTGCGCACAAAGTCTACGTTGTCCTACCTAATCGCTAAAAAATATTTTAGAAACAAGATTTTCGATTAAAAGACATGAAACTTTGTTCCCCTTTATTCTAATTCTGAGTTGGAAAATAGTATAGATGTGGCGTTGGTGTCGTCATGACATGACACTTTGGAGCCTGGGGTACGTTCAGAGCCGCTTAACCGATCCAGTTTCAGCCAGGCCAAAAAATATACTGCTCAGAGGGGCCTGTCAGGTGAAATTTCGGCTAGGTAATTTATTATCCGGTCCGTTAAGCGGCTCCCCTGAACTAAGTGGCGCCCTCATCAGTCAAAAAATCATAATTCATTAAAAATCAGGCAGATCAGATTCAGGTTAAAGCAATGAGGGTCATTTTGGACCTCATGAAGTTGCAACTTACAATTCGTTTTGGTTACAGTTAGAAAATTTGCGAAATACGGCCACCTTTAGCACTTTTCCTATCTGTAACTGCAGTGAACACTGAATTATTAATTTATAATTAGGGCAGTATAATTTTTAACCTGCCTAAAACTCGATCGGTTAAGCGGCTCTGATCGCACCCCTAAGTTGATGCGAATCTCGGAAATGATGGCTGCCAACCTAACGTCTGAGACAAGGAAAAGCGGAAAGTTAAAGAAGTTGTGAAAACTTTCATTTCATCTAAATGAATATACTGAGTTATGTTATGTACGTACACGATAATTGCAAAAAAATATTTACATATGTATAAAACTTAATTTTAGGTACATTTCATTACGTTATAAATTGAAAGTTCTTAAATTTTTGTTTTTTCGTTAGGTTTACTGCATTGTTTACATGCAAAATTTGTTCAGTTACTTTTACCGCGTTTTCACCGAAGCGACCTTGGAAGCGACGCTCAAGCTCAAGCCAAGCCAAGCGACGCTATGATGCTTGCTCCTGATTGGTCCAATTCTGTGTTCAAATGTTCTATGACGCCAAATCGGCGCGCAGCTTTGGCCCACACTTTTTCTAAAGGAAATGTTGCCAGACAGAGCAGACATTACCGTTTTTAGCAATATTTTACTATTTATGATCAATTTGAAAATATTTTTAGTGATACATACATATAATCACGCCTTTAACCCTAATGGGGTAGTCAGAGCGTAAACGACCATAACAAAGGTCGTTCTGCCACGTCTGACAAAGTTTTGAGGGTTACTGAGATAGATTTGTAGGTATATTAAAGGGCTCACAGAAGCTGGGTGGGTTCTGTTATTGTGACGTCGTGACACGCACATTCAGGTAGCATTAACAAATTATTTTTAGGTACCTCTACCACAGATTAGATAATAGTTACTCTTTATATCATTATTTTATTTCACTTTCGTTTGTTCTGTTTTTGTTTAAAAATGTATTTACCGTGTTGTGTTTGTGACGTCATGAATAATAAATGTTTTCTATTCTATTCTATGTATATTGTTGTAGTGACAGGTTGTCAGCCCATCGACTAAATTGCAATATACTAAAACCCTCGGATCCGTCAGCTGTTTTTTACATCATTCGCGGGAGTAGAGGCAGCTGGCACGTTCTATGTTTTTATCTCCCTCCCAGGCCAGCATGGAAGAATTCAGTGATGTGATAATATTATTTACCACTGTTTAATTTTTACTCACTGGTGGTTAAATATCATTTATTTATCTACACTACCGGGTTTATGGGACAGCGTCCCGCAAACTGATAGGGGTTGGTCAGTCAACGAAACTGAACAACTCTCAACCGAAAATTCTTTCAGGAGATGAAAAAAAAAGCTTCTCATACAAAATCAACTAGGAATGCTAGGAACCCTTATTATTTTTGTCAAGTCTGTCGGTCTCTATATGCCCAGCACCGATTTAAAAAAAAACTCCGTTTCTCACCTTTATCTTTAGACAGGTATTTTAAAAGCCAGTAAGATTTTCGGCATAATTTTGTCTATGTTGAAAATAGAAAATTGTCGCGGCCACTGATGAAACCTATTTCAGTTGACAGTCAATGCTATCGGTTTGTAGAGCGCATAACTTAACTAAATCTTGACTTTTTAGTCAAGAGAACACAGTCGTCTCTTTCTGTTCTCTCATAATAGAAAATGACAGGTATAGACTTTATTAGTAAAGTCGTGACTTTTGCAACTACGGATTGCTACTTTTAAGTTTTATACTTAGAACTTATCTGGAAAGTTGCGGGCACTAAAAGGTAATATGTACATAATAGTGTTACTTACGCTACTTCCACATACTTTAAAATATAATATAATTCAGTTATAATTTATTATTATTGTACAGTTTGCACATTTATTCTAGTTGTTAAGTTGTAGATAGTTCTTGAGTTAATTATAGTTGGTGAGAGCGCGTAGAAATATCACACACATAAGTTAAAGTTAAAGTTTTTAATCAGTTGATAAAGTGTTACAGATATAATATATGGTGACTTCTCGCTATGACGTCGTAATGCACTCTAAAGTAAAATATGTAAAAATGAACGTTGCGACAAGCAGGTCGCAACGTAAGCAAAACCTATAGGTATTGCCAATGTGCGGTGTATGTAATAAATAAACCGTACATGTTGACCACCCCAAAACAAAAGGGTAAAAAACTAAGATTAAAAGAAATAGAAAGAAGTCCCAGTACATAGCAAGGAAAAATCTAAATTAAGTCATCTAGTTTAGTGGAAGACGCATCGATCTTGCGTCGTCCAGGCGCTGCCTTCTTGCGAACCGGGGCGTTAGCTGACTCCTCCTGGCGAGA